>CM057384.1:84277500-86677500 GCA_030015415.1 Cynopterus sphinx | reverse complement strand
CTTCTTCCTCCTGTATCTCCTTAGTCTCTTTATTCTGCTCTATTTTTCTATATTAGTTCACACCTCCTAACATAATATGTACTTTTGTTATTTATTATACCTATTCTTTATTGTACATCTTCTTCCTCTAAAATGTAAGTTCTATTTGTCTATTAAATTGCTTATGTGTCCCAAGAATCTAGAAAAGTGCCTGGGGCATAGTATGTCCTCCATAAACCTTGTATTTGTTGAAAGAAAATGGCGTGAGCTTCTGCTATAAAACACCGGGCTAAGCATGTTGAGGCCTCCAAAGATGAATCTGCACTGTGTCCTATCCTCAAAGAGCCCAGAGTCTAGCCTTAGAGTTGAGACATGGAACTAATAATTATAGTACAAGATAGAAACTGCACTAATAAATAAATAAATTAAACAAACAAACAAATAAACAAATAAGCTGTACAGTTAGAGGAGGAGAAAGAGAAAGCTTTTAGGCAAGAAAAAATTGAGAGAAGACATGAGCAGAGGTACAGGATGGGCTGAGGAGTCAAAGAAACTGGAATTGAACCATGTCTGCCCTCATTGGATGAGATTGACTTGTTATAAGCTCATCTGGAAATTGGGAGTAAAAATATTTATCTTAGAATTGTGAGGGTCAAATAAGATAGTGCATGTGGATAGCACCTGGTACCAAATTCATGATGAACTAATTTTGATCCCCTTCTTCCTCCTGAGTATCCATCAACAGGAAAGCATAGATTATGACATATAATAAACATTATAAACCATTAAATGATAACTACAAGGGATATGTGGTAACATGAAAAACAGCTTATGATTGACAATAAGTGAAAAAAGGCAGACAGACTATCAAATTGTCCATAATTACGACTGGGTAAAATAATTCAAAGTCTACATAAAAATTAAATCTATTCTTGGGTTAGATTGGTGGGAATCAGAATTAATTTACCTAAATATGCTCCTTTGATTTTTGTGATTCTGATTTTTTTGGTCAACATTCAATTTTGATACATTTCAAACTTACAGAAAAGTTGTACATTAATACAAGGAATTTCCAAATGCTTTTTACCCAGAGTTACCAGTTATTTGCATGTTTGCGTCCACTCAAACACAGGTTCTCTCTCTCTCTCTCTCTCTCTCTCTCTCTCTCTCTCTCTCTCTCTCTCATTTCTTACAACTTTTTTACAAATAAAATGGCCTAGACAGTGTACTTTTTTTTTTTTTTTAATCCTGGGCAATAATTTCACTGAGTTCAGGATGCAGGCCTCTTTGTAGTCTTTGGGCCTTTCACATCTACAAACACCAGTAAACCACCCGGTCAGGCATGCTGCCTGTGGGGAGGACTCCCTTAAAGTGCCTGGCCGAGGGAGTGATATCTTGTGCTCCTCTAGGTCATATGGGAGCGTGCCTTAGATGGATCCACCTTTGGGGAGACTCCTGTTTCAGGACTGGAATCCTGCAGGTGTAGGGCCACAGAGGTTTCTGTGACTCAGAAGGCTTTTCCACTTGAACGGAGCTTCCCAAGGAATATAATTTTAAGGAAAGGTCACTTAGCTGCCTACTGGCTCCCCTCTTGGAGTTTGCTACAAATGTTTCTTCAAACCACTGAGCTCTAAGGACCAATCTACAAGTGCTAGAGCCAGAGGTGATTAAACAAAAGTCTGTCCTTGGAATTCCAAAGTTGAGAGCCACTGTTATACAAGGAGGGATGTTTATGGCAGTGCTTTTTATTGGGGGAATGAAGTCTGTGTTGAAGGCCCTGGGCAGGGACTGAAGTAGCAGCCATGTGGAAGAATGGAAGAGGTTTCTCATTAGCTTGTGGACAAGGCCTACACATAATCAAGTCATATACATCTCTGCCATCACCAGGAAAATAATCCATCCCACTTTTTCCTCATCCTTTCCAGATGCAGGCTGTTCTTTTCTCCATATTTTCAGCCATCACCTCATGCCCAGCTGGTACAAGTACAAGCAGAACAGATCCCAGGCACCGCAGCCCATGGGAAGAAATTTAGCATTATTCCCAGCCCCTACCTCCACCCCATGGGTCTGGCTCTGGCCTTGAGTCCCAGGCCTGGTCCCACCCAAGCTCCAGGGTTAATAGTGGACTTATCCTTGTTACTCTTCCCTTCACCCTGGGATATCCCTTCCTTCCTGGCTCTGTTATTTGTTAACTCTGTGATTTGGAGGAGTCAGCTTCTCTGGACCTGCTTCCTTATCTATAAAAAACATAATGACATTTACCTCAAAGAGTGGCAGTGGGGAAGAAAGGGACCTTGTGTTTGAAAAAGCACATGACTAACTGGGGTAAGCATTAGTCAATTCTGAAGCTTACCCATGGGTGCGGCCAGAGTTTGACCTCTCTTAATTTATAGTCTACAAGTGCCCTGTGCTGAAGGTTATGAGCTGCTCACTCAATATCAATAGCTGAGGCTGATTTTTATTGAAAAGGTTATTGTCCATTTTCACCTACCAGATTGACAAAATTACTTACAGACTACAGAGAGCAGAGTGCTCTCATATACTAGAATTAAGAGAATAACTGAGCATAATCCAGATACCTGGGTACAACAATTAGGAATATTCAGCACATTTCTTTTAATTAAGCAATTTCCCTCAAAGGATTCTATCAGAAATATCCACAAATGTGCACAATGGTGAATGACAAAGGTATTCATTATAGTGTTATTTGTAATAGGAAAATATATGAAGGCAATTTGAATGTCTAAAATTAAGGAACTGTGGAGTAGTGATGCTGCTATGCTTTGGGGTACATGCCACTATCAAAAATAAAGACAGATTCCAAAGCCATTTACAGATTCAATGCAATTTTTACCAAGATCTTAATGGTATTTTTCACAGAAATAGAACAAATAATCTTAAAATTTGCATGGAATTACGAAAGACCCCAAATACCCAAAGTAATCAAGAAAAAAGTATAATGCTTGAGGCATACACTTTCTGGTTTCAAATTGTATTACAAAGCTATAAGAATTGAAACAGTATGGAACTGGCATAAAAACAGACATATAGGTCAATGAAATAGAATAGAGAGACCAGAAATGAAGTCATGCATATATATGGTCAGTTAATTTACAGCAAAGAAGTTGTAATAGAATAGACAAGGAGGAAAAGACAGTCTCTTCACTATGTGACACTGAGAAAATTGGATGGCCACGTGCAAAAAAAAATAAAACTGGACCACAATTTTATACCATATATAAAAATCAACTCAAAATTAAAGACTTGAATATAAGACTTGAAACCATAAAACTCCTAGAAGAAAATATAGGTGGTAAACACCTTGACATTGGTCTTGGCAATGATTTTTTTGATTTGACACCAAAAGCAAAGGCAAGAAAAGCAAAAATAAATGAGCAGGATTACATCAAACTAAAAAGCTTCTGCATGGCAAAGGATACCATGAAAAAATAAAAATTCAGCCCATGAAATGGGAGAAAATATTTGTAAATTTCTTCTGATAAGGGGTTAATATCCAAAATATATAAGGAACTCATATAACTCAATAGCAAAAAATAAAACAAACCCCCAAACAATTCAATTAAAAAATGGGCAGAGGAACTGAGTAGATATTTTTCCCAAAGAAGACATACAAATTCTAACAGGCACATGGAAAAATGCTCCACATCACTTACATCAGGGAAATGCAAATGAAAACCACAATGAGATATCAGCAACAATGGTCAGAACAGCTGTCATTTAAAAAAACAAAACAAAACAGGAAATAAAAAGTTTTGGCGAGGATGTGGAGAAAAAAGGAATGCTGTGCACTGCTGGTGGAAATGTAAATTGGTTCAACCACTATGGAAAACAATACCCAATAAACAAACATTTCTGGGTATATATATATTCAAAGGAAATGAAAGAGACACCTACACCCCCCTGTTCATTGCACCATTATTTACAACTGCCAAGTCATGAAAAAAACCTGTGTCCATTAACAGGTGAATCTTAAAGAAAATGTGATATATGTATACAAAAGAATAGTACTCAGCCATAAAAAGAAGAAAATCCTGCCTTTGCAACAACATGGGTGGACCTTGAGGGCATTATGCTAAGTGAAATAAGTTAGAGAAAGACAAATACTGTATGATCTCACATGTAGAATCTAAAAAAAATCTCATTAGAAATAGAGAACAGATTGGTGATAACAGAGGTGTGTGTTTGGGGATGGGAAAAATGGGTAAAGTTGGCCAAAAGGTATAAAATCCCAGTTATAAGATGAATAAGTTCTAGGGATGTAATGTACAGCATGTTGATTATAGTTAATAGCATTGTATTGTATATTTGAAAGTTTCTAAGAGAATAGACTTTAGAAGTTCTCAGCACAAGAAAAAAATTATAACTGTGAGGTAATGAATATTAACTAAACTTATGGTGATCATTCTGCAATATATACACATATCAAATCATTATGTTATACATCTAAAACTAATATAATGTTATATGTCAATTATATCTCAAAACAGAAAAATAAAATAAAATGAAACAAAAATTTCCAATCTTTATCCTGCTTAAAATGACACAATTACTTCCATGACTACATGGCCTCCAATGTCCCAGCCCTACCTCACCCTCCATATGCTGTCCTTCAACCCCAACAAACTCCTTTCAGTATCAGCTGTCACAAACACATAGATCGTAAGTAGCTGTATCCATCCGACCAATTCTCTTTACAGATTCACAGCAGGAAGCAAAACTGAAAAACATGTTTTAACTCATTAGAGTGAAAGATCCTATGACTTACAACTGTAACCAATACTATTGCCTGATTCCCTAATCTTAGGGTATCTGTTCATTGCATTCCACTGAATGATGGTTATAGAAGTAGCTAAGGGTCTTCAATAAATTTCACATTTATCAGAGCATAAAATACATTAAAGTGATACATACATTGTTTTACAATGATAAAAAATGACAGATTGTTATGTAGTGACATGGAAAGATTTTATGCTTTTAAGCAAAAAAGCAAGTTGCAGAGTTATTTTCAACGTTCTAAAACAGTGCCTAGAATATAGTAGGTAATGAACAAATACTGAGTTTAAAGAATATGATCTCAGACTTTTTTTTTTTAATTTCTACCCCAACACACATATAAAAATAAGCACACATATTTTCATGTGCCTAAAAAAAGCTCTGAAGGGACAGTGACCACTTTTAACTGTATTTATCACTGAGGTAAGAGCAGCTTTAACTTTCCCTGGCTCTGGTCTACAGATCCCACATTGTATGAGGCTGCAGTGGGCAGCCCACGCATACACTCAGCATCTCACAGGAGGTGATGTTGGAGGGGCCTTTAGTCCTGCTCTTTCAGTGGGAAAGAACAGTAAAGCCCAACCACTTCCAACCACTAATCAAGGTAGCTTGCAGGGTCAGAGAGAAAAAAATCCAAGGACAAGATGTACAATTATTCAGGACACTGTTTTATTTATACCTGAGGAGAAACACCAGAGTATAAACTCCCAAGGGCTTGGGCCTTGTGCAACCAGACACTGTGGGAGGATGTCTTCTAACGCCTGGAGAACCCAGGCCGGAGTCAGCCAGGATGGCCTAAGCAGGTGGTCATGCTTCAGTGGCTGAATCCTGAAAGTCCTAGGTTTCTGTGCTCAAAGCTTAAAGGAGAAAAAGGAGTGTTATTCAGGTTCAGCTCTAGGGATATTGTGAGGCCCTGGTGGCACCAGGGCAAGGTCAGAGGATCCCTTGGATCTGGGTGAGAGGTCACTTAAAAGCAACAGGGTCTTGAAGAGGATAGGCAAGCTTCCCTGATTTTGGATATGGATACAAATGGTATGGCTTTGGAATATTCAGAAAGAAATTTTGAAAATTTAGGAGACATAAGATATTTTGGGAGACTTGAGAGGAAGGGACAACAATTTACTTCTGACTTGCCAGGATGAGGTCTGCCTTAGTCTGCTCAGACTGTTATAACAAATGATAGTTGACTATGTGGCTTAAGTAACAGACATTTCTCACAGTTCTGAGGCTGGTAGGTCTAACGTCAGGGTGCCAGCATGGTTGAATTCTTGGTGAGGGTCTTCTTCCTGGTTTGCAGACAGTCTCTTCTTGTATCCTTACACGGTGGAGAGAAAGAGAGAACTCTGATTTCTTCTTCTTTTTATAAAGACACAAATCCCACCATCACCATGGAGGGTTAAGGCTGCGACATATGAATTTTGGGTGTACACAAACATTCAATCTGTAACAGAGTCTGAGTGACTTTGATGCCGTCAAGACAGCTTATAAACTCTCCCAGGCCAGTCAGAGCAGAAAGCATCCTGGGGCCAGAGTAAGGACAAAGAGGCAAGGGTCAACCCTGACCCCAACCAGACTCTCAGAGGCAAGGCAGATCCCAGTGGTTCCTCCACCATGCAACAGTGGACCTGGGTCCTTCAGAAGGTGAGGGCTGGAGATGAGATAAACAAGCCAAGATCCAAGCAGTGGGCAACCAGGATTAGGCAGTTAGGTCAGGATTGTGGGGAGTCTGGAAAAGCAGGAAGCCTGAGGGATCTCTGCCTTATAAGTCATAACTAATTTGTAAAACCCATCAAAGCTGTACTTGCATATATTTATCACATTTGATCCTCATAACAATACTGAGATATTTATTTATTGATCAATAAGACTTTATTTTCACCAAGAAAAAAAACATTTTAATGTCTATTACGATAATTAATGAAGCAAGTGATACAGATAAGATATAGAGACAGCAGAAACACTGGTAATGGCCAACTCTGGAGAATGGACTTATTTTTTAATTACCTTTGTTGAGGTATCATTTACATATAATAATGTACCTATTTTAAGTATATTAATTTTAGTGCATATCAAGTACAATAAAAGCAACTTTCCAAAGGTATATACCCATATCACCATCACTCTAATGAGGACAGAGCTTTTCCATCACCTCAGAAAGTTGCTTCTTGCTTCCTTGCAGTCAACCTTCCCATGCCCTTTGTTGCCCAGAAACCACTGATGTGCTGTTACTATAGCTCAGTTTTGTCTGTTCTAGAATTTTTTGTAAATAAAATCATCCAGTATGTATTCTTCTGTGTATGGATTTTTTCACTCAGCATAATATTTTTAAAATTCATGCATGTTATGGATTAGTAATTTGCTATTTTAAATGATTAACTTCAATTATATTAGATATACCATAATTTATTAAGCCATTCTCTTATCAATGGATATTTAGATTGCTTCCAATTGTCAGTTGTTGTGAATAAAACTGCTGTGAACATTCATGTATAAATCTTTCTGTGGATATATATTTCATTTCTCTTGGATAAATTATTGTTATGTTATTTATATTAGCTTTATCAAATAAAAAAAAAACCTGCCAATCTGTTTTCCAAAGTGGTTATACCATTTCACATGCCCACCAGCCACGAATGAGAGTTCCAATTTCTCCATAGCCTTACCAGTATTTGATATTGTCAGTCTTCATGGATCAGAAGACTTAATATGGTTAAGATGCTAATGCTCCTCAAATTGTTCTATAGATTCAATGTAATCCATATTAAAATTCAAGCTGATTTTTTGGTAGAAATTGACAAGATGAATCTAAGATTCATATGGAAATTCCACGGACCCAGAGTTGCCAAAACAATTTGAAAAAGTACCTACTCTTCCTAATTTCAGAACTTACTACAAATTCATAATAATCAAGACAGATACCACCATAAAGATAGCCATAGAGTCATAGAGCAATAGAATAGAAGTAAGTGTCCAGATATAAACCTTTACAGTTACAATCAACCAATTTTCAACAAAAGTGCCAAGACAATTCAATGGAGGAATGAATAGTTTTTACCACAAATGGTGCTGGCACAAGTGGATATCCAATTGCAAAGGTGTGAAGTTGAACTTCTGCTTCATACCATATATACCATATATCTCTTAGAAGAAATATAAGAAGAAAATATAGGCATAAGTCTTGGTGACCTTGAGGTAGACAAAACACAAGTGACAAAAAGATAGATAAATTAAACTTTATCAAAATTAAAACTGTTCTACAGCCATGCCATCCTGAACAAGCCCAATCTCATCTGATCTCAGAAGCTAAGCAGGGTTGGGCTTGGTTCATACTTGGATGGGAGACTACCTAGGAAGACCAGGTGTTGTAGGTGTAAAAAATTAAAAAAATAAGAGATTGTAAACTGACAAGTTCTTTGTAATCTGTGAGGTCAACCAAGGGTTGCCTCACCTAAAAAAAAAAAGAAAGAAAAAATCAAAGACTTTTGAGCTTTAAAAAACACCACAGAAAAGTAAAAAGATAAGCCACAGAATGGGATAATATATTTACATATCAGATATCTGCTAAGGGGCTTGTATCCAGCATATATAAAGGGCTCTTACAACACAATAATAAAATAATTTAAAAATCTAACTAGAACAATGAGCAAAGGATCAAAATAGACATTTCTCCAAAAAAACTTTGCAAATGGCCACTACCCATCAGGGAAATGCAAATCAAAGCCACAATGAAATACTACTTCACATCTATTACACAATGATCAAAAAGACATATAATAACAAGTATGGTCTAAAATGTGGAGAAATTGGAACCCACATACACTGCTACTTGAAAATAGCCTAGTAGATCCTTAAGAGGTTAAATAGAGTTACTTAGGTCTATATCTAAGAGAAATGCAAACATATATCCACATAAAACCTTATATGTGAATGTTTATAGCAGCATTATTCATAATAACCAAAAAATGAAAACAACCCAAATATCCATCAATTTGAATGAATAAGTAAAAAAATTCCATACAATGAAATATTATTTAGCAATACAAAGAAATTGTGATAACATGGATGAATCTTGAAAATATTATGCCCAATGAAAGAATTCAGTTACAAAAGACCATATATTGCATAATTCCATTTATATAAAATGTCCAGAATGAGCAAATGTATAGAGACATCAGATTAGTGTTTGCCTAGGTCTGAGGAAGGAGTTTGGGGAGGAATAGAGAATGACTGCTAATGCATACAGAGATCCTTTAGGGGGTGATGAATATTTTCTAAAATTAACTGTGGAGATGGTTGCAAATTTCTGTGAACGTACTAAAAAAAAACATTAAATTTTACACTTTAAACAATTAGGTGAATTGTTTTTAAAATTATGTAAATGTCCACTTTAATAAATTATTAAACATTTTCTTGATTAAGAAATGATTTTATAAATATAGTTACATTATTATTTTGTAGATAAAGTACTTTTATTATAATTCCACAGAGCATAATGCAAAATGATATCATTATTCAATACACTTCATATTGGTTGTTATTTGCTGAAATTATATCAACATAGTGCATTGATTCTGCTTCAAAGCAGGAATGATTTCCAATATGATGAACAATGCGTGGACTAAAAAGCAGAAGAAAATATGCATAGAATTGAGTACAAAGTAAATGTATTTTCTTCAGTATTCTATCCACATTGTTGTCCTGAAATAAAAGAACAGATTCTAAACATTAAAACAAACGTGCATATAAAAACAAGAAAAATGACACAATTAGTAAAACACATGTAGAATACATTCTTAAAGGCAAAGTTTCTCTCTCTCTCTCTCTCTCTCTCTCTCTCTCTCTCTCTCTTCCCTCCCCAACCCCAAATGGCAACTGCTAGACAAACTGGCAGTTGTCTAAAGACAATTAGACACGTTTTGATGGGGAGGCATCCCAATTTTTCCAAGGAAAGAAACATTTCCTGATTTGCCATCTCTACTCCCTTGCACTATTTGCACACCTAACCAGGTGCAGAGAGGGGAGGAGCCAACAGTGTACACCAGGTTGTCTTTCTTCTTTCAAGGGGTGTCCCTGTGTTTTCAAGTTAAGAGGAAAGAAGGGGGTGGAGGACACTCTATGGGGTGCAGCAGAGGGTGCTTAGCTCAAGGAGGGTGGCCTCAGCAAGCAGCACTGCCACCTTGTGGTTTGGGATGATCCCGCCTCTGGATAAGGTCCCAGGGACCTCAGTGGGGCTCCTTCACAGTCTCAGAAGAAAACATTGGATAACTCAGTAACGTTCCTTCAAACATAATTTTTATTGTTCCTTCTTAATATAAAAGTAATTTATGCGTGCTTTACAAATTTTAGAAAGTAGAAGTATATAAAATAAAATAATAAAAATTACCTGTAAATCTAACCCACAGAGATAACCAAAGTAAGGCACTTGGATGTATTTTTCCAGTCTTTTTTCTAAATATTTTTAATAACGAAAATAGGATCATATAGCACATACTATTTTTTCATAAATATATTGTACAAATACCTTTCCAGTTGTTAAACATTTTTCTGCAATACCTTTAAAAAAATAAGGAGAAATTTTAATGTACAAAAGTAGAAAGCCTAGTATAATAGGTTCCTATATACGAATCACCCAGCTTCACTGATTATCAACCTATAGCCGATTCCAAAATATTTTTGATGACCGCATGATATTCCTTCTTTCTTTGGGTGACTGGTCATAGTATACTTAACTAACTCTTTATTGTTGAACATTTATATTCTACTCAATATTTCATTGACATAAACAATACTAGGATGAACATTTTTGTTGCTGAGTCTTTACAGAATTTATAGTTATTTTCTTTGTTAAATTCCCCAGTCATAGTGGATATGAAGTTTGTAAGGTGTTTCATATATTACCAAAATACTTTACAGAATGACTGAATTATGTACCTTTTAAAAATGATTAGTTTCAAGTATACAGCACAATGGTTAGGCATTTATATAATTTATGAAGTGATCCCCCTGATTTCCCTAGTACCCATCTGGCACTACACACAGCCATTATGATACTATTGAATATATTTTCTACATGATACTCCACATCCCCATGACTGTTTTGTAATTATAATTTGTACTTCTTCATCCCTTTACTTTTTTTATTCTGCTCCCCAACATCCCTCTCTCACCAGTTTGTTCTAGGAGCCCAATCACCAGTTTGTTCTAGGAGCCTTTTTAACCATAAAAAATTTTAGGACCATATGATAGTGAGGTAAAACTGTTAGAGAAAACTTACAATGATTTTTTTAAATGCCATACATTTAAAAAATCATATACCAGGACCAAGTGGGATTCATCCTAGAGATGCAAAGATGGTTCAATATCCATAAATCAATTAACATGATATATCACATTAATAAAGTAAAGAATAAAAACCATATAATCATCTCAATAATGCACAAAAAGCATTTGACAAAATTCAATATTCTTTTGTAATGAAAATCCTCAACAAAGTAGGTATTGAAGAAACATATCTCAACTCAATAAAAGCCATAAATGACAAACCCATAGCTAATATTATACTCAATGCTGAAAAGCTGAAAGCCTTTCTTCTAAGATCAGGATTAAGACAAGAATGCCCAGTATTACCACTTCTATTCAACATATTATTGGAAGTCCTAACCAAAACAATCAGACAAGGGAAAGAAAGAAAAGGCATTCAAATTGAAAAGGAAGAAGTAAAACTCTCATTATCTGCAGATGACATGGTACTATATATAGGAAACCCTAAAGACTTCACCAAAAAAAAAAAAAGTTAGAATTAATAAATAACTTTGATGGAGCTGTAGGACACAGAATATACAGAAATATGTTGCATTTCTATACACCAATAATGAACAATCAAAAAAAGAAATTAAGAAAACAACCCCATTTACAATTGCATCAAAAAGTACAAAGTACCTACGGCTGAATTTAACCGAAGAGGTGAAAAACCTGTATTTGAAAACTATAAGACATTGAAAGAAGAAATTAAACAAGATACAAATAAATGGAAGGATAAATCTTGCTCATGTATTGGAAGGATTAATGGTGTTCAAATGTCCTTATTACCTAAAGTGACACACAGATTCAATGCAATCCCTATTAAAATACCAATGGGATTCTCAGAATTAGAAACACTAATTCTAAAATTTATACGGAACCACAGACTCAAAATCGCCAAAGAAATCTTCAGGAAGAACAAAGTGGGAGTTATTACACATCCTGATATCAAACTATATAATAAAGCTATTTAATCAAAATAGGATAGTACTGGCATAAAAATAGATATACAGATCAATGGAACAGAATAGAGAGCCCATAAATAAATCTTCACTTAGATAGTCAATTAACAAAGGAGGGAAGGATATACAATGGGGTAAAAACAGTCTCTTCAATAAGTGGTATTGGTAAAATTGGACAGATATATGCAGAAAAATAAAATTGGACCGCTTTCTTATACTATATTCACAATTAAACCCAAAATGGATTAAAGATTTAAATGTTAGACCTCAAACCATAAAACCCCTAGAAGAGAACACAGGCAGTAAACTCTTTGACATCACTGCCAGCAATATCTTTTTGGATAGATTTCCTAGAGCAAGAGAAACAAAAGAAAAAATAAACAAATGGGACTACATAAATCTAAAAAGGTTTTGCATAGCAAAACAAAAAAAGATCCTACTGAATGGAGAAGATATTTGCCAATGATAAATTTGATAACGGGTTTATATTCAAAATATATAAGGAACTCATAACTTAACATACACAAAAATCTGATTTAAAAATGGGGAGAGGACCTAATTAAACATTTCTGAACCAAGAGAGGACATTAAGATGGCCATAAACATACGAAAAGATGCTCATCACTAATTATCAGGGAAATGCAAGTAAAACCACACGGAGATATTGCCTTACACCAGTTAGAATGGCTATCATCAGTAAATCAAAAAATAACAAGTGCTCTAGAGAGTGTGGAGAAAAGGGAACCCTCATACACTGTTGATGAAATTGCACGCCTATGTTCATTGAAGCATTACTGGTAATAGCCATGATATGCATGCAACCTAGATGTCCATCGATAGACGGATGAATCTCCTCTGTGTAAATACTACACATTCAGTGACATTTTAAAGGTGGGGTTATTTTTATTAATCACAACTATACCTATATATTTTTCTCCAAATTTTTTATTAAAAAAATTCAAAACTACAAAAAAGTTGAAAGAATAGTACTATAAATAACCTTGTACCCTCCACCAAGCTTCAACTATTTTTAACATTTTATCACATTGCTTTCTTTGCTTTTTCTCTCTACTTTTATGTCTATACACACACACACCTTTCTACTGAACTTTTTGAAAATAAATTGCAAATATCATTCCACTTTGTCCCTAAATACATTAGCACACATCTCCTAAAATAATGCCATTCCCTTATATAACTTCAAAACCTTTATTACACTTAAGAATATTAACAATAAGTCCATAATATCATCTGATATTAGTCTATATGAAAATTTCCCCATTGTTCCCAATTACAGCTTTTTAAAAAATCATATTTAATCAAAGCTCATGAATTGTTGTATAATTTAATCTAGATTAGCCACTTTTTTTTTTTTATGACATTGTCCTTTTGAAGACTGCAGGCCAGCTTTCTTATAGAATGTTCCATATTCTGGATTTAGTGATTATTTCCTCATGGTGTTGAACTTGTTCTGCCCCCTGTGTTTTCTGCAAAGTGGAAGTTAGGCCCTCTATAAGAGAGGTGTATCATACTTGATTATACTGTTTATTGGTCCTGATTGTAGTCTAGCCTTTCTTTCTGAGGTGATTATACATCCTTTCTCTTTGCTATGTGACTTGCAGCACTCCTTTCCGTAGACAAAATATACTTCCCTGCCCCATTAATGGCAGGCATGGCCATTAAACTTGCTTTGGCTAATAAGATCCGAGTGGAGATGGCTATGCTCTTCTCTGCAGAAGCTTTAAGAACTACGCAGGCCTCCACGCCTTCTCTTCTCCCTCTGTTATGAGAATGGCATGTTCCAGATAGAGGCTGTGTTTTCTGCCCGGATCCCAGAATGGAGAAGACAACACAGAGCAGAACTACTGAAGACCACAGCCAACATAAAATGTACATGAGAAATAAACTTTTGTTATTGAAACCCACTGAGATTTTAGAGTTGTTTGTTACTGCAACATAACTTAGGTAGAGCTAATTAATATTTAATGACATATGTAAAAGATGTTATTTATTTCATCACAGGAAATCCTGGCTGAATGCATGGGATTGAGGACAAACTCCTTGTAACACTCCATGTCTAGGACCACTACCTAATGTGTATTGTATCAGCTCTGCTCTTAAGCAGCTCAAGAAATGACCCTGGGAATCCAAGCTTAGGGCCAGTTTGTCATGGTTGACTAAAGAATGGGTTAGATAGACAGGCAGGGTCTATAACAGTGCTTGACATATATAGTATTCAAATATTTGTTAGATAAATGATTTGCTTGCATCTTTGTATAGTGATTTTTAAAGATCCAGTCTATGGATCACTGATGATCTTGAAGATATTTTCACCAGGCAAAAGCAAAATGAGGAAAATAAGGACTATGAAGTGAGTTTCCAAAAAGCTAACTTTATTTCATTTAAAAGACTTGTTAATTCACCTGAGAAATTACTTACCAATTCCAAAGGGACAAACAATAATTTAACAGTGGAGAAACTTAGTCGCCACCATTCCAACCAAGTGACCAAAGTTAACATCTCTCAAAATAGGACAAACAAATGTCATGTGCCTCTTGATGTGATATACTGAGAAAGGACACATCACTTCTGTGGTATTCTTGGCAAAAATGCATTTCCTGAATATAATCAGGAGGACATATCAGACAAACTCCAAATGAGGGACATTCTACATAATAACTGGCTTCTACTTAAAAAAAAAAAAAAAGTCAGTGTCATGTAAGACAAAGAAAGGTGGAAGAACTGTTCCAGACTGAAGGTGACTAAAGAGACATAACAACTAAATGCAATATGTGATCCTGAACTAGATCCTGAACTAGAGATAACAATAGCTGTTAGAGGAATAGGGAGGAGGAGGAGAGGGAGGAGAAAAGAAGGGAGAGAAGGAGGAAAAAAAGAAAGAAGAAACAGCTGAGAAGGTGGAGGAGGGGGGTAGGAGAAGTGGATAGGAGAAGGAAGAAGAGAGGGAGGGGAGAAAGAGGAGGGAGCAGAGAGGGAGGAGGAGGGAGCAATAGCAGCAGGGGGGAGGAGGAGGAGGTTTTATTGGGACAATTGACAAAATTTGAATAAAGTATGCAGATTAGATAATAGTATTATATCAGAGATATAATTTCCTGATTTTGATAATAGTAATGTAGTATTTCAGGGTTAAGAGGCACCATATCTACAGTTAACTCTTAAATGGTTCAGATAAGAAATTTATGTATATAGAGAGAGCATTTCCTCTCCCTTCCACCCCTTTCCTGCATGTGTATGCATATGTGTGTGTGGAGAGAGAGAGAGCAGGAGAATGATAAGCCAAATATGATAAAATGTTAGTAATTGGCAAATCTGAGTGAAGAGTACATAGGAGTTTATTGTAACTATTCTTGCAACTTTTCTGTAAGTTTGACATCATTTCAAAACAAAAAGTAAAAAAAAGCAAAATCTGCTAGTCATTTCTATATCTTTAGAGTTAAGAAGTTTGTTTACAAATGAAATAATGGTGATAGTAGATGGCAGTTATTACCAATGAACTTCTTGGCAAAGTAAAAAAAGTTGGCCACCCTCAGATGGCCTCTCCTCCAATGTTTTTCCTTGTGCAAAAAAATTCAAAAACATGAGAAGCACTATCTTTTCAGAGATAGACTCCTGATTTCATCTAGACACAGGACACACTGTCCTCAGTAATGGGCCAAGAACAGCCCTGTGGAGTCCTCATGGGTATGAGGGACCTGCACATACATATCTTCTTGGGTGCCCATTCATAGCACACATCCTGAGTGCCCCTGGAAAGGGACTCCAGCCTCCCTTGGCATGTGCCTGGCTGTCTAGCTTAGTGTGATGGGGTGTTACAGAGGTAAAGTGGCTATGTTGCCATCATCAATGTCGGAGCAGGGGCAGCAGAGACAGGTTCAAATCAGCTCTTTCTTCCTTTACCAGTTCTTGGTGGGAATGTTTAGCTGACTGAACAGCATTTCTGGGTGTGTCAGAAAGAATGGTGAGGCAAGCCTCCCCTGCTCTTCCATTACCCCAGAAGGTCCGTGGAGGATGTAGGACCCTCAGTGGCAAGTGAGATTAAGAAGCAGGAATCTAGCCCTGTGGGCAGAAAGCAGGTGCCTGAATCTGTTTTGTGGACCCCAGTAGGCCTGCTGGGCAAGGAGAGAGGATGCTGCCAGGCCTCTGGACTCCACTGAGAACCCTGTGAGCACAAGTGAGGATACAGGCTGGAGTGGGGACTGGAGTCTCACATGGGGATCCCAGAAGGCCACCAAACTCCATTAGGCAGGGTTAGGAGAAGGTTCTGTGTTGGCCTGGGGCAGTGACTCCAAATTCGAAGGAGGTGGGGTGGGGTGGGAGGTTAATGCCTGTGTCTGAGACCATGATGACTGCTAGGGTAGGATAGTGTTTGGGGCATATGCTAAGGACGGGAGATTAGTGAGGTGGGGGAATACGGAGCCAGAAATTGCCACAGACTTGGGAAGACTGAGACACGAGAATGAACATGGGGATGAGAGTTTAGTACTAGAGTTGTTGCTGAAGCTGTTAAGCTGTGACGAGGGTTACTTAAGGATCAGGGGTGGGTCTGAGAAAGGGTCTGGGGGAAATTAGGTCACTGGGAAGATAGGGTGATGGGGCGGAGGAGAAAGATGGAGGCTCAGCAGGTAAGGGTGTCAGAGCCAAGAGAGTTCATGCTTGGTCCCAAAGGAGAGGTTTGGGGAGCCGAGCGGCAGGGCAAAGCAGGGTGGGGTACTGTCAGATTGAGTGGTCAGAACTGCCGGCCTCCTCAGAAAGCTGGAGGGCTTCCCTGGACTTGCCTGCAGGAGGCTCGGCTCGTGCACAGCTGCAGTAGCCCCTAAGCGCGCCGAGGCTGGGACTCTCCCTGTGTCACACAGTCCCGTCTCCACCCGCGCTACTTCGGGAGCGTTGTCTTCAAACTCTGGTCCGAAACGCTCTGCTCGGATCAGGCCGCGCGCAGGCCCCCGGGGCGCGGGCGGACGGCGCCACCCAGCCCCCCGCCTCGCCCCTCCCCGCCTTGGGGTCCGGGCCCGCGCCCAGGCTCCGCCCCGTCGGCCCCAGTGGAACCGGCTGCGCAGGGTGGGTGCCGGGGCACCCGCACGTTCCCGCCGGCCCAGCGCCGAGCGGGCAGAGCCCAGACCTTGACCCCGAACGCGCCCTTGGGGAGGGAGAGCCCGGCGGGAAGCGCGTCCTTGCGCACCCTCGGCCTCGCACAGTAGGGAGTGGGCGACGGGCCGGCGTGAGGCCAGAGTTGCGAGCCGGTGGCTGCAGCGAGGAAAGCCGCACGCCCACCTGGGTGCTCGCGGGAAGCTTAGGGTCCTGTCACCTGCGCGGGTGACGGGCCCCGGTGGCCGTATCCTAGGGGCGGAGCCTGGACCTGCGCCGCCCGGGCGAGAACGCACGCGGGAGACTCACCCAGGACGTGGGGTGCCACATCTGAGCGGGCCGCCACTCCTACAGCCCAGGGTCTACGGCCAGCGTGAAGCTAAGTGGAGAGGAGGAGGAAAACATTTGCTCCCCGGGGAGGGAGGTTTGGCTGGCCCACAGGCGAGGCAGAACGGGAGCCCACTCTAGCCACATCCTCACCGCACGAGCACCCAGCTGAAAGCGCAGACACGCCTTCGTTGTTATAGAAACACTTGTACCGCGGAATTGACCCGAGTCTGCAGTGTGGAAAGAGGCGGTTCTTCTGCAAAGCGTGTACACAAGGGTAACGCGACATAAACTGCCTGTCACTTATTAAGCACGTATCCCGAACCCAGGACTGTGCAAGGCCCCTGGGTGATCCAGATTTGGGTGTTTGCAGCCTACCTTTTCTCCCTGTGCCATCCTTAAAGCAGGACTTAGCAATTCCTCTCACTCCTCTTCAAAAAATCCATATACACAAGAGCGTTCGTAAATCTTGTAGACTTTTTTTTTTTTTGAAGGCTTATAGAGGAGACCAAGGAGAGGGGGGATTTTATATATATAGCACTGAGGCAGCATTTCCTTCCATTCGACATCTCTTACCTTATTCACCTTTTCGGCTGTTCCTCATCTACTCTTTCTCTGAGAGGCCTCTGAATCTTGTCCAGCCAGCCCCAGGCACTCCCAGCCAACACTTCCTCTGGGCTTCCCCATCTCTCCCTCTTCCTCATGTAGAAAAGAGCAAGCTGCTCAAGGGAGCACACACTTTGTCCCACACCAGACAGCCTGCTTAGCAGAGACCCTGTCATCACCAGTATTCACCCTCTGCAGAGATCAGCATAGTTTTTATTTCTGAAATATGTACTTTCTCTTTTGACTGTACCCCAAATCCACAGAAGGTATGCATTATTCCCATTTTACAGATTATGAAACAGAGGCTTAGTGAAGTTAAGTACCTTTCTCAATATCA
The DNA here is from genome assembly GCA_030015415.1 of Cynopterus sphinx. Lineage (NCBI taxonomy): Eukaryota > Metazoa > Chordata > Mammalia > Chiroptera > Pteropodidae > Cynopterus > Cynopterus sphinx. The sequence continues at coordinate 86,659,092 of CM057384.1, read as the reverse complement.
CATGTAAAAAGGGTTGCACCAACATTCATAACTGGGCTGTCAAGCTCTTTCTCCTGCCCCAAGCAACCTCACAGAGGGACAATTTAGTTATATCTGAGGTGATGTCTTCTGGTGCATCTGTCTATGAGCAGTCATCATGGGACTGTTGCATATGTGGTGTCCAGGTAACAAGAATGTGTGGTGTCCCTTGCTTCATTCTGTGCTTCTTTGGCATTTGGACTAGAAGCAATATTTCACAGATATAGAAATTATGTCAGGAAGTTAAACTGGATGACTTAACTATCCACATTTAAAATATTATTAATCGAATACAAATGTAGTTGGGGTACATGGCCCATTTAACCCTCACAACCTCCTATGAAGTGGGGACAGTGGTATGATTCCTCCTCCCCCAGTGTAAGTCTTTCTCACAATGCCACAGATTTTGGATTAATTACAAATACTATGTACAAATGCTATGTAAATACATACATGAATATACTACATGTAAATACTACATGAATATACTATAAATGCCATATAAATACTTGTATGGTAATAGCTCTGTGCCAGGCACTGCTCTAAATGCTTTACATAGTTATTCATTTAATAATTACAACAAAAAATTAAAAATAATAATTACAACAACCCTATAAGGTAGGTACTATTATTTTTTCAAAGAAAATTTTAAATTGAAGTTTAATTTACATAAAACATTATTAAAAGTATAATTCTGTACATTTAGTAAATGTATATAGTCATATAACCTTCACCTCAGTCAAGATATAGAATATTTCCATCCCTCCAGAAAGTTCCCTTTGCCCTTCTTAATTCATACTACCCAAAGAAACCACTGTCCTGATTTCTTATACTACAGGTCAGCTTTGCTTTTTCTAGAACTTCATATAAACGGAATCACCGAGTCTGCCTTATTTAGTAGAATGCTTTTGAGATTCACTCATGCTGAAGCATGTATCAGTAGTTTTTCCCTTTTATTGCTGGGTAGCATTCTATTATATGAAAACATCACAATGTGTTTTCAGTTTACTTGTTGGTGGAAATTCGAGTTGTTTCCAGTCTTTGGGTATTATAACTTAAGCTGCTAGGAATATTTGTAGGCAAGTGTTTCAGTGGACATAGATTTTAGTTTCTCTTGGGTAAATACCTAAGGATTGAATTGAGTAAGTGTCTATTTAACTATAGGAAACTACCAAATAGTTTTCTAGAGGTTGTGAAGTTTGATTTTATTCTACAAAAGAGGAAACTGAGGCCCAACCAGGTTAATTAATCACCCTCAAATAACTTGTCCAAGCATACGCGTTCTAGAGTCTCTCTGGTTGGGAATGAATTAGAAAAAGGGAAAGCTTTTGGAAAAAGAGAAGTCTGTGAGATGGATGGGAAGAGAGTACTAAACCCAGGGGAATCAACCCTCTCTCTGTCCTGGGGGAGGGCCCATGTGCCATTCAGGCTGGGTTCTGGAGCTCCAGCCTGGGAGTTAGCAGGTGACACCCATCCTCTCCATGCTTCTCAGGCCCCTGCTCGCCCTGGTGGGGTACCAGGAAGCAGCAGGCAGGCCGGGCGAGCCGTAAGCTGCCTTTTACTCCCATCTCCCAGGAAACACGAGGCTGGAACGCTGTGCCTGGAACGATTCTCTGCAGATCCTGCAGAGGGTACCCACTCCCACCTCCAGAGGCTAGTGGAGGGCGTGTTTCCCCTTGGAAGGGATCTGGTATTGGGGGTGGGGGGAGCTCGGCCTTGGCGGGAGTCTGTCAGGCTTGGCTGTCCCTGCTGCCGCCGGCTCCAGCGGTCAGCACAGCACGCTCTGGAGTCTGGCGTTTTTTGTCTTTCCTCCACTAAGTGATTTTTCAGGAAGCAGCTCACATGGAGCAGTGAGATCACATTGGTTTCGGAAAATCAAACATCTCGGCCGAGTTATCTTTTGGCTGGAAAGACACCACCTCGTGGATTCTAACAGTAGAGTTGTGGACACTGAAACAGTAGGGGAGGAAATAGATTTTTAAATGCTGGCGTTTGAGACAGGCAGCCATTTGAACCAGAAAATAGCATCCAACACACAATAGGTAATTGACTGAAAAGAAAGCAAACACATTATCATCAATAAGATGGAAACTTTCTTTTTTCTTTTTTTTTCTTTCTTTTTTTTTTTTTACCTTAAGATTCCCACTCAGGAGACCCAATTTTCCTGGCAACTTTCTACCTTACTTGTCTTTTCCTCTGATATTTTGATTTCCTTAAAAGGAAGAAGTGGAAAACACATAACAAGTGCTCTTGATAAAAAGAGGTGGAAGTCTGAGAGGACTGACTAATCAATCAACAAGTTGTCCTCAGACTCTGCCTGGTACCCAGGTTAGACATAGCAGAGGATCCAGAAAAAGTGAGGGCTGGTGGTTTCACTGAGGAGAAAAGACTTGGGTGCAAGAAGAGCAATACAAGATTATCTGTACCATGCCATTATGTCACTAGTCGTGAAAATTCACATTTTCCTAAGATCAACATCATTTTACCAAAGCTTAATTAAAAGTTCGTTGGGATCTTGTTACTTTTTAAAGTTTAATTTATTGAATAGGCAATACATTAACAAGTTTCAAATACTGGGAGATATTCAAAACTTTCCCCCAAAAGTCTCCCCCCTCTGGCATCTCTTAGCCACCAGCTCCCAACCACTGTTATTAGTCTGATCCCAATAAGCACATAGAAATTATCTCTTTTATACAAAATGTAGCACATTGTTCACACTGTTCTGCATTTTGCTTTTCTCCTTACTATATCTCAAAGATCTTTTCCATATCAGCTCACAGAGCTTCCTTATTAACATTTTTTTCATAATATGATAGTGTTCTACTGTATGAATGGGCCACACATTAATTATCCAGTCCTTTTATCTATGGATGTTTAGATTGTTTCCAGTATTTTTGCTATTACGAACAATAATATAATGAATAACCTAGTATACACATCACTTTGCACGTAAGTTATATCTTTAAGGTAAATTTCTAGGAGTGGAATTGCTGGATGGAAATATAAGTGCAGTTTTGGTTTTGAGAGATATTGTCAAATTGCTGTCTGCAGAGGTTGTTTTACGACACCTTCCTATCCCCCCCCAACCCCACTTATAGAGTTCAGATATTTGCCAAACACAGTGAGAATGTTTTCAGTGCAGTTTTAATTTACACTTGTGAAATAGGTTGAATATCCTTTCACATAGTTAAGGCCCATTGTATTTCTTTTCTATGTATGATATTTTATATCCTTTGCTCATTTTCCTATTGGGTTATTAGTGGGGTTTGTTTTTTGTTTTATTTCTAAGAGGTCTTTATATAACAGAGAGATTCGCTTTAGTTATGCATGTTGCAAATATTTCCCAAGATATTACATTGTCTTTTGTCTTTGCTTATAGTATTTTTGCCATGCAAGAACATTTTCTTTCTAATGTGGTTGAATATATCAATGTATTTTGTGTATGTGTGGCTGTTGAGATTTAGTCACAGATAAAAAGATCTTCCCAATGTAAGGGAGGGGCATCTTAAAAAACAGCAGAACGTAGCATTATTTACAATAGCCGAGACATGGAAACAACCTAAATGTCCTTCAACAGACAATTTGATAAAGAAGATGTAGTATCTATATATACAGTGGAATACTACTCAGCCATAAAAAGATGAAATATTGCTATTTGCATCAACATGGATGGATCTTAAGAGTATCATGCTAAGTGAAATAAGTCAGATGAGGAAAAGACAAGAACTGTATTTCATTCATATGTAGCAACAAACAAAAAAACGAAGTCATAGTTACAGACAACAGAATGGTGGTTACCAGATGGGAAGGAGTGTGGTGGGAAGGTGAAGAGGGTAAAGGGTCAAATATATGGTGATGGAAGGAGTCTAGACCTCAGACGGTAAGCACACAATTGAATATAGATATCGTACTATGTAATGTTGTACACCTGAGATTCATATAATGTTATTCACTATGTGCTGAATTCACCTTTTGTTGGAATGTGATTCCAATAAATTTAATTTTAAAAAGCTATAATGAGAAAGGAACAGTAGACGCTGCAGAAGTGAAAACAAAAAACAAAAAACCCTAGCAGAACATGCTATATGTTTTATAAGTCTATTTACAACAGGGCATTTATTGCATAATATCAATCCCCTCCACTGCCCCTCATTAGTACATAGATAAATAAGCGACTGCTCTCAAGCAGAAAAATGACTATATTCAGATATTTTAAAACATTTTTATTTATTCTGTTCCAATCATATAAAGAACACATAAAGTTTCTTAACTCATTGCCAGATTCACAGCTGGGTAGCAGATTCAAAACTAAAGAAGACCTCAGTTTAGGGTACATTATTATAGAATATACCTTTTTCACATTAAAGAAAGAAATATTCATGAGAGGGATGGATGCCTATAACGTATATAAAACTATTTAAATAAATACTTTAGAACAGAATACTCAGGTAAGACATAATCATAAACTCTGGATCCTCTTTAATCCATCAAAAACCAATAGATACTAAGCAGGTGCCTGCTGTGGCAAAGAACTGTTAGGTACTGGGAAATATAAAAAAATTGAGGGGTCATTGTTCATGTTTACCCTTCAACGTTTTACATAATTTTGCACATATTTCTATGACAATTCAGGTATTAAGCTATTTGTCTAAGGTATTTAGCTGATAAGTTATCCAGAATCTCTGGCCAGGAGAGAGAAAATATAAATAACCATGCAATTTGTGTTACTAAAATTAAAAAAAGGAAACCAGTTGATACTTCAATTCTTTTTTATCAGCTTGAAGGGTGATAAGGAGACTAGACTACAGCCTCCATCAAACTGATTCATCTTGCCCTCTCTCTGCATCTGCCCCTCTCATAGAGTAAATAGAGGTAGATGTTGGTAATCTTGCTACTTTGCCTTTTATCTCCCTATGCCTAACTCATTCCATCTCGGGGTACACTTTTATGATCATTGCTTTAGGTGCAATAGTGCAGTGTCCCTGTAAAACACAAGTGATAACAGTCTTATTTTCCTATTAGTTTGTGTAATACATTGTAACTGTTATTTAATGTGTTTGGGGAGGTGATAATGGGTAATGTTTGATGGAGAAGTCTGAAGATATATCTCGACATTTTTACATTCATCCTTATGGAAGTAATTATCATTTATAAGGTAGAGATGGACTGTTGTCTATCAGACTTCTTGCTTCTCTTTTATAGTATAGTATATTTCTAGGAAGGAGCTTTCCATTCAGGAATTATATTTCTAGATCTACCTATGTCTAGGTTTGACCATGTGTTAAATCCACATTGACAGTACATGAAGAGAAGTCATTGTATACCACTTTCAGGCCAAGATTAAGAAATATGGGTGCCTTCTCCAAGCTTTTGCTAATTGGCTCAAGAGGATGACAAAGTCCTAGGAGATGGCAGAGCCATGTGAGGGAAGATATCTCCTGCGGCCTGAGTCACCAGAGAGAGGACAGCTACCCACTAAGCAGGAACATTAGCATTGGACTGTTATCTGAGAGAGAACTAAACTTCTGCTGTGTTGAACCTCTTCTGTGGTGTTGGAGCTTATGTGTTACAGCAGGTATTGCTACCCTAACTAAAGCGAAAATCCTTACATTATAAGTTGCAGTTTCCTGTAATATAACTCCAGTATCGAATGTAAATCAGTCCTCTATTAATTTTGGTCCCTCTGTCTTTATGGAAGTTATAATTTAGTTGACTGTTCTGTCTTGAGCCCCATTCTTATCTAGCGACTTGAATGAATAGTAGGAGGTCTAAGAAATTTGCAGATATACACACAACTGAAAGAGATAGCATGATGCTCAGTTGGAGAATCAGGATTCAAAATTTTCTAGACTAGAAGGATAGGTCAAAAGTAACATGATGAAATTTAGGCATGCATTAAAATAACATACTTTCATAAACAGTGGTTTGAAATTTTGATTTCAATATTTGTAATGATTCAAATATTATTATGAATTGGAACATGTAGCATTTGATAAGTAACAGAATAAAAAAAGGATAATTTCTATTATGTGTAGAGGAAAAGTGATTCTTGTACTCCACAAGATGCAGCTAACTCTCCAGTTACCCAAATAAAGAATCTGGGTCAGAATATTTTCAATTGTCATTTATATATTTTGAATATATATGTCTCAGACACAGAGACTTTCCTCTGTTTGGGAGACTTGGTTTATTTGAAAAACAATAAAACACACATCAGAAAGACTAAATCAAAAGATTAAAATCCACAGTTATTTTTTTCAATTCATTAAAACATTTATAGAAAAATGGGGACTCTTTCTAAGTCAGACTGTCTAGGTGCTGACCTCAGCAGTAAAATGGACTTTAGTTCTGTGTGAAATTACCATAACAATAATCACTCATTTTTATAGTTCTCTAGAGCACTGCTGTCCAATAGAAATATGTGAGTCACACATGTAATTTTAATTTTCCAGTAGTCACATTTTAAAAATCAAAATGAAACAGGTGAAACTAATTTTAGTAATATCTCTTATTTAACCCAATATAAGATCATTTTTACATATATTCCATATGAAAAATTGAGATATTTTGCATTTTTTTCATACTAAGTCTTCAAAATCCAGTGTGTATTTTATACTTGCAGCACGTCTCAATTCAGGCTAGCCACAGTCCAAGTGTTCAGTAGCTACGTGTGGCTAGTGACTCCTATATTAGCACAGTTCTAAAGAGTTCATCCACATTTTTACGCATGCAAAAGTGCTCTATACAACTCTCATCCATGGCAAGTGCTTTGAGGAAGGTAATGTTTATTACCTTGACAACAAGCCCAGTGCTCTTTCCACCTTCCCATATTGTTTCCCAGGAGCTTATACTTTCATTCACTGAGGGTTCATTATTGATGTGTGACTTTTACTGAGAACCAGTGAGCTTGCATGATGGTTCTGACTCCAAGGCCAGCCTCATCCCTCTATATCACAGCTGCTTTGTTATCATTTTTTGGTCAAACGTATTGTCATCTTCTAACATCACAGGGTGTGATTACTTTACAAAACACAAAGCAGACCCAGAAATGTTTGAAGCCAAACACACAGCCCCACTCTAAGACTCCTCCAAAGAGCCACATCATTATTATGGGGATCGTAGGAATACCTGTCACTTGGTTCTGGGACTGTCCATCCCTCTTCAAGCCCTCTGCAATCTGCACTGCTGAAGGGAGGAGGTAGAATGTCCCCAGGCAGGAGCTGCCACATCTTCTCAGCCTCCTCCCTGCCTAGCACTGGTATCCTCACTTATGTGCAGCATCACCACATGATCCCTTCCCCCAGAGCCAGGTTTAACTGCCTGCAAGCCAGAGGGATGGCAGCTACTGTTGAATATCATGAGAGCTGGGATAGTGGCCATGGTCTCTTTTTAGCAGCCAGTGGCTGGAGCAGTAAGACAGTGGCAGCTACAGAGTGGTAGAGGTGGTAGAGGTGGGAGAGGTAATAGCAGCCAGAACAGCTTCAGCTGGGCATGAGCCAGGGCAGCTGACCCAGTGGAGAGGATGGGCCTGGGTGCTGGGGCCTCACCCAGTGATTTCAGTGTGCTGGGGGCTTGTCAATAGAGATCATTGCATTTTTTATGGCCTTGACCAACGTCCAGGTGGTCAGGTTGTGAAAACATGATAAAGATAAAAAGCAACCAGAATTGGGAGGTATGTGTGGGCAACACAGCTCATGATCCCTTGAAACAAGTGCCTTGAAACAATGTCTCCTAAGGGGACATTTTCAGGAGCACTGATGAGCAATAAGCACAGTAACCATCTGGCACATTCAAGGTTTAAATAATATTTGAGACATCAAAAACACCTTTCACTGTAAACTCTGACTTTGGGTGCCCACACTCCCTCGTTTTTTGTAGACCCACCCACAATTGAAACATGTCAAAAGAAAAGAGGTGAGAGTAGGAAACCTTAACATTTATGCTCATTTAAGAAAATATAAATACAAACCCATTAAATACTTCTTTAAAGCAAAATTGAAAAGCCACTTCTGTTGTTAAACAGTTTAGCATTTTCAGTATTTGTAACAAGTAAGATTCCAAAGCTATGTTAAGGGTACAAAGGTAAGCAGGGTTAGACAGTCCCTATCTGAGTGAAACTCAGTGGCTAATGGGGAGATGGCTATTAATTAAATAATTTTACTAATAGATATCTAATCACACAGACAGGAGTGCCATAAAGATGGGGTATATCTTAGTGTGAGAGCATATGACAGGCCAATTGATCTACTGTAGAGGGTGAGGGACACTGTTCCTCTTAAGAAGTGACAATTGAGAAGATTTGAAGAATGAGAAGCAGTTAAACAGGCAAAATGAGATGGAGGCAGGGGAGGGAGAACATTTTAGATAGAATAAATGGCATGTGCAGAGGCCCTATGGTAGGCAGGAAAGCAGGGGTAACTGAAGAAATGAAGGGCCAATGTGGTGGGAGAATATTCTAAGAAATGAAGGTCAGAGAGGAGGACAGGGGCTGGACCATGCAGGGCCTATGGCTGTGTTGGGGATGTGGGACTTTATCCAAAGAGCAGAAGGAAACTATTGAAGGATATAAGCAGAGTTGGGTTAGAATGAGGGTAAGGGTGGTTTGGGGAGAGAGAAAAAAGGCTATTGCAATAGTCTAGGCATAAGATATTATTGTTAGTTATCAACTCACTTTGGCACTAGAGAGATGGGGTAGAGATAGAGAGAAGTGGAGGCATTTTGGAGATTAAAAAGACAGGACTGGTAATTGACTAGACTCTTGACTTGAGGAGAAAAAGATGTTAGGCAAGATCCCCAGGTAGGTGGCCTGTGAAACTGAAAGGATGGTGGTCATGTTCATTGTGGCAGGGAGAGAGCGCAAAAAGCTTCTTGTTTGTTCCTTTCTTCCTCTCCCCTCTCTTCTTCTACTCTTCCTTTCTCTTCTCTTCTCTTTTCTCCCCCCTCTTTCTTCTTTTGGGGCAGGGGGAATATGAGTTTTAGACATGTTGAATCACAGATACCTTTGAGACATCCAAGTAGTGATGTTAATTAGCAGTTGGATATAAGAATCTGTAGCTTAGAAGGGGAAGTCTGGGCTAGAGATCTGTGTGTGAGATCTTGGACACATATTGTACTTGAAATATTGGGAATGAATGAATGGCTAGTGGAGGAAACATACAGTAAGAAAGAAATGGGCCCAGGAAAGATCTTGATGAACCTCAAGTTCAATGACTGAATGGAGATGAGCCCACAAGTAGCCAGAGCAGTTGGGGTCAGAGAGGGAGGAGGGATGCCAGTAGAGGGGGTTGCCCAGAAATTTAAAAAAGGAGGGTGTTTCAGAAAGGAGAGGGTGGTCTATAGGGTCGAATGCTGCTGGGAGGTCAAGAATGAAACCTGAAGATGCCCACGGGATCTAGTGAGTCAGAGTTCCCAAGATCTTGACCTTGGGGAAAGATGCTTCTGTGGAGCAATGGAAGTCAGAGTTGAGGGATAAATAGGAAGTCAGAAGATGGAGACAATGAGCATAAAAAACTCTTTCTAGAAGCTTGATCATTCTGTTAGAGCATGCAATTGTGATGTCGAAACCTGTGCCTTAGGATTCACTGAAGCAAGTGCCATATTTCAATGGAAAGAGAGCCATCATTTGTCAGTAAGATCCACACACTAACAGAATCAGTGCTACCCTTAATGAATCTTTGGAGCGTTGATTCTGGGGAATGCTACAAATATCATGGCAGTTACAAAATAAATGTTCTTCATTTTTGGTGTGCACCTGTAAACCTAAACAGCATGATTTCTATGTGCAGATGGTTTGGAAAACAATTACTGATATGGGGGCATTTTTAGCTCATTGATCTACTAGGAATGGGAAGTGACAAGGGAAGAGACTAATCACGGTAACGGATGTGTGCATCAGAATTCCTGACTCATAGCATGTATCAGTACCCAGGCCTTACCACCACTGCCCGGGACAGGTCAGACAGCACAGAGGCCACCTTAAAACCAAGAGGGAGGGTATACTATGGAAACACAGGCACATGCATTCATTCAAATGACAAATGAGAACTGTGACGGACCAGGAATTAGGAGACTGAAACATATACTAACAGCCACAAGTTTTCTACCCAAAGACAAAGGCAGAGGATTATTTCAATCATTTTGAGCCCTAACACATAAGACATTTCACCCATTCGAAGACATTAACAATATTTACTTGGTACTGTATAGAAATCATTTTTTTAATTGTTTTTTTTTATTTTTTAAATTACAGTGGACATACAATATTAGTTTCAGGTTTACAACTAATGAGTAGATAGTTACATAGCATATGAAATGATCAGCCTAATAAGTCCAGTACCCATCTAATATCATACCTAGCTATTACAATATCATTGACTGTATTCCAATGCAATCAGCATTTTTAAAAATCTGAGTGCATATGCCCCAAATCTCCTACTTCTAATTCTTGACACCCAAAGCTTCCATTTGAGATGTGAGTATCCCTCCTTCTACTTGATCTTATTTACCTGGAAAGAAGTGGATACTGAAAAGTTGAAATACATGTCAGGAGAATATCAAATGTTTGAAACTAAACTTTCAACTTGGTGTTCATCAAGGCAAGAATCTCACTGACACATCATATTGATATCAGAGTGCCCTATACCGAGAGCACTGGTGCTTAGAAACATCTCGGGCACACTTGAAACATTTATTCATAGACCATGTGTATATTAAAGGAAGGGTTTTCAGAGAGAGTTATTTGACAGTGACAGTTATCCATCTTCAGACATTTGGTGCTTGGTTCTCCTCATGCCTGAGCTGTTTGTTGAGTTTTAAAAGACACCAGAGCTGGCAAAATATCTCCTTGGAGCCACAATTCACTTTAATAAATATTAGGGTCCCTAAGTCTTCAGAGGAGGAGATGAGACCGGTAGGCTGAGGCAGGACATTAAGGAATTAGGGCCAAGGACCCCAGGGTCTTCTGTTGGAGCCACTCATTACCAGGGAAAGAAGGCAACCATCTGTCTGAGAAGAGTTTTTGGTGCAAAGGACCCCTTGGGTGACAAATTACAATCACACACATACAAAAATTCTTTCAAGTCTGGAATCCCTCTATCAGAAATTAGAGATAAAATGTAAATGCTTATAACCCTGCAGGAGGTAATTCAAAGATTTAAATTCACCCTCAGGTATAAATGATGCTTCCAGAAAACTGGTTGGTGACAAAGGAGAAAGACCCACACCAGAGGGTAAGAGGTGTTGCAAGGTGAGGGAAAGGGTTCATGCAAAGTAAACAGAATCCACATTTTGGCTTTTGCTCAGGGCTGAGTCTGGCTTGGGATGGAGGGGAGAGGGTTCTTCCTTCTCCTGGGAGTCTGAGCAGGTGTTTGGGCTGTCCAACAGTGGGCGTGTTGGAAAGACACCACCCTTTGGCTGCCCTCTCTGCAAGCTTCAGGTACTTGCTTTCACTGGGCTGTATCCAGCATCTTTTCATCAGCCTTGACAGCTACCATGCCAACCCAGTACCTTACAATTTTTTCAAGACACAATTTCAGAGCATATGCTCAGAAGAATCAATCCTGCCCACCTTCACTTTCTGAGAGTCAAGGTGATAGTTGGTGGAGACCAAACCAGATTTAGGAAAAGGATCCCACCAAACCATTCTATCTCTACTTTAATATTATGGTTTTAGCATTTACACATATCTTCTTAAATAACACCTAGAATCTTAAGAGTCTGTATGTGTCTGTGTATGCATGGACATGCCATTATTATTATCTTATAACTTTTATATCTTAAAAAAATAAAACTTTTTATGAGAGGCAAGATAATCTGGTGTTTAGGGACTAGGTCCAGGAGCCAGATGGTTAGAATTTAATTTCTAGCTCGTGTATTTTCTAGCTGTGTGACCTTGGGCAAGTTACTATAAATCTCTTTGTGCCTCACTTTCTCCTTATTTGTAAGTGAGGCATGATAGTTGTACTTATTTTGTGGGGTTGTTATGAAGATTAAGTGAGATCATACATGGAAAGCCGGGACATCATACCTCCAGTAATTATTTTTAGAATTATTAAAATATTTTTTTGTATTTTTCTTGTACTGTAAAACAGTTTCTCTAGTGAATATACTGCTTATTTTCAATTCCAAAAGTGATGGCTATAAAAGTAAAACATTTTTTCAACTACAAAAGAAAAAAAAAAAAAGCCAGGACAATACCTACATGTGTCAGTTTCGTTGGTGGTTTTGCTTTTCATATTCTCCTAGCTCTCTAAGTCATAGTTGAAAATATTTCTCTGTCCTCTGTATTTCCTGCAAATTGGCAGCTGGTTATCTCAGATTTTGTGATGTTAGTAGCTGTTGATGCTCAGCGCCTGTGTATATTAGTTCATTGGGGGCTGCAAAATGATGACATTTTATCTTTTATTTTTAATCTATTAATTGGGGTAGTTTAATTTAAAAATGCATTCTTTTATCTACTATTCAGTTACACAGTAGTAAAGTTCAGTAGAAAGGCAAAATAAATGCTTCTTTCTTTTTATTTATCAATTCTGAAGATAATGACTATCATTTTTTGAGGATGACTGTTTTCTAAATAGTGGTGAACTCATAAATTTGAACACAGTCAATGGTTTCAATCAGTTACAATTATTATCCTTTTGAAGTTAAAATTGCCCCATCTTTGGTTGGTGGTTAGTCTTTTGACATGACCACAGAAATCTTTGGTCATTTTCTTGCTATCCAGCAAAACAAGATGTTCAGGCTAATCTTGTCTCTTGCCTACTCCAGAACTGGAATCAGCCACTTTACCAAGATGCTCTGGTTTCTTTTAGTAGAAAATAATATTTTATGACTACAATCCAAATACTATAGATACTTGTTGCTACTTGGCTGGTCACTGTTTCTAGGCCTCTTCAAATGACAGAGCTAGGATGGATGGATGAATTGATACATCAATCAATAGATAAATATAAAATACCTCATGAGTTCCTATTGATATTTCCAATTCAAATTCAGGACTGAGGAGTTTTTGTTTTTGTTTCTAAATCTTAGAGAGCTTTATTAGTGATTTATACTTTAGTAAGAATTAGCTAGACCCTTTCCAAATTGATAGGTGAGAACAAGTTCTCAAGCAAGCTTATGCAGAAAAGAGAAGTTTAGTATAAGGATATACAGAGCCCAATGATACAAGTGCAGCCAGGCGGCAGGAAAGGAGTGAAACCAGAGATGAGAAAGTTGTCATATATCAGGAAAGTCTCTATGGGGCAACTTCTCAGTTTTCTTTTCCCAGATCTACTTCCTCTGCTTCATCATACACGTGTTTAGTAAAGGTATCCAAACCCTTCTAGTTGGTGGGCATTTTCATGTGTTGCAAACATAGCTACTGGGGGTGGAGACTGGGGAAGAAGAGGAAGGGCAATTCCCAGACAAGAGGAACTAACTGTCAATGAGCTGGAGTCCATGTCATGCTGGGTGTGAGAACATAAAGGATGTGAGCACAAGGCAAGGCAGCTGTGGTTTGTGAAAAGAATGCAGGATTATAAGGTTTTTACTTAACTCTTTCTGTATTACGTTGGTATCTCTTTTCTCCTATCCCAAGAAGCCTGGGGTAGGATAAAATTGGATTATTACATTATTAATAATCTACTTTATCCCACATCATACACACTAATAGACTCAGAATATCATGAATACTACCACCATTGATATAATTAGTGAGAACAGTTAAAAATTTTTTTTGCATATGCCATTCCCATTTCCCCCCAATTTTTATAGTTGTCCTATAGCTACATTACATGATCATATGGTTTTTACACAGTGTATTTTCTCTGCTTTGACTCTCACTTAGTCTTAGTCCTATGAGTAACTGTATATTTAATGCTCGTATCAGTCCTTAAGCTGATGTTTTTCTAGTCTTCTTGAACATCTTTATTGTGGATTTTTAAGAATATCTATCAAAGTTGTATTTGTAAACATTCTTCAGAGAAGCAGAACCAAAAGTATGTGTGCGTGTGTGTGTGTGTGTGTGTGTGTGTGTGTGTGTGTATTATAAGGAATTGGCTCAGGCAATTATGGAAGCTGAGAAGTTCCAAGATCTACAGTTGGCAAGCTGGAGACCCCGGAGAGTTGATAGTGTTGTCCTAGTTCAAATCTAGTAGATTCAAGACTCAAGAGCAGATGTTTCAAGTCTGAAGGCAGGAAAAGACCAGTGTCCCAGCTCAGGGTAAACAGGCAGGGGGAGTTCCCCCTTACTCTCGGGGGTAGGGGTCAGCTTTTTTTTTCTGTTCAGGCCTTCAACTGATAAGACCCTCCCACATTAGGAAGAGCAATCTGCTTTACTCAGTCTACCAATGCAACTATTATTCTCATCCCCAAACACCCAGAATTATGTTTGACAAAATATCTGGGCACTACATGGCTCAGGCAAGTTGACACATAAAATTCACGATCAAAAAGTAGAGGGCAGGAAGACATTTTGCTGCCCCTAAAATTAACAAGCAGTTATCCATTCTGCCTGCTAGTTCACATGGCCAGTAATGGTGCTGGCACTTTATATGAATTGCTGCAATTTATAGAGCATTACATATATTATCCCATCTAAATCTTCAAACAAACTTTGTTCTTCAGATCCAGAAACTGAGGCTTTGAGAAGTGAATTAATTTACCCTGTGTCATAGAGATAAATAATAAAGTGGGCTTTTAAATACAGAACTCCTTGATTTCCGACCCTGTACTCTTAACTACTGTTATAGATTTCCTGTAAAAAACATAGGATAACAAGTATAGAAGGTGAAATTTTCTACTCTGTGGCACACAGTTCAACTGGGTGATATTTACAGGTATTCTAAGCCTTATTGTGGATTATAAAAGCTCTGGTACTCAGTATTAAAGCAAGAGAAAAATAATTTCTAACAAAATATTAATAAAATATAGGTACATTTCAAAGAGTAATAAAATAAACAATCCTACACACCACCTATCTTTCTATCTGAATCATATCTACTAATTTTTACTTATTCTAGAAATTCAAAGTTGATGGAAACATTTAGTACATATATTTATCTACAGGAAAGAGTCCAAATAGCAAAGCTAATTTAGGAGCTGGTTTGTGCCTTCTAGAGGTTTATCTTTCCCAAAGAGGATTCAGAGGAAGCCCAGACCTATGAAAAAAGGGATTATGGAGTCGAATAAGTTTGGAAGAACTGTATATTTACCACTGTCTCCACCTTCCACTCAGTCTACAAGACACAGTAATATATCAGAAAAAAAGTCCTCTGGTAATCTTTTAAATTGCATGTAATTCTGGATTTCCCCAAAGTATTTGGCCATTAAAACTTTTCACAAGGCTTGTTACCTCCTGAATGCAACTTATGTTCCTCCAGGAAATGCCAGCACAGGCCTGGCCTCTCACTAATGACTATAGCCCCAAAGGATGCTTTTCTGACCAGTGATGCTAGTAATACCACAATCTGAATAGTAAAATATCTCTAGATTCCTGAGTAACAGAGAGGTTCAGGTGGGAGGTGAGGATTGGGACAAAGTCAGAGCCACTCTCATCAAAGATGGGCAGAGGAGGGATGGGCAAATTTGTTTCGCTGCCCCAAGGAAACTTTCCTTGTCTTCAAGTTTGTAATTCAGGCAGTGGTTTCCAGGAGGAAAGGGTGGTTTGAATTATGAAAAGTAAAGTGTAAGATCCTGTTATTTGACTTGTGCTTTGATTAGTAAGAAGAATCTGTCAGTTCAAGCTGCTATAACAAAACGACAGACTGGCAGCTTAAACAACAGACTTTCATTTCTCACAGTTCTGGAGGCTGAGAAGTCCAAAGTCAAATTGCTGGCAGGTTTAGCGTCTAAGAGCCCTTTTCCTTGTTTTCAGACTGCAGCCTTCTCAGTGTGTACTTCCATGGTAAAGAGGGAGCTCTGGTCTCCTCCTCTTCTTATAAAGACGCTAATCCCATCACAGGACTCCACCCTCATGACCTAATCTAAACTTAATTGCCTCCCAAAGGCCCCACTTCTTAATATTATTACATTAGGGATTTGGGCTTCAATGTATGAATTTTGAGGGGACACAAACTCAGTCCATAGCAGTCTCATAACAATTACTGCATTAACAATTACTGTAAAACTTTCTTGTCCCATTGTACTTAAGAATACAAACTGCTGAACAAAATGCATCAGCACATTGTGAAGTTGTCCCCCAACCTGCTCAGACACCACCAGGGAACGCTCATGATAACAACTTCATCACCAAATTTCCCCACCCAACCCAATGAGACAAAGGCAATTAAAAATGATGCTTGTCTTGCCCCTGTGGGGCTTATAGTCTGAGATAATAGACCACTGGAGACCCAAACAGAAAAGAGACAGGTTTTGAGATAAGCAGATATCCATTTTAGTGTGAAACACTAGTATAGTGATAATTAGTTGATGAAATATTGCTTTCTAATTAATAAAGCTTTCAAGGATACAGATTAAGACAGCAATATTTTCCCCAAAGTGAGAATAGTGGTAACAAAAACCAACAGTAACAGTATGAAGTAATAATAAGACTTTGGACCTGATGTCTATGTATGATTTCCCCTTGCATCATGACAAATCCACTACCCACAGCCATCATTTTTGACCTTTGTGTTACATGTGGTCAGGAGTCCAATCTACAGGTTCCTAGGAGTCTTCAGATGTCTGAGCAGAGACCAGGTTAAAAGGCTCAGAGGCAGACACATGCAGTTCCAGGGAGCTTTCAGCACACACAAACACACACACACATATATTAGAACTATAGAACACGTAACTTAAATGCTTTCCTGAGTAGGTTAGGAAAGGAGGAATATTACACGTACACCATACGTTGAACGTCCCCTTGACTTCATGACAGTTTACCGCCAGCCCAACTCCGTGATTAGTGCTTACATCATAAGAAGTCGTATCTTGAGAAAGTCAAACTCAGTATAAAATGTTCACCAGAATAAAGACACCCATATATTTCAGCCCTCATTATGTGGGAAAATGACTGAACAAATCAAGGAACCATATACCTGAGATTACTAGGTAATTTCCTATTTACTTGTATATCTAGGAAGCCTTTGAAATCAAGTAACTCCAAACTTGAGACTCTAACTCAGTCATTCTTCAAAAGTAAAAAGGGGTAAGCTAGAGAAGGAAACATGAAGTTATTAGTAAGTACTTGAGCTGGCACTTCTTGCCCTTGAGTAAATTATCCCCTTTAAAGAAGAAAAAATTCCCAGATCTCTGGTGTTAATTTGTTACTCAAGTAAGTTCAAAACATGAAACTAAAGGTAATTATGCTAACATTCATGATATTGTAAAAACCAAAACAAAATTACTAAAAACAATCCAAATTAGAATCACTAATTTTATGTGATAAATGATCCGGTGTTGCTGCAACGGAATTCTGCCCACCTGATGATGGTACCGACTGCTTGGGTGCTGGTTCTTTGAATTCAGTACACTTCGTTCTAACGACTTCCTCACCATCTGCTTTTTCATTGTCATCATTCACGTATTTGTTCTGCCTCTGTTATTTTCTGATCAGAATAGAACCATTCAGGTGAAGCTGCTTGGCATCACTTCTGTTGTGGATGCAAACTCGGAAGCTGAGATGGCATGGCAATACTGGATTATGAGGTAGTTGTTCAAGCCAGCAGAAATACTACACAATAATTTGTTTAGGTTGGCATCAACACTGAACGTTCAAAAGTAAAAGCCTCCCTGGAATACTTGCTTGGGTCTTAGTTTGACAAAAACTTCTGTAACCTAAACCCAAGGCTCTCAACCTTTCTTTGTGTATCACAGCTTCCTTTGGCAGCCTGGCGAAGCTTCAGAATAACATTTTGCATAAAGAATGCATACGATTGTGAGGAAACCGATTATATTGAAATTTAGTTATCAAAATATTAAAAATAAAAATATAATATTGATATGTGCTCCTTTATGAACACATTAAGGGTCTGGTGGCAGGTCTAATAACACCTCATTTTTAAATAGTTATTAATGTAATTGCTAGTTTGCGATATCTTCAACAACTGTAAAATAATATAAAACATCTGTGATTTCCATAGATGACAAAGTCACTGATTTTACTAATATTTCATAAAACTATGAATTTATAATATTTCATAAAATATCTTAGACATTTCAGAAGAGGTTAGTGAAAATAAAGATATAACTTGTCCCCAAATTTACCAAACCTCTGAATTCTGTCCATAGACTCTTTGGGGGTCCCAAGGACCTTAGGCAAAGACCCTTGTCCTAAATATTACCCAAATAGAATGGGTAAAGTTATAACACATATTCAAGATTAACCGCAAGCCTGGATGATTAAGGAACTTCCCAGGTACATGAACCATCCATCTCTCTACTTATACAGAGGAGCATGGCCAGCACCCAAATCCAGCACTCTCGGCCAATAGGTCTCTGAAACTCTGTGGCACCATTCCACAAGAAGCTTGACTGTCCCGGCATAATGAAGTTCTTACCTGAAATCTTCTTTTACCCTTTTTCCTTCAAAGGTTCACTGCAGAGTAGGATGTGCATTCTCCCCTTAGCTCTCAGGCACCCCTCCATGGGAGGAGCCCTGCATTCTATACTGCACTTGTGTTGCTCCCGAGCCAGGAAAAAAAGGCCCTAAAGAGACTCTGCTCATTCCCTGTGAGGAAGGTAACTCAAAAGAGCACATGGACCTCTGCGGTTGTTAGGCAACTTGTTGTGAGGAAGAGGGCCAGGAGACCTCCCTCCACAGCAAGAGACTCCCAGCCAGTTATGGGGTTGCCCTCTCTACCCACCATCTGGCTGGGAAGGGCTGAAATGCCCTAGGGTTGTTTGGCAACGGGACAGAATTCACCTATGACAGTACCCAGAAGATTGTTACGCCATTAGTAGTATGTGGCATGTGGTGTGTGAGTGAGGGAGGGTGTGTGTGTGTGTGTGTGTGTGTGTGTGTGTGTGTGTGTGTGATGGGACACATTGCTTCCTCTGTAGGTCTTTAGAAAGGGGCTGAACAAGTCAAATTTCTAAAACAGCCTAAAAGAGCTTTTGGAGGTTCCAGCCAGGCTGATCATGGAGGCTAGGGTTCACTGCAGAATATGTTGGTGGTGCCACCTCCCACGGTGTATCCCTTTTCTTCTTGCACCAGGTCCTGTCAAAATCTTCTCTCCATTCGTGGTCAAGGTGCTAAAAGAGGCTGCTAAATTCATCTTATAACCCAAATGATAAGACTTCACAGCTCTCCAGGCAGTGTGGAGTATGAGCATAGACCCAAGCTCTCTGAATCCAATCCCAGGACACCCTCTCTGAATCTCGGCTTCCATTTCTATAAAATAGAGTAGTAAAACCCATTAGAGAGTCACTAGGAGAATGCAGATCAACCTGAATCTAACCACGAGGAAACCATCAGAAAATCCAAACTGAAGGACATGCTGCAAACGACTGATTTGAACAATTCAAAATGTCAATGGCATGAAAGACCAAAGGAGGGGGGGAAATATATAGAAGACGGTTTTAGATGAAAGGAAACTAAGAAGTCATGACAAATAAATACAGTGTATGATCTTTGATTAGACTTAAAAAAAGGTCAAAAGACATCCGGACAATTGGAAAAATTTAAATATAGATATATAATACTGTTGTAAAATGTCTTAGGTTTGATGATAGTACTGGGTTACACAGCATAATGGTTTTTTTTCCTTAGGAAATACATGCTGAAATATTTTGGGGGTGAAGCATGACAAAGTCTGTAATCTACTCTGAAATGGTTTAGAAAAACACATATATACAGAAATAAAACAAATGTGACAAAATGTGAACTGGTGAATCTAGGTCTATGCATGTTTGCTGTACTATTTTTACAACTTATATGTAGGTCTGACCATTCTCAAAATAAAAAATAGAAGAAAAGGTATATAGACATCTCTTTGCACAGGGCCTGGCACAGAGAAGCAGTTAATAAATGGCAGCTCTTTCCTATGATCGTTTGACTATTGCATCTACGTGGGGGTAATTTCTTAAACTAAATAATGACTGTAAAACAGTGAATGACAGCCTCTGACATGGAACTGTGGCAGGACTCAGGCTGCTGGAGCCTTGCTGAGCCTCCTCCACTCTGTCTGGTCCCTCAAGGGGTGATGACAATGTTTCCTGACACAGAGAGGGAGCTCATCTCACACTCTGGGAAGAGGACGTCTGGACTCACCCCCAGCCCAGGTCATCAGCCATGTTCAGAGTCTGGTCTTCAGATTTCTCCGTGGTGGGAGTTAAGAGATCAGAGCTTGAAATGACACTTTTAATCCCAGGCTTGAAGGAGGCAGCACCCTAGGTGCAGAATTTGGAGAGCAGATCTTTGTGAGAATGAGAAAGAGGTGCTCCTTCCTCTGGGAGACCCAGCCTACACCCAGGCACTGGCTGCCCAATCCTCCAGCGCAGCCATGATAATCTCTTTTATGTAACATTAGTTTCCTTTTATTGAATACGAGGCATGTTCTGTGACTTATTTTAAAATCTCACCTCAAATTTTCAGGATAAACGTTATTTTGCTCATTTCACTTGGGGAGGAATCGACTCAGAAACGTTTAGAGGCTTGTTCAACTGGCCCAGCTGATGAGTGTCTAACAAGACAGCAAGTATCTGAATTCAGGATTTCCTGACTCTTCATCTCTCATCCCACGGCTACTCTCCAGCCTTCTGCTTGTTCAGAGTTTTATGCCTTGTAAAATTCCTTTCCTCATGTGGTCTACAAGTCCCTATAAGGTAGTGAAGTGACAGGTGAGGTAACTGAGACTTAGAGAAGGGAATTGCTCAAGATCATCAGGGAGGTTTGTGGCAGTGTCTGGACTGGAATGCAAGAATCAGGTCACTATGTGTCCTTCATACCTCAGGTGATTCCCTCCCTAATAACCACTGGAAGCTAAGACTCACCTCAGATAGAAGCCTAGATGGGTTAGGAACAAATGAACATGGCCTCCTCTTACCTCTGCTTTAGGGAAGCCATTTGAATGTTGTAAGTTCTTCCCTTTGGTGAACTCCCATGGTCACTCAACTCGTGAGCTCCTCTCTTGCTTCCACTTTTCATGACATCTGTCTCTCACCTGGCTATATTCTTGACAGTCCAGGTAGCACACTTTCCCTCCTGTATTTCAAAAAGCCCTGGACCCTGCCCTGCGTGGGCTACTTCCTCCATCTGCCAAACCTCTGCTATTGCTTCCTTAGTGGTTCATCTTTCCTTCCCTCCAGCTTCCTCCTTTTAAGAAGCAATATGCTAACCACCAGATGTCCCCTGTGATTCCTGATTTCTCTTCCTACAATAAGTTCCTCTTCCTTTATTCCCCTTGCTGCCATTTACCCATCCATCCATCCATCCATCCATCCATGTACTCCCTCATCCACCAATCCACCCATCTGTCTGTCCATCCATTCATCTATCCATCTGTCTGTCCATCCGTCCGTCCGTCCGTCCATCCATCCATCCATCCATCCATCCATCCATCCATCCATTCATCCTTCCATTCACACACATACTCACTCACATATAACCATCCATTCATCCATACACCCATTTTCATCCATTTACTTATCCATCTAATCATTGGACCTTCTATTTATTTGACCTTTATTGAGCACCTTCTCTGTACAAAATACAAAGAGAAACAGGCCTGGCCCTGGCCCAGTCTATAGGGCAGGGACAGACAAGGGACCTCACGGATTGAAAGCTCTCCTAGAAGTGAGAGGCTAAGTGGTCGTAGCTGAGAAAAGCCTCAAGGAGCACTAGGCGTCTGAGCTGAGACTGTGAGTCCCCTTTCTTGCTCTGTTTCCCCTCTGTGTTCACAGCTCCCCAGTCCTCTGTCTGTTTATTGTCTTATATGTGGGTGCTGGGGCTGTAGTCTCAGTCAACAAAAATCAAAGAGTCCTTCTTACAAGTTGCACTGGAGTTGGCTTTCCCCTTCTGGCTTCCCTGCTTTAGTTAGGCCAGCTCTTTCATCTATCAGAACAGCTTACTTTTTATTCCTGGACACTTGCTCCCAGGAAGCAGGAGACCTCCATTTCAGGGGCCTGGCCTGCCATTGTGTCCAACAGCTTCTGTGGAAAAAACTCACTACAGCTTCTCTTTGGTGGGTATGGAAGGCATGCCTATGTTACCAGTAGTCAGCTGATCCCCAGTCTGGCTTAGTTCCTCAGTCAGAAAGCCTTGTCCCATTCCCTCTACCCCTACCCAGCCAACCACACTATTCTTGGGCATGCCTCAAGTGCCTTTCTCCAGGCAGCCCCATGGCCCTCTGCTCAGGAGCCAGCCTGATCTCTAGTTCTCATGAACTCCTCTACTCTGATGTCCCCTCTGGTCGCAATGCTTGGACTCTTGGGACTCTCCGGCCCCTTGGGCAACTCAATCTCTCTACAGTGGAGGACAGAGAAATGATCCAGTGGATGGCTGATGACCTCCTGCCCTATAGGCTGCTGTGAGATCAAATATCTGGTTTCCTCATCTGCAGTCAGTCAGTGAGGTGGTAGCCCAGCAGGTCTGGGGGTGCTGGCAAGAGTGAAATGACAGGCTCTTCCTTTCCAAGCTCTTGAAGCCTCTCATGTCTTTCCACTTCCCAAAGCCCCACACCAAGACTGAGGCTGGCACAGCTTTCCAGATACAGGGTTGAGGTGTAGAAGATGACCTGGCCTGAACTTGGTCCTCCTTGTCCCCTTACAAAGGCACAATCAGGACTGATGCTATGGTTCTCTTTGTCTCTGTGAGACTCCTCTGCAGAAAGGTCCAAGCCTGGGTAATAAGAAGCTCAATAGCTCAGTAGGGGGATGCTACAGAAGACCTGGTGGTATTCGTGGGCATGCAGGTCCCTTTAGAAAAACTTTGTTTCCCACTCAGGCTGCCCTGGAGTTTATGTGGATGATCAGATTGAGAGGAAGCATGGACTATATCCCCTGGGAGGTCTGGGGCTCCAGCACTCAGACACAACTTCTGGGTAAATCTGCTCTCGCCTGAATGGATGGGAGCCATGAGAGCTGAAAGCTATACAAAAGCGATCATCAATATACACCCAGTTAATGACAATGACACAAACCAAAGATAATCAAAACCTGTAGCAAGTTGAGTAAACTGCTGAGGAAACATCCTGAAAATGACAATATTGGCATGTCTTCCAGTGCCCATATGAAGGCAGAGGCAGTAGTCCTGCTATAAAACCATAGAATGGCCATGGGGAAGAGTTTAGCTCAAGACTCCTAAGATATCTAGAGGTTCTTGTAGGCCAACAGCTCTTTTCTGGTTGTTGAAAATGTCCTCATCTCAACAGAACTTTTGGGGACCAATGCCCCTTAGTCGGAGTATCCAAGTTGGGTCAGTGTGCCAGCCGTGAAGGTGCTGTGTTCACATCTCCCTTTAAGAGAACCTACCGTGAGAAGTGCAATTGCTGACAGTCCCCCTACTTTTAAACGGCCCTCAATGTTTGGCTTTGGGAGGACTCCTCCAATAGGCAATCTTTGCCTGGGATTCCCCACTCACTTGTCTTGCTGAGACTTTCTTTGAGCCGTACTGTAATCTGAGACTCTTCCCACCCATTCTTTCCTTCTCCCTCTCCTTTCACAGGTGTCAGTCTCTTTCAGCCTACTCCTGCTCCCTTGCTTTATCCTTCACAGCTGTTTCTCCTATAAATCTCTTGAACCTCTAATTCTGCCTTGGCTTCTGCTTCTCAGGGGACTCGAATTGAAAGTCTAGTATATTCAGGGTTTGGGTCCAGCACTATTGAGAAGTGGCTTCTCGTGGTTGGCAAATCTGGGGAATTTTGTAATAGCTGGCGATGTCTGTAGACAGAATCACTAGTGGAATGTTGAGAAGAAGGGTTGGAGACAGCCACAAAAACCCGAGAAAATGAACACAATGCTTATCAGCAAATGCAATGAGCTGGATAACTTATGATGTATATTCACATACAGAGGAGCAAACATCAGTGGAGGTGTTTTAATCCCAACCCCACCATCTCTTTGGACAAGTCACTTAGGCTTAATTTTGTCATCTGTAAAACAGAAATAATTTTACTTACCTTGCTAAGTTGTTAGAATGAGGAGGACAATGCAGTACCAGCAGTACTTGACACAGGTGCTCTTTTTTCAAGTAGCTATTGTTAATTATTAGTATTTTCCTTTAGGAAGAGAAAGAATGCCTTTCCTATTGCTTGAAGCCAAGCAGGGGCTAGTTCAATAAGAAAAGCACTGGATCCACACTGGGAGGGGATTCTGGTGGTTTGGCCCTCTCTGGTGATGAGCCCCTGGGAAAGGGGAGGGTTCTGTGTATATCCGGGGGGAGAGTCAGCTGCTCCACGCAGAGCTCACTCTCTATAGAAGGTCTAATGTGGTGGGACCCTCCTGGAGGGACGGGACAGAGGTGGGAGAAAAAAAGTTAAACAATTGCCAGCCCCATCCCCCTGTGCCCAGGAGAACTGGATTGGATTGTCAGGAAGAAGTGAATTCTAAAGGAGACCCTTGTCCTCACAGGCACCAGGCAATGGTGTAGAATTTAGCTCCTTGTGGGGATGAGGGCAGATCCAGTACAAAGGGGGAATTCTACGAAGACACAACCAGGTGTCCAGTCCTGAGAATCTCCCTGCCCCACTCCTGGCAACCCAGAGCTTGCCAACCCACGCCCCAGCTCTGGCCTAGGTGCCCAATATAAGGCAGGCCCCACTAGGGCCAACCAGACCCCCAGAACTCTCTGCCACCTCTTTGGCAGCTTCTTTTTAAGAAGTCCTTTTTCCTGAAATGAAGGGTAGATGACGAATTAAGTTGCTCAGGGGCTGACTCTAGGGAAAATAATGACAGTATAGGTGGCAGTTTGTTTAGCAATCTCTCTCCCTCTCACCCTCAAACCCTCCACCCCACACCACAGGTGCCCAGATTCTACCTGTCAGGATGCTCTGTGGCTGGCACCTTTTAATGCCTGAGAGGAAAGCAGTCAATAAGCTAACCACATCAAGGACTTCGTTTGTCTCCCACTCTTCTAGGATGGGGACTGGTAAATGTCAGCAGGGCTAATAGCATTTTTTTTGCAAATGAAGGAATGAAAAACTGAAGAGGGAGAATGTGTACTAATGCCCCTAAAAACAACCCCCAACCTGCCCTTCATCATCCTTAACCTCCCTATTCCTTCTTCTCTCCCACCCTCCTTGATATCTCTTTCTCTCTCTCCCTACCCCATCGCCCCCCAATTTGGAAGCACCACACCTGGGTTGGACTTTGGACAAGATACTTACCATCTCTGTGCTGGTTTCTGAGTCTGTAAAACAGGATAACACCCATGGCACTGGGCTGTTGTGAGGATTAAATGAGATGAGGTAAATATAACAGCTGGGCCCACCATCCTCTGAGTTTTTGGTGTTCCACACTGCAGGCCTTGTGAGGGGGACTGAATTGCTGAGTTCCCAGCCAGGAGGAAGGAGCTGGGGACAGAGTGGGAGTGGAGGACCCATGAGGAGCAGGAAGCTAAGAGGACTAACTGGTTGGCAAAGGAAGTGAATCCAAAGGTCAAAGGGGCTCTACTCAGAGGTAATTCCAGTCTCCAGTGCTGGCTTGACAGTATCCTCCTGGCTTGTCTCCTGTCTCCCCAAGCTATTGAGAACACAGCCGTTCAGCTACTACCTCAGAAAAATAACCCTTAAGCCAGGTGCTGGGATGGACACTTTGTTTCCATTAATCCTCACAGCACTCTACATAATATAGGCGTTATTATTCCCATGAGACAGTGGAGAATGTGGAGGCTCAGAGAGGTGGTCAGGCAGCTGGTAGACAGAACTGGGACTTGATCAGTTTGGGTGATCATTGTCAAGCACAGTGCTCATTGTCCTGCAGCAAGATGTACACCTTGGTCTGTTAAGCCACATACATACCTACTGTGTGCCAGCCATTTGGGCTAGGTTCTGGGAACGTCAAGAGAACAATACAGACACAATCTCAACTACACACAAAAATGTAACTGGGCCATTACAACAGAGCATGCTGAGTCCAGATGCTATCTGAGGTGCCATCCCTAGAGCCAAGGGGACTCTTAAGAGTGGCACCTGACCTGGACAAAAGTTCAGGTAAGACAGGTAAGGCCTCCTGGTGAGTCATGGTAGAGAACCATTAAGTGTGCATAGAAGCCCCATCCCCTCAATTTTCTCCTCCAAAGTGAGGTCAATAGCAAGGCTAGGTATATTCTCCCACAACACCCACAACTTCCTCTGAACCTAAGTCAGCAAAAGCCTGCCCCTTGCTCAATCTCTTCTTCCTTATAATTCTCAAGGCTAGGAATAACCTCCCATTGCTCATACAACATCCCCTTTTTCATCTAAGGATCTCCTCAATCAAGAACTATTCCTGCCTAAGAGGAGGAAGAGCCAGTGTCTCACATCCACTCCCTTCTTCAGGGAATAATCCATGGGGGAGTGCCATGCCCAATGGGACCTGCCCTGTGGTGGCATCCTAGAAGCTGAGTCTGTGATTTGGTGTGGCCTGTGGGGAGCACCCAGATTCTCCATGCTATGGCAATAGCCCACTGGACTGACCTAAGCAAGTTACATTTTGTCTTCCTTTCTCTACCTGCAAGCTCCCTCTCCTGACCTAGGGAGACAGACATCTAGGAGATGCCTGGATGCGCAGGGACTCAGAGAGAATCAGAGACGCTGACTTTGTATACAAAACAGGTTTATTAAAAAATTGGCTATTAGGTAACAAAGCCTTCATAAGGGTTCTTTCAAAAAGTACAAATTTTAAATAAATGCGTCAGAAAAGTGGCAGCCAGATACACCTGGCACAGGCACAATTTTGGGGGTGGAGGTTCCCAGAGCCCCAGGAGGCTGGGCACAGGGGTCTTTGGATGCCTGCAGGACCTGGTAACGGATCTACTAGGAAAGGGTCCCGACTCAGTTTTCCTTTCCTTGGAAAAATGGAAAGAACCTGGCAAGTGTAGGAAATTCTGAGTCTGAAGCAGAAAGGCACAAAATACATTTTGTAAGGCAGGACTGCTAAATCCAGCCCTGAGGCACATGGAGCAGATGAATGGGGTGATGAGAGCTGCATGCTCCCAGTTCTGGCCTAGTTCCTGATGGTCCACCTCTGGGTCTGGCCACAGGTTAAGGTGGACCAAGTGAATTGTATGATCCCTACAGCCAGGGGCCTGGAACCAGAGTGAAGAACAGATGTGTTGCTTCACTGATATCTGGCTCTGCCAGGGCAGGAATGATCACACTGGTCCCCAAGAAATCCCAATGGGGAGCACCAGGACTCCTGTCCAACCCTGTCTTCTGAGCTACTGTGGGCACCCAGCCCAGGTAAGGAACTTCTGAGGGCAGTCCTTGCCATCCAGACATCTGGACAAACTCCAGGCTTCACCGCCAGGGTTTCTCTAAATGGAAGGCACAAGAAACGGGCATTGTCAAAACCAGTCCCCAGCAGCTGCTGCCTCAGACCCGTGCTCACTGGCGACAGGCTTCCCTGGTGACATTAGGCAGTGGGTAGGCAAAGAGGGAAAAGTCCAGGATATACTTAGGCAGCACGTCCTGCAGCAGAGCCGGTGGGGCACTGCAGAGGTGGTAGTGCAGGCTTTCGCGGCTGGCGGGCCGGTACCAGGCCTGGCGAGCCGGGAATCTGACGTGGGGTGGCGCCCGCACCCACTCCAGCACCTGGTTGGCATCAGTCTCCAGCCTCTCATAGGATCCTACGAAGTCATAGTGCACGGCACAGGGCTGGCACAGGTGGTACACAGGCATCCAGTGCTCATTCATGCGCGCAGGGTCCTCATCCACTAGGTACCTCAGGAACTCGGGGAAGGTGACGTCGTCCCCCGCCGGGCTGGGGCCCGCGCCCGGCCTGTACCGCCGCACGATCTCAGCCCCATAGCGCTGCTGGTACTCTCGGATCTCGCCGAACTTGTTGCGGTAGGCCGACAGCAGGCGTTCCAGGGGGTCGCGCACGAACAGGAACTTGAAGTAGTGCTGCAGGCGGTAGCGAATCTCCTCGGGCCGCAGGTCTGCCAGGAACACCAGGTCGCTCCGGTGGTCCATCTTGAGGCGGACGTCCACGCTGTCCAGCACGCCGGCGAGCACCTTCAGCACCCGCTTCCAGTTGGAGCAGGCCACCTTGGGCACGTAGCAGTAGAGGAAGCGGTAGCGGTCACTCACGAGGATGTGGCGCAGCAAGGTGCGCCGCTGCGCCAGCGGCAGGTCCCAGGGGTGCCGAGGCATGCCTGGCTGCCCGCACACGGCCCGCACGGTCCGGTTCCGCACGTCCTGCCGCACCTGCGAGTCGGCGTCCTGGGCGTCCGCGGGCCGCCCCCCGGCCCCGGGCCCCGTGCGGCGCCAGGCCGGGCCCTCGCGGACCGGAGGGTGCAGGGGGAGGGGCCTCACCTCGGCCAGGAAGCCGCGCTCGACCATGAGCAGCAGCCCGCTGGAGGCCACGATCACCGCGAACATCAGCATGGACGGCAGCAGCAGAGGCGGGCCCCCGAGCCCTGCCCGCGCCCTGCCCGGCGGGGCCCGCCTCGCCGCCCGGCCCAGGGGCTCGGCGCCGCGCGGGGCCGCCAGCGGGGGCATCGGGCGGGGGAACATCGCGCCCCCGGCGTGGGGGCCTGCGCGAGCCGCGCGGATCCCGGCCGCCTGCTGGGGGCGGGGGCCCAAGCTCCGGGCAGGGTCCGGGAGGGGAGCGCTGGCAGGGGCGGCCCCGGCGCGCGGGGGGCCCGGCGGCCGGGCCAAGGCGCCGGAGCGGGCGGCGGCGGCGGCGGCGGCGGCGGGCTCGGCGGGGACCCGGGCCGGATGTCCCGCCCGGACGCTCTCCTCCCCCGGCCCCGCCGTCACACGGGCGCGGGGCGGGCCCAGCCGGGGGCGGGGAGAGGGAGCCGGCCGGGAGGGCGTGAGCAGACGCCCACCCGGGGGACGGCGCCTGAGCGCGGCGCCTCGGTCCTCCGGGTGCCGGGGACAAAAGCGCCGAGGTCCCGAAGGCGGAGAAGACTCGGGCCGCGATGCCGCGGCGCGCGCCCCCACGGGGCTGGACGGAGAGGACATGCACCCGACGCGGCCGCACACCCCGGCCTGGCGAAGGCCGCCCGTGCGAGGGGTGACTCTGGGGCAGGCGCCCTCTCCCCCGCCCGCCCTCTCCCCCGCCCGCCCGCGCGCCCGCCCGCGCCCTCCTGGAAAGCAGACTCTGGGGAGGTCCGTCCGTCCTGCTTGAAGCGGAGTCTGCAGTGTGCTCAGCCACTCCAGGGAAGAGGGACAAGGCTGTCAGGCACTGACCGGGGGATCGTCTCCGTGGCGACTCTTAGATTTAACCGTACCTGGCCGATCAGTGTTCACCCGCCAGCGATGCCGCAGTGCCTGAAAATGGAATCTCTCCCATCCGTCTTCCCCTTCCCCAGCCTGAGAGTGGAATAACTGGGATACTCTGCTGAGGGGCCAATGACTAGCTGGTGCCTGGTCACTGACCACTGATGCGGTCAACACATGCTTCAAAGGGTGAGGAGCTGGGGGCCCAGCAGCAGCTTCCTTGCCTGGAGCCAGACATGCTAATCGGCACCAGGCTGGCAACATGGGCTAGAGGCAGATGTGGGAATGCCTTCAATGTCAGTGGTCAGCCTGTCCCCTCCGGAACTGAGCACTTAACTAAGTATCCAGACCTCATTATGTGTGGGGAGCCAGGGACGCTCTGAAATAGAGTAGTGATGTGATTAGAATCCACATTTATTGAGGCAGGTGCCTTCTCAGTGTTTTGTATTCTCTTCAGGCAACAGTCACCCTGGGAGGTTAGTACTATGGGCATTCCCATTGCACGGCTGAAAAAACAGAGGCTAAGGGAAGCTGAGACTTTATATGAGTCAATCTGATTCTAGAACCTAAATCCCTAATCTCAACCCTTCAGAGATGAACGGAGCACAAACATGAAATGGTTGGGAGGAAGCAGCCTGCACACTGTACTGAGTGATGGAACTGGGGAAGATGCCAGAGGATTTGAGTTCAGTGGGAGAATGATGCTACTGTTGACCAGATGAATTCAGAATGAGGAGTCTTGAGGAATGAGATAAAGCTAGAGGGATCCTGGATGACCCCCCGATCCTACCAATGTGAGAGCACAGACTATGAGCCAGAGGAATGAATGGGAAGCCTGGTGTCCTCCCAGGTCTTCAGAGTAGGCTCTCCACATCCCACTGTCTGAATGCTGAGGCGCATCCCAGGATGCCATTCCATTCATTGATTTAGAAGTTTGCATGTGTTCAACCTTCACCAAAGTGCTCCTTGATCCCAAAGGCACTGAAGATAGATTTCTGGTGGTGGGGTCATTTTCTACTGAAAAAAATTGTTTTTAAAAATATGTACATCTCATACTAAGGAAAAAACTGATTTATTTTGGCACGTACTTATTTCTGAGTGGTTTTCTGCTAGCAGTCGTAGTGAGGCAGTATATGTACAGGAATAGTTACCTCTGGGGGAGTCCTTGGGCAAGGTACTTGTCTTCACGTTTCCTGTCTGTGAAATGATAGGATACCACCCATCTCAGGGAACTCCTGTGAACAGCACACTGATAGTGGTACTACTGGATCCATGGTGCTGTCCATGCCCCTAATAATCTCTATGAAAATGCATCTGCCCATGTCCTTGCCAAAATGCAAGAGGGTTGGGCAGCTACACTGTGGCTCCTAGGAACTCCCATGGCCTCACACTGTGGTGAACCAGGGATCCAGGCAGTCATAAAACCTTGGCTCTATATGTAGGCTTCATTCCCTCAGCAAGGAGTGCCCATTGCTAGATACAGAGACCCTAGGCCAGTTTCTGCTGGCCAGCTTCCCAAGAACATGACCCAAGGTGATGAAGTGATATCTTCACTGTGTACCTATGTGGGGACCAGTTCCCAGGTCACTGGCCAGAAGCCCAAGGATTTTGCACAGCCCAGGCAGGTGGTTCTGGATACCATGATGCTAATTAGTCAACTGCAAGTTCTTATTCCCAGTCTCCTCTCATCTGCTTTCCCCCTATTTTCCTGCCCTCTTCATATACGGGCACTAGTGAGCCCCTGCACTCTAGGTATTAAGAGTGACCCCCCCAAAATAAAAAGTGAGCCCTTCTGTACCCACAGATAAAAAGATGACAGGACACACAGGAAATAATCCTTTTCTAAATCAATACAATTTCTCAAATTTATTTTTTCTTAAAGAAGTACTTCTAATCTCTGTCAAAAGGGAGGTGAGGAAAGGTCCTCCCTCCCTTGTAAACACTGAAATACAGATCTGAGAAACCGGGGTCGACACACACAAAAAGTGCATTTTACAAAATATCAACTAAAATATATTTTACATGAATTATGCTTCCATTGAAATTCTACCAGCTGCATTTTCAGGTTCGAAAAAATATTTCAACATCTAAGAGATTTCAAAAGCATTTAAGTTCTGGGCAGCAGACCCTGGGAGGAGGGGCCTTGATCTCTCTCCTGCTGGGTGAGGCTAGGCTCCTTGGCAGCAAGGGCCCAGCACCCTGGGAATGAGCAGGCTCCACGGCTGGCTCTCCAGAGTCCCCAGAGCCACTCTATCAACCTCTCCTACTTCACCCCGCCCCCCAACCCCAGACTGATGCCTTCCTCCAAACAGCTTATTCCATACAAGGGAACCCGAGTCCCGCAGTCCTGCGTTTGGCCTTCCCATGTAAATTTACCTCTGAAGCCTCCAGGCCTCCCCCATCCCAATGACCATGCACAGGAGTGGCTCGTTTTCTCAAGGACAGCACAGCGACAGGCTTGCTAGAAGTATTCTCAGCATTCATTTCCACCTCCTTCTGCAGATCCTGCCTGACTGTCCTCATCCGGTGCCATCTGCTTAGAGCCTGCTGGGTGTCTGCCCCTCCCGGGGGGGAAGAAGACCCAGTGCTACCCTCCTTGGCTCCTGCCCCCCGAGGGTTATGTGCCCTATGGAAGTGCTCAAGAGCAGGTTCCCAGCACCAGGCCCAAGCCATATGGGGCTCCTCTCCTCCCTACCATGCTCCTCTTTGGTACAAATAGGAAAGAACCAGGCTGTTCTAGCCCCCTTGCAGAGGGCCCCACGGCCAGGGCCTAGTGCTGGCCAGGACAACAAGGAGATGAGCCTCCTAATTTACTCTGGGGGAGCAGCATGAGGTGAAGACAGGGCTCCTGGGCAATAGGAACAAACTGGAAATTCAGTCCTTAGTTCCTATAGTGAGTGGCTGCAGCTCAGCAGGTCTGTGAACTGATACAGTGTTGATTCTCGCTGGGATGTAAATTAGTGCAATCTACAAAAGACTAGGGGGTCAGGGGTGGCAGGGCAAGGGGAGCCACAGCACTCCTTTGGTTTGATTTCAGGTGGGTGTGGCTTGAAGAGTCCTGTGTGAAGTTCTGCAAGAGGTTTCCTAAAACCTCCAAGTATAAGGCAAGAGAAAGTCTTCAATAAATCAGGTAGCAATTTTTCTTGCCCCCTGCCCCCCACCCCCTCCCAGCTCCCTTCTGCCCTCCCAGACATGATAAACAGCATGTTGATCAGTTAACTTCTGGGAAGCCAGACCTGCTGGGTGGCCCCTCACCAGGAGGCGAACAGGAAGCTGACTCCCACAAGTGGGCCACACCCATGACAATGAGGGCCGGGTAACTTGTCCCAGCACCAGGGGCTACTGCAGGGGCCAAGGAGGAAAGCCAGGGAAAGGCCCCAAATCCAGGAATAGGAAGTCAATGCTCTGGAAACCAGATTCTGGCTCTCTATGCCTTAAAGGAAGGAGCTCGGAGATATACTAGAATCTGAAAGAGCCTGGTCCTAGGCTGATAGGGAAGCAGTGGGTCACAGTGGGTGAGGTAAAGCTGGCTCCCATACCCTCTTGAAGGGCCCAGGGGAGGCTAAAGAAAGGTCTGTTGGGCCTGGTTCCTGAAAGACCTCCCCCTACCCCCAGGCCCCATGCCCCTCTGGCTTGGCTCAGCATCAGGGAAGACTGCTTCTTCAGGAGTCTCTGCCCACGGACCACAGAGAGGTACCCCTGGGTCAAGCTGAGGGCTATGATGCTTTTCTTATATCCTGGCCTCCCCTTCCCTCCCCTGGGGCCCAAACTCATAGAGACCCCTGCCCTCCCCCCAAGAGAACCACAGGCCAGCAACCTCAGGCTTCTGTGGCCCCTTAACCAAGTGCTGTGCTTCAAGCAGTCACCCCTGCCCCGAGCCCCAATTTGCCCATGGGCAGCCCCAGTGTGGGCAGGAGGTGGCTACTGAGGGTTCTTAAGGATGCGGCCATGGCGGAAGTCATAGACATGGCGGCAAAGAAACACCAGCTCAGGGTCCGTATCCTCGGGCACTGTGCGGTGTGGTGGGGTGGAGTAGTCCGCGGAGGGGGGCACCAGTGCTGTCTTTCGGCTGGGGAGGCCCTCACCTCGGCGCTTGGCCATGGCACAGAATCTGCAATGACATACCGTCCACTGTCTTTATCAAAGCCACCTTTGCAAGAGTTCCAATTCCTTCCCTGGACAGGTCCAGAGAGTGAGGATGTCTTGTCTCCTCCTATCCCTGTAACAGCTGATGTTGCCTCCATCCCTATCCTAGAGGCTACACCCTCTCTGCCAACTGCCAGTTTACCTTCTCTGTCACTGGGGAACAATACCTGCTAGAGCCTCCCTCTTGACCACCTGCCAATTCTTGATTTTCTCCAGAAGCAGTACTATAACCCCGACTCTGCCCAACCATTCTACCTCAGGCAACGATTTTTTTCTTCTAAAAAAATCAGATGGTAAAAGCAGGCTGTAAGGAAGAAAGTTCTGGGAGTAAGGCTCTGTGAGATCCCTTTGGGGGTCACAGACAACCCAGAAACAGCCCTGGGAGGTCTGAGGGGGGAGGCTAGCCAGAGGCACAGGGCACCACCCACCTGCAGTATTCAGCAAAGGTCAGCACGTAGCACTTTTCCTCAATGCAGGCCACACTGTTCTGGTCCTGATGTCTCGATGCAAAGACTTCATTCTGCAAAGGCTCAAAGGCAGAGAGCAGGAGGAGATCAGTTACCAAGGTTGGAAACATCTAACTCCAGGAACAAGGTGGAGGTCAACCCCCTGCTGAGACTCTTGACCTAACTTCAGATAGTGCTCAGAAAGCCAGGGAGCTTCCCTGAAATGTTGAGTCTAACTGCTTGCCACCTGGCACCCCAAAGCATTCCTCCCAGGTTCCATGCTACTCTGTAGAAGACAGGTGCCTCCTCCAGGCGGTCATTAGTTTCCTGACCCCCACCCCTGCCCACCCGGCCAGCCCAGGGGAGGAGAAGAGTTGGTAGAAGTCTTCTGTAAAGTCCCAGTGAGGGAAACCAGAGTAAAAGGAAGTCCATAGTGGGGGGGGGGAAGAACCATACACTGGGGGCATTACTACTCTTAGCACACCATTGGGTAGAGTACTAGGGGGTATTAGGAGGAGTCCTTTTCCATCTCCCTCTTGTGCTGCAGACATTATCAAAGGGGGCTAGGTGTGCAGCTTCACGTCCCTTTTCCTGTCACCAGGACACATCCACTTGCTCCCATTCTGGCAGCCCCTGCCCTCAAAGGCTCCTTTTTTGCCCTCCTTTCAAGACTGAGTACTATTTCCTTTGAAACATGAACCACGGCAGGGTTGGGAAAAGAGGATGAAACCTAGGCCCTTCTCCAGGCTCTCTGACATCCAAAGTAACAAGTCTAGGGACTTGACTGCCCATAGCTGCCCTTCCCAAACTACCTTCTTATGCCATGACCTCTCCCCTCTGCCACCCCTGCATTCCTCTACCCATTTTCCGGCAGCTCACCTCGTGCATGCTGGGACTGCGGCCTCCCTGTAAGTGCTCCGGTCTGTAATACCACAGAAGACTCATCATCAGCTCTCCTGGGGGTCAAGAAAAGCAGTCATGACTTGAGCTGGCAACCCTGGAGGCTCATCCAACTCTAATGGGGGGCCAATCCTGCAGGCTCTAACCACCCAAGTCCTCTGTCTCAGGACAAGCCTGGCATTCTGTGGCCTGGAATGCTGAGGCATGGAGAAAGAAGATGTGAAAAGCACTGACAGGTGAAGAAGGGGGACAGGTGTCCAGGTCTTGGTGGCTGGAAAGGTTAATGAGCTGATACAATCCAAGTTGCAAAGCCATCTGCTGCCCTCCGCAAAAGATAGACCCTGGCTAAGTAGAAGACAGACTGTGCCAAGAACAGTGCCAGGTCAGAGGCAGGGGGTACCTGATTCGGGGTTCTCCCAGAGGGCAGAGATCTTGGCCACATAAGGTGTGGATGTCTTTCGTGGGCCTGACTTGAGGAGGACGGTATCCCGAACTCGGATGGTCTCTCCATGCCGTTCTACTGCCTGGTAGCTCTTTCGGATGGCTGGTTCCGGTTCATCCTGAGCAACAAACCAATGACACAAACAAGGAGGGAGAGAGGGAGTGAATGACACCCCCTCTCTATTTTTCTCAGGGCAAAAAAACCACTATGGATGGGAAACTGCAGAAGGAATTTACATGTTGGTGCTTCTCCCTAAGCCTGGCTTTCAGGGGCATGATGGGATGGGGGTCCCCATGGTCGGAGAAAAGATAACAGGAACAAGGGTGGGAAAGCGGCCCAAAGCTTCTTGGGCTGCATTCTTGACCACCACAACCTCAACAGCTGGCTCTCTCACTCCAAACCCTCAATCAACAGTGGGGAGGTCCTGAGGCTTCCTAATGGGCCAGTCTTGGTTTGACCCTTAAACCACCACTGCCAAGTGGCACAGCCTTGGGCAAATTCCTTAATCTAAGCCTCAGTTTCCTCATCCATGAATTGAGGATAAATACAGGAACACAGGGTACGTACCTCATAGAGTAGTGGTGAGGATAAAAGCAGATAATGCATACAAAGTGCTTAGCTTGGTTCTGACACCTAAGAAGTGTTCAATACATTTTAGATGACGTTCTTTTCATCATCCCAGATGTTTCTGGATCACTGATTTTCTCTGCCTAATCCCAATTTCCCCTATACATATTTATCCGAAAAGCCTCCACAAAAGTCACCCGTTTTAAAATACAGGACAGAAGGAACAGCATGAGAAGGAATGAGAACTGAGGACAATTCTGACAGCTCCTCTGAGTGTCAGTGACAGAGATGGTAGCCACTAGCTGTGACTGTACGTGTGCCCTGACCTCACCCCCTAAGGCACTCACCAAGACATAGACAGCCTTTTCACAAGCAGCTCCAACAGGAACCCAGCCATTAGTGCGGCGGCGTCGACGGCGGCGAGGGCGTGGGCGCTGGACACGTGGTTGCTTGGGGTGACTTGGCCTTCGGGCAGCCTTGCTCCTCACAGTGTGCCTACAGCTGGAGCCTGTGCGCAGACCTGACTTGGAGCCACTAGGAGGTTTGGCGCTCTGAGGGCATGCGCGGGCTACTGTCTGGGGCTCTGAGGTGGGTGTCTGAAGATGAGGGACAGGCTCTGCTGCAGGTGGCACGCTGGGCACAGGGCACCCCAGGAGGGGGTGGGCAGGTGAGGCTGGGTGGCCAGCTTCCGGGAGAGGAAATTCCAGCTGGCCCAGGGACCTGCAGCCTTCTGGAAAAAGGAGAGAGGGAGTCAGAGAAGATAAGGACAAATAGTAACCCCCACCCCCAATCTCTCCATCTTCAGAGTCTGCTCCTAATTCTAAGTGGCAGGTGGCTCAGGTTGCGGGCCTTTAAGGTGGACAGTCAGAGTGACTGGCCAAGGGTATTTCTTGACCTTGGAAACTGACCCACAGACAGCTTCTCTAGCTTTGACTTAATCTTCTCCAAGACTTCCATAGTGCTTAGGGGCAGGGGAGCTAGAATCAGACAGCTGAGGATATGATGCCCAGACCTGACACTGATTCGCTGTGTAACATCAGGCCAAGTTACTTTACCTCTCAACGCTTTGCAATAAAAATAGCAGTTGCAACTATAACGTAGTCTGTCCTGAGTTTGTTTTTTTAAATCAGTGCATTAACTCATCTCAACCTTATAACAACCCTATGAAGCAAGTACCACTATTCCCATTTTACAATTAAGAAAAGTGAGACATATAGTAGTTACTGGCTTGTCTCATAGTCATGTGGCTAGGGAAGTGGCGGAGAACATTTCGCTCCAAGCAGTTTGGTTCTACAGTCTATGCTCAATTACATGCCATGTGGCCTCCCATATGTGAAGTGTTTTAAGAGAGTGCCTAGCACATGGTGTTTACTGGTGTCCCAGGGGCAAGTGGGTATGAGTCTTGGGTTCCACAGGTTATGCACCTAGATTTGAAGAGTGATACAAAAGAGGAGGAAAAGCCCAGGAAGAAGCCTGTTCTCATTTCTTAGAGCTCCAACTCACACCAGAATCTGAAAACCAGTCTGGCCAGTCAACTGGTCTATAAAGTTGTTTTATAAACCCCTATAAGAAGGGCTGTGGGGGAGGGGAGAGCCCTGGGAAAGCCTGGCCCCTCACTTCATCATAAGCAAGGCAGATTTGCCGACCAGGATGGCTCTGGTCACCTTGTTACTACTGGGAAGCCTAGAAGGGAGCCTGAAGAGGCATATGAAGATACTCCTGCCAATTTGGGAGTACAGCACAAACCTCTCCGGTGTCTAGGTCTTGCCAAGAAGGCAGACACCAAAGCCACGGGTCCTGTCTGTTCTCAGAGTGTGCCCACCCCAACCACCCCTAGCAAAGTGATGCTAACTCTGGGCACTACTTCTCTTACAAAGTCTGTATGGCCAGGAAGAAGCCGTCCTACTACAGCTGGCACCAGTTACTGTATCTGATAACCCCACTACCCGTTCCCATGAATGCTTAACTTTTGCCATCATGCAGATGGTCTGGGCTCCTGAAAGTAAGGAATTCTAGTTTTCCTTGAGAAGGGAAGAGCAGAAGGGACATGGGAAGATCTTGGTAAAAACCCTAATTTCAATATCAAACTTGCTACTCAAGAGTCTAAGACTGAGCATGGCATCCCAATGGAGAGGGAGAAACAGCCTTCCCTACCCCTTCTACTACCACAATGCTGCCAGGCCAAGAAATCTGCATAGACAGCAGGAACAGAACAGGGCTGCTAAAAGCTAAACATGGGCCCATTTCCTGAGAGTGCTCCTAGGCTTGGGGTACAAAACGAGGGGAGTCCTCCCCTCTCAAAGCCCCCTACCTTCCCTGTAGTACCTAGACCCCGAAGAGCCTGCTCCATGACTCAACCTCTTAGCACACCATGTCTCAGAGACTCTCTGGTACATCCCACCCCCAGGAAGGCTTACCTGCTGCAAAAGGCATTTTGTAGGAACAGCCGCCACAGGTAGTGCCAATGTGAGTAAGAGAAGGGGGTAACATTTCACAGATGCTGTAGCCATTCACTCCAGCTTCCTCACTGGAGCAATAGCGAGAACTCCAAGGAGGGTGCTGGAAAGGGGTGCCTGTGGGCACTGGTCTTGGGGCCAAGAGGAGCCCTTCGGTAGGTGCCGCCACTGGGGACAGCTTACCCTCAGGGAGCATGGGGCAGGGAGAATAGCCCCCACACTGCAGCCCATCTTGGCAATATAGGTAGAAGCTGCCTAGTGCAGTGAGCTCAGGCCGACCACACAGGCCACTGTAGTCGGCAGGGTTGCCAGGCATTGGCAGGAGGGACAGCTGGGGTGTGGGAAAAGAGGGCTGATGCAGTTCCTGCTTGGGAGCAGGTGACTCCTCTCCTGGGCGCCCAGGCTCCGGCTTCAGGGCTGCCTGACCACCCATCAGCAGAGGCAGATGGGGGCGTAGACCCAAGGG
Organism: Cynopterus sphinx; assembly: GCA_030015415.1. NCBI lineage: Eukaryota > Metazoa > Chordata > Mammalia > Chiroptera > Pteropodidae > Cynopterus > Cynopterus sphinx. The sequence continues at coordinate 86,620,369 of CM057384.1, read as the reverse complement.
GTTCTCCAGAGCCTGGCTCAGAGGCTGCCGGTAAGGTGGCTGGCTAGATGGCCCACGAGGGGTGGCGGATATCCATGGCTCCTCAGGGCACTCTTGCCAGCCTGGTGGACCTGCAGCCTCCCCGGAGTTGGGCCCCTGCCGAATCTTGGGACAGTTCTTGCCATTGACCTTGGCCCACTTTGGCCTTGGGGCCTTCAGTGTTGGTGGCTCAGTGGAGCGCCCATCTACTTCTGGGTGGGCACGAGGTGGCCGCAGGGGTAGCTCCCGCTCCTGGCTCAGCTTTAGGAAAGCAGCTGCATTCAGGCTGGCCAGTCTCTTAGGAGCTAGGTCACCATCTCGACGGCTACTTTCATCTGTTGCTGGCTCTGGGGACAGGTCCCGACTTCCTCCACCAAGGTCCCTCAGCCGGGGCCGTTTCTTGGAGGAAGACCAGCCTCCAGTGGCCCGGTCACGGTCCCGGCTGCGGTGGGGGTCTCCCCCTCGGCTTCGTCGACTGCCCACCAGGCTGCTGGTGTCCTCCCGTTCCAGCAGCAGGTTATTAAGGGCCTCGGCGTTTAGGGAGGCCAGGCGCCGCTTGCGGGGCTGGGCGAGGCCAGTGTCTTCACTGGAAGGGGCTGGGCTAGGGGACTTGGGCAGGTCAGGGGGCAGCTCATCAGCTTCATCTGCACTCCGTGGTCCGGCCACATTCTCCAGGCGGGTCAGCAGCACTTTGCAGGCCTTGGGCTTCTCAGGAACCAAGGGGCGCTTACGCAGAGGGTAGTTCTTGCGGCGCCCTGTGAGGTGCCCTGGGCTCTCAGGCATGCCTGGCTCCATTCCTTCCGCCTCCTGCTCCATGCTGTTGCCTTCCATCTGCAGGGGCTCCTGGCGGCCAGTGGGGCCAGAACTCAACATGGGAAGGGACTTCCTCCGAGTGTGTGTCATGGATTATATCCAATCTGTAGGACAGAAGGCAGGTAATGAGAGCTTATTCTGCCTGCTTTCTCCCCGACTACAGCCCATCCCAGCCCTACCTGTAGTAACTCTGGCCTATCTTCACCCCATCTCCAGCCTGGACTTTCTTGGGAGTGCAAAGGTCTAACAGGGTCCGGGTACTGGCAGCTGTGCAAGGACTAGCAGCCTTGCTCTTCTTTTCGCCTAGGGCCTCTTGAACTAAAGCTTTAGAGAACCTAAAGAGCAATACAGACCCCAAGGTCAGAAGACAAGAAGCTGGGGGCAAAACTCTTGGTTCTCTCTTGCTGTTTTTCTCTCACTAGATATTCATCACAGGCCAAGAGGAGGCTCTGAAGACACCCAGCCAGAATGGTGGCTTGGGTGGTGGGAGTCTATTTATTCCTTCAAAAATATTACCAACCCTCCTCCTCCATTTTGTGGCTTCTGAGATTGGCCACAGGAAGAAAGGACAGTAAGGAGCTGAGATGAGGAATCTGCCTGCTGGGCTGTGGAGGAAGCAAAGTCCAGCCTGTGATGCTGCCCTGCCCAGCATGTACAGCAGGACAGCCATACCTGGGTCTTGCTGGAAAAGACCCAGAAGGGTGAAGGCCTGGCTTTGAGGAGCCTGTGGTCAAAGGAGGTCTCAGCCAGGGCTAGGAACCAGACCCAGCTTGATTCATGGGATTCCAGAGAAAGGCAGCCTAAATAGTGCCAGTGCCTGGGGAAGGGATGTAGGTAAAACTGGGGCCAGCATTTCTGGCTACGAAACCAGGGACCACACATAACAAGAAGTACATCTTTAACGTCCCGTCAGCCACAAATAGTTGGGAAAAGAAAATATAAAAGAGAAGAACTCGAGCCTAATCAGGGACTGCCTTGTTAGTCTTGCTCTATTCTTCAGGTCTCCCTCTTAGTAGGCAATAATTCCAGGCAGGAGCCAGAAGGGGGGCAGTGCTAGGACACCCAGAACCCCTGACAGAAAATGCCCCTAACCAGGCATCATCCCCTACTTTGCATGCCCCTGCTCCACACAAACCACCAACATACACCTAGGGTGCCTGCCCTCTACCTCTTCCCAATCCTGAATGAGAGCATACAGAGCTAGCTGGCTGTATGCTAGAAGCTGATATAGTCAAGGGAATGATGAGCTGGGGGTGGGGTGGGGAGACTACTGAGCTATTCACTCTCTACCTACTCTCCCACCCAAAGCAAGGTGCTGCCAAGTAGGGTACCAGAGGCCGCTGGTACCCTGTGGTACCCTGTGGACCGCCACCCCACCCCAACCTCCAAGCAGGTCCAGGCTTTCCAGCTTAATTTCCCCACTGCTATTGTTATTCATACTCACTTTACCCAAGGAGCTGAGAGCAGTCCTGCTGGGCCAGGTTTAACCCTGGAAGTCCCAGGCCTGAGGGCTCCCAGGGATTCCAGAGCCCTTCCCAACTAGCTGCTGTGGCCTTTGGCCAGTGGCTGGGGTCACTGGCTACTTTCTTTCCTGAGACATGCTGCACTAGGTGAGATCGAGTACTCAGAAAACCAGGGTGAGGCCCGGTTGGGTGTCCCTCACTCCTGATCACTCCTGAGAGAGGACTTGGAAAACTGGAAAAGGGAGGCAGTGTGCCAGGCGTTGCTCTGGCCTCTGGCCCCATGAAGGGATCTGCCACTGCCCAGAGGCCCCAGGCAAGACACAGAGCAATAGAATGTAAATCCATTCATTCCTAAAGCAGACAGAAGAACTAAAAAATCCCAGGCATCTGCTAGGTTCCCGAAGATTCAGGCTTCTAATCAAGGTGACCACCCATCCCTGTTTGCTCAGCATACTAATGAGCAATGCATCCTTTCATTCTTAAAAACATCCCAGTTGCTTACAACCCACAGGCCCTTTTCTGAAATGCACGGCACCCCAGTGCTGGAGGTGGGGGATCAGCAACAAGGAGAAGCCTATCTGTATTTCCTAGGAAAGTGTAGGCCCAGACCTTCCCTATCCCCAAAGGGCCTGAAGATAGAGGAAAGTGAACAGACCACACAGCTGAGCAGAGGTCAAAGCCCCTCAACAGGCCCCAAGTTACAAGAGGAGTCAGGCGTAGGAATGGCTGGGGCCAAGGCTGAGGTCACCTGGGCTTGTGGCCTTTAAGGACACAGGAACAGAACAAGGAGGGGGTGGATGAGGAAAAGAGTTTTCCGGCCCAGTAAGTAAAATAGCAAAAGGGCTCTTAGCTTGGGGTGACTGGCCTGCTACCCTGCACCCAGTTTGCTCATGGACTAATTACATGAATGGATGGTCCTGGAATTCTGGAACACTTGCCCCCCTACTCAGTCCTTCCCTCTCAACATGCAAAAGATCTCAAGCAGGAAGAGGTTGAGAGGAGAGCCTTCCACTTTCAGAAGCTTGGCTTGAGAACCTGGGAATTTGTTCCCAGTAGAGCAGCTCTCTTTCATCTCCCATTCAGCCCTCCAGTCCCTCAGGGACACTCACTGTCCCTGGGCTGATGAACTGACTATCCGGCTGACTCTCAGGGAAGCCTCTAAATCACAGAGGGTGAGTCACATTTTCGAATCAAGCATAAGAGCCTCCTGCTAGTCTCTCCAGACTCTGCCAAATCCCACCACCCGCCAAATACACCCAAGGCCATCAGAAGCCCATTGCAAAACAACTCATAGTTTTAATGTGGTGTCTAAGGCAGCAGTCACTGACAAACCTAAGAGGCTAAGGGCTCTGCTGCCTGCCTCAACCGCTGTTGCAGCTTTTCTACCCAGGGTGGGGCTGAGTGGAGACGGGGGCCCCCAACCTGTAGGGGGTGGCCCAGCTCCTTGGGGAAAGAAGATCCTGGAAAGCAGTAGGCTTGGTTCCCATACCAGCTCTGCCAGTCCTCCTGCTATCCTGTCCCTCCCACTTATTCACCAGCTCAACCAGGAAATTCTACCACTGCCAAGAAACAAGGGTGCCTGGGTTCCTCAGCATTACCCTCTTCTTCTCTGGGACACCCTATCCTCCCAGGCACAGGTAGATCTGGCTCCTTCAGGAGAAGGTTCCTAGGAGACATTCCCCAGGAAATGTTACTGCCATGAGGGATAGTGGCGCTGGTGGTTTCTCCAGGCCAAAGATCAGCAAATTACATGTTGAATCCAAAATCACAAGTGTACGCTAAAGACAGTCAACAGGTCATCTCAGCCCCCAGGCGCATCAGGTCTCAAACTCAAGTTGAAGATCAGGTCCAGCAAGAGTGCGAAGGCAGGGTCTGGGCTTGGGTACAGCCTCAGCCTGCCCAGGGAGAGGGGAAGTTATCTCCACAGAGAAAGGGAGGGAGGTCTTGTCTTTTTATCCTTCAAGCTGCAGCAGCACTGTGCACTTCCACCCCCACCAGCACAGGTGGAGCATACCCAAGGTACTGAGTGAAGGGAGGGTCAGAGGCCTGAAAAAGTGTGGACTGTGGGCACCATTGAGGAAAACCAGGATGGGGCATGGACAGGCAGCTCAAGCCCAGATCTCTCCACAAGCAGAGGATGGCCTTAGCCTTGGCCATTGCTCTCCTCTTATGCACCCAGCTCTAGGCCACATTCCCCCACCTCTAGACTCAGGGATCCTACTGCCCTTCCTAAAACCTCTCTTACACACTGCATTTTAAATTTTGTTTTTCAGGCTTTCTGATTATTTTAATTGGAGGGGAATATTCGGGAAGTCTTAGGTAAGAAGAGACCAGATGGTCACCTGGGTGAGGGCCAAGAAGGGCCCTGACCCAAGCCACTTTGCCACACAACTGGCACTGAGTTAAACACTGCCCTCCTCTGCAAATCTCTCTTGGAATAACCTCCCTCCTCTTCTGAAGGAATAATACTTTCTCATGAGCACTGACTTTCTTGAATCTTCTATCTGAGAAAAGAAGAGCACAAAGGCAGGCTCCTGTCCACTTAAATTTAGTTGGTATCATTCATGGGAAAACAGAGGTGAAGCTGCTGAGATTCTTATGATAATGCCCAGTAAAGATATATGGCTATAGCTCTTGAATCCCCAAGAGCTATTAAGCAGAAAGAACCAAAGCTGAGTCAGGCAGACGTGAATTTAAATGCCAGCCCTGCCCTCGTGGCAACTTACTTAACTTCTCTAAACTTCAGATTCCTTATCTAAAATGGATATTATATATCAAAATGAACTTTCCTTATGTGTGGTGGTAAGGATGATAGAGTCACTGTTCAGGAAGAGCCTCCTAGCAGAGTAAGAGTCAGGGGCACAAACATCACTCCTCTCTTCCAGACCCTCAGATGCAGGCAGCCTGTGTCTTCCGCCTGGTCAGTTCCCCTAAAGTAGGAGCCCAGAATGGCTGGGAAGCCAGCTTCTGCTGTGAGAAATCTGAAAACCCGGACTGCACCTGAACTCTGCTCTGCTACCAGTCCACCAAAAACACCCAAGTGTCAACCACAGGGAAAGATGGAGACACTGCTCCTTTCCCATGCAGGACCCAGTGTGGGGTGAACTGTGGGGTGTTCAGTATACAACACGGTGAGAAGGCAGGGACAGAAACAGTATCCCAAAAGACCCTAAACGGCAGCTCCATGCCTCTAAGAAACACTCAATTCTACAGTGAAAGGCAAATTTCTCAGAAGCTAAAAGCCTAGAGGATGGGGTCAGAGGGCTTATGTTCAGCCTGTTTCGGCCATCTGACTACTGCTTCCCTGTAGCCCCCCTCCCCCTCCCCCACCCAGAAGTCCTGGTCAGCACCAGCACAACTCAGAGCTCAAGCCCTGGGGCACTGCCGCACCTCCATGATGCCCATTCAAACTCATTCACTGGAGGTTCTCCATTCAACTCTACAATCAGGCTGGGAGCCTACGAACAGAAGCATGCAGCACCCAACCAAAGGGAACTGACTTGATCCATCTGAACACAGCTTGTTTTATAGACTGCCCTCAGGACTGGCAGCCATCTGAGGAGGGGGGTTTACTCCCAGAAGGCACCAAGTCTATCTTCGGCCTGTCAGTCCACCTGTTGCTTACACGTCACAGTGAAAGCTCAAGGGAGCTGGGAGAAGAGAGAGCAGCCCTACAGGGAAGGTCCATACCCAACGGACCTGGGTCTGGGGCATGGCCAGCCCCGCCTTTGGCTACCCCTGTCCACTCTGCCCATTCCAGCAGGAAAGCCCTGACACAAAGGCCCAGAGCTGCACCCAAGCATCCAGAACCTCCACTTACTGCTGGCTCCAAACACAAACCCAGGCATCCCACCTCTTGTAACTGGAAAGGAACGCTAATCTCAATGGGAAGGGAGAGGAGTTTTAACTCAGACTATAATAAAGCAGACCCCCCCCATTTTATATCTGAATTGCAATTAAATACAGGAATATATTAATGATAGAGCTGGTGAAATCTCCTCCTCATCGAAAACTGCCAGTGCCCTAATGTTAGCACAATGCCCTTCCCACAGGTGGGGAGGGGGCTAAGAGTGAGAGACAGTGTACCCCTCAGATCTAGAAGTCAATATATAATCACAGACCTCTGAGCTAGGACAGTGAGCAGAAAGCATTGCATTTTAGACATACAATAGTGCTCTGCTTTAAGAAACTCCAACCTGACAAATTAGGAGGTAATCAGGGGCAACACAAAACTAGTCTTTACAGGCTTTCTATAAAGGCACATGCCCCTACGTTAAGCAATCTGCCTTTCCTTAGCTTCTTCCCAGTGCACAGCTCCTGTGTGCCAGAGGTAGATCTATACCTGCAGGCATGGCTCCAGCTAAGCCAGAGCACCCGCTGCTCATTCCCAGGCACACAGTACCTCTGTGACCTTTGCACAGCCAGCTAACATTTGCTGGTCCCTTGCCATAGCTTAACACAGCGAAGGCAAGACCCACATGGGGCTGGAAGTCACTTTGTGCACTGCTAAACCTAAGTGGGCTGGGTCATTGCCTTGATCTTCTCTGAGCCTTGGTTTCCTAGTCTAAACAGCAAGTTTGTTAAGAGAATCAAATTAAATGGGAATGTGTGAAGAAGGCCTAGCAGAGTGCCTATATATAACCGGTACTCAATACAAGCTCATTCTTTCCCCCTACATGTCAAGTATTAGGCTGAGTGCTAAAAAAAATGCAAAAGACAAAGTGTTTGGAGCTTGGGCTAACAGGAAAACACAGGACAAGAAAGTGAGATATGGGCTGTAATGGAGCTTGTTGGAGAGAGCTCTGGCTCCAAGGTAGCTTCGCAGAGGGCACGCTTGAGCCAGGACTTCTTCAGACTCTTACTGAGGGCCACCTTCATGCCAGGTGTACTGAGGGAACAAAAATCCAGATGGGAGTGGGCAGCACTGAGAAATCACTTCAGAACGTTTGGATGCAGGGAGGGGCAACAGACAAAAGCTGAAGTCTTGAGACAGAAGACAAATGCACTTTTTCTCAGACTCAACCCTACTGCTTCCATGTAGGATAACTCCAGGCTGAGGACAAAGGAACTCTAGGCTAGGGCTCCCTCAGATCCTACCACCCAGACTCACAGTGTCCACGCTGAGCCAGAAACAAATTTCCTGGAGCAGGACCTATTTGTTCTGGGCAGTTAACAGTGTGGAAGAAATAACACAGGAATAGGGCTGGGCTCCCCAAAGCTCAGCAACAGGCCCTTAGCAGAATCAGGTGGAAACCTTATTTCACTGATGTACCATTCCTCAAAAAACATGACAATAGTTCATCAGCCTGCTCTGGGTACCTGCCCAGGAGTTGCAAAGGATGTGTGTTGGTTCAGCCACCAGGAAACTCCAGGAACCAGCAACTGAGATATCTAAGATGGCTAGCCAAGACTGGAGGTGCTCTCTCTCTTATCCTGAACAGAAGAAACTGGCCAGCCAGGCTGGATGGGAGCTCCGCCCTCAGCCTCCCCAGCAGAGTGCTAACCTCTGAATGACCCAGCCATTCATTCAGGAGGGACGAGACCCAAAACCAGGCCTTCCCAATGTTCCACCAGCACAAGCAGAACCACAAGGCAGACCCTACCAGAGTTATAGGTACCAAACTTGATTATCTCATACCTAATTGATTAGTGCCATTCTCATTAGGACGTAAGCACTATGGAGACAGGCAGGCTCTGCCTTCCTTACCACTAAATCCCATCCACAGGGCTCAATAAGAGTTTACTGAATGAATAAAGATCTGCCCACCTGCCCCACCCCATATACCATTTCTACCCTAGATTGATAGCACCACTTGGAGCCCAGGACAAAGAACTCTGACCCCCAAACTCTTCCCCATCCCCAGAAGTCGACCATGCCCTCTTCAATATATAAACAGTTCAATAGGGCTCCTTTAGGAAATCTCACATTTACAGAGCACAACCCTCTTTAACTATCATCCTCTTTCTTCTCTTTCTCAACTTACCAAATATCTCAGAAAAATATTCTTATTCTACTTACTTTAAACCATTAAGCAAGCAAGGTTGGTACTAGAGGCACACTTATATCAAGACAAAACAATGTCACAGATATTTAGGTAAACTCAGCAGCAAAGAACCAAAGTTAGCATTATTAGTTCTCAAATCCCATAAGGGTCCTGGGTAGAGAATTCTTGATCTACCACAGAGGCTTCTACTCTAACGGGATGGCTAATGTTTGTTAAGAACCTGCTATGTGCCCAGTGCCACCCTAAGCACATTAGATTCACTCTCATTTATTCTCACAACCACCTCATGAGGTAGTTATCATTTCATCCAATAAAGGAGAAAAAAGAGGTACAGAGAGGTAGGTAAAGGACTTGACCATACTCCTGTGCTTTCGAGAGTAGAGGTGGGGTGTCTGCAGTCAGTCCCAAAGCCCACATGCCCACTGCAACACAGGAGAGCTGCTAGGTCAGACCAACAACTTGCACGTATTTTTTCTGTGTTGTTTTAATTATTGGCATTAACACGTTATTAGTTTTTCCTGATTTTTCACCACAAAGGAACTGAAAATGTACTCCAATTGAATGACATCAGTGGGCTGGCCAGGGAATATAAACATTATTTTACAAATTGTTTCTACAGAAAAGCCTGCTCAAAGTTCCCCATAAACTCTTAACATGCACTTTTGAAACAGACCCATTTTATGTCCTAGAAAGCAGTTAAGAACTTCAAAGATTTGTCATGATTTTACAGTAAATCCAGAAAAGTCTAGACTATCCCCACGCACCTAACCACATCTCTTGAAGCAGGTAAAATATCTTTCCTCTAGCCCAAACTGCAATGAAGACTAAAATTTGGTCACACTCCAAACAACCACATTAATGTTCAAAGACAGAGCATAACTGCCCCTTGGCTACCTCTCTTTGGGCCAAATAAATCTAAGTCCTTTCAATTTTATCTGAAAATCATCTCTTATAATCATTTCATCAATTTTATAATTCTTTTCTACATTATGTCCAAATTGTGTGAATCCCTCGAGGCGCATAGCAAGGGATAGACCCACACTTCTGAGGAGGGGCTATAGTGAAAATGTGAATCTTCCCTTCTGGCATACTCATCAGGATATCCTGACATCAAGCAGCACCCCGATCTCTTCTGATTTCTATAAACTTCCTCTAAAAACTAATAATTTACCTCTAAACCACTTGGCCAGATAAAAATGTGATCAACAAACTGAATTTTCCCCATCTGAGGTAGGTAGCTACAGTTGAAGAAGAGCCTAAGAGTGGGCCACCTCCCTTTCCTCTGCAGGTAGGAAGCTAAAAGAGGGGCATCTAGGGAGGGTGGGGGTGTCCAAACAGGAATGAGATGGACCAGAAGTAGGAGCAGTGAGCACCACTCCAGGTGAGATCCGAGGTCAGGAAAAGCAGAAACGCAACATGTCTCATATCCTTAAAAGAGGACAGTGTGGTCAAAGTACCTTGCACCCTGTCCCTGCAATCCACTAGAAAAGAAACTGATGTGAGAAAAAGGATACAGACCTCAAGTTCCTGCCGATATCCATACTGTTAACTAAGAAGAATCACTTGTCATTTTTTCATTCAGGTACCTCAGTCATGGCGCCTCAGGAAAAAGTTCCCATTTCATATCTCAGAAAGGCTGAGAGATAAACTCATTCTTTGATTCCTGGTGGACTGTACCTGAAGAAAACCTTGAGGACAATGTTATTTATCTTTTGTGTGTGTGTATGGGGGGCGGGGGGGGATGCTGAATCAGGTAAAAACCAACCATCCTTGCAGGTGTTTTCCACTGGGATATATGAAAATCCTTCCCAAAACACAACACGAAGTCCTGAATGTGACTTTGCCCTGAGGCCTGCTCACCAAACCTCTGGTCCCCAGCTTCTAGACCAAGTTGCCTAGGGTAGGGTGCCAATCCCCCCAGTGAAACTTCAGGGCCCTGCTGGTGCTCAGCAGCTTTCTCTGGCCCTGAACAGCCATCTGCAGCCTCCCTATCAGCAGTGCTCTTCCTCCTCCTCCTGTTAGCCAGTTTACTGCTCATTAGTGGCCATACCAGGAGGTGGGCAAGGGAAACATAAAGGAGCTGAAATTCAAACCAGTCCATTTGATTCCAGTGCCTCTCATAAAACCAGACCAGATTTCATCATCCAGGTCCTCCCTGTACCCTATCCTGGAGAAGATGATGCAGCCTGAAGGATCAGGAGCTGCAGAATCTCAGAACCCCAGGTGTCAGGAGCCTGTGCTTCTAATCATCAGCAGCTCCTGACTACATTCTGTATTTCTCGCCTTTTCAAGATTAACAGGCACTCCTCGCCATGAGCTGGCCCATCAAGTCAAAGCCAGAGACCTGCAGAGCATGAGTGCTCAGTCTGCCTTAAATATGAAGCACACTCTCCTTATCCCCCCAAAGTCCCCTGCACAATGGCAAGTTCACAAAGGAAGTGAGGCTTGCCAGACTGTGCTAGCAAATTCCCATAAATACTTGGGCTGGGGTAGTACTGCTAGTGTAAAATGCTTCCCCATTGAGAGATGCTGCTTTATTTACATTCTTCACAACCCATTCATAAGAAGGAGGCCCTTTAATGTTGGGGCCGTTTGTATAATGCTCCATAAAACTGGCAGCTTCAGCTGGCAGTCTTAGTTCAACACAGGCTACTTCTCAATTCCAGAGACTTTTCCCTTAAGATTTTTTCTCTTTAATGACTCACCTTGTGACAGGGTGCTGAGGCTAGATGTTGCCGAAGCAAGGCCAAGAGGAATAAGACCAGATAAAATGAAAACACACAAGTCCTCCTGAATGTTGGGACAGAAAGGTGGGGAAGAATGAAAATAAACTGAAAATCCCCATAGAACTCCAATGTGAAGTAAGTATGTTGGGAGGTTGAATTCCTTCCAGGTTTACTAAAACTTTCTTTATGGCTGTCAAAATGCTCCCCAACTTATACCTTTACATAGCAGAGATGGCATGGAGGGAATTTTTTTTTTTTTAACCCAAAAGTAAAAGATGGAAGAGGGATCTTTCTGGTTTTTAAACTGCATGACAGATGAATTAAAAGATAGTAATTTTCTCTGCTTCTTCATAGAACTGTTCCAGGGGACTGCTGGTTCCGAGAGGGGCACTACTTGCTCAGGATAAAGAAACTTAGGCAAACCCCAGAAAGAAGGACTATGTTCTAGCGGACCAGCCTGAGCAGCTGAGGAAAGCCCAGGAGCTACATTCTGAGGTAGCTTGTCTCCTGCTACAGTAGAAGCAAGGAGAAGTAGTGGGGATTTTTTTAATTGACGGGGAGCGGTCTACATTGCCATGGCAACTGAGGGGTGGCCTTCCCACTTGGAAGGGAAATGCTGGTCCATTAATCATCAAATTGGGGCACAAAAGGGTGGTTTGGGGGAAATGGGATGAATGCAGAATTTATTTTTTCACTGTCTAGACTCAAACTGGTCACCAGTCCTCTTTCCCATTTCCCTCATGGTCCAGGGTTAATGGTAAACAAAAACGGAAGTTCCAAGAGAGCTGGGATCACAGCTTTCCTTTCTGATGGGTCCAGTGTGGGGGTGATTATCAGCGATGCTCCTATAAACACCTCTTCCAACACAAGTCCCCCAAGTCCCATCCATGGGCCAGGCCCAGAAATCTTTTCCTTTTTCTTCTCAGAACCATGTTTTCTCCCTCATTTACACCCGGGATTAAGAAGAGATAAAACATATGGATTCATTTAGCATGGACAACAAGGAAAATTGCATAAGAGCAGCAAAGCCGGGTGGAGAGTGGCCTGGTGGGGTAGGAGGAAAACAGGATTACAGCCCTTTTCCAATTCATGTCTATATGGTGTCATGTGAACAATTCACAAGACAGACTCTTCACCAGCCAGAATATCAGAAACAGCAGCTAAATTCCATCTGTTTCCCATGCTAAAGCACCCCAAACATGACTTATCTATATGACTTTGACATAAAAGGTTGGAAACCACCAAGGACTCCATACTGAGCATTTCTGAGGAAGCAGAAGAGAAGCCTTCCCCTGTGTTCCCACCTAACCAGGCAGCCAACTGTATTTATTCATTCATCTAAACAATGTATAAAGCACTCTACCAAAAATCCTAAAATATTATCTCCCCCTGCCCCATCTTTCTTTCTTTCTCTCTCTCCCCCACTCCCTCCCTTCCTCCGCCCCCCCCCCCACACAGGTTTAACACCTGTACTGCTCCTGTCCTTTAGAAACTTTCAACCCATAAAACCTCTCAAGATGATACCATGTTGTAAAATTCAGGGTCACAATCACATAGGCAAGCAATGTTAGCCTGGAGTGGCCCAAGAGGAAAGATGTGTAGGGTTTAGGCAGGAGGAGAGGAAGGCAAAAGGCGCCTCAACTGGAGACAACTGGGGAAAGGAGCAGAAGCAAAGATGCAGGGACATGAATGTGTATTGTATGGATAGGGGAGAGTCAAAGAGGAACTGTCTCTGGTCAGTGGGAAAAAGAAAGCCACTGCAAGTTTGTGAATAGAGGAGTGATATGGCGGAAGAAGTACTTTAGAAAGAATGATCTAGCAGCTGTGTATAGACTGAATCAGAACCAGAGGAAGCAGGAGGGGAAGAGGGTCCATGACAACAGCGCAGGCCTGACATGGGGACAGCAAAGCAACAGAAAGGAAGAAAAGGAGACGAGAGAGAGAGAGAGAGAGAGAGAGAGAGAGAGAGAGAGAGAGAGAGAGAGAGAGAGATAACAAACCTCTTCACTGGCTAAACTCTCCAGAGCAAACCCTCTTGTAACACTTGATCTGACTGACATGAGACTCCTGCCAGGTAAGAGCCTGTCAAAGAGGGAAACCATTGTTTTGGTAATTTCTCTTTGTATTCCAGTGGCAGACCAGGTCACCCCTTCCTACTGCCACCAAAAGAAATCACATACTGTGTAGCCCCAGAGAAGGGATGGTGGCCTTTAGATTCATCATTCTCTGAATCTTAGACAATTTAAAGTTTATTCTCTCAGAACAAACTTTAGTCTCCTGAATGAGGTAATACCTCTTTCCCGCAAGCTTCAACTCCACCCGGCTGAGGGATCTAGACCCTTCTGTGGAGGGGGACGGAGGGTGACCATGAATTAATGTAATGCCCATACTAAGCAAGGATGATGTCAGCTTGCCCAGAGTGAGATTACAGCCAACCACAGCTGGGAGCAGCTCTTAACCAGCACCTACCTGAGGTGTGACTTGAACCCAGATTCTCAGCAAAAGTCCCCATTCTAAACAGCCTGAGTCTCCCTGTCTTTGTGCTCCCAACTCTTCCATTACGGTGTCATATGAGGGGGCACAAGAGCATTGAACGGGTTTTTAAAAATGGGAAAATAGCATTCTAGCTTAGAGCTGATCACTAATGGGGTTAGAGGCAGTCACAGCTTGAACCACTGGTTCCCACGTGTCCTCCAGCTGGCCAAGGACAGTGGTGTCCCTCTAGAACATGTGGTCCCTCTGGGGCCCTTTTCTCTCCCCCCCCCAGAAGACATGGGGGTGGAGAAGGTAGGGAAGAAAGTTTCTCAGGTGGCACCAAGTAAAAAGACTGAAAACCTTTTTTATTTAATCATTAAATTTCTGCCTGGATTTATAAACTAAGGTTTGTATTTCCCTATGTGAGTACCTTCTCTGGTTAAATAGAAGTGCTAAAGGCAGTTGTGGACGGATTGCTGGCCCACATTGAGGGGTGTCTCCTAATCCCCAATTCAACTGGTATCTGCCCTCTTAAAACTGTCCACAATGGGCGACTGGGGTATGTCCCCAGTGGGATTAAACCTCTGCCGTGGCAGACTGCTTGCTGAAACCCCTCATTCCTAGCAGCCTCTAGAACAGCATCCCGGACTGTCACCTCCATAAGTCCAGCAACCTGGTCATCACGGGCCAGGCCCACGATGTGCACTCGCACCTCTGCCCCTGTGCCCCTCCAGCCTGGCCGGGTCGACCCCACTCTTCCCAGAGCCGCGAAGCGATCCGCGGCTGGAGCGATGAACCAGTGCCGCAGCTCCTCCCGGCGGGCGCCCCGGCCCCCGCAACCCCCGGGGCAGAGTCCGGCACTGCCGCCCGCCCCCCGGCTCGGACCCCCCCCCCCGACGCCACCACCTGCGCCCGCTCCGGCGCCGCCTTTGTCCGGCTCTTCACCGCCGAGCGGGCCCCTCGGGCCCGACCCGGCCCGGCCCCCGGCCCCAGATGAGCGGCGGCGCGGCGGGACGGGACGGGCAAGGCCAGGCCGGGCGGCGAGCACGGGGTCCTGCTGTCACTTGGAGGCGGTCTGACAACTTCGATCCCCCCGCCCCACCTCGGACTCGGCCGCCACTCTGCACGGTCCCTGCCGGGCCTCCCGCGGCCCACACGCGCTTCTCGAACCGGTTCCCTTCCGTCTTCGGCGCCTCCCTTCCTCTCGGCCCGATCCGGTCGTCTACACTACCCCCCGCCCCAGCGCGGCCCCCACCCCTGCCCCCCAGCCAGCAATAACCGGTCAGCTCCCAGCGCGGGAGGGCGCCCCCCACCCTGAGCGGGCGATCCCGCGGCGCCGCCCCCAGCCTCGGCCCCTCGCCTCCGGGACCGCGATGGGGGAGGGGGCGCGGCAGAGGGGGGGTCCCGGGGCCTCGCCACCCGCGCAATCGGAGGTGAGCCGGCTACGCCGCTGCGAGGAAACGACCGGCGTCCTCCCGCCCTCCGCGGCCCGGGACGCCCGCGCCGCCGCCGCCCGGCCGAGCTGCCACCCAGAGGCCGCCACCCACCCCGCCCCCGGCCAGCGAGGAGGGCTGTCCCGGGGGGCTGTCACCTCGAGGCGTGCCGCGCTCCCCGATGGCGGGACCGTGTCGCCGAACCCGGGGAGGGAGGCGGCGCGGGCGGGCGGGCGGCCGCACCTGCTTCGCGGCGTCCGTCCGTCCGTCCCTTCCCGAGCTGGCGGGGGCGGCGGCGCGGCGCGCTCGGTGGGGCGCGCTGACGGGCGGCCGGTCCTTTCCCCTTCACTCGTCCGTTTCCCTCGCTCGCTCGCTCCCGCCCGCCCGCTCGCCCCTTCCCCCCTCTTCCACCCCGGCCTTGGGCTCACCGGGACGGCGGCGCGGGCGGCGCGGACGGCGCGGCTCCGGGCGCCCGCAGGCCCCGGCCGGGCTGGAATCCGGCGGCTGGAACCCCCCGGGGGCGCTCAATTCCCGGGCTCCACGCTGCTGCGTCAGCGCCTCCTCCTGGGGGCCGGGGCCGGGCGGGCGGAGCGGGGGCCGCGGCCGGGCGGGGCCGTCGGGGGGGCGGGCGCACCGGGCCGGGGCGGGAGGACGGCGGGGGCCGGACGGGCGGGGCAGACAGCCGGACGGGCGGGCGGCGGGGGCCGGGCTCCGGGATCCGCTACGCCGCTCGCGGTTCCCCCACAAACTCCCCGAGAGCGGAGCCTCCGCCGCCCTCCTTCCTGCTTCCTCGTCCCCAGCCAATCAGCGGAGCGCCCCTCGGGCAGCTCCGCCAATCAGCCGCGCCGCCTTGCGCTGGCTCCGCCAGCCAATCCGGCCCTCGGCTCCCCCTCCCAGCCTCCGACCAATCAGAATCGTGGGTCGGTCGTCCCAACGCAGGGGGCAGCACGAGGCGGCTGGGGGAGGCGGTGCGGGGAGTGGTGGGGCCTGGGGGGAGGGGTACGGTGCCAAGGGTGGTGGCGGGTGGTGGTTTTCTTTGCCGGCTTCTTGGCTTTTCTCTTCGTCTGCAGAGCCTCAGCCCGTATCCCATGGTGACCCGACCGTGGAGCCCCAATGCCCCAGTGGCTACCCCCTCACCCGAGAAACCTTATCTCGTCCCCGCCCTGATCATCACCCCTCTATATCCCTCTTCTCCCTTCTCTTCCCGAGCACCCACTGGAGAAAACGGCGGGCTAAGGAACACCCCCACCCTCGCCAGCGGCCGCTGCCCCCAGGGCAAAGCTTCGAGAAGACCAGACGAAAATCAAGCGAGAACCACCCCCCTTTCCTGCAGAAAGGGCCCCAGACTCTAGCGAAAGGGCCCCGACTGCTGAAAAGCCCCTCCCGCCCTTGCCTCATCTTTCCGACTTCCCGGCCTGCCACGTCTCCTTTCCTTTCAAGCAAGGTCGGTCCTGGCTCGGTAACCCCTCACCCGCATCGCTTTTTCCCCTTCACCTACCGGCCCCCACACTCCAGCTCCTAATTTAAGAAGCAGAATGTGGACCCCTCATCCATTCCCATCTGACAGTAGAGCCTGGTCTGAGTCCTTGACACCCACAGACCCTCTTCCACCACCGCCGAGAACATCGGAGCTCTCCGGGGGAGCGCCGTGGTGGGGGGTGGGGGACAGCCTGACAGCCTGGGCTGGACTCCCTCCCTCGCGTCCCCAAGCCAGGATGGGACCAACTGTGTACACTTACCTGGCTTCCCGCTAGTCACTGAATGCTGTGGCTCCGTCTCACACCCACAGACGTGCCTTTCCAAGCCTGAGCATGCTCGCGGGGTCAGCAGGGTGGGTGGGCACAGCAGGCTGAGGTCACACGGAGGTGTGGGAGGTCCCTGTGAGGTGCGGAAGGGGCTGTCTTGGGCACCTTGTAACGCCAGAGGCGACATAAGGATTCACTTCAACCAGCACTGGATGTGCACATAGTAGTTTCTAGAGAAATGCTGAGTCCACCCCAGAACAAAGCCTTGATCTCTATTGAGGCAGGGGGAGGAGAGCTTTGGGAGGTAAAAGCAGGAGCAAGAAAGGTAGTGTAAAGTCATCAGAGCTCTGGGAGCAGCCCGGGGAGGGGCTGGACCAAGGATGGCCTCCAGCAGAGAGAAGCACCTCAACTGCTGGGGCTGCCTAGTCTGGAGGAAAAACCCAGCCTTGGGAATATGGCTAAGGGTCTCTTCCTGCACCTCACATGCTGTCTAACCATTCCTAAACCTTGAGACTCAAGAACTTAAATATAGGCAAACTCTAAGACAATAAAGACTTCTAGCCCCTATTGCTGGGAAATAAACTCCTGAAAGATGGTTCCCCATCTACTTCTAGAGCTGTCAGTGGGGTCCAGGCAGGTTTAGGTGTACTGGGGGAACCCATGTAAAGGAGAGGGCCACCCCGCAGGGGAAGTGTATGAATGGAAGATAAAAGCTAACACTAGCAGGGAAACTCAAAAGAGTCAGGTTCTCCTAGGACAACTGCCTCTACTTCTCCCATCTCCCACTCTTTGGAAAAGCAAAATCTATAAAAGTAGGAAACTGAAGATTTCTCCCCTCCCTGAGCGTCCCAGGACAAAGATTCCTCCTAATAGTCCCCCTGCCGTCACCAGACCAGCTCTACCTCTACCTCACAAAATGAAACCTTCTCCCTGTAACAGTCTGTCCCATGGGTTGATGTCCCCCACCTCTCATCAGAGACAGGTGTTAGAAAGTCACAGCAGCAGTGGCCACTGGCAGCCTGGAGCCAAGACAGTTGAGGGGACAGGGGTCAGCAGATCAGCCTGCACTGACCTTGGCTTCATGCAGGGATTGAGGCCAAAAGGGTCAGAAGAGAAATGTACCTAGTAATGGGGAAGGACCTAAGTAGCAGGAAGCCCATGCTCAGCCTAGGAAGTGGTCATAGGGTGAGTTTGGAGGACTGGACTTTCCTCCAGCATTCAGGAGTGAAGATCCAGTATCCCTAAATTGGGGGTTTAGTGGAGAGAGTTGTCTTTATATGGGGCACTGGTGGGAGGGGGAAAAGGGGAACACTGATTGGAGAAGAGGCAGAGTGGTCTTGAGAGCCCATTCCAGCCTGCTCTGCCTAGCAGTTGGATTAATTCTACCCTCGGAGCCTCCCCCATGTGGGTGGCTGTCTCCTTTGCTCCAGGAGGCTCAGACTGAGTGGGCCAGGTTCTGAGAAACAGACTGGCTAAAGGCACTTGGTGTTCCTCTTATACCAGTCCACAGACCTACCCCTGTTCCCCACCCCCCTTTGTTATAGCTGGTCCACAAGCCAACTAAAAAGAGGTCCTGAGCTGTACACCCTGCCTATTGCCCAAGAGACCTCTCAGCCTCTCTCTCTCCTCTCCTCTGCTTCAGAGACCTCTGCAACTGGGCCTCATTCCTTCCCAGTCCAGAGACCTTCCACATCGAAAAAGGGCTCCACCTCTTCCTTCTGCTCCTCTAACCTTTCCTAAGTGCTGCTCTCACTGACTCCACCAAGGCAGCTGTGCCAATACCTGGGGCCCATCACCTTTCTTCACTCTGGCACACCCAGCAGCTGGGAGGTCCCCCACTGAAAAGGGTTTGTGGCTGGATCTGAAGAGAAGAATGGATCCATGAGGTTTCCAGGGCCACCCCCTCCATGCCTCCAGTCAGGGGGGTTCTCTCTACTCAGGCACCTCTAGACCCATTAGGAAGGGTTAACTAACTGCCTCAGAGCAGAGACAGGGAGATATAGAGAGGAAAACATCCAAGGCTTTGAGAAAACCCCTGCACACACCCCTCCCCCACTACCTACGACCAGACTGACAGCAGGGACAGACTGGCTGCTCAGTCATCTCCAGTCCAGTCATCAGGCACCTCCCCCACTGCCCTCCGCAGTCCCTGCAGATCGCCTGCTCTGGGTTCCAACCACCTGGCACCAGCCAGGACACCCCAGCCGGCAACTCAGTCCTTGTAGTGGTGGCAGTAAGCACTTTCCCCTTCCTACATTTCATACCCTGGTCCCATCTTTCCAGTGCGTGGGGCAACTGCTCCCCTGCCCCCTAAAAGTGCCTGAACTCATAGGTCCTAAGAACATGTACTTAAGCCACCTGGCCTTTAAGCCCCATTGGACAAACGGGAGCTCCGGGGAGGTACACCAGGGCACCAATTAAATGCGGCTGCAGCAGTTGCCCCCTCCCCCATCATAGGAAGCCCCCGGGGAGTGGGGGAAATAATGAAAGCTGGACTTTTATAGTCCTTCTATCTGACCCACTCCTTCTTAAAGGGATCAGAACCCCCTCCTTAAAGGGATCTCCAGAAATTATTTGCCCCCAGGCAAATGCAAGTGTAGATGTCTGCTCGGTCTTTACCTGCTGGGGCCCCTTCTCTAGGGATGGGGGAGGCAGAACTGCTCTCCTGGGACTCTGAATTGGAACGCCCAGCAAGGAACAGGACCTCTTCCTCTCATGGCAGCCACTGCCACAGCCCGGGGTGGGGTTGGGGGAGATCAGCCGGCTCTGTGTGGGCCCCGCATCATCCTAAGAACACGGCGGGGGGGGGGCGTTACGTGCACTCAGACTTTGGGGAACACACATCCATGGCTCTGTGTCCAAAACCCCCATCTGTCCAGTGCTAGCCTCCAGATTGCTGGCTAGGGGAAGTCTTTGCAAGTTGCCGCTCCCCGGAAAAAAGCTGTTTCTACATTCTCCTTTCCTCTCTCCCAACTCCTCCCTCTTACCCATTTTGGGACCCCAGGCCTTCCCCTTGGGGTACTCTCTGACCCTTATCCGAGTTGCCTCCATCAAAGCCCCAACAACTACAGACTACACATCCCATTTCGGGCTCTTTCCTGCCCTAGGTGGCATGTCCCTGGGGTCCACCTCATCGCCCACTTTGCCCTCCCCCCCACCCCAGCCCGGGAAGTGGGGGATGGGCACACCTCGGCTCGCAGGAGCCCCTCAGAGTTGCGTCCTCTCCCTCCGGCTTACTCGGCTTCCAGTCTTTCCCTGCCCTTGGGGGGCTGCAGGGTGCGAGGAAGCGCGGGTGCGAATGGGGTGGGGGTGGGGGTCCGAGGGCACTTCAGACCGAGAGGGAGAGTCGGAAGCAGCCGCTCACTGAAGCCACCCCTCCTGCCCCTCCTCCCTTCGCCCAAGGAGGGTCGAATCTGCCGAGGGAGGGTTTCCCGGGCGCTTGGAAACTCGCCAAGGCTCCCACCCCTGCCACTCCCTGGAGGAGAGGCTCCCCCGAGGACTGGCGCTCCGAGCCCTCCCCCACCTCCCTCCCGCAGCTGCCACAGCCTCCGGCTGAGGTCAGGCTCCACCTCCTTTCTCCGGAGGGAGAGCGAGGGTTGTTTGTTGTTGGGGTGTGAGAGGGAGAAGGTTCGAGATCACCTGGCTCGGTGGGCACGGACTCCGGGAGCGGGAAGTGGGCGGCTGGGCTGGGGTCGGAGGGAGCCCAGCGCAGAGGCTCAGGGCTGACCTCACCCCGCCCTCACCCCGCAGGTTCGGGGACGGCAGCCCCGTCCGCGGCCGCAGCTCTCCGACCGGCCGCCCACCCGCCCGCCCGCCGCCGGCGGTGCATCCCTGCGGGGGCGGCGGAAGGCCCCCGCGACAGCGGAGCCCTGGGGCTACCGCGAGGAGCCGGGCATTCTCCGCTTTCAGGAAGCTTTCGGTCGGGAGCTGGGATGTGTTGGGGGCAGAGGGACAAGTGGACGGAAACCAGCTTGACGAACACAACTTTGTGACAGCCACATGTAATGGCTGCTGAGAAGGCAAAGGGAAGAGTGCCAGGGTCTGCCCCCGGGGTGGGGCTGGAGCGAGGCGCAAGGGTGTCTGCGAGGGGGCTCGGCTGCGAGCAGTCCGTATGAAGGAGCAGGCAGTCTTCACGTGGCCCTGACATTGGTGGGAGGAAGAGAGGAGGACGTCGCAGGCAGGGATGCCGGCTTTTGGCCAAGGCGCAGAGCTGTGAAATAGGGGGCGAAGCAAGAGACCAGGGTGGAGAGGTGGCTGCGACCACCCAGGTTTTCTAAGTCCTGCGGAGGATCTTCACCCTAAGGGCACTAGGGGCCCCTGGAGGATTTTTTAAGGGAAGGAAGGTCCTGGTCAGATGGTGTCTGGCAGAGATCTGGGGAGGCAGTTTGGGGAGCAGGTTGGTGTGTCTCATGCTGGGTGGATGTTGCACTTCACTTTCCATCCAGTGCTGGCTTCCCTGAGGGATATTTAATCATGGGTCTCTGTCCCCCTCCCAGGTGGGGGTTGGGCAGAAAGGGTCCATCCTTGGGGAAGCGTCATCCCTCAGGGTTGTCCCCACTGCCAAGCAGGGGCTCTACCTTCTCCCTCCCCAGGGAAGGAGTGGGGAGCACTCACTGCATCCATGTTCTCCCTCACCCCTCTAGGCAGTCCTGCCCTCCCATAATCAATGCCACGATAAAGATGACACACAGGACCAGTTTCCCCCTCCAGGTGTTCTTTCCCACCCAATGTGGGACTAGAATTATCAGACATTGCTGATAAAAACCATACAGAGACACCGACAAACCAAACATCTCTCATTGGGGTTCTGGCGCTGGCTCATCAGACAGCATGCTCTTGACTTTTGGAAGCTGGTTTTGTCCTCACCCCAATCCCAGGAGATAAACAAGATCACTGTCACCATTTCACAGATTAGGAAACTGAAACTTAGAGCAGTTAATTCCTGTCCCAAGTTACATAGGTGAGGTATACACCAGTCTGCCTGACTCTCGGGTCATGTGGGCCCCAGCCCACAGCACTGCCTTCTTTGCCTCACTTGCCTACCCATTCTGACCATGACCACAATTGAGCAGGACAAAATGTGGGAGTGTCAGTGAAGCCTCATACTATATAGCCCTGCCCTTTCCAGCAAGCCTTTTCCCACATCTGGAAGCAAACTCTTTATGGCTTTTCTTTGGGGTCCCTAGCTTAGGTTATACCTGTTCATTTTTGTTCCTGTAACTCCCTGACCTCTGCCTCTGGAATCCTCATGCTCAGAGTCTCAAGCCTGACTTCCTAGAAAGGTGTCCCAAAGTTCAGGTAAAGGTCTCCCAAGGTCCATCTTGCTCCCTGATGCCCTGAATTCATAGGGGCTCCACATTGTCTCCTACTATGCCTTTTTGACCACCTGCTTTGCCGGGGTCTCTCTGATAACACTACAGATCCCTGAAGGGCAGGACTAGGGCTTCAGCTTCCTGTGCGTCTGGCATATCCCTATACCCAGAAAGGACAGCATTCTAGGTTCCTCAGACCCTGGCCCCAGAACACACAGTCCTTTACCTCTTCTCTTGCAGAGATCCATTCAGGGGTCTCAAATAACCTCTGAGCAGAATTCACCAGGCACATGAGTATTGTTTTGATAAATTCTTGTCTCACAGGGCTTTCAAAAAAGATTGAAATTAGGATCCAGTGATGAAATTTTTGGAGGTTCAAAATAAAAATCCAAATTTCCAGTGTCTCTTGAAAAATCAGAAGATCTGGCTACCTTTGGCCCACGTTTCCACTTGCAACAACAGGCTAATGCCAAAAAACCAAATGCCATCTTTATGGGGAAGGCATGCTCTAGTTCGTCATGGTCTCACTTGCCCTCTTTGGGAATTTATGAGAACTGCCTGACCCCTGAAGGTTTTCAAGTTTGTGATCCTTGTATTGTGGCCACAGAGACAAGAATGTGTGTCATGGTCCAGACCTGTGGATTGCCTGCCTCCCTTGGAACTACTTTGGAGAGCCTTGTTCTATTCTCACAGCGCATCTCTAATAATGCCTTTATTATTGCCCTGAGTGCAGATGTTTACTCAGCACTCTCCAAGATCCATGGACCTAAGCTGGAGATGAGATGGGAAATAAAACGTGGTCCAGTGTCTGCGGGCACCTCTAGGTGACTACTCTTGAGAACATGCAAGTAGCAGGTGCCTAATAATATTGGATTAACTGAATAGTAAATGATTGGTAAATAGCAACTGAATAATTTAATAGTGAGGGTAGAACTGTTCCAAGAAGCATGAAATGCCTGTGTTCTGGATGTGGGTCGCTTGGGACCTTAGCTTCCTTGGGGTCACTGCTTTCAGGATACTTGTCTGCTCAGATATCAAACGGGAATATGTTAAAGAGGACCCCTCCCAGAGTCCTGGGATGATGAGGACACCCAGATCTGGAATGAGCAGTTTTCCAAAGCCAGGGGTCTTACAGAATGCATGGGCAAGCACTCAAACACGTTTCTTTATTTAATCCTCAATAACCGTTTTAGCTAAATGTAATTCTCAAATTTACAAACACATGAAGAAACTGAGACCTGGAGAATCTAAGTAACCGCTCAAGATCACAAAGGCTTGGAGTGGCTCCAGACCTTTACTTTTTAAAAAACAGCAGTTAGCATAAAGGTTAAACAGAGGTCTAACCCTCTGTAGGTCTAAAACCTTTACTCTTTCTAGATTTCACATAATGAAGTTTTTAAAGAATACAAACTCTGTAGCCAGACTTCCTGCGTTGGAGTTCTGGCTCTACAATGTCTTAAGAGTGCCTGACTCTTAGCAAATGCCCCGCGAGCATTAGCAATTGTGAATCTAATTCATCATGCTTCCTTCCATCCATGCCTGCAGTCTGCCCTGTTTCTGGAATCCAGTCCTGCAACCCCTGTTTACCACCTCTGTCTCCCATGTGGAGTCCCTACCACGTGATGTCCGTGGCTGTGTCTGTCCACCCAGCTGCAGTGTGTCCCACTCTGGGCTTAGGCTGGATGCCTCCCTTTGCTGGGTCTGGAGGAGGGGCCAGCTTCCCTCCAATGGCTTTCCCACTCCACTCTCTCAACACCAGAGCTGTCTTTGTGACCCCAGCCATCTTCCTCTATATTTGGAAAGATTTGGGGGGGCATCCCTAACTGTATTTCCCAAGGTGAAGTGGCTCCATCTTCTACAGGCTTCCAGCCATAGCCACAGCCTCTCTAGTCATTCAAAACCAAGAGCAGAGGGAGTCAGTCACCTGTGGCTCTTTTGCCATCTTCTGTCAATCTCAACCCACGAGAGGCAGGACCAGTCCCTCCCAGCAGAGATACACCCTGGAGAAGTTTCCAGACTACAGCCTGGACTATGTTAACCAACCACAGCACCACTCATACTCAGCACTGTTCAGGCACCAACAGGACCTGGAAGGTGATGCAGATAAGATGCTCCACCCAGCAGAGAAGAGACCTTCTGAAACTGAAGACTCAGCAAAGAGTATATAACCCAAGCAAGAATGGGCCAAACAATAAATAGCTAATTTGTGAATGTTATTCTATTTTTAAAAATCTAACAAGGGGACTTGTGAAAATCATGCTTAGTCATATGGACAACTTTTCTTCATTATTGAAAAGCAGAGGGGGAAGTCAGCAATTGCCCTTTTCATTTGTCTCTCACTGTTGGAGAGTAGTTTGTAGTGATAGATAAGTACTGTGTTAAATTCTTTATACACTCTTTTTAAATCTTCAACCAGTCTTATGAAGTAGGTAGTTATTATTCCCACTTTACTGATGAAGAAACCAAGGCATAAAGAGTTTTGATAACTTGCCCAGAGTCCCACAGCTAATAAGTAGCAGATCCTAGCCTTGTCATTTTTAATTGGTCCTCCATTGCTTGTTGCTAAATAATTCTCTGTTCCTATATTTTCCAATTGTCCATTAGTAAATCATTTGGATTTTACACAGGAAGTTGCTGTAAGCCACATTCATCTCACTATTAGACTGGGGTGGGGGGAGAGCAAAATGTTACAAGTATATTGCCATGTTTCTCTGTAAAAAGAATATTCCTTTTGCAAAGTCTCATCGAAAATACCCTTTCCCTGCCCTCTGCACTCATTTGACACTGAAATGACAATGTAGTCTTTCAGGAACATCGGATACACATCAACTAACTTCTAACGATAGGCAAAACCAGTGCTCTCCCAGTGTTTCCACTTGGAGAGAAAGGCACCACCTCCTCCCCAGTTTTGAAAGCCAGGAACCTGCGAGTCATCCTTGGTACCTCCCTCTCCCTCTCCAGCCACCACCCATGTCTAATGCATCACCACAGCCTGACTGATTTTTACCTCCACTCCTCACACCTCCTCCTTCCCACCCCAGCGACAGCAGCCCTGGTCTCTAGCAACAGATCTTCCCCTCTCCACCCCCAGACAGTTTTCCACACAGGAGCCAGAGGGATCTTTCCAAAACAGATCACATCATATCATTCTCTTGCTTAAACCCTTTTGTGGCTCCTACTGGATGTCAGGATAAAGATCTGGATCTCGAACAGATAATTGAGGTTGCCTCAGCCAAGAGGCTCCCTGATCCCTATACCCCTGTCTCTTCATATCAATCCTAAACCTGTAACTCCCTCTCTCTCTCTCTCTCTCCCTCCCAAGCCCACTTGGCAAGGAAGTGGTTCCTAGGTAAAGCCTGTCTCCCTGACTAGGCTAGGGTAGGGACATCTGCATTGGGTTCTACAGTTTCCCACAGCCTGGTAGGGTACCTGTACATAGTAGGCACTCAGTTACAATGACTAAATGATGAATGAATAAATAAATGACTGGAAAAGAAATTAACCCTTTGTGCCTCCAAGACTCTACAGTTTGCTTTGCCATGTAGTCACAGCACTGGAAAACCACTTCCTGTAGCCACACTGTGTGCCAGGCTCTGCCGGCTGCCTTAGACTCACTCTTCCCAGCCTAGTTTGCGTATTTTCAGAGTAACTGTGATGTTACCTTGGCCTCTGAGTCTCCAATAGGCGTGGGTTTTGTGATTTGCGTATTTTTAGTGTAAAATTTACTGACTTGATAAATTCAGGGACTGTATTCTAACAGTATGGATTCAACAGAGCAGACTCCTCAAAATCTGGAGAATAAAAGGTACAGTTCTGGCTCTGGCAGTCCACATGGCTTCTCCAAGAAGTTAGAGTCTGTGGCCCCTGCTCTTTTAGTTGCTACTAAAAAGACTGGAGAATTTAGTTCAAGGTAAAAGCCTTGGGATTTCCTCTGTCCACTTCTGCTCCTCCCCACTGCAAGTTTGCCCTTGATGTTTCAGTTAAATCTGATTTCATTTAGATAAGCTTGGTGGAAAGAGACAGGAAAAGAGGTGGTCACCTCCTGCAGCCCCCCAGGGCAGGCATTTATCATGCAAGTATTTCTTGGGCAAGCACCTCATCAAGCCAGACTTAATCCTGGGGATACAGCAGCCAACTAGAGAGAGGTAACATTTGGGTAAGCAGTGCTCATGCTAGGTCTTAAAGAATGAATAACATCAGACTTGACCAGAACGATTCAACTTATCTGTTTTATATCTTTCTGTAAGCTTCTATGGCCCTATAACTGTTACTGGTCTTTGCATTCCCAGCACCTCTGGCACGTAGTGGCCACTCAGTAAGTGCAAGTAGTTCTGAGCTGGGGATTGGTGGATGCAGAGATGGGTCATTCAATGGGCTGAGCCTGAGGTGTGCTGGCTGGGGGCAGGAAGCTGGACAAGCAGGTCCATCCACTGCCTGGGGACTGGGTGGTGGGGTGCAGGAAACCCCATGCAGACTCTGAGGTACAGAGAGATGAAGTTTCCAAGAGGCAGCAGGGAAATGGTTTGGGAAGTTGTTCCTGGTGAGAGGGGCAGACTAGGGTGGAGGGCTGGGTGGAGGGAAGGGGCTTATCAGAGGACCTTGTGGGAAAGCACAGAAGTGGCCACTTGGGGCAGAGGAAAATGTGGAAGTTTTAGGAAGGCAGACTGTGGGATAGGAAAGGGTACCCATTAGTGAGAGAGATGCCTCCAAGCTAAGACGGAGTCTGACCCTTCCTTCCTTGGGGAGCATTAAGAGCTTCACTTATGGATTGTTTTGTTACCTGTTGACAACAGGCTCTACACTCTGAGGCACCTTCAGGGCTCTCCCCGACCCCCATGGCCTCTCTCCAGGGCTCAGGAGTCCAGGACCTGAGAGGTTCTAGCCCCTGGGAGGAGTGGGTGAACAAAGGGTGCGGAGTAGAGGGGTCAGTGAATGGTGACCATAGAGCGGTAAGTGGCAAGGTTCCAAGCATCTGGGCATCCTGCACAGAAGGAGAAAACTAAAGAGGGCCCCACTTGCTTTCCAGTGAGGACTTCACCTTCCTTCATTGTGGAGTCAGGAAGCCTCCCAGTGAGGGAGATACCCCAGGAAGACGGAGATCCCAAAGGCCAACCTGCTCCCTTCACCTCTTACCAACCTTGCAGGACCAAAGGGGATAGTCTGCTCAGGGGCACCAGGGAAGTGGGGAAAGAGACAGCAGTAGTGAGAGGGGTTGGTGCTTGCTGGATCTGAATATCTTGGTGCTTCTTTAGCCTGAACTGTTGCCAGCTGGGCCACTGGAAGCAGTCTCAGCATTGGGAGCAGATCCTCGCTCTCCCAGGCAACTGCAGTCATATAAAATCCACATACCTCCAGCCTTAATTAGAACCTTGCAATGGCCCCAACCCCACCCTTCCACTCTGGGTCAACAGACCCCACCCTTCCACTCTGGGCCAACAGAGGGAGTCTGGAAAGAAAGGAAGAACTGGGCAGGCTGCAGGCCAATAGTGAGAGGACACAGAGTTTCATCTCTGTAGCCATTAGTCCTCCTCTCCCTATTTTAAATTTTAATTCGGCTTACAGAAAATTTGATTAAACAATTTTACTTTACCAAGTAAAGGGACCTACTGCATACCCCCAACCCTGCCCAGACTGGTAGCATGACACAGACAGGGCTCAAGAACAGACTAAGAGCCTTTGAAACCCCATTCCCATAAGTAGAAGAGGCATTTGGGGTGGGGCCCCCAGGTTGTCCTGAAAAGCCCAGGCAGATGTGCCAGGGCAGGCCAGGCAGGCGGCCCCTATGCTGCACTTATCTCCTAAGGGCAGCTGCTAGGTCACACTCCTGGCCTGTGCTCCTGCACCGTGTCTAAAGCCTGTCTCTTGGTGTGTGCAGCTATATGTATCTCTGTGTGTGTGCACCGTGTTTGTCCCTGGATGGGCACAAGAGAACAGGTGTGTTCAAATGGAAAGATGTCTATCTCTGTGGTTCAGGCACAGCCCAATCTTCTCTTCCTTCCTTCCCTCCTTCTACTGCTACAAGGGCAGCCCTCTGTCCTTCCACTGATCCACTGTCTTCCTCTGAGCAGGAAGATACAGCCTGTGCTGAGAGATCTTGGGCCTGAAATATTGCTCCATTTTTCAAGAAACACCCACTTACCCATTCAGCCCTTACTCTCCTATGTCTTCCAGGGCAAAGTTGTGTCAGGCCGTCTGGCAGAATAAGTGTGAACATAACTGTCCCTCCCTGAGGCTGGTCTGTGCTAACTCGATGCTGTCTCCCAGCCCCTGGTCTAATGCATGGCTCTTAGCTAGTCTATAAAGATTTGTTGACCAGGTGGTTGATGAGCTTGAGCAGGGAAGCAGTAATGCATACCCTTCTGCCATCTGACTTCTTTCCCTTGCTGAAAATAAGCTCATGGAGCTGGCCCTGGGGCTGGCATGCCACTTCTTCCCTGGAGTACCTCTGGTGGCATTATTCTAAAAAATATAGGAAATATTGGAATAACCTAGTAAAGTTGATCAGGTGTATACTCTATAACACAGAACTTCCATTCCTGGCAATGTACCTAGAGAAACTCTAGCACACATAAACCAGAAGAAACACAGAGAATATTTTAGAGTAACCCCAAACTGGTAACGACCCAAATGTCCATCAACACAAGAACGGATAGTAAATTGAAGTCTTTTCACAACATGAAATACTGTACAAGAAAAAAAGTTGACCATCTTACAGCTCTACTTATTAACATGGACAAATCTATAAAAACTATACAAGATGACCCCACAAAGCAAGATATAGAAGCATATATTTACTATGAGTCTAACTGTAGAAAGTTTAAAAACAGGCAATCTAAGCAATATTGTTCAGGATACATAAACAGGTAGGAATCCATAAGGAAAGTGGGGAGAGGACTGTCTCAAAATTCAGGATGATGGTTCCTTCAGGGAAAATGCATCAGGGAGGGGCACAGGGGCTTCTAAGCTACTTGGAACATTCTCTTCATTGACCTGGGTGCTGGGTACATAGGAATTTGTTTTACTATTGTTCTTTACACTTCATATGCATGTACGTACTCTTCTGTATATACCATACATTTAATTCAAGAAACAAAAAGGATGGTGTGTGCCTTCTGTTCACTTTCTCCATCCAATTCCCATTCTTATCCTCAGCTGGCAGAAGAGGGGCCACTGTCCCTCACCACAGTTCCTTTCTGTTTCTGAGTAGGTCAGAGAAATATTGAGGGGGAGCCCTCACCTCTGCAGCTGGGCCCTGGCCACGCTAGGTTTTGCCTGGGGAAAGCAGGGCCAGGAGAGGCTGGCTGACTCTGCTGTTTCTGCCAACTCTGGGGATTAGGCCAAGGCTCTGGCCCACCTGTTGTTTCACTCATTCAGCATGAACATAGCCACTGAGTGCTTACTGTGAGCACTGGGTGCTGTAGGGAGGATTCAGATAAGTGAGAAATGGTCTTTGACCTCAAAGATCTGACAATATACTCAGAAGGAATCACATATACAAAAAATTGTGGTACAGGCAAAATGTGGACTGAGTGTCACATGACTATCCACCTACTCTTTCAATAAGCATTTGTTAAGCACCTATTATGCACCAGGAACCAGGCATGCTAGATGGTGAGCATACAGAGGCAGTTAAATCACAATCCTGGCCCTTAAGTTCTTAGCCTGGTGCAGGGGAAACAGACACATAAACAAAATAAATACATCAGTGGGGCAAGCCCACTGATGTAGATATGCCCAAGGAGAAGCAGGAAGGGGCCCCACTTAGTATGGTTGGGATGGCGACAAAGAGTGAAGGAAGCTCTTCCTGAGGGAGATAGCTCCTGAACTGAGGCACTAAAGATGAGGAGACAGGGTAAGACGAAGGGCTAAAAGGATACCCTCCACAGATGGACCAGCTGGGACAAAGGCAAAGGGATAAGAAACAGCACTGTAAGGACTACTTGCAGCTGCAAAAGAAGTCCTTGGTGGGGCTGGAGAGAGGAGCTACTGGAGAGAAAGGCAGGGGCAGATGAGTCCTATTTGCCTTGCCAAACCTTAGCTCTTATAGGTGCTAGGAAGCCCAGAAGGATTTAGAGGGAGCTTGGTAGTTCACTCTGGCCCAGTATAGAGGAAGTGTTGAGAGGTGTAGATTCAAAGAAAGCGGGCAAGTTGTCAGATTGTTGTAGATCCAAGAAATATTTAGACAGGCTAGCTCTGTCTGAGAGTGAGTGAGTGGTGGGTGTAGGAAAGGCCAGCTTTAAGAACAAGCTCTCTGCCAAAGTGACCAGGTCGAGCACACAGAGAGAGGCAGGCTCCCACCAGGAAGTAGTGTGGCTCTGAGCTCTGGGTACTGGAGAGCATTAAGTGTGGGCAGAGGCAGGGGACAGCTAGGGACGTGGATGGGGCTCTGCACCATCTGATCCCGGGGCTCCCAAATGCTGTCTTGTGAGCAGGACTGTCCTGAAAAAGTGAGGAAAATGTGGGCATGTAATGAGCTTCTTAAAAGTCAAATGTATGCACTTTAAAGAACTATCCTTAGAAGTGTCTGCAATTAAATCAATAAGTAAGCATATCACTTAGAAAAAACAAAACAAAACACAAAGTGAATTACCAAAAGAAATCTCTTAAATATTCAAAAGTGGCTTCATTAAATATTCAAAAGTGGCTTCTTATTCAAAAGTGGGGGGAGGAAGATTTTTTTTAAATAAGTTTTTTAAACTATCATATTTTAAAACCCATGAACATAAAACATATACAAAATTAAAAAAAAAACTCGTTTTGGGTCCTACTTTTTTTAATTGCTAAAAGTGGCCTTTCTTGCAAAAAATGATACAAGATATAAAATAACCGGCTCTATTTTTTTCCCCCCTTACTGTC
The DNA here is from genome assembly GCA_030015415.1 of Cynopterus sphinx. Taxonomy (NCBI): domain Eukaryota; kingdom Metazoa; phylum Chordata; class Mammalia; order Chiroptera; family Pteropodidae; genus Cynopterus; species Cynopterus sphinx. Next base: position 86,589,523 of record CM057384.1, on the reverse strand, counting down.
TTCATTTGGCAAAACGAAACGCCGCCGAGCCCCGAGCATCTTGAACTCATTGACCCGGAGCCGCCGGGCCAGCACGGAGCAAAGGCCAGCGCACCGGGCTCTGAGCGCCTGCGGCGCTGCGGGCGGCCGGCAGGGGGCAGGCGAGCTCCACGCAGGGCCCGCCGAGCCGCGCCCGAGCCGAGCCGGAGCCGGAGGAGCTTGACCGAGGCTTCTCGACGCGCGAGGCTTCGGGGGATGGGGGCAGAGGGAGGACCCTGGACCTACCTTTAACCGGAGTCGCGACTAACCGCCGCCTAGGTCCTGGGTCCAGCGTCCGCCCGGCGGAAGGCGAACTGGGCGGCCGTCCCCAGCCCCCACGCCGCGTTGACACCAGCTCTGGCTCCACCCAGCGTCTGGGCGGGGCTGGCTTGCCGGCTGTCGGTTTGCCTGGCCTCCCCTGGTCACCTCACCTTACCCATCTGCTGGAATGGGGCTCCGGGCCGGCGGGTCGCGCCCCGGGTTGTCTCGAAGATCAAGGAGCTAATACGTCCAAATGAGACTTGAGAGGGCAGCATAGGTAAGGGATTCCCATTACTAGCCTATATGGGTTTAGAATTAGGACTCAGGCCTCTGGAGAAGCCTCCTCTCAGCCCAGGTCAGCTGTTCTAATAGGTTACCTGTGCCTCAGAATTATCCCTGGAGATTGATTAGATTTGGGGCCAATCCAGGAATCTGCATTTTTTATGTTGCCAAATTCTGATAAAGGGTGTGCCCAGACAACACTCGGAGAGCCATTCCCTTAGGGCGTTATCATAGAGGGCAAACAGTAGGAAAACAGGGAAGGTTGTCAACAGGGGAGCTGGGCTCATAGAAAGTGAGTCCACTTGAGTGGAATTAGGCAGACTCAGGAAGGACTGTCAGTGACTGCTGTAGAGTTGCACAATGCATACAAACAACCAAAAACTCCACAAGAAAGTGTGGAAGGGCCTCCTGCCCTTCCATTCATGACACAGGCTATGGTCTTTTTTTGGGGGGGAGAGGACTTTATTTTTTAAACTTATCTATTTCACATACAGCATCAGAATGATCGCTTTCTCCCTAAATTGGTGACAGGCTTGAAACCCCCTCTGACTGGAAAAAACATCCCACTGTCACATTCTGAATGTCTCCAAGCTGATTGTTCCAGCCACATGCTAAAGGCAGCAAGATCACCATTTTAGCCATATTCCTTTCCAACATAGCAGGGTGGGGAAGTGAAGGGGCAGGGCCATAAGCTCTGGGTCTTCTCCTCAGGCACAAACTGTGCTGGTGTAGGTACAGAATAGCACTTGCCTATACAGGTTAGAACCAAAAGTCAGAAGACACACTGCTGAGCTGAGTGAGAGCCAAGAAAACCAATTCTCTTTCAGAGATCTTAGATAGGAGTGGAACAACCCCAAAACGTTCCACTTTGACTATGTTCCATCCAGGCAGCTGTGCGGTAGGGCCCGAGGCTGGACCCAAGAGATTCTCAGAACCCCTGCTTCTGGTGATCTGAATTCTAGCTCCAACTCCAACCTTCACAAAATCAAATTGTCTTGATTTTTAAAATAAAAACATGGAGATTGTTTCCAGAAACTTAGGACTTTTCTTCTAGCTCTACCACTCTGGGCTCCTTCTTTCCTTTAAAAATCCCTGGAAGATCTGGAAAAGGGAGGCTGAGAGCTCCTCTTTCCTAAGGGCTGATTCCAACCTTTTGTCCTTAATGAGTATACTGGAGAGCAGTACCTGGACCAACCACTCTCCAAGGACAAGCGGCTGGAGCCAGACAGGAGACAATAGCCAGTCGATTGCTTCTTCCTCAAAACCACCAGTGTAGTAGCAGATGGGTTTGCTTCATAATGTTTAATACAAAATGGCAGCAGCCGCTGTGCAGCTGTAAGAAAATTAGCCATAGGGTGTCCAGAGAAATGTACACAGGCAGCCTTGGCTGGAGTCAAGCCAGACAATGCAGAATTGCTGTCCAATCATCTGTGGGCTGTCGCATGTCCAGGATTGAACAGTGGTGGTGGGAGAACAATGCCAAAGGGCTAGGAGGTGTTGCTACAGAAGCCAGTATTAAGATGACCCTTAATGAGCATGCTGGCTTCTGCTCCACAGTGGACTATGTATAACACAGGGGTTCTGAGATGCCCATTCCCAAAGTTGTATCCAATATGGTGGGACTTCAGCCCTACAACATGAAGCCAGCCCTAGAGGGACAGACAGGCTGCTGTAGGGTGGGTGACTGCTCATAAGCTGCTGGGTGCTGATGCCTCTCAAAATCAGCAGAAACAAGGCTAGATTTGGGGAGGTTTTTCCCCTGAAACAGGCTACCATGTTCAAATAAATGGACAGGGTCAATGTTTCTGGTATACTTCAACAGAGGGCTCCCAGCCACGGGTTCACCCAAGAAAAAAGGGTAGCTGCTTGCCTGCCCCAGGTGCCCACCCTGGGAGGTGGGAGGCATCAGGCTTGGAAGATAAGGGAACAAGATAACAGAGTCACCAAAGCCCATCCCACCAGAAAAGCCACTATACTTCCTGCCAAGTCCATTTCAAACCACTGAATGCTTTTCCTGGGCTGGCTGCCTGGCCTGGCTCTAAGGCTCATAGTACATGGCAGCTGTTGTAGAGAACTCAACCTCGTACAGAGGCCAGAAGGATGATGCAAAAAGGGCAGCTGAACAGCAGGGCAGCTGAACAGCAGAGCCTGGCTTGGGCAGAGTGTTGTCACACCTCTAGGTGCTTGAAAGAGAAGTGAAGGGTCTTGGGGTTAGTGGAAGTCTGCGTTGAAGGCTCTGCCAATGATCAGCCGCCTTATCTCACTGGTCCCACCCCCAATCTCATATAGCTTGGCATCTCGCAGAAGGCGGCCCATGGGAAAGTCATTGATGTAGCCATTGCCACCTGCAGCCGGGGTTTGGGGAGAGAAGAAAGGACAATAGGAAGAGTGATCAGTAGTGGATAAAAAAAGACCAAGGATATAGAAACAGGCCATTGGAGGAGAGATTGGCTAAAGAGAAGCAGCAAAAGATGGCAAGCAGGAAGAGTGTGGGGAATACCTAGTTGGGAAGTGGGTGGACAAAGGCCTGGAAGACCACCCAGAGTATGGAAGATAACAGGCAGGGAGAGGGGATAACCACTGGCAGACATGGAGAAGGGGGATAGACAAGGAGATACTGAATAGCACTTACTGGGTGCTAGGCCCAGAGAGGTGAAGTAATTTGCACAAGTCACAAAGCCAGCCAGTGGTAGACCCAGGATTGTAACCTGGGCCGTCTGGCTTGAGTCTGTGCTCTTAACTCCTGTGCAGCATTAAAACAGGGCTGTCCCACCTCTGAGAGATCTCTCTCTGTCCACCTCCCAGTGTCCATAGGACCAGGAAGTGGGGGTGGATTAGAGCAGAGCAATGCTGAAGGTAGTAGCAATTTATGGCCTCTAGCAGTTTTCTCATTTACTTTTCCATATCCTCCTTGTAGGTGGAGCAGGAGAAGCCAAATAGCATCAGCTCCACTGTAGCTAGCTGAAGCTCAAAGTGAGGGGTTAAGCATGGAAGCATGGGTAGCCCTGGGAATGGGGAGTGGGGACTACTCACCAAAACACTGGATGCCGTCCAGGGCCACCTGTGTGGCACACTCAGCTGAGTAAAGAACCACACCTGCACAATCCTATGGAAGGAGGCTAGCGGTCAGCAGGGCCCTGCCAAGGCCACACAGAAAACAAGTCCCAGCAGCTGGCCCACTGCCTCCTCTGCGGCTGGCCCTTACCTTAGTGGTGCAGTGGCCCTCATCACAGGCCTTGGCGACATTGTAGACATACTGCCGACATGCCATGAGGCGGGTGTACATGTCAGCCATCTTCCCCTGCATCAGCTGGGCACAAAGGGAGGTCACAAATCAACATGCTGAAGCCACACTCCTCTTGCTCTCCCTAGTTACTAAAAGCAGGTCAGCAGGAGCAACCTGACAGCCAGGAACGAGGATGTCAGGGCACAGAAAGGAAATGGGACTTGCCTAGGATCACAGATATGTTAGTGGGTCTGGACTTAAGGCGGCACCACCACCTTCATTAATGTCCTGCAACATCTTCAGACCAGAAAGTGATTAGAAATGCCATTTCTTGCCCCCATGCCTCCCCACAACCTGCACACTTTGCCCTCCACCCTTACAATGCCTAGTTCGTTCATCTCAAACAGGAAGTGAGGTGACATGTGACAACTTCCAAAGCCAGGTGTGCTGAAGAAGCCTGCATTCCAAGCATTCAAACACATTTTGCTAGGGAAGGGATAGTATATACCCCATAGCACATGCCCTGTGTGCTCATTTGTTAACGAAAACTTGAGCCCAATGACATAGTACATTTCAACAAAGCATTCCACTCACCTGGAAGTGGCCGATCTTCTGGCCAAAGGCTTCCCTCACATGCAGGTAGGGAATGGTGTGGTCAAGGACGGCCTGCATGATCCTGTGGAGAGGAGAACAGGCTGTGCCTTGCTGTCCTCCCACTGCCAGCCGGTGTGGCAAAATGCCAACATGGAAAGGCCTTAGGGGGACATTCAGTAAGACAAGGTGTTCTAGGGAGGAGAAAAGGAGTGTGAGGACGCTTATCACCCTTGCTTAATCACTGCACTGACTGCCTAGGACTTGTGCCCTGTCCCCCAAGACCAGACAGAGTAGCACGACCCCGGCACAGAGAAGCCTTAGAGCCTTGGCATCCTGTTTCACATCCTGGGTGACTAAGCGGTATTGTTCTTCTGGCCTTTACCTAATGATCTTTCCCTTTATTTTTATTTTATTTTGTTTTATTTTATTAGGCAAGGCAACCCATGGTCTGTAATCACAGACCATGACCTCACAGATTGCAAGGACCTCACAGATTGCAAGGACCTTGTCAGGTTACAATCCCTTATTTTTTTATTTTTTATGCCTATAGCACCTGGTCTTCCTAGGTCATCTCCCATCTGAGTACTAACCGGGCCCGAACCTACATAGCTTCCAAGATCAGATGGGATCAGGCTCGTTCAGGGTAGCATGGCTGTAGACATGATCTTTCCCTTTAGTGTGAAGAAGAAATTATACAAGGGAGAAAGAGATTCTTTTTGTCTCCAGTAGAGAAAGTATATCTGCCAGAAGGTGTTGACTCACAAGGGGACGGGTGCAGCTACGGTTTGCAAGGGTACCACTTGCCAAGGAGGCCAAAAGCTCTGTCTCCCACTGAGACTCACACTCACCCAAGGGGCCCACCAGCCAGCACCAGCCGCTCCAGGTCCAGCCCAGTCATCAGCACGTAGATACCCTTACTTAGATGGCCCAAGATGTTGTCAGCTGCCGGGGAAAGTGCTGGTCAGAGGGAAGAGGGCTGTCCACGAATTCCCCACTTTTATAAAAGCTACTAGGCTTGGCACCATGGCTGTCACACAAGACACTAAAATGTCACCTGACCTTCAACTAGGATTCTGGGTGAGATTAAAGGATGGACTTCACCATTCCCAGTCAGATGTGGAGCATGTTGGATGGATCCCACCACCATACACACACCATCCAGAAGACCAGCCACAAAGGCTCGATCCTCAGATCTGCCTCTTCTCTTCCTCCACTGCCTTGGATAGGAAAGAAGAAAAGCTAATTTGGCCTAGAAGTCATCCAACCCCTTCCAATGTTTTCTACACTTGTGTCCATGATTACTTTTTCTCCCAGGTCTAGCCTGTTCTGATCCAATATCACCCACCTGCTCCCCGCCAAGGGTAGTCCATGGAAGAATCTTTGTCCAGGAGATGGGCCATTCAGCATTGGTGACAGAAACTGCTGAGTACCTCTCTACTCTGGAAGCCCAAACCCTGATGGCCCTGGAGTTTTTTCCTGACAAGGATCTGTACTGGTGTTTTAGCATTGTTAATGAACACCTCACTAAGGCTGTATAGGGGAACACACCAACAAGGATGTCTGAAACACATTATGGATGAGGGCAGGTCTTACCTTTCTACTCTGGATCCTGGAATCCAACCCCTGGCGGCATACTATTCACCACCTTTCACTGCAGCCACAGTCAGGCATACCAGAATAGCTACCAGCAGCCCCAGAGTTCCACTTGCATGGGCCAGTGGGCAAGGACAACAGTGACAGTCTCACCGTCTAGCCACAAGTCATTGGTAAGCTAACAATGGGGAACCTCTCTAACCCAGAGATAAGCTTTCTCAGCTTATGAAGGTGTCAGGACAGGGGCTCACCCTTTTTCAGACTCACCTGGAACCTTGCAGTCTTCAAAGATTAGCTCACAGGTGTTAGAGCCCCTCATCCCCAGCTTGTCCAGCTTTTTGGAGGTGCTGAAGCCAGGCATACTCTTTACAGAAACAAGAGGTGGCTTTGATTACAGACCAGGCCCCAAGGGGGCCTAGTAAAGGGAAGACCCCTGAAGAATGTCCACCTTCCCATCCAGTCCCTGTACTCTAAGGCACAACAGCATCCTACTCCCAGGGCCCTGACCCTGTATGTGACTGCTCCTCTCCTGGAGCTCCAGCCCTGATGCTCCAGCTCAACCCCAGCCTCCCTGCTGCCAGCTTGTGTTCTCCCCACTTTGCACAGGAGCAGTTCTCTCAAACACCTGATCCCTGGGGTCCTCCTGACCTTTCCTGGCTTTGTTTCCTTTTCTTAGGGAAGTCACTTCCAAGACACACCCACCAGAGCATTCAATTCCTTTGCCCCCTTGTTCCTCTGCCATCTGTACCTAATTGAGTCTCACCTGGGATAAATTTAACCACCTGTGTGCTTTGACCTGGACTAATCAGATGCAGTGTGAGTTGGCAGGTGCCCGGTGGAATGCACATGATACTCCCCTCACCTCCTGGCTGATGAAAATGGCATTAAACCACCTTGAATTTCCTAATCTTAGCCAGGCCCTTTGGGCTACACACTTCTCTTGCCCTCCAATCCTAGTCAGCTACTCTCCCTCTCCCTAGAGAGGGTACTGCAAACCTCTAGGACACTCATTCATGAAACTTTATCAACTCCCCCACCCCCGTTGTCCCCAGCCCTCACAGGTGCCCTGGTCTCCCACCTCAAAGTCATTAGATACATGTTCCCCCATCACCTATAAACCAGTTTTAAATCTTCTCCCTAAACTCTCCATTGTGTTTTGCTTAATTGCTCCCACACATCTCTCTCTCCTATTTTCTTTTCTTTATCAAAAATTTTGCTCAGTTCTCTCCCATTTTTAAAAAGTCCTAACTTTTCATTCTAATGCGTGCTCATCTCCCTCTTGCTTCTACTGTGAAGATTCAGAAGGTACAGTCTTCAGTGTCCACTCGCATTCCCACTCCCACCTCAGTCTCCCATAGCTGCTCTCAGAAGCCTCCTGATGATATCCTCACTGTCAAATCCAGATGTCTCCTTTCAGTCCTCAATTTCCTGGCCCTCTTTGTGTGGCCTGGCTCTGTGGCTGGCTCCACTGATCTCAGACTTGAACCATCTTCTCTGGACTCCATTTTTTGGCCACCCTCCTTTCAGTCTATCCTTCTGCCTCACCCTACCCCAGGGAGCCCTGACAGAGTACACAATATTGACTGTGTTTGTGATCAATGAAGGGATCTGGTGCTGGCAGCACTGTCAGAAGACAAAAGCCCCCTGCTGTGCAATCTCCCGCCCACCACCACACTGACCTTCTCCACGATGAAGGCTGTGATGCCCCGAGAAGCTGGCACTGCAGTGAGATCTGTCTTGGCATAGACAACAAGGATGTCAGCATCGGGGCCATTGGTGATCCAGAACTTGTTGCCATTCAGGATATAGTGATCTCCTAAGAACAGGAATTTGGCTACTTACTTTAGTCGTGTTGGCTCATCTCAGCCAGCTAGCCCACAGACCTGCTGCTATGCAAGAAGCTGCCCAGCTGGGAAACAGTTCTGGAAACCTAGCAGAGGCTACCCCTAATTATTGCCCCCTTACCCTGAGGTCTTTCCCTCTGCCCATTTCAGCTCCTAAGTCAAGAGAGGCCTCACCTTTCTTTTCTGCTTTTAGCTTCATGGAGACAACATCAGAGCCAGCATTGGGCTCACTCATGGCCAGGGCTCCAATGTACTCACCGCTGATCAGCTGCAAGAAAAATCCCAAAGGGCCTGGTTATGTCTTCAGAAGTACCTACAGGAGCTCACAGATACTGCTTGCCTGTTCATATGACCCCTTAAACATCTCTCCAGACCAAGGTATTGGTAAAGTCCTGTAAGAGAAGCCAAGTAGCTACAAAGCTGAAAATCTCTCTCCTTTTCCCATTCTCCTTGCTAGGCAAACAAGTCCTAGTCTTCCATTTCTTAAAAGAGCTCTCTGCAAATGTCCAGTGAAAAACTCAGGGGGTCTGACCCAATTTTTAATTTTTTTGACTGAAGTATTTGAAAGTAAATCCTTAACCCCTTCCTAAACTAACCATATCTGGTTCAGGGCAGCACGCTACAGAAAGCAAGTCTGACCAGACCTTGCCAGCGTGGTTCATGGCTGGTGATTATATCATAAGATCAGCATGTGTTTCTCCATTCCCATTTCCTCACCTTGGGGAGGTACTTTTCCTTCTGGGCATCATTTCCATTGCGCACAATTTGGTTGATGCAGAGGTTGGAGTGAGCGCCATAACTGAGTCCCACTGCTGCAGAAGCTCGGGATATCTCCTCCATCACCAGCACATGTTCCAGATAGCCCAGGCCAGAGCCACCATACTGGGCTGGGGGTGGAAGTTGTTTGGGGAGTGGAAAAGGCAGCCCAGATTAAACTATGATATTTACAAGAACCTTACATTTACTAGCAGCAGGGAAACACTGTTGTAGCACCTATACTAAGTTCACCCCGCAAATTCAACAGGCCAATGCCATGGACTCTCCTTACAAACATGCAGAACTGGTTTGGTTTGCTGCTTTTGTCAGCTAAAGTATGATTCAGAAAACAGTCATTGCATCTCCTACTTTATCCAGACAGACTTCTTAATTAAGACAAGGGGACCTGAGTACTCACTATTTGGAAAGCTAGAGAAGTGCAGAGGCAGATGAATAAGTGAAGAAAGAGGACTTGGAGTTTTACTAAGAAACACACGCTGATCAAAGATGGAGGATCAAAGCACAAGGAACAGATACAAAGCAAAGAATATGTGTGTAAATAGTCTGAGGAAGGTGAGAGTTACATAGCATAGGTTTGAACATAAAGAAGCAGAACTATCAAATCAACACGTTGTATACCATAAACTTATACATTGTTCGTTATATGTTAGTTATATCTCACTGATAAAAGTAAAAAAAAATAATAATAAAATAAAAAGCAAGATTAGTAACAGAGGACAGGAGAATCATAGTCTGAGGGAAAATTGGGGCAGCAGTACAGCAGAAGGCACAAAAGATGCTGGTAGGGAGTTTCAGAACTCACAAAAAATGGGCCTTTTCTTTGGCAGCAGATCCAAAACCTAAGTGGCTGGGTCATCTGGTACCAACCTCTTGCCCTGCTGTTTGGGTAAACCCTGGTGAGGCCTTCTGCACATGTTTACTCTGACCAAAAAGTCAGGCTCATCCAAAGCTCCAGAGAAAGGTTGGCCTGACTCCTGCAATTCTGGGATGGAAAGTCCACAGATGGATGACACTGTAAACAGCTACCACGTCAACCATGTGGAAACTAGAACTCATATGGCTTTCTTTTCAAGGTTCCACCTTGAAAAGGTTTCCATCTGATTTCTAGCTGCCTCCTTCTTCCATTAAATATCTGATTCAGAACTATCTTCTCTTTGTGCATTCACAAACCCCCCAAAACACAGTAGAATAAAGAGTCTTGTTTGGGAGTTCCCATTGCCTTCCCCCTACCATCTTCCATTAAGATGGTCAAATTAATTTTTAAGTGGTTTCATTTTATCATTACTCATGATGTAACTTTCTATGAAAAGCTCAAAACCCAGAGCTATCTCCAAGTGGTAGGGAGAAGATGTAAGGAGAAGTATATTGAATTCCACCTCTATTTCAATGTCCAATGAATACAAGTCAAAGCAGGGAATTCCATTCAAGTTTTGTCTGGTGAGGCCACCGGCTCTTCTATTTACTGGGTACTGCAAGCCAGGCTGTGCCTTTCCTTCACAGGCAAACATCCAAACAAGAGCCCATCAGCCCCTTGCCCTTTATCCCTGGAAAACAATAAGACCCACAGGGGACACAGGACAGGCCCAGGGAAAGTCTATTAAACACATCATCTGGCCACCACGTGTGCAGTTAAGACACAGGCATCCTTCTCCTCAACACTGCTCTCTGCTCCCAAATGAGCTCCATGGCCAAGCTGTGGGCAGAGGATATAAGCAGTCTCCACAGTGACATACCTATCCTGAGTAGTCCTGCCTAGATGCTACTAGTAGGGCAGAGCTTTGAGATTAGGCAATAACAGGCAATAACATTGAGGTACTAAGACAACTACAGAATCACCTGGGGGAACTTATTAAGCACGCAGAGTTCAAGAGTCTGAGTGATCCTGATCCAAGTAGTAAACCACACAGACCTAATCTGTCTTATCAAGGTCACTGCCTAAAGAAATAAAAGAGTACAAAGAGAAGGAGGTAGTATTCTCTGGGCTGACAGTCCATGGCCACTTTCTCAGATCCAAGAGGGTGAAAGTTCTGGGTTTCTATGAGCATAATCCCCTCCTTTCCTTCTTCTTTTGGGATTGGTGTTAAAGAGTGTGTAAGATAAGTTTTCTTTAGGGAAAGAAACTATACTCACCAGGGGCTGTGATGCCCAGAACTCCCAGGTTCCCCAGTTGCTTCCAAAACTCCTGTCAACAGAAGGCAGTGAGTATAGTAGAGTTGTGAGAAGGCAGCCAGTCACAGGTGCCTGGATGTCTGGAACAAGGAGATCCAAATGCTTCACAGAAAGGTGTATTCCTAGGGAAGTTTCATTTATCAGAAGACTTTGAGTCCTTCTAGGTAGCAGTGCAACTCACAGCCCAGGCCAGCCCAGCCCAGCTCCTAGATTTCCCTCCCTGCCCACCCCCATGCCCCCAACAGTGTGAGCCTCAGGACTCACGCGAAGGTTCTTAAATTCGTTGCTGTGATCAATCTCCTCAGCCTGTGGGGCTAGGTGCTCCTGAAGGAACTTAGTCATGGTCTGCCGAAGCTAGAGGGAAGAGGTAGACAGATGTCTATGAAATAGTACATTATTGCCGCTGAGGACAGCATCTCCACTACTGAGGACACATTCAGGGAAACAGGCCACAAGTAACCTCACCAAACTGCATCAGACTGAAACTTAGAGGCCCACTAGTTTATGCTTCCTCAGAGATGACCTTTACCCCTCTTTCTTGAGGTTCTCAATCCAGACAGATTGAGGATTATTTTTTAAATGTCATGTCCCTACATAAAATCATTCCATAACTTTCCATTGTACTCGGAAGGCCCTGCACAAGCTGACTGACCCTTGCTGACCCTTCCAGCCTTCCCCAGTACCTCTCCCTAGCCCCACTTACTGAGCTCCAGCCACACTGCCTTCATTTCTAGGCGCCTGTCAGGCTCTTTTCTGACAGCTGGCTAAAAATGATCAGCAACGCCTCTTGAGAGGAAAGTTTGAGAACTAGGACTGAACACTTTCTCTCCGGGGTGATTTAAAACTCCGTCTGCTGATGGTAAACGGAAAAGGGCTTTGGAGTTCAGGGAGGTGCAGGCACGTGCTCAGAGCGACAGGAGAATAACATGAGGAGGATCACATTCTCGGAGGGGACTCTCTGTTCATGTGAATACCGCGTCCTTCCTCACTCCTGGAAGGGTTCTGGTGCAAGTTAATTTGTAATGACATCTTTCAAATATTTTGTGGGATCAAATTACACTGTGTCTTTCAAAACCCAGGAGGTGCGTATGCCAAAAGATATCTTGGGATTCATTATTAACCAGACTGGAGTGCACAGTGTTTAGGTGTAAAAGGACTTAGGACTGATTGAGGGCCCCTTTGCCACATACAGGTGGCCCCTGCCATCCTCCACCAAGACACCGTTAGTCTCCCATGGCCTTCCTGTCTTGGACACCTCATCCAACTCCGGAAGCCGGGCACCCGGCGCGGCCGGCTGGGCGCTGGGCAGGGCAGCGCGAGCACCAGGCGGGCCTGGAGGCGTTGGGGCCGAGAACGCGGCCGGGCTCCCTACCTGCTTCTGCTCCTCGTTTAGCCCGTTGACCACATCGTCCACGGGCAACAATGAGTGGGTCCGCCGGGAAACGAGGCCGGCGAGCGGCGACAGCCATGTCCGCAGCCTCCGGCTCGCAGCGCGTCTCCCCAGGGTCCAAGCCACTGTCGCCATCTCTGCCCTGCCCGGGAGTGCGAGCCGCTCCACCAATCCCGGGCTTCGCCGCCTCCACCAATCAGAGAGGGGGCGGTGTCCAACGGCCTATCAGCTCCGCCGCCTGCTGCAGGACGCGAACCAATCAGCGGCAACCCCTGACCACAGCCTTCGCTCGCGGTAGGTGCGTGCGGAGCCTCGGTCTGTCCTGCTATCGGAGTCGGGGTGTGTCTTCTTGAAGGAGAATGGGCAAAAAAAAAAAAAAAGTGTTTTCTTTTGGGGTCGAGGATGTAGTATCCACCCCCACGCACCCCCACCCACTCCCGTGTGGAAATAGCGCAGAAGCCTATCTCTGTGGGAACACGGGAGTTAAAACGGCAAACAGAAAACTCCCCAAATGCCCAGTGCTTGGGAAAAAATTGTTAAAGCAAACCTGGCATAGCTCGGACTGGGAAAATAGGCTCGCTCTAGTGTGCATACTGATTATAATTCATTAAAATTTGCTTTATTGTGTAATGGGGTTTGTTGATTTGGATTCGAGGTTTATGGGAAAGCTGTCAAAGGTGGATGTCTTCCCAATCAATGGACAATAAGAACAGCAGCACTTCTTTTTAACGGAGGTGGGGTGGGCTGGGAGACTGGAAAGGAAAAGGAGTGTGTGAGGGGAAAGAGGAGAGTTGATGGAATTCAGCCTCTTTTGCTATTTCCGTCCTCCTCTGTGGTGGGCTAATGGCCTTAAACACTTCATCTCAGGTAGTTCAGTGCCCTGAGCCCAAACACTAAGCGTCGCAGTCCCACTACCTAGCTGTGGGACTTCGGGCAAGTTCCTGGGTCTTTACTGTCTCTATTTCACCATCTATAAAATGAAAACAATACCACCCACTCACTGCAAGACTGTTGAGAGAAATAAAGAGATTGCATATTTAATAATAACACTTTTGTGTGTTGTTATAATACCCATCAGTCCAAGGTCCCAAACACAGCTAAGACAAAAGCCAGGGTCAATTAGCATGTCCAGAATGAAATGCTTTCTTCTTTACCTGTTTCCCTTGTACACGGGCCAGTCTACCATAGATGAAGAATAGTGTTTCCTCTCTAAACACCAAATAGAGGTTCTCCTTCTAGACCCCAAACATGGTTTTAGCCTCCACCTTGCCCTGTTTTCAAGGGCCAAAGCTCAGCCAAAGGGATAGACTATTTCTCCAAGACTCCATGCCACCACCTTCTAGAGTGCAACCCAGCTGAGAATTGTAGGAGTTCGGAGCTAGTCATCACAAGATGTGTTTCTGTGGTATGTGAAGGCAATTTTAGCTTAAACTCAAGAGAAACTTCTTGAGAGGTCTTGCCCATAAGAGATTATCAGCAATAACATTTTTGACCCACCTATATGGTAGGGCAAACTTTTATTTACTAAACATCTGTTCTTATCATCCTGCAATGACCCTTTGAAGGCCCCAAGGCACCTTACCTGCAGGATCTGGTGGAAGGAAAAGTGGTGAGGATCTTCTAAATTTAGATTGGCGGGAGAAAATATTTGTGAAACTCATTTCTTGAGTTAGCTACTCCTGGTTACTTGGTATGAATACTCATGGGGTTTTGTTTTTCTCTGTATCCTTTCGTCTTGTACGTCGAACTTTGCCTTATGATGAATGAGGATATTTTCTCTCTTGCTTCTACCATCTAGAGGATGCCCTTATGAAAGTGTACTTTGCTCTCCATCTGGCCATGACAGCCTTCCAGAGTTTTCTGTCTATCCCATTCCTCCCAGAGATAGTCTATTATTTCCACCAGCTGGATGATGCCTATGCATCTGGCAGGCAGCCAAATAAGCTGTGGATCCAAGCTTAGGGAATCTTAAATCTTATTCTGTTCAAGGGAGAAAGCACGTGATTTCCTGTGTTTTGGAACAGTTGTTTAAAGAGTGTTTTTCCCCCAACCCCCATTTCTTAGGCTAACTCTGGGAATAATTTTATCTTGTGAAGGTTGCATCTTTTTTTCCACTCTCCTTTGCATTCACAGTATTGGTTTTCAGTCTCTATGGAGTCTACTCGTCAAGGCCAGACAATGGTCCTTTTAATTGGAAAAACTTCCTAATTGAAAAAAAAGAAATATTTTAGAAAGCCCTCATATTGTTATAATAGCTAGTCATTAAGATTCTCCTAATAAGGAGGAAGAACAAATTACAGCAAACATCAAAGTCCACTCAGACCCCTTCCTATTTGCCTTTAGATATTTGCAGACATTGTAAAATATCAGGGAATTTAGAAGTACAATTTTCCTGCACTTAAAAAGAAATATAAAAGAAAGAGAATAACAAACTCTTGCTATAAGACAACCTATAATTTTATGTCCTAAGAATTTAGCTTAGTAAAAGCTCCCAGATATGGCCAGACAGCTAGGGTTCTACCAAACTGCTGCCAATCTTCAAAGAAATTATACTCTAAAATTACAATAGCTGCTATGAAGAATGTTCCAATTAGATTAGATCATTTAAATGTGTACTTGAAAAGCAAGGGCTTCCAGAGCAATCTTCTGGTGGGCCACAGGAGGAAGATGGCAGTTGAGTTGTGGGTTAGCCAGGAGGAAATTGAGCAGGAGAAGCTGATAGAGTGAGAAAACATGTGCCCACTTGCTGCTATCCAACAACCTTCCAGCCCCACATGGATGAGTTCTCCCTTGGGAATGTGTGGCAACCTTGAAAGAACTGACTAGTTTTATGAAAGGAGTCTACTCAGAAGCTAGAAATAAGGGCACACAGTTCAATTTTGGAGTTGTTTTTATGGATATTAAAAGACCTGGCTATCAAGTAAAGGAGACTGGCAGTACCACGTCTGGGAGAAAAGGGACTGACAGTTTCATGACCCTGCAGTCGCAGAAGTTCCAGATAGAAGATTATTTGGACATAGCAGTCACACCTCCAATCAGGCACCAAGTCCTCCTTCAGGGTGCATGAAGCCATATGAAATTTTATTGACTATTTCTTGAGTTTACTTTTCATTTGGTTATGTAAAACAAACCTAAGCTTTTTCCTCCCCTCGTTATTGCCATTAAGCCTTTAAACCCTAAACAAATTGTAATGAATCTATTTAGGAGTTAGGTTTGACTGTGCTATGGTAGAAAGTCCATATTTTAAGTCCTTCTGTAAAATATGAAGGAAGTGCTCTTAGCATTCTATGTAAAATTGTATTGTTAAATATATGTGTGCAATTTTTAAAAAAGGGCCAGGGCTTTCAAATGAAATAAACAGAATGAGATACCTATTTTTAAATATTAATAAGGATAAAACAAAGAGAAAGTCAAGTCTCAGGACTCCTTCCAACAGAGTGGAAATCTTTAGTTTAAAAAAATTTGGTATAAATAAAATGGTCATTGATAAGTTTAAACAAAACTTTTAGTAAAACACTACTAAAGGCCAAATTGACTCCCTGTTGGTCCCCAAACACTAAAACAAGTCTGTTCTATTTTCAAGTCTATTTGGAGAAACTTTAAAGACTGGCAGGAAGCAATTACAATGAGAAATCTGACCAGCAATCACTTAGGACGAACATCGGACTGGTTCAAGCAAGTAAAAGATTAATAACAGAGTCAGGGTCACTTAGCCTGACTTCTTGCTGGGGACCAAAGACCTTTTTACTCAAGAGTGGATAAAATGGTTAGGAGATAGAAAAAATAAATTTGCAGGACTCTCTGATATGGGACTTCATGAACTGAGGTACCAAAACCCATAGCTAAAGCCCTGGCTTGGGCTACAGTTAGATTAAAAAATATAGAAATGTAAGAATAGATAATTATGAAAATTAAACAGGCTTTATGTAAAAAAAAAAAACTTAGATCAACTTTCATTGATTGCATCTCTGTTGTCTGATTGTATTATATAAACAGAGGTGGTATCTCCACCAGAGAAGACTTAAAAGTGTGAGATTTCAGAACAACTTGCTACAAGAAGTGCTTCTGTGGTACAGATTGTTTTGACTAAGGGATGTCAGTCTTTCTTTTGGCTATCAGAGGATAAGACTCTAAAATGTAATAATTTTTTTGCCCTCTTGGGTCCATGGGATTGTTTAATACTGCCAGAAATATGTACTGTTTATCCCAGCTGAAACCTGACAAGATATTTGAAAGGTTTTAATAGCTTTTTGATCAGAAATTTGGCCAGATTGGAAACACTGATCTCAGAGCCTGACAAGAAGTGCACCCGGAGAGAAAGAAACATTCTGATAATGGGAGGATAGATTTGTCAGTCTTTTGCCACCTTTCAGGTGGCAACACAACTCTTAAGGAATTGAAAAAACAACTCTCCTTCTTGTACAAATGAAATCTGTCCTAGACCAAATGTGTGGCTCCAGGAACAATTCAAAGCCCACCAATTCTTTTTACCTTCCCCAAACCTCCCTATTCATCTCAAAGGCTTATAAATATTGGCTTTATGAAACCAAAGTCCTGGGGGAAGCTTACATTTCTTTCCCTGTACCTTTGAGATGTAAATAGCTGGTCTTCTCAAAGAACTATTTGTGCCATTGTTTAAAATGCAAATTTTTGTAAAGTAATTCTTAATTTTAAGAAATTTAGCCCTCAGAGCAGATCAATTTGATTCTCTTTGCTTGGTGCCCTGCAAATAAAACAGCTTTAATTTCTCCATTGTGGCATCTGTCTCATGACTAAAAGATCTCTGTGTCTGTATGTTCATGTGTGACGTGTGATATATTCTACTTCCGAATGGTATTGTTAATTTGTGTGTGTGTGTGTTTGTGTGCGTGCGTGTGCGTGTAAGTTCTATTAATTGGCTTAAAAAAAACAGCACTTACATGAGCATTCTTAAAATCATAACAAAAACTAACCTTAATACTTTGAGAATTATGTGATCTGGGAAAATATTTGATATTAAAGCTGATTTGAGTTTGGTTTGGATAAATAGGCATATTTTAGAATCATCAGATAATACATTTTATTTAGAATAATATGTTTATTCTACTTGGGTTTATTAGTTAAATAAGTTCATTCTATCTCTGTTGCAAAAGTTGCCAGTGAGAAAAATAATTTGGTATGATGAAATTTTCAGAAATCTAAACTTAATTGTTAGTAAATTAAATAAGTGTAAATGGGATAAAAAGTTTCTTTTAGGTTTATTCTTTAGCGACTTTAAAATGTTTTTCTAAATCTCTTTGGTAACCTGAAACTTTAAAGTTTTGCCAGCAAAATTAAATGATGAATATTCATTGACTATCTAGAGCATTTCCAAATAAGACAATAACAAAACATTAATTACCAAACATAGGTTTATCTACTTTTTGCTGTAATTAAAGAGGAACTAAAAATATTTGGGTCCATTAGTAAACATGTCTAGTGCCACATTTGAAAAAAAATGTTTTTAGTGCTGAGGAAATACATATTTCTAAAAATGATAAAATGTGTTCATAAATGTATCAATTTAAAGAATACTGATGTAAAAGATGGTTCACAATTGCTTACTTGGTTTTCACTAGAAATTAAGATTTTAAAGATTAAGAATTTTAATATTTGTAATTAAAGCTGAAGAGGAATTTCTCTCTTAACTGGCCAACATTTCTAATCAGCTCTTTTCTGCTTCTATAAACATGCTTGTTGCAAGGCCAGAGATCTCAAGGTCAACTGAGAACTCATCCTCCTCTACAGACGTATTACTTTAGTGCTTGTTAGATAGAAAATCCTATGATCTGTAACTTCAGAGGTCTGTAAATCAGCCCATGCCAATGTAACAACGTGAATATAAAAATAAAATTGCCCCTAAGTTCGGGGCCCAGATTTTCAGAGCACTAGCTCTTCTGGGACCATCGGCGTAATAAAATTGAGGTACTCTAAACCTCTGGGTGCTGCTTGATTTCTCACTGGTCTGAGTTTTTGCTACTTTTCTGCAACAAAGCTACAGAAATTAATTATAACGGGGGAAACAACTGTCTATATGAGAAAACTAGAATATGTTTTGGCTAAAAAAATAAAAAGGTATGAGATACGGTTTGTTAAGGAAAGTGAAATAATTTTGTCCTGATTATTTCTGAATGGGTGAGAGAAAAGTTCATACTATAAGGGACACAGAAAATTGTGGAAAGTTTACGAGAAAGGAGTCTTGAGAAAGGAAATTTTATATGAGGTCAAGTGAGTGAATTTAAATATCAAAAGTCAGTGGGTAGAAGATTAGAGTTTGGTTTTCTCTTTCTGCTAAAAAAGACAAAATCCTGTTAAACTATTGGTCTGCTGCTGATTTTGTGTGCAAGTTTCCTGCCTAAAAAGCCAATTTTGTGTTTTATTAAAATAACTTTCTGTGTTTTATGTTATTTTAATCAGGACCTTCATTACTTAAGAAAACTTAATCTTCTCAATAGTAAGAACTAAGTTTTGCTAACAATTATGTGAACTTCTATTTTTCTTTAAAACCTTTATTGTTACTTTGGTTAAATGGATAATTATCACTTCATGAAGACTTATTATCCTATTTAGTCAAAAGTCCAAACCTTTTGATATATTTTGATAAACTTTCCAAAAATTAAATTATAAACAGAGTCTTGACCTGGAAATAACTTTGAGGAATTCCAGAAGTACCTCTGAAAGATTTGTGTTCTCTCTTTACAATAGAGAAATATTAAACTAATTAGGCTTATTTTGGTGTGTTGAAATTACATGGGAAGCATTATCAAAAAAGAAATAATGCTGAGCCTTCTTTATGTTGTATTTGTATTTGTACATATATAAGTGTTCCAGAAATTATGTGAAATTCCTGGAAAGCTGAAATGTCCTAATATAAGATGTCTGTCATCATAATTGGGGCACACACTAGAAGGACTGAACCTGAGTATCGGATGGTGATACATGTGGATGAAGTCCATTTCATTTTTGCAAAAGTAACCCATCATTGCCAGACTTCGCCATCCTGATGTTTTTGAAAACCCAGTCTGGGCTTTAAAAATGTTTTTGTTGTTTCACTTTCCACAAGGCTGATGCCCTCACAGTAGCAAAGAAACTGTTAGAGAATGTGTATCCCACTTGGCGTACACCTTCCACAATCTATAGTGATTGGGACACCCACCTCACTGAACAAATCACATAAGCTTTGATGGATAGCATTGCAAACTTTTTGGAATTATCACGGGCTTTATCACCCTCAGTTATCAGGTTGAGAGAACTAATTGGAAAACTTGATTTAAGCAGAACAAGTTTAATTATACAGGACTGAATAAATGAATTTATGAGAATGGTAAAATTTTATGACTTTTTATTTGAAATATTGCTAATTTAAAAAATCTTTTGTTTTCTAGATATAAGGAGTTTTTTTTTTTCTTTCTCTTAAGCTAACTATGACTTAGAGCAATTTGGTACATTATTCCTTTGTAAACAGAATTAAAACATTTATTTTTCTCTCTACCTAATCCCTCTAGAGTTTGGAAACTCTCAATTAATATTTTTATTTTCGTGGCAATATATTTGTTTGCCTAAGTTCATTAAGAATCTGTTCTCTTTATAACAGGACACAATTGGAAACTGGTTTTATTACCAAGGCTGTGACTAGAATGTCATGTTTGAGAAAGACATGCTTAGACTCAAATACAACCAGAAAGCTTTAAGTAATTAAGATCAACTTTGGAAGCTAAAAAAAGCCCTTTGGGAAAAGAGCTTGGTACCTTGCTTACACGGTTCACAGCAGACTTTCCAACTAAGGGAGCAAAGGTTGTTTCCCGGGAGATGCAAATAAAGAGGAACAAGATAACACTGGGTACCTGGAGAAGGGAGAATTAACTCCAAACCTATAGGTATTGCATGTAAAGTCTGATGGCAAGTATGTGGTTTGGCTTCTTAGCCTTAAAAGGCCTTTTAAAGTTCAATCTGAAGATTCCTCATGAAAAATTTTAGCAAAGCAGATTTAAAAGAGCCTATGTGGTTAGTTACTATTCTTGTTGGACTTATACAAATAATCAGGCCGAGTTTATTGAAACCAGACTTATTTTGCAAATAAATTAGTCTAATTCATCTATTTTTGGTTAAAATGAAGGTGATTTTAGAGAAGAAAATTGTTTCAAGAGAAGCCATAATATGCTTTTGTGGATATTAGATTCTAGTGCTGTTCATAGTCTTTTGCATTAAAAAAAATTTTTTTTTACTTATAAACCAGACTGGATCCTAAATTTTTCTAGTTTTATTAAGTATTTGGCTACTTCTCTCTGAGTTAACATTTTTATTTTTCCATCCTTTGACTCTGAATCATTGTGGACTAAAACTGCCCTTTTCCAAAAGCTATGTAAGCTGAAACAGGACAACTTGATGTAGACTTCAGAGAAATCCCAACAGCATATCTACGGAAATCGTTGTACCTGTTTCAGAAAGATCACCAGGGCCATTCAAACTCCAGACCAGGAGAATCTATCAGACTGTCACTGCCTGCCTTCGTTCCATCTTAAGATGATTTCAAGACAGACATCTAAAAATCTTAACTGCCTGCCTTCAGAACTCAGAAATCAAGATTATAGTCGGCTCCAATTATCAACCTTTGTTTTTCTTTTGTTTCCACGGAGATGACTCTTATTAAATTCCTGATTTTTGTATCATGAGATTAAATTTGAAAGTCCAAATATGTGGGGTTCCCACACACAGGTATGTATTAAATTTGGTTATTTTGTTTTGCTAATCTGTCTCATGTCTATTTGATTATTAGAACTTCAAAAAGAACCCTGAGGCTAAAGGAAAGTTATTTCCTCCTTGATAGAGCCAAGAGCCTTGAACTTTAAAGAAGTAGTTAATAGTGTCCTCAGCTGCTTAAAGGCCAAAATGAAACTGAAAATCTGATGGATTTACACACAGACAAGTAAGTCATTGGTGACCTTAGCAAAGACTGTGTTGGTAGAGAGACAGGAAGCCAGATTACCCATTGGTGAAGAAGAAATCACAATAGAATTTAGAAAATATTTTGAACAGAATGCTAAATAAATAAAATGTGACATAACAAAACTTGTGAGATGCAGCTATCTGGCCCTTAGAGAGAAATTTATAGTTGTCAATGCATATACTGTGTTAAAGAACAAAATTTGACAGAGTAAATTCGAAGATTTAATTGACTTTATTAAGCAATTCATGAATCGGACAGCATCCTGTCTAGCAACTCATAGGGAGCTCTGATGACTTGTACAAAATGGAAAGTTTTTATAGGCAGAAAAAGGGTGGGACTAAGGGTTAAAAGAGTGGATTATTTTAGGCAAGAACATCCTTAAGGGGAAGATGGGGGTGGAGAGGGAAGGTAGGGGGCTGGTCATATCAGGTAGATTACCTCACCAGTGCTGACCAGGAAATTCCAGACTGGTTTAAAAACTCCACTCCTGGGAGATTCTGAAACTGCAGTTAGGTTAGTTACTAAGTTTTGATTTGGTGATGCGCCTTAGCAAAAGTGACTCCATTTTGGCCTGTTGCCTCTTTTTTTAACTTGAAAAGAGAAAAATTGAAATGAAATTATCTATTCTCTTTTAAGAAAATAAAACAGTAAATTAAAAACCCAAATATAGACGGCAAGAATAATAAATATGAGTAGGAATTATGAAACAGCAGACATACATTGAAGAAAAACACAAAATTGATAAACCACTAAAAAGACTGATAAAAAAGGAGAAATTGCAAATTACTAACATTAAGAATCAAAAGAGGATAGTCTTCAGAGCTATAACTATGAAAAAGAAGATATTCGAGCAATTTATGCCAACACATTTGACAATAATGAAATGGACAAATCCATTTATATAAAGTTCAAGAAAAGAATACTCATAGATGGTGATTTTCCGTTAGAAAAGTGCTCCTCTTTGGAGGGGATCAGTAATTTATTAACCTGTACAATTAAGGTTAGTATATCCGGTAAGCCTCAATACATTAAAAATTATAGTAAAATATACATAAAATTTGCCATTTTAAATTGGCATTCAGGATATTGTGCATCCATCACCACTACCCATTTCCAAAATTTTTTATCATGCAAAACAGAAACTCTGCATATCAAACGATAATTTCCTGTCCCCTCCTTTATCCTGCCTATAGTGACCTCTGTTCTATTTTTTGTCTCTATGAATTTGCCTGTTCTAGGTACCCTGTATAATTGTTTTTGTCTTTAAACCAAATTGGAAGGGGAAGAGGACAGTGAATGAAAACACTTCTTGAGAAATTTGACTATGAATAGAAGATTCAGGGTAGCTGGCAGAATTGAAAATGGGTGCTTTGTATTTTTTTAAAAGATTTTTTATTAAAATATAGCTAATATATTGTGTTAGTTTCAGGTGTACACCATAGTTATTCAACATTTATATACCTAGAGAAGTGATCACCATGATAAGTCCAGCAAACATCTGACTCGGTGTGATGCTATCACAATATTATTGATTATATTCCCTATGCTGTACACACTATCCCCACGACTTATTTGTGTTTTGTTTGTTTTAAGATGGCTATAATTTGAGCCTTAGTCAAAGCTGAAGATCCTAGTGAAATGGAAGTTGAATATATAAGGTTTGCAAACACATGGTAAAATCAGGGCACTAAAGAGAGCAGAGACAGAAGAGGGTGAGAGCAAGCACCATCATGGTAGTGGAAGTTAAGGGCAAGATTCTGAAGGGAATCATTTGTCAAGATAAAATTTGAATTTTAATGATAATCACCCCCAGGATTTGCATACCTTTGCCAGACACTGGGTTAGATACTGGAAAAAATTCTCTCTTGCAAACCCAGCAAGATAGATATTATCTCTATTTTACTGGTAAAAAATTAGAGAAGTCATGTGCCAAAGATCAGTTTTTAGTGGTGAAGAATAAAGTGAAGAAATAAAATGGAGTCACTAGTCAAGGAGCTAAATTACTGAAATCAAGCAAAATGAGTTATGAAAAAACACTTCTATTTTTGTTTTAATTAGCTTGGGAACTTAAACTTTTGAACTTTCCAGTCCTACATCATTGCCTGGATATACATCAAATCTCCAAACAACCCTCTGATTATCCCTGAAGGACTAAGGAAAGATTGTTCACAAAGCCAGACCACCTGACATCCATTATCCAGAGCTCCAGTCATCTAGAGCAGGGGTCCCCAATGCCTGGGCCGCTGATAGTACTGGTGCACTGATGGAACAGACCTGCACAGCAGGAGGTGAGCTGAGGGCAGGCAAAGCTTCATATGTATTTTCAGCTTCTCCCCAGCACTAGCGTCACCTCCTTAGCTCCACCTCTGATCATCAGGCATTTGATTCTCATAGGAGCACCAGTCCCTGGTGCTAAAAAGGTTAGGAACCGCTGCTGTAGAGAATTACTATCTCAGACAAATTCAGAAGCTAAGAATACAGGACTGATTTTCTCCAGAAATGTACTTTTTACTATAAGAACACTGTTTTTCTTCTTCAAAACATTCTGGATATTGCCTAGTTATTTCCAGTTTGCCTACCCTGAGACTCTTGAAGAAATCTTTATCATTTATTCCTAGCCAAAGCCTCTAGACTCTTTTTGGACAGTGGTTAGGCTGGTATCCCAAACCAGCTCTTGCCTGGGAATGGGCTGCAAGCTGAAGTTCTAATATCCCAACTTTATAACTATTTCTTTTTCTTTCTCCCTTTTTAATTCTGTCCCCCTCCCATTTCCACCCCTGACCTATGGATGTTACTGGTTTCCCTTAAGAACTGGTGTCCCCTCCCACACATTCACAGGATGCACCTGGGGCCTGGGGCACCCGGGGCCTGGCCCCCTGTGCACTTGGGGGGCTTGGTGTACCTGGGGTATGGTCCTATGGTCCATGGCTCCACCTGGGGTGTGAACTCAGGACCTTCTGCATGTCAAGCAGACGTGCTAACTGCTACACTATGAGAGCCACACCTATAAATAATTCTTATTCTGTCACCTTGTTCAAAAACCTCTAAGTATGTAGATTCCCTTCCTCCATACCCTTCTGCCAGCAATTAATTCCTATAGTTTGTATTTCAAATCCTTCTTCATACCTTTGTCATCATGGCCCTAACATTTGATTCCTATGTCCTGATGTCCTGAACTCCATCCTATCTGTTGATATCCTGGACTCCATTCTCTTAATCCTCTCAAAAGTTCAGAAATAGACAAAATAAAAACAATGAATTGCCAAAGTAGTAATTAGTACAAGTTTATTGTGCACACACCTAAAATACAGTTTGCAAACTGGGAGTATTCAAATCAAAACGTGAAATGAGGCTCAGGGGTATATTGTTATAAAGCAGCTTATATAATGAGAGTGTTACTGAGCTGAATTGAACCAAACAAGGGCCCGCTTGGCCAATGTGCAGCAAAACCGAACACTGAACGTCATGGTTTGCAATGGAGAAATGAAAGCTGTTTAATTTACAAGGTGCCAAGCAAGGAGAATGGGAAGCTATCGCTTAAAACCTGAACACGCCAATGGCTTTTAATCAAAAAGGTTTTAAAGGCAAAGATTGAGGGTTAGGGGTTAGTGGGGACAGGCTGTTATGCAGCATTGGTGTTGCAGGTTTTGCTTGGAGAGCTTTGGAACTTGGCCATTTATGATAAGATATGGTAAGAGGCTTTTACACCAGATCTTCCTGCACAACAGACCCTTCGCTTCTGCAAAAGTTTCCTCGTTTCTGGTCACGTCCCAGTCCTTCGGTTCCGTGAGGGGGGTGAAACTTTGGCTCCAAATGTAGCTGGTCAAAGTTTTCTCCTCTGTGCATGCCCTGGCTGTAACTTGCTGTTTTGGTCTGTTGACTGAAAGACAACTCAGTATCTTGTTAGAAAAAGGATAGGACCATTTTGAGTTGGTTCTACAGTTACAAATACAGTGACTTCATTTTTCACAGTGATTGGTTATATTAGACTTTTCAGTAGTTATCTTATGTCAACCTTGAGAAATAGTTCAAGTTTTGCTTATAATTTTCTAAAACATAAGCAAGAAATGACCCAGGTCAAGTTAGTCTTGCAAAATAAGCTAAATTAAGCTTTGTTTGTATGACTAAACTGGTTTTGTCTGTTTAGAGTTTTCAAGGTTGGTCTGTTCACTGCCATCTATCTTTAATATGAATGCTACATTCATTTTTCTAAAACATTAATGACGAATGCCTGCTCAAAATGTCTCAGTGATTCCTTATTGCCTAGAGTCATGGTTCCCAGGCATCTTTGGCCAGCAAACTCACAGGGATGCAATGGAATATTTTAAACTTTTGGGGGAATCACAGTGATACTTGACATCTCTTAGATAACATGTGAACTACTAGCTTGAAGTAGGTCAGTTTCAACATTAGATCACACTACATTCCTTTTAATGTCAAACAGGGGAATGAAGGCAGTAACATCCAATTTGATTCTAAGGTTTGAGAAATTAAGCAGTGCCCAACATCCCACTAGTAAATAATTGTAGTTATTTAACAATAAAATATATAAACAATTTTTTCTTTAGATTTGTTATTACTTTTTCAAATTACTATTAAATTGTTAGGATATAAGTACCTATTGCCTGGCTATAACTACTCAGAGTAGAACTGTTAGGTATTTCTTTCGGTGTGTCAAAAAATATTACTGAGACACTAGGGGCATCATGAACTGAGAAAGTTTGGAAACCTCTAGCCTAAGATGATAAAAACCTATCTATACTTCTTAGCCCGGCATTCAAGTTCTTCAAAACTTCTGGTAACACCATATATCTCCCACCCACCATTATTCCCTGGCTCAAATTTTTCTTCAATATTTGCTTGTTTGACCTTGGGAGAATCAACTTAACTTCTCCGAGCATATTTCCCCAGCTGTAAAGAGGAGTAACAGTGTTTACCTTGAATAACTGTAATGAGGATTACATGAGAATGTACATAAGGAGAAACATAAACACCACATATGGCATATTACAAGTGCTCAAATGAGTGTTGGACATAAACAAACCCCTCTTATCTGAACCCTCTCAACAAGCCCAACCAGTATTCTTACTCGGTTCTATAACTGGATATTCCCTTTTTTTTTTCAATCTTTCATTTTATTTTATCCTTAGAGGTTTCAATGATCCCCTCCTTGGGTTTGATTAATTTGCTAGAGCACCTCACAGACTCAGCAAAACATTTTTACTAGATTACCAGATTATAAAAGGATATAACTCAGGAACAGCCAGATGTAAGAGATGTGTATGTGGGGAAAGGATGTGGAGCTTCCATGCCCTGACCATGCCACTCTCAAATCTCCACATGTTCACCAACTTGGAAGGGCCTCAACTTTCTACCTGGCCTTTCCAGATGTTACTTTTCCTTCAATCCCCAGTCTACTCTCATTAAGCCTTCCTCAAGCAAACTAGCCCATAGTTCACTAACTCCTATAGGATACAACTATTATCACACAGCCTATTGTATTTTTGTTATTTAACTTGTATATCACCTGTACATTTTGTTTCACCAGATAGACTGTAAGCATCTTTGAGGTTAAGAATGTCATGCTACATTAAAGTTTCCTATAGCAGCTAGCAAAGTGGAGGGTGCAAATCACTATTTGCTGAGTTTGTCTAAATTTGGTCAGGCTGCAGATCAAACACCCAGAACACAGCTACATGTATTATAGGCAGATGGAGCAGTAGAGGTCAGAAGGAATAAAAGGCAAGGGTGCACAAATGCTGGCTGGTGGCACAAAGTTGAACTGTGAGGCAATGGCCCTTTGGTGAGACCAGGCCATGAGAAAACAGGGTCTCTACATTGGGAAAGATGGATAATAAGACACTGAGATACATTCCTAGGAGTTAACTAGGGAGGCATGATAAGGAGGTGAGAATCCCACAACTGAGGTTTTGACTCTTTCCCAGAAGGAAGTAGAACTTTTTTGGGGGGTGTGGTGGGGGGGGCAGAAATGGCAATTAAAAATTCACTTGGGGGACTGCCTTTCTATTTGCTAGATAGAATACTGCCTGATTCATAAATTGCTTAATTAAAGTCAATTAGTTCTTCAAAAAAAATTCATTTGGGTGAACAATCTTTTAAACTATAAACATCCTGGAAATAAGTAGGAAAAAAAAACATTCAGCCCTTCTCATTGGCAAGAATTAGCTGGGTTTCTACCTCAAAATATTTGGGACATAACCACTGCATGAATGTTTGTGTGTGAAGGCTAAGAATTTCAGCCCTGTTAAGCTAGGCTGGGAACATTACTTGGCTTGCTGGCACGACTCTGGGTAGTGGTAATAATGCTGATTGGTGGAGGGAATTAGGTGAAAAAACCTGGGAGGTGCAGAAAAAATGGGCCTTCCCCAAAGCTGGCCTGGTTAAGGAACATGGGGGCCAGGTCCATGGCTGGCTGTGTAAAGTAAATAGCAGGTATATAACCATGCCTAGGAATGAAGGAGAACACAGGCAGCTATTGCCACAAATTTGGTGGACAGACTCTGACACCCAATCCCATAGCAAGGAATACCCTCCAAGACTAATATTCCTGGAAGATGGTGTGGGGGTGGAATAGGTGGGTAAGCACAAAGTACTTAATGAGTAGAAGAAAAATATTCTGGGTAAAATCAGTCATGAACTTGTTAGATTAGCTCAAGAGTATTCAGTGAACATTTTTAGGTTAAAAGCCTATTTTCATTTCTCAATATTGTAATCCAAATAGTAACAGAAATATTTATTTTAAAAGCAGTACTTTATAAAAAAAAAACCCAAAGTGATTTAGATTAAAAGCTCCAAGGTGTATTGTTTCAGGTAGGTGTTACTGCTATCTATACCTTTACCCCATTTATTAAGCCATTTCAAGAAACTTCGTGTTCATAAATTTACAATGAGGTATAGAGCCCAACCAAGATGGAAAAAAATGTGCTCCAAATTAGAAGAGAACAGCATGGCTCCTTAACGATGTCTCCTGTGGAGCACCTGCGCTCCACTGTACAATTAGGGGTTAGGGGTTTCTTCCCACACATCTGAATGTGACTTTTAGGATCCTCTGGCCGTGGCTGGTTTAGTCTCTTGGTTCTAATGGTGTGCCGTTTTGTTGCTTAGGAGTTGATCCAAGGTTCCAGGCCCCTCTCTTGTAGAGCTCAATTACGTACATGTGAGGTTCGGAAGAGCTGACCAATCAGAAGGTTGGGAACACTTGTTTAAAGGAGGAACCACCACTCCAGCATAAGCTGTCCTTAATTCTACTGCAGAAATTGTTTTCATTCTGGGGATGGTGAGTCCTAGAAGATCATGGCCAAGAGGCAGATGTCCTTTTAGTGGCTTCCTCTGAGAGTTTATCTGAGGGAGCCAAGTGGCCACTTGCTTTCTATCACATTTCTAATAACTGCTCCATTTCCTCAAGAGCTGTTGTAAAATCATTTACTTGACTGTTACATAAGGTCTGCTGTTCTAGGAACCGAGCTCTCTCTTCTTCTTTCATCTTCAACTTTACTTTTAAAGCCTGAATTTGGAAAGATATTCAAGAAGAAAATAAACAAACAAAGAAAACAAAAAACACACAAAACTTTGACTCCCCCAGGAAAGAACATTATGCTTCCATTCCACTGAGAAAGAGCACAGGATTACTGACCTATTTTCTATCCTAGTTTTGTTTTATCTGTGATTTTAGGAACTGTCCCTTTCTACTACAGACTCTTCTATCTAAACTGGAACAATGAAATCCTCTAGGATTATATCCCATGATTCATCCAAGCCACCCAAAGCAATCCAGACCCAAGAAGCTGGGTTTCCTATTATAGGTTTCCATGAGGTATCCACAGCATGGATTCCTCACAGGTCTCAACTTTCAACTCTGAGCAACCTAGTATGTTCCATGTTGCTTCTTGCCCTGCAGATGTGAACACTTCTAAATCTTGAGAAAAGAAAAATAAAAATTGTTGAAAAAAAATGGTGAAACTTGGAATTTAGTTAACAGTAATGCATGAATGTTGGTTTCTTAGTTTTGACAAATGTACCAGAAGATAGTAATATTCAGTGAATTGAATTCTCTGTTATCTTTGTAACTTTTCTGTAAAACTAAAATTATTACAAAATAGTTATTAAAAAACATTCTTCTCCATCTTGGTTGGGCTCTATACTTCACTATACTAAAAACAAACAAACAAACAAATAAATAAATACAAACCCTCCAATAGAACTACCTATTGTTGTATAAATGATAATCTTGTCTCAGGGTTATGTCTGTCTCTCACCTGTAACTCCTCCATCTGCCTTTTGGCTGTTTCATTAAAAAGCTTCAGCTCATCTTGCAAAGTTTCTAACAGCAACTAAGAGGAAAGTACAATGTAGTAACAAATCTTTATTGAAATGTGAACATTTTCTTCATATAAACCAATCTCTTTGAATGAAAGGAGAAATAAATTAGATGATTGCTAACATCTCTTCCGTTAAGTCATTTGCTGAGCATCCAAACACATATGCCAGGTCTCTGCTGGGCACCCGAGAGAAACTCAGTTCACTGAATGGACAGATTACCCCATTTCCATCAGCTCTACTACACAGGCAATATGAATAAAACACAGTAGCCATTGAAGGTGTGACTAATAACTTAGGAGAGCTGAGGAAGGCTTCCCTATCTGGTATTCTATGATTCTAAAATGACAAGTGATCTTCTTGGGGAATAGATCATAGAAGCTCAAAAGATGTTCATCTCAATTACCTTCCTACTTCAGGGAAGGAATCAAGGAGGAGCCAAATTTAATTCAAGCTGGACCTTTGCATCATACAGTTTTCAGCAAAAAAATAAAGAGAAAAATTGGTTAAAGTGTAGAATAAAGAAACCAAAAAGCTCTCTATACAGGTCCATCCTATTATGTGTTTTAAAGTAGTATGTTTTCAACTCAGATTCACTCATATTTATAAACACAAAGTCTCCTGCCAAGTAAAATAAGGTATTCTGAGGATGCGTCCATTGCTCCCTTCCAAAATCCTGGCTAACCAAAGGCTGCTTCTTGGGGTTTACTGAGCATTCGGCAATATGACAGAGATCTTAAAGTCGCAGAGCCCAACAGTCACTTGGCCCTTGCTCACTCACATCCATGCTCTCACCATAGAGTCCGTGTGATCCGTGGTGGATTCTTGCTGTGATGTTAGAGTCTCACTGCCTAAAACTGATGGAGACAACAAGGTCAGCCTTGCTTTGGGAGCTGTACTTAAACATAAAATAAAACCCCTCCAGAACAAGCACAGGAGTTTTCATGAGGGAAAGTTCTCCATGTAGCTGCTCCCTCTTCCCCTTTTTCACCTTGGCAGGGTCACCTATGCCTGCTCTCCAGAGCTATATTTGACTTTCTTCCTCTCTAGGTTTGCATATGGCCACCCAAAATTCATTCTGCTTTCTCCTCAGCTCAGCGGAAAATTGCTCTAAAGGAAAACTATAGGTTGGATTTTTTTGTTTACAAAACACAAAACTATTTTTTAAAGTTTTCTCAGGCCTTAAAATATTCCTTAATTCAAAAAAGCCTGGGCACCTTCCCTGGGCATTCTCAGGCCCCTCAACTCAGCCTGAGGCCTTCTAACAGTCCTCTTTGCGATAGACTCTGTAAAGGAACAGAGTAAGAACTGAAATTACATTTTAACCACTGTGATTCTGCTGATTAACCCAGTTTAGGAACCCTTGAAACAGTATCATATCATCTCTCTCCTCACCCGGGAAAGTCACCTGTATGCTCTCTTCCTTGAAAGAAATAAAATATTTCTGGTCTAATTTGCAAGGTCATACTATTTGGCACCAAATGAATGGCATAAAGTGTTCTGTTATGAAAGAGATAATCCTCTCATGACCACTGAAATTCTGTTGGTCAGGCACAATCAACATCACAAGAGAACAAAGAGGAGCTCCCCAAATCTTTAGGGCTTTGCTAGGCAACCCCTTCATTGGCTGGGCCAGCTGCTCCCATGCTGGATTCCTGACATATAGTCCAGGACGGGGCATGTGCACTGATTCCTTTAAAGGCCACCATGTGCTGTTTCTTACCTGGGTTGAGGCCCTTGCTCTCTAAAATTGCCAAACAGTTGTCCTGAAACTTCTCCAGCAGCTCCACCTTTTGGGTCAGGTCCTTCAGCTCTCCCTGTTGGGGTGCCACGTAGACAGATCAGGCCTGTCCCACTCCTCAGGGGTGTTCTTAACTTCCCTTGCTCTTGGACAGCCACGGCATGAGCCTGGTGTCTTCATTCTCTGCTCTTGGGCACCTGGCGTTATAAGCTTGCTCCCAACTGAGGGGCTGTGCCTCAGGATTCCACATGCAGCACCCAGTGCAGCTGATACAGGGGTCCAGTGGATCTCTTACCTGAGTTTCAGTCAACTTCTGGTGCAACTGCTTGTTGACAGCCTCTAAGAGCTGGTTCTTATCCTTGAGCTCTTCCTCTGATCTCTGCTTACTCAGTGGTTTGTAGCTGTAATGATAATTGTACTTATATGAAGACGTAGAGAGGTTAAGAGTGTGCGTTATGGAGTCTCACAAAC
This sequence comes from Cynopterus sphinx, assembly GCA_030015415.1. NCBI lineage: Eukaryota > Metazoa > Chordata > Mammalia > Chiroptera > Pteropodidae > Cynopterus > Cynopterus sphinx. Next base: position 86,557,855 of record CM057384.1, on the reverse strand, counting down.
AGGGGTTCAAATCTTGGCTTCATTACATAGCGGTATATGACCTTCAGTGAGCTGCATCACTTCTCTGAGGCTGTTTCCTCATTTCTAGAATTAGGATAATACCTACATCTCATATCATTATTGTGAAAGATAAGAGAGAATTACATGTCCAATTCTGAGCATAGCTACTGACACATAAATAATAGCCATTATCATCATGAACATTAAACTTTTTTTCAAAATCCTCAGAGTCCTTCTTGATAGTATTGTTTTCAGAACTTTTAAGACATACCCAGATGTGGAATTAGATAGTATTTCCACAAACTTTTCAGGTTATATTATTCAGGACTACAAAATGTCCAAGCTAGCCTCAAAAAGAAAGATGGAATCTTCTCCAGGATTTTACCTTCACTAGCACCTGCACCACCACCAGAAACATCATCTTGAAATCACTAATCACATGTAGCCCCTCCTATCCTGAAGGTTTCACACTCCTATTGATGGGACATAGCTGGGTTTGATTTTCTGGTCAGTAGTGGTCCTGGTGTGGAGCCCAAAAAGCTTTTGTCTGGCACTCAAGACTGTAGCATCACTGATCTTACTCTGACAGTGTTTTTCAAATGTAGCCGTGCCTCACCCCTGAAAATCCCATTCAGATTTTGGGGGTGGCACCCAGATTGCAATACATTAAACAAGTCCAGGAATGATTCTGATGTACTTGAGATCCACTACCCTAACATGGTGGTCAAATTTCACTTATCCTGATGTTCACCTCTTTTTGACGTTCTTCTTGATGGCAATATCTGCAGCTTTCACCTGACTAGAGGAGCAAAAACAAAGAAATCAGGATGTTGACTTACTGTGGTGATCATTTTACAATATATACAAATAGTGAATTATTATTATATACTCTTGAAACTATAATGCTGTATGTCAATTATATCTCAATTAAAAACAATAAAGGAATCAATCAGAGAATCACAATATGTTGTTAGGTGTGTTGTGAAGAAAGTAGAACAAAGAGCCTAGTGTTCTGAGGAAAACACAGAGACTATTTACAATGCAAAAAGCACAAGCTTAAGAAGCTCTGAGGGCCCATGAACTTTTGTTTTGGTCCAGACAATTGAAAAAGGCTTATTAATAGGAAATAAGCTCCCCTCCTGACCACTTGAACAACCTGCTCAAAATAGCATGGCTATCTCATGTCAGCCTCACTTATCTGGGGACTGAGCACTGAGTGGAGGGACACACACACACACACACACTGGACTGGACTGTGCTCGGACCAGCAACATAGGTTAACAACTAGCCCCTACTCACCATGACACCCACTTAGGGCTGGTGTTTGATCACAGTAATGCTATTTGTATACTCAGAGCAAGTGGTAAGAACAGAAATACTACTACTTATCATAACCTTTGTTGTGCTTCTTCAGAGCTAATCAACCTACAGGGTCCTGACAAACTTATCAGCAATGCTGCACTTTTCTGGGTCACTGACTACAGGCCAATTGTTCAGGTGTCTTGTACTCTCAAAAACTCTATTTTCTAATTCTTGGTATTGAGCAATTTCTAGCAAGATGTTCTAAGTGGCTACCAATGATCTAACTCACCCCTTGTCTCGTCTTGATTTGACGATTTTTGCAACATCATTCTCTGAACTTCCTGAATGAAGAAGTCTGGAAACATCAACTTCTTTGGACTTAACAGGTAATAGGCTCTTAGAAGTGGCTCGAGCTTGTGTGTCTGCAAAGAAAAACAGGATTGTGAAACCTCAAACATTGTGACTCAACAGCTGTAATTCTATAACAAACAAGACTCCATTCTAAGCTATTAGAAATCTGTATTTCATTCTGGCCAATCTCAATTTGTGAATATTAATTCAGAAGACTTCTACACTAAATGTGACAGTGTAGTGTTTAAAAGCAGCTGAAAGCTTGATGACACATCAAACTGAATGACCGGAGGTATAAATGTGAAAGCGGAGGCTGATATAAGCAGTGGGGCAGTCAGCTGAATCTTTCATCAAACACCAGTGGAATCGAACAACCTTGTTAAGCTCCTAAGCACTCTGCATGCTCTCCTATGCGACTCTCAAGCTCCTTTGAGTTTCTCTTTTAACTACTGCTTAGTTGTTTTAACCAGACTGTCTCCCTAACTACTCTAAAATGTCTCTGTATCCCCAGTGCTTAAGAGAGCATCTAGCATACTAACAGAGGTTAAATATCTGCTTGTTGAATAAATGGGACACTCACAGTTTCATGGGTTGTTTCTCAGACCATCTCAAACTACCTCTAGTCTTTTTTTCCACTGCTATGCTGATTGCCTTTACCATCAGGCCTTTTAATTTGTTTATCCATTAGTATGTTTAGAGGTTCTCTATTTGGCATTCTGGCAATAGTCTAGCAAAAAGATAAGAACAGAATGCCATGACACTCTTCTTTCCCAGAGGAGAGTACATTGACCTTGTACCATTTATATTCCATACCAAATTCAAGTAATAACTTGTTTTGGAGTTAAGCACACACCTGCCTCCCCTCCACCTACACACACTCTTTTCTAGTTTACACTAACTTTCACTTTGTTGACTATAAATTGGCACCTTCAAGCTTAACCTAAATAAAGACCCAAACAATTAGAAAATTTTGTATTATTTGTATTTGTATTTGACAAAGATTTTATTTTGATTACTCTAATTGCACAACAGTTTAGAATAAATACGATTTTGCAGGCTGACAAATTATTTCATTTATAGGTATAATCACCAGGCACTTATAACTATTTTCCATACTTTTACCCACACAGCAAATATTAAAAGGGCTCTTTTTGAGGTTTCTGTCTGAAGTAAAAGGTAACGGTGGGAGAATGTATCTACCTTCTCCTCTCTCAAGTATTTGTAAGTTATTCATAAAACCAAATCTTTCTCATGTAAAAAGGTATTACTAGTAAATTGATCAAAATTAATATTCTTCATTGATTGGAATTAGTTCCAGTAATTCATATTTACTAGAACCTAAGGATTACATTGTAGGAAAAATTTAGCAGGATTTAATAGACTGCTAAATTAATAAAATGAAAGCCGCTCGGAGGGAAATTGGATGACTGGTGTGCAAGAAAAGGAAGTAGACTTGTTTTCCACTGATATTGTTTTCTAACTTTGGATTTTTTTTACATGTGTATATGTTACCTATAAAAAACTAAAACTTGGAATAATATCAGCATCATGGCAGAGTAAAAAGGCTTCTTTGTTTCTTATCTTAAATTTACAAGTTGGACAACCTGCTGAATTATTGAGAGCAAAACAGCATCTAAACAAGAAAAGAGTTCACTACCTCAAATGTACAGAGGAAACAATTCATCAAATACCATAAATAACAAAGGTAACATGGGAGAACAGAAAGAAATGTTCAAGTCTCTAGAAACCAAAGTCAAAGTCATGGAAGACTGTGACTTAAATGACAGAGAATTTAAGATCGCAGTTATGAAGAAGTTCAACAAAATACAAGAGAACTCAGAAAGAAAATTCAATGGGTTCCAGAAAAAAAAAAAGCAATAAACAAAATGAGTAACTTACCAAAGAGACTGAAACTATAAAAAAGAACCAAACAGAAATTCTAGAGTTCAGCTTCTAGAGTTGAAACCTAGAAGTGATACATAAAGGAGAGAACTAAGAGTTGAAAAAAAAAATAAATAAATGAAAGAATTCTACAAGAACCATCCAATTCTACTACAAAGAACAACATAAGGATAATGGGAATGCCAAAACAAGAAGAGAGGGGGAAGGGAGCAGAGAGTCTACTCAATGAATTAACTGATGAGAACTTCCCAAGCCTATGGAAAGAACAGCACTTTAGACCAGAGGAAGCTAACAAAACATCTAAATATATCAATACAAAAAGACCTTCTCCAAGATGTATTTTATTCAAACTGTCAAAAAAAAAAAAAAAAAAAAGAAAGAAAGAAAGAAAGAAAGAAAGAAAGAAAGAAAGAAAGAAAGAAAGAAAGAAATCTCCAGGCAGCCAGGGGGAAACCCTGTTAGATTGTCATCAAATTTTTTTTTCAGTAGAAACATTACAAACCAGAGAAGAACTATTCAAAATACTGAAAGAAAGATACCAGCAGCCAAGGATAATATATCCAGCAAAGTTATCCTTTAGAGATGAAGAAATAAAGGCTTTCCCAGACAAACAAAAGCTTAGAGAATTTACCACAAGACCTGCATTAACAAGAAATGTTGAAAGTTCTTCTACCAGAAACAAAAAGACAAACGTGTACAAAACTTTTGAGTAAGATGACTAACAGAAAATTTCAACTCTACTTCAAAATAGAATAAATAATTATAAAGTTTAAAGAGAGGAAAAAGGGTATTGAAAAATAGCTATAACTACTGCAATTTGGTAACAAATGTACAACATAAAAAGACAATTTGTGACAATAAAATCATAAAAAGGGAGGAGGGAATAGGAATGGGTACAGGTGAATAAAGATAAGAGGTTATCAGAAGAAGGACTATTGTATATATGAAACATTTTACACAAACTTAATGGTATGTACAAAATAAAAGTCCAGAGCTGAGACATAAAACATAAAAAGGGGAAAAAATCAGAAAAATCATAGGAAACCAAACTAAAAGAGCAGACAGAAACACAAGGAAAAAGAAACAAACAGAAAATAAAATAAAATAAAAACAGAAAATAAATCTTCATATATCAATAATCACCATAAATGTAAATGGCCTGAACTCACCAATCAAAAAGCATGGAGTAGCAAGATGGATTAAAAAATAAGACCAAACTATGTAGTGCCTGCAGAAGACTCATTTCAGCTCCCAAGATAAACATTGGCTTACAGTGAAAGGGTGGAAGAGGATATTCCAAGCAAATGGCGCCCAGAGAAAAAAATTAGATGTATCAGGCAAAATAGATACCAAGATAAAAAAGGTAATAAGGGCCAAAGATGAACATTTTATAACGATAAAGTAGACAATTTGTCAAGAATACATAATACTTATCAATACATACATCCAACCTGGGAGCATGAAAACATATATAGCAATTACTAACAGACCTAAAGGGAGCAACTGATAAAAACACAATTATAGTAGATCTGAACACCCCACTCACAGCAATGAATAGGTCATCCAGACAGAAAGTCAATAAGAAAATATCAGTCTTAAATTACACACTGACTTAATTGATATTTACAGAACTTTCCATCCCAAAACAACAGAATACACAGTCTCAAACGCACACAGAACATTCTCAAGGATAAACCACAAAACTAGTTTCAATAAATATAAGACTGAAATCATATCAAGCATATTTTCTGATCTCAACAGTATGAAACTGGAGATTAACTACAAGTAGCAACCTGGCAAAACCACAAATACATGGAGAATATACAACATGCTACTGAACAATTATTGGGTCAATACCAAAGCAATCCTGAGAAAAAAGAACAAGGTTGGAGGTATTACATTGCCTGACTTCAAATTATACTACAAAGTGACAATAATAAAAACAGCATGGTATTGGCAGAAAAACAGACATACAGACCAATGTAACAGAAATGAGAGCCCAAAATAAACCCATGCATATATGGACAACAAATTTTCAACAAAGGTCTCCAAAACATACAATAGAGAAAGGAAAGTCTCAACAAATGGTGTTGAGAAAACTGGAAAGCCACATACAAAAGAATGAAACCAGACTGCTATCTCATACCATTAACTCAAAATGAATTTAATACTTGAACATAAGATCTGAAACAAAAAAATACATAAAATAAAATATAAACACTAAACTTCTGGTCCTTGGTCCCAGTGGGGTTTTGTGAACTTGACTGCAAAGGCAAAGGAAGTAAAAACAAAAATGAAAAAGTTTCTGTATAGCAAAAGAAACCATCAACAAAAGAAAAAGGCAACCAGCTGAAGGAGAAAGGATATTTGCAAATGATACCTCCAACAGGGGTTAACATACAAAATATATAAAGAACTCAGACAACTCAGCAATAAAAAACAATCCTATTAGAAAATGGGCAGACAACTTAAATAGACACTTTGACAAGGAAGACACAGATGGCCAACAAATATATGAAAAGATCCTCAGTGTGACTAGTTATAAGGGAAATGCAAACCAAAAACACAATGAAATACCACTTCACACCTGTTAGAATGGCTAGTCAATAAGACAAGAAATAAGTGTTAGAGAGGATGTGGAGAAAAGGAAACCCTCCTACACTGCTGGCAGAAATGTAAACTGGTACAGCCATTATGAAAAACAGTACAGAGGTTCCTCAAAAAATTAATAGACCATATGACCCAGCAATCCCCTTCTGGGTATCTATCTAAAAAATGTGAAAACACTTATTTGTAAAGATATATGTACCCCTATGTGCATTGCAGCACTGTTTACAATAGCCAAGACATGGAAACAACCTAAGTGTTCTTAGACTGATGACTGGATAAATAAGATGTGGTACATATACACAATGGAATGCTATTCAGCTATTAAGACGAAACATTGCCATTTGTGACAATATGGATGAATTCTGAGAGTATTATGCTAGTGAAATAAGTCAGATGGAAAAGGACAAGAACTGTATGCTTTTACTCATATGTGGGATATAAAACAAAAAGCAACAAATTAACAAACAAAACAAAAAACCACATTCATAGATACAGACAACAGAATGGTGGTTACCAGAAGGGGAGGACAAAAAGGGTAAAATGGTCAAATATATGGTGACAGAGGGAGACTTTGGGTGCTTGGCACACAATAGATATACAGATGTCGTATTATAAAGTGGTTCACCTGAAATTTATATAATGTTATTAACCAATGTTACCCCAATAAATGTAACAAAAAAAAAAACAAATAATAAAACTTAAAAACAATGAATCTATGGTCAAAATCAAAACAAAAGACCTGGGAGATGCCTAAAAATGTTAAACTATTGAGGTTACATATGATCCATCATAAAGATTGAACAGGGATAGAAAGCAAAGAGATGAAAATTTTCATCTTGGTTGGGGAGAGCCAGTACTCCCTACTGACAGAGGGACACTGTGCTCTAAGCAGTGGTCCCCAACCTTTTTTGGCACCAGGGACTGGTCCCCCTATGAGAATTTAATGCCTGATAATCTGAGGTGGAGCTGAGGCGATGATGCTAGGAGCAGCTGCAAATACAGATGAAACTTTGCTCCCTCACCTATCACTCACCTCCTGCTGTGCAGCCCCATTCTTAACAAGCCAGGTACTGGAACTGGGGGTTGGGGACCCCTGCTCTAAGGAAAAGTCAGTATGGAGCTGAGACTTGGCTCCAGATCCCCCAGCCACTCCTAGGCCCTTCTGATGCCAGGTGTTCTGAGGCAACATAAGCAGGACAACCCTCTAAGCCTTCAGAGAAAAGCCTATTTACTTCATGGATCAATTCTGCTACTGCGCATCAACCAGCTGCATGGAGTCACTGGGAAGGGATCTTAAACAGCTGCTTCAAAATCTGATGTTTGAAGCTTATTTATTCTGTGCTATAACCTCTAGATTAGGCAGCTGGACACCTGCTGACTTTAGGCAATGACTTTCAACCACAAGCCAAGTAGCATAAAGCAAGACGGTAGAGCAATAAAAATGTTTAATGTCTTTTTCTCTTGTCTCTCGAATGTTCTAGCTAGGCCTGACTCTCCCCCTTCTTTTCACTCAACAAGTGTTTATTAAGAATGTACTATACGAGAGACACTGTGCAGATACAAATGTGAACCAGACATGACAGAAAACCCTAGTGCTTTCCCCTTATTTTGCTTCTCAAATGACTCCTCCCTGACGACAAACCCAGTGCCCCTCCAGATAGCACAACTCTGGACATAAAACGGTTAACTGTTGAAAAAGAGACTCCTAGTTTAATGGGAAGGATATTGTGAAACGATCAGCAGCTTAAATCTAACGGAGGCAGCACGGTTGGGTTTGCGGGGGTAGGGACACAGGGCGGGTCTAAAATCCTACTGCACGGCCCTTACCGTGACTCCCATCATAAACCTAAACAGCCAGGTGCTAGGGGGGCTAGCAGGTTGTCAGAGCCGATGGAATGCCCTCTCCTCTGCCCGGACCCCCTCCCCTGGGCCAAACTCCCCCGCGGGGCGGTGTGAACACCCACCTGCGGGTGGGCCGCCGCTCAGCACGGGGGCGGGCTGCAGTGCGTACACGGTCTTAACCACGCTAGTCATAGTGACGAGGCGGCAAGGCTGGGCCCTGGAAGGTGCAAGGTGAATGTTACCCCGCGGTGGGCCAGTCTCCCCACACCCACCCCGCCCCGCCCGCCCGCTTCTCCAGCAAGTGGGCGAGAGCAAGCCCGACCTGCCGCTGCCCCAGGGATGAGTCGGGGCAGTGAGATCCCTCCGTTCCCAGCCCACCCCGTCCGCCCTCCGCATCAGCACAGGCCCCCGCCCCAGGAGAGCCGAACCCAGGCGCCAGCAGCTCCCGTCCGCAGTCTCCGTCGCTCTGGTTCAAAAGATGCTCCACGGCAACTGCCGCAAGGCCGCCCGGGTCTGCCGCCTGCGTTTCAAAAGGAAACTTCCGGTGGCCGGGTGGGCGGGGCTGCGAGACGCAGCTCGTCGGCGGCCATGTTGTACGGAAGGCACTGCTGCGTGCGACACCTTCGGGGGCTGCCATGCTGTACGGAAGGTCCGAGCCAAGGCGCGAGCCTAAGCTTCCTGGAGATGGTTGTTGGAGCCGCCGAGTCTGGGCGGGGGAGGGGAGTGGTGCACCTTGCCGGCCTGATGGAGCTATGAGCCATCGGCGTCACTTTCTGGGCTTGGGACGGAAACGCAGCCACGTTTAGAGTCCATGTCACAATCCTTCTCTTATTTGGTCTGTGATTGTCTGGGGTATTGCGTGATGCCTCACTGTCAAGAGCAAAGCGTATCTGGATGGGCGTAAAACTACACACTGGAGGATGGAGAGTGGCAGGTGAGGATTGAAGAGGGCTATGGGCTGGAATACCTGACGCACCTGGATAACTTTAACAGCAGTTATCCAGAGATTCAAAGCTACTCCTAGCGAACAGGGCAGAGTTCTCAAGCATTTAATTCACTCATTCATTTCAGTCGATAAATATTTATTTTGTACCTGCTATTGTAAGTGGGTTGATGGGGTGCGGGGCAGCAAATATCAATAATGACCTTGGCTCTGCCCTTCTGGAGTTTACAATCCAGGACAGAGTAAACAAATGATCATATGAACTTGTCAATTATATCTCAGTTAAACTGGACAACAGCTAAATGAATATATATTTACTAACTGTAGTAAAACTATGAAGAAAAAATACAATTTGCTATGAGAGAGAAAAGCAAGGAAACCTAATTTGAATTGGGGATGCAGGGAAAATATCTGAATAATGTTTGATTAATAAAGGACCAGCAGAATTAATCAGATGAACAGTGGAGGAAAGGGGAGAAATGAAAAGCCCTAAGGCTAGAAGACATGAAGGATGAAAAGAGAGGGGTACAGATAAAGCTGGAACAACGGCAGCCTTTGTAGGGCAAAGGTAAAGAGATTAGGTTTTATCTTAAGAGTAATGGGCAGTCATTTAAGTATTAAGGCTGGAGAGTATTATTCAAGTTACATTTTAAAGAGCTCATTCTGGTTACTCCAGGGGGAATGGTTTGAAGGAGGCGAGAGTGGAACTAGGGAGACAATTGGGAGGCTATTGTAATCGTTCAAGTGAGTGATGTTGGTGGTGGTATTAGTGGAAATGGAGAGAAGCGGACACATTTTAGACAGCTTTTGGAGGTGGAATCTCAGGACTCAGTGTTAGACTGGAAGTAGGGTCTGGGGTGGAGGGATAAGAAAGGAGATTTTAAGGATTACTCCTAGGCTTGAATAATTGCGTAGATTGAGTCACTGTTTTGTGTTGGGGGAGACTGAGAGTTTAGTTTTGAATATGGTAAACTTAAAATGCCTCTGAGACATTCAAGTATTTAAACTATCAAGTAGACAGTTGGAAATGTAGGCTTTGAGCCCAGAGGAGAGTCTACGTTGGAGATACACTCTTGGGAGTCACAGGTATATGGATGCATATTCATCCACAATATTAGATGAGATCACAAGGGAAAAAGTGTACAGAGAGACTTGGGGCCAAGCAGTGTTTAGAAGGTGCGATAAGGAGGTGCCAGCCAACAAACCTGATAAAGAGGTGCCAGAGAGGTGAGAGAAAGAAAAAAAAAGTGGTATCCTAGAAGGTCAGAAGAAAGAAGTGGTAAACTGCTGACAAAGGGAGTGGTAAACTATTGAAAATAACTGAAAGGGAAAGCAAGATGTAAAATAAAAAGGATCCATTTAATTTAGCAACAAAAAAATCATTGGTGTGTATAGGAAGAGAAATTCTGGTGGAGAGGTTTGAGTGGAAACCATGTTGGAACAGGCTGAAGGATGCATGAGAGGTGAGGAAGCAGAGATGGCAAGTATAGACTCTAGAGTTTGTGAATGGAGTAGAGCAATTAGGCAGTAACTGGATGTGGGTTGCAGGGGATCTCGAAGATGCAGATTCTAGTTGATATATATGCTGATGAGAATGAGCCAGCTGAGAGGAAGAAATGGATGCTTCATGGGGGGATTGGGGATGATCAAAGGAACAAATTCATAAAGAGGGAAGGAAGGTGGGATCTAGAGCAGCATCTTCAATTCTTTTGTTCTTGTACCCCCACAAAATAATAGAACAAAAAAAATGTACCCTCTCATCCATTTTTAGTTGATGCCTAAAATTTTCATAATTAAAATATTTATAAAGGATATACTTTCTACCTATTATATATTATATATGATCTTATTCATTTCTAAAATTCCATTTTGATATTTCATTTTGGATAATTTGCTATGTCTTCAAGTTCACTCTTTTTTCCTGCAGTGTCTAAACTGCTTTTAATTATATCCAGTGATTATTTTTTTATCTCAGACATTTTAGTTTCTATCTCTACAAGTTTGATTTGGGTATTTTAAAAATATCTTCCAAGTTTCTATTTAGCTATATGAAAATATGGAATACGGTTATAATTACTGTTCTTGATGTCCTTATCAGGTAATTTTCATATATCAGTTCTGGTTGGTGTCAATTGATTTTCCTCCTCACTATGAGTCACATTTATCTGCTTCTTTGCATGATAGGTATTTTATTTCTGTAAATATTCTGAGGTTTGTTTTGGGATGCAGTTAAATTACTTAGAAACAGTTTGCTCCCTTCAGATCTTGATTTTAAGATTTGTTAAGTGGGAATGAACAATGTTTAAACTAGGGCTAATGAGTTCCCACTACCAAGGCAAAACCCTTCTGAGAACTTGAACCAATGCTCCCTAAATTATGAGGTTTCGCAGTTTGGCTAATGGGAATAGACAATGTTCCAGCTGTGTGTGCCTCGTGGCTACTGTTCTAATCCTTGGCCTCATAAATCCTGGGTGGTTCTTTCCTTGGCCTCAAGTAGTTTCCTCACACTTAGATGATGAGCAGTGCTCTGCTGAATACCCTAGGGGGTGCTTTGCAGATCTCCAGAATTCTTCTCTGTGAACCTTTCTCCTTTCCAGTATTCTTTCCTGAGCTTTCTAGCTATCTTGGTTGCCCCAAATTCTGAGCTACCTCCTCAGCTCAGGAAGTCTGTCTGGCCCTATCTGGGTTCTCCCTCTCTGCAATGCATCCTGGAAACTCTCTGAAGCAGTAATTCAGGCAATCACAGGGCTCACCTCATTTGTATCTTGTTCATCAGGGATCACTGTCCTTTGTTGTCTGACATCCAGAGTCATAGAAACTGTTGTTTCATATATTTTTTGTTTGATTGTTTGTTTCAGAAAGGAAGGTAAATCTGTCCCCTACTACTCCATCTTTGCTGGAAGGGGATGTTGTATATGTACTTTAAATATATTTTTGTTCAAACCATGAAGCTTCAGATTTATTTGTTTATTTGTTTGTATATCTCTTTTGGGGGGTTATTTTTTATTTTATTTTTTTATTTAAGAAATGATTTTAATTAATCCCCCCACTCCCCCTGCCATCTACCTCCCCTCTCAGATTTAAATGATTCCATTTTTGGAAAATGTCCACTATATATCCTATTTGCAAAGCCAGTCTTCTGTGTCAAACTCAGCCAAATCACAGACTTTCTATCAGAAAAAAAGTCTGATTTTGTTTTTATTCAAAAAGTTTTAGCTTTTAATTTTGTTTTCCAATTCAAATAATTCAAATTAAATGGAGAAAGCACAGAACTGAGCTACAAGGCTGCCCCTTTGAAATTTCCCATCGAAGCTCTCTAGGCTTTGTACTCTCAAGGACTTCCTCAAGTAGAGCATTCTCAAGTAGTCCTTTTGTTTTTCATACTGCAGAATGAGGTGCCAGAGTAGGATTCAAAATGAAGGAGGCGGTCAATTGGGAATGTAGGTGAAGAAGGAGAGTTGGCTGACCTAAGGCTCCTTCATAGGCTAATGAATATGAGAAGGAATTTATGAAGGAAGAAGTTCTGGAAAATGATACTCTTAAAACTGTCGGTGTTCACTTAACCTTTTAGAAGGTGTTCATGTCCCTGTGGGAATGCAAGGCCCATTGTCAAGGCCTCTGGTGCAGTGTGTGAAGCCATTGATGGAATGATTATTGCTTCCTTTGTTGTAATAGAAGGGATCGGGGAGAAGCAGGCAGGAGCAGGGATAGGTAAGTTGGGGACTTGATGCCTTAAAGGTGAGGACATTTCTATCTGATGCCTCTAGTTTTCTTTATGAAGAATGAGTTGTCTACTGAAAAGGGGGCCGTGGAAGGTGGAGAGCATCAAATATTTTAGGAAGGAAGAGAAAGAATGAAAAGGTCATTACAAAGAATGAAAACTAGTAACTAGAATGGAAGCTAGCTAGGCAGGCCTGAGAGTCCAGTTGAGGTTGATAGTTATATATTCAGATCTACATCAATCTACCCAGCTCTGTGATTTTCTTTAGCAATACTGAAGTTCTCGTTTGATGTTTGTGAATTTGGTAAATGTTCATCTTTCCCCTTTTTTGAAGGATAACATGAATAATAATTAGGTTTATCAAGGTCCTTCCTGGCCTCTTCAGCACAGGGTAGCTTTGGACAGCAAGCCATTTACATAGCACATAACGACTTTCTTTTGTTTCTCATCTTCCTAGTGAATTGCATTAAAATTTCTTCTCTTAAACATAAAAACCTCTAGACCTTGAGTTATAGTCACCCCTGTGAACAAGGGTGAGAGAAGAAAGGGTGAGGAAGGTCTGTTTCCTATCCCCAAGCAAATGGGTTCTTGATGCGTGGCATGGAGTGTCAGAGAGCGTGTCTTTGCCCACATGTATTATCAAAGGCTGAGGTAAGGCCACCATAGAAGAAAAGATCAGAAACTCTCTAGACAATGGGTGAAGGTTGCAAATCGATGTATCCTCTTTCCTGACACCCCTCACCTGGCCCCCCGTCCTGGGAGAAGAATGGAATGAGTCGCAGGCTGCTGAGAAAGTTGGGCTTATTTTGTGAGATGTCTCTTTCAGAATCAGGCTGAAGCTGGGATATTGCCCAAATATCATGGTATGAGATATGCCACGTGCCAGTAAAATCTGAGATGCTGCCAGTCAAATCAATATCTAACATTGTCACTAAAGCACCACAGCCAAAGAAGGATGGGTTTTTTTCATAGTAACAAGCTATACCAAGTTACATTTTAAAAACACAGCACACATACTCTGAATGTGAGTTCAAGGATCTGTGGCACAAATAGGAGAAATACTCTCAAGTCCCAAATGATTGTTAATATAGTTCTATTTTAAAGTGTCTCAGTGTTAAGAAACCATTTCTTGAATTTTCCAGAGCAAATGTGAAAACTTTGCCTCACAGCATGCTTCTAAGCCTCTCCCCATGTGTCCAGAGTCACACATTCATTGTAACCACCCATGATAATAATAAAGTGAACAGGTCTGCTGAAATTTAAAGGAAATTGAAAATGCTTTAAACCCTGCTTTCCAAAATTGGGGCTAGAAAGGTGGGCTGGATTATCCACTGAAGTGAGGTGCCTGCTGTTGGTTTAGGCCATTTGTGGGGCAAAGTAAAGTAAGTTTTTGACTGCCACTAGGTTCTTCCAGTCCTTTGGGCCTGGAGGCATAAAGAACAAATCCAGTTGGTACCTCAGCTGCTCTGGCTCATCTGCCTTCCAATAGGGCTATATGGCCATGGCCAGGAGGAATCCCAGAGACCCCCGGTAGGGTCCTAAGGTGTGCCCAAGTCCCTGATGCCTGCCCCTTTCCCAGGCTCTAATATTTCAGTGGTTGTGTTCAGGCAGTTTTTGAAGCTCCAGTCTCAGACACCAATGTTTCCCTCTTCAAGACACAAAAGAGGATATGGAGGAGCAGTTTCTTTTGGTCCAGGTCTCTGCTGCACTCCCACAACTCTCAAGAAGAGTCTTGGTGATCTGTTGAGAAGCACTGAAGATGCTGGCTCTCTTTTGAGTCAAGGCCAGACTCCTGCTCATGCTCAGGAGGAAGGGCTCACCTGTCCTCCCTCTGGCTGATTATCAGGTGAGAATAGGGCTCTTGCAGTTTAGCTGTGTGATAACAAGAGGACACGGTCCATGATGCAGAATAGTCAGGACCCCGCGGAGCCACCCTAGGCCACAGAAGCTGTATTCTACTTGGACATGAAGAAAGATAGGTCCAAGCAGATCTCCAGGGTACACGTCCAAGTTAGGTCCTAGTCACTGCCTCCCCTTTCTGATGTCAGGTGTCAAATGGGTTTGATTTACTTATCTTGCAAAGTATTCTGTCATTCCTATCCATGGTCTTCTGTCTCTTTCACAATTCCTGTCTCATTTGGATTTCTGTTCCACTTTTCATGGGTTACTTGGGGTCAGAAGCAGTTCTCAACAATATAGGAACAAAACAAAACAAAACATGCCCTGATTTGTCTTCAGCTCTACCAGACTGTCTGTTTGTCCCTAGGACACTCCCTTCCCCTCTGTGTTACTCATCTGTAAAATTGCCTGAATCAGGGGTTTTCATACCACATTCTGTGTAGCCATCAGAAGCTTGAGCAGGTCCCCAGGGCCCCCTGAGAGGCATAGCAGAAAGGGGGGCTAAACTGGCTCTGTACTCCCCCAGCCAGCACCCACCAGAGTAGCTGCTTTTTATCTGCTTATATACCATATCCACAACAATTCTTTGAAGAAAGGGTCTTGAGGCTACAAACTGCTGGAACAGATGATCATTAAGGTAATTTCCAGTCTGAGACACTTAGATTTCTAAAGCCCAGCTCAAGTCTAGGAAGCCCACCTCCTCTAGGAAGTCTTAATGATTATTTAGTCCTTAATGGTGACAAGCATATGGCCCTCAGTGATGCATTGGTGCCTGCGCTTATGTGTAAGCTGCTTCTTCAGCTAGACAGTGAGCTCCTTGAGAGCGCATGTTGATTTTCTTTCCATGCCTCTGTCCCCTTATATGCAGAGTAGCATATGCAGAGTAGGTGTCCAGTAAACTTGCTGATGCTGTATAAGTGTTATGAGCTCTCACATGAGATGAAGCCTTCCCAGAGAGACTCATTGCTTTGAGCAGGAGGAGTCAGACTCTGGTCTCCTGAGGGCCATCAGAGAGACCTGTCCTAAGGAAGCTGACCCTACCTGGGGAACAGCTTTGGATTTACTTACTCCAAAAAAGGGCAGGCCTGAGTTCTCGACTTAATTGAACTCTGCTCCACCTCTACTGCCTTCAGTGTATCTCCTGGCGGTGGCTCTCCATGCACCTGCCCCTGAACCTGGGAAAAAGATCAGCTAGCATACTCTGTGGCCAGTAGGAGTCTTAGTCGAATCTGGAAGGGACTCTGGTCTTGCTCAGAGTACAGCTCTCTCATGATGGAAGCCTAAAGGGGGAAGGAAGGAAGTTTACTAAGAGATACCCAAGAAGGCAGGATATAGGAGGGTGCTACAAGTGAAAAATCAGGACAGCCACAGACTAATGTCCCTGGAGCAGGTAGCCAGGAGGAGAGTGGGAGTTGTAGTAGTGGAGTGAGTCTGGAAACCTGTTCTGCCAATTACTAGCAATGTGATTTGGGTAAATCATATTAATTTTACTTAGTCTCAATGTCTTTACTTGTAAATTGGGGACAAAAGAACCTGGCCAACTGCAGTCTACCCAAGTGAGACAATAGGTATGAAAATGTTCTGTAAACTGAAAGAGGTAGGGATGGAAAGGATTCTGATTGTTCGTTAGCTACTCTTCCCTGCTAGAGCGGCTTCTGATGAGGATGTTTCAAGGCTGACCAGCGATCCTCCCACTTCACTCCCAGCTACCCTCTCTGCGGGGCCTTGATGAATTTCTGGTCAGACTGGGGTGTGTGTGTATGGGGGGGGGTAGGGCTGTTCAGGACAGAAGCCCCAGCCTAATTCTTGTCGCGAGAAGCTTCCCAAAGAGAAGGCAGTATCCTGATAAAGAGTCCCTGAAAGGTGAGAGGCCCAGTAGGCTGCCAAGGTTCCCCAGGGCTCTTTTACTTTGTGGGGTACCTCTGCAGGGTCCAAAGGACTAGGCCCCTAAGTCCCACTGAAATTCTTGCCACTTGGCATGGGGGGCCAGGTCAGCCTCCCCTGATACTTGATGCTACACATCTGGCCTTCCTCCTTCCAGAGGTTGGGTCCATGTTGCCACTGTGGGGGCAGATGAGACCTCGTCAGGTAATAAGAAGAACTTCGTGTTTCCTTCCAAAGACCTTCCTCACTGAATCCTCCAGATGTGGGGAATAAGCAGCAGCCTAGACCAAGGCTGGAACATTTGGCAGCGTTTAAAGTCCACAGCTGACGTGGGGAAACACAACCAGGTTCAAGCCTGGCACTGCCCCTACCTTGTCATCCCTGACAGGCTCTGTGCCCTGGTCCGGCCTCTCTGGGCCTCCCTCAACTACTGTAGCCTGAAGTGTGGGTGCTGGGCCTACGCAGCCAAACATCAGGCAGATCTGGTTGGCTGTTGGGCAGCACCACAGGGCTGCCATCCCCTGGCCCTCCACGGCCCTTCCAGGATGAGCTGCTCTGGTGGGAGGCAGGTAATGATGGATCATACACGGTCTCCTTCAGTGCCAGCCACAGGGTGTCCCGTTTCTCATTCAGCTGGCCCCGCTCAGGTACTGATTGCTTAGTTTCATCCAGGTCCTCTGGGGAGGCACCCACAGAATCTGGTACACGGGCACTGGGCTCAGAGGTGCTTAGGTAGGTCTCGTCGGAGACACTGAGGCCCTCCAGGGTGCTGGCTGAGGAGCAGAGGCAATCAGGTGGCTCTGCAGCCTTCAGCTTAGGAACATGGGCTGGGGCTTCTGGTGATGCCTGCATGGGCTCAGACTTCTGCCCTTGGGAGTTCTGCCTGGCCCGGGTTTTGGGGCTGGAGCTAGCCTGCTTATAGGGGGAAGAGGTCTGCAAGGCTGGACACTGGCTGAAGACTGCCTGGTGGTCCAGGAACAGCTCCCTTGGGGAAGCAGGGGCCGGTGGGGCCCGGGAGCAGTAGGGGCCATCATGTAGCTGTAGATCCTCAGAAAGCACTGAGGGCCGGTGGGACAGCTTGCTGGTTGCTGTGCTGGTGTCAAAGCTGGGGCTCCGGCGCCGTGCCAGGGGCTGTAGCTCATACTGCTCTGAGCAGGACCCAGGATGTCCCCCCACTGGCCCTGATCGTGGTCGGCCTGCCTTCTCCCCACCAGGCTCCCTAGTTCCAGCATCCCACGGAAGGTGGGCACAGGGCCAGAGGATCTGCCCACAGTTCTTTTCTGGTCCAAAAAAACAGCAGAGAGATTGGAAGAAGAAGCTGGCAAAGCCACAGCTGACGCACTTGACCATCATGAGGATGATGCCCAGTTTGCGATAGAGCAGCACTGTGGCAGGCAGCATGAGCACACCAGCTGCAAACAGGGCCGCAGCCCCCACGGCTGTGGCACAGCTGGTCTGGCGCAGCGAGAAGGCCACACGGCTCAGACGGTCCGGGTGTGGGCAGAGGTGATAGGAGATGCAGTAGTTAACAGTGAAGTCCACCGAGAGGCCCACGGAGGCAGAGAGAAAGAGAGCCTCGGCAGTGTTGAGCTGCCACTCAAGTAGAACCAGGAGCCCCACTGTGAGCAGTACAGTGCCTGCCACAGCTGCGACGGAGAACAGGCTAAGTGGAACATTCCAGGTGCCCAGGAGCAGTGTGGCAAAAGCCAGCGCCAGAGCCAGGCCCAGCACCACAGCAGGCTCTGTGCTCAGGCTGTGCTGCAGGCTGTACAGCTCCAGTCGACTGGTGAACCAACCCTGGCGGAGGCCAGGAGGGGCCCTGCTCAGCTCGGCGGCCAGCCAGTGGCTGACCTCAGTGTAGAAGTGGTGGGCCTGGCTGTAGTCCGGGCTATACTGGAAGTTGGTCTGGAACTGTAGAACCAGGGCGGCCAGGCTGCCCTGGGTATTGAAGCGGGGTCCCAGGTCCCGGGTGCTATTGGGGCCTTGCTCCAGAGCCATCATCCTGAGGCAGTGCAAGAAAAGCTGGGGTGCCCAGGGGAAGCCTGAGCGGCCACAGCACAGGCCAGGCCCTAGGCGGGCGCAACCAGGACTGTCCATCCAGTGCTGGAGGGCCTCGACGAAGCACAGTGTGGGCCAGGCCTCTGGCTGGGCGCCGAAGAAGCTCTGATTCCGAGCTCTGTGGCAGAGTGCCAGCAGCCAGCGCTGGGCCTCGGGGCTGCTGGCCGAGAAGGCGGGGTCACTCACCAGGGAGCTGTCGCTGCGAGGGTCCAGGGGGTCCCCCGTGTCCACGGGCAGGATGCCCCACACCAGAACCACGGGCATGGGGCCGCCCTCGCCCGCGGGCAGCCGCTCGAACAGGAACTGCTGGCGGTACTCGGCGTCGAAGCGCTCGAAGGGGTGGCTGGGCCGAAAGACCTGGCCGCGGGGCGGCGGCAGGGTGGGCAGCCGCAGGCGCGGGCTGACGCCGGCGATGTAGGCTCCGCCCGCCGCCAGCGCGGCGAACCAGCAGATCCAGATGTAGCGGAACTTGATGACGCCGCAGGGCAGCAGGCGCTGGAAGAGCAGGCGCGAGGTGCCCGCCGCGGCCCGCCGCAGGCCGCGCAGCCGCCGGAGCAGCGCCAGCGCCAGCCGCCGGGGCGCGCTGCCCGGCCCCGGGCCGCCGGCCCGCGCCGCGCAGCCGCGCGCCAGGTAGCGCTCGTGCAGCACCGCGGAGCTGGGCAGCCAGGCCAGCGTGAGCGCCAGGTGCACCAGCACCGCCGTGCCCGTGTAGAGCGCGAAGCAGCGCACCGCCGGGAGGCGGCTCAGGTAGCTGGCGAAGAAGGCCGCGCCCGTGGTGAGGCCGGACACCAGCAGCAGGTAGCCGAAGTGGTGCATGGTGCGGCCCACGCGCTGCGCCAGCCCCCCGGAGGGCAGCTGACTCTTGCTGAGGCGCCAGAGATCAAAGAAGATGAGGGTGTGGTTGGTACAGACGCTGCTGAGCAGGACGAGCGCTGCCAGATTGACGAAGGGGAAGTAGGCCATGCGGAAGGCCACTCTGTAAAGAAAGAAGGCCACCAGCAGGGAGCCCAGCACCCCCAGCAGCACCATGAGCGTGAGGAAGAGAGAGCGCAGGTAGATGGCTATGCTGAGGAAGGTGGCCGCCAGGGCCAGCAAGGGGTACACCGTATCCTGGGCCAGGTAGTGCCTCAGCAGCTCCTGCTTGAGGCCCAGATCCATACCGGTGATGGACGTGTAGTTGTCAGAGAGCCCCCAAGGAGTGGCCAGGCGGTCCAGGTAGATGCTCATCATGGAGGCACCCTTTGGGGTGGGCAAGAAGAGCAAGCTGTACTTCAGGGAGGGCACCTGGTAGTCAGCAGTCTGAGGACTCAGAAAGTCCCTGTCCAGCAGAAAGTGCAGGAGTTCGTAGATGGCACTGCTCTGGGAGCACTTGGTGGGAACCTGGGCGCAGCGTGGTGGCTTGTTCTGCCCAGGTCCCAGACAAGAGGGCACCAGGGCACCACGGTGGTAGTAGAGGGCACAGGCCCGCAGTAGGGCCAGTGTACGGGCTGTGTCTGCTTGAGTAGTGTCCAGGCAGGAAGAGCGGTTAGAGAGCACTGCCACATAGTTGCCCAGGGACCAGCTGGGGCAGCACTCGTTGGCTGTGGTACGCTTGCACAGAGCCCCAAAGTGGGTATGGGAGCGGATCTGTAAGGTAGGGCGCAGACAGCAAGAGAGAGAGCTCAGGGGCAGTGCAGGGGCCCGGGTTTCCCCAGCCCTGTCCAAGACCCTCTCATTTCCTTTCAAGGTGCAGGGCAGAGGCAGAGACATATCTCGACAGCCTGGCATAACTGGCTCGTCTCAGAGCTGCCTTTGGCTCCTGGCCCAGGTGTCAGCAGCTATATTTTGACTCCATCAAAGAGGAAGCTCAGGGATGCTGCCAAGGCCTCAGTCTGAGAGGTTCTGCTCTAAGGGCCCATATAGGTCATACACCCCAACTCTGCACTGCCTGAGCCAGGAGGAAGAATGGAAGTGGCAGCCACAGAGGGAATAGGGCCAAAGGTCCAGGGAACTAGAAGTAAATGGTGAGAAAAGTGCCCCAGGATCAGGGGCACTGCCAAGCCTTAGCCCCTTCTCTCTGTAAGCTGGTCTGCTTAAACCTTCTTAGGCACACGGCTGTTTCTTTTTCAGACCTCAAGTCTCCTTTTCTCTCCACCTGCTGTTGACATCACAATAGGTGGTGCAGTTACAGAGAGCACCAGTCTGAGAACCAGAGGCCTTGTTCTGCTGCCATCTGGCCGTATGGTCTTTATGGTCTTGGATCTGAGATGATGGTGACAACAGTAGCATTTACGGAGAGATTACTATTGATAGTCATTATGCTATAGTTTTACAAATTCTATCTTGTCACAACATATTGATGATGAAAATACCATCCTTATCCCCATTCTATATGTACAAAGACTGAGGTATATAACCTCCTGAGAGGTTAATAAACATGCCTGAAGTTACACATTTAGGGAGTATTAGAGATGGCCTTGAATTCAGGCATCTGACTCCAGAGTACATATTATTACCCAGTGTCTTTGGTATTTCCGATACCCTTGTGTGAAGCGAACAGTGTGGGCTACTTAGTGGTGTTCACACTGTTTTTAGCAGCAAATCTTTCTGCAAATGTTATGGTATATGGTTCTCTAGCTAGCATGATTGCATTGGCACTGCTTGGGTTGATGGGGCTGGGGCCCATGGGCTGGGGCCTCTGCAACAGCTCTTGAGGCTCCTTTTTAGGACCTTTAGGGAATCCCCAGACTCTCATAGTCTGTCTTTCAGCACTTGTCCTGACTCTTGTGAAAATAATTGACTCTTCTTTCCCCACCCAACCTGGAGCCACTCAGCAGGGCTGGAATAATTTTCTAAGCTCTTCCTCATCCATCCTAACAGTCCTGGTTTAGCTGTATTTCTTTAGGATCAGGTCTCTGGTATCCTTGGTTCCCCATCTCCCACTCCCCAACCCCTGACACCTCCCCAGTCAGCTCACCTGGTCCTGTTCCATCCGACACATGGAATGGATGGCATGCAAGTTCCACAGGCTGCCCGCTGAGGTGGACATGAACACCAGCTGTGCATAGCTCTTCTCTGCAACACATCCCCCAGAACTCAGCCCTTTGACCCAGGTCCTGGGCCCATCAAAGGGAAGATGCTTACTCGGGGCCAAAGGAGATTCAGATTCTCAGGATCCTGAAACCTGTGTCTGGCTGTTTCATTCTGGGACTGGATTTCAGCTCCTCTGCCCGACCCACACCCAGCTTAACCCTACCTGGCTGGAGCACCTGAGACCTGCCTCATCTTCCCAGATGTAACCCAAGTTCTTTATTTTGATTGCAGCCAGCTGGCCTCCTTCACTTTCTGTCTCCCCAAATTTGTTCTCCTGGGCCCTCCTGTTCTTGTAGGTGGGTTGGGGATCATCGTTAAAGCCAGGAATTGGCCAGGCTGCAGCTTACCAGGGGGGCCACAGAAGAAGCTCTCCTGCCCTCTGCCCTCCAGTGGCTCCACCATCCTCCGGGGCCGGACCATGCCTTCCTGGGTACTGCTCCAGAGTGCAGGGCTCAGAGTGGTATAGGGATTTGAGCTGAGGTAGAAAGAAAATCGATGCCAGGTACCATCAAAGGATGGAGGGCTAAGAGGAGGCCAGATACTACTCCCCAGGGGCCCCAGCAAGCCCCTATGACTTGCCTATGAGCGGGTCACCTGACGGCCCCTCTCCACTTTCCCCAGCAGTGGAAAGATGAAAACTCATTACCTGTTCAGCTCAAGGTCTGGGGAAAGGGAAAGAAGCTTCTTGGGGCCCGTAAAAGCCTGCAGTGCTCTCCATACCACTAGCTTGCGTCCAATGTCCGTGTCCCGAGGCTCAAAGCCCTGTAGGGAGGAGGGCTGATAAGATCTGGCAAGCAGAAGGGGGCTTCTCCATCTGGCCCTTCTTGGCTCTGCCCCCTTGGGTCCCTGGAACAGGGAAGGCCAGCCTTCCTGCCTCGATTGTTGGATGAGAGTATCATCTCTATACCATCTCCCCAACTCTCTCTGGAGATTGAGATCCCACCACTGCCATCCTATCCCAAGCTAAGCCACCCCAATTTTCTGCCCCAGACTTAGTTGAAGTGGTCAGGTCGGAGGGCCCCCTTCCTTCCCTTTGGCTCCTCACCAGCAAAGGCTTGGAGAAGTCAGGCAGCTGGCCCCCCAAGAGCCCAGCCAGGGTGCAGAGGAGGATGACAGCCAGACACAGCAGCAACACAGCAACTGGCCACTCAGCAATCAGCTGGGAATAGCTGAGAAAGAGAAAGAGAGCCCACATGGTGTTGAGTTGGTGTTGAGTGTAGTAGTGGGGGGTGGGTGGGCATAGAAGCTGCCAAGAAGTGGGGCACTGGGCTATGCTGGGCACCTACCTCTTTGGCATCTGGAAGGCCCGTTCCTGCCTGTGGAAGAAAAGAAAAGACGCTTGCTTGCCAGAGTCCTCTTGTAAGGTAGGAGGTTGGGGTTGGGAGTTAGAGGAAGATGTTATTAAATTAACCCTTTTAGACTTTCCCACTCCCCAGCTGCAACCCTTACTTCCTCCTCCATCCAGGCTGCCTCCTCCATTAGATAAAGGGGACATCCTGGGCTGCCTCCTTATGGAGTCCAGAGCTCAGGGAGTTGGCCCCAGTTATAAGCCCTGCTCTACCGTCCAGTGGCAGCTGGCAGGCTTCTGCACCCCTTCTTACCTGACGCTGACCACATGGTGCTGCACTGATGGTGGTTTCCAGGCCCCATCATGCTGTGAGCGGGCTGGGGAAGGGCTGAGGCTGGAGCCATGGGAGCACAGAGCTGCCCGGTCCCCAAGCCCTGGCAGGGAACTGCCCCCCCGGTATTCCTGTGGTGCCTGGGCATAAGTGAAGTGGGTAGGGGCCAAGGGGCTAGATGGGCCCACAGGCTGGAGGGTGGCAGTTGCTGGTGGAGGTCCTGAAGAATTTGAAGGGTCCTCAAGAGGGCAGTTGTGGAGGGAGGAGCTTCTCTCTGGGCTTGCCTCAGGGGCCACAGCCTTGCTCTGGGACCTGAGGATAGAGGAGGCAGGGAAGATCAGGTTGGGGACAGTGATGGATCACCCTGTGCCCTAGCATTGTTCAGCAAGCCAGTTGAGACAAGGAGACAGGGGCTTGGGTTTTTCTATTACTAGACCTGAAAGAGAGGTGAGAAGGGTGGGGGCCCCAGGTCTACACCCCAACCTACCTCATGAGGTTCATTGTCTCATTACTTCATCTGTTCATCCACTTAAAAAAAAAAAAACATTATTGGCAGCCTGCTATATGACAGACATTATGCTAGGCAATAAACATGCTTTTACATGTATGATCTTATTTGCTCTTTGCAAAAACACACATGAGAAGTCTTTTCCTTGGTTATAGATTTGAAAACTAAGGTTCAGTGAGGTGTGAAGAGCTGGCTCTTGAACCCAGTTCTGATTTGCATTCCTGTGCTCTTTCTGCTACAGTTCATTCTCTTGTGAGGCATTTATTGATCACCTGTTGCACTCTTGTTTCCACAGATAATTGCATAGCTCACACACTCTCTTTATTCTAGTCTTAGTTCAACCTTCTTAGAAAAGTCTTCCCTGACTACCCTCTCTAAATAATCACCCATCAGCTCTTCATCCCCCTACCTGCTTTTTATTTCTTCAGAGCATTTGCCACAAACAGATATTATATTATATTGCTGTCACTTATATGGAATGTAAGCTTTGGGAGAGAAAGCGTCTGGCACATTTGTTCACGTCTTTATCCCCAGGGCCTTGAACAGTGACTTGCATACAGCAGGTGCCCAGGGAATGTTTGTTGAATGAAGACTAACGGCCAGACAGGCTGCTAATAGAAGTACTAGGATGAAGAAATCCCAGTCCTTGTCCACCAGGCACTCATAGTAGGTGGCAGGTGTGAACAATCCAACATGTTGAGTGCTATGAGAAAGAAAGTCAGAAGGCTAAGAGAGCCCAGAGGAGGGTTCGACCTTCACAGGGATGGGGGTAGCCAGGAGAAAGTTTGGTAGGGCATCTGCTTGGGCCATGGGACAGAAGGTTTGCTTTGCAAGGGTGTGCACACTTGGGAGAGGGAGTTGGCCCAAGGAACTTGCTAGGGAGGAGTCAGAAGTAGATTCTTCCTTCAAAATTACTCACGAGAGCAGCACTCTGTGCAGGGACTCAGCCCCACCCATTAGTGCAGGGCTAGGTGGACTCCCATCCTAGTGACAGGATTGCAAGATCTGGAACAGAGTGCTGAGGGCCTCTGCATGGAGGGTTTCCCAGGAGTTCTGGGCTGGGAAGCCTTAATAGAGCCCTGTCTACTTCCCCACATTTGTCTGGATCACCTGGCCTGCCAGAGCTTGTATAACTCCCACAGGAGAGCCAGGTGTGTGCTAACCCAGCCCTGGCTTCCTTCCAGTCCTGCCTGCAGCACTGGCCATGGGCCAGAATCCTGATGCAAGTGGATATTGCCCATGGAGGCTGGGTTCCACCTGGAGACCAAGTAGAGGAACTGAAAAGAATAGGCAAGCCCATCTTCTTCCTCCCAGAAGGCTGGCTGGTTGGCATAGCAGTCTAGGAGGAATGACCCTTGTGCTGAGAGCAAAATAGGAAAACAGTAGATGTAGGTTCCTGGCTTCATTATCCTTTAGCTCTGGGGCCTTGGGAAAGACACACAATTCTTGGAGCATTGGCATTCTTGTCTGTTGAGTGAGGATATGATAATAATGACCCCTCCCAGGTTTGGTATGAGGATTAACTGATATAACACATATGAGGTACCTGACATGGAGCCTGGCATGTAGAAGACATGTTTACTTTCCTGCTGCTTATCACACTCAGCACTGCAAGGAGCATGTAGTTTAAGAAGTATATTTATAATTTGACCTCTTTAGGCACCTCACACAATATATATCTTTACTTGAGGACTTTTCATACCTTGAGAATCTTGTTACATAGATGATTATAAATACTTTCCTTTTTGTATCCAAAAGCCTCATCAGAATTTGATCTCATAATTTAAATCACTGATACTTATTTTGTTTTAACTAACTCAAAATTTAGAAAAACAGGAATTTGAACAATGTTCTAAAGCAAGACCTCAGATGACCCCATAATGTTAATGTCATAGCAACCAGTGTTCAGGCAGAAAAAAAGACCTATGGGCCCATCTTCATGGGCCAAAAGGAAGATAGATAAATGGCCTGGGTTTATGTGTATAAGTATGGACATCTACTTATTTAAGATTTACATTCTGCAGAAAAAATTCTTACATTCTCAAAAAAAATTCTTTTTTGAGCACCTATCACATTTTGGGCACTGTGTTTGGTCTGGGTTGGATCCTGAAGGTAGTTTTGTTCTTCCTTTTTAGAACAGGGCATGCTTTCCAAGGATCAGGAGGGTAGGACAGCCAGGGCGCCTATTCCAATTACCTGTGGCTTTAGAGAACTCTCTGAGCACTGGGATTGTCCTAGGAACCAGGAACCCACTTGGGGTGTCAGTTTCTTTTTCATTAAGGGAAGCCAGAAATTTAGCTGGTGCAGGAGGAGAACAGGAGCACTCTTCTTTAACCAGTCTGCCATACCTCATAAGCCCAACTCCTTCCTTAGGTAGCTTCTCTTCAAGAGGGACTCTAACATCCACTGTCAGTTTGCTTCTATTGGGTTCCTCCTGGTCCCAGCCCCTTCCTTTCAACCCCTTCTATTCCTCTTTGGGAACCTAGGATCAGCTGTTCCCGAATCTCAACCTTGTCTGTGCCCATCATTGTCAGTGTGGCAGAATTCGAAACCCTCCATATTACAACCACTGTAGGACCAGGCCTTTGTCTCAACCCTCCCAAGGAGAATAGCCAAACTCTTCTCAGAATGAAAGTTTTGTCCTTCTAGCCCCTGCTGCCCTCTGTTCTCAGGAGACCTATTAATAATACGAGTTAAGCACTCCAGGCCTTGCCTCCCCAGGGGCTTTCATTCTCACTCTCTCAGTTCCGTGGCTCTGACTGGGATGAGCAACTTTCTGGGCTGCTTGCCTGGGCCAGCTGGCTTGTAAGCCAAGTGATGGGGTGGGCTGGCGGATGGAAAGTGGTGACGCAGGCTTCCTCAAGAGGCCAAAGTCACAGCAGTCAAGGCCTAGCTAACAGGGCCTCAGACACAGAGCCCCCACTTGGGAGCTTTATAAGAGACAATGTACATGTGCATTAACCTTGCCCCCAAGCCCACACACACATAGCCATATGGACATCCATGTGATCCCGCAGAGTGTCCAGGATAGGTAGGGGAGCAGCTCATGTCACTAGGAAAAGAAAAAGGTAATTTTAAAAGCACAAAGAATCAACTATTTCAAATTACTCTGTAGTCAATGCATTAGTAAAGGACTCTGTGTGTGTATGTGTGTGTGTTTGCACATGCATCTGCTTGCCATAATATTCACTGCATCTATCTCCAGAGTTCTACTTAGCTCAGCAGGAGCATGTTTGTGTTTCTTTAATTGAATTGAACTGAGTCCCTTTGCCTGATTAGTGTCCAGGATCACTTGGGGCAGTACAGTGAGGGGCCAGAGTTTCTAAGGAGTTATGGGAGAAGAGCAAGTGGTTCCTGTGCCCAAGAATGGCCCTCATATGCAGGAGAAGTGAGCAGACCAGAGGGGGCTGATCCTTGGCAAAATATCCAAGGCACCAAATGACTCTCTAGCCCCTTCTAGGGAGATGTTCCTGGACCCAGGTCTCTGCTCTGCCCTATCACCATCCTTGCCTTGTCCACCTCAAGCTCTTTGGGCAGGCCATAGGCCAGGCAGTCCCCTGGTCTAGGGAACACATCTATCCTGTCTCACCCCCTTGAAGAAAGCTCTGTGCCTTTCTGATGGAAATGTAGTTAAACCGGTCCAGGCTGATCTGTTAACAATAGAGGAAGAAAAGATTTTTCTCCACTTGTGGGGCTTCCTCTTGCTCTGAGGTACAGAATATATATTCTAACTGGAGCAGTCTGGAGACAGCGTGTCCACTTCTGCTTATTTCCCCCAAAGAATGCCTCTTTTTTTAGTCCAGGCAGGAGAGAAAGGCGGTGTTAAGTCAGGGGAGGGATTCTGGAGGCAGCAGTCCAGGCAGGGCACAGAAATTGCGCCATATTGCTACCTGGCTGGGCGGTTTCCTCACACATATGGTGGAGGAAGAGAGAGGAGAGGCCCTGAGATCTGGGCCCTCAATGGCTAGGTGTTTCTCCCATCCAGGCAGCCTGGGACTCCTTTGGGGATGGTTCTGAACAAGGCCTGAGCCTCAGAGCCTCCGGGGAGTGCAGGTAGCTGCCATAGGCAGAGAGTCGAGCCTACATGTGCGCAGCCAGCCATGCAAGGCAGAGTAGAAACGGACGATCATGGACAAAGACAGTGCCAGGCGTGGCCACAGAGTATCTGCCTTCTCCAGGACACAAACCTTGGCGAGCCTCCCATCTACCATACATGCATACCCTCCAGCACACTGACACGCTGGAACCCGGACTGAGGTCGCTGAGGGCTTGGGGTTTATTGAGAAGACACGGGGGCAGGGCCTAGAGGGAGGGACTTTGGAGAAAGGGAGGCCAGGGAACCCCAGGCCTTTGAGGTGAGGTAGGAACAGTGGGTGGGGCAGGGACCCGGGGCGGTGAGGGCAATAGGGTGCTGATAGTAGGGGTTATCGGGGAGAGAGAAAATTGACCTGACAGAATGAGGGCGTGGCCAGGGGGTTGGGAGCTTGGAGGCGCCGGAAAGGGGCTCCGTGAAGAGCTGGAGGAATGAATGGGGCGACAGACGGCTGCTCCTGGGAGTATCTGAGGCGGGGGTGCATGGAAGGTCTGTGAGCTGGATCTGCGGAGCGGTCCGCCCTACCTGTTCGGGGAGCTGCCGTCTGGTGCTAAGAGCTCCCCCTCGGGCCGCTGCTCCCCCTCCGGACCTGGGCCGGGAGCCGGACCTCTGCCGCTACCGCCGCCACCTCGGTCCATGCCCGTGGGCGGCGCCGCTGTCCGGGAGCTGGTGCTGAAGCGGCCGCGGCGGCGAGCTTCTGCGCATGCGCGAACGCGCGGCCGGCCGATAGCGGGGCGGGGCGGGCCCTCGGGGGCGGGGCGGGGCGGGCCCTCGGGGGCGGGGCGGGGCGGGCCCTCGGGGGCGGGGAGAGAGGCTTCCCGCGCGGCTGCCCCGGCGGGGCTGGGGCTCGCGGAGATTACGGCGCCCAGGGCGGTGGTGCGGGGGTCCCGCAGGCTGACTGTAGTCCGCACACCGGCTTTTCCGGGGAGGCTTCGGTCTTCCCATCAGAACAGGAAGGGAGACCCCAAGCACGGTAATAGAGAGAGAGCCTTGCCATTGAAATGCAGACTTTTCTAGTCGGAAAGAGGGAGCAGTTTTTGCGACAGCACTTCTCTGTACAGGACACCGAGGGGTTAAGCGGTGGGGCGACTTTAGTCCCACATTTATCTCCGCCCGGTTCAGCGCGGCTTTGCCCCCGCCCCGCCCCCTCTCTGTCCCTGCTCCTCCCCAGTGGGCCTGGCGCCTGCTCAAGTTGGGTCTTTCTTTACGTTCATCTGGACCCGGACCTGGACCTGACCTGGGTCTGTGCTCATTAGACGTAGAGCCCCAATTCTGTTATTCAAGTGCGGAGTATGGGGTTGGGGGAAGGAGAAGAAGAGAGACACTCAAAGAAACACCCGCTTCAGCCTGGGAAGTGCCCAGTAGCCAGCCACTCACTCCAAGGCACTCTCTGTCCCAGGTCAGGGAACGGCAATGAGGGAAGGGAGGTGTGATGGGCTGTGGACAGGCTGGCTAAAGGGCTGTGTAAGCACTAGAATATATAGGGACGGTGTAAGAAGCCTGGCAATTGGCAAGTGGAGAGGGACCCAGATGTGATTTGAATGGGTTTCACAGCAAGCAGACTAGCTGTATGTGTATGGAGGTGCCTTGGCTGAAGAATGGGGCTGGGGAGAGAGTCAGAACCCAAGAGCTTTTGGAGTATAGATATCCCTAAGCTGTGTACAAATGCCACTCTATGCAAGGCATAGGTCTATAGAAAATGGGGGTGGGTCAATCTAGACAAGTAGAAGTGGTGGGCTTGCTCTGAATAGCTTAATTTGGCTAGAGAGATAAAAAGCCAGTGCATACATTGGTGCCAACCGGGTAGGGCGTGGTTAGGCCCATGTGATAGTCAATAGAAGGAAGCAGTATGCAAAGAGAGAAGACCTTTATCTTCCTAATGGACTTTAGGGTAGGCTTCATGTTGATGATGGAGCTTCACCTGGCTTCCTGGAAAGACATTCCTGACATGGGTGTGGGGTGGTGATGGTGGTGGTGGTGAACTGTACAAAGTTAAGGAGGCTGGAAAGTTCAATGTGTATTCAGATAATGGTGAGAAATACATCTGGACAGTAGGGATTCATTGAAGGCTTCTGATCCGTAGACGGAAGCATGCAAGATGGAACTTTGGAAGGCCCACCAGGTCTGGGGGTATATGATCATGTAGAAATGATGAGGCCACATTTGAGGCTCTTTGATGGGAGAAAGAATAAGTGAAAAGGAAAGGGTGGGTTTATACAACCATATGCTATGGGAACCACTGAGCCAACCTTCTGAGAATGCCCAGAATGGGTACCCCATTCTCACAACTAGGGAACTCAGAGACCACTGGGCTCCCTGAGTGCCAGGGTGGATGTGAAGGAAGACAGACTCCTTTAAGAGTAAAACATGGCTGTTAGGAGGCTATTTATTAGAAAGAGAAGATTCTGGTTCAGGCCTCATGTCAGGTCAGCAGGACAACCTACTCAGGCTCCCCATTCTTGTGTTCTGTTTCTTCTGCTTCTTCAATGATGTGGACCAGGGGGTGGTCCAGAGGGCCCTGGGGGATGGCTTCCTGGAGGATGGCTTCCTGGAGGATGGCTTCCTGGAGGATGGCCTCCTGGAGGATGGCCTCCTGGAGGATGGCCTCCTGGAGGATGGCCTCTCCCAGAACAGTGCCCAGAGCCATGGCAAGGCTCACCGCCATGGCCGTGGTCCTGTGGAAAGCCAAGTGAAAAATGTTAGAGTCAGAAGTCATTGCCAATCTTATCCCAAATCAACTCCCCCTCTTCTTCTCCCTTCTCCCTACTATAGAGGACTCAGGATTCCTGGGTGCGAGCAGAGGATCATGGTAGAGGACTGAGAGGTAAGAACAGCAGTGACAGTTTCTAGCTCTGGGCCTTTTGCCTTGATGAAGCCAGAGCATTGAGCAGACAAAATGGGAGGAACCTATATTCTGTGGTTTCCATTCCTTGTTAAAACATGACACTTACTCCCTGGACCTCAGTTTATTTTATCTGTAACTAAGAAGCATAATTATCTCATCTTCTCCCTTTCATCACCCAGGAACCCTTGCACAGTGACTAGAGGTTTTACCATGCTTGGAACTGCAGGCTGACTGTACTTAGATGTAAGGGTGGGCCTAGGGTGGCTACAGAGGAGTTCACTGTGGGCCAGTGGCAAGGAGGAGACAGGAGGCAGGGTCCTGGGAGATATAGGAGCCAAGGAGGAGGGGGAGGGGATAAAAAGAGGGGAAGGACAGAGGTAGGAGGTGGCAAGGGACAGGGTGTGCATGTTCTTCATTTTAGGTAGTTTATGCATGTGTGTCAGTACAAGGGTGTGTGCTATTTTACAAAGAGCTGTTTACATTTGCATGGGTGGTTACATATATATGCTTGCTATGTACAGTGATACATGCATGTGGATGCATGTGCATGGTTGAGTGTACAGGATAATAGGAATGTGTGTGAGCCTATGCCTGTCCCTATATAGGTGACAGACTCAAGAAACAGGAAGAATAAAAAGTAAAATCAAGGTTTTACTGACTTAGCTAGAAGAGGCCTGGAAAGAATGTGGTTTAGCCTTTTGTCTTGCCTGGAACCACTCCTGAGGCCCCAAAGCCAGAGGAGTTTCTTTGCCCCTTTGCCACAGATCCAGGGAAGAGGAGAGAGACACCATGCTTGGGATCCTGAGGGAGCGGGGGTGGGCTATGCCCCTAATCTAGGAGTAGGATAACTCCCCAGTCTGTCTCTGCCTCCTAGGGGCTGGTAAAGTCTTGGGGGGAGAGTATTGGGATAGCGGGGAAGGGAGGCAGGTTCTAGGGTTAGGGGCTTTTCTGTGACCATGTTGGAGCAGCCTCAGTGATGCCTGGAAACAGCTTCTTCCCTACCTGCCTGTCTCTCCTATGATTGTGTTTGTGGTAGGGTCAGTTCCAGGCCCAAGAGCTGGATTTGTTAGTAGTAGCCAATAGAGGGAGTAGGGGAGCAGAGAGGAGAGCTGGCACCCTCCCTTCTGTCAAAGGCAGGTCCTTGGGGCCCTGTACTGTGGTTGGAGTTTGGGAGCAAGCCAGCCATCCAGAGAGGCCATGTGGGTAGCCAGGAAGGCAGAGACACATGGAACGGACCAGAAAGCAGCAGGAGAGAGGATGGACTGCTGGGGCAGGGAGGGGATGTGAGGAAAGGAGAGAGGACAGATGGGAAAACAGGAGAGGAACCAAGGAGAAGGCTGCAGCCAGCAGGTGTTGGATGAATATTGTTGGGCTGATGCCTGAGCCTGCTCCTTATTCTTCATTTGGGGGAAGTTGTGGCTGCCTCTGAGCATTTAGGAAGGCTGCTAGAGGTCTAGAGGACACAGCGATGGAGAGTAAAAAGATGAGACTGGGGAACTTTCCTACCTTCCGACCTGTGGAGAGAAAGGGGGAAAAAAGAAGCAGCTTTAGTCATTTTGTTCTGCAGTGAGAAAACTGTCCTCTCCCTGTTGCCAATTTTGTGCCCGCCCCCCAACCTCCAACAAGGCTCCTCAGACTTGGTCATTTACCTGACCATTATTCCTTCCTTCATTCACTTGACAACAGATATATGTATATAGATATATGTATAAAGAAAGTCAATGCAAAGTTCAGCTGTGCATTCCTGTTTACTCAAGAGCTGACCAAGCCCTCCCAGGTAGGGTGGGGCCAGTTAGAAAGTATGAGTTTTTGTCCCTATAGACTGTCTGCCCTCCCAACCTCTGCCAAATTCCATGACACTAAGGGAGGCACTCAGCAGTGGCAAATCCTGATTCTTCTGCTTCAGACAGGCCCCATCCAGCCTCCCTATTTTCCCCTCTCCCCAAATCCTACTTTTGTCAGCTCAATCTCTGCTCAGACTCTCAGTGGTTTACTGCCTCCTGCTTATGATCATTTAGTCCCTACCTTAGACTTTGCTCAGATATCCTGGCACTTGGAAATCTCTCTTGACTCTGTGTTGCCTTCCTGTAGGAAGTCTGCTTGGATTGGGCCATCCTGCTGCCCTATTACAGATCCAGTGAGATCCATTCTGTAGTAAGCAATCTGTGTGGTCTTGGTTGTTCTGAAGTGCTCCAGTAGTGGGAATTGACTACTCAATGAGACTTCTATGGCCTTAACCTGAGCATGACCCCTAGTTTCCCTGGGCCTCATGTGTACCATGGAAGAAGCACCTGCCTATTTTATTCCTGAGGTTGAAGATCTAGTGAGATTAATGAAGGCTATATGAGCTTGTTTCTTAAACTATAAAGTGTTCTACAAAATATAAGGGATTGTTTTAATTTGGAACCCTACCACCACCTTCATACAAACATAGTCTTAGCATGCAATAGATATGGCTGACTGATTGCCCTAGCCTTCACACCTCTCTTTCTTTCTCTCCTTCTTCTTCCATCCCACAGCCTTCCGGCCACAGTACTTACCTGGATCCATCTTTATGGGGCAAGTGCAGAGAGTGACAAAGGAACACCTGTTGTTCAGCAGATAAAATTTAGTTTAGGATAATCTGAATCTCGACCTTTCTTATTCCCTGCCAGAGATGTACACACACAACCCCTTCAAGGGTAAAAGGGATGAAACCTCTTATTTTGGCTTAGATTGATACTTAGTATGGAACTCAGCACTGAGTAAGTGCCAGGCATGGGTGTTGAATGGACACAAGGTGTTCACCCACATGGTGGGTAGACAGGTAGAAACATAAAAGCATCATGCACTTACTCCTGAACCCTATACCCTCACAATTTACCCCAAACCACCCCAGACTCACATCATTTATTAATTCAATTCTACTTTGGTCAACGTCAATCATGTTAATTATTCATGTTGGGTGCCTAGCATGTGCCAAGTCATGGTACCAATTCCCTACAGATTCTTGTCCCTGTGTAGACACCTGGTATAAAGGTGGGAGAGGGTGGCTTAGTAAGATCAGTACACCCAGAGCAGGGAGGAACAGGATGGGGATAGTGGGTAGGAGCTTCTGGAGGATCCAGGGGACCCTAAGACTTTTGTCCCTGTGACTTTTGTACATGTGAATGGAAAGCCTTCCAGGGTCCTCATTTCTTATTCTTCTCTCTCCCCACAAAATTGGAAGTTGGTGGGAGGCTTGGAGTCTGAGCCAATTTGTCATTCACCAACAAGTGTGTTCTCACTGGTTGGAGTGGCTGAGGTACTCTGGAGCCAAGTTTGGCCTTGATTGCTTGGGCCTGGCACATAGGTCACAATGAACAATGCCAGAATGAACCGAGTGCACACATAGCACTTCTGCTTTTTTCTGACTCACAAATCAGAATACATTATGTAACATAAAGACCAAGTACTTGACAGCAGTGCTCTCTAGTACTAATATAGTTGTTGAACACAGAAGCGCAAATGTTCACACACACAAACACATGCACACTCAATACCACAGTCCCAGCCCCTTGCAAGACAGGCCCCTTGCATATCTTGAGGCACCCATTTTTGTGCCTTCTTATTGCACCTCAAATGTTCAGCCTCTGAGCTATGCCTGTGGTCCTTCCTGCCCCCTGGATCCTTTCCCTTAATGAATAGAGAGTCTGAAAGAGATCTTTGGAGCTAGGATTGGGGGAGGGAACAGTAAAGAAAACCTTAGCACTAGTCAGAATTTGGCTTGGAAGAAGTAGAAAAGACAGGCCTTGGGGAAAAAACCAACAATCAAATTTAAAAAACAGGGGATCTGAAGAGACATTTCTCCAAAGAAGACATACAGATGGCCAATGAATACATGAAAAGATGCTCAACATCACTAATCATCAGGGAAATGCAAATCAAAACCACAATGAGATATTACCTCACACCTGTTAGAATGGCAATTATCAAAAGACAAGAAATAACAAGTGTTGTCAAATATATGGAGAAAAAGGAAACCCTTGTGCTATGCTGATAGGAATATAAATTGGTCGATCCACCATGGGAAACTATGGGAATTCTTCAAAAAATTAAAAATAGAACTACTATATGATCTAGTAATTTGATGTCTGGATATGTATCCAAAGAAATGAAAACACTAACTGAAAAAGATATATGCACTCTCAAGTTCACTGTAGTGTTATTTACAATAGCCAAGACATGGAAGCAACCTAAGTGTCCATCAATAGATGAATAGATAAAAAAGTGTGATTTTATATGTATGTGTGTGTATACAATGGAATATTATGCAGCCATAAAGAGAAGGAAATCTTGACATTTGCAACATGGATGGACATTGAGGACACTGTGCTAAGTGAAACAAGTCAGATAAAGACAAAAAACACTGTATGATATCATTTATACACCCCCAGAATACCAAAACAACAAAAACAACAACAACAAAAAGCTCTTTGAACTCATAGACACAGAGAACAGATTGGTGGTTGCCAGAAGTGGTGGTTGTGGGGGGAGGGGTGGGCAGAAATGCGTGAATGGGGTCAGAAGGTACAAGTTGTTGTATATCTGAAATTACTGTCAATAAAACCTCAACTGAAAAAAGGGAGAGACATGCCTTGGATTGTCTCTCCTCAATTCAGGCCAAAGTACTTGAGGGACAGGAGTTGGTGGCTCTGAAAGGGAACTAGTCATTCAATCCCTTCAACCTCAGTGAAGCCCCTCTACCTGGCATGGCAGAGACTATAAATTCAATTATAACTCAAATAGAGAGCAGAGGTGCAAGAGCTTGGCTTGGAGTGGGGACGGCAGGTGAGCAGGCATGGATACAGATACATAGACACAAAGCACACAGACCCACATTATACTCAGGAGACACACACAGACCTACACAGACAGATGTACGACACCCATACAAAGAGATACAGGAGTACAGATACCAATTCAGTACACATGCACCTATACCCAGAGAGACCATGACCACACAGACCCACTACACACTTTCACAGAGAGCCCCACCTGTTCCTTGCCCACAACCAGCAGAGTCAGACCCTTACCTGAGAGTGCAGAGCAGGGGACAGGAGGAAGTCTGAGGCTGTCTGGGTCCTCAGGTGTATTTGTATATGGTGGGAGGGGTGGGGATGGTCAGGTGCACTGGGAGGATTACGAGTAGAGGGTGTGGGGGAAAGAGGTGGGACAGACTGATCTTTATCTGAGCAAAGAGCAGCTGGAAACAGTTTTCGTGTGTGTGTGTGTGTGTGTGTGTGTGTGTAGCAGGTGAAGAGAGTGGGGAACAACCCATTACTTGATTGGTCTGGTAACAAGACGCCAAGGCAGGGGTCTCAAACTCTGGCAAGGCTATTCAGCACCCAAGGCTGGCTCTATATATACATTTGTGGAGCTGCTACTAGACCCCAGGCCTTGAACTGCTTCACACACTTTAGTTAACCCACTGACTCCTACAAAATAGAATTCTTACCCAGTTTCGTGGGTGGAGTTGGAAATGGTGACTATAGTGAAGGGACCTGGTGGAATCTTTGCCTTGGGCAACAAGCCCCAGGTCTGAGTTCTCAAATGTGCTGTCTCAGCCCAGGGAGCCAGCCTGTGAGTGGAAATCAAACAAGTCAGAAAAGGGAACTTTGAGGATGAAATGTAGACAAATGGGAGGGGAGCCTGGCGCTTTGAAGTCCAGGGTGCCAGCTTGCTCTGCACTCTGCAAACCCCTGTGGTCTGGCTTCCACCAAGCCCTCTGACCTCTGCTGTGAGCCATAACCCTTTGTTCTGTGTGCTCTGGACACACTCTCTCCCCTTGTCTCCTGCAGACAGGCCAGGTGCCCCTGTTATAAACTCTATCTACCTGGATCCTTTCTTCTAATGTCTCTTGCCCCCACTGGACTGTATGCTCACTTTTGTATTCCCAGAGACTGGCCGTTAGCAATTCTTCTGGCACTCAGCAGGTGCCCAGTAAATATCTGGTGAATGAATGAAAGGTTGAAGTATAGTTATTGCTGGGTACTAACAGAAATATTACATAATATATATATATAATAGTCTCCATTTCTGCGTTTTACATTTTGTATTTTTTTCTTTTTTTATGTTTTTTTAAAAATTAATTTTTTCTTCTGAAAAAAGGAGGAAGATCTCTTTCATGATCATAGCTCTCTGGTTGATCTGAACTCATGCTACACACCCTTGGGTTCACAAGGTTAGGCAAAACTTCCACCCTCAACTAGGCTAAGGGCTCACTTGGCCCCTGTTGTAATCAAGAATAAGAACCACATGAAGTCAAAAGCAATGCAAGAGAAAGCGGAGGAGTTAAAACAGCTGCTGTTCCAGGTTTTCCACTAAAGAGCCTGGATGAACTATCTGCACCCGAATGGCATGAAATTCATTTTTAAAAAGTAACATACCTTTTGCCAGATGGGTACTAGACTTATCGGGGTGATCAATTTGTAAGATGTGTAAATGTCTAATCACTATGTTGTATACCTGAAACTAATATATTATTGTATATCAGCTGTAATTGAAAATAATGTAATAAAATAAGAAAAAAGTAACATACCTGAGAAATGAAAACAGGTCTTCACAATAATTTATACTTGAATGTTCGAAGTAGCTTTGTTTGGGAAAGCTAAAAATTGTGTCTATCGATAGGTGAATGAAGAAATTGTGGTGCATGCATTTGATGGGATACTACTCAACAATAAAAAGAAGGACTATTGATAGATGCTAAAACATAATTGAATCTCAAAATAACTGTCGAGTGATAGAAGCAATAAAGAAAAAATATATGCTGTATAAGTCTGTCTACAATAGGTTCCAGAATTTTATAAAATTTTAAAAAATGTGAATTAATTGATATTCACAGCAGATTAATGGTTGCCTGGGAACAGCCTGGCGGGAATGGGGCGAGTATGGAAGGAAATGTTAGAAAGGAACACCAGGACACTTTTGGATTTGATGGATATTTTCGTTATCATGATAATAATGATGAAGTATACATATGGAAAATTTATCTAATTGTGCAATTTGTGCAGTTTATGGTATGTTAATTTGGTGTTAACTAGAGCTGTAAAGGTGAAAGTAACATAACTACATCAGAAGGAAAAAGTGATTCTTCTTTATTTCCATAGTGAGCAGAAAAGTATTTCTGTGTGTCAGGCTCTTTTATAGTATCAATGATCTCATATCAGCTCCTAGAAATAGGTGTTATCTTCCCTTCTTTTGCAAATAAAAAAAGTTCAGGATTCAAAGATGTTTAGAAACTTACCTGAAGTCATCCAGCCAGTGTACAGTTTGTCCCAGTTGCAACCATCTGAGTTTAGGGCCTGGTCCCTTTACCTTATCATTGTCTCTCCTTTCAGGAATGCTCTTGTGAACAATTAGCGTGCTTTGGCAATATTATGGGCACAGGACTTTGTTCCATGACTAGGTGGGGAGTTATTACTACATCACACACATATTTGCTGGGAGCCTTCTGGGAGCCAGGGCTGGGAGGGTGGAGGGCAGATGTCTATGGGGGAAGTTTACAAAGGCTTGGTGCTTACAGAGCTCCCAACCTTTAGTCTACATGGTGTAAATGGCATGACACATGTCCCCCACGCCCTGTCCTCACCAGCCTCCACCCACCCCCTTCCAGGAATTCTCCTCTTCCCCTTCTGGGACCCTGTTGACCTGATCTCCCTACCCCTACCCCCAGCTTTGGCAAGAAGCTGAAGGGAGATATGCCTATGTCCTCAGGGACCCCCAAAAGGGAGAGTGGGGCTGCAGGGCTGAGGCATGGGGGGCAGGGTGGGACTCGCTGCCCTGAGCTTGAGGTTCAGGGCTTCAATTCTCACCATTTCTGTAGTTGAGGTCCTAGCTCCAATCTGGTCTGGCTGGCAGGCGTGAGGACCTTGGGCATAGGGACCTGTCTTGCTAGGGCAGACAGACAACATAGGACAGACTGAGCAGGCTGGGTGGGGTGGGAGGCCTACCAAAAGGTGAGAATGCCCATAGCAGGGTGAGCACTTTGGAGTCACTTTACAACAGAGTATGATGTTCCCAGGTTCTCCCCTACCCAACCCTAAGGTGTTGCAGGCCAGCAGAGCCTCAGCCACATACATCCCCTCTTTCCTTTAGCACTGTGCTTATTAGTGGTAAATGCTCAGCAAGTACTTAGATTTATTGCTTGGCTGAGAGGGTGATGCTCCCCTGTCAGAAGGGCACCAAGCAGAAGAGGAAGGAGCCCTGGGGAGCAAAGAAGACCTTGCTGGGGTGAGGGGCTGAAGGGAGTCTCCTATAGCAGAAGAGGCTACAGGTGGGGGTCTCAGGAGGGTGCAGACTAACAGTATAGACCAGAAGGCAGGATGTCCCTCTCTGTGACCCCCAATTCCTCTCAAAGAGCCAGCAAGGCTCCCTGCTCCTTGGGTGCCCTATGAAGTGGGGAGGGAGGCAGGATAGCCAACCACTGTTATATAGTTTAGATGGACAGGTTTCTCACAGCAGGAGGGCGAAGGTGGCTGACCTTGGGTATGGGGGCTGGAGAGCCTGCTGCAGGGCTGGGACAATGGCTTCAGCAGTTTAGGGCAGGTGCAGTGGGGAGGCCTCCACCCCACCACCCAAACTCCTGGGCAGGTCACTGACCCTAGTTGCCAAAAAGAAGCTAATATCACCTGCCCTGGCTAATTCACAGATTTCATACTTGACAAGATCAAACAGTGTCACATATATGAGGGTTTGGACAAGGTCAGATGTAAGTGCAAGTTGTTATTACTATTATCAAGATTAGCACCGAGGACCTATTTGACTTCCTGGCCTTCTCATTCCTTCACTTGGTCACACTGAGATCTTCCTGCCGGACAAGGCACTAACTCTGGCCTCTGGTATCATTCAGAGTATCTTACTGACAGGCTCCTGAGAGGCTCTCTTCCTGCCACAGCCTCTTGCAACACCCTCCTTCCCCCTAAGGTGACCAAACGTCCAGGTTAGCCTAGGACTAAAGGGTTTCTGGGCGAAGGACTTTTAGTGCTAAAACAGGGTCAGTTCCAGGCAAATCAGGACAATTGGTCACCCTATTGTCCTCCCCACCTCCAGGTTGCTTCCTCTTCCCTGTCCCAGGCATTTCAGCATGTTCTCTCTCAAAGGCCCTTCCCTCTTCTTGGTGGGACTGGCAAGCTCCCTCCAGGTTCTGGGCATAGGCTCCTGCTTTTGTGCTCCCCGCACCCCGCTCTTTCTCATGTCTCACTTGGCTGACCTCTTTTGGCTTCAGCTTCCTAAACTACTGCGTGGCCTCCTCAGCTCTTGCTGTGAAACTTCCAGCAAGCACCTCTGGACCACTTTATATGCCCCCGGCGCCCCACGCCCTTTCCCCATACCCTCATCTGCCCTTCAGAAGCCTCTCCAGTCTGGTCTGCACCTTTCTAACCTAACTTTCTCCTGCTGGTCAGAGCCAACACCACTTCCCATGCTGCATTCAGGAAGGCCCTCTTACTACCATCCCCTTTCTGAGTCTTGCTCATTCCCTTGAAGTGGATCTCCTAGAACAGTCCTCCTCCACTGGCCTGAGCCCTGTGCTGCCCTGGCCTCACTCAGGCTAACTTGGCCTGGCATTGGCAATTGGCTCCAAAGTGGAGCCTGGGTCTTCACCTACTTGTTCCCTTGTTGCCTGGGCCAGGTGAAGCACACAGTAGATGCTGCTACTGTCATTGGCAAGCCCTAACAGAGGTAGTACTTAGCCTCTGGTGTGGGGCGCTCTGTGCTGGGGCTTGGTGGTGGGGTTTGGGGAGACCTGTGAAAACACTGTCAGTTACCTTTGCAGCTGCCAAGGAGCAGAGAGCCCCCAATAAAAGAGAGCCTCGACAAGGGGGCCCCCAGGGGTTCAGTTTCGCGTCAGTGTTCACATTCCATTTCTGGACCTAGAACTAGGAAGCTTGTGAAGCCCCAGCCCTGGGTGTGCCCTAGAAAGCAGATGGAGGGATGGGTCCCCAGACCAGCCTTCCTTCTGCTTCCTGATGCCTCAAAGGGCTTTAGCCGCACCCTGCTCTGGCATGTGTGTTCTTGGGAGGGGCAGGACCTAGACTTTGTCCCTGGCAACTGGAGCCTGCCCAGCGCTGGTCCCTCCAGCCCTAGACCCTACCTCCTGTACTGAGTCCTCCCCACGCAGAGCTAGGACTATCCTAACCCAAGAGGTCTGTATATACCTAGTAAGTAGGAGTTAGGATAGCAGTTTCTTGAGCCAGGAATGGCTGTGGTGGGGAGTAGCGGGAGTGGGTTTATAGGAAAGAAACACTGTACTTTAAGCCACCCTCTTGCTCCCTCCCATTTGGAGGGCCACCTCTCATGGAATCCAGCCTTGCCCATCCTCTTCCTCAATACTCGTCCACCCACCTAGAGCTGGCAAGTGGCACCAGTCAGTGACCTCTAAGGGCTCAGACCCAGCCAAGAAGAATGGTTCCTAGCCACTGGGGTGAAAGCCTGAAACTGGGCCCAGTGGGATCCAGAGGCAGGTAGAGCACAGGGACTACTTCCAGGAGCACCCAGTGCTAGCTGGAGAGAGATGGCAGCTAGAGCTTGGGACTTCAGAAGGTACAGAGCATGGGGGAGGGGACCAGGCAGGGAGAGCACCCTGGAGAGGGTGGGGCAGGCACCTGGCCTTGCTGGATATGCTGAGCAAGGGACAACAAGTTGGGAGGCATAATGAGAATGCTGAGGGGGTGGCTCAGGATCTCCTTACCAGATCACAAAATGTTCTCATACCCTAGGGGACGCCAGCAGGCTGGCAAGAGGCAGCCTTTGGGGTGCCTCAAAGGATGCTGTGGTGGTAGCATCCAGAATGTGCCTCTCATCATTATCTGAGGCAAGACGAAAACTATTTTAAGCTTTACCCTGGGTCACATATTGTTCTAGATACATATGGATGTTACCGTGTTATTTC
Organism: Cynopterus sphinx; assembly: GCA_030015415.1. Classification (NCBI taxonomy): domain Eukaryota; kingdom Metazoa; phylum Chordata; class Mammalia; order Chiroptera; family Pteropodidae; genus Cynopterus; species Cynopterus sphinx. Next base: position 86,516,294 of record CM057384.1, on the reverse strand, counting down.
ATTTCATCTGCCAACGACTCAGTGAAGTAGGTATACCTCATTTTAGAGATGAGGACCAGAGACATAAGGAATTTACCTAAGATCACACAGCCAGTGAGGAGCAGAGATAATTTGGAATCCACCATCCTGCTCTGCCTCATCTCATGACAAAGTTGAAGGACAAGGGCTTATATTTAATGACCAGACATCTACAGGGCAGCCGTTCTGGAAACAGTGCATCGGGTCTTGAGAAGTGCAGGCCCCATGATGGGGCCTCTGCCAAGTCTGTGCCCTCAGTCTCAGCCTGCGGTCTAGAGGGTCTTTCCTCCCTTGAGGCCTCCCTCCTCTTTCCTCCTCAATGAGAATCCCCAGCCTTGCAGCCAATCTTGCCCTCAGGGTTGGCTCTGAGTCTGTGTGCCATGGACCAAGAATACCTTCCCAAGGGAAGAGATATGACCTGCCTGTGTAAAGTATGGGTGTAGGTGATATGGGGGTGGGGAGTGGAAAGAGAGCCGGCCAGGGAGGCAGGTGACTGGGTGGCATCTAGTAGAATCTGTGCTGCAATCAGGCTGTGCAGCTTGGGCAAGTGGCATTATCTTTCTCCTCATCAATAAAATAAGTCTTCTACAACTGCATAGCTTCTTTAGTCTGATGGGGATGGGAGGTGGGGATTACAGACACTGGAGAGGAGCTGGGGAGCAAGAAGGGAGCAAGGAAGACCCCTCCCCCAACCAGGCTCGTGCAACTCTGCTGCCCCCTGGTGGTTGCACGGAGTAACAGAGACATGGTCTCTTGGGGAACATCATGCAGGTCATCTCCCTGCCTCCCTCAGACATGAAAGAAAAATTCACTTTTAGGGGTCTTTACCAGTCATTGCCTCCCTCAGGGCTGTGTGCATTCTGGGTGAGAGAAAGGCAGCCGCAGCCTATGCTCAGAGTATGCACGGCTATGCCCAGGATTGCATGGGTTATGCACTCACGTATTCATTCTGCAAGTGCTGCAGGAAGGTCTGTAGTTTGCAAGGGCACTGTGCCAGGCCCTGGCAATCTGGAGGCACTTGGCACATCGTTTCTTCCCTCGGAGAGGCTCTGTTCAGTGGGAGAGCAGAAAGGCAAGCCACAGACTCTGGAGAAAATAGGAGAATGTGGTGGCTGCTCCAAGGTGTGACATATTGTGTGAGTAACACTTGGGAAGCACATAGCCAACAACTCTGAGGCCCTGTCTTAATGCTGGTTTGTCCTGGGCACATGGGCCTCCAGCCTGATGGGTTGAAAGTCTCTCCCTTCAGGTCCTTTCAGGAGAACTGGGTCATCCTCCCCACGGGATGACTAGATTTTTACCTGTGCCTCCTGTTCCCCTGCTACTGTCCTGCCCCTAGTCTGGCTGGGAAAGGGAGGAAGGGAAACAGCAGACCTTGCCTCACCCCTGCAGCCTCTTCTATCTATACCCATCCTCCTCATACCTGGTCTAGGATCCTGTGTTCCAAAGATGACAGAGAACATTAGGTCTCGGCTACCTCTTCTCCTCCTAGGCCGGTGCTCTATGGACCTCCCAGCTTCAACAACACGGTGTGGGCAGGTGATGGGAAGCTTGTCTGTCACCCCACCAGTGCCCTGCCCCTCACCATCAGATCCTCTGCTGGAATTCAGCAGCCCGTGTAGGGAAGCACACGTAGAAGGTGAGAGATGGAGTGAGTGTGTGTGTGTGTGTGAGAGAGAGAGGCTCAGGGCTCCTTAGCTTGGGTGCGTCACATTGCTGGGAAAGTAGATGAGTCTGACTCAGTGGGAACATCCGGCAGGAAAGGAAGAGAGAACACTGTGGCATTTGGGATGAGAACTCTGGGGCTGCGGAAATTGGGTGTGGGGTCAGAGGTGGTGTGTGAAGGCCTGTCCAGAAAAGAGTCCAAACATGGTGGAGAGGGGAGGGCAGACAGGAAGGGGAGGTTCAAGGGGAGCAGAGGTTGGACCCTCAGGCTGCCTGGACTGATCTGGGGAAGACAGAGAGGGTAGTGGGACTTTCTGCTCTGGAGACTGAAGGGGACAAGTCATGGCATGGAATTAGAGAAACTGGGATCTGATCAATCAGGGATGTGGGGAATGCAGAGACCTCTGACAATTCCCCTCAGGGCTTAGAGATTTGGGCCCTGTAACTGTTGAAACAGACCCCAGGTGCTCCTGATACAGAGACAGTACCCTTCTTCCCAGCACCCCAAATCCCTAGTCCCAAAAACTCTCAGGGTAGGACTGCCAGGCAAGTTGCTCCCTTGGGCAGAGGGACTGGTGTTAGCTATGTAGGGAAAATTTGAGAGACTTTCCCAAGGAAGCTGCTTCCTTTCTCTGGGTCAGAGAGGCTGTAAGGCCCAGCCCTAGAGAGCAAGGCCAGGAAGAGCCCAGAGTTCAGAGCCGAGGGGGAAAGGATGGTGGCCAGTTGTGAATTGTGGTGGCAAGGGTCTTGAGGGAAGGCCCAGCATCCCACACCAAGGGGAGACCCGAATAGTTGAGCCTCCCAGGAATGGCTATACTTTAAAATACATAGAAGACAATCTTCAACCCAAGGAAATAAATACTAACGGTGCTATTTTAGGTACATAGTAGTATTTGGTGGCCTAGGAGAGGTGAGCTTCCTGTTCCTTCAAATTATTTAAACCAGTACTGGTAAAGAGAGTGGGGGGAGGCTCATTTTAAGTGGGGGCCCTCAGATTAGGGAGTTCGATGGACTGTGTCCTGTAGGCTTTTCTCTACTAAGGGGGAAGACGAAGGCCCGCATTGTCTGCCCAGCTATCTGTAGGCAGGCCCAGCTGAGGCTTTGCTGGGGCACAGAGCCTTGGGGAAAGTAGGGCCTGGGGCAGCCGGGTCCCTTGTGTGGGCTCAGCCTGTTTGGAGACACTGGGGCAGGACAGGGGAGAGGTGTTGGGCTGGGCCAGCTGGCTGCTGGTGTCCTGGTCCTCGCCCTCTGAGCGTGCATGGGTGGGGGCAGTGGCCACGGCATTCCTGGCTGGGAGCCCAGAGGAGTCTTTTGTAATCACAACATGATCTCGTGTGCTGAGAAGCGAAGCCGGCAGGGAGAGGCCGACAGAGGCCCGGCTCCGCAGCGGCGTCCCTCCTGCTCTGGCTCCCCTGGGGCTGCTCTGGAATTCTCTCTGTGCCCGCTGTTGCCATGCACTCAGCTGTGAGTGGCACCTTGCCCTTGGTGGAGGGCTTCTTGGGTCTGGGAGAGGGCTGGGATAACAGGAAGCCATACTTTGGGGGCAGCTGGGGACAGCTGGGCCTGGGAGGAAGAGGGCTGTGCCTGGGCGGGTGGGGGGCTGGGCAGGGCATTGGTCACGGTGGAGACCCTGCAGCCAGATAGGGAGGAACCTGGGCCTGCCTGTAGAGCTGGCTCTCCCCTGTCTCTACTGCCAGCAGCTCTCAGCCTGGAGAGGCTGGGCCCCTGGGAGTGGCTCTTTCCCACAGGCTAGACGCAGGCCTGGGTGGGGAGTGGGGTCCAGGGCCTGGGAGCTCGGGACAGATAAGGGGCCTCTCTTTTCTCTGTAGTTCTGGGCCTGGGAGCTGAACAGCTCCCTTGCCGACCTCCTGAATCCCCTGGCAACTTCCCAGTCACGGCAGGTCCAGGTTCGCTGCCAGAGCCATTTATAACTCCCATTCCAGGCTCTGCTCTGCAGTGAAGCTCCCTGGAGAGCCGGGGGAGGGGCAGCCCACTGTATGGAGCTCTGGGCCTGGGTATGGGGCCCTGATGTGAACCCCTGAGGAGGCAGAAGGTTGGGCAGACAGGCCTAGTCAGGTGGAGGCTTGGGGCCTTTTATGTGCCATCCCCCCCTTGTGACACTAGCTTTAGATCTGGGGATCTGTTCCTTGGATGATAAGAATCTGGTGGGAAAGTTTGGTCACTAGTAAGGAATGGGCCCAGTAGTTAGGAGCTTTGGGGCCCTTGCTTTCTGCAGGGACCTCATGGGGCCGAGTCCCCAATAAGCAAGCAGGAAGATAAGGATGCAGAGCTGGACAGGAGAATAGTTGCCCTTCGCAAGAAGAACCAGGCCTTACTACGCAGGTATCAGGTGAGTGGGCTGTGCCAGGGGCCAGGAGGACTGGCTGGGTTGGCATTCTCTATCTGACCCACAGACCCTTGTGTGGGGGTCTCACCCTGCAGGCTCTGCCTAGGAACAAGGTTTGGGTGGGTGTGGTCCATTTCAAAAGCTCTATGAAGGTCTTGGGGACTCTGTGATGTGGTACCTCTGCCCCCTGGTGTCCCACTGGTATTTCTCTGTGTCGGCCTGTTGGCATTTGTGTTTCTGTGCGTCTGGGGGCTATGGCCTCTGCTGACCCCGAGCCCTCCCACAGGAGATCCAGGAAGATCGTCGACAGGCAGAGCAGGGGGGCATGGCTATGACCACGCCAGAGGTTCTCCGACCTGACAGCCTCACTGTCACCATCAGCCAGGTTCCTGGTGTAAGCCCCACCTGGGAGACAGGGTGGGGTGGCAAGGAGGTGGAACCCCAGCCTGTATCAGGGGAGGACAACTGCCCCTGCTCCTCTGCTCCTCTCACAGTTCTGTGGCGCACCCTCCAGCTCTCAACTTCATACAGCCCAGGCCACTGCTGTCCTCCTGTCCTCAAAGGGCCATAGCTAAAAGGTCACCAAATAGAAGCCTCCTCATACCCTTTTCCAGCCCCACAGCCCTGTATGTATGCCTCAAAGCATAGGCCACTACTAAACCCCAAACCCCCGGGGGACAGAGAAGTGGGGCTGAATGCCAGGAACAGTGGCTGAGGGACAAAGCCCCATTGTCCGAGTGCTCTGGATTTCTCAGCAGAGATGGCGGGCACTGTGCATCTTGGGCCCCTGGGAGGCCCCAGGCCCTAGATAGCCTAATGCCACTGGTATGTGAACGCCCTGTAGAGTCAGCTCCTCTGTGGGCATTCCAGGGAGGGCCAGGGTTGGAACCTGGCCTGGGGAACCACCCGAAGGACCCAGACCCCAGCTCCTGCTCAGCGCTGCCCATGTGGCCTGAGGGGACAGCACCTCATTCTGTAGGAGAAGCGCGTGGTCAGCCGAAACTGGTCAAGGAGCACACTTGGACCTGGAGCAGCCACTGAGGTGCTCGAAGATGAAATGGTGGAAGACCACACTGGTACTTTTTGCTCTGGAGAGCGAGTAGAGCTGGCAGTGACCATGGAAAACAAAGCCAAGGTGAGCAGGGTGGGTGGGGGAAGCCCAGGTTCCAGACAGGTAATCTCTTTTTCCCCAGCTTTGCTATGCTGCCCATCCTTACCTCCCCAGGCCAAGCGGATTGTACGTGAGAAGCCCTCCAGAGCAAGGAGCCAGTGTGGGGCAGAAGGGTCACCTGGAGAGGGCTTAGGCCGGGGCCCCTCCATGCAGATGGCTGTCAGCATGGATTCTGCACGGAAGGTACATCTTCAAGAAGGGATGGGAACGTGTATGGGGTGGTCCCATTTGGGGGAGGCTGAGAAGCTGAGTCACATATGTCCCCCATCTGGGGACATGCCCAGGCAGTCAGGACTAGCAAGAATTCCCACCCCTTTTTCCTTTCTTGGGCCGGTTTCCACTTTGGGAGGGCTTTGCAGTAAGAGATAGGGTAAGCCAGACATGTGTTCCAGCCCCTTACCCTACTTGGACCTCTGGTGGCAAGTGGGTGGGGACTGGGAGAATGTAGGGGACTGGCCATGTGCCAGGTATGACCTCTAGGTGGCAGCAGCACCTAGTTCTGGCTCTGGTTCACAGCTGTTGGGTGCCTCTCCTCTCTGGGCCTGGCCACACATTCCTACAGCACCCCTGTGGATAGGTGCAATTGTTACCCCTTTTTACAGATGAGGAAATGATACACAGAGAGGTTAAGTAAATTGCCAAAAAGATACAGCTAGCAAATGGATGGAAATCGTGCCTATGGCAATAGTACATTAGCGATTGAACTAATCTAATTTTTAGATGGAAATATCAAAAGCCTCAAGAGAGGAAGGGGTTGGTAGACTCTGGATTTCCAAACTCTATGCTTTTTCTGCTTCTACCCTTTGGTGCTGAGTGTCTTCTCCTGGCAGGGAGCTCAGGAACCCCCGACTCCAGGCCTGGTCCCAGGCTCAGCTCCCCACCAGCCAGTACGGGAGGCCCTGGAGGTGAACTGGGACTATGCCCAGTGGAAGCAGGAGCGGGAGCAGATTGACCTGGCCCGCCTCGCCCGGCACAGAGATGCACAGGGTGACTGGCGCCGCCCATGGGACCTGGACAAGACCAAGCCCACGTGGGTGGCAGGGCTGGGTGGCTTGTTGGGCTGACATGCTTGTGGGGCTTGCGATAGGGTTAACTGTGGGTCCTTCCTGGAGGGCTGCTGGGACCCTCCCCAGGGTGGTGAGGGTCTGTCTGTCTGGGCCTTTGGGTCAGGGCTCTATGTAGGCATTGCTCCTCATCTTTCTTGGCCTATCATCTCCCTGCTGCCTTCAGCCCTGGGTCTGGGATTGAAGGAGATAGTATCCGTGTAGGTCTTGCTGCAGCCTCTGCCCTTTCTGCACCAGCAACCTGACTCCCTCCGTCTCCACAGGCTACAGGACTTCAGCAAGCCTCGGAAAGGGGGCCCAGGCAGGTCGGGCAGCTCCAGGGGTGAGCCAAAACCCACCTCACTCCTTGCCCTTCTTTGGCTTTTTTACCCCTCACCCCCCTCTTACTCTCTTTTTCTCTGTCTCTTGGTTTACCATTTATTTTCAGAGCTAGAAGGAAGAATGAAAGAACATCTTCCGTCCTTTCTCTCCCTGCCCTTCCTCCAAACCACAGCTCCTGCCCTGGGGTTTTGACCCCAGAGGTCTGGGGAGGAGGCTTATGAGGAAGTCTGTGCTGAGGTCCCACTGAGTCATTGGTCCCTCATGGGTGAAGGCCCTAGTTCCCCTGTCCTTGGACTAGCATAGGAACAGAATTCTGTGAATTAACTGGTCCCCTTATTTTATATATGGGGAAGCTGGGGCTGGAGAAGCTGGTTAGTCACTTAGTCAGGAGTGGCAGAGCGAGCACAGGGACCCAGCTTTCCTGAACTCCAGAACCAGGAATCTTTTGGGGAGCTAGAAAACCCACAACTAGACTAAAAAGAGGACCAATAGCTTTCTGGTCTTGAAAAAATTGGTGGTCCTGCTTTGGGTCCTTTGTCACCCCATCCTTTCTCTATTTTCTTTTCCTTAGGTCCCAGGAGCCAACAAAAGCTACAGACCCCACCATTGTCTCCTGATGGCAAAGGTGAGTTGGGAGAGGAGAAGCAGGGTCCTATGAGCTGAGCTGCTCAGGTCTTCTTCCCTTCTTGATTTGTGACCATTTCTTATAGGCGTTACTACTTGGGGTGGTCAACCTAGCAGACTCTTGGTGGCACCGGCCACATACAGCAAAGCCCGGGGAACAGAGAGGCTGACTGGCAGGGCCCGCAGGTAATAAATGGGTGGCAAGGGGCAACATCAAGGGAGGCATCTGAGCTTCCTGATTTCCCGGCTCTCCCTTGCCCCTGGGAGGTCAGGACCTGCACTGGTCCAGGTGCCTGCTCTGGGTCCCCAGGGCCTCTGCCTCCTGGCTGACTGCTGCCTGGTGGCAGGTTAATGATTCAGGGAGAGGCCATCAGCAAAGGCAGCAGCAGTGAGTCTGGTGCCCAGGGAGGTTGGCAGTAATTACAGCAGTTACTTTCCCTTGGGAAGTCAGGTGCCTTTCCCAGGCAGCCCAGGCAGAAACATGCCTGAAGTTCCCACAGAACTCAAGGTGCTTTACAGGCTTAGCCGTAAACAGCAGCTGGGGATCTGGGATGGGGCTAAAGAGGGTGGTGTTTAGAGGAAATAGTTGGACTTGGGGAGCAAGGTGTGCTGGAAGGGGAAGCATCCTGGAGCTTCTTTCTGGCTCTGATGCTCCTGAGACCTTGGGCCTCTAGCTTCTCCCTGGCGAACATGGGCTGCTGGCTACCATGCAAGCGATGTGAAGTGTGGAGGGCAGGAGTATGGCTTGCCATGTGCTGTGTTTCTACAGGTGGGAGACAAAGGAAGACAAGGAGGAGGTAGAGAGCCAGGAGGTAGGTACCTGGATAGAGGGTGTGGTGGGCTAGGGACATGATCCCTGGATTTGCTAGCCAGCAGGGCCAATCTCTTGTTTCAGGGAAGTCAAAGCATCAATAAGACTCTGAATGAGAAGGAACATGCACAGATACAGAGCACAACGGAGCAAGGAAGACCCTCCAGTGCCCTGGCAACGAGCCCAGCCCCCACATCTCTGGAGGGGCCAAAAAGGGAGTCAGAAGCTTCAATGGCCAGTCCAGTCCCTGGCTCTCCACAAAACACTGACTTGGTTCCCCTTGACCTTTCTCTAGGAGGCACTAGTAGCTCTGGGCCTGGGAAGAGTACATGTGTGCTCAGTCCAAGGCCTGGTGCCGAGGAGAGCCCTGTGTCCTGGCCAGATAGTTCTGAGCAGCCCCTAGGGTGGAATGATCCCCAGGCTGAGGCAGAAGTCCAGACTTTCTCTGAATCACAAAGAGGAGTAGGGCCCCTAGAGCCCAGAAAAGACAAGTCTGGCAAGGCTGGCGCCCAGGAGTCCCTGGCACAACGAAGTAGGCCCACCAGAGGAAACAGCCAAAGGGCAAGGGGCACAGGAGGTATGAGGAGCAGGACAGGGGGCCCTGGGCCTGCAGGGAGATGCTGAGCAAAGCTCCTGGGAGCAGGGATACCAGCAGGGGGAGAGAAGGAGGGGAGAACACAGTCAAGAGCCTTCTTCGTGATGGGCTTCTGGTGGCTGGTAGCTTGTGGCAGCATGGTTGAACAGCTTAGCAAACTCTCTGGCACAATGATATTGTGAGGGCAAGGAGCTGTCCTTCCCTGTACCTCACGTGCACATTCCTGTGCCCATGTGTGTTTTCACCTGGTCTCTGAGGCTGATGAGCCCTTTCCTGGGACTACTGCTGATTAGGCCATGAGCTTCCCTTGCGCAGGGAGAGAACAAGCACTTTGCACTTGGCTAGCCTGGTCTTTCCAGCTGCCAGCTGTCAGCTCCTCAGGTGCAGGCAGCCTCAGCAGCTGGCATGGCCAGCCCAGGCCTGGCCCTTTTTCCCACGCCTCTGTCCTGCACCCAGGTGACTCATAGCCCCAGACACACAGAGTGGCTAAACCAGGGGAGTCTCACCAATTAGCTGGGGCCCAGAGAAGGAGGCCATAGTGGGCAGGACTGAGCTGGGGCTAGAAGAGCAGAGCGCAGGTCTCCTCAGCAAAAGGAAGGGTACCTGCAAAGGCCTACTCTCTGAAGTCAGCTGCGGGGAGGACAGTCTCCTCTTCCCATAGTAGGGTGGGAGAGCTTACCATCAGGGACCCGCTCCCCCACACCCAGGTCAGATACTGTGTGCACCCTGAATAGGGGTCAGGGGCAGCCCCGCATACCAGGGTCATTTCCTGTCATCTCCTACTTCTTCTTCCCACCACCTCCCTGCACCAGGGTCAGGCAAAAAGCAAGGATTAAGACAAGGGCTCAGAGAAGAGAAACATCAATTCTAGCTAAGTACAACATCAGGACTTGTCTTTCCTTCTTAAGTCTCCATTCCTGCCCCTCCCCTGAGGCCCACGTCTAGTGAATTATCCAGACTCTGCACAAGCTGTGGCTTCCTCTCCATTCAACAAACATTTCCTGAGCACCCACTACCAGCAATGCAGCTGGTGGGCGATGGCAACTTTGCCAGCAGGAGGGAGGAAAGAAACTGTCATCAGACAGATCCGGGCTGCACAGCAGGAGCTGTTCTTGGCTGTAGGTGCCTGAGAGAGGCTGAGGATGGTGGTAGGAGCCCAAAGAGAGCCATCCCACCACTGTTCACAAAGGCAGGTACTCCTTTTCTCATCATGCCTGCCCTTTGCCCCCAAGCCCTTGCCTGAATCTGTCTTTGTTTGACCCCCTCTGCACCCCTCCTCTCTGGTCCTGCTGGGTTGTTCCTCAATGCTGAGGGTCCCAGGCCTCATCATCCTCCCTGGGTTCTCTTGGAGGTGTCCAGATCATCCCCAAGATTCTCCACTGCCAAAGAGAGGCCTTTAACCATGGGGTCACAGCCTCGGGCTTCCTCACTGGTTCTTGTTCCCCCTCTACCCTTCTGGTGAATTATCCAGACTCCACCCAAGCTGTGGCTTCCTCTCAGTTTCCAGGAAGTGCAAGAAAAGGATCAGATTGTTTAGAGCAGTGCTTGTCATGTGCTAAGATATAGTGTAATGAAGATTTTAAGTCAGTAGGTCTGCGGCAGGCCTAGAAACTTGCATTTCTAATGCATCTCTAGGTGATGCCCATGCTGCTGATTCCCAGACCACTAATGGTTTGGACTAGGATACATGGAGGGTTGAGGCAAAGCTAGACTCTAAACTTTCATTGCTCAGTTGCTGGCTACATAGGGAATGGGAGGCACTGCCCCTGCAGGTAGACGCTTCCTGGCTTCATGGTTGGATGGGAAGCTGAGGCACTTAGGAAGATGCTTGACAGACCAGTGAGTGGTGATGCCAACTTCCTGTAGTAGAGAGTGAGAAAGCTGGATGGGAATGGAAAGAGGGGAAGGGAGGTTGAAGAGGTTGCTGCAGGGTTGATTAGAGGGGTTTTGGAAAGGCTTGGGAACATTCTTATGTATTTGGGAGGAAGACCCCTGTGAGAATGAATAGGCAAAGAGTGAAAGAGTTCCAGCTCAAGGTTTCCTCTTGCCTTCTAGTCACATACATTTGGCTTTGGAGCATGGCTCAGGCTCTGGAACCCTTGTCTCCCAAAGTATAAAGCTGGTGTAAAGCAGGTTCAGGAAGTCTTTGAATGCAGATGTTTCCAAAAATAATTGTCATCAAGAATTCGAATTCTAAGAGTCACAAACTGCTCCCAACCCCCAATGCTGCCAACTGTACAGATGTGCTAAGGCATGTTTGATTATGAGATGAGGATGTAGTATTTGAGCAGAGCTCTGGTTCAGCCCTCACAACAGGACCTAAGCTAAAGAGAAAGATGGGCAGATAGGGCTTTACTCCTAGAGGGTAACATCTAGAAGGATGTTGGGAGAAAGAATGTCATAGGAGTCACTAGGGGCTGGAGAGAATGGAGATTGGCATAGGACGTCTTTGCCGGAGGAAGATTATAGGGCAAGACAAGTATTGTTGAGCTTTACTCAAAAAAGAGGAGCTATTCTTCAGGACAAAGGGAACTAGCAGCTATGGTGGGCCACCCTTCCTGGTCTAGGATGGAACAAGCTTTGACCCACAAACCTTGAGGTCATGGAAGGCTGGGTTTATCTCTTCCTGACTCCTTTGTTTAAAGGCCTGACTGGGGGCCTTCCTCTTGGATGCCCTTCTCCTCTCCAACCAACAGACAAGATTGCTCTTCAAAGATGGGAAGTTCTTTATGAGACACAGCTATCAGGAACCCAGGAAGAGCTGGAAGAACTGAGAACAGAGGGCACACGGAGTAGTAGGGAGCCAGTAGGGAGAGGACAGCTTTACCTAAGGCCTCAAAATAAGGAGGGCAGAAGAGGCAGAAGACATCCCCTTCCTGGGCCCATATACCTTGCAGAAGAGAACAGCAGACCATGATGCAAGGGAGGTATATTTTTTGATGACAGGCAGTGTGGCAGAGTGGAACAAATATGGGCCTTGGAATCCGACAGACAGAATTTGAATCCTGCCATCTGCTAGCTACATGATCTTTGTCCATTTTAACCTCTAAAGCCTGTTTTCTTACCTGCAACATGGGGCTAGTAATACCTACTTTGAAGAGTTGTTCAGAAAATTAAAGAGTATGTAAAATATATCTGGCACACAGTAGGCACACTATTAACAGCCTGGCACCCAGAAGGCACTTAGTAATTATTTATTGAATAAATGAAGTAGCTATTTGGTGTAATCTGTCTACTTTGTTTCCTATCTTTTCCCTTACTCTCTCTTCTAGTCTCATCCTTATTGTAGGGAAACAAGGGATAGTTTGTAAATTTATCAGCCTTCCAGGACAGTCATCTGCTTTAATCCTGGGAAGTCTAGTTTACAAAGCCTCAGGAAGTGACTCTTCTTTTACAGGGAGGGTTCTTTGTCCCCATCTTCCAGTGGGATCACAAGAACGTTGTAAGCATTTCTCCCTAACTTCACACACTGGCTCCCATAACTCAGAGTGGTTTTTCTTTTCCTCTGTTCGTTCACATCAGTAGCAACCTCATGAATTTTCACCACAGCTTTTACTTTACAATTTCCACCAAAAACAAACTCCCTTATGGAGTTTTCCCCATGTCTCAGAGTGTTGAGTTTTATCATCCAAAAGAACAGCATGACTATATTTTCCTATGGTCAAGGGACGGGTATTTGGGGATCCAGAGGCTCCCCAGCTACTTAACAAGTGGGACGGTTTGACTGCCAGCCAACTACAGTTCAAACCCTGGCCTCAGGGTCAGGAGTAACCAGAGATGGTACTAGCTCCCCAAAAGAACAAAGGAAATGGTAAAATCCGTGTATCACATTTTTGGTACTAAATAGGGGTTGGGGACAAGGGAGTAGGAGAAACTAAAGACACCAACCACTTTATTTCTGCTCTCAAGTCATTTATCAGTGTCCACAAGCCCTGGGAAGCAACTCTTTCTGAGAAAGGGTTATCAGGGCTTATAAGGAAGGGTTGACACTGGGTGACTAAAACCTCATTGAGGGGGAGAACTCAAGGCTGGGAAAGGCAATGAGAGGAGACAGCATAAGGCCCAGACTGAGGCTGCTTTCTTTCAACAAGTCTGCTGGCCCACGTCACAGCCTCTCATTAAGCATCCACTTGACACCGGGGAAGTGAAATAGCGCAGACTTGGCACCAGAAAGTACAAATGTGGCACCCACTGCTCCTTTTAAGGACTTGCTGGAGGAACAGCAGGCCCCAGGGTAGGAGGTAAGGCAAACATATCAGTACCTTTGTGGGAAAGGGAGGGAGGACTCTTTCAGGCCCACCTCCTTCTTAATAAGCTCTCCAGGGTAAATTCTCCTGCAATTGTCAAAAATAACCAACAATGTAGGCTTCTTCTCTTTTTCTCACAAACTCTGGGGACAGTGTCCCCACCCCCTGTCTCAGCAGAACAGCTAGCTTCATGAAAGAAAAAGGATCAAAACCCCTTGATAACTATCCATCAAAACAGAAATACCCTAACCCTGTTACCGTATCAGAGGGAAAGGCTGGGCCTATGGTTCTCACATTTTAGTGTGTATCACAATCACCTGGGTGACACAATGCTGAGCTCTACTCCCTGAATTTCTCATTCGGTTGGTCTGGGATGGGGCCTAAGACATGGTATTTCTACCAAGTTCCAGGGATACTGATGCTGATGATCTGAACACTGGTCTAACATTTATTGCCTGCCCCTTCACATTTCTTCCTATGTATTGATTTTGCCCAAAGGAACAGACATTCTCTTGAAAACATATTACCTCAAGTGTGTACACTGTACTTTTATTCTCAAGATCTCCAAGCCCCATCACATCTATTACTTCCATTTGCTCACATAAATTCTATTTTGGGTAGGAGAAAATAGAGGGGTCAAAGGCCATAACTAATGCCATTACTGAGTCCTCAGTTTTCCTATTTTCCTGTTCAAGGATTTCTCCTAAGAGTATAGCTTCCCACCCACTCATGAAGCTGTAAGCTGTCTATGGATCAGAGACTGGCTGTTGCGACACGACACTGCCCAGACTTCCCAACAGGTAGCTGAGGGGGCAGGTGCCTTCAGGACACAGTTGGGGCAGACCCCAACTCATGACATAAAACATTGAGATAGCACAGAGATATATTTAAAAGGAAATCTTTGGTAATCAACATAATTACTTTTTTTGGACAAGTTAGTCCAAACTACTGGCACACTGTAGGCCTTAAATAAGCAGTTCTTGAATTAATAGTAGTGGTTTACAGAAACTCTTCGAAGGAAAGTTAGAATCTTATTGCTGTTTAACTGATAAGCTATTGCAAAAACATTACTGAAGCTAAGAAAACAAAGCAGTAACAAGGATAGATTCTTGTTGTCATGACTGTAAATTCCTTGAGAGTGAAAACTGCATGGTAATTTTCTGGTCCTTCAGTAGAAGCTTAACAAATGTTTATAGAGTAGAACCAGGAAACTGGTTTGGCCCGGGTGCTCCTTACTGACCAGGTGGCTTATGTGCACCATGGGAGCCATGCCTGTTTTTGCACTTAGGATGGAGAGCCTGTTAGAGTCTGGGTGTGTGGTAAAAAAAAAGCTTTGTTTTTGTATTTTTAAAATTAGCTACTGGAAGGAACAAAGAACATAACATAGGTTTCCTGGCAGCAGAAACTCACAGGTTATATCAGCAAATAAAACAGATATGACCAAAAAACTGTCAATGGAGTAGGTATAGCTCAACATAAGCCATAGGGCCAAAACAGAGGAGAAAATGACCAGGTCACATATCTATGTTGTCTCCGTTAAGCACCACATGGAATACAACTGTGGACTTCTGGTGCCTGGAAAGAACAGGTGGGCCAAGCCCAAGTCCCTCAACTTGGAAATAAAGAAACTGTGACCAGAATGCCCAGTGTTGCTGTGATCTGCAGGGGTTCTTTTTAGCAATCCATGCCCTTGAACCAGGTTATGGGCTGTGAATGTGAGTTCACAAGTGGATTATGATAGTGACACCATAATGATACAAGAAACAATTCTATCCAACATAGGGATCAACCCGGGGATCAGCAAACTCAGAGCACCTACTGTGCCAGGCAATGAGCTTAGCACTGGTCCTGTGAAGTGAGCAAAGCTATTGAGCTCCCTCCAAGGAGGAAAACCAAAAAAAAAAGAAAAAGAAAAAGGAAGTACAGCTGTAGCCCTTTTGTTTCTGTGTTGTAATTCCAGAAATACTTCCATTCTCTGCAGACAGGAAGGGGAGGACAATTATTACCCCTTTTAAATAGCTGTGGTAGCCCTAAAGCTCCAGAGCTGACCTTTCAGTTCCCCTTAAAGAAACATGTAGAAACAAGTAAATGCTCTCCACTCAGCATTTCAAAACAGTATATAAATACTCAACTAAAGAATGCACTGAGAATTCCCGAGTGAAAACTGGAAAACAAGGTAGACAGAAAATGGTCTCACACTGTGTTAAAATCTAGAGATCTTAGGAAGAATATTTCTTATGCTTAAAACTTTAGAGAAAAACTTCCTCAGCATCCTTTGGGGAGAGAAATGGTAACCCATTCACATTCAAGGTAACTGGCTTAGCAAACTCCTGACGTCCTCACCTTCCAAAACTTTACTTTCAAAAGAGGATTATCTTTTCATTCAAACTCAGGATGTCAGGGAATAAGCTCAAGCTTATTCTAATAGAAGCAACTTCCAGTATGAGTGAACACTTAGAAAGGATCCTGGTGGTGCAGGTAAAGCAGTTGAAGAAAAGTAACCTCCTCTGCACAGACCTCTCCTTCCTGGCTCAAAATCTGAGGATAATTTTGCAGCTAACCTTTGAAAATAAAGCTATTCGGACCATTGCTCCGGCCAACTGGGCCCTGTTCTGGTGGAACACTGCCTTTCTCCTTGGCCAGCAGGGCCCTGCTGCACACACTGCTGTACATGCCTGTGTGAAGCGGCAGAAGCCATATGTCACCATCTATAGGAGGGGCTGACTAGAAGAACCTCAAAACTCTCCTTCCCCTTTTGCTCTGCCTTACCAAGTCCTCTCACAGAAAGCCATTGTGTAGGCTGAAGAGGAAAATGAAAGAAGGGCGGACTTTTTCCATGCTCCCCTGCAGACTACCAGGTGATATAAAAGCACAGTAGCCACCCCCCAAGGGCTTTGGAGAAGTTCAGGCCTCAGGGGGCCCCACCAACACTGGGTTCCCACTTGGTGTGTACTGGGCAGCATTGTCTAATAATGAGCTGAGCTCAATTGCTTGCCATGTATTTTGCAGCATAACTAATCCCTTATATTTGTGCTTTTTACCCACATGTCTTTGTGTTTGCTTTGGGAGCAGAAAAAGCTTCACCTTTGAAGCAACCTACAGCTTCTCTCAAACCATTTGGCTCTCACCTCCTCCATTGTAGACAAAGCTCTGACCAACCACTGCAGCTTCCTGGTGTGTCTTTGACAGTGCTACTTCTTGAGCTACCTAGGGACCAGTGGTTTAAAGGTGAGAATAGTGATGCTATCAGGCAGCTTATCCTCACTTCAGCTCTTGGCCAGCTCAGTCTGTAATAATTCTTAATATGCATGCTGACTGGTCTCTTAGCTTCCTTAGCTAAACATCCTGCTCAGAGTCCCTTAAAAGCAGAACTTTTTTCAACCTAAAGCTACATATCACCCTTCTTCTGACCCCATCATTGCTTCCTAAGACTTATTCCTGTCACCCTTCACTAATCAATTCAGTGAAGCCATCAGGCACAGAAAACATAAGGGTAATTGCTTTTTCCTCCTACACCTACTCATCATCCATCCACATCTCAGCCCATTTCCTCTTCCAACTTCTATTCCTTCCCCAAGAAGTTCAAAAAGAGAAACGATCAACTTACACAGGTTTATGTAGAGTTCTTAGAATGTATTTTTGTTCACCTTAAAAATAAAACTTTTAAAAAATATACAAGACTTTTTTTGAGTACAGGTATATCTTAAATGGCTGAATTATAAATAATGTCTCTGGTCACATTCACAGCTAGAGCTGGAGCTAATGTCCCAATTCCAGTGAAGGCTTTAGAGAGTCAGGAGTCCAGTAGCTGGACCTAAGAACAGTCTCTCTAGACTCTTTGATCCATCCCAAAGTGGATTAAACAGTCCGAATGGAGGAATCAGGATCCGGACAGGAGACTAGATTCCCAGATGTTCTCCTGCAAGTTCAAAGGATTCTTGGAATAAGAGCAATTTATAAATTATTAAAATATAGGACTAAAAATTCACACAATAAATATAAATTACAGGTTATTATTGGAGTTATAAAGTGGCATTTTATGTTTCTTCCCCCCAAGCCCCCACCAAAAATTTAAAAAGGCCTCAGAGGCTTTCTAATGACCAAAGGCAAGTCAGTTGCCCAAAATCTCTTCCAGCCAAGACACCTTGGCTATCAGCCTGCCCCCAGGCTATGACAGCTCAGCTGTTACATTGCCCACAACAGGACATGGCTTAAAACAAGGCTGTTTGTTCTACAAACTTGGATCAGAGCTGACTAGAGTGTAGGCCAGAAAACTGGAGAGACAAATTGTTTTGGGACTCAGGTGGATAAGTTTTTCTTTTTTAAAAAAGTGCCTTATTTCCCAAAAAGGAAATACTAAGGGGTTTGATATCTTGTCAGTACCCACACTCAACTGCCTTAAAAGCAAGTGGCAGAAGAAAATGAAACCCAAATTGAGAAAGCACAACTCTTGCTGCCCCAGAGCTATACATATGTCATTTTCCTTGATGTTTCTCATCTCAAAAGTATAGGCTGCATGTAAATAGGGTTTATCAGGAGAGGTAAAGACAAGCCAATTTAACCTTCCCACGGCACAATCCTTAATTTGAAGTCCACCTTATTAGCCTTTCCTGTTCTTTAATACAACTTGAAAGCAGAGGACGTACTTAAAGCTCTTCTTTCACAACAGATTTCATCCTAATCGCAGGGCTACAATGTCACTACAGGCTCAAGAGAGAGCTAGGGTGATTGCTGGAACAAGACAAGATCATAAGGAACAGAAAAGAAAAAGATAACATACTTGTGAGTCACTCTACTTACAAACCTTGCTCTTCCTAAAAAACTGAGACAGTCAAGGACTGAAGGACAGAGGCATTGCTCTTTCCCTTCCTTCTTCCCTGACCCATGTCCAGATACTTAGGGCTGCAACAGGAAACCTCTTGGGTGGGGGGACTAGGGTGGGAAGAGGAGGATATCAGTACACTCCCCACCCTCCCTAAACTGCTTCTACTTCTAAGGTTTTCCACTCTCCTTTCGACAAGTCTAAGAATAATTATACTCTTTTGTGTCATAAACCTATATTTCTGAAATAGGAGGGAGAATAGAGGAAAGAGTGGGTGATTGAAAAAAGTGTTTGTGCCCTCTAGCTAGCTGCACTTTGGGGGGCCAGCAAATAACGCTTGTTTGACCCCACCATTCAGTAGTTACTCAGGGTGTGGGAGGATATATAGAGATCTATGTAATTATAGCTTCTAGTGCACATGTCAACAACTATATACAGGGATCTATAAATTAAATGCATTTGTGGCCACTGCAACTAGGTTGACGTACCTGAGCTCCGCTACTTTTGGTGCCCTCCTCCCTGTGAGAGCTTCAGCTTAAGAGCCCCTACAGCTCCCTCCTTCCTCTGAGCCTTGTGGGGTGGGAGGAAGCCCGTGTCACCCCTGCACGTAGGATACACGAGAGAGAGCCGCGCAGAAGGGTTCAGTGCTGGGCTCTCCCCACCCCTCCCCCCACCCCCTTATGGCACGGTCCTGGGAAGACCAAATCCCGAGTCCCCGGCGAATCGTGGTCTCCTGGCTGAAGATCGGACTGCAGGCCACTGGCCCGCGGGACGAGCCAGCGATCGTCGAGGAAGGGGGGCGCCCACTCCCGTGAGGGTCACTCTCATGGGCTCTCCGCCCCGTCTTCCGTAAAGTCCAGCCTCCGGGCTTGGGAAGGATGGTTCCCGGCCGCCCCTGACGCGGAGCAGTTCAGCGACTCCCGGGGGCCGCCGCCGCTTCGTCCTCGTCTTCCTTGGGCCCCCGCGGCCGCTCCAGAGGCCCGGCCAGGGCGCTGTCGGCGGAGGGCTGGGGAGGCCCGGGCCGCGCCGCCTGCAGCGGGGGCGCAGCGCGCGGCGCCTCGCGGCGGGACGAGCCCGTGGCGCTGGGCCCCCCCGCCGTCGCCCCCGAAGTCCCGGACGGGCCAGTGGCGTTGGAGCCGCCGGGGGATGGGCCGGCAGCTCCCCCCGAGGTCCCGGCGCCCACCGGCTGCCAGATGAGGCTGTAGTAGACGGCGAGCACGATGGCGGCCAGCGACACGGAGAGCACGTAGGCGAACACGGTGGCGAGCCGGACCCACTTCTTGTTGGTCTTGGCCGCCATCTTCGCCTTCTTGTCCCCGGTGTAGGTGGCCGGCTTGCCCCGCTCGGCCGGGGCCGCGTCGCGCTCCTTCATGGGGGGGCCCCGGCCTCTGCCCCGGTGCTCCACTGCCCCGGCTGCGGGGGGCCTGGCGGCCTGAGGGGACTGGGCAGGGGGCGGCCCGGCGCCCTCGGCCCCGGCCGCTCCGCGCTCCGCCGCCTCTCCTCACGCCGCCGGCCCGCAGCCCGCCACCGCGTCGCCGCCGCCGCCGCCGCCGCCGGGGCCTGGGCCAGTCACCGCCGCCAGCGCCGCCGCCGCCGCCGGCCCGTCAGCTGCTTCCGCGCCGCCGCCACAGCCACAGCCGCCACAGCCGCCCGGCTCCGCGTCCCCATCCGCCGCCGCCGCCGCCGCCGCGCGCCCGGCCGCCGGCCGCCAGGTCTCCAGTGGCCGCGCCGACCGCGCGCCGCGCTCCAGCCGGGCCGCCCCGCCTCCCGCGCCGGCCGTGGAGGGCGGGGCGGAGCGCTGCCGGCGGGCTGTGCCTCTTAAAAGGGCGACGCCGGGGCCCGGAAGTGCCCCGCGGGGAAGCGGGCTGCGGCCGGGCTCGGCGGGCCCCACAGCGGCGCCCGGGCTCGAGAGCGTTAAAGGAGGCCGGCTCTTAAAAGGGCAACGTCGCCTCAGCCCCGCGCGGGCCGGAGCGGCGAGGGCGGGAGCCCCCGCGCCGCTCTCAAAGGGGAGCGGCGCTGCCCCGCGCGGAGTGCGGACTGGAAGGGGGGGCGGCCGGGGAGCAGAGCTGTCGGCTCGGCCTCGTCTCCTCTTGGTCCTGCCTGAAGTGACAGGTGGAACTGCGGAGCGGCTTCGGCCCTCAGCCCTCAGTTTGCCCCCCGAGAGGGGGTGAGACCACGCTAGTGCCCTCTGCCCGCGCCTCGCCCCACGTACCCTCGGGTCGGGTCGGGTCTCCCGGGCCGCGTTGCTCCCGGCGAGCCCAGCTCGCGTCCAGCGCGGGCAGACAAGAGCCGCAGGGACTCCCGCCGTGGTCACGGCGCGTCGCGCCCCTACCCCTCCAGGCCCCCCCGCGCCTTCCCGCTGCCGCCTGGGCTTCGGGGCTCCGCTGCCATCTCCCCGACGCCTTGTCCTCCTAGAGTCCGCAGTCAGGCTGCCCAGACCTTCCAGACTGCGCCACGGGTCTGTGCTCGGCCGCTTCTTCAGGCCCCTCTCCTACCCTGGAGCCCGAGTTTGTAACAGGTCCCAGGTTCGGCTTCGGGGCGCTCCCGACTCCCACGTGGAGAGGTTTACTGAGCCGGTGAGCGGCTCCCAGAACCTTTGCCCTCTCTGATCTTGTGCGAGTCTCCGAGCCCGGGCCGTTGTTCCCCTGCCCCTCTTTCCTTGTAAGGGTTGTCCTCCCTCAGAAGGGTTCTGACGACCTCCCTCCGAGCCCGGACTCTCAGCAGTCGCTTTCTCCTGTGCCTTCCCGCTTCCTCCGCCCTCTCTCCTTCTCATTCCCTTGAATCCTATTTCCTGTGTTCTCAGAGCAGGACGTGTGGACCTCCTGGATGTCTCAGTGGGTGTGGGAGACTCCGCCTGTGTGAGTGTATGTGGGGAGAGGATTGTGCTCTTGATGGGCTTCTGTGGGGGAACCTTCCTTTCATCCCAAGTGCTGTCCCTGCAGATGTGAGCCTGACTCCTGGTCTCTGACTCTGCAGGGCAGGACCCTCTCTGCCTTTCCCATTTCCCCTTCTTCCTCCATGGGAACCTTTGGCTTTCTGCTGCCCCTTTATGGGGAAGCCCTTCCCCAACACTATTGCTGGGCTACCTCACCCACACAGAAGTCAAGTGGCTATCAGAATCCAGTGTGCTGATGCTGGGAGAACCAATGGCCTAAAAACCAGCCCCTCACTCCAATTCCTGAGACCCTGGTGTGAGTCTGCCACTAACAAACAGGAGCCAACTGAATGCCTTTACTTTCAAGGATATTGGAAGTTTGGAATGTATATTGTCTTCTGTAAGCTGATGGAGAAAAGACAATCACTCTTTCCCGGTCCACCTCCAGAGCCGATCTAGCAGGGTGGCTTGTTAAAGTCCCTGAATCGTTTCTGGATGTCGTCCTCCCTTCTCTCTCCTGCTCTCTGGCTTTCCTGGCAAGACTGATCATACCAGCCACACCACGGTGAACTATTCTGAAAGATTCCAGGTAAGGCCAAAAACGAAACCTTCTTCTATCATCTTTCTTGAATGCATTCTGTATTTATTCTGTTGCAAATTAAACTTCTTTCTTCTTGCTTGGTTCTCAGTGGAGCGGAAAACAGCATGTCACTCTTTTCTATACTAAAGAATAAACGTACTTGAAGCCCTTATTCAATTCCTCCTACCCTATTTTTCTCCAAACTAAACAGTGCCAGATTCTTTAACCTATCATCAATAAGCCCTATTTATTATCTGGATTTACATAGTGTCTTTTACCCTAGGAACTCAAATTGCTTTCAGATATAATTGAGCCTGATCTCCCTGGTGCCTGAGCCATTAAGAAACCATTAGCGTATTCCTTTTGCAGGCAACTAAATGGCCCCCTAGTGGCCTGAAAGTGAACGTGCTTCTCTAAGTGCCTCTCTCCCACTAAGGGTAGTCAGAGAGAAATCAGAGAATCAAGGCAGAGTGGGGACAGAAAGGGCCCCAAAGATGATCTTTTGTAAATACCCCCACAGACCCTAGAACTCATGCACAACATCCTTATGGAACACTCTCCAGCATCAGCTAAAAAACCCTCCATGATGTTATACCTTGTCTCTTCCCTAAGGCAGCCTTCTCAGGCTTTGGAGAGTTCTGACCAATTATAATAGTAGCAACATCTATGCCCTTATTATGTGCTAGACACCATACGAAGTACTTATATTTCTTGTCTTATTCGTCTCACAACAACCTATCAGGTAGTTACTCTGGAAGGGTTGGTGATACATCTTAATTTCAATGGGCATATTTTCTTGATATGGATTTCTCTTTCCTCAACAAGCACCACTCTCTGAGGACTTAAAGAGTGTTTGATGCACTGTCATGGGTTCTTGCATAACATTGAATTAGACCAAGAGTTCCACTTTATAGCAAAAGAGAAGGCACATGGTCATGGAATCTTCTGGGCATACTATGTACTTTTTTGCCCACTGGTGAATAGAGTTGAAAGAGTAAAAGAACAGCCTTTCAAAGGTGAGGCTGAAGCATCATTTTAGAGACAATGGGACACCATACTCTGGCATGGAGTATGTACCCTGTTGAATGACTATAATATTGTGTTATGGCTCAATAGCTAAAACACAGAGAAGGGGTAGAAGGAGAAATAACCTCATTTGCCATTACTCCCACTCACCCATGTGGGGAGGTGTGTGTGGAATTTGTGGTTCATATTCTACAGTTCCAGGTCCTCTGGGTTTAGAGAATCTGGGTCCCAGAGGCAGAGTACTTCCACCAGGGGACAGAACAAGAATCTTATAAACATTAATTGTGGCTGTTTTCTGTCCTCCATACTCCTTGTGCCAAGACACCAGCAGGAAAAGAAAGGAGTCACTTCCTGACAGGGGTACTTGACTTTTAGAAAAGTTAGGGCTGCTGCTACATAGTGGGGTTAGGGAAGAATATGTATGACACCCAGATGATCCACTGGGGTATCTCCTGGTACTCCCTTGCCCAATTTTGATAGTAAGTGGACAAATTCAGAAGCTTGGTTGGAGAAGGGCATGGAAATTACGGGCTTAGACTCCTCAGAAATGCCATTAGGTAAGCAACCTAGACCAGCAGAAGTACAAGCTGAAGGTAAGGAGAATCTAGAATGTGTAATGGGGTGTGGGGAATGCTGGATATCAATTGTGACACCAGCTGTAGGGGGAGCTATGTTTCCTTCTATTGACCTTCCTTTAAGTTTGCCAGAGAAAGTGGTCACCAGAATTCTGGAGGTGCTATTTCCAGGCCGAGTGACCTTAGTATGTGAAGCAAGTAATTGGTGCCATGCCAAGGAGATACTGTTGTGGTGCTATGGAGAACCACCCAGATCCTGCCTTTGAGACCAAGAAGCTTATCTCCAAGTTTCCAGGAGTGTCGGCTGCTAATGGCTCATAGCTGAGTGTCTCCTTGGATATTTTCAAAAGGAGCTGCCTTATCTAATTTCCTGAGCCCTCCCTAAGGTTAATCTGCCTGGTCAATGTGAGGATTCAAAAGTCCAGCCGTCTTGCCTTAGTTGGGGCCAGCTCTGAAGGATCATCGCAATGCCAGAAGTCCCTGTGGAGACCTCCTTTGTTGTAACTATCCCTGATCAGTTTCCTTCTCTCAATCCTGACTCCTCCACTCTGTCAGATGTGTTGCATTGTTTCTGGGAGCACTTCCCAATAAACTTCTTATGAGCAACTCTCTGTCTCATAATGTCTCATGAGAAACCTGACCTAAGACAGTCAATAAAGTCACCTAAAATTCTAAGCTTGGAGACAACAGAGGACAAGTTTCATTCATCTGAAGGTAGACCTCCTGGCCACCTGCGTTTTCTATGCCATGGTTCCCTCTACCAAGTCCCACAGTGTTGCTTGAATCCTACATTCTGGCTGCCCTTCACCAAATGTCCTCCAGCTGTGTATTTCACCACAATAAGGCCACTAAACCAAAGTACCAGAGTACATCAGATGTGACCTGACATACCAAGAATGAGATGGGACTGAGTCTTCCTTGGTTCTAGAGCCCTGGCTGCACATCAGAGCCAAGGGTGAAGCTCTTTAGAAATTCAAACTCCTCACTTTCCCTTTCCTCTGCCCATCCACCCATCCTGGGTCCTGATTCAGAGGGTCTGGGTGCAACAAGGAATACACAGTGTTTACCAGAGCTTCCCAGGAAATTCTGATTGATATCAAGATGGAGAATCACTGAGCTCAGTACTTGACTTCAATTCAGCAACTTAAGAGTCCGTCACTTTTCTGGCAGCCTTTTCATTTGACTCATATGGAACTAGCTGTCAGCAAAAACCCTCAGTTTTATTCACACATGCTTCTACTAAGCTGCTACTTCCCCACCCTGTGGCTGTACAGTCGGTGCCTTGGAGCCAAGCCCGGATCTCTCAGTTAAGTCCTATTCATTTCACCTTTGAGATTCAGACTGTTACTCCAGCAGGTTAGGATGACCTGAGTGTGTCTCCCAACATATCCTGGTTCTCACTGGCTTCAGGAGCTTGTTCACTATGGCTTTGCCCAGATCCTAATAAAAAGGTGGATGAGGACAAGAGTAAGGATAGAAGTAAGCAATCTGTTCTGAGGGTAGTCCTTATGTGCAATGCCTGGAGAAGAACATTTTCTAATTTATTTTCATCACACCTAGGTAAACAGCTTCCTTTCCAGGCAGATAAAGAGGGGCAGAGAAGATGAATAATGTGTCCAAGAATTCCCTGCTGGGGTCGGGGCCAGTCTTTTCCTGCCATTTACAACTCTCATCTCTAGGTTCATCATCTCTCAGAGGAATGGTGGGAGATAAAGTTGACAAGGTTGGCCCTTCAGATGGTAAAGACAGAGGTTTTTAGAGCTGGAAGGTATCTTAGAAATGATCAAAAGCTTAACAAATCAGAGAGCTCATACAGCAAACCTTTGCTCTGGTTGAGACTAAAATCTGAGTTTCTTGAGAGTGGATCCAGTGTTCACTCAGCTACAACAGCCTGATCCAAAATGGCATGTCAAAGGGAAACACACACGGGACCTATTTTTTTTCTGTTTCTAAGTCACAGATAGTTCCTTCTATGATTCTAGAAGGGTTTGGCATGGGAGAGGATAAGCAACATCTTCCCTTGGGCCTCTGCGGAGAACTATTGATTGCCTCTCCTCTCCTTCTTACTTCAGCACCTGCTACCCAGCCTTGTTCCTGCCTCCATTTACACTCAGCTCTCATACGGCCAGACTGATGAACAGCTACTGGTTCTCATTTTCACACCTGCCTCATTAGCTGTTGGGGCTGTGGTGGTGCAAAGGTAGTGGGAGGTTGCCATTTTACTTCACAACTTTTGGGCACTGTTGCAAGTCTATAATTAGGAGCACCCCTAACTCAGCCTGCTATGGGAGGGTGGTTTGGCCCTTGATCTGCAAAAACTGCTGAAAAATAAACAATGCAACACAAACAAAACAAAACAACCAATCGCCAAAGAGCAAGTCAGTGAAGATATTTGTTAGGGAAAGAGTAGCATATATACTGAAGAGGAAGTAATAAGAAACTGCATTTGTCCTGTCTGTGTCTGCTAAAAAATAAAATAAATAAAATAAGGGGTGGCTCCATAGTATAATGGTTAGCACGTCTGCTTTACATGCAGAAAGTCCTGAGTTCATGCCCTAGGTAGAGCCACGGACCATACCACCGGTGCGCCAGGCCCCCTCACCCAGTGTGCTGTGTGTGCCAGGCCCTGCGCGTGCACCCAGAGCCTATGGGAGGAGACATCCTGCCTTCAGTAATCCAGTTCTTAAAGGGAAACAGCAGCATCCATAGGTCAGTGGCAGGGGGTTGTGGGGGGTGGGGAATGGAAATTAAAGAGGCGGAAAAATACTATTGAGCTCAAGTGCAGACATCATATTAAGTACTTTACATTCATTATATTATTTAGTCCTTACAACAGCACTTGAGGCATTGTTATCTACATTTTACAGGTGAGAAAGTTGAAACACAGGAAGGTTAGATATCACAAGATAAACCAGCTAGGAAATGTCTGGGTTCATAGAATAGTGAGTGTGGTTCTCTGGGTCAACTGGGAAACAGACCCCAGAAGATGCAATAACTGAGCCCTTTTTATTCCAGAAGTAAGCTAGCCATTGTCCCAAGACCCACGACAGGCCTCCAGGCTCCTGAACCCCACTGCTCCTTCAGGTAAGTCATGGTGCCAGGTAAGAAACCCACCTAATTTGACTCTTGTTAGGCTGGTAACTGGATCATCTGAAGATCTGAGTTCAATTTCCACTAAACTCTTATGAACAGGTTGGTAAACAAAGTACGAGGTCCCCACACAAAGCTGCCAAGTGAGCTAGTGAACTCAGGATCTCCCCCTAAGGCCCAGGCCACCAACATCTCCCTGGGAAGCAGCAGTGAGTTGAATGTAAGTTCTCAGCATGTCCTACAGCCCAAAGCTCACACATGCCAAACTCTCCAGCATATGTGTCTCCACAGATCACAACTGACACAGATCCTCTGGCGACTTCCCTGAGGGCCTGCTTTTTCTGGATCGCCCGCCTTTCACCAGGAGGCACATGCTTTCCAGTGCACCCAGCAGGGGGCATTCTTGCCCTTCTGCCTTCTGCCCTGCAGGTGGGATTGGCAGACTGCCTGGGGGGCCTCTGCGCAGCTCAGCCTAGGAAGTACATTTTTCAAACCGGGTATTCTGTGACCTCCTGATTTTCTCCATATCCATTCTACTATTATTTATACAATATTTTTCTTTGTCAATTTATTAAAAACCTAAATGAATTTTTAAAAGAAAAAAGCTTTCTTTGATGAAGGTTTTCCGAGCTCCCCTCACTGTGTGGATTTCCTGTATTCTGAGGGCTGCTTTGAAGGATGTAGGCAGGAGAGTACAAGCCTCATGGAAGCTACAGTTGGGGGTGGGTCTCAAGAACTGGGTCCAGGCAATGCCATCACTGTGTAAAGATGGGTGAGAATTTATTCTGTGGATTCAGGAATGAAAGAATCTTGAATTTCCTGCCTTCCTGTGGCACCCCCAGTCCTGTGAATTGAGAGGAGCCTGTTACTTTCTTTCTCCCATCTGGGGGACAGGGAGGGAATTGTCTTTCTATGCCCAAAGTGGAGAGAAGCCTGATGTCTACAGGGCAGATAAGAGGGAGGGACTTGGGTACAGATCCAGGGTGGCAGCAGGTGACAGGTGCAGGGGCTTTAGGAAAGGCAGAGATTTCCCTTGCAAAATCCATTCAAACAGTCAGAGAGGGAACCTGATCCCAGGGAGGGAATAGGAGCTGCAGATGACACCAGAGGGGCCCCCAGAGGGGGCCAGAGCTGGAGGGAGGGGGAAGGAGAGACAGGAGATGGGCAGGGCAAGGAAGGAGAGAAGACATTAGTCCTGATGGCAGAGGCAAGGGAGTAGAGGATTACCAAGCTGCTTCTAAAGGCTCAGTCAGGCCTTGCTCCAGGCCCCACCCTGATGGTCTTAGAATTGCTTCTCTGGGGGTTATTTTTGTGCTAGAGAATCCTTTAAGCTCTAGCCCCCACCAACCCCCATCCTCCTGCCTTGGCCCAGACTGGCCAGCAGAGATAGTTCTAGAGACTGAGTGAGGATCCCATAGTTGTCAGGGGGGTAGCACAAAGGCTCATGGTGGAATCTGGTTGCAAAAAGCCAGCCCGAGAGGGGAAGGAAGTCCTGGGTAGAGCTCTTTGCTCTCCCAATTGAATTAAAGAAGGTGATAAGCAGATCAGGTTAAGCAAGAGGAAGTGGGCTCACTGAGCAGGGCCAGGACTGAGTTCCCTGGGCCAGAGCAGTGTTAGGGCCATGCACCCTGAGCAGGTGCCTAGAGATGAGGCCTCTCTAAACAGTCTCCAGCCTCAAGTGTTCTCAACCCGGGCTCTGGGCACAGAACAGAGGAGGGAGCCTGACAGGAGAGTCCAAAGGAGGCTAGCGGCCAACTGCTGCTCAAACCAGCAGTGTGTTGAGTGGGGGCTAGTCAGTGGGGGTTCCAGGTCTCAGCCAGACCCAGAGGGCCAAGAGGAGAGATTCATGGGTGGTGAGTGAGGGGTATGATTGCCTCACTTGCACCTCATTTTCATGGAGAGGAAGCATTGAGAAAGAGGAGCTGAGTGTTCAGCAAACTTTGCTTATTCAAAACACTCAATCCTACTGGGCCCTGCCACACCCTAACTCCAACCTCCAGGGTGGTCCCAGACTCCTCAGGCTCTGGGAGAGAATCTTATGCTCTGGATCCCACCCCTTTGGAGGTCACTCCCCCTGGTGACCTCCTTGCTTCCTCCTCTCTGTCCCCACCTGGGCAACAGTCTCCTCAGCTGGCCCCATATCGGTCCCTCTCCAGTTCCCCAGCTGCTTCTGACCAGGGACTACTCCTGGACTGGGAGGCCCCTGCTCCAAGACGACCAGGCCTTATGACCCGCCTCACAGTTCTGAACTGCACAGAGAAGGAAGCCCTGAGCAGGAAGTGCTGAGGCACAGGGTGAGGGCGGGGGCTTTGAGGAGGGGAGCCAGAGGAGGGGAGCCAGCCTCCCTGGGCAGGAGCTGAGGAGCTGTGTCCACAGCCCCCACTGTAGGCAGACGGAGGAGGCTGATTTAAAAAGCAGCTCGGCCTCTGGCCGAAGCACTCAGCTCTGCGCCCAGCACTGCCACCCGGGGGCTGTAGGAGCACCCAGACTTCCGGACTGGCTCAGGGCGGGTGCCATGTGAGCCCAGCTTGGCTCTCCTCCTGCCCACCCTCCATCTCTTCCTCCTCCTGCACTCCTCTGCTTATCCAGCTTCTCCAAAGAGGGATACTTGGCACCATGTCTCTGCTCAACCCTGTCCTGCTGCCCCCCAAGGTGAAGGCCTATCTGAGCCAAGGGGAGCGCTTCATCAAATGGGACGATGTGAGTGGGGCAGGCAGGGGCTGTGGGCTGCTGGGGCGCTGGGATGACACGGGGCCAAGCTGCTATAGGCTTTGCCTGGGAGAGTGGTTTGGTTTGTCTACCAGGACCAGGTGCCTGTGTAGTTTGGCCAGGCAGCTGACAACTGCCTTGATAAACAAACCTGGGGGTGAGGGTATGTGCCCCAAGCATATGTCCCCTGGGTTGCTGGGGCTAGGGCTCTGTGTGTGGATATGAGAAGAGGGTGGGGGGCCTGGGTGGTCACAGGAGGGTTTCTTTGGGTCTGGGTCTGTCCTTCCCCAAAGCCCCCAAGAAGAGCAAGATTTGTTGCTCTTGGTCCCAGCCTTAGTAGAAGGAAAGTGTGTCCTAGAGCTGAGGCAGAGTTAGAAGCAGAGGTGAGCCAGGGCCCTAATTCCAGCACAGATACTCCACTCTTGCCCTATTAGGATGCCGAGACTGGAATCCTTAACCCCTCCCCACCTGCCCCTGTTCCTGAACCAGGGAAGCCCTGCTCTCCCCTGAGCTGCTGGGGCAGCCACCAAAGGCCCCTGGATCCCAAGTGAGAACCAGAGGCTTCTGCTCCCAGGAGCCTGGGAGGGAGTGCATTGACTTCTGCTTCCGCTGGCTGCTCTTAGGCAGGCTGCCTGACGCCTGCCTGTCTGCAAGGGAAGGGGAAAGGCGCTGCT
Source organism: Cynopterus sphinx (assembly GCA_030015415.1). Lineage (NCBI taxonomy): Eukaryota > Metazoa > Chordata > Mammalia > Chiroptera > Pteropodidae > Cynopterus > Cynopterus sphinx. The sequence continues at coordinate 86,487,080 of CM057384.1, read as the reverse complement.
TTGCTTTGCACCTCTGTCTCCACTGTGTCTGCTTCTTCCCAAACTGGGGACTGCTTCTCAGCCTCTGGTCTTCCCAGACACCAGAGGCCAGGGATCCTCTTGGGTATTTGAGAACAATATGGGTCCCCTTCTTCAGAAAGAGGATGCTGTCAGGCTGGCCCAGTATGAGAGTCAGAGGCACTGGTCCCAGGAAGGGAACATGCAGTTTCTGCGGGAATGAGGGTGAAGTGGGGAGAGGGCTCTTAGGGCTGGCTGGTCCTCCTTACAGTTGAAATGAGGGGGTTCTGGGTCTGTGAGTTAAGGCAGACTTCAGGGCTGGACTAGGCTGAATAAGCTAGTTGCCATGACTATGGGGAGGGGGCCCTGGCTAGATGCTTTCTGCTTTCTTAGGAGTGTGTGGTTGATGTGGCATGGTGGTAGCATGTCCCAGGAGCCTATGGAATGAGAGAAGTGGCTCAGAATGAAAAGTGAAGTGTCCTCTCTCAGTTCCTCTGTGTAACCTGACTAGGCAGAGGGTCATTAAGGGAGGGGACATGCTTTATGGCCTTCTCTGCAAGCCATTACCTGGGTACTTTGTTGTCCTGCTCCCTTCTCCAATGTAGGGTACTACACAGTCCTCTATCCTGACTTCTAAGAGCTGGAACCTCCCAAGCCTGGTCACTGAGCACGTGCACCTGGGACCCAGGGCCCTGCTCTCAGACTGCTTTTGGCTCATTTGGCAGATGACTTGGAATGTTGTGTCATGTTGAATAAGCACAGTGCACAGGATGTAATCAATTCCCAATTTAATTTTGTCTCCCATGCCCCTTAATAATGTTATTTGGTGGGAGAAGCTCTCCTCCTGCCTGTGGAAGGAAAGTCAGACATTCCATTTGCTCTTGGAGGATGGACAATTCTATGGCCACTTTTCCTCACAATGCTTATTTCAGAAACTAGTTATAATTCAAAATTCCAACTTTTATTTAGAATGATATCTCCCCTCCTCCCTCTAGAAATGGTTTCATGGGGGCTGCAGGCCCCCTGAAAAGGCTTCAGGTGGGATTCCCTGGTCCTCCTCCTCTCAGGGATGCGGCACAGGAAGGGAAATAGGAAAGGGGTGCCAAAGTGCTTATTGAACAGGTGCTATTGTCAGCTGGCTTGTACTCTCTGAGCCTGGTAGAAGTGTAGGCTTTTTCATTTTTTGGTTCACATTTTTGAGAATTCTCGGGAGACCCCACCCCCAACCCCTGCCCTTGAGCTAGGAATCTCTTGCTTAGGGTCCTCTCACCATCTCTATTTCAGAAGGTTGGTTGAAATGACTTCTTTGCCCCTCCAAATCCAGTTACCATCTTCAGCTTCCTGTAGCTTTGGACTCTTTGCCCCTTCCTTCCACAGACCCACTCTGGACCCCAGCAAATATGTGTTCATGGCCCCAACAGATTCTGGGGTTTGGGATCATCGAGCATGCCAGCATCTCTCTGTCCCACGATGACGGGATGATAAAAACTCTCCAAGTGTAGTTGAAACCCCTTACAAAGCTTAAAGTGAGGGGTGGGCACCCCCAATCCTCCCTTGGAGAGGGAAGGGAATGCAACTCACAACACAGATTTCTCCAAAATTAGCTTCCTCACAAAGTTTTCTCTTTCTCTCTACTTCAACCACCCCTGATTTGAGAGACATTTTTTTTGTGGGGGTGCTGGGGGCATGGGGAGATTATTTCCTTTGTAAATTCTGCATTTGGTCTAGTCTGGCATGCAAGAACTACCATGCGTTGTTGGAAACTTCCATTGTAATATCTTTTATATATACAAAGACCATTACAATCAAAGGTAGTCTGTGTGCTCTGTGAGCAGAACAGAAATTTAGAAGTGAGTTTATTCATCTTTCATATTCATCAGTCACTTGCTCCTTCAGGAAACTTGCAGCACCGAGCTTGTGCTCTAGTACAGACTTGTTTCCGGGAGTCCATGGGTCCCTGGGGATTTTCCAGGTGGGCTTCTAGGTCTGAGATCCAGTTTAGTGTGTTTCAGAAAAGGCTTTTAAGAAGAAGTGAGGCTTGGGCTAGTCCTCAACAGTGTTTCAGGCAGGGGAGGGTATTTAGGCTTGGAGGTGGGAATGCCCTTGGTGGCTATAGACCGTTGAATGGATGGGATAGAGGGTGGTCCATGGAGGGGAGGGAAGGAGTGTGCATGTGTGAATCTAGGTTGCTGCTAAGTTGTGCAGGGCCTTGGACGTAGGCACAGGAATTGGGCTCTTGGCTCTCACTGTGCTGAATAATCCTGGAGGTAGTATGGAGACTTAGGGAGAGATATTCTATACCTTTGGCTGAGTTGTGGCCCTTGAAAACAAGGTGAGGTGGGAGTCAAGACCCTGTTCTAGAGGTCTAGAGGGAGAACTTCTCTTTGGGGTTTAGAGGTAAAACCCTCTTCCAAAAATACCATCTCTGATCCTTTACTTCTCTTTACTCCTGATCCAGAGCTTTTAAAGCTTATGCCCAGCCCTTAACTCTGGAAAACAAAGAGAAATGCCTGCAGATTCCTGGGACAGCCACCTGTTAGGGAGATGGTGAACTCTGAAACTCCTGGTGTGGGCCAGGGAAGTTTGGCCTGGAGTCTCAGAGCAGGGTGCTGATTCCTTCTCTCCACAGGAAACAACGATAGCCTCCCCAGTTATCCTCCGTGTGGACCCCAAGGGCTATTACTTATACTGGACATATCAGAGTAAGGTGAGACAGCTGCTACCTACCGTGGTCCTGAGTTCCTACTGATTCATCGAGTTAAAGCAGCTTCTTGATTTTGGAAGTGAAGATGTAGATTCTGGAGATTGTAGAATAATCTGGAAGGGTGGCTTTGGGGGATCTCCTGTGGGCAGGAGGTATTTTCTTTGGAATGGAGGATGCAGTCACTCCAGTCATGGCTGCCTTGCACCCAGATGCTCCAGCCTTAGCATCCTATGGAAAGGGAGGGAGGGAGGGAGGGAGGGAGGGAGGGAGGGAGAGAGAGAGAGAGAGAGAGAGAGAGAGAGAGAGAGAGAAAACAAGGCTGCAGCTGAAGGCCGATTCTCTGCTTGTGGTTCTGGGTGAACTTGAGGGCTTAAAGAAATCAGAGAAGGACTTCAGCACCCAAGTAGAAAGAAGGGAGGTGGGGCCTGAGGAGAGTCCAGGATGTTGGAGGTGAGACTGCAGGCTACAGCTTCCCAAGTAATTCAAATAACTTGAATGGCCAAGGAAGGAATGAGCAGAGAGGAAGGGAGGAGGGTCATCATGAGTAAATAAAATCTGATCACTGGAAAGGGAAGGCTGGGGTTTGGATGACCCTACACAGTCTTGGACATTGAGAGAGGGCAGTCGACTGAGATGTGAAGAGGTGTGGATGTTCCCTCTACCCTTCTCTTTGTCCACATCTCCTCTTTACTCCCATGGGGCACCTTCCAGGAAATGGAGTTTCTGGATATCACCAGCATCCGCGACACCCGCTTTGGGAAGTTTGCCAAGATTCCCAAGGTAGGTGGGCCCAGCAGTAGCTCAGGTGCAACATGGCCACCAGCTCCATGGGACTGAGGCAGGAGTCTCTCGGGAGTGGGAAACCTGATCTCTGGAACAAGGTGAAGGGTCCCTGGGGTGGGCAGCAAGGCCTCATTCTGAGATGAGGAAGGGGCATGGTTGTTTTAGGGCTTGCTGGGGCCCCGGTGCCAGGGTACCATCAGAAGAGATGTCATGAGGCCATCTCCTGCCCTTAGAGCACCCCAGGCTATCTGGCAAGTGTTGATCTCACCCCCAACCTCCTGACTAGTTTGCCTATATTTACCTAATGCTGGTAGGAAGATTAGAGGAAAGGATCGGTGGGAGCAGGATTCCCTGAGACTGGGAGCTAAGAATCTGTCTTTAAATGAAAAGTGACAAAACACACAGGACTCTCAGGTCCCACAGTCTTGGTTAGCTTCTTCCTATGGGCCTCCTGCTCAGAGCCCCAGCTCCTGGAGTCATGGGTGGAAGATGCTAAGGCCTGTGGCTCCTAAGATGGGGATGGGATTTCACCCCAGTGGACCACAGTTCAGGTGGCTGAGAGGGAGAGATGAGGAGAGCCACAGTGGGCAGGGTTGGTCCTAACCATGTCTCCATTGCTGCAGAGCCAGAAGCTCCGGGATGTCTTCAACATGGACTTTCCTGACAACAACTTCCTGCTGAAGACACTCACTGTGGTATCTGGCCCCGACATGGTGGACCTCACCTTCCACAACTTTGTCTCCTACAAGGAGAACGTGGGCAAGGTGCAGTGAGGAAACCTGGTGTGGGGCTTGGCAACTGGGATAGGCTAGATTTCCCGAGAGAGGTATGGGCCATGGGGTGGTACTTTTAAGGTCAGGGGCCTGACTACTGTGCTCTGGGGTCCTACAGAACTGGGCTGAAGATGTACTGGCTCTGGTCAAGCATCCGCTGACAGCTAACGCCCCCCGCAGTACCTTCCTGGACAAGATGTAAGTGCCTCCTGCCTGGCCTTAGCCTTTGGGGCTGTGTGCCAGCCCCAGGACCTGACAGGCTACTTTCTGCCCCACCAGCCTGGTGAAGCTCAAGATGCAGCTCAGCCCTGAAGGGAAGATTCCTGTGAAGAAGTGAGTCTCCCTTCCTCCTCCCCACACTTCTTCCCAGCTCCCCAAAGCCTTCCCTCTCCAGGCCCTGACCCTTCTCTTTGCGTGATGCCTTTCTCTGTTCCTTCAGTTTCTTCCAGATGTTTCCTGCTGACCGCAAGCGGGTAGAAGCTGCCCTCACTGCCTGCCACCTCCCCAAAGGGAAGGTGAGTGGCTTTCCTCCCTAGCCAACCCTACTATTCTTCTTACCTGAGCTGGCTCTGACCAGAGGGCAACTTGGCAAGGCCTGGTAGGGAGTAGGGAGGGCAGGAATGACAGCATAGTTCCAGTCATCAGTGCCAAAGCCAGTTAACTTTAGAGCCACTGGTTTCTGATACACAGAAACAGTACCAGGGTGATGAGGGTGAGGTGCCAGGGTTCTAGCAAGCCAGTCTGTACCCCTAGCTCTGAGTGGTTGGTGGGAGTAGTGGGTGGTGTTCAATGCAAGCAGCAAGGATTGGTGCATTCCCATTCCAGCCTTGGAATGGAAGTGGAGATGAATGTTTTCAGCCTGCAGGAGTGAGATAAGGTCAGCAGGGACAGGAGGCAGTCTGCAGAGATCTGAAAGCTGCAGGAAGGTATTAGTTCTTCAGGGTGTGGGGTGAGAAACAGAACAAAGGGTGGAAGCTGCCAAGACACAGTCTTCAGCTCTACTCAGGAAAATGTTTTTCTCTTTAGTTAAGTCATTACTGTTTAATTACAAGTTGTTTGTAGGGCCATCCCATGAGGTACATTATATGAATTACAAAAGAAAAGGAGACCTCTGGGGCAGGTAGACACAGGCCTGAGCCAGGGTTCATGCCTGGCTGGGGGAGTGAATCTCAGCTCCCTGTCCTCCCTTGGCCATGCCTTTATACAGGGAACCACTTGTACCCCATACAGTCTTTTCTCCTAAGAATTTGGAATATTATAATTAAACTAAAACCTCATTGATCACCTGTCCCCATGAATTCCAAGAAGAATACTTCCCCCACAGTCACAGCTCTGTGGAGTTGGTGACCCCTGGGTGCAGTCAGCCACAGGTGATGCATGCATGGAGTGGGGGAGAAGGTGGGAGCAGGCTCCTGCTCAGGGCCCTGCAGCAAGCACCGAAAGCTTTGTCAGTACACTTCCACCCTCCTTTTCTCCTGACTCCTGAATTCCTACATTCACTAAATCCTCCTGACTTGTTAGCAATTCTCATTTCCCGGTAGGGGCCACTGACCCATCTTTGCTTGGAGCTGATGGGTTCAAGATTTAGTCTTAGCTCTCCTGCTCCAAACTGAGATGTTGGCCTTCCAGTATGATCTTTGAGGACATTGGATGGGTTTTTCTGAGATGGAATGCAAAGGCACAGAATCTCTAAATGCCATTACTCTATTTTCTATTTCTATAGACTTGCCTACTCTGGACATTTCATGTAAATGGAATCATATATTATGTAATCTTTAATGTCAGGCTTCATTCAATTAGCATGTTTTCAAGGTTTATCCATGTTGTAACACATATCAGTACTTCACTCTTTCTTTTTATGGCCAAATAATCGTCCATTGTATGGATATATCACATTTTGCTGACCTATGCATCAGTTGGGGAATATTTGGGTTGTTTCCACTTTTTGACTATTACAAATAATGTTGCTATGAACATCTTATTCACAATTTTGTCTGGATATATGTTTTGAATTCTCTTGGGAATATACCTAGGGGTGGAATTGTTGGATCATATGGTCACTCTATATTTAACATTTTGAGGAACTTCCAAACTGTTTTCAGTAGTGACTACACCATTTTACATCCCACCAGCATTCTATGAGGGTTTCAACTTCTCTGCATGCCCAACACTTGTTACTGTCTTTTTAAAATTTGTTTTAGTCATCCTAGCAGGAATGAAGTGGTATCTCATTGTGGTTTTAATTTGTATTTCTTTAGTGACTACTGACATTGAGCATCTTTTCATTTGCTTATTGGATGTTTAAATACCTTCTTTGGACAAATATCTACTTATATCCATTGCTCTTCTTTCAGTTGGGTTATTTGTCTTTACACTGATGAGTTGTCCCTGGATACCAATTTGCAAATATTCTCTTCCATTTTGTGGATCTTTTCAGCTTTCTGTTGGTAAACTTCGAAGCACAAAAGTTTTTAATTTGGATGAAGTCTAATTTATCTTTTTTTGTTATTGTTGTTCTTGTGCTTTTTGGTGTCTCTAACTATTATTGTTGACTTGTCTATTTCTTTTTTAAATTCTGTCAGTTTTTGCTTTATGCATCTTGGGGCTATGTTGTGAGCCATATTTTTTATATTCAAATTGCTTCTTTTTAAAAATTTGTCCTCCACTGGAGAAAAAAAAAAAAACAAAAAACCCCCAAAAAACAGACTAGTCCACTGTTTTGGCAAGAGCACCACTTAATTCCTCCCCAGTCTGATTATTCTTAGTTCCAATCCTGCCTCAGCCAAAAGAGTAACCAGTATCCAAATTCAGGGGCAAAGCAAATCAGCTAAGCATGCTCTCTACTCAGCAATTAGGGCCTTGAAAAGTGGGTACTCAGCGTGTCCTTGATGCTTCTTTGTCTGCCCAGAGCCCTGCCTCTTACCAGGCCCCTTTGTACAAGGTTGGGCCTAGTTGGTGATTCTTAGCACTGAGAGGGTTGAACAGGAGTGATCAGGTGACTCTCTGTCTCCCCAGAATGATGCCATCAATCCCGAGGACTTTCCAGATTCTGTCTACAAGAGTTTCCTCATGAACCTCTGTCCTCGGCCAGAAATAGATGAGATCTTCACTTCCTAGTGAGCTTCCTGGGCTGGGCTGGACATTAAGAGGTGGTGGCTAAAATTCTCACTTGCCATGCTGACAATTAGGTGGCTTCACTGGGGAAGGGGAATTGTCTGAGTTCCCTCGCCTAGGGGATGTAGACTTGTACTCTTCTCTCTGGCCTGCAGCCATGCCAAGGCCAAACCCTACATGACCAAGGAGCACTTGACCAAATTCATCAACCAGAAACAGAGGGACTCCCGCCTCAACCCCTTACTGTTTCCACCAGCGCGGCCTGACCAGGTGCAGGGCCTCATTGACAAGTATGAGCCCAGTGGCATCAACGTGCAGAGGGGTGAGGACCAAAGGAGCTCCTTACCCCTGTGGGCCTGTTCTGCTCTGGCCACTGGACTGTGGCCTTGACAATCATCCCCTGCCCTCCCCAGGCCAGCTGTCACCTGCGGGCATGGTATGGTTTCTCTGTGGGCCTGAAAATAGTGTGCTGGCCCAGGACAAGCTGCTGCTCCACCACGACATGACACAGCCACTCAATCATTACTTCATCAACTCCTCACACAATACCTACCTGACAGGTAGGCCCTGGTCACCTCACTGCTGACTTCTCCTTTTATGGGGGCTGCTCCTGTTCCTGGAATTCCTCATAGGGTTACCCTCAGGTTGCCCATAGGATAGACCATTCTGGAGTGGGGTGGGGGAGAGCAGAACAGCCCTTAAATGAAGCCCCTGCCCTTCTCCTTGCTCTGACTCAGCTGGCCAGTTCTCAGGCCTTTCGTCGGCTGAGATGTATCGCCAGGTGCTGCTAGCTGGCTGCCGCTGTGTGGAGCTGGACTGCTGGAAGGGGAAGCCTCCTGACGAGGAGCCTATTATCACCCATGGCTTCACCATGACCACAGATATCTACTTCAAGGTAAGACTCAGAGTGTGGAAGCTGGTGGTGGAGGCATTAGGGAAGGGCCCTCATCCCCAAGCTTTCTGAAGGTGGGGGAGGATGAAGCAGAGAGGAGGAACAGCTGGGAGGCCTCGGACTGGCGTGGGGACTAGAGGGAACCAGAGGTGACGGGGAGGCAATAGTCATCCTCCAGTTCTATGTGTGGCTGAAACTGGGAAGTGGAGAAGGATATCATTGGGGGAGGGGAAGGCTGGAGCATTATCCCCTTTTCCATCGAGTCCCCTTCTCCTTCAGGAAGCAATTGAAGCAATTGCAGAAAGTGCCTTTAAAACCTCTCCATATCCTGTCATTCTGTCGTTTGAAAACCACGTGGACTCGTGAGTGTCCAGGCCCATGCCCTGCCCTCAACTGTCCCCAGCCTCTAGCCATGCCCTTTGGTCTCTGTACAATTTCCTCAGGACCTCATGCTCTCCTGCTTGTGTCCCTGTTTCCTCAAACTCCAGTGCCCCTGATAACCCAGATCAGGGGTACAGAAAGATGACCAAGACAAGGGTAGAGCTGCTGAATCCCACCTCACTTCTGCTCCCTACAGACCCCGCCAGCAAGCCAAGATGGCCGAGTACTGCCGGATGATGTTTGGCGATATGCTGCTCACAGAGCCCCTGGAAAAGTTCCCTGTGAGTGAACTCCACTGTGAGGCATCTGGGCCTGGGGGCTGGGGACCAAGGGTGTGGTAGAGGCTACGTTAACTACTGTGCTGAACTTTGGGGGTACATTAGCAACAAAGATGCAGACTACTTACTCTCTAGTTGGGAGACAGATATGGAACCCAGCCTTGACAACCAGTGACTGCTATGGGAGTACTTGGGGAGTTATGATCTGGTCTTGGGGATCAGAGAAGGCTTCCTGGAGGAAGTGGTGGCTAAACTGTAACTGAGGGAAATATTGAATTTATGTTGGTGAGTTTGGGGAAAGGGAGTTCTAGACAGACTGAACAGGTGAGAGAGAGCATCACTGAGGAACTGAAATCAATCGGGTCAGGCAGGAGCTTAGCATATATGGGGGAGTGATGAGAGGTCAGGCTGGAGAAGTAAGCAGGGGTAGATGGAGCACAGCTTGGTATGAAGAAACTTAGGGTATACCCTGAAGGTGAGGAGATGATACTGATCCCCCCTACTCTTCCATAGCTGAAACCAGGCACTCCACTGCCCAGCCCTGAGGATCTCCGTGGCAAGATCCTCATCAAGAATAAGAAGAATCAGTTTTCTGGCCCAGCAAACCCCAGCACAGAGCAGCCGGGTGGAGAGGCTGAGGGCAGCTCCCCACCCGGTGCCCCTGTGGGTGGGGACACAGGTGAATCAGCCTGGGAGAAATGGGGCTAGGGATGGAGGAGAGTGTGGAATGGGAGAGGAAGGGTGGGCCTGAAGTGGATGTTCTGGGGATCCAGACTAGTAGGGGGTTACCCCAACTCCAGTGCTGATGGAGCTGTGTGTGGCAGTATGGATGGGTGAGGAAGGAGCTGAGCTGGAGGAGGAGGTCGAAGAGGAAGAGGAGTCAGGAAGCCTGGATGAAGAAGAGATAAAGAAGTTGCAGTCAGATGAGGTGTGTGGGGACTGCCCTGAGCCCTTTCTGCCACCTCCACTGCAGAGCCCTTCAGGTGAGGGAGTGGGCAATGTCCTTGTGCTTATTACTCTCTTTTTCACCTTCCTCTTTCCTCCCTAGGGCACAGCAGGCCTGGAGGTGACAGCTTATGAGGAGATGTCCAGCCTAGTCAACTACATTCAGCCCACCAAATTCATCTCCTTCGAGTTCTCTGCCCGTAAGTCAGCATGGGGTAGTGGTAAGCTGGAGGTTCAGCTAGATTCAGAAGAAGGCCCTTAGAAAGTGTGTTGTGACACCAGGCAGCATGATAGGTGGGGGTAGGAAGGAGAGTCCTCCTCCTTCCTTAGACTGAGGACTATCTATAAATATTCAGCAGAGGAGTCAGGCAAAGGGCTTGTTTAAGTGGCAGTGGCTCCCATTTCCTAGCACAGTACTCAGGAACTTGGCACCAAGCAGAATGCTCTGGAGTGTGTCAGTGACAGGCCACCTTAGCTGGGCTGGCCTGGGGCTCCTGCAGCCTTCTGCAGGTTCTGTGGCTCCCAAGCCCAGAAGCCCAGGCCCTGAGACATAGCCCCTGGGAGCGGGTGGAAGGCAGAGAAACCACCCAGTGCACATCTACTCCTTTAACCCTTCCCTTTCTGTGCACTCCGTGTTATTTATCTTCTCCGGACATACACACATGCCTTCCTCTCACTCTCTGTGCATGTTTTCAATATGAACACCTCTTTCTGTATATACTGATTCATGGTGTATACCTCTACCACCTTGACTCTTTACCCCTGAACCCACAGCCCTCAATCCTACCTGTGCATGACAGCAGCACCCTTGGTGTGTACCTCTCACCCCCACCCCCACCCCTCTCGTTCAGCAGAACGGGTGTGCTTTAGGCTCTGCCCAATACAGCATGTTCCTGACCCCCTGGGCTCATCTCAGAATGTTCTCACACCCTCTGCACTCACCCAGGGCAAGCACTCCTCACCCTCAGACTGACATACACCCCATCCCTGTGCATATCCCCCAGCATGCATTGTTACCCATATAGATCAGCACATCCCCCTGCCCCCTGGGGTTGGCTCCTGAACCCTGAGGCTTCACTATGTCACTGTGTTGGAGGCAGTTCTGTGCTGGAGAGAGCCACGCCAAAGAGGAGGGTGGGTCTGAGGGAGGGCACAGCCTGATGAGGACTCTCACTCCTCTTTCCCCCTTACACAGAGAAGAACCGAAGTTATGTCATCTCCTCATTCACAGAGCTCAAGGCTTATGATCTGCTCTCCAAGGCCACAGTGCAGTTTGTGGAGTATCCTTGAGGCCTCAGTAGCCTGGGTCCCTGGTTGAAGTGGAGGGAGGAGGACAGTGCTCATGGGCCAGGGGTGGGTGCTGTTGGGTCCTCCTGGTGCAGGCAGCCTCTGCCTCCTATACTTTGGGGCAGCTACAACAAGCGCCAGATGAGCCGCATTTATCCCAAGGGCACCCGCATGGACTCCTCCAACTATATGCCCCAGATGTTTTGGAATGCCGGTTGCCAGATGGTCGCCCTCAACTTCCAGACGATGGGTGAGGACACTCTCAGGCCATTAAGAATCTTTCTCTGCCCCTCCCACCTTCATCCCATCCCTTCATGGGGGATCTTCAGAATAGACTAGGGTGTCCAGATGTTCGTTTGGGCTCTGGGAGCACATGCAGGTATGTGAGCATTTAGGGAAAGAAATGCATTAGCTCATGCCTATGTGACTGCACATATATGAGTATGTATGTGAAGATTCCAGGGTGCTTGCATGGATTCTGGCTGCTCTCTGGGTGGATCTGTGGGAACACCTGCTCCCTTTGAGCCTGAGATTTGGTTGTGGCCTTGGTCCTACTGATTCCAGGTTGTGGGCCCTTTCTGAGAGATGAGACACCCAAAGAAACCAGGCTGAGACGTGAGAAACCCTCATGCAAACAGTCTGCTCAACCTCCCCATTCCAAGACAAGAGAAAGGCTGGGAAATGAGGAAACAGATTTGGTGCAGACGCAGAGCAGGGCCTTTCTCATCCAGTGCCCTTGTCTCCCCAGACCTGCCTATGCAACAGAACATGGCGCTGTTTGAGTTCAATGGGCAGAGCGGCTACCTCCTCAAGCATGAGTTTATGCGTCGGCCGGACAAGCAGTTCAATCCATTCTCGGTGGACCGCATTGACGTGGTGGTAGCCACCACCCTTTCCATTACGGCAAGACCCTGAGGCGAACAAGTGGCTGGGAGGGCTGGCGTCGTGAGGAGAAAGACACAGGAGCCCCACTCCTCCACTCCCAACCCCCTCCCCTGATATCATGGAAACTTCAGCCTCAGCCACTTCGTGCAGTAGCAAGTTGCCTTGGAAACTGCCTCCTCCTCAGCACTGGAGGCTGCCTCTTGGTCCCTATGGAAACCAAGGGGAAGGGCTGAGGCTAGGATGGGGGAGGGGAGAAGAGTGGGCAGAGTAGGGCAGCAGGAGCCCCAGGCTCTCGGGGAGAGAGATGGGGAGACCACACTACTTCCTTGAATGCTGGAAGCACCCTGGTTATCAGAGATTAGCTTTAACCCTTGAGCCACACAGCCTCTACTCGGTGGCGAGAGCTGAGTGGGGCTCTTCACAGTGCCCAAGAATGGATGCTTCAGCTAGAGGAGCTGGAGACCCCAGGTGCTGGGGAATGGCCTGGGTGGGGCAGCTGATGCTAGCCTCCCTGGTCCCCACCTCCAGGTAATCTCTGGGCAGTTCCTGTCAGAACGCAGTGTGCGCACCTATGTGGAAGTGGAGCTGTTTGGCCTTCCTGGGGACCCCAAGAGGCGCTATCGCACCAAGCTGTCACCTAGTACCAACTCCATCAACCCTGTCTGGAAGGAGGACCCCTTTGTCTTTGAGAAGGTAGGGGGCTAGGGCAGGTCAGGGGCTGTGGTCCATCCTAGTTCCTGGCCTCTATTTATAGAAAAGAGGAAATACATAAAGGAAGTTCCTTGATATTCTTCCTCTCCCCACTGCTTACTCTGTGCCCTCCTGAGTTTTGAGAAAACAATGGCAAGTTCACAGAAATGTACTTGGTGGGCAAGTTTTGAGTGTGTACATGTGCCGGTGTATGTGCGTGCATGCATGTTCATGTTAGGATCAGAGGCAGAAACGTGAACTCTCAGACCAAGGTGCAGAGTTCCATGGGATCACAGGGATCTTTTGCCCCCACTGGATACTTTTGGCAAAGGTGTGTGCACTAGATCCCTGGGCGGCATATCCAGCCCTTTTCTCCTATGTGGATTGACCATGGCCAGAGCTATGAGGAGGTCTATGTGTGTTGCCTGGACTGTGCCCTCTGTTCTTACCAAATCTGGTCATATCTGCTATGTTCTCACACTGACCCTAGACTTCTGGAACCAGGGAGCGGGACAGTTTGGCCACCCTCTCCCCTTCCCAGCTTGTCCTGTCCTGAACTCTCCCCAGATCATGATGCCTGAGTTGGCCTCCCTCAGGGTGGCTGTGATGGAGGAAGGCAACAAGTTTCTCGGACACCGCATCATCCCCATCAATGCCCTGAATACTGGTAAGGTTATGGGTTCTTCTTTGCTGTTCCAAGAAGGTCTGAGACCAAGGCCAGCTTCCAGTGCCTGTCCAGAGGGTGGGGGCAGCTTCAGGGAGGTGGTCCTGAAATCTTACTTAACACTCTCATGCTACCAGCTCTAAAGAGTGGGGCAGGAATAGTACCACTTTAGGATACTGGCAGACATGGGGACTCTGCCCACCTAACAGAATGTCTGTAATTTTCTGGAACTACTGGGGCAGTTTCCCAAGTAGTTGACATTTATTGGGCACTTAAAATGCTTTAAGGGCTTATAACATATTCTCACTTAATCTTAACAATAACCACATAAGGTAGACACTATTATCCCCATTTCACAGATGAGAAAAGTCTCAGAGATTTAAAGTAACCTGCCCAAGGTCACACAGCCAAGTAGGTGCAGAACCAGACTTGGGCCCTAGTCTCTGACTCTAAAGTCCGAAGCCTTGACTACTTGACCGCTCACCTGCAGTGCTGGCCTCAATGGGCTCTGCTCACTGCCCACCTCGTCATGCCCAACAGGATACCACCATCTGTGCCTGCACAGCGAGAGCAACATGCCCCTCACCATGCCTTCACTCTTTGTCTTCCTGGACATGAAGGACTATGTGCCTGACAGGTTGGCAGGTAGGAGGCCTACAAAATGCTGGGAGCCCAGAGCTGTCCTTTTCCCCTCCCCACTCCTCAAGCCAGCCTCCAGAGTTGCGCAGGCCAGGGTATCCTAGCCTAGGTGAGGATCAGGGAGCCTTCCAGGTATATCTCCATATCAGGCTCATGATGCACCTGTGCACCCAGATCTCACCGTGGCCCTTGCGAATCCCATCAAGTACTTCAATGCCCAAGATAAGAAGTCTGTGAAGCTCAAGGAAGCCATGGAAGGTCTGCCTGAGGTCTGTGTTGCTGGGTCCATTGCCAGGGACCCCCAGGAGCTTTGCTTTCTCAGTAGGAAGATGAGGGAGGGGGAAGAGTTACCCACTTCGGAAGAGAGGGCCATTTGAGCCATCTTCCTAATCCACTCTCCCTACACAGCAGCCCTTCCCTCTGGGGAGTCCAGTTGCCAACCAGGTCAATGGGGCAGCTGCCCCAACAAGCAATGGATCAGCAGGTATGCACAGCGGTGTCCTCCCACCTACTGGAAGGGTCTCTTGACTTCTTCCGCTGTACCCACATTCCGAAAATGTGCTTAAAAAATCAAGACTCTAACCTGGGGAGGGAACACTGTATCTGAAGCCTCAGCACCAAGCAACTGCGCTGCAGGGTGTCCATACTGCCTCCCCCTCGGTTGTGCCCGGGAAGAACGGAACCGACCCGGGGACCCCAGGGCACATGGCCGCCTGTCACGTGGCTCTTGCAGCAGCCTCCTCCCCGGCCACCAAAGATGCTGCGGGGAAAGCCTGCTGAGGCCGAGCGGTCTTGGGGACGAGCCTGGGGAGGGCTTGTGGGGGCTCCTGGGCGGTGGGGCGCCTCACCCGGGTCCCCGCAGAGCCGCGGACCACCAGCCCCGAGGAGCTGCGGGAGTCGAAGGGCGTCGTGAAGCTGCAGCGGCGGCACGAGAAGGAGCTGCGCGAGCTGGAGCGGCGCGGCGCGCGGCGCTGGGGGGAGCTGCTGCAGCGGGGCGCGGCGCAGCTGGCCGAGCTGGCGCCCCTGGGCGCCGGGAGCGGCTGCGGGGGCCGTAGGCTCGGTCCCGGCAAGGGCTCCCGCAAGAAAAGGTGAGGGGGCGGCCGCGTCCGTCGTCCGCGGGGCGGGGGCGGGGGCGGGCGCGGGACTCAGTGCCCGTCTCGCGGGGCCTCCGCAGGACTCTGCCCTGCGAGGAGCCCGCTGGGGCAGCGCCCGGCGAAGGTCCCGAGGGCACCGACCTGCGTGTGCGCGAGCTGAGGGACAGGCTGGAGCTGGAGCTGCTGCAGCAGGGCGAGGAGCAGTACGAGTGTATCCTGAAGCGCAAGGAGCAGCACGTGGCCGAGGTGTCAGCGCGCGGGTGGGGAGGAAGCGACCACCTGACCAGCCCCGCACCCTGCGCACAACTAACGGCTTCATGCTCAGCACACCTGCCAAACCCATCCTTTCTCTCCCTCCCTTCAGCAAATCGCCAAGATGATGGAGCTGGCTAGAGAGAAACATGTTGCAGAGCTTAAGAGCCTCAAGGAGACCTCAGACAGGTTATGACTGCCCCACTCTCACATCTGACTCTCATCTCCCAAGAGGGCTCAGGTCCCATAATCATCTCTCTGATGTCTGTCTCTCCACAGTGACACTAAAGAGGCGAAGAAAAAGCTGGAGGCCAAGAGGCTGGAGCGGATCCAGGCCATGATCAAGGTTACGACAGACAAGATGGCCCAGGAGAGGTGAGTCCCTGAGGAGAAAGAGAGAGGCCCAGGACTCAAACTCCAGGCCCAGTGCTGAGCAGGAACCACTCTAGGTGCGAAGGGGCCTTCCTCCAAGTGGATTCCCAGAGATATGCCTGTCTCATGGCTCTTGAAAGTTATCTAACTTTTGTCACCTCTGACCAGAGTGTCCTCAGGCAAAACACAGATGCCAACACTATTTGAGCAGAGAGGAGAATTTAAGGGAAAATCAAGCATGCAAAGAAAGAGGTGAAACCTTGAGACAGCAGCTTCTCCCACATGTCTCCCCATGCATGCCTTGAAGGATGGTGTGACTTAGTGAGGAAGCTCTTTATTTATAGGGCCCCTGGAGCTTTCAATGGCCCCTCAAACCCTCCTTGGGTTCTCATGCTCACAGCTCCGGCTGGTTTCTGTCCCTTTGGCAGATGTTTTTCTCACTTTGCCTACACTCTGAGGAGTCTTGCCCAGGGGCCTCCAGCCTTCTCTGAAACTCTGATCACCCCAACAGGTTGAAAAGAGAGATTAACGACTCCCATATCCAGGAGGTGGTGCAGGTCATCGAACAGGTGGGTAAAGCTGTGTCCTTCCCAAACACATACCTATGCACCCATGCATGCTCACACACTCACACACATGCATGCTCTCCATAGGAGAGAAAAGGTGGCCTTGGGCCTTTATTTTGCCCTTAGGAGATACACTGTCCAGAGAAGCCAATATGACTAGGGATGGGAGGAGTCAGTCCAGGGGAGGAGGGCCTCCTAGGCCAACCGGAGTTTCTGGCCTTTCTGTGGAGTTGAGATACCAGCCTCAAGGGGTCTGTCTCTGGCCAGCTGTCCTGGGTGAAAATGATGTGGGCTAGCTGGCCAGGGGGGTGGGGGAAGGGAGAGGGCTGAGTGGGGAATAGGATTGGGGTGGGTGGGTGAGAGGGAGAAGAGGGGCTTCCTAAGGAGTTGGAAGAGGAAGAAAAGCCCTGCTGAGAATGGACCTAAGACTCCCCTGGGGATTATTAACAACTGTAACAGAACTACCAGCTACTGAGTCCTGACCTTGTCCCAGATGCTAAGCCAGGTGCTTCACATAAACTGTCTCATGTAATCCTTCACAATCCAAAGAGAAAGGTACTATTACTCTCAATTTACAAATAACAAGACATGTTCATAGGTTAAGGAATTTGTGCAAAGTCTTACAGCTGGTTAACTGGGATTGTAGCTGTTTGCCTACCCAGATTGCCTGTCCCTGCTGTTCTGATTCCCTGACTCTCTCACCCAGATGACAGAGAGCCTGGAGAGGCGTCAGGAGAAGCTGGAAGAGAAGCAGGCAGCTTGTCTGGAACAGATCCGGGAGATGGAAAAGCAGGTGACAGCGACTACAACCCTGGCTCCGAGAAGTTAGCCTGGATCCAGGGTGTAAAGAGGGTCCTGCTCCTGGGAGCTGCCAATCAGGAGTTCAAGGGAGTGGTGGCTCACCTCTCACCAGTGGGTCATAGGTTCCCATGGGGTCCTGGGCCCTTTTCAAATGAGGTAGCTCTGCACATCTCTTTGCTTGGTTGGCAGCCCCTCTCCTGAGAGGCTCCCCGATGGGCTCCACTATGCCCCATATCCCACTTTCATTTCCTGAGAGCTCTGAAAAAACCAGGCATCTCTGTTCCACTGTCCAGGGGAGGGAGAGTGGGCAGGTGGCACCCCCTGAGCTAGGCGATGGTCCTTGCTGTCCCCACAGTTCCAGCAGGAGGCACTGACGGAATACGAAGCCAGGATGAAGGGCCTGGAGGCTGAGGTGAAGGAGTCAGTGAAGACTTGCCTTAGGGCATGCTTCCCTTCTGAGGCTGAGGATAAGCCTGAGAGCCCCTGTGGGGCCTCTGGGGAGCTGTGTGAACAGGACCCACTTACAGCAAAGGCAGACACCTAGGAGAGCCACCTCTGATACCCCCATCCAAATGAGACATTCTGCGAGGACCTTCACCCTTCTCTGGGATGGGGCTCTATCTCCCCAAGAGAAAAAGCCCCAGCAGCCCCAGTACTCTGAGGCTGTAGGAAGCTGAGGCTCCCTGGAATCTGGGAGCCCCCTTCTCAACAGCCAGGCTAACAGAAGAGGCATGTACCAGATACCTTTAGGGCAGTGGCCCATCTCAGGCCTCAAGGTTCCCTCCAAGCTGACTTTCTGCTCCTCATCTTTCTCTTCCACCTTGAATGAGTGTCACAGATTTGTTGAGGGCAAAAACAAAAACAAACAAAACAAAAAAACCATGGACTAGGAGGCAGGAAATGGCAGGCCCTGCTCTGCCTTTCCTAATATGCAACTAGTGGTGCCCCACTCTGGACTCAGTTTCCTCACCTGGAGATTTAGGCCTGGCCACATGGAACCTCTTCTCTAGTGCCTGTAATTTAAGCTGGACCAACTTCCAAACCCTTCTGCAGTAAGGCAGGCAGCTCGCCCAAGCTTCTGGGCCCCATCACAGGCCTACCCTGAGTTAGCCTCATTGTCAGCTCCCTGATACAGAGACAGGCAATACCTCCAAGCTCCTTGGGGACGGCTGACCCTAGGATCCCAGGCCTACATCCATTTTCTGGCTTCTTGCCTGTGGGGGATGGGATGCTGACATGGAAAAGCTGCCTCAGCTGTCTGGCCCTCAGGCTTCTGAGATAACTGGGGCTATGACTTGTAGTGAGGGGAGAAGGACAGGCTTTTGGGTGCTCTCCTACCCATGCTAGGAAGCACCCCCGCCAAGGATACCTGACAAGGTCAGCATCATTTTCTCTCCTGACTTTATGAGGCTTATTTATTTTTCTCCTTCTACTAAAGAACCCTGTCCCAATATTTCCTGCCTAAGCCTGGCCTTTGTTCCACAGTTAAGAAATGGGGTACAAGGGAGTAGAATTCTACTAAATGAAGTGGGCTGGGGAAAAAACTTTGGAAGCTGAACCCCAGGGGAAGGTGCCCTCTGGAGCCCAGCAGAATGGCCCTGCCTCTAGGCTTGAAGATGATTCACTTCCCTTTCTCCTGTCCCTGGTGCCACAACTGAAAAATGATGTCACCCCTCTTCTCTACCCCCACCCAGATGTGGCCCTTCCTTGTCTCCACTCTCAGAGCTGAAGCCAAAAAACCTAGTGTAAAGGTGCCCTTCCCCCACTTTTGGAGAGTTGCAAACCTTCAGGACACCAGTGCCCCTTTAGGCAGACTTAGGGTGGTTAGATTCTCAGACTCCTATGGCAGTTGTGGTTGACTCCAACACTTGCTGTGGAGGGGCTGGTGGGCAGCCATTCACTACACCTATGGCGCTGTGTCAAATCTCAAACAGGAACAGGCACTGGCTTGGGACCTGATTCTGGGAAGAGGTTGTTTGCTTATCAGAGAGTTATAGTAAATGCCATTAACTGTGGACACCTGTGCCTTCATAAAATAAGCAAGAATCCCACCCCCAACCATCCCTCTGGGGTCCTGATCTCTGTGATCCTAGCAGTCCCTGGCTGCAGGGTGAGGGTAGGGGCCTGCTCATTCACAGGGTAAGGCCTGTCATTGATCAGCCTGTGTACTAACTAGATACAGCCTTGGGCAGTGCCCTGTCTGCAACACTCCAGCTGGGCACTCAGCTGCCCCATTTGTTCCCCAGTCCAGGGGTAGAATCATGCAGGGATGAGAACCTAGGCCTAAAGGAACTTACTGACTCAGGCACAGGGTCCTAAGCCAGAGCCAGTGCCAAATAAAGCCCATTGGACAGCTTCCAGCTTTTGCAAATAATTGCTCAGGGGAAGGAGAGGCTGCCTTCCTTCTCACCTCTCAGCCAGGCCAGGTATTGTCTCTGGGTCTCTAGTATGGAGCTGGGAAGCCCAGGAGTGTGGAAGTGGATGAAATCCTGCCTCCAAGAGAGGCCTCTGCACAGGCAAGCTGGGGCTTTCCATGAAGCCTGACCCTGGTACCTGCCTCTCTGCTTTCTGTCCTCTGAGAAAACAGTAAGGTGGCCCCTGGGAAAATGCCATAGTTTCTGGGCCTTGGAAATGAATTGATCCCTAGCTTCAGGGGATGTACAGAAAAAAGCTACCTCCCCTCAGGGCACTGAGCAGGTGAAGGGCACCTGGATTCCATTCCTGCTTGGTGTATCTATGGGGCTGGGGCAAGTTTCCTGTCTACTAATTATGCCTCAGTTTTATCTTTTGCATAAGAGAAGGGTCCCCTACCCCCTTCCCAATCCCATTGCTGATTCAGATGCCAGAGTTCCCTGCTGACTCACCCACCCCCTGCACCTCCCCTTGGCAACCCCCCTCCCCTAGCTCTCTGGATCTCCCAGCCACGTGCCACCAGGCCCAACCCAGCTGAGCTGGTGCAACGTGACAGGGTGAGGGGGTTGGAGACACTTGAGGAAAGAAGGAGGACTGTAGGGAGGCAGCAGCAGACAGAGTGACAGACTGCAGACCTGAGGCGCCTCTGGGAGGAAGCCCTTTTGCCAGCCTGGAGCCTGCAGCGGGAGAGGCTCAGCAGTTGAGAGGGGAGGGGAGAGTGGAGTGCCTTTCTGCCCCCTGCCTGCCTAGGCTCTATCTCTTGTCAGCCTCCAGCTCCCTAAGCGACAGCTTCTAATTATGGCTGTTGGTGCCTGTGTGCTCTGCAGCAAAGTCTGAGCTTTTTTTCAGCTTTGCTATTTCTTTTCTGTTCAGAACATACTGAGGCCATAGGGAACTCAGAGCAAAGGCTTCAGGGCCTGAGACCTGGCACCACCTCATCCCAAGGCCACCACAGGCCTGGCAGAATTGGCAAGGCCAGCTGGGGCAAATGGAGTCAGCTACTCCTTTCAAAGAGCATCCCGTACAGGGCTCTCTGACAGACCAGGGTGAGGCCCTGAAAAGGACCTGTCCCAGCATCTCTTCTTTCCTGGAACTGTCTCCATCTTCCACAGGGAACAGGGACATAAATGAGGCAGAGTTATCTCAAGGAGGCTCAGGGGGGAGGAGGCATGGCTCTCTAGGACCAAGGAGGTGTCCAATGAGTGTTCCTGCTGTTTCTCTCCTCCACCCGAGGGGTCTCATTGTCTGGCTGTAGGATGGTCTGTCACACAGATTTCAGGAGTACCCTCTTCCTTGACCCTGAAAACAGAGAAAGAAGGAAACAAAGCAATTTCTCTCATGCTGGAGAAAAGGGAATTGCGTCATGAAGGGAAGAAAAACCTTTCTTCAGCTGAGTAAAGGAGAGCATTTCTGCATCCTTACTGGGCTGCAGATGAGATAGAGGGTCTATGCTCACTCCTGGGCAACACACAAGAGGGGCCCCCAGGTCTAGGGGACAGATTGGGCTTTCTGCAGGCCGAATAACTGTGCAGCTCTTTCCCTGACACTCTGTAGTGCAATCCTGAGTGAAGCAGGCAGGGTAGTATTACAACTTCATTTTGCAGGTGGGAATATGTAGGCCTGGAGTCACACTGCTAGTAAATGCCTTCAAGCTGGGACTTAACTCTGATGTCAAATAATGTACTCTTTCTGCGACACCATGTGAGCAAATTGGCAGAGCCCTGAGCAGGGGGTTAGGGTTGAAAAATGCAAAGAGAAAAAGAGAGGCTTCACAATGTGCATGGGTATACATCACATAATCCCCCAGGAAAAAAAGGGCAGGGGAGTTCCTGCTCCATGGTTGGGCCCCATGCCAGGTGGCCATCTCTTGAGCCCGGGAGGTGGCCATCCCTGGAACCTGGAAGCTGGAGAGAGGCAAAAGTTCAGGGTTCAGGGCAATGCGCCCACTTTGCTACTCAGCCGCCACCTTCTTCCTAGAGGCAAATCCTCTCTTCGCCCCATGCCTTTTTCCAGGCTGCTCCTGCTGCATTGCTTCTTGTTACTTTCATTATTCCCTTAATTTCCCATCTTTCATTGGAAGGGACCGCTTAAAGCAGCCCTCAACACTGTCCATTAAAGGTATGTTTCCTGCATCCATTCCCTTGCCTCCTTAAACTGTCTGAAGTGTCCTCCTTGTTTCTTAGCAACCAGATCCCATCCCACACATCATAGAAGACCACCTCAGAAGCCCTATCCTTGGAACACCCACAACTCCACCTTTTTCTCTAAGGACTGTCTTGGTTTGTATTTAACAGATGTATTAGGTTCTCAGACGATAATCTCCACTTTTTATGTCCTGGTCCTGAATTCCCACTTAAGAGGGGAGGTCTTTTCCATCCAGAATTGTACTTCTGCTTCTGTATTTCCCACAGCTGGGAACATAATACCTGGCTCACGAAAAGTCTCAGTAAATACTGTAGTTGATACCTGACTCAGTTCTTACTTTACCAATATCTATTCAAACCCTACACACCCTTACACCTCCCTTCTGTTCTGAGGCGCCCTAACCCCCCTCACCCGAGGCCTGAGCCACCCCCACCCCACCCCACCCCACCCGGACCCCAAGCCTGAGCAGCCCGGCCAGAGGAAGACTGGTTGCGGCGATTTCCCCACACCCTATCAGCTCTAGCTCCCTTCTTTTCCTTCCTCTCCTAAGGGGTCAGCTAGTGGTCAAGGTCAGAGCCATGTGGTCTAGGGGTGGTTTTGTGCTCAAGAGTAAGATGGGGACTGGGGGGGGGGGCTAGCGTATGTCCCTCGCTCTTTGCTCTTTCTCGGTGGCGGTCGGTTCCGAAGCAGCGGGGAGACGGCGCCGGGCCGGGGAGTTGCTAACAGGCAGCAGCACCCCGGGATCCCGAGGCGCCCATTGCAGCCGCCGCCGGCCGCCGCGCGTCTGCTGCTCCTGCTTGCCAGCCGCTGGGAGCTGGCAGGCGAGCGCGCTGTCGGGGTGGGAGCCGTCTGAGAGTGGAGAGCGCACTCTTCCCCACCCCCGCTCAGGGTGAGCCTGTGCGGAGGAACAACCGTGTGTGAGCGCCTGCTTCGCGACACTTCGAGTGGCAGTTCCCAGCCAGACGGAGAGCCCCCACCCCGCACGCAGCGCAGGTACCCCCTTCCCCCAGTCACTCCCAGCCTGCCTTTCGCTGCTCCCCTTGCCAGCTTCCACCCTCCTGGGATCCCATTTCCTTCCCTCGGGACAGCTGCGGGTAGCCCTCGGGCTTCTCCGACGGACCCGAGGTCCTGGCAGTTCCGAAAGAGCCTAGGACCCCGACTACGCTGCGGGGGGAGGGCGAGGAGAGAAGACCGTGACTTTGGGACTGGCCGGGTCGGGTGCATGCAGTCTGCAGCGAGGAGCCCCCGCCCCCGCCCCGCAACTGCCGCAGCGACCCCAGGGGAGCGCGGAGGAGGAGCCGCGCCCCAACATCGAGGCTCACGAGGGAGTGGGGGGTCAGGGGCGGCCTCCCCGGCCGGGTCTGTTTCTACCTTGACGGCTTAACCTGCTTCCAGGGCAGCCATTGCCATGGAGACCCCTGAGGCTATAAAGCCAGGTATCCTCCAGGAGGGCGGCGGCTCCCGCGCCGCGGAGCCCCTCAAGTAAGGAGCAAGCGCCCTGGCGTGGCCCGGCCCCCGCGAGCGGGGAGGAGGCGGAGGAGCGGCGCCAGCAGCCTGGGGAGCGGCGCGCCCCGCCAGGGCTGGAGGCAGGCTCGCGAGGCGGGTGCCACCGTCTCAGCAGGCGAGCGGGGGCTGCCCCGGGTGCGGGTGAGTGGCGAGGCTCCAGGTCACGAGGGACTGAGGGGCGCCGGACGCGAGGGAAGGAGCGGGAGAGCCAGGAGGCGCCTGGCTTCGGCTCCCGTCGTCTCGTGGCGGGCCGGACGCGGAGCGTGGAAGAGAGAGCATCCCACACCTCCGGGCCGGCGGGCGGCCCCGCACAGGAGCGGCGGGAGCCACCAGAGAACCCGAGTGGCAGGCTCAGGACCCTCGACCGCGGCCGCCCACACGCGGGGAGAGCCACGCCAGGGCCCGGCGGGGCGCGGGAGCAGGGGCGCCCCCGTGCGGAGCTGCCCGGCCGCCTAGGCGCGGCAGCCGGGGTCATGCTCAAGCCCAAGGACCTGTGCCCCCGAGCGGGGACGCGCACCTTCCTGGAGGCCATGCAGGCGGGCAAAGTGCATCTGGCCCGCTTCGTGCTGGACGCGCTGGACCGCAGCATCATCGACTGCCGCGCAGAGCAGGGCCGCACGCCGCTCATGGTGGCGGTGGGGCTGCCGGACCCCGCGCTGCGCGCGCGCTTCGTGCGACTGCTGCTGGAGCAGGGCGCGGCCGTGAACCTCCGAGACGAGCGCGGCCGCACGGCGCTCAGCCTGGCGTGCGAGCGCGGCCACCTGGACGCCGTGCAGCTGCTGGTGCAGTTCAGCGGGGACCCCGAGGCGGCCGACTCCTCGGGCAACAGTCCGGTGATGTGGGCGGCGGCTTGCGGTCACGGGGCGGTGCTCGAGTTCCTCGTGCGCTCTTTCCGCCGCCTGGGCTTGCGCCTCGACCGCACCAACCGCGCCGGCCTGACGGCCCTGCAGCTGGCCGCCGCCCGCGGCCACGGGACCTGCGTGCAGGCCCTCACTGGGCCCTGGGGCCGCGCGGCGGCCGCGGCGGCGGCCCGGGGCTCCAACTCCGACAGCCCGCCTGGCCGTCCAGCTCCTGCGCCCAGTCCGGAGCGCCGACGGCCCAGTCCCCGCCGCCTCCCGCGGCCCCTCCTGGCGCGCTTCGCGCGGGCGGCTGGAGGCCACGGTCATGGCGGCGAGGCCGGCTCCGGGGGCAAGAGCTCGGGCCGGCACCGGGCGCAGGGCAGCGAGCGGCCGGAGCTGGGCCGGAGCATGAGTCTGGCTCTGGGTGCAGTGACCGAAGAGGAAGCGGCTCGACTGCGGGCGGGAGCCTTGATGGCCCGACCACACTCGCCCCAGTCTTCGGGGACCGGGCGGTGGCGTTCTCACGAGGTGCTGGAAGGATCGCCCCCAACCTTCGTGCAAGCCTCCGTCGGCCTGAGCCCCCACCCCGAGGGCGGCCCGGGCTCTGGCCGCTTGGGTTTGCGCCGACGCTCCACAGCCCCAGACATCCCCAGCCTGGTCGGAGAGGCAACGGGGCCCGACAGCAGCCTGGAGTTAGAGGCCAACGCTCTGCCTCACTCGGTGCCGGGGCCCCAGCCGTTGCAAGCAGACACGGAGGCCGTGGTGCTGCACGCTCAGCGGTAAATAGTGTCCACGATGAGCCCTGTTCCCTGCACCTTCCTGTCTCTGGTCCACTGGGATTTCTCTCTTCCAGGTCTCTCACTTTCCTGGCAGTTTCGCTACCCCTGTGATCCCAGAACCTGTCCCCATTGCTAAGGCGAGTTGTACTGTCCCTGAAAGAGACCCCTATTTATTTTTTGTGCTTGCTGGAATTTTCGGTGTTGCATACCTAAGTCTCTCACCTTCCCCACAGCCTGCATTTTCTGTCCTGGAGTGGGAGGATTAGAAGACCTGGTTCCATGGACTACAGCCTTCTAGCCAGGAACATGATCCCCCTTTCCTCTAAGGCTCAGTCCCAAGTCCCGGCTGGCTCCTGTCAGATTTCCTTTTGGGGGGTTTCCCAACACCCTGGCAGCCAGGCAGGCCGAAGAGTGACCTGAAGAACAAGAACTTATCCCCCCTTCCCTCCCAGTGATGCTGACAATAATGCCACACATGACCTAAGTCTCCCTTTCCCTTAAGTGTTGGAGAAGGGGAGCACAGAGATGGGCCTCAGAGCCTTTCTGGACAGAAGGGCTGATTAGGAAGGAATCGAGGTTAAGTTTTTCTGGGGGATAAACTCCTGCCTCAAGACAATGATAGCATATTTTGGATGTGGCAGAGACCCCAGTGTTGAATGTCAGTTGTCCATTGACCAGCTTCTGGTAATTCCAGCTCCTTTGACCTCTGCCCCAGGCCCATTCAGGATTCAACTTCATTGACAATGTGTGGTCATTGTCCCACCCCAGCCCCTACTCAGCCCACTCCAGGGCTCAGTTGCATTTGAGTTCCACCTTTCAGGTCTCACCCCTCCTGGCCCAGCCTTACTTCCTCTCCCAGAGGCATGAAATGGAAAGGACACAGCACTTCCCCCACCCCAACCGCCTCTCAGCTCCTCCATCCCGCACGTGGGTGCTCCTGCCGGGTGGAACCGTTGCGAAGGCTTTGCTTAATTGTATTTCTTCCAATCCTCAAAGAACTCGTGTTTTGAGTCTTTGTATATGAAGCAGAAAGCAGCAGGTCTGATCTGAGGCTTAAGAACCTGACAATGTCTCTTTAAATAGAAGCTCCGCGAGGGGGATAATTGACTGAAGTGTTTGCCACGTTAAACGGCGGCGCGCGGGAGTCGGAAGCCCACACGAGCCCCAGGTCCGGGTTTAAATTACATCAAACTCCGGGGAGAGCTGGGAGGGGGCTGTTAAATGGCTCCTGCCTCTTGCTGGGTCGTTAATGGAGGGCAGGGCGGATGATGGATGCTAGAGGTCGAGACCAAGGACCCCCGCCTCTGCCCCAACGCGTGGGATGCAGGCCCGGCCCTGCTTCATTACTCGGCAGATTAGTGAGTCAGAGGCAACCGCAGAGAAGTGCTTAAAGGCCCTTTCCCGGCCGCGTCCTTCGTTCCCACCCTCCCCGCCCCCTTCTTTGTGCCGGCCTAGGGAGGGGGAACTAGCGGGTCTGGCAAATCGCGGGCCCTAGGACCCCGCGGAAGCGCCAGCACGTGTATCCGTGCCCAGCTCGTGGGGTGGCCTGCGTGGGGGCTCTTTCTGTAGAACCCGAAGGCCGAGCGTGCATCCCTTACCCACTCGCACTGGGGTCCTTCCAGGACTTCAATCTGTCCGTCTTGGCAGAACGGAAGGTTTCTCACCAGTGACAATAAGGGAACTGCCCCGAGGAGGATGACCCGTGCTGAGAAGTTGGGCCTGGTGGCGGGGGGTGGGTGATCAGTGTGGGCCTGGTGTAGCAGGTGTCGGACACCGCCCGAACCCTTGCGCCCTTATGGGCCCGCGAGGCTGTTCGGGCCCTCACACGGGACGTGATCTCTGGTGCCCCCTGGTGGCAGCACTGCGATTTCCTCCCTGAGCCCTGGCTCGGAGTTTTATCTGGTTTTGTCTGAGATCTCTGCGGTGTACTTATTTCTCCATGTGCATTTACCCATGGAATCCTCTAACTTTTGTAGTGTATTAAATCCTGATACTTGAAGTCATTTCACAGCAGTGAAGTGAGAGACAATGAACATGTGGAGTAGCAGGAACCCAGACCCTTCACTAAGGACCCCAAGATCTTCCAAGACTCTGTGTCCTGAGAGGTCCTGCTGTCTTCTGAAAAACTGGAGCTCCCAACCTTTCTCTTATGATTTCTGAACCTTGGGACCTACTAATTATACATTGTTTTCTCTGATGAGCTTTGCTTTCGTTTCTGGGGTGTTTTGCCCTTCCCCCACTCCTTTTTCCTCAAACATCTGCCTCCCCTTAGTTCCACTTTCTGAGTGGTGGGTAAAGAATTCAAAAGAGCCTGAAAAGCCAGAGGGAGAGGATCTGGGGTGAGATGGGGGATAATTGGATATTCCGAGTGCAAACTCCTTTTTTCTGATCCTTGCTTGCTCACTTATTCCCTTTCCAACTGTGTTTAACTTACATGAAGTTTTTAATGGTGTAAAAATACAAGGATTTTGGCTTCTTCAGGTCTGGGTTGTTCATTGTGTTGAAAGTGTCATCTTTTAAGTGTTGCTGACACGGGCCTTTCTGGTCGAACGTCACCTTTTTCTCTCTTTACTGGGTAAGCAACCACGAGTGCTCCTCTCTGTGGAGTTGTCAAAGGCTTGGTGGTTGAAAGCTATGTTTCTAAAAAACCACAGCAGATCTTTCCTGTTTGAACTGAATTGTGTGTTCGACTGATTTGCTGTTCTTGCAGATTTCTTACCAGGCCCAGCTCTGTGCAGAACTTATATGTTCACCATATTTCAGTCTCCTGAACTTCCTCTCATTGTCAGCCTCAGGATGTCGGGGCTGGCATCTTCTCTAGCTCTCTCCGCTTTAGAAGAGATTTTTCTAAACATTTTGCTTTTCCAACTCTTGTTGCTTTCATCATGGTGAAGAGTCATCCATGCCACTGCAGCTTGGTACTCTAAGATCAAACTCAAAACTGGTCTGTGTGAGGCTGAATGATATATGCATATGCTCTTGGAATGACACTGTGTGGTGGAAGGACTATTAGAATGCAAAAGCATTAGTTAATAAATTCAGTATTGTTCAGTTACAAGAACTGGCCTCTCTTTGCCTTATCAACCACTCCTGACTCCGGGTTGTCTTTGGAGAGGTGGAAGAGTGCACTTGCTTACTGCAAAGGTTCCACCTTCCTTCAGCTTTCATCTCTGCCCATCCAGAAGGTAAGACTTAGGTGCTGTTTCTGACTGAGCTGGTGGGACTGGGGCCTTCGGACAATGGCAGCTGTCTAGGTGTGAATGCTTTGGGGAGCAGGAGAAGGTCTGCTCTGACTCCTTGCTTCTCATGAAGAGGTTTCAGTGAGCCCTGGGTTAGGGTGTAGGATGAGCTCTAAGGAAGGAAGTAATGGGACCAGTGTCACAGCTAAAAGTTTAAAGATAATTTCATCCACCTCCCCACCCCCAGGACTAGAACGTAGGTTTCTTGATTTCCAGCCACTGCACTGCTCTTGCACAACTTCTGTCTCCCTCGAGGGAGACAGCTCGAGGAGAGCAGTTTCTGATTTTCTAGGGAGTGAGAAGCTAACAGAAGGCAGAAGCTGCTGCAGAAAGTGGTCATCAGCCCAGGTGCCTGCCCCCAGAGCCCATGTGGTGCCAGCAAGCAAAGTGCTTGGCCCTGGCTTTCCTGCCTGGGTTCTTCTCCTTTGGGAAGGAACCCTGTCTATTTCTCAGCTCTTTCAGTCCCTAGGGCCTTTCACTTCCTGTTTCCCTCCTTCTCTGCTCTCATTCTCGGCCCACATGCCACCAGGGAGTTGGTGGACTAGAGTGGCCCCTGAGAGCAAATGCTGGGGAGGAGGAGGGGCTGCGTCAGACACCCTGCCTTCACTCCTAGAAACAATAGGAAGTCCAGAGGTTTTGAACACTCAGTTTAATTTAAAACAGGCACAAGTGCAAACAATTCACAAAAGTTTCTAGGGAAGGTGCTTTTGTTTTTAAAACTCTGACCCTTAAAAAAAAAGTCCTTGCAGTTTTTTGTTCTGTTTTGTTTTGCCCTAAAGCAGGCCACTAGGGAGTAGAGGAATCTAAAAATATGATCTAAACGGGGTCCAGACACCTAGAGTTCTTCCCTGGGCTTCCTTGTGTCACAACAGCCCTGAAGGCGGGGAAGGAAGGAGGTCAAGGAGACAGGTGTCTGAGGAAGCTGCTAGGGGCAGAAGGTTTGCACAAATGGGGTGCCCATTCTTTTGACATGATGGAACCCCAGGAGCTGGTTTACCTCCCCCAGACCAGGATTTTGAAAAGAAAGGGTCCCTGATGACCTGGTTATTGAGATGAAGCTCACAAGTAAAACAAAGTTTGTTTTCTCTCCCTTATGGTCTTGGGCTGTCAGACAGCACAATACAGGAGAAACTTGGAAACTGCCCAGTCCACAGGATGCATCAGGCTCAATACCGACCTCTTCGCTGGTCAGGTTGCAACATGGGACTTAAGAGGTGGGAATCCAGGCTGAGAAAGCAGGTCTCTTCAGAGCAGAACTTAGTGGGAGAGAGGATGGGGAAGCCTTACTGAAGGGGCCAGGCTGTTGTGGTGACCTTCCTTCATTTACACACACACACACACACACACACACACACACACACACACACACGTACACACGCGCGCGCCCACGAGAATGTGTATCCTGTAAAGTGACACCA
Source organism: Cynopterus sphinx (assembly GCA_030015415.1). NCBI lineage: Eukaryota > Metazoa > Chordata > Mammalia > Chiroptera > Pteropodidae > Cynopterus > Cynopterus sphinx. Next base: position 86,457,625 of record CM057384.1, on the reverse strand, counting down.
CCAACCCCATTATTTCTCTTTCACTCAAAGAATGCCCCTCCTCCTCCCGTGGCCTTCCATGGCCTATCAGCAGGCTGTGCGTGAGAGTGTTGTGTTTCGTCAGTGCAGGTGGGTCGGGAAGCAGGTGCAAGTGGGACTGTGCCTTCAGGAAGTCAGACGCAAAAGAAGATGGATTCAGGCAATTAAAACCTTCTCTATGGCCCTCTTTAGACCCCAGGTTTTGGAACTGGAGCTGAGAACCGGAAGTATCCTGGTGAAGACAGGCATTCTGCACTCTTGGGTGGCCTGGATGCTAGTGTACAACTGCCTTTAAAAAACCACAGCAGCCTTTTCTGTTGTGTTGGCCACAGTGGCGAGAAGTGCTGGTCTCGGTGTTTCTTGGAAATATCCCTGTGCAAATAACAGAGGGTCATTCTGAAGGAGGGGTCTCCATCATCCCAAAGGCAATTGGGGACTCTCTTGGAGGGGAGAGATTCTGAGGGGCAGGTCCGGCCTGGCCCAGAGGGCTGAGGGGCAGGAGGGCAGGGGTGGGGCTTCACATTCAATCTTTGGAGAGAATACTGAGAAAATGAGGCAGGCAGTCCCTGCCAACAAGCTGGTTGCCCAGTGTCCCCTGCCTGTGGGCACAGGTGACAGGCTTGCTCTGGGGATAGGCTCAGCAGGTGGAGGTCTGCTTGCGGTAGAGCTGGATCAGGGGCACCAGGCACTCGGGTAGCCCCGTCTGCAGCAGAAAGGGATGGTCCAGGAGCTCCTGGGCTGTGGCTCTCTCCTGAGGCTCTCGCACCAACATCCGTTCCAGGAAGTCTCGCAGCACTGGGGAGACCTGTGGAGACAGGGCAGTGAGATGAAGCCACAGTTTGTAGTCACTTTGGGGTGATACATCTGCCTGGTCCTACCATCATTTGAAAATCTTAAATTCTCTTTTTTCTTACTTCCTGGTTCCTCCCTTGTTTCTCCCTTGGATTATCAGGTAGGTAGGTAAAGACAGTCAGCATCAGTCCAGGGAAAGTGGCCAGTTCATCTCTAGGGGGTGCTCCTGAGCAACAGAATTAGGAGTCTTGGAGCACTGGGGAGCTGAGCTTCAAATACAGCCCATTCTACACCCTGCTTCTCTGAGCTCTCAGCGTTCAGTCTTGGCAGCTGTGGAAAGGGGCATGAGATTTGTATCAGTGATCCAGTCTTGGGTCTCTCCCTGATTTCAGGAAAGTTGCAATTTCCTCTAGACCTCAGTTTTCTCATCTGCGAAATGGGCAAATGATAAGATGTCTTTGCCCTGTCTGCCTCATGGGGCTTTAGTGGAGACATAAAAAGAGGTCAGGGGTGAAGAAGTGTTTTTAAAAATGCAAAAGAACAAGTTTGGACCTGAAAAAAAGAAGATTTTATTGCTGTAAGCTTCAGAGTCTAAGTCAAGGGCTTATCTTGGTTCCTTTTGAGCCAATATCTTGGGATGAGGCTGACTCAGGCTGTTACAGAAGGCTACCTCCTCTGGGGAATTAGTCACTTGAAAATCTCCCCTATATGAAAATCTTGGGGTCCACAGTGTCTCCAAGAACTAATTGTCTCTGAGGATGTTTTCTGTCTGTTCTCTGGTCGACATGTGTTGGGACCACAAAACTATTTGCCACTTAGGGACCGGGCTCCAACCCTCTGGGACATTTCTCACTCTGGCCAGCAGATGGCAGTGTCGTTTCAAAACCCTTTGCTGACCTGGGGGGATCAACAGGTAAGGCCTACCGTTTGAGTTGGGCAGAAAAGGTCACACACACACACACACACACACACACACACACACACACACACACACACACACACACACACACACACACACACACACACACACACACACACACACACACACACACACACACACACACACACACACACACACACACACACACGATGTGCCTTTTAGGAGGACAAGACAAACACAGCGACAGACTGAGAACACCGTGCCGTGGTATAGCTCGCCTGACAGATGGCGTGCAGAAGTTCCTGCTCAGTTAGCTTCTCTAGATTCCACCCCAGAACATCGGATTCCTGGCAGTCTTGCTTTCACTTCTCCTATGCTCCTGTCAATCACTTGCAGGTGGAAACTTGTCAGAGTGACACTGGGAGTCTGTACATAGACGTGGCTCCACACCCAAGTACAGGTTTTGTGTGGAGAAAGAGGAGCCTTTTTCAGGAGCTCAGGTGCTCTGGCTTCTATGAGAGGGAGCGGCTGGGTCTGGGAGCCTCAGGAAAAATGGGATCTGTGTTATTACACCTTGTACACCAACTGACCTTGTGAGAATTTTTCAGCTTCGGTGGGGGGCTGTCCCGGAGCCTCTTCATGGCTTGCACTGGGGAGTCGCTGAAGTAGGGGGGCTCCCCGTCCACCATCTCAATCACCATGATACCTAGAGACCAGATATCCACCTGCAGGAGGAGAATGCTCCTGACTCCACCGGCCCCTTGGTAGCAGCATGCTGCAGGGGAAGGGGAGCAGTTGGTCTCAGTTGGCCTTGGTGAGTTGGGTTTCCTGGTCACCTACCCTGTGCTGCTACTTCCTACCTTAGTGACCATTGACTAGAGACACAGCTGTCAGCTACTCTCGGAGAAAGGCCATCACACATGGGGAAGCCTAGACATATCCCACCCTGCTCTTGAGCTGGGGGGCATTTTAGGGACCAATTTGTGGCATAATGTCATAGGCAAGAATAGACCCACCTAAGAAGGGACAGTGAGTAGTGGGGTAGATTATAGACTAAGTGGAAACCTGAGAACTGGGGCTAATTTTGGTGGGAGGGGGCCTCTGGAGGGGGACAAAAGTGGAAGAGTCAATGTCCCCAAGCCTCTCCTAGGAGGACTTGGGGATGGAGAGAATGGTTACCTCAGTTGCATACAGAGACCTGGAGATCACCTCAGGAGCCATCCAGTAGGGAGTTCCCACCAGGGATTTCCTCTTAGGGACGTCTTTGCTGATCTGAGCACAGAATCCAAAATCCGAGAGTTTCACCTGGGGTTGGGGTGAGAAGGAGAAAGTGGAGTGAGTGGTGAACTAGGAGGAAAAGCCATGCTGGGAGCAGGGGAGTGGGAGCATGGGTGTGTCAGGGTGGGAAGGGCTCTACCCTGCCATCGAGGGTCAGCAGGATGGAGTCACTCTTGATGTCCCGGTGGATGACACCCTGGGCATGCAGGTAAGCCAGGGCCTGCAATACAGCCTCACACACAGTGGCGATCTGCTCCTCGTTCAGCCTGGACAGGAAGGCGGGGTCACCAGAGGAAGACAATGTTAGCTGTGGCTGAGCTGCAGGGCAGATGGGCTGGGAAAGTAGGTACCCCTGCCACCCGGCCTCACAGCTTCTCGGAGACGTGTGGGGAAGTCCAGTCAGGACAGAGCCCTTGTGGGATAGGGCCTAGGCCTAGGCTGGCGACCACCGTGCCTCCCATTCCCTTGAGACCCCTGGGTCTCTTAATCCAAACAGACATGGGGTACTCAGGACAATGTGATAGACCCCCCCCCCGGCCCCAAGTCTGTGGGCCCGGGGCTGCCTGATACCCTTGCCGGGGCAATGGCAGGTGCAGCCAGCACTCGGGGCCCAGCGGAGCACTGCCTACCTGACTTGGGAGATGATGTCCGTGAGGGCCCCACCCTGCAGGAACTCCATAAGCACCCACAGCTCATCACCCACCAGGTAGCTCTTGTACATCTCCACCACGTTGAGGTGCTGGTAGTCCCGCATTATCACCACCTGGAGGCAGGTGGAGATGCCTGAGTGCTCGGCAGTCCCTGCTGCCCGTCCCAAATGCTCGCCCATGTCTGCCCTCTCCTCCCACCTCATTAAAGAGCAGCTCCCTGCGCTGCTGCTTCCTGAGGTCCATCATCTTGACAGCCACCTGGCGGCCAGAATGCTTCTCCCGTGCCAGGCAGACGATGCCTGTGGAGCCCTCGCCAATCTTCACGTAGCTGTCCAGCAGCAGCCGGGGGTCACCTTGGTCCACCACCATCCTGAGTGCAGCCTTGAACTGCTCATGCGTCACAACGCCTGTGTCCTCGCCAGCTAGGGCACCCTTGGCCACTGCAGGGTCCTGGGGCAGGTACAGGTTGCTGGTGCTGATCTGGGCATGCCGGGTGCGGGGGGAGCCCGCAGGGGAAGACCGGCCTGGAGGAGGGCCAGTGGCTGGAGCTGTGCGGAGGGACTTCTGGGGGCTGCTGGTATCCAAGTTGGTCAGAGGGCTGACGGTGCCCATGGGCTGGGCTGAGGGCAAGGACTGGGCCTTGGCCACCAGACTTGGCAGGGAGTCTTTCTGTGGTGGTTGGAATGAGGAGTTGGGCTGCAGGGAGAAAGAAACAGAAGGGGGTGTGGCTGTGGGAGTGTTTGGAGCAGCCTGGCCAGAGGCAGGGGGTGGCTGCCATGACCCCTGGACATGGGCAGATCAGGGCATCAGACCAAACTGGGGGGGTGCCATGAGCAAAGATTTTCAACTGGAACTGAAGCCAAATCATTGTCCTGCTCAGGAAACCAGCCCCAGCTGTTCCCAGGAGAGCATACCAAACAAAAGCTCTTTATATCCACTCTGTCTGCTCCTGGGAAGACAGAGAAAGCAGAGTCCCTGGGGTGTCCTTGTGTTGGGTATTTCTTTGTGGGTAATTGACAGCCAGACCCCAGGGAGGCCACTGGGATGCAGTCCTCCATTTGCTGTGGGGATGCTTGGGGAATATGGGTCAGGGGCAGTTGCTCCCATGGCTCTCCCACCGAAGGGCCCATGCAGACGGAAGCAGCTCTGTTGAGTCCCCTACAGGGGACCACAGAGGCATGTTTCCATCCTGGGGTTCTGAGGTTCCCCCTGAGCTGAAGATCTGGTGCCGGAGAGATCTGAGATCAAAAGGATGGGTCCAGCCAAACCAAGTCTTGGGGCCAGGGATCCTGGGGAAGTTTTCTAAAGGTTCCCCAGAGGAGGCCCTCGGCTTGCTGCCAAGCATGAAACTCCTGACAGACGAACCCACACAGGAAGGGAAGGCAGGGCCTGTCCTTAAGGGGAGGGAGGGAAGGTGGAGCTGGGTGGCAGATTGGGCCCCCAGGGAGCCCTGTAGGTCCAGCCCTGAAAACCTTCGAGGCTCCTTGCCTTTCTGGGCTCAAGTCCTGTGGCCAGCCCTGCCAGGAAACGATCCCATCCTTGGGGTTCTCCCTAAGCAGCTGGTGATGTGCAACATACTCTGCCTAGGATTATGTGTTTTTAAAAAGAGCACCTGGAGAGGGCCCTATAAAACCTAGCAGGACACACTTTAGGGGCTGCTGGGAGGCCTTCTCGGAACTTCTCAAAACCCACCAAAAAGTGGTTGTCTAGGGGCCCAGTGGCTCCTAGTCCTGATTCCCAGAGCTGAATGGACTTCCAGCAAATCTCTGTAAGCAGTGAGTTTGGGCTGGGCTGATGGCTCGGGGATCCCAAGTCTGGGCCTCAGGCCCACCAGGGTCAGCCAGAGGCTTTTCAACCTCTTCAGCAACCCCTGCCCAGGCTTTAGGGCTCCCATCCCCATTGCAGACCTTGGCCTTGCCTAGGGTCACCCTACCAGCAGAGTTGAGAGCACAGCACTGATGTAGCCTGGGAGGGTGGGGCTTGATCTTCACCTCAGCAGGTGTGGGTCCCAAGTGTCCCTTCACCTGCCCTGCTGCCTATCTCCACAAGGAGGAAGCTATTACTTAATACAACCACAGAAAAGGACCAGATGAAACTTGCTAAACCACACCAAGAAAGGGAAAGGGGAAACAAAAGGTGGAATTAATGAATTGTTATGGGCTCTGAATTAATTCTGGAGTTACTTGTGTGACTGAGACCTCTCCTTGGGCAGAAAGCCACTAGAAGAGTCATACACTGAGTTATAATGATGCCTCATTTCCCTTCCTGGGCCATGGCTGGCAGAGCCAGGCTCTCCAGCTGTGGGTTTAGGGCACTTGTACCTTAGGTGCCTCAAAGGCAGAGGCCATGTCACAATATTAAAAATAATAATAATAAAGCCATTTATTGAGGGCTTACCACTTTGACAAGGGCCTTGAATGCATTATCACACTTAACTCTCATAACCCTGTGGGTTATTTTATTTATCCTATGGGAACTATTGTTGTCACATTTGTGGATGAGAAAACAGGCTCAGAGAGGTTAAATAACTTTCGCGAAGTCACTAAGTTGTAAAGGGCAAGGCCAAACTTCAGCTCTGGTCAGCTTGAACCCTGACCCCTATGCTGTAGTCCTATTGTTGTCATGTAGCCTTGGCATACAATAATGTACATGGTACACAGCAGGGACTTAACCAGTGCTTGTTGATTTTTGAGATCTTCTGACTTGGCCCTTCTGCTTCTAAGTGGAACCATTTCTAAATTCCCCAAACATGTAACCCTCTTACCTCACTGGCCTCCCTGTCCCCACTTGAGGTCTTCTTTTGCCTTCTAGCCAATGTGAGTGACCACAGGCCAAGCTTCTGGGGCTGAATACAAGAGCTCTAGGGCCACAGACGCTCCTGTATCCACGCCTGGCACACTAGGCCATTGGCAACCTGACCTCCCAGGGCATCAGTGCACGACTGCTGCTTGGGAGCTGCTATGATTGTCCAGAGCTAGCCCTGGGATGTACTGAGGTGCAGAAATCTGGCTGCTGGCTTGATCTGGGAGTTCCTGGGAGGCAGGAGGAACAAGCTGGATGCTCCCCATCTGTGCTATAATTTGCCTAAAGCTGTGGTTCGCACCTGGGGGTGAGTTTGCCTTCCAGAGGACATTTGGTAATATCTGGAGGGATTTTTGTTTGTCCCATCAGCGGTGTGCTATTAGCATCTAGTGGATAGAGGCCAGAGATGCTACTAAATATCCTACAATGCACAGGACAGCCCCTATGACAAAGGATCCAAATGTCAACAGTGCAGGGTTGAGAAGCCCTGGCCCAGAGCAGCTCAGCCTGCCTTTAGAGGCCTGGCTTAGAGTATTTATCAAGAAACATATGCCCAAAGTGCTAAGAAGGAAAGCACTCCCCTGGATTTGGAACTGTGGTGTCTCTAAGCCCATGGCGACCACCACCTGCCCCCACCTGCCCCCACAGGAGCAGGGCCTAGCCCTGCACACACAGCAGCAGAGGCCCTTGGTAGGTACCTGGTAAAGTGTGTAGTATGAGCAGACCAATCGAGGCTGGGTGAATGCCCTGCTGTGGAGTGCTGGCAGGAGCCTAGAAACCTTCACATCCATGCCCAACCCAGCATTGACACGGTCTTTCTCCAAATCCCTGAAGTCCCCCCACAGAACTCCCAAGAGGTGGAGAGTGATCAATTCTTATTCTCACTGCCCTGACAGTGAGCTCTGTGCTGCTCCCACCTTAGTTTTAGGGGGGATGTCTCCTCATGGGCACAGCCTTCCAGAAATGCCTCAGCTCACAGACATGTTCCTTACATGGATAGATACATCAAACCACATCTCATCTGTCTCCCAGATCCCCATCCCATCGGGGATCTAAGCCCATTGTCCATCCTGTCCCAGTGTGGGGCTGGAGTGCCAAAATCCAGCTCCTTCCCTGGGTGCCTTGGCTGGCAGTAACTGGGAAAGGTTAAGGGTCCAGGCTGCTCCCTAAACTCCCCACCTAGGTTCAGACTAGGCCAGACTTGTGTCACCACTGACAGGAGGATCTGGGCTTGTCCTCTTCTGAGGAGGGGAGGCTCCATCACTAGAGCTGCTGTAAACAATTATTTCTTAGGTCTGACTTACAGGCCTTGTGCTCCCACCTAAGCTCATTTCTGCCTGTACCACAGGAAGGAGCTATAGTGGCTGCCAAGATAGCAAAGCCTTCTTGAGTAAGAGACAAGAGCTGAGAGGCCCTCTCATGCCTTCCTTCTCTGACTCATTTAAGACACCTGGCGGCTCTGTCGCCCTCTCTGAGTCAGTCTTCTCATCTGCCAAATGGGAAAGGATGCTATTATTACCATGGACAGGATGTCATAGGGCATGTAAAAAGCAAAATCATTCTCTGCCTGCCAAGAAATGCCACCATTAGGGCTCCCGTCACTTTTTCCTTTTTTTTTTTTTTTTATAAGAAAAATATGTGCATTTGAGACTGTCACACAGGCCAAGAGTCAGCTCTCCTGCTGCTTCTAAACCCAGGCAAATGCAATCCTCTAGCTTTCCATATGATACACAAACTCGAGAATAAATCATTACAACAATGTTAAACAAAACAATCATCACTAAAAATAAGGGCAGGCAGGCAGCCAGGCAGAAATGAATCCTCATTAGAAGAGGGAACATGGCTGAATGCCTCAGGGAGAAGCAGCCCAGGGAGCCTCTGCACAACCTCAGGAGAGTGCTGGGGCAAGCCAGGGGTGGAGGCAGGAAGGTCTGGGAAGAGGAAGGCAGAGATAGGTGCTCCAGCCCTGAACAGGAGAGGAGCACCTATCTCTGTTGGGGTCTGTGTGAAGGTTGCTGAGCACCAGGGACAGAGGAAGGTCTGGACTTGTGGTTAAAGATGCTCCTTTTTCGGGTGGGGGGCGGGAGGGGTGTCTGCTGACCAGTGTGGTTCACCCAGACACATCCCAGAGGGCAGGAATGCAAGGTACGTTTAGAATAAGCCTCTCAGAGGCCCCCCAGAAAATGACCTGGCTTGCAACCTCTGACACATGCTAAACCTTTGGAGCACGAGGGCTCAGTTGGTTCACAGTAGAATCCTCAGCTGAGGCTGAGCTGAGGCTGGGGCTGGGTTTCTCAATTATTTTGTTCCTCCATGCTGTTCCCACCCTGACCCTGTAAGTGGGGAAGCCCAGGCAAGGCCTGTGTCCCTGACACGCACTCCTCAGTGGACACCTGCCAGGCCAGCTTCCTGCCCTGGTGAGAGTGCCCCCCCCGGGGGGGTAGCCCCCTGACCTACCTTGCTCTGTGGTAGAGGGCCCTGCTTGCTGCTGCTTGGAGGGGCCGTGGCAGGGTTAGACAGGAACATGCTTCGGAACAGCCTGCGCTTAAGGCTGCTCTCCTGGGTCTTAGGGCTGGGGCTGCCTTCCCGGCTCGGCTTGCCTGCAGCGGAGTCCACCAGGCAGGACTGTGGCCGTGCCTCCTCAGATCCATGCCTGGCTGCCTTGGTCCCATGCCTCCCAGTGGCTGTAGGGGGCGAGGTGCTGGGTGGGGAGATCTGCAGGCAGGTGCCAAGCTTCAGGCAGCGCTGTGTGGCACCCTGGAACTCTGCAGGGCCTAGGGACTGTGCCTTGGTGGCCAGCCCATTGGGCAGGATCCGCGGGCTCTGTGGCTCCGGCCATGGCAACTGCCTGTGGCCTCCTGGTGCGCCCCCGTTGCAGCTGAGGTAGAGGCCTTGGGGGTCAGTGTGCTCAGACTGGGGGCTCTGCAGGTACATGTCTGGGTCTGCCGCCCAGTGCTCTTCCCCCAGCAGCCCCAGCGACTGTGCCCGTCGTCGGCTGGCAGGGCTTCGGCCACGTAAGGTGTTGGAGCTGATGACAGACAATTTCTGGATGTCGTTGAGTAGCCCCGAGATGTAGCCATCTATGGGCACAGAGCTGCCCCTCACCACTGTCTGCAGGGGGAGGGAGAAGGGCATGGGTGAGTGGACCGTTCATGGAGGGGTGGCCTGGGACCAGGTCAGAGAGCCTTCCCAGGGGTGCCTTAGGGAGGAACACATAAGGACCTTGCCTGTAGTGTTATCTATCCACTCCTTTATTTTCCAGTCATTTACCAGGGCCCATGGCAGGTCAGGCCTGTGCTGCTGTGAGAATACAGGAAAAAGGCCCATTTTCATGGGGCTTGAAGCCCAGCTGGGCACACAGGTGATTAGCCGAATGGTGTGGGCATCTGAGTTTGGAGAAATGAGAGGATTTGGGGGTGCGGGAGGGGGCCTCCAGACCCCACCAGGCCGTTGGACCCACACAACTAAACCCTGCAGGCTTACAGGGGCTGCAGGTCCAAATGTTGCACGGGCACACTTAATACTAAAAGATTATTTGTTGCTATCTGCAATTCAAATGTTATTGGGCATCCTGTATTTTTATTTGCTAAATCTGGCAACCCTACAGCCCTGCAGAGAGGGACTCCCCAGGCTCCTCCACCCTGGGTCACCCAGGGAGAAATGAGAGGCTGATTAGCAGGGAGTGAAAACAGAGGCTAATTGATAGCTGGTGATTAGGTGGTTCCTCCAGGCGCCTTTGTGGTTTGGCCAGGCACCAAGAAGTGCAAGAGGCTGAACTTGGCCAAGCCATTCCCACTGCCCACCTTACCTTCATGGGCTGGAGCTGCACCCGTGTGATGCGCGAAGGGTCCACCACAGGCTTGGGCCGCCGAAGTGTGTCCAGGATGTTCTGCCATTGTGGGGGGAGGCCCACAAACTTGCCTTCTTTAGGGTCAAAGGAGGTGTGCACACGGTGCTGGAAGTTCTGTGGGGCCGAGATCTCGGGACGTTTCTTCTTTTTCTTACGGAACATGGTGCCTGCGTGGGGAGGGTCAGGCTGAGCTCCAGCTGGGGGCTTTGAAGGAGCCTGGCCCAGACAGCACAGGTGGCTGTGCTGGGTGCAGCGGCACCAGGCTCTGGGCTCCCTCCCTTCAGCACAGTGGCCCTGTCCTGAGCCCAGGATTTCCCCTTACCTATCATCCCTACTTCCTCAGGGAAATGCCTAGCTCCTAGTAGAGAAATCCCAGAAACAACAAAAATACCATATATAAGCCAACACGAACTATAAACAAGGAACTGAGGTATGTGTCTTCTTGTCTGTACCAAGTGTCCTGCTGAGTGGGCAGACTCTGAGGGATGTACACTTACTTATAAGATCCAAAGCCCCACTACAAATATCATTCCACTCTCAAAGAATTAAAAAGGGGGAAAGAGGGAGGAGAGCCAGCAAATGCATTTTATGAAGCAAGTATGACCTTGATTCTCCAACCAGATAAGAATAGTATAAGAAAAGGGAAATTTGAACCGGTCTCACTTTTGAACATAAATGTGAAAATCCTAAATAAAACTAGCACGTTGAATCTAATAGTATGTTACAGTTTTTACTTGTTTTTTGTTTATTTTATCGCAATCAACTCGGGTTTGTCCCAGGATTGGTCAACAACAGAAAATCTGTTAATGTGATAGAAAACATTCATAAAAAGCCAACCCACCAAGTCACAGACATGTTACCTAGTCTGGGACCATTTATCATAGAACCAAGAACCCCAAGAGGGCCCTCATGGTCACCAGTGGCTCAGCCCTAATTCTAGAAAGCCCTGAGGGATGGCTATCTCAGGGCCACAGCTCTCCAGGGATGAGATAGCCCTCATCCCCATGGGCCCCTTTCTCTCAGGTCTCAGAACTCTGTACAAACATCACTTGCAGTCAAACCTCCCTCCCCCTCCTTGCTGATATGAGGTTTGCCTAAGGCCAGGTGAGCTCCCTCAACATCTCAGAGTGATGTGGTGTGCAGATTTGAGAGAGGGAGACTGGAAACCCAGGAGGTAAAGTAATTCTTCCCAAGTGTTGCTCTAGCCTCACCTTAAGGGAGTCCCTGGCTGGAACCACGTGGGATGGAAGTCAGGGTGGCTGGTGCCCACTTAAATGTTTTTGTGTCTGAAGTGGCTCAAAACAGCTCAATAGGTTGTTGTTTTTAATTTTTCTTTATTCTGGTAAAATACACTCAATGGGTTCTTATGTCACCTGGAATGGTCACTGCTAGGTTTCAAGAAACAAACATGTTTGTTTCTTGAATGCTTGGATAATTCATCTATGCACAGATCTGCAGTATCTTTGGATACTGGGGCATTCTTTTGACTCCTGCTCTAGAAACAGCATTTTCCTGGTCACTTCAGCAGGTTCTGGAGTAGGTCACATCTGGGAGGCAGCTGGATCCCACCCAGAAAGGCCACGGGCTCAAATAGCCACAGCTTCCCCACTAGAATGAACCAAGCATGAAACAGTTTGAATCCATGTCATATATCTTGGATTGTCAGCTGCTTTTTGGGACCTGGAGGTTTAAGAGTCTGCCAAACAGCCCTTATGGGCAAAGCCCCTGTGCAGGACCCCCAAGGACGAAGCACTTTGGAATGGTATGTACCTGTTGAGTTGCAGGTGAGTTGTAGGGAGTCTCCTACTTATTTGGGGAGACTTCAAGCAAGTTACCTAAACAATTTGAGCCTCAGTATTCTTTATCTATAAAAATTGGGTTGATAAAAGGTATTTCACAGGGTTTGAAGAGTATTAAGTGAGATTTCCAGTAAATGGGGGTTGTTTCTCTTGCTGTGTTACCTCTCTGTATCCCTGTTTCTAAGTTCGGGACCCTAGTGTTGTACACAAATATGAGTAGATACTAGTCTGGAAGTGATGCTGAACTCTGACCTCTCTGATTCACTTGTCAAGTGCCAGGCCTGACTTCTAGGACTTCAGGCCCTCGACACCTCTCCTCTATGTAGACTCTTGATGGTTTGATTAAACTTGACCTCCTCCCTTTCAGCCTTTGGCAACAGAGGAGTCTTCATCCCACAGTCTTTCCTCACAGTCTCTGAGATAGAGCCTCTATCCCACGCTTAGCTTAGCTGACGGTTTCATCTTGCTCCCCTCTTCTGCGAACTCCTCTGAAGGTGAAGAGACACACTCTAGAATTAAAGAAGAGCTGGCTAATACTTCTCTCCCCCATTCCCAGAAGATCCCTCTCCCTAACTCCCCTGCCCCTTCCAAGGGCCCAGCTCTTGCTATAAAAACACATGGGGACAGTGTCTTTAGCAAATTATCTGAATGACTCTAGGATTCTCCTTCTGAGGCTACCCCAACAATGATTCCAGAACAAGTTCTTCCCAGAGGCAGCAGGGAAGGCCTGAGGAGAATGGACAGGTGGCATGGAGTCCTAGGGTCTGGACTGTGGTGATGCGGGCGGGAGCTGGCTGAAGCAGTGAATGCGCCTCAGGCTTTGGGGGTGGGGTGAGCAGAGATTTAGAAGTCAGAGTCAGTCACTTAGGTAGTGGGAATCCACACCTATAGGAAGGCTGCCAGGATTCTTTCAAAATGTGGTGAAGCCAACACTGCCTGGGATAATGTAATTGTGTACATAGAAAATCCAGAAAAATCTATATACAAACTATTGGGATTATATAAGCGAATTTAGAAGGTCTCCAATTCAAGGTCAATATAAAAATATCAGTTGTAGTTATACATACCAGCCACAAATACAAAGTGGATTTTTAAAAAAGATTCTGTAGTACAGTGGGAAATAGAAGTTTGGTCTTTGTCCCTCCTCCTGGCACACAGCTTCTAAAACTCTTGGAATCTCCCAAGTGGAAAGAACATTTGAACTTTCAGCACCCCCACCTGCCATTACTGGGAAGGGGAAAGGGCCATAGATTGAGTTAATCACCAAAGGCCAATGATCGAATCAACCATGCCTATTTAATGAAACCTTTATAAATCCCCTAAATGACAGTATTCAAGGAGACTCTGAGTTGGTGAATATAGCACGATGCTGGGAAGAAGAGGTGTCTGGAGATGGCATGGAAGCTCCATGTTCCTGACCACATCTCTTCCATCTATGCATCTCTTCCATCTGGCTGTTCCGGAGTTGTATCTTTTCTAATGCACTGGTAACAGTAAGTAAAGTGTCTTCCTGAGTTCCATGAGCCATTCTAGCAAATTATCGAACCAGAGGAGGGAGTCATGGAAATCCTTGATTGATAGCCAGTTGGTCAGAAATACAGGTGGACAGGGACTTGTAACTAGAATATGAAGTGGAGGTAGCTTGTGGGACTGAGCCTGTGGGGTCTGTGCTAACTTCAGGTAGTCAGTGTCAGAATTGAACTGAATTGTTGAACATCCAGTTGTTGGTGTCTGAGTTGAAGAAATGGTCTCAGGAAGTAAAACAAACAAACAAACAAACAAACAAACAAACAAACTCCTCTCATTTGATGTCAGAAGTGTTATCAGGGGAAAAAAACCCTCAGATATCATTTACCATTTTACATTAAAAATATCAAGTACTTAGGAATAAATCTAATCAAAGTTTTGTACAATGAAAAGTATAAAACAATTACAGATAGTAAAGAATGTTCATAAAATGAAAGACTCAATAGTGTAAAGATGTCAATTATTTCCAATTAACCTAAAGATTTATTTCATTCTCAAGGCCCCAGCCTATTTTTGGTCAGAATTGACAAATTGATTCTAAAATATACAGAGAAACATAAAGAACCGGGACTAGCCAAGACAATCTTGAAGAACAAAGTTGGGAGATCACACTACTAAATATCAAGTTCTATTATAAAGCTATAATAATTAGCGTACTGTGGAACTGGCACGAAGATTGATGACTAGACCAATGGAACAGAAGAGAGAATCCAGAAATAGACCCAGTCATATGAGGTCACTTAATTTATGACTAAAGTGACACTGCAATATGGTAGGGGAACAGATGACTTTTTCCATAAATGTAGCTGAAGCAATTAGATATCCATATGAAAAAAGGAAAAATCCTGAAAAATGAATTCATATCATCCACCAAAATTAATTGGATCTAAATGTGAAAGGTAAAATAATAAAGTTGGTGGGATTGGTGGGCGGGGACGGCAGAAGGGGAACCCCCAATGTCTGGCCATTCTCTGACCCAGGTCTGGTGTGAGTATGTGGGGCCCAAGTTTGGTGGGCTCTCCTGGAGTCCCCACCTGCTAGGCCCAAACCTGTGCACATCCGGGTTGCCACTTGCAGGTCTCCTCCATCTTCCACCCGTGTCTAACCTTCAGACTCAAACCCAAAGTCCCCCGCACTGAGGAGAGTGGTTGTTGCATCAGCCCTGAGGCCAGAGACAAATTAAACTACCAGTTTTTTTTTTTGTTCAAAGCAGATTTTTTTTTTAATTATTATTTTTATAAGAGTTTGGGCGAGGAATAAACTGCCAGGGAGCAAGATCTCAAATGCTCCCTAACAGTAACAGTTTCAGTTTCTTTTATGCATTTGAAATTAAGGAAGACTGAATGAAGGTGGGAGAAAGCAAGGGCAGGACTGGATTACAAACTAGTTAAGATTATGTGCTCTCACACTTTAAAAGGAAGGGTTTAAAAGGGGGCATTTCAAAGGTATGTTAACCTAGATGCACAGAAACAATGGATGGGTTTTTTTTTATTACAAAGTTATAATAAGCATTTTATCAAAGAAGTTATATATTGGGGATGTGACTGCCCACCATGATCTGCCCAGTTGGGAATTTATGATCATATTACCCTGTGAGGTTACTATATTTCTATAGAACCTCTTTTTCTTCCACACTAAAGCAGAATTCTTGATCGCACAGGTTAGGAGTAGGGCTTCTTTTTAAAGATTTCACCTAGGTTAATTTGTAAATGCAGGATGAGTGTGATGAATAGCTAAAGGAAATACAGCAAAATATTCATTGTTGTTTTGTTTGACTGATGGGGCTATAGGTGATTTCCTCCTACCCCATCCTTCTACTCTTCTAAATTTTCCTTAAAGGTGAGGGATGGCTTTTCTAAAGTAAATACGATATTTTTAAAGAAAAAAAAAAGAGATCATGAAGACTATTTCCTATAGACATTCACCCATAATGTTTCCAAGTTACTGGGTATGAAATACCTGAGACACAAATATCCTGCATCTCTTCAGCAACAAAACCTGTACCCTTGGAGCATACCTGCCTGCTCAGATAGGGGCCCTCAATTCTCCATTCCTAAGTCTCTATCTTTCACCCAGTTTCTAACCTTCAGACCCAAGCCCAAGGCCCCTGAACTGAGGGAGGGTGGTTGTTGCAACAGGCCCGAGGCCATAGTGTTGAAGCAAATCAGGCTAGACCAGCCCTTAGAGTTGCTGTCCCTAGAATTCCACTTCTTTGCATCCACACTCAAGGGGCTTTAAGGAGCTTTCCTTAAAGAAGGTAGCCCTGAGAAGGAAGGAGGAAGGAGGAAGATGATTTTCAGAGAGCCCGTCCTTGCCTTTCCTTCTGCCTAGCCTGATGGAAGTGATGTGGGCCTGAGACATGAAGTAGAAATGGGCAGAGGCAGGCCACCACTCAGGCTCAAGGTTACCTCCTGTCTGACACCTCACCCCTACACAGGGCAGGCAGGCGCTGAGGATTCTTTCCCAGGCTTGGATGCATTATTGTGACTGAGGAATGCTTTGAACTTTCCTCTTCTGAATGTCTGCAGACATTACTTTCTGTCTGGCTGGCCCGTGACTGGACCAGAGTGGGATGCCAGTGTTGGGAGGGAAGAGCCTAGCCCAAACCAGTTTGAGAAGGAAGCTCCCCAGGCACAGCTCCTGCTGAGGCTGCTTCCTCCAGCCTGAGCCTGGCAGATGGGGAGCAGGTCAGTTCCTGGCAGAGATTTTCTGGAGGAAATGCTGCCACACCCAGTAAAGCTGAGGAGGACAGAGCTGGCGGGAGAGTTTAGGGAGCCATAGGCTGGGGTCAGTGAGGGATGGGACTGTCATGGCAGAGGAGATTCGAGACAGACAGGGAAATAACTGTTCTTGAGCACCTACTGTGTGCTAGGCCCTTTCCAAGTACCAACTCACTTAATTCTTATAACAACCCTGGGAGGAAGGAATTATTATTATAAAGAAATCCAGATGAGGTTCAGAGAGGTTAAATAAATTGCCCAAGGTCATAGAACCAGGAAATGACTGAGCTGGGGTTGGACTCCAGATCTGGATGCAAAGTCCCTGTTCATTCCACTATGCCTACTCTGAGGGCGCTTGGCTGTTGTGAGTCTTCCTGGGGTCTCTATGAATAGGACCGGGGCTGAGCAGCCTGTGTAAACTCATAGGAGTGTGTAGAAGGGGATAGGCCAGGGCCAGCTCCCTCAACCAAGATTGCTAGGTTCTTTCCTGGACTGATCTGTGAGTCAGAGAGCAACGGAGCTGGGGCTGCCCTGACTTGCAGGCTGACCCATACTTTGTGGAACCAGGTTTTCTGTTGCCCTGAAAAAAGTGGGTAAAATATTCTAGAGGGCTCACTGTGGTGGCTGTGACATCAGGGCCTGGCATATATGAAAATAGTTATAGATAGTTTATTCTCATCAGAGCAGGTCAGGTTCCCTCAATAGGAGCTCAGGCAATCTGTGGGCTTGGCACAAGAAGTGGTAGGTAGAGCGTTGTGGCTGATGCTACTGCACCCTGGCGACATGGGGTTTCGGTGGTGGCTCTCAGAGCAGGGCACTGTGGCTTGGCTGGTCTAGAGTCACAACTGAGGTAAGCAGAACAGCCACAGTGGGTGGGTTACCCTCTCAAACTGTCCTCCAGGAGGAGACATTCATCTTCCAGGGTCTGGGATGCAAGGGGCACCAAGTTGTTGGGGCCCACAAACCCAGGGCAGAGCTGTAGTGAAATAAGACTGCATTTAAAGCTCAGACCAGCGCTCACACATTCAAATGAGTGCTGCCAGTTGAGGCAGGACCTTGGGAGTGACTCGGCCTGTTCCAAACGTGTTCCAGTACTTTCGGAAGTCCTCTTTGGAAATCACCTTTGGGGCTCATCATGAGCCAACATCAACCATTCTGTTGCCTCTGCTTTTCACTGGAAGTGGTGGTCTGATGTGTTCATCTACCTTATCCTGGCTCCTAGTGGGTTTTGGCTATTTCCACACATTAAATTCCTTTTAAGGAAAGGACACTTCGCCCACTTCCAGGATTCACAAGAATGTGCTACAGGCCGGGGAGGTGGCTCCCAGAGAACACGTCTAGAAGAGTTTATAGTTGCTCTGAAGTGAACAGGGCTTGGTTGGTTAAGTTCTGGGATGTTGGTTAACTGTTAGGAATGAGGCTGGTGGAATTCCCCTCCTTTTCCGGGTGACTGGAAGAGAGTAGGAAGCTGAACCCTGGGCCCTGCTCCCAGTGCTCGGAATACCAGACTTCCCTGGCTGGAGGCTCAGGGCCTGCTTATCAGAGCTGAGTGCTATCTCAGTATGGCCCCAGGGCGCCAGGTTCCAAGGTTCTGACTTGTGACTTTGGCGTACTCTCCTCCTTTCTAGGCCTCAGCATTTCAGGTGGTGACAAGGGACTGGACTCCGTAACCTCTGCCAGCTTCTCCAGGTATAGTGAAGAGAGAAACAGCATCTGTTTTAACTCAATGGTCCATTTTGGGTGTTTTTAGTAACCATTGCTCAGAGAGTGCCTAATGTACTCACCAGGCTATGAACTGAGCATTTCTACTTATGAGATCGCCTTGCCCCAAGCCCGCTGAGGTAAGATCGTTAATGTCCCATTATGCTGATGAGGAAACCAAGTTATGCAGCAAAGAAGGGGCAGAGCCCTGTCTATCTGACCCAGACTCTGATGTGAATGTGGCTGCAGTCAGCTGTCACCTTCCACTACCCAAACTGTATCATTCTCAGGCCCACCTGAGCTGCTTTGGGGAAGGAACTATCCTAGAATCATGACAATGAGGCACCCTTTGATAGGCACCCTTACTACTGCCACCATCAGAGTGGCCCACTGAGGACCCTATCGCTTCCAGAGCTCAGCCTTCCCACCCAGACATCTGTAGCAGGGCTGCCTGACCTCTTCATACCCTCTTGAGAACTGGCATCCCACACACCCTTCCTGGAGAGCTGTATGCCTCTTGTCCATGGTCGAGAATAGCAGGAACAGAAGTCAGCCTCCCGTCAGAGTATTCCTTCGGCCACAAAGATTTTTTTCAAACTTTGCTTTCTGGAGTTTGTTTAATTAAATATAAATATGATTATATTATTCATTCATTTATTCAAAAGTATTTATTGTGCATCTACTCTGCTCCAGACTTTGGGAACCATGGTGAACAAAATAAAATCCTTGCTCTCATGTAGGTTAGCTTGCTTTCCAAATTGATGTTGCTAGACATGCCCCCTGACCTCACCGCCCAACAGGAGTAATGGCGATACACACCTGGAGAGACTTGTTCATGGGTTCTGGACTCCCCTATGTCCCTCCCCAAACTGCAGTCCTTCAGTGGCATTCCTGACAGAAGCCTGCCTGCTGTCTGCACCCTGCTCAAATGAGGTCAGTTATGGGGAGCTCCTTCCTCTTCCCAAGGCCCCTGCCCTTTGTCCCCTTGCTGCTCATCCTTTGTGTAGAGTTGACTCTGTCCTCCCTCAGCCTCCGCCAGGGGTTCAGGCCTGCCATTTGCCCCTCTTCACATGATAGTCAGGAGAGGTGGCACCCCAGAAACCTTTCCTGGCCCCTCAAAATACACCGGGGGAAGGGCCTGAAGAGAATTTTATTTGCTTTTCTGCTCAGTTATCACTTGCAATGTGGGTGGGTCCTAGACCCAGGCTATGGCCTTCACTGACATTGCCGGGGCCACTGTTCTAAAGTGTAGTGTCCCCAGGATGCTGAGCAGTCTCTGAGGTTCTGCTGTCCCACTGGAGTGGCCTAGAGAGAAGGTGAATGTGCAGGGCAGAGGGTGCTATGCACATAATAAGCTAACACATCTGGGCTCCCCAACCTTGTCATCACTCCCACAGTACAGGTCCCCGGTGAATCTCTAGGGGAGAGATAATGGGGCTGTTGTTGAAAGGAATATGATAATAAAGCTCATTCAATCACTTGTGTCAACACTCCAGCTGAATGAGAGGCCAAAGATCCAGGCTGGCCAGCCAGAGAAAGTCAATATTGACTCAGTCCCGCCTCTCTGCCCAGCCTGCACACTCAGTGCTGAGGTCCAGCAGAAGCTCAAGCCAGGCCAGTCCTTTGATCCTTGTTCACTGTACTTAGAATACTAACCTCCTCCCTGGTCCACAGCACTGGGCTGTCCTGGGCACAGGGTTATCTCCAAGGGAAGAGAGAAGAATGGCCATCCTGGGATTGCTGCAGGCCAGGCACCTCTTTACCAGCCCAGATTTTCAACAGCCTCTGCATGCAGAGGCCCCGAGTACGCATCAGAGAGTCCTCAGTGCCTAACCAGAAAGAATCTCTATGGTCCCCTACTCACAAGATTAGGTCCCCAATCACACATATGCGCGCGCGTGCGCATGCACGCACACACATACACACCGATTATGCCTTTTTCTTTTTTTTTACAGCTTTTAACTTTCTATATCTATTCTGTTTGCCTCCTCACTTTGTGCTCACCATACTACTATGACTTGGGCCAAACCTGCTTTACTGGATGCATTTAAAGACTGCAGGCAGCTAGAGAGAGGAATGAGGAGACAAGAAAAGGAATATACACATAAACATGTATAAAGTACCTAGCACATGTCAGGCACCGTGCTGGGTACTTATTAGTGCATTAAATGATCACAACTCTACAAGGTAGATATTATAAGCTCTGTTTTATAGGTGAAGAAACTGAGGCTTTGAGAGAAGTAAATGTCTGAGATGGTAAGTGTGAAATCAGGACTCAAACACAGATTGCTGTGGCTCCAAGCTCCTCTGTCATGCCCAGAGAAGTTAAATAACCTTTCCAGATCATACATCTACTTAGAGACAGGACAGAAAGCCTCAAAGAAGAGGCTACCTCTATGACACACAACACTTGTGTCCAGAATCACCCACGAGCATGTGACCACATATGAGGTTATAGAGCATGCTTTGGTTTTTGCCTCCAAAGTTGTATTCTGTGCTAGAAATGGCCTCTTCCCTGGGCCATGTACCTGCTCACCATGGACCTACTCTGCCTTTACTGCATTCCCATTACTTTGCTCTAGCAATCTCCAAAATCTCCTGCCACATAGCCAGACTTCTCAAAGTTCTCCAAGAGAGGAAAGCTCAAGTAGCCTCACCTTTTCCAATACTAAGAAGTGGAGGCAAGAGAGAGGTAGCTCACTGCTGTACTGTTTAATTTCTCATTTATCACTGTGACTCTTCACAACTATCCTATGAGGAAGGCATGATCCTCCTCCCCATTTTATAGACTAGGACATTAAAGTTTGCCTAAGCTTTCAAAGACAAAGTCAGAATTTGAACCCAGCTCTTTCTTGTTTCAAATGTAGTATTCTCAGCCTCCATCTTAAATATAGCCTGCGGAGAACTTACAGTATTGCAATATATGCTGCACCAGCCACAAAAGACCTGACTGCAGACAGGCAGGAGCCTCCCTCTCTTCTCCCATCTAGAAAAACAAGTCAGAAGAACTTAAAGAACACCAGAAAGAGTAAAGATACAGAGAACACAGCCTATACACCCTGGGAACTCTTCATGTCTTGCCCTTAGTGTTCTGAGTAGCATCTACATTCCAGGTTGGATGCTATGCACTAGGTGCCAGAAAAGCTGGAGGGATTTAGCACCTCTGCCTGCTACTGTCCTTCCTGTTTGGGAGCCTCTTTCCCAAGCAAGTATTCAACGTACAGCTTTGGTGACACTGCCTTGTCCCAGACAGGCATCAGACC
The DNA here is from genome assembly GCA_030015415.1 of Cynopterus sphinx. NCBI lineage: Eukaryota > Metazoa > Chordata > Mammalia > Chiroptera > Pteropodidae > Cynopterus > Cynopterus sphinx. The sequence continues at coordinate 86,436,345 of CM057384.1, read as the reverse complement.
TGATGACAAGCAGAGTCTGGGCCAGGGCACAGGGCGGGGCATGGGAAGCCCTGCCACCTGCTGTGGGCTGAAGTGGTGGAAGTAATAATGCAGATCCACTAAGGATTGAGAAATGGCACCTAGAAGGGACCACCACCCTGCCTAACAGTACCAAGAATGGGCCAGCCTACTTGCCTGCCCAGTGTCCCTTCCAGCCTGTGCCTCACGCTGGTTTCCGGAAGGCTCCTGAACACCCCACCAGGGCTGCAGGCCCCTCACTCACCTCCGGAATGCCTTCCTGGCCTCCTCTTCCACCTGACTCCTCACCCTTCAGCGGGCCGAGCTCTCAAGCACCAGGAGAGGGAAGACCAAAGACCTTCCTGTGAGTCCTCAGCGGCCTGGGTGGAAACACATCGGAATGTCATCGTTACAAAGGTGGCGAGCGCCCCCAGGGATTTGGCCAATCGCCCGAATCCAGAGTGTTTGGACTTAGCAGCCTTTCCAGGTGCGGGCGGGAGGTGGAAGGTGGCGGGCGGGGCGGGGCGGGGGGGGGGGACACAGTGCTCCAGGCCCTCCTCTCCCCGCCCTCCCCGCGCTCGGACCCCCAGCGGCCACGGCCCCCCTCCCAGACCCGAGTGGGGCGGGAGTGCCCCAGCCAGCCCTGGCCCGGGCGCCGTAGGTGCGGGTCGCAGCGCCCGAGCCCTCTGTCCCGGTGCCCCGCGCCCGCGGCCCCGAACTCGGGGGAGGGAAAGCCTCCTCTAGGCCTCAGCCCGGGGAGGCGAGCCCACCTCCAGGGCACCTACCTGCGAGCAGGAAGCCCCCGGCGCGCTCGGGGAGGCCGCGGGAGCCGGGCCCGCCCTCCGCGGAGGCACCTGGGCGTCCCGAGCGGCCCGGAGAGGCCGCGCTGGCACGGTGTGCGGCGCCCGCCGGCTTCACCTGGCGACGGGTTTGATTTCAGGGCGTGGCCTCAGGTAAGACAGGCGAGCGGAGCCCGGGAAAAGTCCCCAACGGACGCAGGGCCGAGGCCGCGAGCCTCTCTGACCGCGGGGCGCTTCCCTGCTCATCCCTTTCCTTCCGATCCGCGGGCTCCAGCTTCCCCCGGCCCTGACCCTGGTGCACCGGACCCGCTGCCACCTGCCGCTGTCCCCAACGTCCCTGGGCCGCCGTGCAGAGAGGCCTGACCTGGATCATCCGCTGAGCGCCTCTCTGTGTAATGAACTCATTAATTCGCAGTGCAGAGACTCACTCTGGAGGCCCTGGGCCTCCTCCCGGACCCTGGAGGTGCGGCTGAGGGCTTCAAGCTCCCACCGCGCACACCCTGGAGAGCCCCCGCCGGAGTCCTGCCACCTTAGTCTGTCCCATCTGGACAAGGCCCCACGACTGCCTTGGGGTAGCCCCCATGTGCAGGCAGGAAAGCGGGATTTAAAGATTCCAATTTCCTCGTGGGACCTTGCTCAGTTCTGAGAACGCTCTGGCCTCAGGATTTTAGGGTAGAGAAAGAATGCTTGCAGGAGCCCTGTACCCCTAAACAGAGGATGGAGCCCGTTCCAGAGCTAGCATTCCCCGGTTGTCCCCAGCAGTGCCCTGGCCTAGTAGAAGGGTGGCTATTGGAGTGGCTTACTCCTGACTGTCCTTTGCCCTACTTCTTGTGGGTTGGAGGGTGGTTTCTTCTGTGCATGTATGCTGTGGGGGAGGGGCAGGGGCCACCTGTCTGTCTCTTCTCCAAACAAGGAAGTGAGAAGACCCTTGTCGTCCAAATGAGTGCAGAGGAGTTTCTAGCTTGGAAATTCAGTACATTTAGAGTCCAAATGCTGCCCCAAATAGTGGCTGGGTGACTGCCAGTGTCACAGAGCAGGGACCAAGGACAGTGCAGAAATTTTTGTCATTGTTTGGCACCTCAAACTTTAGTTTTTGAGGTTACTATTCCCATGTATCATTGTCATTCACCGATTCTTTAGATATATCACGGTAATTTGTGGATAAAGCATTTGCACATGGACTCTATTACTTATGGACAGTTTATCCTAGCTCCTACCAAGCAGAGCCAAGGCAGCGAGTGGGAATTATCCAGGCCCAGACAGGCCTACATCCTGTTTGGCTACACCACAAGCTTCATGCCTTCACCCTTCCTGGGGAGAACATGGTAGTGCCAGGTGCCAGCACTGGGAACCCTCAGAGAGTGGCATGGAAGCTGGGGCAGCTGCAGACACATTTCTGCTCCCCTCCTTCTGTCTTCCCTCCTCCTCTCTGTGTCTTTCCCAAGCTTATTCCTCTGCCTGTACAACACTGTAGGCCTGATCTTGTTAGCTAACCCCTGACCTCCTGCGGTCCCCTAGGAAGCTGCCTGCTGAGCCTAGGATGAGGGGGCCATGTGGTGGGGAGAAACAGGTGATACAAGTATGACTTTCCCCACAGATTAGGTACCCAGGAGCACCCACAGAATGTCGGCTGTAGGAAATGGGTTGTACTAGGTGGGGGTTGGAGGTGGGAGAGGGGATGAGGGAAATTGGTTGGTGAGGATTTGAAATGAACCGTGAACCGAAGCTAGAAGGAAATGCATAACTTTGTTGAATCTAGAATCAACACCCTAAATTATTTTTTACTGACTCACAAATGCACACATAAATTCTTTTCATTTAAATACCTTATACACCAAAACCCCAGCTCAAAGCGGTACTTTTGAACTGTTGAACTACAACAAAGCGTGAACATTATCGGAAGTGAACTGGTGTTTAATTTGGTCTGAATCCAGGTTTGGGTATCCCACAAAGGCTACTAGCCAAGTACTATCCTCGCCCTGTAGGAAGTGAGTCTAGGAAACCTTGGGATCCTCCCACCTTTGGGAGCTGTGATGGGATTTGAAGAGAGGCAGAAATTCTCAAATAAGATTGACCAAGGAAGTAATGAATCCCCCATCACTGGTGGTATTCAAGGCCCCAGATGACTATTAGTCAGATATGCAGAGAAAAGGTTCTCATACAGGATATAAGGGCTAGACCAGGGGACTTCTCGGGCCCATCACAATTCCAAGTTTCTGCACTTATAGTCACATCTATAGGTGGGTCAGCTGCACTGTGTTGGATAACCCTCTGAAAATGGAGATGGTTGGGATGTGCAGAATGGGTCCTGAGTGATTAATTTCTATGTGTGATTGACTCCTCCTCTTCTCTGTGCACGTCTGATCCACACCCAACTCAGCCCTGCCCAGAAGGAGAGGGCAGAAAAACAATGCATGAAGTGGCAGGAACAGTCTGGGAGACAGCATCTCCTCCAGCGTTCATGTGCTTCCCTCTGGCTCTGTTCCCAGGCTGCTGTGCTGGGCACAGAGAAGAAAACCAGGCATACCTACCCATGAAGAGCCTTGACAGTTGACAGAGGCCTTCTGGTTGAAGGAATTGTCTATGCAGTGCCATTCTACAAATTGGGCAGGAGCTCTGGACAGGACACTGAGAACTAACGTTTCACCATGAACAATGACTCTTGGAGCCCTGCCAGCTCTGGGGCATCCAGAACTCTCTGGGAGGCTATCAGCGCAGGGACATTGGGCAGGGCAGGCACTTGCCAGCTCTTTCTCAGCCTGTGGCTGTTGGGACCTGTTGTAACATCTGAGCTTCTACAGACAGGGCTGGAAGCCCAGGTTAGGGCCAAAGAGGAAAGATATGGATCAACTTGTGGTTTAGAAACACAAACACATTATCCTTTCCCTTTCACCTTTCTGCTGCGTGACTTGAAAAGCTGCCTGGGGATCAGGAACGCTGCTGACATGCTCACTCCTTCTGGGGCTCCTTTCTCTGGATGACTTTGCTCTCCTCTAATAATAGTAATAATAATTCCTGACAATTATTGAATGTTTCCAATGGGCCAGGAACCATGCTAAGCTACTTACACATATTATCTCACTCAAGTCTTCATCATAACATTGACTCAGAAGAACAATAGTATTGTTATTCTCATTTTACAAATGAGGAAACTGAGGCTCAGAGTGGTTAAGGAATAGTTCAAGGTCTTGTCACTGAGTGGTAAAGTCAGAATTTCAACCCAAGTGTACCTGCCTCAAGCCTAATCTCTTAACTCTGTGTTGCTCATAAGTTCCTGGTTCCAAGGACTGCATGATGTGACTTGATCGTGTGGGGTCAAGTCCCTGGGAACAGATGGTGGGGGAGGCACTGGTCTTTTTCTCCTTGTGCCAACTATGCCACCCTGGATGGGTAAGTCATGTGACACAGAGAGGTGGGGGATATCCCTCTCTCATTTCTAACAAGGGCATAGGACCACCCCCCTCATCCCCACCAACAGCACTGGGTATGAGGACAGAGGGGCCCTCAGTTTCTCCAACCCTGTCACTGAGTCCCCTGCTAGGAACCAGGTGCTAGGTTTCCACAGTTATGAGCCAGCACCCTGCCTGAAGTCCTTGCATCAAACCACCTGTCCCTCACACACCCTAAATGGGACCAGAACTATGAGGCCCATGTGAAGGCACTGCTGGGGAGGTGGGGCCTGGCATGTCTGCTTACTACTTGGCTGGAGGAACCCCCTGGAGCCTTGGCTCCACAAGGGATAGTTACCCACTCACTCTGCAGCCCCTGGCCCTAGGAGAGAGGCATTCTTTGGAGAAGATCCTTTATTGTACCTCTCTTCCAGACTGTCCCTTTCTGCTCTTGGGGTGGCCTGGGCCAGTGTCCCTCATCCTACTGGGAGCTCCTATCTCTCTCTGCGGCTGGGACTGAGAGGCAGGTGCCCATCTCTGAAGATCTGAGAGCATTAGTTGAGGGAGCTGACATTGCCAAGCCCTTGGGATCCTAAGGCAGGGAGGTAGACTGAGTCTAGCTGCAAAGAGAATGAGTTTTTGCAAGACTGAATCCCTTCTGTTTCTCTAGACTTCCTGTGTGTCTCAATCTCTTAATGTGCATAATCGGGGAGGGAGTGCCCCTTTCCTTGGGGAGATGAAATGATGAGAGGTCTAGATTCCTGAGGTAAGGGCCCCAAGCATCATCACCCCCAAACAGGGTGAAAGGTTCTTGACCCTCAGCCCTAACAGATGCTAAAGGAACCAAGGACACTCTCCTCCCCCATGCCATGCATGCACACAGCTGCCACAGGGAGCAACGGAGCCCTATTTGGTGGGCCACAGGGGCAGCATCCCAGGGTACTGTCTCCTCCAGATCCTGGAGAGAGATTCCCAGGCCAGGGGGCAGCACTGTCTGGGCCCAGTTTGGTGTTTGGGAAAAGTCCATGGGGCGCCTGGCTGCTGGACAGGTGTGTCCTCCTGCTGTCCTGAACTTCAGCAGAGGGGAACTCCCACACCCAGAAGTTTCCAGCCTCTCTCTGCCTTTTCCTCAAGTACTGAATTTATCCTATGCTCCCTATGTCAATGGGAATACCTAGGCCAGTCCTCCCCAAACGCAAACTGACATTGGGGCCAAACTTGCCTGACAGTCTCAAAGGGGCCTGGTGACCTGGACAAGCCACTCAGATGCAGGGGCCACTACCTCAAGGGGCCAAAGCAGAGGCAGGGCAGGTACAGGGGATATGAGCTACCCCGGGGAGGGCTGGGAACAGAAAGAGTCACCTCTGTACTGAGGACACTCATTTTAGAGACATGATACATTTGTTTAATATCTTATCACTATGATTACTTTGCAGCCCCTGTACTTATGGGTTCTAGAGTACCAACCAAATGTCTGTTGCTGGCAGTTTAGCTTTCTGGCAGGCATTTTTGCAGGTTGAACTAACAGCTGGAAGCCTCCTTGAGTGGAAACTCTTCATTGTCCTTTCCCCTCTCTTCTGAGCCTCCAGGGGCCACCCCAGTCTGAGGCTGGAGCAGGACTGTGACTGGCACCCATGCCCTGGCACGCAGGGTCTGACTTTAAGGAAGGGCAGGTGAGTGGGAGCGAGTAGAAGGCTTGTGACCAGGTGAAGGCTCAGGCCAGAGCTCAGGAAAGGAGAGAGTCTGTGGAAGCACGTACTGGTGGCTTTAGTCCCATCCACAGTCCTCTGGCTGGAACACCTTAGCTTTAATTGCACAAAGTTCACAGGCTCTGGGATGTGTGGCCTCCTGAGAGCACTGATCACCTGGCTATAGAGCTCAAGGAACTCTGCCTTCTGTGTCTGCCCTGGGTCAGTGTCAGAGGCATGATCTGTCTGCCACTCAACGGTGCAGCGCTATACTTAGAGGGTCCTGGAGGGGCCCAGGCAGCTGCTACCAACCCTTCTCAGGGTTTTTCCTTCCTTAGTCTCTGGCCCACACCTTGGCAGACCCAGGGTGGCAGCCTGCAGGATCTTCATGTGAATGCTGACATGACAGAGGCCTGATGTGCACTGCCACGCCCTTGCCAGTGGCTGGCATGACAACCTTTGCTGGGATGATGGACCATCCAGCGGCAGCTCGTCTTCCTGTCTTGGCCTCCCCTCCTCCACAGGGGCCCTGCATTCCTGCTCACTCTTGGCTTTGCAATCTTGTTCCTGGGCCTGACTCCATCCCTCCCCAGGGTCTGGGACCTTCATCTTTCTCCATCTTTCCTGATCCTAAACATGCCATCTTCTAGCAAACCCTGCTATAGTGGAGTTTTCTTGTCTGGCTTGGGCCTGGTGACAGGGTGACAAATGACAGGCCTCCTGCTTTTGAGATCTGACCTTTGATTGGACATTTAAATTCCTGCCTCGGGTCATAGTGTATACTAGTAAAAAGACCACCTGAGGTAAAATGTCTCCTGTCTGCCTCCCCTAACCCCTGCCCCAGAACCTTTCATTCTTAGATATTCTTATCTTACTCCCTCCTCAAGACATTAACAGTCTTCTAGATAATGTAAAATGCTTCCTGGAACAAGTAGAACTCCAGTCACTCCATTTACAAATTAGCTGGACCTATTGACACTCAGAGAGTGGCCTGGGGGGCAAGCAGAGCCTCTTTTTGGGGGACACTGCTGAATGATCAAAGACTAAGCTGGGGCTCCATGTGGAGCAAGATGAGAAGATGGGGGGAGCAGCAGGACCAGCCCGCTAGGGCAGGAGGCACAGAAGGGCGCTGGGACCTGTCTGGTCTCCTACTTTGTCAGACTGGGCCACCTCTCTAAGCCATCAAGCTATCTGGCAGCTAGCATCTGCTCCCGCTTGGGGCACCTATGACGCTGCTGCAGATAGAAAGGCAGCCTGGGTAGTGAAAGAGTACTGGACCAGAAGGTGGAGACTCTCAGGCCTGAAACTGGCTCCACTATCAGATACCTATGTGATCTCAGTGCCCACTTTCCTTCCCTGGGCCTCTTCTTCCCTCCATAAAGTTATGGGGGCTGGATTAAACATTGTCAGAGACTCCCTTTGGCTTGAATGTGCTACAGCAATCCAAGGCAGCTAGCTCCTCTCTGGGGCAGCCCTTTCCTCCTCTGCGCTTCTCCCCATTGACCCAGGATTGTACCCTGAACAGTCCAAGGAGGCTGTGGCATAATGGGTCCCCTGGCTCCCTCTGCCCTCTGTGCCTTCTTGCACAATTTCAGTGAAGCTTCATTTAAAGCTGAAAGAAAGAAAATGGAGGCTGGAGGCTCCAGGCCAGGAATCTGAACCAAAGAACCAGTCTTCCCGGTTTTATTTTAACCCTGCTGCTGCTGAAGTCTTCAGGAGCTGGGGTAGATAGGCAGGCAGCATGGGGCCTTGAGCAAGGTGACTGCTTCGTTGCTATTTGCCCTGGGGTGAGCTGCTGTACTGGAATCAGAGACCAGAACAACCTGAGCTTTTTGGACCTGCTTCTCTGGGCACCTAGCAGCCCCCTCTCCACTTCTCCAGGTCCTGGAAGGCCTAAATCTGCTGGAAAACACAGCCCTGCCCCCACCTCCTTAGCTAGAGGCCCAGGGACCTGAGTGCTTTGAGGCCTGGGCAAACCAGAGCCAAAGAGAAAGACTCCAGCATTTACAGACTGAGGCAGCAGTTTCAAGGGGAAAGGCCACCAAAGAGAACACACAGGTGTACAAAAAAGGTCATCATTATCCCTCTGTAAAAACTCGAATGTTGGTACTGCCTGATATGTCATAATGAGGTTTCATAGAAAATGCTGCCCAGAATGGGTGTCCTTTTGCTGGGGATGATGTGGCGCCCTGTAGTTATGAGGGAACCTGTTTTTCGTTTACTAATTTCCCCAGAATATGAAAATCTGTCTGATTCTGGGTTTGTCTTCTTTTTTTTTAGGTGACAGAGCATGGATTACCTTTCTTAAATTCACAGAACAAACAATGTTTCGGTAGGTAAAGCAAAACGTCCCCAAATCTGAGCCTTATGATTCCTGAGCATTTCTAAGTCACCTGCCACAGTGGTCAAGGAAATCGCTGTGGTCTCCAGCTTGGCCCCTCTGCACAAATCACCTCCAAGTATGTGCTTCAGATGGGACTCATTCGTGCACAGTTCTCCAGGGAACTGGAGCCAACATGTGACAAGATTCCAGGCCCAAAGGGGAGTGGGACCAGGGCCAGACCTGGTCTCGACCCCTTCGTGATGTATGGCCCACATCAAGTTCTCAAGACCTCTAACTCTAGACCCCAGAAAGAGAGGGAGATTCTTAATAGGCTCAAGTCATTCCTTAAAGAACCTCAGTGGACAATTTGCTGCTTGGGAAAAAAACGGACCTGGTATTGTATTTCTTCCCCGTGTTATCGGGCATGGATTTGCTGGTGTTCTGAGGGCTTTAGCTTTTCTTCAGGACAGGGTTCTCCCAACGCCACCTCCTCCATGAAGACTTTTCTGATTCCTGAAGACCCCAGTGAGGTCTCTCCCTCCTAGCACTTTATTTCTCTGAAACTAATAATCATCACAATGATAACGTTGTCTTTTGCGGAGCACTTATGTGCCAGCCATGCTGCTAGGAGTGTTCACATATGGCCTGATTGAATCCTCTCAACAGCTCTGTCTCATAGCTACCATAATTATCTCTGTTAGACAGGAGAGGAAATTGAGACCTAGAGAGATGAGGTAACTTATCTGAGGTCACCCAGGCAGGAAGAGGCAGCCCTGGGCCTGACACTTACCTGGCTGACTCCCGCTGTTAACCTCCTACTATCCCGCCTCTTCCTGTATTTGTATATCCCCTGAGCACTTGTCTTCTGCCCATAACTATAGAAGTTGCTTCTTCCTTTGTTTCTCATTCTTAACTAATTTTTTTTGTCTATATTTATAAACTTCTATGTTAAGAACTACTCCTGGTATTAGTCTAAATTTATAAATTATCTGGACCGAATGGGTCATGGCTGACAATTTCAGTGATGAATCGGGGGCCCAGAGTAGGCAAAAGGATGATGCTCCTGTTGCTGATCATGGCTCTGTAGTCAGCTGGTTTCTGGTGGGGTTGGTCCCATGCTTAGCTATCCTTTCCACTCCTCTGTTTAAGAGCTAAAACTCACCAGGGCAAGGGCACTGTCCCATTAATTTCTCTGGCATTTTGCCCAACTTGTTCCTGCCACAAGTGTTTTGTTTTTAATAGTCAGGTGATCACTGTTCCTGCCTACAAGCAAGTGGGCCAGAAAAGGTGCCAATTGCTATCTCCTAGTGCAGTCTGGAGCCCACATCTTACTAATAAAAGTCCCCCTTTATCTCAAACCTCACACATCTCACCCTAGCCCTTAGTAGGCCCCCTCAGGCTGAGCTAAGAAGTGGGTATCTTCCAGTCTGCTTGCTCATCCTGTGGAAGGGTCCGCTCAGCTTCAGGAGGTTGAGAGCTCTTTCTGACTCCAAAGCTTCCAATTTTCATGCTCTAGTCCAGCCTGTTGGCTAGCTCACTTCTTTCCAGCAAGTCAGGTTCACTTCTTGAGTTCCCTTCTTGAGCTCTTATAGGACAGGCTGCAGAATGCCTGTGTATGAAGTTTGCCAGCACCCTTCCTACACCCAAGTCTTAGAAACTTCTGAATCCCGGGCCTTCCCACTCCTGAAACTACAAGGTCCCTGCTTCAGACCACAGGACAGCTTTCCACAGGTTCTTCCTGCCTTCTGCACCCGAGACAGAGTGTGCTAGAGGTGCCTCTGAAGCCCTTTGGGAAAGGATTGCAGTCTCTCAGCATGTCCACCTCCTCACTGCCTGGCCCTCCCACAGAGGCAGGCAGGCATAAGAAAACCAGCATCCAGAGTCCTCTCCGAGCCCTCTTAAAACTCCAGTCAGCCTTTTGACCTCCTGCCCCCTATATCCTGGACTCTACCCTCTGCTCCCTCCTGGTCCTGTCAGCTGCCACCCTTCTGGCCTGCTATTTGTCTGGTGCTCCATAGCCTCTCTGCTCTGAATCCAGTTGGGTACCAGATGCTGCTCAGCTCTGCACATGCAGGGGACTTCCAGGCTTAAAGTCACTTTTTGTGAGGAGGCAGGAAAATAACCCACGGCTGGGTTATTTTCCCTTTTCTGGAGCTAGGTGTGGGAATGGAGTGGGAGACACTTAAGGTGATCATGTGCCAGGACAGGGGGGCATTTCTGGTTGTCTTTGGTAGCTGTGTACAGAGTGGGCTTTGTCATGCTAGAGACCCCAGACCTTCCTGAGTCTTCTCTGTGCCTGGCACATCCCAGAGAGCTCAGCTCACAATACTTCAATCTGTCCTTGGGGGACTGGAAGGTCTGTGCAGCCCCCACACTCCCATCTTGCAGCTACTTACAGGGCACAGAGCTTTCCACCCAGATTAGGTGCTTCTGGAAGCCTCGCTCCTGGTGCCCAACCCTTCCTGACTAGGCACCTTGTCACTAGGGTTTACAGATTTTCCACTCCTGAGTTGCAGGGGGGGTCCTCTTTTGGCCCAAAGGCCTTATTTCCAGCGAGATAAACTTCTGTGGGGTTTGGGGCCAGGCAGCCCGGAGCTCATCTTCAACGCTTAGAACCCGGTTCCTGCCAGAATCAGCTTAGGGAAGGACCCCAAGCAGGACCCTCTGACCTTGGTGAGTAATGCCAGGGGAAGACCAAACGACACTGTACTAGCCTTGCTTCTTGGTGAGGCACCAGCATTCTATAACGCTGACCTCACTGGGCCCGATATTCCTGGAGCTGACCAGGTCATTAACCCTGCCACAGAAGGTGGGACCAGCTAAGCTCGATGCCTGTGAGGAAGGATGGTGCTCAGCCAGGCACCCCCTAAACCAGGCCTGCTGTGGTCTGACTCAGAATTTGTGCCTGGTCAAGCTCTGTTTAAGTGCATGACTCGGAGCCTGGGTCCCAGTGATTCTCTGTAAATACTTGTGGGATGGATAAGAAAGGGGAATGTCCCAGAGGTGATGGGGTAAGAGAGACCTCCTAGAGGGGCATCCTGGTGGCACTAGCTCAGCCCAGCAGGAACAGTAGGTACAGACAGGAACAGCAGAAATAAGCAGTTCCCCTTTGGGCTGGGAAGCCAGGGGCCAGCTTGGGCTGGGCTGTTTCAAAATCTACTGGAAAGGGAGTGGCAGGTGGGGTGGGAAATGGGGCTCTGTAGCTCAGGAACCCACAGCTGCCGCCCTTGTCCCAGATAGCACCTTGGCCTGGACACCTTCGTACCCCCACCCCTGCCCAGGAAGCCCGAGCCCATGACAATAGCAGGGACCTTACCTGGGCTGTTCCTCTGGGCAGCTGGGCCTGGAGCTCCCCACTGCAGGCTGGTGCTTGTCTCTAGCCCAGGAAGTGCCACTCCCTTCAGGCAAAAAAGAAAAAAAAAAGAAAAAAAGAAAACAGTGCTTTTCTTGCCCAGCCGCTTCTCCCAAAGACTCCTGGTTGGTGTCATCCTGCCTCTGTGGGCACACAGCCTCCTCCCTCGGCAGCTTACTCACCGTGTGCCCGTGAGGCTGCCAGCTGTGTGGGGGAGGTGGGGGGTCCGCACCCCTCTGCCTGACACACATGGAGCATGCCCTGTGGGGGCCAGGGGCTCAAGGGTCTAGCCTCCGTGCCAGGCCGAGTGATAGTCCTGGCTAGGTCCTAAGTATGGGGAGCCGTACTCTGGCCAGCACCCTCTCAGGTGACACACCCCTATGAACTTGGCAGAGAACACACATAGATGCTGACTGGCACTGCATGGGAGAGTGCTAGAATTCCTCCTAGGAAGTTATCTCCTTAGTGCCCAGGGCTGTCAGAAGAGGGGGCAGCTGATGTGCCGTCCAGCTCCCTGGCAGATTGGTTGGCTCCCATCCTCGGCCTGCCCCTCTGGACCACTCCCTACTTTGGCATCCTGTCGTGTCTCTGTCCTGTGGACACAGAGAAGGCCTGGGCTTGTCTGAGCTAGAGCTGCTTCTCACCCTGCTCAGGCCAGGTGCTTGATGTCCCTTTTTCAAATGACCCATCGCAGAGCCTGCTCTGGTCCAGCATCAGTTAAGATGAACTGCTGCCAAATTCCCCATCCCCAGCTCTCTGCAGGAGCCCCTGCTGTCCTCAGCAGGGGGATCAGTCTCTCTCTCTCTCTCTCTCTCTCTCTCTCTCTCTCTCTCTCTCTCTCTCTCTCTCTCTCACACACACACACACACACACACACGTGGGGCCACACCCAGCACAGAGCCACCTACCTGCCCAGGCCAGCCTAAGCCAATCCAGCCTCGTTCTCCAAATGCCGCTCTGACCCTAGAAGCCACTCATTTCAAGAAATACCTCGTGAGAGGTGAGTTCAAAGCCGGCCCGGGAGGATCCCAGTCAGTGCCGACCAGACTCCCCTTCTCTCCTGACACCTCCAGAGGACACAGCAGCCAGATCACCATATCTGCTATTGCACTTTGTTGGCTGATGTCTCTCCCTTGGCACCTCGGGCCCCCATAGTGTCTTCCATATCCTTAGGGGGTGGCAGCAGACTCTTAGCAGGTCCCATCTTCCTCATAGCCCAAGGTAGGGATGGAAGAGCTAGAAGGGGCGGGACTCAGGTGCAGCTGCAAGTTTCCAGCTCCCAAAATAATCAGATGCAAAAGAGAAGGAAGAAACCTCCAGGCCAGCGAGTGACTCAGTGCCAGTGGGCTGGCTTAGTCACCTGGATGGCTGATCCCGGCTCCTGACACATCAGGCAGGGAGCAGTGCCCTCCCCCCTGCTGTCCGCAGCAGGCTGTCAAAGGGAGCTTGGCCTGGAGCCCCAGCTGGCCCAGGGCTGCTTGGCAGGCAGCGCCAGCGGCTCCGGCCTCCTTCTTGATCACGGCGTGCCCCTCCTCCACAGCGCACCCTGCACCCTGGCTCACTTTGGGATTTCTCCATTAAATCCTCAGGCAGCGACCTGCTCCAACGTTGCTTGGCAATTTTGATATCGTCGAGGGTTGCCATGGGGAGGAGGGTGATGTCATTGACACAAAAAAAACCCACTGAATTTACAAATCAGCCGGGGCTGGAGCTATTTATAAAAACACGTTTTTCCCTGCCTTCCCTTTCTGAGGGGGAGGGAGAGGAAGGGCTGCTGGCCCGGCTCCGTGGGAAGCTCCCCCAGGCCCCCAGAAGCCAGACCCCCCTGGCACTTCAGCCCTGCTGTCCTTGAGGTCTCAGACCGCGCCCTCGGCGGCCACAGCTGGGCTGAGCTCCGGGCTCTGGGGCTCAGCTGGTTTTGCTGCTCCCTGCTCGCAGGGCTGCTGGGCAGTGTGAAAGCTGGCTGGCTCCCTGGCTGAGCAGGGACTCAAGCTGACTTCTTCGTTTCATGGCTCTTGGTCAGTGACAGGGCACGTCAGGGAGGTGGCTTGTGCTCCTCTGTGCACACGCCTGCCGGTCAGCCCCGAGCATGCCAGGTGGAGCCTGACCTCTCCCAGCGCCCTCCCTCTCTCTGAGACTCCGGCCACCTTTCTCTGGTTCCTTTTCTTTTCCCAGCGTCCAACTGTGGGACACCCAAGCCCCAGTCTCGGCCCCTTCTCCTCTCTCCCCACACACCCACACTTCCGTTGAAACACTATCCTTTCTGTGGCTTTGACCATCAACCTGGAAATGCACGCCCTGGAGCCCCCCTCCTGCTGCCCCACTGTGGGTGTCACCCTGAATGCTTCTGCTCCCAGTGCCCACTGCTGCAGACAGATGGAACCCTGCTTTTTGACGGTGCCCACCCCCAGCCCCTTACATCCAATGCGGCACTAGGCTGCTCATGTTATTTTTGAAAACTTTCATAAAATTTCTTCCGTAGCGAAGCGGCGTGGTGTTTGGTTAAAAGCCCAGGCTCTGAATTTTCACATTCCTGACTTCACGCCCCAACTCTGCCGTTCATGAGCCACGTGACTTTTGGCATGTTATTCAACCAACTGAGCTCAATTTCCTCATCTACACAATGGGAACGATTTCACCTGCCTTCCAGGATTGCAGGGAATAGGTGAACAAAGCCCCTGGCGCAGAGACCACTCACCCTGAGAGCTCAATAATCATGAGTTTTCCGCTCACCTTTCAGCTTTCATAGCTGTGTTTTGCCTGTTGCTCACTCTTATCCCCCCACCGACTGGCGGCAGGTTAGTCTTCCAAAAACAATAACCCCATCACCTCCTATGCAAAGATCTCCAGCTGCACACACAGACGTTTTGATTGAACTGCACAGTATTGACCCATATGGCATTAATTATAAAAACTTTAACTAGGTCCTCTAGCTACCAGCCATGGAACCCACCTTAGCTCCATCTTGAGCAGGAAGGAAATTTTTTTTGACAGCCATCAAGTAACTAACTCCTAGCTCTGATGAGAAGTTTGGAGCATCAATTAAGGCCAGAAGCCAGGGTAGCCCGGAGGTCTCCAGGCATCAGGATTGACTCTGTAGTCTCCACAGTTCTCTGTACCTGAAGGGAAGGTGCTTCTGCCACACATTTCACCTAGTGCACCTAGTCAAAGAGTATCTGGTTGGCAGGCTCAGGTCGCAGGCCTACCTCTAGCTTTGGTGGAGGAGAGGGAGGCCTAGGCACAGAGCTTCTGTTACCAGATGTGATGTGGTGAAGAAGATGAGGGTGGTAGAGGCCGCAGACTAGCCACGGTCACCACGGCATATCTGCCACCTTTTCTAATCATTTAAAATTCCTGTGCGTGATAATTAGTAATTGTTGATTCTTCATTCTTCTTGTCTTCATGGACTTCTGAAAACTGAGGGCGTGCACAAAAAGATTCATTCCTCTGGTCTATCATGTTGCATGGTGAAAATATCGGCAAACTTAGATGCATTTTTTTTTCTCAGATTGTAGAAAGGAGGGGGATCTGCCGGCCTTTGGTGGAAACCCTGCAAAGCGTGGCTACCTTTGCAGGGGGACAGGCACATAGATGCCTGTTTTCCTGGGCCAGTGACGTGCCCTATGCCCTTCTTTATCCCAGCGGAGCCACCTCTCTGCTGCCCCCAGTAGGCTGTGAGCTCTCCAGGGCAGGAATCTCAGCATGGTGCTTGACACATAGTAGATGCTCATGTAAATGTTGAATGAATGAATGAACATCTGAAGAGGTTCTGTGCTCTGGCCACCCTTGGAGCTGAGAGGGATTCTAGAATCATCAGCTCTACCCCTCTTTCTACAGGTGAGAAAACAGCAGCGCTGAGGGATTAGATGACTCAGTGAAACCACAGAAGAAACTAGAGGCAGAGTTGGGACTTGAACGTGCATGGCTTTCCCTCCTCACAGGCCCTGTTGTTCCCTTTGCTGCCCGTGCAGGCCCGTTCTAGCGTAAGCCCTGAGTGTGATGTATCTGTAATTCCGTTAAAGGTAGCAGCAGAGCTATCACCGAGGGAATTTCTCCCTTTGATCTTGGCTCCCAGGGTGGCCGCAGTGTGACTCAGCCAAGATGGTATCCTTATAATTTCTTCATAAAGTCTTTCACTTGAAGCTTTTTAAACATTTTTTTTCTTTTTCTTTTTTCTTTTTCTTTTTTCTTTTTTTTTTAAAGGGTACATACTTATAGCCTGCCCTATCTGCACCATTTTGGTGAGTTAGGTTCAGCTGGAATGATTGCTTACATCAATCATGTCTCACTGCATGGTGTTAAATGAATCATCTGGGGATGGGTTTAGAAAGACCACGTAACAGTGAAGTTTAAAAATTTTCCTAAACTAATGCTTCCGAGGCCTTCCCAAAGAATAAAAGTTTCAGAAAAAAAAGTCTAGGGTTCTGTGGGAAAATTTCCCTTTCACTGCCAATTTTTTTTAGATCTTTAGTTCATCCCCACACTCCCCGCCCCCTTGTGCTGCACATATAGATGGTGCTTTACTCAGGTCTTTCTGACGGCTGAGTGGGCCTGTCCTCATCTGCCTACACTCATCAACACCTCTCACCGCAGGCCCAGGAAAAGAGGAACAGATTCTGCATGACTTCACCCCCCATCATCCCAAGCCAGGGCAGGCTCCAGAAAGGTGTAGGTGTCACTGGAGGTCTGTGTCCTGCACTCCAGGGCTGCTGTTTCCTCAGAGGCCTCCCTCAGCTCTGGGCTTCCAGGAGACCCAGATTAGAGGTAGGGGCCCTGCCTTCAAGAGATTTTCCCAAATGGCTTCCTGCATGGCAGGTGAGGTATCTGGGGAGCAGATGCCTGCAGGGCACCCGCTCACTGGTAGTAAAAGGGAGGATGACTAGGTCAAGTCCTGGGGGTCCTCTGTGAGAAGGAAGCTTAAGGGCCTTGTCAGATAGGGATGCTGTGTGTCCCTTCTGTGCCCTCTTCTCTGGCTCTGTTCCTCCTTCCTTCCCGTGGGGTGGAGGGGGGGTGGGGGGCCCAGGGTAATGAGGTGCCCTCATGGCAGGGTAGGGTGTGTGGAGGATATTTAGTAGGGGCTTCCCTCCACCATACTCCACAAAATAGGAGAAGTGCCTGCTGGGCTGCAGATTAGGGCATTTTCTCCAGGAACTCTTTTCCTCAACTAAAGCAAATTGTAAAAGCCTAGGAGTTACTGTTGCTGTTGACCAACAGCCTTGCTGCCTGGCCGCTGCCATTCTGGCCTTGATCAGAAGGCCCAATGCTGGCTTTCTGCCTAAAAGGGAAGAGGGAATGGTGAGGCTCTCCAATAGCCTAGTCTGGGCACTGAATCTGCCTGGAAACCAAAGGGCAGTGAAGTGGGGAGGAGGCGAAGGGATCATAGCGCTATATGAAGGAAAACAAGGATTATACCCTGAGAAGCTGGTTTAGCACCCCCACCCCCAACCCATGCCTCTGGGACAACTGGGGGAAGCAAGGAGAGCAACAGGGGTATGGCCAGTGTCAGCAGCTAGCCTCAGAGGGCAGAAGATGGGAACTGTTTTATATGGTCTTCCTTTCTCGTCCAGTCCATCACAGTGCTATAAGGGGGCATGAGGAAGGAGAGCACAGAACAGAATCTCATCAAGATTAGGAATGACCCTGGCTAGGGACTCTGCTGTTGACCTCCAGGAGTTCCCCCTCAGGAGAAACAGTAGTTTTTGAGTAAATGAATAGGGATGGGAATGCTTTTTCCAGGACCAGGTGTGTGGAATTGTGAAAATACGTGGTTTTGTGCAGCAGCTGAACATTTTTATGAAGGATTTGGCATGTGCCAACATAGTATGGCCAGACTCTTTCAGTGAGCTACTTGTTAGCGCACTGAATCCTCAAAACACCGAGAGGTAGGTATTATTATCCAAATTTGTACAGATGAGGAGCCTGAGGCTGTGTTGCCCTGGCTCTCACTGTAAATGCTCCCTCACTGCCCTATCTTCCCAGACTGAGGCAAGAATTCTTGGAGCTCTGGCTTGTTTCTTGGTGACACTGCACAGATGGCTGAAGGGAGCCACTCACTTGGGGTCTGGCCATGCGCTGCTTTGACAGGCTACGAGTGATGCTGAAAGGGATGTGCCTGTCTCTGGCTGGCTTTCATCTCTGAGGGACAGGAAGGACATGGCCTTTAGACTTCAAGAGGGAGTCAGCACTTACTTCCCAGAAGTTAAGTGGCTGGCAGCAGGCCCGGCAGTAGTACTTCTTAGGGATAAGCCTTTCCTGGGAGAAGCCTTTTTGGGAGGGACTGGCTCATCTCTGTCAGAGTAGGGAAAAGGAAAGGACTAGTAGAGATTGTCTGAGCCTTCACTCGAGACAATGAAAAAGAAAAGTCTTTTGACTGAGTGAAGTAGGTACCCCTCTCTGCTCTGGCAACATGGCTTTAGATGTGACACAGGCTGGTCCCAGGGGACACTTCAGGGGATTGACCTTGAAGTGTTAACAGCAATGTGAGCGCTGCTCAAAAACTGGCCAGAGCAGTTACAAACTGTGGCGTCCCAAGTGTGTCCTCTTTCCAGCAGAGAATGTGATGGGCCGTTGCCATTCCAGCCCCAGTCCACTAGGAGCAGAATCAGTTCTTGACACATTTCATATTCTTCAATGAGCAACAACGAGTGATAAACCTGGCAGCACAGGTGATGCAAAGCAGCTGACACACGTGGAGGGTTCCTCATGTCTCTACAATGAGTGTAAGTGAAAGCTCATTTTCTTGTACCCTTATTCATTAACTCATTAAATAAATCCTCATAACAATCCCATTCGATAAATTGAATCCATTCAAAAAGTATCTATTGAGTAATTGCTCGGTACAAAGCTCAAGTCCTCGTCCTCATGAAATTTACAACCGAGGTAGAAACTATTATCCCCTTTCAGTAATGAGAAAACTATGGCCTCCTGAAGTTAACTCACTTGCTCATGTCACTCAGAAGGCAGAAGTTTGACAGCTCAGGGGCAATCCATCTCAGAGTTCAGGATGCCATTCTGCTACCAAATCCTTTTCCTTCCTACCACCACCCACATGGTAGACACTACTGGCTGCCTCTCTAAATCCATCTCATACTTGCTGGAAGAATCCCAGTGTATTTGGATGTACACTCTTCTCCTACCTGTGTGGTCAGGGAGGGCGGGGGGCCCTCCTCAGCACCAGCCCTAGGTGTAAATTGTGATCAGTTTGGACCAATTTTGACAATTCCCTTCCTTTTGCCCACCCTAGGGCATGTGACCATCTGGCCAAGAGGTAAGAGGGGCATTTTGCTGGGAGGGTTTTTGGGAAAAGTTTTCTTGCACTTCCCTAAGTTGAGCTTGGAACTGTGGTAGCCAACTGAGTTCCTAAGGTGACTAGCCTGAGGACAAAAGCCAATATGTTGATGGCAGAATAGAAAGGTGGAAACCACCTGCTAAGTTCCAGGCTTCTTATGTGAGATGGAAGATATCCTTACCTCTTATACTATTTGGAATCATTTACGTTTTTTTGCAGGTGAAAACTACCTACTATAAAGCAGCTCCAATCCCTACCATGCCATGATGGCTTCCAGGACAGTCCAACCCAAGCTGGCCCTCACTTCCTCTGAGTCCTAACACACCTGCTCTACTCCTTTGGCTCTTGATCATCATGGCTTACTTAGTCATCCTTTGACTTCTCTCTATATTGTCCTGGCTTTTAATCTGTAATATCCTGTTTCTCTAAATTATAAACTTGCTGAAGAAAATAAGCATGCCTTACATTTCTTTATATCCTTCCTGGTGCCTGTGGAGCCACAGCAGAGTTTAATATTTATTGACTCATTTTCTCTTGAGACATTTCCAGAGATTATTTGCTGCCCTGTAGTGGACAAATGGACATGTTTCAACAACGTAAAAACAGTCAACAGGTTGCAGCTGGAAGCCTGAGTGAGTAACAATGTCGGGTATCTCAACTGTGGTTTAGATTTCACAGTAGATTACACCAGCTTTGCCTGCCTCCCATGTGCGCAGCTCTGGGCTGCTGGGGAGACAGACAGGAATCCGCTGCTTGCTATGAGCCAACGAACTTACATGTTCGGCAACCATATCGTTTTTAATTCTCACAGCAGCCCTTTGGGGGGTAGGAGCCATCAGTGCTGGTTTTTATATGGCAGACTGACCTACCCTGATCAAGTAGTTGGTAAGGAGCACACCTGGGGGACGAGCCCAAATTTTCCAGTTTCTGAATCAAGTTTATAGGGTTTCCTATGCTCCCCCTTTTTCCTATTAAGCAGTAGTCACCTTTTATTCATTGGCTCAGGATAGGGACATAGCAGAGAATAAAATAGAAAGTTACAAAAGCCTAAGCTCTAGTAGGAAGTCTCAGGAAGACACTAAATGTCTTGGTTTTAAATGGGGTGAGTAGGCTCTGCTCCCTGAGACAGAAAGTCTTTCCCCAGGTGTGGAAGAAGAAAAAGGAGAGAGGAGTGAGATGTATCTGTAGGTGGCTAGAGAAGGGATTTGCATCCTGCTTCCCACCAATGTGGGCAGCAAGACCCCACCCAATAATCAGAGCAGAGGGGACCGGAGGCAATCTTTAAAAGAGTCCTATGTTATGGATATGGCACAGAAGCAGCAGAGCTGTAAACCAGGAGGCCCTTCGGACTGAAATGCCCTTGTACATTGAAGACTGGGGACCAGATGGACCTTCCTGAATAGCTTGGTACTCGGCTGATCTTGAGACTGCCTTCATTAAGTACAAATACTTGGTTCCCTGAAAGTCACTCTCAATAGAAACAACTAATTTCCCCATATCTTCGAATTACAGAACATGTTTCTTTTACCTACCTTTATTATTTTTCAGATTTAGCTGTACTCTCTATTGTAAATTAAGCTGAGACAGTGAGGCTCTAATCAACTAATTGAGATCCCAATCTACTTTAGAGATTTCCAGAGAACTTTAGACCATTTAAACGTTAGAACTAAACCAGTACGAACATCCAACAGAATTTGTACTAAGAGGCTCAGAGAGGGTAAGAAAATTGTTCAATGTCACACAGCCAGGATTCATGCCCAGGCATTCTGTAGAGGCAGCATTTCTAATTACCATGCTAGCATTTGCTCTGGCACCATCGGCAGGGGCCACCTCAATACTAAGGAGGCTCCAGCAGGTCCTGGGCCTA
Organism: Cynopterus sphinx; assembly: GCA_030015415.1. Classification (NCBI taxonomy): domain Eukaryota; kingdom Metazoa; phylum Chordata; class Mammalia; order Chiroptera; family Pteropodidae; genus Cynopterus; species Cynopterus sphinx. The sequence goes on along the minus strand of CM057384.1, from coordinate 86,415,641 downwards.
TGAAGTTGATGCCCTAGAATGTAAGCACTAACATGCAAGTTATAACTAGGGTATAAAGACATGGATCTTGTCCCCCAAGAGCTAATCTGAGTTAGAGAGGTAAGTAAGGCACATACACATACTTGTTCTAGGCAACTAATAAAATCATGTAGCAGGGGAATGGTACAGGTAGGAGGTATGGGGCTGTCCCCCGTAGTCTATACCGTGAGCCTTGCTTGACAACTGATCCACATGGTGTGATACTGGATGTGCCTGCCTGGGTGAGTTCTGAGCAAATGATTTTTTATCTGTTCAGTGACAGGGTACAGTTGATCTGGAAAGTCTCTCCTAGCAATGCTAGGCTGCTCTGCCTAGCTCATGTTCTGTCCACCCGACCCCCTGGATTCACTAGGACTCCTTGACTCGCTTACTGCACCACACACATACTCACCCACAGCCATCTCATTTCTTTAAATGAATCAATCTCATTGAAGCTTCATGCGTCATCTTTTTCATTTTCATCACTTTATTCTAGTGTTATCATTTTTTTTCAAGTTTAAAAAAGGCAAAACTAGACAAGTAAATGTATGCTCATCATTTTGTTCATAGATTTTAATGGGTATTTGTTTTTATGAAATGCCATCCTCACTTTGCTAATTGTAGGACTAAAACAATTAAATAAAATGCATCACATGACCAGGCCAGTAAGATTAAGCTACTTTGAAATTGCAGCATACGCTGATTCACGTAACTGTTTCAAATAAACGTGAGGCTGAATTAAACACGTGGGGAATAAACACACATTTTGATGGAATAAATACACCTGTGGAAATAATATTTAATTTTGAAAAGAGTAAACAGGACAATGAAGTGTATCATGATGTAAGGTCAGCAGCAAATTACAAAAGAAGGATAAAGAAACATACATAAAGTGACACAATAGGAACAAAAGTGAGATTACGATCCAGGCACATCAAGAGCCTGGGATAATTTTCCCCCTCACCAAGGCTCTAATATAACTAGTTATTTTAAAACTCATGGCTGTTCTTTTCCAACATTTTAATTCACTACTTATTTTTGAGAACTATGTGTTAATTTCTAGGAGTATATAAAGTTAGTAGACACATAGTCCTTTGTTCAAATGGGGTTAGATAACTAGTGGTTTGGTTGGGCAACCACTATTTCCCATGGAGAGGCCAACATGAACTTACAGAACAATAATGCACAGCAGCCAAAAGTTTGCTGTAGGAACCTCTAAGAGAGCAAGATTGTTGGAAGTAGTATGCTCTGATGAAAAAAAGTATGTTTATGCAAGTTTAGTCTATGTTCATCATTGTTTGTTCTTCTCTTAACCATACACTGTCAGTTTGCAGAAACTCAAATTTTTGTACAAAAACCATAAAAAATTGTTTTGAAAAATGTTGAGTTTTATATAATTTAATCCCTTGTTCCGATATAGGAAGTTGTAATAGTAGGAAGATGGTAATTTTAGAAGGCATATCTTGAATAGAAACATTACAAAACACAAACATATATGAATTTTTAGCATCCTAAAAATAGTTTAGATATATCATTTTTGGTGATTTAAAATTATTTTCAGTCTCTCATTTTAATTTCAAATTAATCTTGCTTTTATATTTAGATGATAGAGACCCACATCTTTCACACAAAAAACCAACTAACACTTACTAGGCTTTTTATTTTTTTAAATGTAGAGAAAGGGAAAGATGATAAAATCATGGCCCATAATTTTAGTCTAGATTATCCCATAGATATAAAAAAATGTAATACAAGTACATGGTCAGAAAATTTGAAATGTTCAGAAATATGCAAATTGAAAAGTAAAAGCCTTCATTCTTTCCTCTCTACCCCTATACACTCTCCCCAAAGGCAATCACTTTTTTTTTTTAAACATGTTTGGAATTCATCTTTCAAAGCCTAACTCAGGTTCTGCCATCTCTATGAGCTCATGCCAAACTGGAAAACTGGTCTTCAGGATAGGGATGCCATAGTAACCCCCCTCCCCAGTCTACAGAAATGGTCTGATGTCACCTCTGCATTAGTTCCAGGACTCGTACTATTTTTCCAGGGTCTGTCATATTGATTAATCTTTTGAGACTAATGAGGCTTGGAAGCAGGGAGGACAACTATTACAAACAGTGCTTCATCACTGAGCACCTGTGCCAAAGTTTAAGATAAATTTTAGAAAACTATCAGCTGAAGGGAATATTTAAATTTAATAAAAAGTGCCAAATCACTTTCCAATAATGTATCAAATTTGCCTCCAACTAATGAGTGCCTGCTTCCCTATCACTCTCACAAACAAAATTTTTAACCATTTACTATGTAAACGATGAAAATTTCAAATTTATTTTGCATTGTGTTTACTTAGGAAAGAGAGTGAACAGCTCATGTATATTGCTCATTAAAATGTCTTAGTGGATTGTTTAGGTATAATAGTGCTTTGTACTTTAGGTAAAATAGTGCTTTGTCACATTTTATTCATTCAGGTACTGCTCTAGGCTCTGGGGTTAAAACAGGAAAAAGTAAATATCTGACCTTAAGGAGCTTAAATTCTAGTAATAGGATACAGGAAAAAGAATTTATATATATATACACATACACACATATATGAGGTGGTGATAGGTGATACAGAAAAAAAATAAGCAGAGTAAAGAAGGACAGAAATAGCAGTGTTTAGAGGATTCTATTTTGTACAGGATGGCCAAGAAAGGTCTTTCTGATAAAATGGAGATCTGGGAAGATACCTGAAGAGAAGAATCTATGTGAAGACCCAGGAAAGAATATTCTAGGCAGGAGAAATGGCAAAGCAAAAAATCTGTAAAGAGAGAAATTGTCATGTTTTGAGGAGCAGCAAGGAGGGGACAGACTAGAATGGAGTGAACAATGAAATGAGGAGTCAGGAAAGTGGTTGGAAGCAGTGGGGCCACCTGCTAAAGTCTTTAGATTTTGTGCTGTGTGATATGCGAAGCCATTGGAGGGTTCATATATGACTGGAGGTGGGTAGGGGAAGTATAGAAGCCAGTTACGAGAGCTTGAGATAATGCAAGTGAAAGATTATGCAAATGTTTGCAAGTAATTTTTCCTGGTTTGAGTTTACGTGGTTTTTGGTTCTTAGAGGAGAGATAGGTGGCCATGTTAGATTTTGTTTATCTACTACAGTAAAATAGCAAACTTGTTTATGTCTCGGTTTTGTCACACAGACAAAAGATTACAAAAGCATCTAGTATTTTATTTTTGTTTTTTACATTAACATTTTTCATCTATCTCAAATTGTTTTGTGGATAAGCAGCAAAACAGGCAAAAACTACTGCACATGGCTATGCAATTTATTCACTGCACAAGGGCACTGGGCCAAGGAAGAGGGGGCTGAAATCCAGTCAAACTATGATACACTGAGAGGTACTGAATCCACTAGAGGAAGAAGCCTTTTTCCTAATCTGTACAAAGGTGCTATGTGAACTAGCGGTGCCACTGGTGATAGAGTTCAAACTCTAATCCATTGTTTCAATACCAGTTATTCAATAATCCATCTTTTCCCATATTGATTTGAAATGCCACCTTTATCCCATTAGATATTAATGGCTACTTGTATCTTTGGTAAAATTAAGTACTCATTAAAGTTGAAGTTTGCTGTATTAAAATTTTTTTAATGTTATCTTCTTCACTAGGAAAGTGTTAATTTTAGGAGCCAGACTGGAGGCAAAGTTTGGCATATTACAAAGAGTTGGTGCAGTTGGATGAAGAATTCCTCATTTTCCCATGCAACAGAAAAGAAGCATTTATCTGTTGTCTTTGCTTAAAGACTTTAGCCTAAACACATCAAGTCATTTCAGAGAGTCTGGTGCTAACCCTCTGAAAGAATTTCTTATCCACCTTGAGATAAGAGCTCAACTAACAGTCTAAAGTCCTATTGTTATAGAAAACATTATTTCCTGATTCATATTTGGCATCAGTTTGAGCACTCTGACTTGGATGGAAGGTTTCTTATACAACTGTCACAGGAGGATGAAGGCTCTTATAGTGGTGGATTAGTGGATGTACACTTTGTGAATAGTGAGTCACTATATATTCCATGGTCTCTTTTCAAACAAAAGTAAAAATTCTGTCTTTTCAGCTGTAAAACTCCCCTCCACCACATACACACACACCCAGGTCCATCATTATGCTGTTCCTGCCTTAGTGAGACAAGAAATAAAAATCATTTGAAGCTTCTGTCAAAAAGCAGAGGCTTCTTTCTGCCAAGACAAACAAGCATAAAATATAAGGGAAATAGAAATGTTCCCACTTTGTGGTTTTATGCTTAAGCAAAGAGAAAACTAAGACACCATAGTTCTTAACTGGTCAGGTACAGTTTTCTTCCCCCTACAAAGAAGAACTGGGTTTGGAGGGGTATGAAATAGAGAGGTGGCAAAACAGTTGCAAGTTCTCTAATAAAGTAGCTTCCTCAAATTCTCCTCCCTCAGAGTGGACTTTCAGAAACAAAGCTTTATCTGTAGAGCAGTTATTTGTCAGCATTCAAGGCTGCTGAAGAATTCACTAGATGGTAGCTAAGCCTATGTTAAGAAAGAATCTAAATTTATTGTCCAGCCTCAGAGTGATGACTTCATATGTCAAAGCAATGGATTGAGAAATGAGGACAGCAGAGGTGTAGACGGGCTCAATTACAAGAAAGATATAGATACATAATTTTACATCATCAGTTGTACAAGTGAACATGGCAATGTTTGAAGAGTTGTATTTTGGTAAAGAGTAAGAATTTCTAAGTTAATTATCTTTCAGATCCAAGTCATGTTTCAGTGCTTCAACTATATATGCTTAATTATTTTTAGTTGATATATACTTAGAATTTTCTGCTTTCCAGAAATTTTAGAGCAGTAACAGTGACTAGAGTTTAAAAAAACAGGCACAAGCATGGAGGCATATTTGATAATTTTGATGCTTAGATATGAAATAGATAATTTTCAGTGCCCTTTTACACCTATTTTCTTCCCTATCCCCAAGGCCAGGTATAGTTCATACTCCCTGGGGTGGGGGTAGGGGGGGGTGGGCTTCCAATACTCCATCTAGACCTAGTCTCTCCCAAATTATTCCATACTTTAAGGTTGCCTTTTTATTCGGAACTTTGCCCTCTTCAAGTCTTTCAAACAACAAAACCCCCTTCTATTCCTTCACAGCCCTTGCATCCACCATCATTCTGCATGTAACAGAATGGTGATCATTCCATTTCTGAGAGGTTGCTAAACCCTATTCAAAACCTTTTCATTTTTTAATAGCTACAGTCCTAATCAACAGACCCAGTAACAGCAGCACCATGAGATTATGTAAACAGACCAAGGGGCTTAGTGGATAAAAAACAAAAACACTAAAATAATGAAAACATAAACAATCTTGGCACTTGAAATTTAAGAAAATTTAGCCTTGTATAAATTATTTTATCTATTTTTCAAACTAGACCATTTAGTAGAAGGTCAGGAAAACCTAAATGAATACTTGGCTATTCTGTCTTGTTACAATCCTATCATAACAGTTCCAAATCTAGGATATATAAATTTCCATGGTAAAATAGCTCCTGTCTGCAAAATCAAGCCATTTATTATCTTAGTTGGCAAAAAGTAGATAAGATGTTAGAAGCACAAATTTAACAAACACTATTTTATTATTTACAAAATACATAGTGATCATAAGGATACATTGTCACAAATTACAAAAGGGAAAAAAGTACAGGGTGAAGTAGACAAATGTGTTAAATGATAAGGTACTCATACACATGTCCATTTAGAATAAAACAGTTCTTTGTTAAAGTTAGGCAAGACCAAGAGTAGGTACATTGCTATGTAAAAAATGCCAGTTACCTAGAAGTATACCATGCTATCAAAAAATAGAAAAGTATTGATAATGTATCTAAATGTGCCCTAAATTAGATTATAGCATATACAGGTCCAATGTTCCACAACAGAACAATTGGTTTTAGGCAGGATTCTGTGAGAGACTTGACTGCCTATCTTGCTGGAAGAGCAAAGCCCCAGGACCGATTAACTTCCCTACCTTCCATAAAGCTTTGTTCAGGTGACTTTGAAATGTGGTGTCAAACACCCAATTCATTTCTGCTGCAAGTTCTCTCAGAACAGACACTGTGGACTCATCACTGGCATTCAGAATCCGCACAAAGAATTTATTCCACAGTTCACCATCTTTTAGCCTAAAAATATATAAAACCATTTCCATCAAGATTAGGCATATAAAAGTTAAAATTCTTTCTGTGTCTAACTCAGTGGTACATTAATGCACCAAGATGTTTTAAGGTAATGCTTAGAACTCTAGGGTTAGAGATCATTCAAACAGTCCTTTGAAAGCCCAGGTGGCACTAAAAAAAAAAAAAAAAAAAAAAAAAAAAAAGACTACCATAGTGGGAAAAAGCATAATACAATACACATAAAAGGAAGTCTCTCACCTAAAACTATAAATTTCCCCTGTGTACGAAGATGCAACACTTCTCTTCTACAAATAGAAGAAAAACGAATTTTGTCTCCTTTCTTCTAACTTTCCTAAAGTTTAGGTCATTAGAAAGACTACAGCTCCCTGCACCCACAATGGTTATCTTCAAAATCCTGAGAATCCTATGCTTAATTGAGGTAACTACTGCTTAAGCCTATGACTTTTATACTTAAAAAAAAAAAAAAAATCAGAGAAGCTTTCATTATTGTATAATGTAAAGCTATTAGGAAACCCCACCTGTTTCTGTTTGTTAGGCCCATCTGGGACTATAACTAACTGGAGATACCTAAATCTATCCTATGTGTCTTACATTATACGGCAAACCTACTTTTAAAGTATGCATTAGAGGTAAGACTGGCCAAATTCTAAATTCAATAAAGAAAAAAATACAATTCAATTGTTGGGAGCAGGGAATGGAAAAGAGGTGGTAAATCTTCAATGCTGATTTTTTTTTTAACCAAAGAACATACCAATAGTGATAGATTGATTAGCTTACTCTGGGAAGTTTTTTGGTCTGCTAAACTGAAGTAGAACATGGGATATTTAATAAGTTTTATGAGCAGGCTTGAGGGAATACTAAGGTTCTGAGACCAAGCAGCTCTTATTAAGAGAACATTTACTTCTCTACAAAGGAGATTCAGTTCTCTGCTTTGGTATCACCCATTCATTAAATAAATAATAGCCTACAATTAGTATATAATTTAGAAATTTAACTCTCTTCAAGAGATGCTTATTAACTTTTGGTAACAATAGCTATTAAAAAGGGGTATAAGACTACCACCAATTGGTTAGAAAATCATTCTTATGAAATGTTTCTACTAGCATTCCAAATTGAGAGGCTTCAATACTATAATTGCAGTCTGTATGATACATCTAGGTCCAGAACCAATATCCTGATGTCTGAATAGTTTTTTATTCTTAATTATCAACTCCTTTGTCCTGCACTAGGTGCTCCACTGATACTCTAACAAAAAATGATTGGAATTAATGGAATTATGGTATCTGGACTAAGAAAACTAAGGCTTCCAAAGCAGGGAGAGCACCCAAGAGAAAGAAAACTATTTGGACAGGCAAAGACCCTGAAATCACCAATACTTACTCAGAAATATTTTGGCTAAGTTTCCAGAGGGACCCATCCCAGAAGACCTGTAGATGTTCCTTGAACAATAGTAAATGTGCTAAATCTGCTATACCAAATAGATCTACCTGAAATCACAAAAAGCACCATCAGCTAAAATAATTCTCTGCTACTATCATGGCAATTTATGTAGGAAGTTGAAAGATATTATAGTGATTAGCTAAATTTATTTTATGACATATATTTTAATAGACTATTCCTTACCCTTATAGTAAAGGGAGAAGCTCCCCAAAGAAGTAACTAGTAGAGCCAACCTTAGGAATTATCTTTAAGAATAAAAAGTAATAAAAATATCTAGACTGTCAAATTCAAATTTATAGACCTACTGAATTTGCATGGATCCCAGCTGTGATTTAAATGTGGTCTACATGACTAGTTCAGGTTCATGCTACATATTCAATCAGCAAATACCATATGTCCAGAGCTGAGTGAAAAGAAATTTTTGCATATAATGCCACCATATAAAACATTTTACATTTGTCCTAATGTTTTTTATATACATTATTCAATTTAATCCTCACAACAATTCTGATGTACACAGAGCAGACTGTTATCCTTATTCACAGAGAAGACTATAGAAAATGATTTATAAAGACCATATAGACAAGTGGTAGAAATGGCCCTGACACTTAGGATGCTGTTAGTCATGTGTATGTTCTTCAGTATTGTGACAGAAAAATGGTACATTTTCCTTGACTTGATAATATTTGAAAACTAGGTCATCTATTCCAAGAGACACAATATCAGTAAATGCTAGCTTACAAATCTTATTTAGATTAAGAAAGAGATTAAGAAACCCTCTCCATATTTACTCAGACTTGTTTTACACTTACCTGGTAGGGAGAAGAACAGTTAGCCAGGATCTTTTGTCCTTCCAGGATTTGCACAGTCCGAAAGCCGCTAAGGGCAAAAATGTCTAGCTGAGCCCTGAGGTCGACACTGTAGGAAAAGTCCACTATGTTCAAAGCTTGATTGTTCTTATTACAATCATAGGGATCGTGGATTCTAAGCCCAGATTTAAGGGAAAGAGATAATAAAAACAAGCTATGAAAGAAGCTGCATAGCTGGTCTTTAAAAAAAAAAAAAGAGAGAGAGAGAACTGCAGGTGTGTGTTAGCTATGCCAACATCTCCCTCCAGTGGTTAGTTTTGAAAATGCACTTATAAGAGCAGTGATTGTATATACCCAAGTGGGGAATGTCAAGATTATAGTGACACAAAATATCTAAACCATAGCGCATGACCACCACAGAACATTTATTAAGTTTCCATATTATATACAATTAAGTTCTGGAAGTAGAGTACAGCCATCTGCCTTGTACTGTACACAATACCCGTAATAGCAATGATTTATACATTGATGAGAATTATGATAGAGGAAGTTAAGCTTTTATAAGTGTCAGCCTTTCTTATTTACTATTAAAAATTAGGCTTTCCAAGTGTTATTCATATTCTTCCCTTCCAGAGTTTAACTGAAAATAATATAAGGCTCGTTTTTGGTAAAGTGCTACCTATATTGTAAACTATCCTGATTCTATTAAACTAATACCTTATTCTATTTTAACTTATTCTAACCCTTACTTCCTAAAACAAAACAAAACAAACAAAAAAACAACTTTATAAAACTAATTCACTATTTTATTTTCCTTGTCTTTATTTATTCTATGCAATAAAGTGACTATCCAAAGAGACATGGGAACTATTTAGGTAAGAGAAATTAATGGATTACTTTTGTGTTCCTTTTGTCTCTGCTTTTCTCAGTTCCCTCAAATCCCTGATGAACATTGGTAGCAGGTCTTATATTCCTAAATATAGCTTTGATTAATCCCATCATATACTTACACAGAACAGAATCATCTATTTTACTGTAAAATTTATATTTGCTCCCATTTTTCCTTGGCATAAGATGCAACTTCCACCCCCCCTTTTTTTGGCCAACACAAAACTATAATTCCCAGGTATTTTTAAAACTTGATAGAGGTGGGGGAAAATGTTTCTTGGGTTAATAAAAAGAAGCTGAAAGTTTTTCTAGCTAATTGGCCACTCACTGTTACCATGGGCAAGACATTTTACTTTTTAGGATCAAAGGCGCTTTGCATTTCTTTTGAATCTATATGAAATTTCTGATTAAATTTGATAAGTTGTGACAAAGTAAAAGGCAATGTCCCTTTAACATCAGGGTTTTCCTTGAGTCCTGTTGACTGAGAGGAGGGATATCTGAATACTTAGTGCACAAATGCCCAACCATTAAAAAGTTATCTTTTTGCTTATTACTTCCATAGCCCAGAGAACTTTAGCAATATGCTCCAAACTTTCAGTGCTGTGAAATGGGATGGAAATAAAAACTATACCTAGGGTTCTCACATTTGGAAACATATGTGGGGATTACTGGTGGTCACAATGGCTGGGGAAATATAATTTGTATTTAATTTGGTGGGGCGAGGGGAGTTATGAGGGAATAGAAACATAAAACATGCTGAAATGCTTGGAAAAGACCTGTACAAATAATTATCTCATCCATGAGGACACAATGCAATATACGTATGAAATTATTGAACTGTACATTTGAAACCTATTTGGTTTTATTAACCAATGTCACTCCAATAATTTCAATTAAAAAATAAAGAATTATCTCATCCAAAATATCTATGGTTCCTTGGATCAGAAATGCTGCTATATTATGCCTGGGAAAGAACTGAGGATTCTGTTGTCTCAGGAAAAGAAGGTAGGATGCTCTAGTTATGTTGGTTATAATTGTAGATATACATTGAGGTTCTTTTAATTTCCATGCCAGCTAAAATTTAAGTCTAACTCAGTATCCTCTTACAGATTAAGTAGTCAGGAGAAATGTAAAGAATGATTGCAGCTTTTAGTGTACACCAATGACCTCAGAGAAAAAGTTAACTGTTTACCCAAGGTTGAGGCAGACAACCCATTTTTAAACTAGACTGCTTTACTCAGATACCACGAGACAAATAATCACTAAAAGGGTGTGCTGGTTCCCCAATCCTTTTCATAAAACAAAAATCATGGGCTGTCTTTTTATTGTCCTGCCTTGTTTATGCTTCAATGTATTTTATATTTTCTCAGTTCTTAGTATTCGAGCTTCATTTCTTATTTCCTGCTCTGTCCTCAACCCTTGAACCTGATGACTAAACTGGGTTTAATTTGAACACTAAGTCTCTTTTCTTGCCATAGTTTGTATGTGTACTCTGGTTTTATTTGTTCATTTTGGCAGTTACCTCAGTTTAGGTTTGGTCTTTAAAACTGAGCAGTAGCTCGGTTTCACTATCACACTTGCTAGGTCTACACTGGCACCATTCAAAGACAGACTAGACAATCCACTTTACATTCTCCCAAATATTCAAATTTTATATCTCTCATAAATTATTCCCAATGATTATTGACTTTTAGGTAGAAAATATTATACTATGTTCACCAATATGGCATTTATCGAAAGCAAAAAAAAATGGCAACTATCCATGTTTTAACCCATTTTCTATTTGCCCCGAGAGTACTTAAGGGTGGCACTTGCAACTGCAGCTTATACCCCAAGATAACTCACAGATTACAGTTCTAATCTTACACCCCCAAATTTTGCCATGAACTATTATGCTTTTATCCTTATTTTTGCATCACTCTAGTATATCAATAGTCTTTAGAAACAAATGACATCATTCTATTTATAGCATTCTGTTTTTAGTGTTATTTCCATTTACAAAATATAGAAATTCTCGATTGCTGAAAATGTCAAATCCTAGAAAACATAGCATTCCTACACAAGGTGTTAACGCTGGCAGTGAGCTGCACTTTTTTTTTTAATCACAAAAGGATTAAGAGAAAGCTGACAGAACTATAAGAGAATGAAAAGTACCAACCTGTTTCTAAGAATCAGACTCCGTGGACTCAAGTCACCATGGACTATTTCTGCTTTGTGGAGTTTCTCCACTATTGTCAAAAGGTTATAAACAATCAACATTGTTATTTCATGGGTAATAAATTCACTGTGTTGAAAAAGATCCTGGAAAAAGAAGGACAAAAAACTCACCATTTCTTTAGTTAGGGTAACTGTACTTAAATCAATACCTTGCTAACTGCTGCTTTGTAGTCTTCCTTGTTCTCTACTAGAATGTGGGCTCTTTATAGGTTGAGTCTTTGTCCCAATTTTAATAACACTGCTCTCATGTAAGACTGTTTGTGAGAATTTAATGAAATAATGAACAAAGGGCATCAAAGATGAATTTGGCCCCTAATAAATAATCTCTAAATGGTAATTTTAAAACTGCCCTTATTCTAACCATTTTAGAAAATTCATATTACTATCAAAATATACAGCAAAACCTTAAGAACATTCCAAAAAATAAAACGATATATTATGTTTGGGTTCTAAAAATAATACAGTGGGATAGTGGCAATACAGATAAAGAGTGGCAAAAATAGATCTCTCAACCCCTGATTCCCCCCCTTCCCTATGCATGGAGCTTAGAAGTCACCATTCTTTTCTAACAAGAAAAAAGCTGAACAGACTGAAAAATCAATAACTCTCCTAAGACCTGTAAGCATAGAGGGGCTTCCACACTTTTGTGAGTTTTACCTTTAGGAGTTAGACCAGATTCTCATAGTAAATATCAGAGAAAAATTCCCCTCATCCTTCTGTCAGGGAAAGGGAAAAGTAACAATTTTGAAATAGGCCAGAGCACTCTGTTCTTAATAAGACTTGCCCTCAGGAAGGGAACTATCCAACTTGAGCCCACTCTAGCTATCTTGTCCTACATAAAAAGGGGTTAAAAAACAAAACAAAACTGAGAAACATTTGTGAAGTTCACAGACTAGAGGCATAGGCTCACTATAAAAGAATATAAATCACAAGACTATACAATGCTCCCCTCTCCTTCCACCTTATCACATTACTAAAGGCCTATTTATAGCAGTTCCTTTTACCTAGTAAATCGTGTCTGGCTATCAGGAAAAAAATTACAAGTCATAAAAAAGAAAAAAAATCTGAGAATCAGAGTATGCATCAAAACCAGATATGGCAGGGATGCTGGAATTATCAGATCAGGAATTTAAAACAAGAGTGGCCATGAACTGATGATAATCATAGTGAGATGACCAAGTCATTGAACTATTCTGTCTACTTTTATTTATGTTTGAAAATTGACATAATAAAAAGTTAAAAGAGGTTCTTGGTCAAAATAAGTTGGGAAAGAAAATGTTCAATGCTTTTAATTTATAATAAATCAGTCTATTTCTAGAAGGTTAACAAGAATTTTGTACTAAATTATTTTGCTAAATGGAGCACAAATCTCTCTATTTGAGGACTTGAAATTATATTTTTATATTATTGCAAACCTGAAGGGTGAAACAGTTTATATACTGGTGCCAAACAATACAACCATCTTGGTACTGATAATAGCTGCACAAATGATCACACTCTTCATTTAAACGTTCCTTTAACTTGAGGTTGATATAAAAGTCCCATGGAACAGTTTGAGAAGATACCTGTAAGAAATTTAATTTTAAAAATCAGAGCAATTAGAATCTATGATATGGTTGGCAGATTGAAAACACTCCCTCCAACTCTTCTGATATCTCAACAGAAATAACAATAAAAGGACTTTTAAAAGGCATAAATCTATAGTAAAGGACATAGAGACAACAAATTCTCAAAGCTGGAAAGAGAACAATAAGAGGTAACAAACCACTTAGCAAACCCAAGGAAAACTGATTCTAGCAATAAAGCTAAGAGTAACCAAATTTACATTATAAGACCATCTCCTTATAGTATAAAACTGGTGGCACCAAATACCTATAGAAATAAGGGTGAAGGTAGAGCTAAAACAGGTGTGGTTGAACTCTATTAAAGAGGAAGTTAGATTCCAATTTCTCCAACCTCCTTTTGCAACCCAGCCTAGCAACTGCCTCTCTTGCATTCCGTAAGACCAGAAGTTTATTCTTAGAGAGACAAAAGGGAAGGGCTCTGGACTAGAGGACACCAGACACTGCTGAGGGTGAGAATACCATATGGAAAAGAAGAAAAAGTTTATATAACAAATGTTAAGATGTACCTTCCACTCTCCAGACTAATTTCCCCACCCAGCTTTCAGGAAGCTGGTAGCCAGGATTATATGCCCTAGGCAGGAAATTAGAGAAATTTTCTCTCAGGGATCTGATAAGCTCAAGAGTAAAGACCTAAAAACTGAGATTTTCTAATAAAATGGCTAAGCGAGATCATCCTATAGTGAGCCCCACATCTGTCAAGGTTCCTCCATATACAGTTTTCAATTAACCTTTGGTGTCCCACAACTGAATATGATTAAGGAGCCAAAGACTTGAAGAAAGCCTCTAATATGAAAGACAGAGATTAAAACACACAAAAGGAAATGGATAATGTAGGAAGAAATAAATTTAAAGCATCGTTAACATATTTAGAGATAAGGAATATTCTTTTTTAAAATGAAGAAGAGAATGCTACAAAGAAGAAAATTCTGAGAATAAAAGAGCTCTTCTGAATTAAATACATGACAAAAGAAATGAAAAACCCAGTAAAAAGACTAAAAATAAAGTTGACAAAACATTCTAGAAAGTAATGTAGAAGGACAGAGGTAGAAAAAAAGAGAAAAAAAATATTTTTAAAGATTTGTACAGGAGACCCCATATCCTAATAAAAAAAATTCTGAAATGAGAGAAAAGAGAAAACTGAGGCTAACTAAAATGTATTCTTTGAAATATTTTTCTCAGAAATGAAGGAGTTTCCAGATTGAAATGGCCATCGAGTGCCTAGCACATGTACGACTTTAACGAAAGCATATAATTATGAAATTTTGGAATACTGGTAACAAAAATAAGATCCTACAAGGATCCAGAGAAAGGAAAAATATTCTCACACAAAAAATGGCAAGACTTTAAAAGCAAGGTTAGAAGTCAAAAGATATAGAGCTCATCTTTAAAATCCTAAGGAAAAATGTTTTAAACCTAGAATTCTAATATTAAGCCAAACTACCAATAAGGTAAGATGTAGAATAAGGAATTTTCTGACATGAAAGTTATAAAAAAACTTACACTCCATGCATCTTTTCTTAGGAACCTACTAAAACATGAGGGCTTAAATCAAGAAAGAAGAAAAAATGGGACGTAATATAATTGGACATCTAGTGTAAGAAAGAGGTCATGTGAATCCCTAGGATGATGGTGAATGAAAATTACAAAATAATCATGAGTGTGTGTGTGTAGGCTAGAATGTAATCTGTTCAGATTGGAGAGGCCAGAAATTTTCAGATTTCTTCAGAAGATAAAATTGATAGAATATTTAATATGTTTGGACATATCGAGAAACTTACACAATAGTTCCTTATTTTTGATATTTGATCCTGGCATATAATGGTGGGTGATTTCTTGACACATCACTAACTTTCATATAAGGAGCTTTGATGATACCATGGGTCCACAGTTACTGCTTCAACCCACATTATTTGTAAGGTAATTAAAGTGACAAAAAAAAAAATCAGTCTCACCTTTATTATGGTTAATTCTGTAGAGTTTCTTGGTGTCACCCAGAATAATTTGTAATCTTCACATACTAGGTATTCTTGTTTAATGCAATAATCCTCATTACCTGTTGAAAAGGTTTGACTCCATTTAAAAACCACTGGAATATGGATAGCCCCTTAGATTTTACTTCCTGGTTTAAGGTCTAAAGGTACTTTATATTTTCCAGTTAGTAGGAGCTAGAATAGTTTTCAAATTCATTTGCTAAAAATTGAAAGAGAATACAGAATTCCTACTGTTACTAGGATATGAACTTAACAATGTTAACTTCAATGATGTTGTTCCTTATAACTTACAAATATTTATTGTACACAAGCATCAAGCTCAAGTATAAATAATCACTTATTTATACACTGTCATATACAAAAGGATATGTATACAATGGTACTTACCCAATTCAATTTCCCTCTCTGTTTCCAACTTAGGCATTGGTCTGTCTTCTACAAAAATCTCTACAGAGGCACTCAGCTCTGGTAGGGATTTTAGTAGCTGTCTACGATACTGTGAACACCAGGGTGACTGAACAGGATTTTCTGGGGGGAAAAAGTTGTAAAAACATCACCTAAAACCCTAAAATGAGTATAACAGGGGAGGGAAATAAAACAAGATCACATGATCAATACAGCTAAGCTAACAACACTCTTTTATCTCATTTTTTTATACAACATTCAGTTAATACTGATTTATTCTAGAAATTTCACAATTTATAGAAACTTTTCTAGGGAAAACAGTTCAGTTTATGGAGATAAATAAGTGTTCACTGAAGATAAATGTGTTCACTAATATATACCACTAAATGAGTGGTATATACGAATTTACCTGCAGTTTCATTAGTAAGCTCCAGTTTCTCAGGAATTTGAAGACATTTGAGGGAGCAGGTGCTTATAACTGAGGCAGAGGATCCAGAGAACCCAGAGGAGTGTGTGGCCTCGCGGCTATCTTCGATAATTGGGCTGAAAGAACAACAAATGAGTAATCCTCATAGGGAAAATATATATCAATTTGTCTATTACAATTTTATTTGATATTTAATAGTCTCATTTTTGAAGTCCTTTATTTTCATGAAACAGAAATAGATTCATAATCATAATCTAGGTAACAGAATCTAGGTAACCCTGGTTAATAAGCAATACCTATCATTAAATTTCTGAACATATGCTTTATTTACCTGACCTATAGTAAATGCCTATTCTACATTTATTCTAAATTACTAAAAAAAATTGACTAAGACACAAACTTTCTGTTTACTCCTTCTTTGGACTTTTTCCTCTGCAACAAGAAAAAGTCAAGTAAAAGTGACACCAACATCACTACTGTGAATATATGCTAGCAAACGTGCAAAAAAATTTTGGGAGAAAAAATTTGAAAATGCAGTTTTAAAAGCACAAATTGGAAAACTGAGATTGGTTCAGATGACTTGTAAATATGGATAGATCATAAGGCTTAGTCCTGGCTCTCTATGCCATTCTCTAATACCAATCCTTTACATTTTCACCTATCAAAAGGTACTTTTAAAAAAATCCCTAATTGCCTATTTGAAATTAGTATCAAACTATTTTATCATTATTTTAAGCTTAATATTAAAGGAAAAAATAAATGCCTCCTCTATCCCAAGCAGGTACACTGCCAAATTTCCTCAGATATCATAATCCTCCTGGGCCTTTTTTACTCTCTTAACCTTCAAGATTTATTTCTTCTAACCCTCATATTCAAATTAGGACATCCCACTAACACTGAGGGAGCCCTACTGTTATGTAAAGCAGGGGGCCCCAACCTGTTCAGCACCAGGAACTGGTACTCCTACGAGAATCTAATGCCTGGTGATCTGAGGTGGAGCTGAGGCGGTGATGCTAGCACTGAAGAGAGGCTGCTCCCTCACCTGCCGCTCACATCCTGTTGTGCAGCCCAGTTCCTAATAGGTCACAGACTGGTACTGGCCTGTGGCCTGGGGGTTGGGGACCCCTGGTATAAAGTAAAGGACTTAGCATAGTACCTGGCACATAGTAAGAGCTTGATAATCAATTACTATAATTGATAATCACACACAGAATAAGAATGCTTAACAAACTGGTTTGTGCTACCTATATCACCAATTACCTCAGCTTCTTGATGCTGAGAGTTGGATTGTAGATAGTGCCACAAGTAGTCTGTTGGTCCTCAGAGGTTTTCACATCTAGATCCTCTTCCTGCAAAAGTCTCTCAGGATCAGAAGGGAGATCCTTCAAGGATATTATCTCATGAAAAGGAGTGGATACAAAACGAGCTGCTCTAGCAAAGTCACAAGTGTCTTCTGGGTTAGGACAAATAGTTAAATTCCTGAAGCCTGTGATAATAGCATCTTCACTCAAGGGCTCAATTCCTGTGAATTCATCCTGAAATAGAAACCATGTAAAGTTTAGCTGAAATATTTCAATAAGCATATCAATGCCTTTATCTTTTTTAGTCAGAGAGACATACATCAGATAAGCGATTTTCAACACAGGGTACAGAGTAGCATATTCGAATTTTTAAGGAAGAACAATTTTAAACAGCACATTATAACATTTGAGGGAAAAGGTTTGTATCATGAAAACGGCAAACTATATTTCATCAAAAATACACTGTTAGAATTCTTCACACAAAGGAAAAATACTGTATAATAGTTTTTTCCTCCAATCAATTTTACCAAAGAACTGGAAGACTAATACTATTTTTCTTTTAGCTTTGGCCTAGAAAATGTTCTGGTAATCTGCCATCCTCCTAGTTTTTAAGTGGTCTTATATGCCAAATATTTAATTTTTACTTTATTTTATTTTATTTCTTAAAAGTGATTCACAATCATGGTAGAAAATATAGAAAGCTAAGTATAAAGTATTAAAAATTGAAAAACACTAAAAAGTAATATATGTACGTGGTTTTAAAAAGTCAACTAGTTTAAAAGAACATATAGCAAAAAAAATAATAATCTCCCTCTTGCACTTGATCCCCCATCTCCATTTCAATTACTACTCCTGGAAACAACTGCTATTACCATATATTTCTAGTAAGATACACGCACAAGCATATTCTATGCATTTAAAAAAGGTTTTAAAACAGGTGAAATTATAGCATATGTTAGTAAAGTTGACCCTTGAACAATGCAGGGGTTAGGAGTGCTGACCTCCGTGCAGTCAAAAACCCGTATATAACTTGTAACTCCTAAAAAACTTAGTCATTCATTGGTATCCCTGGGAGATTGGTTTTAAGATCCCACCATGGATATGAAAATTTGGGATGCTCAAGTCCCTTATATAAAATGGCACAGAACAATGTATACTGTTGGTTCTCCACATCCTTGAATTCCCAACCATGTATAAAAAATACTGTTTGTGATCTGTGGTGATCCACAGTAGGTCGACTCTATGGATGTGAAACCCAGGAATATGGAGGCAAACTTCATATTTACTGAAAAAATATCTCTGTATAAGTGGACCTGTGCAGTTCAAACCTGTGTTGTTCAAGGACTGACTCTATGTATTATTCTTTCTTGTATTTTTAGCATATCTTCTGTGCTATTAAAAATTTTTTAAAAACGTGATGATCACACCATGGGGTCTATGAGAAGTTAATGAACTCTTTTAGGTTATTCTGTTTTTTACTATTATAAAACCATGTTAAATATCCTTATACATTTAAATCTTTAGGAATATCTTAATTTTTTAAAGAATAATTCCTAAGAGTAGAATTATTAGGTTAAAAGGTTATGAACACTAGGTTCTATTATATATTGCCTAGCTTTCCTCAGAGATTGCACCGTTTTATACCTTTACCTGCAGTATACAAAAGCACCAATTTCATTTAACTTTGTGTATACTAGACATTAATTTTCTAGATTATCATTTTGACATATACTTTAAATTTCTGAGTCAATATTAGTAAGCAGAGATGAGAGGTACATCTAGAAAAAAATAATAAATGTGGCTAAAATATTACAAGATTAAAAAAATAGATATTTATAGTCTATGAATATATTTTATGCAAATACTATTAATGGTCCTATTAGTTTAGACATTTTAAATATGGTTACTTTTGGGGAAAAAAATTCTGATAGGTGCCTATTAACAAAATTTAAGTAAAAGGCTAAAGATTGACTCCTGTAATAATTTGACCCATCCCCGAACAGCTGAACTTGGAATCACTACCTCCATTTCCAGTCTGTCTATTTATCATGTTCTCTGGTGCTACTCTCGAGAACACAGTATGTAATTAAATACTCTTCTACATTGTTATCTTCAGACTAAACATATCTAATTCTCTTCAACCTCAAGACAAATTTCCAGATGCTGGTTTGAAGAGAGGGATGATTTTATTCCTTAAACTTAAATGAAATGTCGGTGATACGGGTTATTTACTTTGACTTGAATGTCTATGTGGGGTCCTTTTACTCTAAAATAGAACATTACTAAAGAAAAATAGTTGGTCCACATAACTTTTCCATTGCCATGAAAATCATTTTATATATAAAGGAACAAAGATCCTTTGCTATATTGGTTAAAAAAAAAAGTTCTAAAGGCTCTTAAGATAGTGATTTTTTCCCCTACTTTAAAAAAAAAACTGAGATATAATTCATGTACCAAAAAATTACCTTTAAAGTGTACGTTTCCGAGGTTGCACAACCATCACCACTAACTCCAGAACATTTTCATCCTCCACAAAAGAAACTCCATACCCATTAGCAGTCGCTAACACTCCTCTCTAATCGCCTGAAAATCCCTAATCTATTTTCTGTCTTTGTAGAGTTACCTATTCTGGACATTTCATATAAATGAAATCATATGATGTGTGGTCTTTTGTGTTTAGCTTCATTCATCTAGTAAACTGTTCTCCAGGTTGTAAGATATATCAGTACCTCATTCCTTTTTATGGCTAAATAATATTCCATTGTATGGATATACAACATTTTGTTTATCCATACATCAGTTAATGGACATTGGGTTGTTTCCACTTTTTGGCTATTATGAATAATGCCACAAATATTCACATACAAGTTTTTAGTGTGAACATATGTTTTTAATTCTTTTCTATAGAAACCTAGGAGGAAATTTCTAGTCATAGGGTCACTCTATGTTTACTATTTTGAGGAACTGCCAAATTGTTTTCCAAAGTAATCACACAATTATACATTCTCACCAGCAACCTATGAAGGTTCTGATTTCTCCACATCCTCACCAACACTTGTTATTTTGTCTTTTTGATTATAGCCATTCTAAGTGCCTGTGCAGTAATAGATTACTGTGGTTTTGATTTGCATTCTCTAATAACTAAATGATGCTGAGCATCTTTTCATGTGCTTATTTAAAGCCAGTAATTTTCATTTAAATGCTAAATGTGAGAACTGAATGAAACAATCTACTAGTCCATTTATGTTAACTTAGAAATACTGCTCCTTACACAAACATCTGGAGACACATCCTCATTTGAGGTGATGTTTTCTGAAGTTTTGAGAACTGCAAGGGGTCTTCGCTGGACTAAAACCTGTGGGGGATCTGCAGGGGGGCTGGAAAAAGACATACACCATTCATCAATTTTTATTTTTCTGTTGGCATAGATAATGGTAACCCCTCACTAATAATAATAGAAAACTTTCAAGTGTCAAAACAAATCTCAAACCTGATATTCCTTTTTTCTGAAAGAAGAAACTCATCAAAAATGGAGAAAGGTATACTGGGATCTATAGAAAAGAGAGACTAGATTTATATTCTTAAAAGTAAATGCTCTATTATTCACAACTAGGTCAATTAATATTTCACATTGTTTGAAAGCAGAATGGCAATCTGGTTTTTCTAATGAACAATTTCAAACATATAAAAGTAGATATTATTTAATAATAAACATAGATGATCTTTATTTCCTGCCACTAACACTACTCCCCAAACCCAACCCAATTCCAGATTTTGAAGCAAATCTAATACATATCATTTCATCTATAAATATTTCAGTATGTATTTATAAAAAAGGTAATTTTTCAAAAGCATAACTTCAAAATATGATCATACCTGTAGAATTAATTTCTGAATTATCAAATATCCAGTCAGAAGTTTCACATTTTACCAAAATTAAAAAAAAAATTTGTATTAGGAATGCAGAGTAAGATTTATGTACTGTGACTATTTGAAATGTCTTTTAAATTGCTTCTATTCTATAAATTTTTTTTAAGTAATTAATTTTTTGAAGAAAGCAAATGTTTGCCCCATAATGCTTAATTTTTTGCAATTACATCCTCCTGTGTTGTTTAACCTGTTTTTTCATGTTTTTATTTCCTATAAGTTGGTGGTTAGAATTAGGTTTACTCAGATTCTATTTAATGTTTCTTTTTTTTTTTAACTACTTACAGGTGTATATTCATATTTTTACCACTTTAATATGTTTCTGAATGGAAAAGAGAAAAATTTAAAAATAAAATAGGCTTAATTTTAAGCTTTTTTTCGTTTTGTTCCAAAAACCACTTTCCAGTGTTGGCTGCTGTATACTACAGATATGCTTAACTTAGTGTATACTAACTTAAGTGGAAGATTATAAATTTATATTTACATTTAAACCGAGTATTTCAAAACAATGAGGAATCTTACAAAAATATTCCTTCAAATGTCTAATTTCCAATTATATGCTTATAACTGAATTCCATGATTCAAAGATATAATGTTCCCTTCTCTCCCTTCTTTCAACTCTCTTTACTATGATTAAAAAAAATGCTTACTGCTTGTTACATAAAGCATGGGTTATCAGTAAGTACTCCATGACATTGCCCAGTACAACTCACCTTTAGAATGAGGTTGTTCTTGCCAAATGTTTTCTGCAAGTGAAGTTTCCCTGTAAAGGAACTTGTTTTAAAACATGTGTTTAGTACCCGCAGAAAGAATAATTTAATTCTTAAAAGCCCAAGAGGTCTTTTCATTAAATATTATAATCTTCACTCTAAGAAAAGAAAATATTCGAATACTATCAATCCAAATTCTTAAAAATGTTGGGACCTTTGGTCATTAAAATTGTTGTCGAAGTCTACTTGATAATAGATGTTATTTTAACAGTATAAAGCAGATTATCAATGTTAATTAAAAGCAGTCATCTCGTGATGGTTTTATCTTTTAAAAATTATTCAAATTTAATTGCTTCTATAACATCTATGTAACTTTTTTAATTGAAAAAAAGTACCCTGTCCTCCCTCGTTAGCATCAAAGTTTATGTTGTGACAGAGACTTGCAAAAATCATGTCTGATGCTATAAAAGTCAATGAGTCTTCAAGTCACAAGAGTCAAAAGTTGGTTCTAAATGCCTTCCCATTAGCATCATCCTTTCCACCAATGTGATCCTACCTGGCACAAGAGGTTATTGGACAAATAGTATTGGATAGAGTCATTCCTGGGATTTCCTGAGACACTGAAGCAATTCGCAGTTCAGCTTTCTCCTTTGTAGACATCTTCTCTTCTTGCTATTTGCATGAAATAAACAAAATCAATTTGTTCTTCCTTTCTAGAAAATGCTATTTTCAATCTTTAGTTTCAAAATTAGCCTTACCATACTTTTCCCCTACATATCCACTAACCATATAAAATGTCTGTTCCACAAAAATTCTTTCCAGTAATTAGCATAAACTGGTACTCTGTATTCAGCTAAAGGATGCCAAGCATATAGCATAAATTTCTTTAGTTAACTTCATTTTAATGGAGCATGACTAGAATAAAGAGTTAAAGGTAGAGGTAACAAAACTAATGGGTGAGTGTATAACTAAAAAATCAATAATAAATTGCATCACTTATAGCACATGCTACAAATTGCATTGAAGTTACCTAGTAAATTACTTTTCTGCTGAACTTTGCTGCTGTTAATAGCTGAGAAACTACAGAAAACTCTAAATGGGGACTGGGAGGACTTTTTTCTATGCTTTTATATTGCTTATTGTTTCAATAAGCTTTTGTTTTATATATTAAAAAAAGAGAAATAACCTGATCACCCATTCTTTCATGCTGAGTAGTTTGAATTTCTTTCAGTTTCTTCTCCATCTCTTCAATTTGTTTCTGCATTTCTGCTCTCTTCTCTGCACTGGTCAGTAGCTCAGCTAGAAACAGTAAAGTTGGCTGAACATTTACTCCTCATAGCAATTTATTTTGTCAAAAACTGTCTTTAGGGCTAATGTCCTCAACATATGTATACTAATATTACAGATGAGGTCTCTATTCTTTTATTTATTCAGTCAATAAAAAAGAGAATACTACAGGCCAAGCACAACTCTGAGCATCTAAGTTTCAGTGGTATATAATACAAAGTCCTTGGCCATGCAATGCTAACATTCAATTTCAAGGAGACAAACCCACACGAATTAACAGAAAACAGGGTTAAAAATAAAGTAAAATAGGTGATGTGAGATTATGTGGCTGGGTGGGGGCATGAAGGTCAGGGGTTACCTGAGACCAGTGATCAGAAAAGATCATTCTAAGAAAGAGATATTATAAAGCTGTAACCTGAATGACTAGGGGCTGGTCATACATATATAGAGCTAAGGAAATATTCTAGGACAAGGGACTAGCTGGCACAAAGGACCTAATGCAGAAACAAGATCATTGTGCTCAAGTATCCAAATGAAGGCAAGCATGGTATGTAGCAAAGCAAAAGGGAGAAAAGTAAAAGATGAGGTTGGAAGAGTAGGTAGGTATCAAGTTATGTGGGCATAAAGAGTTTATATGGCATTTTAGTAGAAAAAATTGGAGAATTTTAATTAAAGGAGTGACATAGTCTGATTTAAAAAAATAATTTGCTATGAGCAAATTAATGAATTATGGAAAGTGACTAGAAAGTCTAAGGTGAAAACACTAAGGAGGTTCAGGAGGTAGGAAAAAAAATTGAAGAAACATATCTGAAAGAAGTTAGAGTTTTTTAAGGAGAGAAAAAATGATTTGAAAGTTGCAATGGGAAGAAAAAACAACCCTGTCTCTAGACCCTGCCTGTGGCTTCCTCATTTCTAGTATTCCTACCCCATAGTAAGTAGTCAGCAACAATCTTTGAAGCCAGTTTTTAATAGTAACAAGAAACCACTTTATTATAGGCATGAGGATTTATAAGAATACAAACTATATATAGCAGGGAAATTACAAGTTCATGAACTAAATTCAGAGACCAGCTTACAAAATGAGTATTAAAAAATCCTCAGAGGTCTTTTTACTTGTTCAAATCCCATCTAACCCTAGCACTGGTCCTTTCGCTACCTAAGAATAAAATGTACTTTCATCTTATTTTTATACCTAGTATAAGCTATGTATATAAAAACCCTTAGGGAAACTAGTTTTTTGTTGTTGTTTTGTTTTCTTTTACTTATTTTACACAATACATATATTGAGGTATAATTGACATGCAATATTCATTTCAGGTAAACAACATAATTATTCAATATCTGTATATATTACAAAGTGATCACAATAAGCCCAGGTAACATTCATCACTATATGTAGTTGCAAAAAAATTTTTTCTTGAGATGAGAACTTTTAAGATTTACTCTCTTACCCAGAGTCCCTGGGCCACGGACCAGTACAGTGGCCTGTTAGGAACTGGGCAGCACAGCAGGAGGTGAGCAGGCAAGCCAGTGAAGCTTCATCTGTATTTGCAGCCGCTCCCCAGCACTAGCACCACCACCTCAGCTCAGCCTCAGATCATCAGGCATTAAATTCTCATGAGAGCACTGGTCCCTGGTGCAAAAAATGTTGGGGGACCGCTGCTCTCAGCAATTTTCAGATATGCAATACAGCATTATTGACTATAGTCACCGTGCTCTGTACATTACATCCCCATGACTTATAACTGGAAGTTTGTAGCTTTTGACTCCTTTCACTCATTTTGCCTACACTCCATCCACTACTTCTGGGAACCATGAAGCTGTCCTGTATCTCTGAGTTTAAGATTCCACATTTAAGTGAGATCATACAGTATTTGTCTTTTTCTGTTTGACTTATTTACTTAGCATAATGCCCTCAAGGTCAACCCATGTTGTTGCAAATAGCAAGATTTCATTCTTTTTTTCTGTGGCTGAATAATATTCCATTGCATGTACATACACATATTCATCTATCAGTGGATACTTAGGTTGAAGAAAACAGTAGTTTTTTTAAATTCAAACAACTAGTTTCTTTCCCAGCTCATATTTGGCTACCCTCCTAGCTTACTTTTTTGTTAGGGTGGTTCTCATTTTTAAAAAACCTTACTCAACTAACTGCTTGCTTTCTCATCATTCCCTCTCTCCTACCTAGATACATAGGTTCCAGTTTTCAACACATTATTTGAGCCCAAATCACCTTTGTCAATCTCAGAAGGGATTAGTTGATATAATAAACTCCAAATTTACTAATAAGTCTTTATAGAATTTTGCTTCAAGCTTGTCACCTTTAACTCAGAAATGATTTGTCCTTAAATAAATTATAAGCGATGGTTATGTTTCCCAGCTAGCCCTGCAAATGCCATAAGTGAGCTGAGCCATAATAGGTTATTCTGGGTATCTATATAAAAAAAAAAATTTATTTCTTCTTTCTCAGTGTAGATCCTAGTTAAAATAGCTAAATAGATAAAACTTATTTGTGAACTCTCCCCCACCTCCTTTTCTGTACTGTCCCTCATCTTCTAATGCTTTAAGTTCCAAATAATATATTTCAATACTTCAGCCAATTGTGCACTACACCTCTTGCCCCAAGTACTCCAGGCTCTAAAATCAGAACTGCTTTCCATTTCCCCAAAATTCTGAATTTCTCAATTTATAGTAAAACTCTTAATTTAGAAAGGAAAAAAATGTCTTTAAGAATATAAATAACTATCATCTAAGTAACTACAGTGTGACTGAGTATGTTAAACTGAATAAGCCCTGGGAGAAATTTCAGGCAAAGTATCAAAAGTGAAATAGTTCAGGCAATATGAGAAAAGCACTTAATGGGGAGGCACAGCAGGTACGTGTATGCATGTCAAGGATCATGGCTGTCTGTCGATGGCATTGGTGAATATAAATTGTTCCTATAGTTCAGAGCTTCTTCTCTTCCTTTACTTTTGAACAGACTTAGTTGCTTAGTTTTTTTTCCCCCAGGGGTCTCATGAAAAGCAGCAATGGGAGTTCAGCTTAAGTAGAGAAAGAAAAACAGTAGAAACCATAGAAGCATCACATAAACATACAAACAATAGGACAATTTTCCTCAGACTTAATATATCAGCTCAACCTTCCTACAAGAAAGTTATTTTTATAAATTTGAACTAAATCAATGCACTTACCTTCCCTTTGCTCTTTTAATTTCTTCCGGAAAACTTCAGCCCGGATCTCTTCAAAGGAGAACTCCCCAACTCCTGCATAAATTTTCTCCTTACAATACATCATCTTCTCTTTCTTCTCCTCAGAATCTTGCTGATGGCTTTGAACCCTTTGCAGGAGATCTCCTTCTTCCTTTCCAGGCTTTCTTGTGCTTAGGATGTGGTTTATACTGGGTTCAATTTTACATGGTGTCCTAAAAGAAGCAAAATAATAATGATTCACCATACAAGTCAAATGAGTTATTTCTTATATGATTTGACAAAACAGAGACAATATCAGCAATAATACTTCATGTAATCAATTTCAAAACAAACAAACAAATAAGGTTGAGGAAAGAGCCTAAAAATAATTTACATGGGTCATCAACAATTATGTTCTGAGTACTACTGTGTTATGATGAGGAAGGAAATTAGCCCTAAGTTAGAGTCATTAAATAGCTTATATTCCTTATAGGTAAAAAAATATAATACTATGTCTTAATCAAACCCAATGTATGAAAAGAAATTAAGCCCACTTTCCATTATTTAGAACCCCAAAAAATCAGAGTTAGGAATACAGCATTTAGGGAACTAATGATGTGAAGTTTAAGGGTCTCAGCTGAGGGGGAAGAATGAGAGTGGTAATACAGGTTTGAAAGGAATGAAGCATAAAGTTCCTCATTCAGGCTAGAACACATGTTTTCAACCCTGGCTATGGATCAGAATCACTTATATACCTTTTGTTTTCTTATGTACCTTTTTACAACTAAAGATACCTACCTGGTCCTTACCCCAGATCCACTGAATCAGAGCCTTTAATGGTAGACTCTAAAGATCAACATGCTTAACCTGATAAAGAACATCTATGAAAAACCCATGCAAGCATCATACTTAATGATGAAAAACTGAATGCTTCTCCTGCTAAGATTAGAAACAAGACAAGTATGTCCATTCTTGCCAATTCTAGTCGACATTGTACTGAAGTTCTAGCCAGGGCAATTAGGCAAAAAAAATTAATAAGTAAAAAAATAAATAAATAAAAGGCATCCAGATGGGAAAGGAAGAAGCAATCTCTATTAACAGATGACATGATCTTGTTATATAGAAATTCCTAAGAATCCACTTAAAAACTATTAGAACTAATAAATGAGTTCATCAAAAAAGTAAGATGCAAGATCACTATATAAAAATCAACTGTGTTTTATATGCCTGCAATGAACAATCTAAAAATAAAATTATGGAAACAATTCTATTTGTAGCAGCATCAAAAAGAATAAAATACTTCAGAATAAGTTTTTTAAAATTAATGTGGACAGACACCTTACTGAAGATAAATAGATGGCAAACAAGCATATGAAAACATGTGCTCAACATCATGTCATCAAGGAATTGCAAATTAAAATGAGACACCACCTCAAACCTATTAGAAAGACTAAAATCTAAAATATTGACACCACCGAATGCTGGCAAGGAATGTGAAACAACAGGAACTCTCACTACTGGTACAGCCACTTTGGAAGAGAGTTTGGCACTTTTTTACAAAGCTAAATTTAGTCTTACAATATAATACAGCTAAATGAGTTGAAAACTTATGTCCACACAAAAACCTGCACACAAACATTTGTAACAACCTCATACAAATGTGCTGAAACTTGGAAACAATCAAGATGTCCTCCAATAGAAGAGTGAATAAACATCTATGAAACAGAATATCATTTGGTACTAAAAAGAAATGAGCTATTAAACCACAAAAAGATGTGGAAGATGACATGATCAGACTTGCATTGCAGGTGACCAGGGAAGACTGAGTGATTGGGCCCCACAGGACACCTACTACATAAGATCACTCTACTAAGACCGAGAGACATAGCAACTCTACCTATACGTAGAAACAAACACAGGAGGCAGCTAAAATCGGGAGGCAAAGAAACATGTCTCAAATGAAAGAAGAGAACAAAGCTCCAGAAGAACTAAAAATGGAGACAAGCAATCTACCAGATGCAGAGTTCAAAGTGCTAGTTATAAGGATGCTCAATGATCTTAGTGAGAACTTCAACAAAGAAACAGAAAACATAAAAATGGAGACAGAAAAACATAAACAAGAAATGAAGAATGCAATAATTTAAATAAAAAATGCCTTAGAAGAAATCAACAGATTAGATGAAACAGAGGATCAAAACAGAGATTTGGAAAGTAAGGTAGCAGAAAACACCCAATCAGAACTGCGAAAAAGAAAAAAGAATCCAAAACAATGAGGACACTTTAAGGGGCCTATAAGACAACATCAAGCGTACTAACATCTGCATAACAGGAGTACCGGAAGGAGAAGAGAGAGAGCAAAAAACTGAAAATTTGTTTGAAAAAACAGTTATGGAAAACTAATTGAAGAAAATAGATAGATATACAAGCTCAGAGCGTCTCATATAACATGTACCCAAAGAGATCCACACCAAGACACATCATAATTAAAATGCCAAAAGTCATAGACAAACAAAGAACCTTAAAAGCAGTTAAGAGAAAAGGAGTTAGTTATCTACAAGGGGGCTTCCATAAAACTGTCAGCTGATTTCTCAACAGAACTTTAAAGGCCAGAGGGACTGGCACAAAATATTCAAAATGATAAAAAGCAAGGACCTACAACCAAGATTACTCTACCTAGCAAAACTATCATTTAGAATCGAAAAACATAAAGAGGTTACCAGATAAGAAAAAGCTAAAGGAGTTCATCAACACCAAACCAATATTATAAGAAATGTTAAAGGGACTTCTTTAAAAAAATTAAAAATATGAATAATAAAATGGCAATAACTACACAACTTTCAACAATTAGTTTAAATGTAAATAGATTAAATGTCCCAATCAAAAGACATGGGTGGCTGAATGGACAAGAAATAAAACCCTTACCCATGCTGCCTATAAGACTCACTTCAGATCAAAAGACACACACAGAGTGAAAAAAAAGGAATGGAAAAAGATATTTCATGAAAATGGAAACAAACAAAAAAGCTGTAATAGTACTTATATGAGACAAAACAGACTTTAAAACAAAGGCTATACCAAGAGACAAAGAAAGACCCAGTAATCCCGCCTCTGGTTATTTATCCCAAGAAGCCCAAAACACCACTTTGAAGGGACATGTGCTTCTATATGTTCATTGAGGCATTATTTACAATAGCCACGATATGAAGACAACTTGGGTGTCCATCAGTGGATTAATGGATAAAGAGGTGGTACATATATAACTATGGAATATTACTCAGCCATAAAGAAAGGATTAAATCTAGTCATCTACAACAATGTGGATGGACCTAAGTTACTGTGCTGAGTGGAGTAAGTTAGATAGAGAAAGGCAAATATCTTATGATTTCACTTATATGTAGGATAAACAAACAAAAAAAAACAGAAACAAACTCAGATACAGAGAGCATTTTGATGGTTGCTGGACTGGGGGGTGGGTGGGGAAATGGGTGAAAGGGAGAGGGATTAAGAAGTAGAAATTGGTAACTACAAAATGTTCATGGGGATGTAGAATACAGCATAGGGAATATAGTCAGTAGTATTGTAGTATTGTAATAACTATGTATGGTACTAGATGGTACTAGATTTATCCAGGAAGATCACTTTGTAAGTTATAGAAATATCTAATAACTGTGTTGTACACCTGAAACTAATATAATATTGTATGCTAACTATAATTGAAAAAATTAAAAAATACTATTGGCAAATGGAAAAAAAATTGCCTCTTTAGTGTTGAGCTCTTATCAGTCAGAATTTTTAATTAATCTTACCTATTTTTACATTCCTATACTACCTAGAATATAGTGGAGGGTTACAGATCAGAAAACTCTTGCACTGGGACACAGAGTACAATCTGGTATTAGAACTCCAAAATGTTACATATTAGAATAAATCTCAGACTGCCTGATTATCTAATCATCTCCTATCGTACTTTTTCTTTTTTTTCCCCCTCCACTTTTACCTCTGACCTATGGATGTTGCTGTTTCCCTATAAGAACTGGATCTCTGAAGGCAGGGCATCTCCTCTCACATTCTCGTGGCATGCACCCAGGGCCTGTCATCCCTGGCACACTTGGGGTGCCTGGTGCACCTGGGCCTGGCGCACCTGGCGTATGGGCCATGGTTCTGCCTGGGGCGCGAACCCAGGACCTTCTGCATGTAAAACAGACGTGCTAACCACTACATTATGGAGCCACCTCTCATACTTTTTCTTATAAATAGAAATGCTAAGGACTAGGAAAAGAATTAAAAGACATCTAGAAGCAAAGAGTAGGATCAGAGGAAAAACTATCCAATAACAAAGGTAGAACATCTTAAATTCCAGTGATTATCTTTGACAACAGCAATATAAATATGAACATATCACATTAAACCTATCACATTTATTCCTCAATGAAAATATTACCTAATGGTCTGTTAGCTCTAACATACTCAAAGGAATACAGACATAAAGGAAACACCAAACCAGTTGCTTCCATCCCCACAAAGAAGAAAATGCATTTGAGAACAATGATAGGTGCCCCTGTCCACTCTTATTAATTTCCACCTCAAAATATCTGGAGATCAAACTCACATAACTGGCTGTTGTGCAGTCTCTTCCACATATGGAGTAAAACTGGGAAGCACAGAGGGTACAGCTGTCACAGAAGCTGTATTGCCACGAGGCTAGCAATGAAGAAGAAAACTAAAATTACCATAGTTTTACATTCTGACACAACATATGTAGACCATGCCTAATTATTCAAGAGAAATTAAAAGAGA
This sequence comes from Cynopterus sphinx, assembly GCA_030015415.1. Lineage (NCBI taxonomy): Eukaryota > Metazoa > Chordata > Mammalia > Chiroptera > Pteropodidae > Cynopterus > Cynopterus sphinx. The sequence continues at coordinate 86,384,409 of CM057384.1, read as the reverse complement.
TACTAAAAATATTCCTTTAATCTAAATCTGTAGTTTTTGTAACGTCGGCAAAAAACTAGATGTAAGAGTCCTTACCCTGTGTTCCAAATGCCTGCCTGTGTTCCAAGGACCTGCTTGCAGCTCATTTTCTTTGGCCCTGGACACAGGGGGTGCAATCCATGGCTGGACTGTAGGTATAGACAGCTCTGCTATAGAAGCCTCATCAGTATTTTCATCAAAAACAGTAATTCCAGAATTACTTTGGATCGGTTGAGGAAATGGATTTTGGAGTCCTCGGTTCTGGTTTGGAGCTAGGAGAAAAAAATATTAAAATTTCATGTAAAAATTTTAATTATCAACTTAGATGCCAGATAAACTATACCTAAATCACGCCCAAATCAAGATTACTTCTACTACCATTGAATCAGAGTTTAAAAATAATAATTTTAAAAAACCTTAATGAGTCAAATTACTAACTTTTTAGTCCATTCTGTTTGTTATTTATACTCTCCCAATCTTTTCCTCACCTCCAATCTTTCACACACACACACACACACACACACACACACAATTCTACATCTTCTTTCAGTCATCATTCTAACATTGTCTAGTTTTATCGGAGACTAATCCTAAGTTAATCTTCATTGTTGAGTTTAAAATTTTCTGTCGATGAAAATCAGGCAAGATATACTGAATCTAGAGAAGACAAATTAAAATTAGCCCATTTATTAGGGGTGTTCTCTGTTGTAGGACTGTTTATTACAGTCAAGCTTCATCATGTTCTGAATATTCTTTAGAACCATATACTCTCTATACTTTAATTCTAGAATCTCCATGAACATTCTAAATATTGATAAGTTGATACCAAGAAAGCGATAGGAGATTTAAAATAAATATTCTGGTCTGTGTCCAACTTCTATAAATTTAGTTAATAAATTAGTTATTGCTCTCTATACCTTCTGCTCAGTGTTGCTGTGAACCTAAAATTTCCAAAAAATTAGGTGAATTAAAAAAAAAACCTTATTGTTGATCATCTTCCAGTTTACAAAGAAAGCCTAATTTCTAGCCCCAAAAGACTGAAGACCATATTTATACACTGAGGCTTTGGTACATGTTTACATTGACAATACTTGATATTATTAGATCATCTTTCAGCTAACAACTCAAACTCAGAAACTCTGGATGCTTCCTATATATTAAGTTTTTCTTAGGACAAAATTGTTGTCATGTTTTGGTTTTAGTGCACCCTGTGATCTCAGCTCTTCTTAGACTTCCTTCTTTTTGCTACCTAGTACTCAGAAAACTAGGACAGTGTCTACGTATATATTTATACATTATCTCTTTACATAATTTGCCTACCACCAGAGACTAAGTCTCTCATAATAACATTTAACAAACTTACCCTTGAGAGCACCTCCTATTCGGCTGATTGGAGCTCTTGCTGTCTTTTTCCCTTTGCTTTTTAGTTCAGCCAGTGTGCTTCGCTGTGGTACAGAGGCTCCAAAAAGTTCCTCTTCCTCTTTCTCAAGTGCCAACAGAGTTTGCCGAGTCACTCGAGCTTGAAATTGTCTCAAGTAAAAAAACAGGCAATTAACTTTTGGTGAGATAAGTACTACTTGCCAGATTCAAAATTTCTTTTTTTTAAAAAAAATCATTTATTTATTTATTTTTATGGTGACATTGGTTACACACACACACACACACACACACACACACACACACACACTGTTGTGTATTCACCTCGCATAGTTAGATTTCTGTCACCACATATTTGACCTCTTATACCCTATCTACCTCTTTCTTTTCCCCTTCCCAGATTCACAATTTCTAATTTGCTAAAATAAACAAGGGAGGAAGGTAGGATGGGGTAAGAAATATGTAGAAACAGCCCAAAGTGTTTATTCTCTCAGGAATAAAGAAAACCACCTTGACTGACATCAGTGTCAGTTTTGGCTAGAATGATTTAGCTCCAAGTTCAATTAATTAAAAATATTCTTGAAGATTATGGGGATCAGATCAGGGTGACTAAGATTATAGAATTTATTAAGATCAGTTTCCCATCAACTTTTTATTATAAAACTTTTAAATTTATAAAATAGTTGAAAGAGTAAATAAGCACCCATATACCCTTCAGGTACATTCAGCAATTTTAACATCTTACCACATTATTTTATCACTGTATGTGCCTCTTTCTCTTTCTACAAACATACTGCTCTACCCCCACACACCATTTTTCTGTAATCATATGAAATAAAGTTGCATCCCATGTAACATTTTAATTTTACTTCAGCAAAGCTGGCAGAAGTTTGAAGACTAAACTTCCTGTGCTGCTGCCAAAGTTTTAAGTATTATCAAAAGGGTAAAAAAACTGAACAAAGTGCAAATGCTGGCCAAGATGGAGTAAGCCCACAATAGCCTCTCTCTCAAGGATTAGAATTAAAATCTCTAAACATAATACAGAAAAGCAACTAAGGCCTTTGAAAAATAAACAAAACAAGTGCACTGTGGAGAGGAGTAAAACTTGAAAAAAACAACTCTTCTGCTCTTTTCTCTCGTGGTTTTGAATTGTTCCAACAGTGGGGATTAAAGCAAAAACTCTTACAGAACCTTCATCTTTCTAGCCAGAGGACTGGGGAAAAGGGAACTTTGAGGGCCAGTGAGTATGGGAGAAAAACGGGAGAGGATGAGCTGAAGAAAGGGATTGTTTAACTCTGTACATGAATTGGCACAAAACCTGGACTCACTCCTGAGCTATGCATGCACAATGCAGAAACAATGCAGCACAGAATAGGTTGAAAGAACTGAACTATAATAGAAACCACTGCAAAGTCCCAGACTAACCCCTAAATAACACATATGGGATAGACCCAAAGGTCTTGAAAAATGAACTGACAGTGAAACCGCTACCCACATAAGATGAGAAAGAACTTGTGACAGCTGAAGGCTAGTTGCCTACTAAGACAAAAACATCAATATTCTCCACAGAATATCAACCAACAGGACAGAGTTTAATAATAACAGAATTGAAAAACCAATAAAATAATAAAATAAAATACTAAAAAATAATTAGATCATCCAAAAGAATGCTGGAAAAGGGACAATAGATGAACAAAAGACAGAGAATAAACTGAAAACAAAATAGTAGACCTAAATCCAACATAATTAATAATTATATTAGTCTAAACATAGCATATTAAAAAAACAGATTATCGTAGAGTTGAAAGAAAAAAACAGCAGAATACACATATTTTTCAAATGTACATGGTATTTTCACCACTATAGACCATATTCTGGGCCATAAAACGAACCTTAATAAATTTAAAAGACTTGAAACCATACAAATTATGTTCTCTGACCATAAGGAATTTAATTAGAAATCAGTAACAAGAAGATATCTGAAAAATCTCCAAAAATTTCCTAATTAAATGAAACACTTCTAAATAATCCATGGGTATAAAGGAAGACATGAAAATAATTCAAACTAAATGAAAATGAAGATACAGTATTATATCAAAACTCATAGGATACAGCTAATGCAGTGCTTAGAAGGAAAAAAGAGCAAAAATTAATAAAATTAAGAATGGTAAATCAATGAGAAAAATCAATGAACCCAAAAGCTGGTTCTTTAAAATTTCAATAAAAAAATCAATAAACTTCTAGCCAGACTGAGAGAAAAAAAAGCATATTACTAATATCAGAAATGAAAGGAGAGATTACTATATAACATACATACACTAAAAGAATAATGAAAGACTATTATGAATAATAATTCTATCCCCACTAACTCATCAATTCAAATGAAATGATCCAATTCCTTGAAAATGAAATACCAAAGTTCACTCAAAGAAATCAAAGATCTAAACAAAGGGAGAAATATACCGTGCTCATGCACCATACTAATCAAAATCCCAGAAATGTATAATTTTAAATTCTAAAATTTATACAGAAAGTTGAAGGAGTAGAAGAGCTAAAAAGGACAAAGTTAGAGAACTCATATTAGCTGATTTCCAGACTTACAGTAAAGCTACAGTAATCTAGATAGTGTGGTATACAACAACAAACTGATACATTGATCAACGGAACAAAACAGAAACCTACACAAATATGATCAAACTGAAACTGATTTTTGACAAAGGTGCAAAGGCAATTTAATGGAGAAAGTCTTTTCAATAAGTGTCACAGGAACAAATGGAGGTTCATCTGCAAAAGAAAAACTTGACCACTTGACCCATTCCTTCTACAAAAATTAACTCAAAATGGATCACAGATCTAAATGTAAAAAGTAAAACTATAAAACTTCAAGATGGAAAGACAAGAGGAAATCTTTGTGACCTTTGGCTGGACAAAATTCTCAGCTATACCAAAAACGTGTTCCATAAGAAATAATTGATGTTAGACTTCTTCGAAATTAAAAACCTTTATTCTATAAAAGACACTGTTAAGAAAATGAATAGACCCAACTTAAGCTGGGATAAAAGATTTACAAATCACTTATTTGACATAAGACTTGTATTTGGAATGTATAAAGAACTCATACCTCAAATATACATTATGCTAAATGAAAGAAGCCAGACTCAAAAGGCTACATATTGTATGATTCCATTTATATGACATTATGGAAACGGCAAAACTGTAGGGCTGGAGAACAGATCAACGGTTGCCAAGGATTTGGGAATGAGTAGGTGTTGACCATAAAGGGACAGCATGAGAGAATTCTATGGCATGATGGAACTATTCTATAACATGATCATGGTGATGGTTATATATGTCTCTTTTCCTTTGCGAAAACTTACAAAACCATATATCATAGAATGAATTTTACTGCATGTTAAATAAAAAGTTTTAAATATGCCTTTAAAAAAACTGAGAACTAAGTAAACTTGCCAATCCAAGAGAGCACTTTATGATGCAAAAACAACCATTTACAGCCACTAGTTTTTTTTTTTTAAAGAGTTAAGACAAGCTCCAGAGAAACAGCATACCGGTGCTGGGACTGCAGTCTTTCCAGTGGTTCAGCCTTCTGTTGAATTCCATCCTGAAATATCATGTCTGCTTTCTTAAAGTTTTCTCTAGCTTCATATTCTTCAGCCCATGAAATATAGAACTGAGCAAGTGAAATGCCAATCCCTTGGTTGTGTAAATAACTGTACATATCCAAAGGCTCGTTGCATAAATGTCCCTGTAACAAATTGAAAGTCTTAAGAGTAAACCAATTTCTATTCACTTACTGTCTATTATGTGCCAAACAATCACTGGAGATACTATCTGTAGTTTCTGCATCGAAAAAAAAATCTATTATAATACAGCGTTGTAAGGACTATACTGGGAAGACCTAAAAAGTAGACAAGAGATTAATTTGTAAGCAAACAGGATAGGGAGGGAAGACTTCAAGAAGGTATATTTGAGTATGGCCTTGAAAGAGGAATAGACTTATATAAGGTAAAGAATAAGAAAGGAAAGGTGCTCTAGGCGCAAATAGTTTGTAGGGGTTCAGGCAAGACAGGAGTTTGAAAAAAAAGGTATGACAGGTCTTGAATGTCAAGTTAATCAATTTTTGATTTATCTGATTGTCAATGTATGTGTGTTGGGGTGGGATAGCTATAAGCAAAGGAATGACATGGTCAAATCTGTATTTTAGAAGGAACCTTATAAGACCAGATACAATGTAGATTCTAGTAACAAGAAGGCGGGGCAGGGATGGAAATCTCTACAAATCTCACACCATTAACAGTTTGATACCTATTTTCTTTAGTCTGTTATACAGGATAAAAGGATTTTTAACATTTTTATAAAATTTTAATATAAAAATTGCTTTTATTCCACTTAATGTATCATTTATATTCTATGCTGATGCTTATTCCATTATTTTTAAATAGGTGAATAACGTTTTACCTATATCTTCCATCATTTATTCCTATTTTGGAAATGAATAACTTAATTTTGCCCAATTATAAATAATTCTATAATAAATATCTTCATGCATACATCCTTTCATATTTTACATTACTCCCTTAAGATAAACTCCTAGTAGGACTTTGTTAAAGTTAAAAATTACTTACGAGTTGTACAAATTTAAAACATTAGTTTTAAATTTAAAACAGAAAATACTTATTTTAAAAACTTTCTAATTTCATATAAATATAGCATTTCAGTATTCTAATTAGGAGTTCTTTTACTATCAGGGAGGCTAATATCTTCTCTTGTTTATTTACGAGATATATTTTCTCTCATACCTACCTTTTTCTGCTTATCTAGCCTAAGATAAGTCCTCCTTTTACGTGTGGCTTTACAGTTCAATACTTTTTTTGTTTTGTTACTTACAATTAATGCTTAACATTCATCTTTCCCAATAAAGTAAACTCCAAAAACCCAGAAAATATTGCTACTATATCTCAGCCTCTAGCCAGGGTCTGGTAGAAAAAGGCTGAATAAATGAAATGCTCCATTTATATCCTTGACAAAAATAGTATTTTATAGTTTAATTTTGCAGTAATTCATTGAATCGTTTTTCCTGCTTACCCCAATTAGTGATGTTTTTCCATATGAGATGGTGTTTCAAGCAAAGTTATAATTCTAAATGTGCTATAAGATCCAGTCCTTGGTATCTGTTACTATATAAATAAGGTTTAACATTTCACTTTGTTAACAGCTTTCTGAACAGCTCTGATGCAGCATAAGACAGCCAATAAAAGGTTGGCTGTCCCATGGATATTCCAGAGTGCTAAATGAAATCACTTAAGAAATAACATAAATAAAAGGACATCATGGTTAGAGTAATAGATCCAAAAGTTAAAATCTTTTTGGTAACCCCTAAAAAAGCCACACTAAAACAATTCAAAATTTTCTTTGCTAGACTATAATTATCCCTTATAATAATAACTCTGACCAGAGACATCTTTCTGCAAAGCAAAAAAATAGTGAGAAAATCATCTCTCACTCTTCCTGACCATCCCCTAAAGAAAAAAAATAGCAAAATAGTTTAATATGCACCTTGTTATCCCCATACAAAGTTCAGATTATTGCTGATCGTTTTAGGGCTGATCATTTGAATTTTAGGGTTGTCTAGATTAGTGTTTCTCAGATTACCTGTGGTGAAGGGGCCAGCTTTGGGAGTTTGTATGTGTGTAAGAATTTCCATTTCATTGTGGACTGATAGTTTTTAAAAAATATAATAAAAACAGAAGTTACCAGATAAATGATAATGTGCTTGGATGTTGTGGCAATGTCAAATCATTAACAAAATTTCTAAGTGATTACTACTCTCAATTTTCGTGCTTAACTTGAATAGTCTGCAGACCATTCTTTTAGTAGCACTGGTTTAGACTATGATTTTTACTTTAGGACAATGCCATTGCTCTTCAGTACCAGCACCAGGTTAGCATAAGTGAACAGAGAAATTATTCTAATTGTTACTTTTAATAGCTCAAAATATACACAATCATAGAATCCGGGGATTAAGTTACTTTAGAGGTTTACCTAGTCTAAATTTTTAACAAATTTCACGTAAGAATATTAGACAAGAATATTATATAGAATGAAAAGCAAAACCTATTAGTATACCACCCAGAGACTATGGTATTCACACTAACAAATCTGTTTAGCATTCTTTGGGTACTGTCCTTTGTTAAAGATTACTACAATATCCCTAAAGTAATTTCTCCAACTTGTATATAAGGATAACAAAGATATATCAAATGTACTGTGGAAATAAAGATATATTATGCCTTCAAGATTCACCTAATTTCCTATATTATTAACTATTTGAAGTTTAAAATAAGCCCTCAAGAGATATATTTTAGTCAAAAATTTTTATTTCAAATGCCAATATTTTATAGTTGCTTAAATATTCTATTAGTTAGAATTATCCAATCTATTATTTAAATCCCTATTTTTTAATTTTTAAAAATTTACTTATTTTTGTAAGTACCTAATTATCTGTTATCTAACGTTCTAAATATTTATCACTTACTTTTTTCTTATATCTTTTAGGATAAAAGCAATGAAATTAATGTCTAAAAAACCCTGGTCATTATTTGTTTTGAAGATGTTTCCATAAAAAATCTTCAAGAGTGTTCTAGAAATAAAAGAACTACATGTCAAGTAAGACAATACAAAGTAGTCAGGCAGACATTTTTGGATACAGCAACATACTAGGTAAAAGAAGCCCAAAGACAGACAAAGAATTAAATGTCATTTTCTATGATGATTCTAAAAAGGGAGAAATACCAGAATCACTTACAAAAGCTCTTTCTCAGTTTTATTAAACGTCATGTGTTGGCTACAACATATCCTCCTCCAATACAGTTGCATTACCCAGTGAGGGAAAAAAGGAGGGAGGGATTGAGGGAGGGACTAAAAAAGAAAGAAAAGAAAAAGAACACACTCCCATGGAGAGGTATACAAACCAGCCTTGTGATCACTCTTAAAGTGGTAAAAAACCTTATATTAAAAGTCTATCTTTAAAGCAGAAACAATTTACCAAATATTGAGTATTTATTAAATGTTCAATATCTACTAAATGGCTCAGATTTTGCTTTTTTTTTTTTTTGTATATCAGGTCCTCTAGAGAAAAATCTCTTGGTTTAATACTTTAAACCCAAATATCTTCTGAGACTTACCAATTTAAGCCAGAGACTGAGAAATCGAGGATCATTATAATATCTTTTCTCTCCTTGTAGTGCTTCTACAGCTCTTTCTAATAATGTTGACATATTACTCTCTTTGCCCCCCTGAGGATAGTTCTGCTCTGTCCAGTTAATATACCTGAACAGGAAGAAAAGGAAAAAAACATTTAAAAAATTTAATTTGTACTTTTGTTCTTGCTTCAAGACCCATTCTGTTTTTTTTTTTTTTTTAAAGCAGAGATATCTAATATATTGAAAATGTTTATTTAGAGGTCCTCAGTGACATGACCTAAGCCTGTATCCCTCAAACTTTTCCAAGTATCTCTAATGAGTGCCTGTTGGAAAAAAGGGAGATGGGACAGAAGGGTGTGCTCACAGCTGCATGCCACAAACTTGAAATGTCTTGAATACCTCAGGAAGGGACGCTATAATTATTCTATCTCTCTCTGTCCCAAGATACCACTTTGTATTCTGGCACACTGCTCAGTACACCCCAATTTGAGAAGCATGGCCATAGGGACTCATGTTAAGTTTCCATTGCGCTTGTAAAATAAAAAAGACCCACCTATCCCAAACATCCAGAGGGTCATCTCCAGTGTAAAATCGAATTTCAGATTCAAATGCCCTGAAATTTAAGCAGAAAATGTTAACATAAGCCTATAATGGCAATAGCCAAGTGAACAAGTATAACTTCTATTTTTATTCATTTATTCAGTATTTAACATCAATTTAGATAACTCCACTGAAATTTGAGGGTTAAATAGAAAGAAAAAGAATAGAATTAGGATTCTGCCTGATAACATAACAGGAAAGACAAAACATGTAGAAATTAGAGAAATTCTAAGACAACATATAGGAAAGCAGTTTTATATAGCAATTTAAAGCTCTGGAACAAGACGCTCTAGATTCAAAAGCAGCTCCACTGATTACTAGCTGAATGACAATGGATACGCTACTTAAACTCTGTTTTCAGTTTCCTCATCTATAAAATGGGGAAAATAATTGTACCTATCTTATTAGGTTGATTAGTCTTAAATGTAAAATGTTTAGACACAGTAAGCACTCAATAAATGATAGCTATTATTTTGTATATGATAGTATTGAACTGAACACATACACAGAAATATATGTACAAATAAGAATCTTTAAAAAATTCCAAGGGCAACATTAGTCAGAGAATAATACCACATAGAATTTTGGAAGTGTCTTAAAGAAAGTATAAATTATGACTTTTTAAAGATCTGAGAAAGGCAAAGTGCTAAGACTAACTTGAGATTTACCAGTTGGAAGTATTATATAATAAACAATTTAGATAAATAAAAACTGTATAAGGGGTTATGTTTGATATAAAGAAAAACAAAATAGTCCCCGACACAAAGGAATTTATACTCTAATAAAAGTTTAAGAAATTAAACATACATTTATGACCCAGTAATTCCATTCCAATAAAAGTAAAAATCTATGTCTACAAAATGCCCCGCACAAGAATGTCCACAGCAACTTTATATATAAAGCATACAAAACTGGAAAGAATCTAAATGTCCATCAACTGATGAATGGATAAAAAAATGGAATACTACTCAGCAATAAAAAGGAATAATTTATTGATATATGCAACATGAAAAAGCTTAAAAAAACATGCTGAGTGAAAGAACTGTATGATTCCATTTATACAGAATATTCTAGAATAAGCAAAAGTAACCTATCGTGATAGAATGTGATCACTGGTTGCTTTGATTGGGAAGGGGCATGAGAGAACTTCCTGAAGTAATGAAAATGTTGTCTTGAAATGCATGTCAAAACTAATTAAACAGTATATTTAAAAATCTCAGCATTTCACTGGATGTAAATTACCCTTAAACAAACAAACAAACAAACATACAAACAAACACCAGTCCTTAGGAACCAACGAAATAAAATTAGGGTGAGAGCAGTAAGATAATTTAGGTGAGTTTTGGTGCCAGTAACCAAAATGGAGTAGAAAATGAATGTCATTTATATAAGAGATTCAGTATTTAATACGTTAGTGAAATATTTATCTAATTATATGCTATAAGAGATAAAAGGACATTTAAAAGGCAAGAGATGTATGCAGTTGTTAAACAATCCTGGAAAACTTGAATATGGACGAAGAATGGAGGAAAAAGAACAGAGACTTAGGTAAAATGCAGTAGGAAGCCAATAAGAAAAATGGAAGAGTAGTTAGACAAGTAGAAAAACTAGTATAACTAGTGTAATGTTCCAGAAGCCAGGAAGAAGAGGTAAGATTAGAACACCACCAACTCTGAAACAGAACCATAAAACCCAATGCTTTTAAAGATCCAATGAGATGAACAGGGATATTCATTACATTATAACCCACAATTATGATAATTTGTATAAGATGGCAAAAATTTTTTTGTCAGAGATTGAGGGTAGAAACTGTACTTTACTTTTTTGAAAAAAGCATATTTATCAAAACATATATTAGTGAAAGGACAACAAATTCCCTACGTCCATTTGAATAATGTACTAGTATTTTCAGCTTTTGTTTATCCAGAACTTGTTAAATGATTAGAGAAATTTTTTAGTATAAAGTTTCTCTGAGGTTTACATTTTCTTTGGAGATCACTATTTCTTTTTGGCATATTATCAAAAACACTTTCCTAGAAATTTAATAATTGAGTATACATGAAAGGTAGATTTATTCTCTCTCAGTACTCAGAATCCAAAGAAATTTCTCTAACTGATTACTACCAAAGAGTTAATTCTGTTTAGGGATTCAGAGTGACATAATACTTCAGGGAAATATTGTAATTTGATACTTGCTTTACTCTGCTTCGCACTGCCCCCGTATAAGATGAATTTCTATTGATACAAGAGTTTGGCTGCTCCATGATGAAATGAAATCCTATACCTCTTGCTCTTAATTGTACTTGAGGAGATCTTTAGATAGCTGTCATGTGATAAAAAAGCAGGTGGGGAACAGATTCTCATACTACTAATTTTTGAAGAGTAATCCCTATGCTGTTGTGCATCGATCCATACACATTATCTACCACAGTTGAGGATGAATGATGACAGGCTGAGCCACAGCTGTTTTACACACCGTTTCTGCTGCTGTAGAGTAGTGTTACGGGCAGATTCTTGCTGTGCCAATATTCCCTGAAGTGTGGATATGCTCCGCCCCTGCCTTAAAGGTTGTACATTTTCTTTACTCAGCTCCCATTCATCTCCCTCCAGGGACATGGCTTCACTATGAAGGGGGAAACACAAGTAAATCTCATATAAACACGGAGTTATTATATCACTAGATTATTGTAAATGTTTTCAGATAAGCTATTACTCATGATCTCTGCACTGAAGATCGTGGGCAGGCACAGTAGTAGTAGTATTACACTCCTAAGCTTCTGAGCCTTTCAAAATTTACAGCTCTAGTATTTGCCTAATGAAAGAGAATGTAGCAATGGTATTGTGGACAGTACTGTAAGAATAAAGCTTAAGGCAGGAAGAAAAGAAGGGAAAAAAGTATTATAAATTTAGCAAAGTAGACAAAAAGTAGTTATATGCTTACCATTGAATGCATCATTTAGTTTAATTTAGAATTAGCAAAGTGTTCATCAGACTAACACCTATGTTTCAAATGATGACTTAAAACTGCAGTTTACACATACAGGTTCCCCAAAGCAGAAGCAGAGAAATATACAGTTTACTGGTCACAATAGCCCCCTTCCCCAAATTCTAGCAAGTCTGTAGGGGGCATCACACAACTTTTTTTGGAGGCAATCAACATATTGAATATGTACTCTGAACTTCAGAGTTCCACACTGGATAGAAGCCTATTTGTGGATAAGAGACATAATATCTAGGGTTTAAAACAAAGAGATTAGGAAACTAATCTTCAAAATAGAGTAAAAGTTAGGTGTGATCTCAGTCTGGATGGCAGCAAAAACTCTCTTAAGAAAATAAAGTGGTTAATAATTTAGATTGTAACTACTCACATCTTTTTAATATTGTATGAATCCTATAATGGCCTTGTCATTTATTTTTGTATCCCCATGGCTTAATACAAGATCTGACACTAGTAAGCACTGAATAAATATTTGTTGAGTTCATCTTTCTTCTTGCTTTTAAATTAAATTATCTCAGTTAAATGTCCTAAACTGAGTTGCTTCTTCCTCCACTTGCCTCCTCCCAGGCCTGCTCCTCCCACAGCCTTCCCTCATCTCAAATAAATGGCAATTTCACTTTTTCAGTTGCTCAGGTCAAGTCTTGGTGCTAACCGTGATCCCCTTCTCACAACTCTTATTGAGTAAATTTTGTCGGTTCTACCATCAACTTCTTCTCACCATCTCCACTGTTTCCAGCTTAGCTCAAGCTCTAACTTCTATTGCCTGAGATATTTCGATAACCTCTTAACTGGTTTCTTTACTTCTATCCTTTTCTGCCTTTAGTCTTTTCAACAATTCAGCCAAATGACCCCATTTAAATTCATGTCAGATGTCTTTCCTCTACTCAAAACCTTCCAATAACTTTTGATTACAATCAAAGTAAAAGCCAAGTCCTTACAATACCTGCATTCACACCTTTTTCCCTCCATTTCCTTTTACTCTCCATATTCATTCTGCTCCAGCTACTTTGTCAGGTGCAGCTCCTCCCCTAATCCTCAACCTCCATCTAGCATTTGTACTTCCCCCACATATAGGAATAATGAGTGAGCTCTTGAGTTTCTTTCAAGTCTTGACCCAAATGACATTCTCAGTGAGGCTCCTTGTTCAAAACTATCTAAAAATGCACCAACTCTCTACCTAACACCTTTTTTTTCTTAGTACTGACCACCACCTAACTTAGTCTATTTATCTTGTTTATTGTCTGTTGTCCCTAACCTCATGCCCGCTAGAATCTAAGCTTCAGGAGGGTGGAGATCCTTTTATTTGCTGTATGTAGTGCTTAGCAGGTTGTTAATGAATACTTGTATAAATTCAAGAGCTTGTGACATGCTATTTACCTAAGTATTGTGTACCCCATAATGAAAACGCATACAGAATTCCAACCCAGAAGAGTTGGTACATATTTATATAAAGAAAAGCAGTAAGCAGATTTATATAAAGAAAAGAGCTTTTTATATTTCTAACTATGCTAGTGGCATGATGACAGTAACGACCATTTCTTGAGCACTTACCTGGAGGCAAAGTGTTACTTTACAAACACTTTGAGCTTTCCCAGAACCCACAAGGTAGGATTAATTTCAACATTTTCCATATTAAGGCGTGTCCAAGGTCAAACAGTTAGGAAATGGCTGAACTGAGATGCAGCCCCCACTACAGATTCCGAGCTCTTTGTACCTCTGAGGTTCCACAGCCTACTTTGTGTTGAAGCTGGATGCAGCAGGATTCTCACCCGCCTGCAATTCCAGAGGTCAGTGCTTACCTTCAGTCTTCCCCTGCACCCCTTGCATCCGACTCCAACAGGAAGAAGGCTGCGGCCTGGCCTGCTCTTCTAATGACTGTGCCACTCCTCTCCTTGACTGTCGGGTTAGGCACCCTCGGGTCTCGCAGGCCCAGCTCTCAGCCCTTCTCCCCCCGTACCTACCTCGGTCCACTCCCTTCCTTACTCATCGCCGCCATCCCGCATTCCCGGCTCAGGTCCTCCACCTGCTGGGGGCCTTTCCTCAGCGCCGGAGACCGTCGGAGTTTCTTTCTGCAGCCTGCCCTTAGAGGTATCGAAGCGAACAGATGCTGTCCCCGGACAAAACCACGGAGCGGCCTCTCACAAACAAGCCAGCTCGAGCCCCGCCGCCAAGTTTCAAATTTAACGGTCCCGCGCGGACGACGTACCCACGCCCCTCCGTTCCTACGTACTCGCGCCCCTTCTCAAGGCATTCTGGGGCTTGTAGTCTATCCCGGTTTAGCCCTTGCGGTCGCGCTGCATAATGGGAGTTGTAGTTTCCAGAACCTAAGGTACCCAAGCCGCGGGTCCCGCAGGCTTAGCCGTTGTAAACTCTTCGCAGGTGCTCCCTGTGTCCTGCCTCTAAGGCCAGTCTCTGAGCCCAGCGAGGCACACTTTAAGCGTCAGAATGTCCTTGATGTTTTGGGTATAAGGAGATTGAGTGCTTGTGTTTGGTCTGATTTTTTTTTTCTGGGGGGGTTGGCCAGGCTATATGATCACACGTCCTGCTTTCTGCCCCAACCAAGACACACGTGTGTCCAGAATTCTTAGGCTGCTCTGACCCAGCTGTTTCCTGACCAACTCTTGAATTCAAAAAAGTTGGATTCTAGTTCTGGAAACATCATACCAAAGTTACAGCTTTAGGTAAACCACCAAAGTTACAGCTTTAGGTAAACCACATAATCTCTCTGACCTTTAATTTGCTTCATCTATAATGTGGTGATGATATTGCTTTGATTTCTCTGCTACGCAGTCCACAGGCAGAAAACACAGCTATGCCATGGCTTCCAAGGTTTTGTCTCTTTGCCCCTTCAGGAAACCACCCCTACTGACACTGGACTCTTAGGCTCTGTTCCAATTTCTTGAGGAAGAAACTAGAACGTCACTTGTGACCAAGGGAGCAGATGATGCTTAACCCAGGACTTATGTGATATCATAGGACTGGGCCTCCTATTTCACACCTCTGCTCTTCTTCACATTTGTAAATTGTCATTCTCCATTGAGTAACATTTTCAGGACTTTATCCTTCCAGGTTCAAATTCAGACTCAGGAGTCATTCTAATTAGCTCCTTCTCCACACAGTCACTGGGGCTAATAGAATTGGGGCTCTGATCGTTCAGGCCCAAATTACATGTTTCACCTTGGTACTGAGATAAGGGAACGGTTGTTTCCCCATAGGAAATTTTGATTACTCTTTATTTCCAAGTCCTCTACATTCAGGAAGCCTCCCTGGATTATGGGTGATGTGGTATATGGGATTCTTCTCTGGCTCATTTTATCTCTTATCTCTTACACAGTATCAACCTAGTCCTTCATTTCCTTTCCCTAGAGTGTCCTGTTCACATCCACAACTCCTCAATTTCAATTGTTTCCTATAACTGTCTTGGAAGTGTAGTATTCACTCCTTTGATCTCAGCCTTGTAACTTACTCAGATGCCCAATAAACTGTGGTACAACACAGAACACATTCAGGCTAAACCCTTTGCTTGTTTCACCAGAAAAAGAGGGAGACAGATAATACAAAAACAGGAACAAAATGTGTGACAGAGGTGCTCTGCAGTCTTATTTGAAATGTGAGTTCTTATTCAGCCGGACTATGGCTGAGTGGCAAACACAGAGCCAGTACAGGCTTCAATAGCAGCAGCAATTGTGAGGGTGGTGAGGATTAAGCTCTTACACATTTATGGTGCAAAGATGATGAGGCAAAGTCTCAGCCTGAGTACTTTAACATGCTAGGCATTGGTGGGATACAGAAGATGTGAACAGTGAACTAGATCCAGTTCTTGTCCTCTAGGAACTCAAGGCTAATGAAGAGACAGGTAAATAAAAAGGCAATTTCAGTACATTGCTGCCACAGCCAGATGTAAATAAAAACAGTGGGCCATGGAGGCACATAGGAAGAGCTTCCAACCTAAGCCTAGGATGAAGAGAAGGTCAGGGAAAATTTCCTAGAAAAGATGAAGGGCAAGGAGAATTTGACACAAACTATTGAGCACAATGCAAGTTATGTAGCTGCTGAAGTTTTTACGATGTGTCCACCAAATCTCTATTCCCCACTCCATTGAGTTCTTGCACCCAGTCCTCACCTCTTTAGACTTCACATGCTGGCACATCAAAACTTACCTATCCTGTGTCCTATTCTTCTCACCTAACTATCATATTGAAAACATATGAATTAAATCACACTAAGATGTTAATAAGAGTTAATGCTTTAATGCAATATTTTCCACATCATTTTCTAAGGTGACAATAGATGGTACAAAGGAATAAGTGTCTGGTGTTTAAATAAGTTTCTGAAATGTTGGGTTAAATTGGCATCTTTACTGAAAGGCTCTCTAAAGCCCCTAATATGCCAAAGTGTACCATGAGTCTTTAAGGGAGGAGGGGTATTGGTTTTCTATTGCTGCTATTACAAACTGCCAGAAACTTAGTAGTTTAAAACAATACCAGTTTGTTATTTTACAGTTTGGTAGGTCAGAAGTTTGTCTCAATCTCACTAACCTAAACAAGGTGTTGGCAGGACTATGTTTCTGGGGGTTCTTTGGGAGAATTCATTTCTTTTTTTCCAGTTTTTAGAGGCATTCACTGGTATTCTTTGGCTTGTGGTCCCCTTCCTTCACCTTCAAAGCAAGCAACAAAGCATCTCTGTGGTTTCTGTCACCATATCTTTTTCTCTGACCACAGTCAGGAAAATCTCCCCTCTTCTAAAGGCTCATCTGATTAGTTTGGACCCATCCAGATGATCTAGGATAACCTTTCTATCATCTCAAGGTTCTGAACTTTTATCACATCTGCCAAGTCCCTTTTGTTACATAAAGTGACATCTTCACAGGTTCCATGGATTAGGACGTAGATGTCTTTGGGGGCCATTATTTTGCCTCCCAGTGGGCGTGCTGAAATATGTTGGTATCATGTTGGTGTCTCTAAACTTATTTGATCATAAAAAAATCTTCTCGCACATCTTTCAGAACAGATTTTAGGCTCTTTATAGTTTAACAGTAGGCCTCAGGAGAAGATAAAACATAAAGGAATAAATCTTGGACGTGGTTTCATAGCAGTTAGCACGTCTGCTTTACATGCAGAAGGTCCTGGGTTCATGCCCCGGTGGACCCACAATCTATGGTCTACTGCCATGCCACCCTGAACAATCTTGAGGTCTGATCTGGGAAACTAAGCAGGGTTAGGCCTGGTTAGTACTTGGATGGGAGACCACCTAGGAAGACTAGGTACTATAGGCATAAATAAAAAAATAAAAATAAAAAAGGAATAAATCTTAATGGTGGAATTTCAGACACAATGGCAATATGTAGCAACTGGGGACTAGCAAGCCCCACATTTTTATCCATTTACTTTACATGCAAAGCCATACCTATCTGCACCAGTGGCTATTAGAGGGATTTAATTGTCAGAAAATCTATGATCTCTTACTTGGTCTTATGGAGATGCATATGTTCTTGATTGTCAAGGGCTGATTTCCCCCAACTTTGTCTTTATGGATTATACAAAATCCAGCTTTAGCAGGCTAAACACTGCAAAGATGAAAACCTCTGGGTCTCCAGGGAACCCTTGGACAGACTACTTGTTTACTGTGCAACCACAGGAGGAGGGAGAGACTGTCTGGGGGTGGGAGGAAGGTCAAGAGAGACCGAATGGGGGTGTTGTGTGTTCAGGGCCTGAAAGAGACCACATCTGGGAAAGCAGCATCACCATGTTGGCCTTTACCCCAGCAACAGATCAGCCAATCAGAATAGCATCTGCATCTTGTACTTACCAGTGATGAGGTATCTTGAGGTAGAGGAACCAATGAGAAAGAGGCATAGTAATCCAAACCATCTTGTGTTGCCAGGAGGAAGGGAGGTGAAGGGTGAAAAGATACATTAGCCTGGGGCTGGGGGCTACTGGCTGCTGCCCAGTTGCATCTCACAGTAGCTGTTGCTGACAGGGTATTAGGGTACTCTCCAAGGAACTGGGCTTCTCTCTTTCATTTCATGAAAACTCCTTTCTAGACTATGCTTCTGCTTTTCTGCAGAGCTAACTTACTTTTCATAGGTCTTCTCAAACCATTTAAAATGGCCTGACCCAGAATTTCTATACTGATATATGCAAACAAAACAAAACAAAACAAAACAAAACATACTGAAAGAGTAGATACCAGTTATCAACTTTTTTACCTCTGGCAGAAAAGAATCAAAAGGTCAGAATGGTCCATAAGCTGAGAACGGAAGTAGTCATATGGAAGGGCTATTAAGAAACAAGGTAAGAAGTGGATCTAAATAAGCTATGTAGCTAATAGGTAGTGCAAAATTAGGCTGTTTTGCTCTGGCATTAACTTGACCAGAGTTTTGTGCTCTAGGAAGGTCTTGGAGAATCTAAAGCGTTCCCAGGTATTCACTACTGTGTTCAATTTATGCATGAGGCAATCCAAACTCAAATCAAGTGGTTATGAGAGTTCCCATTGAGGAAGAGCAGAGTAGGATCTTAACGTTGCCAGCTTCTTATTTCAAGCCCAATACTCTGGGTACCACAAACCTCAACTCTAAATTGAAGGATTCAACCACTTCTAATGTTTAATAAACTTTAGCTTCTGGATGCCACATTCTGGGGGAGGCGTTAACCTAGGGTCTCCCAGCATCACATGTAGTGGGAGCCTCCACTCCAATGTGTTACATATTTCCCAAAAACTGATGCGTGGAGCCACTGACAGGCAATTTTGTTTGCCTTGAAGGAAAAGGAATGGTGGATGCAGGAGAGTTTTCCCATGAGGAATGAGGAGGCCACCTGATGGCCTTCTTGGACAGTGACCCTCCTTAGCATGGTCCTGAGGATTCCTGGTCTTGAGGAGAAAGGGCCTGTGGCAGAGGCTGCAGGAGGCTGTTCTGTGTAAGGGTGGCTTCCAGCAGCACTGTCTTCAGCCCAGGTGTTGAAGGCACAGGCAGCTCCATCATCTCAAAGACTAGCCACTCTGAGAGCACTGAGAGACCTGGGCCTAGACATCAGCACCCTTGTAGCTGACTTCAGCAGACATGAGATAGCCTCCATTGGCCTCAGAGCAGGAAAAGACGAACAGGACAGATAACAGGTGGGAACTGCAGGGAGTGGACCAGTTTGTGGGCACAAGAGCTGTGAAAAACACCCAGACAACCTGAGGGAGCCTTCAAAAGAAGGGCTGACTCAGGGCTACATACATAATTGTACAAATTATGTTGTGCCTAACAGAGGCACAAATGGGGACAATTTTTACTGTTTTGTTCACTCAGAGTAGGCACCTTTAAATTTTAATCTGTCCAGAGGGGCCTGCTTTTTCTAATTCACACAAAGCACTGCATACACTGACTGTGGCCCTGGGCCTGGAGGTCCTATGAAAGAGCTTGTGGAATTTTCACTCTTCTATTCCTGAGCTAATGAGTTACATACTGGTCTTCCCATCCTCGTTCAAGGATGTGGTGATCCCATGATAACTGAACAGCAATTGGGATGGCTCTTGGCAGAGCCAACCAATGTGGGAAAGCTGAAGAAAGATGGTGTGTCTGGGGGTGGGTATGTCTGGGCTCCCATCGCTTCTCTGCCAAGGCCGGCTTCCTTGCTTCCTCTCCCAGACGTTGCCTCCTGGGACCTGGTGCAGACTGACATTCTGAGGGGCCCAGCGGTGGGAGACATTCCTGCGGATCCGAGCTCTACATTGCTTTTCTGAGGAAAGGCCAGAGGTCAGAGGCCCCCAGGCTGGGAGAGGGTGAGACAATTGGAAACAACTTAGTTTGGCTGAATGTGGGAGCCAAGCATAGAGATATTTGGATCACACTGTGAGAAGCTGGCCATGGCTCAGTATGGGATGATTCAGAGAATTATGTGAGGTGACAAGCTATTTGGCCTCTGTTTCCCACTTCTACACTCTACCCAAAAAGCCACCCTTTTTTGTCCTTGTCTACAAGTATAGGTCTTCTTCAGGATTGGCCAACTTTCTTCCTTTCTTAAAACAGTTCTGAAACTGAAGGCCAGGCGGAAACCTGAATTTAGGACCCTTCTAGAACAGTGGTCCCCAACCTTTTTGGCACCAGGGACCGGTGCTCCTATGAGAGGATCTAATGCATGATGACATGTGGTGGAGCTGAGGCAGTGGATGCTAGCGCTGGGGAGCCGCTGTAAGCAAAGATAAAGCTTCTCTCACTTCTCTGACGCTCACCTTCTGCTGTGAGGCCTGGTTCCTAACAGACCATAGACTGCTACTGCTGCTTCTTCTCAGAAGTCTTAGGACATGTTGTCTTTGGGAAGTTTCTGGGCCTCTCTTCCAACACAGGCTCCCAAAATGAAGCAGGGAGAAGAGAATTCAGAGATAGGCACATATTGTCTCCTAATAGCCAAAGTCTAATCCTGTTTCTGATTTTTCATCCAGGCCCCTTGTAAAGAGTTAGGGGAGGTGATGGGCATCCCAAGAGAAGAGGCAGGGATGTTTGCCTGCTGTGGTCTCCGTGTTTTCACTAGGAGAGCTGTAGTATTGAGAAGCTGGCTTCTGCCAACTATGTGCCTGGACCAGAGAGACCGTGGACACCGATTACATATGGCACTGTCATGGGGAAAACCCTGCTACACAAATAGGTATAAGACAGGCTCATCTCTTTCATTCATAGGCTGCAGTTCCTCAGCTGCAAAGAAATTGGACTTGCTGGCTTCTCCCAGCAGTTAAAGACTCTGTTTCACCGTTACACCCTGTTTATCACTGGAGTGTTGAGCCCCGAGGCGGGGTGTGGCAGTTCTTCCTTATCACTGAATTCCCAGGTCCTGGCCCAAGGCAGATGCTAATTAAACAGTGGTTCACTGACTGACATAAGTGAATAACAGAATAGTTGTTGGCACATGGCCTTGTTATACCAAGCACTCTAGGATGCCTTCATTCACTTAACAAACATTTACTGAATATTTTGTATCAGGCACTGTGTCAGATGCCAGGGGTGTAAGTATGGGGGAAAACGGGAAAAAGAGCCCAAGTGCTGTGCTCAAAAAAAACCAATCTGTAACATGAGTCTGAGGAGCTCAAAAGAGGATGCAGCCCTCCCCCACCTGAGCTTGGAGGCTGAGAGAAGGGAGGTCAGACAGTGCTCCCAAGAAGGGTCTTGAAAAAATAATTAGGGGTTACTAGAGATGAAGGGCATTCAAGGCAGAAGGAACAGAAAGTCTAATGCAGGGAGGCAAGAGAGCACACTAGTGTCTTGGTAACTGCGGGTAAGAGCTTAGGGCAGGTGTAGGGACCGGGCTGGAGGTGCCTCTGACTCACTGCACCTGCAAACAAATGCAAGGTTGGAGGGCAAAGCCAGACCTCTTATGTTTCCAGTCTAGAGTGGGCATCCGCTATAGCCTGGAAGCTGGATCTCTTCCTACTGCGTTCTCAGGTTTTCCAGCTATATTGCCACCTATTCTTCCTGCTTTGAGAAGGGCCTGAAGATAGACACACACACACACACACATACGCACACACACACACACCAATCCCAGGTGAGAAGGGGGTGGGTAGGGCATAGACTGAGCACCTCACCCATATGGATGCATTCTCTTCCTCACCTCAGACTGATGCCAAGCTGTTTTCATCTATTTGCTTTATCCTGACTGAGCTATTGAGGCTGCCCTGACCAGGGGGAACTGCTCCAGCTGGTCTGACTGGCTGGGCTACAGGCTGCAGCTCCTGTCTTTCCTGGAGGGCTCCTGTGTCTCCCTTGCTTTCCTTATTGTTGCCCCCAGCTCTGACATGTTCTTGTTATCTGGGGTGGCTTCTCCTTGGCCAGTACTCATCACTTGGCACTGCTCCACTCCACCCGTGAGGGCGTGATGGAGAGCACTGTGAATTTTTAACTTCTGAATCTTACCTTGCCTCCTGAATACATCTGCTGACTGAGGCAAGGAACACTCCTCTCCAGGGTTTTGCACCCCAGGTGGTTCTACTCCCGAGCACATGTCTGTAGGGTGAGGGTACTTCTGGTTGTCTTAAGGACCGTGGAGCACTGTAAACATTTAATGGGGATGGGGCGGGGATGATCTGCAAAATGGGGACAACCCCACACAACAACAGATTGTCCCATCTAAAAAGGCCATAACCTCTGCCATTGAGAAACTGCATCTGTGCCCACCTTATTCATAGAAATGCAATTTGTGTAATCTCTACATCAGAACTTCTCAAACTTTACTGGACACATGAATCACATGATGATCTTGTTAAAATGCAGATCCTAATTCAGTAGGCCTGGGGTGCAGTCTGAGATTCTGTTTCTACGCAGCTCCCAGGTATTGTTCAGGCTGCTGGTTCAGGACCATATTTTGCAAAACAAGGCTCTGTAGCACAACTATGCATGTTTCTTTTAGGGAGGAGCATTGTATTTGGGGGCATTTTGTCTGCAGAATCTATTGGACTGGATTTTGCCAGATATTTGCTTAGATGGGTGAGTTTTGTCCAGGAGTGATTTTTTTGACTGTCACAACTAGGTGGCGCAGAGGCAGGGGTGCTATTGGCATCTAGTGGGTAGAAGTCAGGTATACTGCTAAACATCCTGCAACAGACAGGACAGCCCCTCACAACAAAGAGTCATCCAGTCCAAAATGTCAGTAGTGCCAAAGTTGAGAAAATCTGGTTTAGATAAAATTTTAAAACAATGTGAAATATATTTGTGGGTAATCTAACTTCACTATAAATTGGTGGCTCCAGCCACAATGCTGTGAATGTGTATCATTGACTTGGGCTTGGACCCCTCTGAGCATGAGCGCATTAGCAAGTTATAAATCAGAAACACTGGGTTGTGGTCCAGGTGAAAAAACTCTGGTAGTACTAGACTTTATAAGCCTCGGAGGGGAAATTTTTAAAAAATCTATGGGGGGTGGTTTAGTGGGGTGGCAGGGAGAGAGATAGGATGAAGTAGGAGCACAAGGTAGATACAGATATGGTCCATATTTTAGTTCTGGCACTCAGCGTTCATGTGTTTCTTATATTCTTTTAAAATAATGAAATGTAAACACAAAGGCAGGCTATGCCTTATCAGTGAAGAAAGAGGGCTTATAGACCAAGGATTGTGATTAAGTCAATATACCTAAGGTGAAAAAAAAGAATTACCCAGGGTGAGTGACTAATAATAAAGTAATACAATTATACTCATGGCAAAAATATCTAGGACAGGGAGAGGTTATGCAAAAAGACAAAAGTAGGCACCCTGATAAGAATGTCACTTGTCTCTGGTCTGACTCCCACTGCATGCATGGTGGAGGGGATATTTGGAAGGCATAGGAGGCAGACTCTTCCCTCTTGTGTTCAGTTGCAGCCATGCAAGGACCCTGAGGATTGTCGCATGGTGTGTCACAATGGAAGGCCAATGGCTACTGGTCACACCCTGACAACCAAGAGGGGCCTACCATCTGGTCCTCTGGCCAGTCCTCCTGGAACAAGGTATCTGCCCTTGCCCCATTCCTGCCCCACCCCTGCCCCACTGCCCCTCTGCAATCCACAGCCTGGCTCATCATGCTCAGACAGACATAGACAATTGATGGCATTTTCTTTGGCAACTTTCTGTGCCCCCATAATTCCCAACTGTCCGTATGTCCCCTATGTTCCAGTTACCCACTTTGTGTATGTGTATTTTAACAGAGGGTATTTGGATAGCTAATGCCCCAATCCAAAGAAATAACTCCAGAAGTGGGAGTTCTTTCATCCGAGGTGGAAGTTAAAAATCACCACATGTCAGAATGAGAAGTCTTACAGATCTCTCCATTGGCAGACACAGAACGGAGATTGAGAGAAGTTATTTGCCCAAAGTCACACAGCATACAGTAAAATGGAGAGCACAACCCAACTCCCATTCCTTTATTCAGTCAGTCACTCAGTCATTGAATCCTTTTAGAGAATACGCTATTACATGCCAGGCACTACTGGGCAATGGTATCCCAAAGAAGATGAGATTCCTGTCCTAAGTCACTCACAGTCTCACGGGGGATGGAAAAACACAATGGGGTCAATGATTTGGCAGAAGTTATCATATGCAGGCTGGACACAAGGAGGAGGAAGAGAGAACTTCTGCAGAACACTTTCAGAGCAGTTTTCTAACTATGTCTAGGGTTTCTCTCCATCACTCTCACCAAAGGAGGGAACTGGATATCAGCAAGTTTTAGGGATAGTGGGTCTGTAACTGCCTTCCACTTCACGTTTACCTTTAACTGGCTGCAGACATGACTCTACCAATTTGTTTTAGTTTTGTGTTCACAATCTTACTGGGGGGCCCAGGCTGTATTCCCAGCCTTAGAGAACGCTGCAACTGTTAGTATTCATGAGCTACCCAACACCAGTTCCCGCTACTAATATGATGATTTGTTGAGATGGCATTGTGCCCCGCCCCACACCATGGATCACGATTTTCCTCACCCAGTCATGATAATTCTGTTTCCCAGTTTCTCAGCCTTCCCCTATATCTATGAGGGGTCATATAATCTAGTTATGACCCAAACAGAAATCTGGAGAGGATAGGAGTGGAAGAGACACAGTCGGCACAGCACTTTTGCCTTTCTTCTTACCTTGGAGATAGATGTGATGTCTGGAGCTGGGAAGCATCTTATGACCATG
Source organism: Cynopterus sphinx (assembly GCA_030015415.1). NCBI lineage: Eukaryota > Metazoa > Chordata > Mammalia > Chiroptera > Pteropodidae > Cynopterus > Cynopterus sphinx. The sequence continues at coordinate 86,359,572 of CM057384.1, read as the reverse complement.
AGGTGAAAGCAAGAAGATAAAAGCCAATACACCAAGAGAATGCATAGTGGAAAGGTAGAAAGAGCCTGGCTTTATAACAGCATCATGGAGCCATCATATCAACCTGGAACTGCTACTCCCAGATTTCTCATTATGTGAGACAAAATATCCTATTTGTTTAAGCCACTGTTTGTCAGGCTTTCTGTTACTTGAAGCCAAATTAATTTCTAATGGATACATTAACTCTATCAGTCAGAGTCTTAGCAGAAGATCAATGACACACTGTATGTGAGATTTAATGAAGGTAGGGACAGAGTTAAAGGGGACCAATGAAGGATGGTGAAGTACTCAGAGATTAGCAATAGTGGGAAGCTGTTCCCCCTGTTTCTGATGGGCCAGAGGTTGGTAGTTGTTCCTGAAATACACTGAGCACTATGACAGTGGGAGAGCTTTGTGAGAGATGTGGCTGAAAGTAGAGGAACTCAGCCAATGGCAAGCATGGTGCCACATTAGAATAGACACTCCAGCCTCTTTCTCTTTCCATCTTCTGACCTCCCAACAGGCCAAAATAACTTGAAGTCACAGGGCAAGAGAACTGGTTGATGCAGTCCTTCTAGGACACTGTTGAGAAAAAGGGTAGAAAGTGAACCAGTTGGGGCAAGTGGAGAAAAGGCAGCACACCATCCAAGGCAGGCTTCTAATTTACTTTGTTGCTGTGAGATAGTGCGATTGAGAACAGAGTTTGCTTTGTAACGCGCCAGTGGTGGCCCTTGTTCTCTTGACCATTCACTCTGATAATGAGAGCTATGTTAAGTACCAGGTATCCCTTATTTGACTTGAATGCCAGGAAGTTAGATGTGAAATGTTACATACAGTTGCAATAATTATCCTTAATGCATATTTTCTGAAAAAACTCTTATTTATTTTTTCTTGTATGCATGATTCTATCATTTCTTTGTCATCTACTATAAATTGTCTCAGATTATTTTTAGAAGTAGGTGGTATGTGAACAATAGGTCTTAGGGATTAGGTTTGGCTGTGGGTAGCAGAGCAGAATTTGGTAGTGAAGAAAGGAAGGAGAGAGTTGAACTGGTTCTCCAATCAGCAGCTATGAAAGGAGGACTGTGGAGGAAAATGTCGCTCCTTCAGAGGCAAAGGCCCAGATGGGCTGCATGGCAAGGCAAACCTGGCATGCAATTCCTTGGAATATGGCTAAACTGTGCTAGAGGCCTATAGCTGAATTGTGCTAGAATCAGTCCCTAGGTATAGGAAGGCAACCTGCAATGATATAAGTAATCAATGAATAGTGTGATTGTAGTTTTAATTGTCATTAAGTAGTTACTTAGCCTTGGCATAATGTCCTGGCCTCCTGGGTTCAGATTCTCCACTGGCATTTCCATGTCTCCCTGGCATTTCCCCACCCTTTCTAGGAGGGTAAGGTCTAACATCACAGTACAGATATCCAGGAAGTGTGTGTCCCGTCTCAATCCCTGCTCCTCTCTGGTGAGGGGCTCTGAGTGAGCTTTAGGACAGACCTGGCTGGGACTTGGTGCAGTCAAGGGCCATCTTCCATCTTGGGTCAGCCCCAGAGTGTTTTCTGACCCCCTCACTACCCTTACAAAACTGCCTCAGGCCAGGCTTAGCCTCCTGGCTACCCACCGAGTCCTGAGCCCAGATCTCTACTTCTTCCTGTCCTGGATCATGAGGGTGTATCCAGAATCATCAAAGTGGAGCAGCATCAGAGAAGGAAGGGCCGATGGGGCCAGGCAGGGGCTCAGCCAGCCCACCCCTCAGCCTTCGTAGTCAGAGACTGGCAGCTACACCAGGGTGACCATAGAAACTATTGTTTAGAACAATAGTAGTGATGGATAGTGAAGGGGGGTACTTTTAATAATTTTTTTTGGATAATGATTATATATTATATGTTGGGACTGTCCTAGGCTAATCTAGACCCATGACCTTCCTAACTCTAAGGTACTCACTGGGCCCTATTCCCACTGGCCCTCCATCACGCTGGGAGTTATAATCCAGGTTGACTTCCACCATTCTTAGCAGCCAAGCAGGGGGCCCTCCTTCTGGTTCTGCTTCCTTGGACTGAATCACAGTTCTGCCTACTGGTCTCTGATGATGGTCCTAAAGCTGATAAACCAGCCCTCCTTACATGACCCTCCACCTTAGGCAGGGGACATGCCTCTATTCTCTGCATTCCTTGTGTCTTGCTGAGGGGCACAGGGAAGATTCTCTGGGGACTGTGGAGCCATCTATCCTTGTTGGAGATTTTGGTTCCAGGGAAAGGATGATACCACCATGGGCTGCTGCAGAGAGCACTTGGCCTGGGTTTGAGTTTAGTGTTTCTTTCCTTTAAAGAGAAGGTGTTGGGCCTGAAGAAGCAACTTGCAGTTCTAAAATTTCACGATTCTGTGATGGTTCCTGCTCTGCACAGATACTGAGTGATGAGCCTTACAGTGTTCAGTCTTATCCCCATACCAGGGCGGGTGTTAGATTTAAGGTTGTACCAAAATCTGGACGCCCTCAAAGCAGGCCTGATTCAAAAGAAGCGCACAGGGCTGGCTCCCTGCTTAGAAATGACAGGAATATGAAACTAACCCACAGTGAGCTATACTCTCACTGGCTGCTTGGTCCTCTCTACTTGCATCTCTCTTTACAAGAAGGGTTCACATTCACATGCATCTCCCTCTGATGCACTTCTTCTAGCTCATTTCTTAGAGGTTCTCCACAGCCAGTCCTGGGTCTTTTTAGCCTATGAGAAAATGTTCACACTAGTCAGGCCAAGAGATGGCAGTCTCTTTTCTTCCAGAAATTTCCTTCAGAATGAAGAGAGGAGAAGTGGGAACCCCAATAGCCTATTTACCTGTATCATACAGATGTTGGTTTTATCCACACTGCTCTGAGTCTTTGTGTCACCCCCCTACACGCACCTGCCCCAGCTCTCTCTCATGCCAAATGCCCTTATACATTAAATCTGTCAAGTGGCTTGAGGTTTGAAATCCACCAAAATCCGGCACTTTTTCATTGAAATCAGTGAAATCCACTTTCTGCTGTGCTCTCTTCTGCACCTCTGTTATGACGCTTCTCACCTCTGTCATGCTATATTGTCTGGATTTTAAGCAAAGTTAGGGCGGGGACCTTGTCTTTTACATCTTTGTGGTTTGCCTTGTAATAAGATCTCCAGGTGATTCATTAAGGTTGAGTAACACTGTGCTAGGCGTTCAGTACAGTACTCTTTAAATGTTGGCTTGAGCCAGGAAGTGGATATGCTCTATGGGTAGTTAGAGACAATCCACTTTTGAAGTAACAAGTTTTGTGGGTCTGTTTTCCTGTCCTTGTTAAACCATAAGCAGAGAAAAACCTGTTGGGAAGAGGTTTTGGTGCCCCAGAGAAGCTAGAGCACCTCCTCTAAGGGAGGCCACAGCCTTTTTCTCCAAGGCTTTCTTCTAGTAACAGCTACATCTTAACAGGGCCTTCTGGATACTCCACAAGAGGGCTTCCAGCTATGGAACCCGCAGGCCTCAGGGCAGGCTGTGGGAACCCTGAGACTTGGAGACCCCTCTCACACCACTTCGTATTGGCCCAAGTGTGGCTGATCCTGTGAGGAAAGAAGGTAACTATAGCAATACTGTGTGAGTGGCTCTGGCCTGAGGGTCAAGCAGGATCTGGACACCTTGCCCATGGTTGGGTTCTGCCCTTGGACCAGGCAGCTAAAGGCTTCAAGGCACAGAACTCCTTGAGAATTGGGGATAGAGGTCAGGGCAGTCCAAACTTCCCTCTAACCTGGGGAAGCTCAGGTCCAGCTGTAGTCACTGCCAAACTTGCTGTCCCCTCCCACTTCCTTCAGGCACTGTCTGGCTTCTGGAGCAGAGCTCTGAGTGACAGCTCATTAGATGCCGAGAGCCAGTTGAAATCCAGACTTTAGAACAATCTGTCTGGCTTTGTCTAGGATGCAGGCTGGTAAGCAATGACCAGAGAACAAAGGGCTCCACAGATCTGGAAGAAAACAACATGAAACTTTAATGATGTACTTTAAAGGCAGGTGTAATGGATCAGGGCCAAATTTTCCCACACTCTAAGGTCTGCTCCTCTGCCGGCCTTCCTGGAGATTGCCTTACAAGGATCTAAGCTACTGGCATGTTCCTATATGTCTGCTCCACTGTATTTACTATGCAGATTCTCTTGAGAGGTAGGCACTACCAAAGGGGTATGTGCCTGACAACCCCCTCCCCACCCTAGCCTCTTTTAAGGAACTCTCTGCAGCCTGAAGATACTATGAGGCTCAGGCCTGTCTCAAATTAGTGCTTTCAGGAGGGAGTCTCTGAGCCATGGCCTGCCCTGGATCTGGAGAGAGAAGGGAGGGAATTTGGGTCTTTATCTGGAGAGGAAAGGGGGAAAGTTGAGAGGGCAGAGAGATCAAGGAAGAACACTAGGTCTCTGTGTCATTGGGTTTCTGCCCCTCACTTCAGGGAGGCCCCAGAATAGTAGCTGCTTCTTGGATGCAGCACAGTCCTGATCTGCCCTGTGGTCATGCCACCCGCTTCCCACAGGCCAGCTTGTAATATTGGGGTTGATTGCAATCATCACTGGGCACCCTAATTAGTTCATTATTCAGGTTTGCTTCTAAGTATATGCAAATGTATGCAAATAAGCACACCATTTGTGGCTATCCCAAGAAGCCTGGTATTATTTTTGTTCAGATTCCCAGGCTGGGAATGAGGGGTTCCTGTGGGCATTCTAGAGGGCTGGGGGGCATTTAAAGAATGGGATCATTTCCTTATTAAAAAAACAGTCCATTTTTCCTCTACTTCCTTTTCTTCTTTCTTTTAGAAATTCAGCCCAAGACTCTGTAAGAGAATGGAGAAATGTAAACCCAAATTCTAAAATGAAAACGCAGAAGAAAGCCCCAAGCCCTCATGGATACAGCATGTGTGGCACTGTCTCTCCTGTGAGGAAACAGGGTCACAAGATTGTCATATTATTTTTTACAATAATAAGTTTAGAATTACAATAAATATTGTGTTCTGTTTTTTGTTTTGAGTTTTTGACCTAGGTACTGAGAATGTAGATTGTAACACAAAGTGGATTAAGTCACAAGTTTGCTGCAGCTCTGGTGGTGGGGGTGGGGTGGCGGGGTTATTAGAGAAATATTTAATATGTAAATCTTACACTGCTTTTAATTAGCAATAGCTCTGAAAGACACATACACTGAATAGCAGGGACACTGGTGGTTCTGGGGGTCACAGAGGAGGCTTGGACAGCTGACCGATCTTACCCCTGCTACGCCTTCTCTTTTCTGGGAAAGGGAAGGGAAACTGACATTTCCGGGCATCTGTGTGGTCAGCACCATGCTTAGGACTTGCATGTTTTGTCATCTTGTTTAATCCTTGTTTTCTATAAGCAGTCGAAGAAACTGGGACTCAAAGAAGTTAAGTAATTTATAAGGGGCACATCAGGATTTCTATCTGTGTTTTAGGATTCCAGCCTTTCTTTCACTACTGGCTACTTCCCTAAAATAGCCTGTAGCAGAGGAAGCGTCTGCTTCACTGGCTAGCGCAACCAAGGAGCCTGATGACTAGTCTCCTAATTGCGAGCAAGGCTAGGGGCCAAATTCTACTGCTCCCAGAGGCCTCATTTTACACAACCACTTATACAGGACGGCACATGAACCCTAGGTTATCCTGCTTCCATTTTATTATCATACTCTGCTAAGCTCCACACCAACTTCTCTTTCTGCCTTAGAAATCATCCTGGACTTTGAAGGCACCAAAGATATGCCAGGTGGGTTAGGGCGTGGCCAGTGCTCATGCAGTGGACAGGCTACATCTTGGGTCAGTCTGGATCGGTGCACAGCTGATAAAGGATCTCCCTTGTTTTATGACTAAGTATTTGGATGACATGAGACCCTCTTGTGTTCAAGGCAGGCACCTTGTCCTCCAAAGGTAATTTAACACTGAGTGATTAAAAATGAACGTTAGGCTCAAACTTTCAGTGTCTGTTCCTGGGATGGCAGTCCACCTAAGGGGAAGAGGCAGGATGCACTGTCCCATAACCCCCTATCTCAACCTTAGGTTAGGGAAGAGGCTCTGTTTTCACCTGTGTCTTTCTTCCTGTAGGGCAGATTTGGGAGAAGGGGACAAAAGATGGGAAAGGGGGCAGCATTTTAGGGCCTCTTCCATAACTTGCCTTTTTTCATGGTCAATTTACTAATTTTAAAATTTGAATCTTCTTCCTCTTGTTAATGCGAAGCTCTACCTAGAGGTATAGTCCTAAACCCCAGATGTACATTTAAATAACCTGGGGAGGTTTCAGAAATTCCAAGGCCTGGATCTCATCCATAGAGATTCTAATTAGTCTTGGGAGGAGCATGGCATCAGGACTTTTTTAAGCTCCCAGGTAATTCTAATGAGCAGTCAATGTTTAGAACCACTACATCCAAGTCACCTGGCGGGCTTATTAAAACAGAGATTGCTGCACCCCACCCTCTGAGTTTCTGAGTCAGTAGGTCTGGCAAGCAGAGTAATAATTTGCATTTCTGACAAGTTCCAGGTAACGCTACTATAGCTGGGCCAGTCACTACACTTTGAAAACCACTGTTCTAGAGGTACTCTTGAGGTTAAGGTGACTGTTACTAATTACTACCACCATTTATCAAGTCCTTGTTATAATATGTCAGCCCTTTGGTGTCAAGGATTTTACATATTATAGTCTCATTTATTCCTATCATAGTAATAGTTGGTATAATATGATCTTTTAGGTAAATTACATGCTATTTTTATAATGCTGCATTTATTTTGTACGTGCTTCGTTTCACTCCCCAACTAGAACATGTGCCTTCTGAAAATAGGGCCAATAATTTTTCCATTGTTCTTCTGGACTTTCTTTCCCTATCCTATAGTTGTCACACAGTGCTGAACACATAGTAATAACTATGAATTGTTGAGCATCTACTATGTACCAAAGCATTCTACTAGGTGCTTTGCTTAGTTTATTACGATTTCTACTCCCTAACAGCCACATGAAGAGGGTGCCATAATTATCTCTAACTGACAGGTGGTGTAACTAAGTTCAGAAAGGTAAATTTACTACTTCCAAATCACCAGTAGGTGCCAATACTGGGATTTTAGTTCCCATTTGTCTGACTCTAAACCCCTATTCTTACCCTGTTATTTTATTTTCTTAACTGAGTCACAGTATTATCTCTGGCCGCCTAACTGAATTCCCAAAGAGTCCTGGCCCCTTTTCCAATGACCCCTGGGCATGACTGGAGTGGAAAAAGGTGGGAAAATCTTGATGACTTTGGGGATGCTGGCTCCCCATAGCTTTTATCTCCCCAAACCATAGTACATGGCACAGAGTTGATGAGCAATAAATATTTACAGGCATACTTGAAGATATTACGGGTTTGATTCCAGGCCACCGCAATAAAGTGAGTTGTAATCTTTTTGCTGGTGGAGGTCTTGCCTTCAACTTGTAAAAAACACAACATCTGTGAAGTGCAATAAAGCAAAGTGCAATAAAACAAGGCATGCCTGCCTGTATTTAATAGAATAGCACTGATTGTACCTTATAGCAGTATTTGGTTATATACTTGAATTAAATGTCCTCTATTCCTTCTTCTGTGTAAATTGTACCTCCTCAAAGACTATAAGACAACAAAAGATTAGCAAAAGATATCAGCAATACATAAAAAAGGATTATATGTAAAATGGAATTGTCCCAAGATTGAAAGGTTGGTTTAACACAAAAAGTCAGTGAATATAATACATGATCAATTTAATAGGCACAGAGAAAGCATTTGATAAGGTCCAACATGTTTTCATGATAAAAACACTCAATAAACTACGAATAGAAGAGGACTTTCTCATCCTGATAAAGGGCGCTTACAAAAACCCCACAGTTAACATCATGCTTGATAGTGAAGGATGGAAAGCTTTCTCCCCAAGACCAGAAACAAGACAAGGATGTTCATTCTTGTTACTTGTGTGCAACAATGCACTGGAGGCTCTAGCCAGGGCAGTTAGGCAAGAAAAAGAAATAATAGGAATGCAGATTGGAAAGGAAAAACTAAGACTATGTTTGCAGATGACCTGATCTTGTATGTAGAAAAGTCTCAAGAATCCTCAAAAAAAGAAAAAGCCTATTAGACTAATAAATGAATTAGCAAGATTGTAAAATAACAGATCAATATTTGAAAATTAATTATATTTCAATACACTAGCAATGAGCAATCTAAAGATAAAAGAAAATAATTATATTTATGGTAGCATTAAAAAGAATAAAATACTTAAGAATACATTTTTAAAAGATGTGCCAGATGTGTACACTGAAAACTACAGGACATTGTTGAAAGAAGATCTGAATACACAAAAAAGATATCTCATGTTTATGAATTGGAAGAATTAATCTTGTTAAGATGGCAATACTCCTTAATTGATTTACAGAATCAGTGCAATCCTAATTGAAATCCCAGTTGGCTTTTTTGCAGAAATTGAAAGCAAATCCTAAAATTCACATGGAAATACAAGGGACCAAGAATATCCAAATAATCTTGAAAAACAAAAACAAAGTTGGAGAACTCACACTTCCCAATTTCAAAAGTTACTATTCAGCTACAGTAATCAAGACAGTGTGGTACTGGCATAAAGGACAGACATAGATGAAATGGATAGGATTGAGAGTCTAGAAATAAACCCTCACATATACAGTCAATTGATTTTTAACAAGGTTACCAAGACCATTCAGTGGGGGAACTCTTCAACAAATGGTGCTGGGATCACTAGATGTTTACACACAAAATAATGACCTTGACCCCTTCTTTATATCATACACAAAAATAGCCAAAAATGGAGCATATGCCTAAATGCAAGAGTTAAATCTATAAAACTCTTAGAAGAAAATATATGAATAAATCTTTGTGACCTTGGGTTAGATAATGTTTTCTTAGATAAGACACCAAAAACATAAGTGACATGAGAAAGAATAGACAAAATAAACTACATTGAAATAAAAAACTTTTGTGTTGCAAATGACATCAAGACAACAAATAAAAAGATAAATAATAGGAGAAAATATTTGCAAATCATGTATATGATAAAGGACTTGTATCCAAAATACACAAAGAATTCTTAAAACTTAACAATAAAAAGACATATAATCCAATTTTTAAATGGGCAAAGGATTTGAATAGACATTTCTCCAAAGAAGATATACAAATGGCCAATAAGCCCATGAAAAGATTCTTAACAGCATTTGTCATTAGGCAAAAGCAAATCAAGCCCACAATTCTTCAGAAGATTAAACACAGAGTCACCATTTGACCCAGCAATTCTACTTCTAGGTATAAACTGAAAAGAATGGAAAACAGGTGTTCAAACAGAAACTTGTAAAAGAATTCACAGTAGTGAGAGGTGGAAACAACACAAATGTCTATTAACTGATGAACAGATAAACAAAATGTGACATATTCCTATAATGGAATAGTATTCAGCCATAAAAAAGAATGAAGTATTGATACATGCTACCACATAAATGAATCTTGAAAACAGTAAGTGAAAGAAGTCAGTTACAAAAGAACATAGTGCATGATTCCATTTATATGAAATGTCCAAAGTAGGCAAATGTATAGAGATAGAAAGTAAATTAGTAGTTCCTTGGGCTAGGGAGGGATTGGAGGAAATGAAGAGTGACTGCTAATAGATATGGGATTGCTTTTTGGGGTGATGAAAGTGTTCTAAAATTGTAATGATGATTATAAAACTCTGGAAATATTTTGAAACCATTAGGTTGTATACTTTAAGTGGGTGAATTTTATGGTAGGTGAATTATTTGTCAATTATATTGCAATAAGGACTATAAAGGCAGGCAATGGAAAGGCAGGTAGGTGATATGTCTTATACCTCATGACTTCCTTAACACTCCCAACATGGTTTGGAGCACATAGTACCTGTTATGTGCTATAGTAAATCATTGTAAATACTTAATGTAAGGGAAATAGTTTGTTTTCAGAGAAGAAGTAATAATGATTTCAGTTAAACCTATTGGGGATGTGTAGAAATAGGAAGAACCCTTCATTGCCAAAGAACCAAAAGGGATCAAATGAAACAAGGCCCCCAAAACATAATACTAAATTATTTCTTAAAATCACATTTCAAAGACAGTGATAAAAACTTGGTTTTAAGTACCAAAGAAATGGATTACGGAAGCTATCCACCTACAGGATATATTTGAGCAATAAATATTTAAGCAAAATTTCCTTCCTGCAGACAAGGAAATTAGTAAACTCTAGGAATGCTTTTCAAAGAACTGCATTCTGAACCCAAAGGCACATCAAGATTCTTTTTTTTTTTCCCTCCTGCCCGATGAGCATTTACCTAGTCTGAAAATACAGCAAAGGTCATACATAGTCTATGATCTGTCTCAGAACTGATGTAAGCTGGGGAAGTAGTTTCTCCCTGAGGTCAATAAGAATTTATGTCCTGGCTTATACAGAGAGACGTCAGTTTTATTAATTTTATATCCTCATTGTGAGAGGGATCGGGGTTGAGAAAATGATTCCACTCTGAAAAGTCCAGTAGTTTTTGATATCTTTCCCCAGTTGTGAAATCCATGATTGATCCTCATATTTGGTCTCTTAATTATGAGTTCATATAGCCTCTTAGGATGCTTAGGAGGCCCTTACACCTGGAATAGGATCCATAACTTGGTCTGATCTGGGGGAAGAACTCAGAGTCCCTTGGGTCCCCCTGGGTTTCTAAGAGGTTTATTACATCTAGGACAGGTTTGATGACCCTGATGCCTTAGGAGAGAGCCAGATATGGCCCTATCATTACCCAGTTTCACATTGCATTTTGACATTTTTTTAAACAAAGTGAATCAGTATTGGTAAGTTAAGCCTGGGCTGGTCCTAAAAGAACAATTCTTTGTGTATTTATTCAAATCACCAATTTAGGTGCCCTAACCCCTGCCAAGGAGTAAGTCAGCTTAGTGGTGCAAAGAGCATCTGAGAGGTGGGAGAAAGATCCATACAACAGCCACTGGTTTAGCATAGCTCTCTCTCTCTGGGGGAAAAGACAGTGATAGCCTCACTTGCAGAGCCATATAAAATGTCACTCAGACTCAAGTGAACCATTTTCAAATGGAGATGATAACTCCATACAGGATGACTTTCACTAAAACTGAGCATTTTATGAGCCCATGAAGGCTGACCATTGTTGCTGTGGGCCAAGGTGAGGCCAGGGAGAGGAGGCAAATGCGGGAAGAAACCAGGGTAGAAAGAGAGATTAAGAACAAAAAGAAAGAATGCAACATGGGGGAGAGGGAGAAGGAAGTTGGCAGAGAGAAATGAAGTTCTGGGTGAGCAGAAGAGGATCCTCAGTTCCATGACAATGTAGGGAGGGCAGCAAAGCCCAGTATAGTGCCTTTGCCAATGTGATGGGCTCTAGACAGCAGGCCAGAAACTTCCTGGCTGAATTGGTAGACTCTTCAGCAGCTCACTCCCCCTGGCCCACCTGACAGCTTGACAAGACCTGGACATGTGGGTACTCATCTTTGAAAGGCAGATATGAGGTAATGGTGGCTGCTTGGGACTTGTCTCCTGCATCCAAGAGGCTTTTTTTCTTTGAGTCCACAGGATCTCTGATTGGTTCTTGGCTGGGAAAGCCCCTTCAGTCCGACCTTCCCTCCCCCATCTGGCACTGCTTAGAAAAGGGATGAGGGACCCCTTTTGGTCCTATACAAATCCTATCCAAGTGCCAGACCACAGTCCCTTGCCCAGTCATGCATGGTAGCCTAAACCCACAGGGCCAGGGCAGGGCCAAGAGATAAGGCAGTGTGCTCATCATAGGCAAGGATAGAAGTAGGAACTGAAAATGTGCCCCAGAGCTGATGCTGGGCTACTGGACCGCTTCCTGCGGGTGATGCAATCGCTTCTGCCGCAGGTGGTGGCTGTGGGAGTGTTTGTAACTGAGAGAGGCTGGAATTTACCTCGCTAGGCTGCCTCAGGCTTGGCCTTCCTGTTCTGGGGGCACAGGGGACATTGTGTTATTGATGGGGGAAGGGGAGTTAATTCTGTCTGTGGGGAGGGACTGGGTGTGCCTTTAAGGCAGTAGATGTAGGAGGTGTGAGCACAAACTACATGCCAGACAGATGTGGCCTCAAATCATAGTTCTGTTGCTGTTTGCCTATCTTTAGAAATCTGACCTTAGTTTTCTTGCGCGTAATGTGGCAATGGTGGTGATAGCTCCCTCTTGGGGTTGTTTAGGATTAGATGAGACACCTTTTGTCACAGGTCTGGTATTCAATAGGTGCTCAGTAGGTGGGAGTTGTTTGTATTACAGCCCAAGATCCTCAGGCAGAATTGGGATAAGAGACTGGTGTTGTCCCCAAATCCTAACCCACAGCTGAGCCAGACGGTGTTCCCAAGTTATGCCACCTCTGAATCTGTAGAGGTAAGGACATAAATGTGAGTGTTGGAAGGTCACCCGTTGATGGCAGACCTGGGTATTGAACCCAGATCTCCTGACATCTAGGCTAGAGTTTTTTCTACTCAACCTGATGATGATGGATAGGCTTTGGAAACAGGGAAGAAGTGGGGCATCAAACATTTCCAGGATGCCTCTGTGCAGAAAAAGGCAAGACAACCTCAGGGGAGGCCCAGCCTCCCTGGAAAGGCTGTTTACCGTTAGCTCATCCAGTTGCAGCTCTCCCTGCCATACCCTCTCCTGTCCCTAAGTTTATGTGTAGGTGTGCACATGAAGGTTCATGTCTGAAAAGAAAGGGTGCAGATATGCTCAAGGATCACCCCCAGCGACTCTATCTGCACCTTCAGCCCTTGGCTAGGAGACTAGCACATGGCAGGTGCTTAGTTTATGTTTGATAAACACACACCTGGATGGTTGAGTCCCTCCTTCAATGCCAGATGGGGACCCTCTTCCACTCCAGGATAGTAGGGCTGAGCGGTTGTTTGGGAAACAGCTGATCTAACTCATCTTCTTGTCCCAGATCCTCTTAAACACCAGATTCAAAACCTGGAGACTCTAGGCCCAGAAGGGATAAGTCCCAAGCTCTTCTGAGGGTGGCAGATTTCCTTGAAAACACTTCATCTGCCTTTCTCTGGCTTCAATTGGAAATCTCTGAGTTCCCTGACTACCCCAAGGAAAGTTATATACTGACATATTGATGTACCTTTGCCCAGGAAAGAGGCTGCATCCTGGGGGAAGTAGATTTAAAGGAAGAATATTTCAATTGGATTTTTTTCATCCCTTGGTAGGATAAAGCTAACTTTTTTTTTCATGGATTGGGCATGCGGAGCCCTGGCCTGGGCAGGAGGATGGGGAGAAGGGAGCTAAGGACACTGTTCTGAGGGCTGTGCTTACAGTTTTTCTGTAAATTTGTCTCCACAGATTAAGTTCTATCACGTGCCAAGGTACCAAAGCATCAATGGCATCACCTTTGCCTTCTAAGGAGAGACTTTGCAGGTGAGAAGAAACTCAGGTAAGGTCAGCCATGCCAAGTGGCAAATACAGTGTAGACAGAACATTCTTGGAAATACCTCCACTGAAGGTTTTTTCTTAATTTTCAGTGCCAAACTATTCATAATTTTCAAATGTGGAAATGTACATTCATCTGTTCACTTATTCAAGAACTGTTTATTGAGTGTTCCCCAAAACAAAACTGAATATGTGCTGAATGTCATAATTCATGGGATCCTGGACTTCACCTTATCTTTTAGGTTCCACTGAACTTTAGCATGGGAGCCTCGGACTCTGCATTTCCCCTTAGGTCTAGGCTTCTGAATTCCCAAATGCTTTCCCTTTAGCACCTGCTTTTTCTATCTGAGTCCCACTGAGCCAGTGATTGGTGAGTAGTGAGGTCATCGACTAGGAAATCAAGTCTCTCCACTTGTTTACCCAATTAGCAGAAGCCAATCTGTTCTGCTATTCATTCTCTCTCCCTCCCTCCCTCTCTCTCTCTCTCTCTCTCTCTCTCTCTCTCTCTCTCTCTCTCTCTCTCTCTCTCTCTCACGCACACGCACACTTGCAACTCAGAGAGACTGACTGACTATTCCTGTGCAGGCAGATGGACACTTGCACGATGCATGGTGAGAGAAATTCACTGTTAGAGCAAGTCCAGCAAGGGAAAGATACCAATAAGCATTCCAGATTCCTGGTCTTTCTTATATTCAGGATCTCCCCTGGAGGGAGTTAAGAGGCAAAGCGGTTAAGCACTATGTGCTCCCCCTCCAAGACCCCCACCTTACCCATAAATCAGTTTTCAATCTAACCCCTCCCTGGGGGTTAAGTTACAAACCTCAGTAACCCCAGGGCAGCCTGCCTGGTAATTCCTATTATTCAGCTGTCAGCTGGTTTTATAAAAACCTCCCTTCCCAGTGATCCAGTTACCAGAGTTTTAGAGCCCATTCCTTGTCTCAGAGAGAAATCCTATAGCCAGGTAAAACAATGGAGAGGGCTCCTGCCCGCTGTCTACAGGGAGCTGGGTTTTCTCTTCTGTTGAAAGCGCTCCCCTTAACTCTTTGTGTCCCTCCCAGATTGTGGGGGAAGGTCTGCCTCCCTTTCAGACTTGCCTGCCAATGCCATTCAGAGCAACTTAGCCTTTCTCTGGATACTCTCCTTCTAGAGCCAGCATCAGTCAGCAGAGGAGAAAACAATTTGGGGAAAGGGGTGGCAAGAGAGAAAAAGGACATTCTCCAACATAAAGGCTTCTGCGGCTGCAATGTGCATTTGCTCTGAATCCAGTCAAAAGCCCAGAGTTCTTCTGTTAGTAGGGTGCTGCCGTTGGACAGGGGGCTCGGAGCCCAGCTCTTCAGCTCTGCGTGTCCTGACACTGCTGAGTCTGCCCTGTGCTGGAAGGAGAGAAAGGGCACAGTGGGAGGGGTCTGCTTTGACAATGATGAGAGGTGGGGAGTGAGGCTCCTGACCTCCCTGACCCCTTTATCCTTGACAGTCTTTTCTGGACCCTCTGGCTCAGAAATCTGGGCCCCTGCTGTTTGACCTTAGGGGCTGAGAGCACAGGAGGCCAAACCACCAGGTGTCCTTTAGAACCAGCCTGAGGGAGCAGCCTGGGAAAGCCTGGGAGAGGTCTTAGAAGAAATGTCACTAGAACGCGTGACTCTCCCTCCATTTTGCAAACTGCCCAGACCCACTAAGACGATCCCCTCTACTCCCTGGTCCCATTACCCTTTAACCTTTTATAGAGTCACAGACCCTTTGGTAAACTGTTGAAAGCTATGGAGGCACCCCTCTAAAAATGTTCCTGTGAACTCACAAACACTACTACCCAATTTCAGGGGTTCATATGATCCTAAAGCTGAGAAGACCCTGGTGAGTTTGGTGAATACATGGATCCCAGATAAAAACCCCGCTCTACCAGCTTCCTTGTCCTGTGGACTGAATTCCACCTTATAGGGTGTGATGAAGCAGACAAAGCTGCAGCAGCTCCAGTGGTTCAGGAGAATTGGGGTGACCCCTGCCCTACCCCAGGGATCTGGGGGTGGGCAGAGGACAGAATCAGAGCTGCTTTGTCCTTCAGTTCCACTCTTGGCCCAAAGTAATTCCCATGGTCATATTTAGCCAGCCTGAGACACTAGCCCAGGAAAAAAGCCAATAAAAAGGATGGAAGGAAGGAGGAGAAGGCAGTCTGTGCTTGGTGAACATGAAGAGGGCTCCCAGAATCCTGCACAGAGGCTGAGCTTGGTCTCTTCATCTCCGCACATGTGGCATGAGTGCTCAGTCATCCTAACTGGCTTTGACACTCTGTCTTGGCCAAGCCTCCCAGCAAAATTGTGTACCTCCTTTTGGCTCCAGCACCTTTTTTTGGATATCTGTCAACTCCTGGGGGGACTGGGCTGCTGGCCAACCTTGACTCACCCTTCTTTCCCTTTTCACTCTTCTCCACCCTTTGGGGACAGTGTTTTCTTATTCTAGCAACTACAGCCCTCAAAATGCCTGGTTCACTCTCTTTTAGGTGCCCTTTGAGGGAGCTAGGAAAAAGAATGGGAAGGTAGAAGGTACAAGATGACTTCAGCCTCCTCTGGGCTAAGGATACCAACTCCACTTAAATCTTGTCTGCGTTTAAAATGAAGAGGGAGCAGCTTGGTAGTTAGAAGACTGCCAGTCCTCACTGCCCCTGGGGTCAGGCCGCATCATCCGTCACCTAGTCTATTGCAGGGACTAGCTCCCTCTCGCTGACTTCTGGACTCCTCATTTATCTTCCCTAAAATTCAGGCTTGGTCAAGTCACTTGTCTTCTATAAAATTGTTGGTTCCCCTTTGCTTCCAGAATAAAGTACATATTCCCCCGCCTGGCATTCTGGGGGAAACCTCTGTACTCTGACCTGAATGTGCACATGCTCACCCTTCCTAAATCCCAGTGTGCACCTAATGATCCCTTCCTCTAGTCTGCTAGCATAGATTCTCCAGTTGAACACTTTATTCCACTGCCCCTTGGCCAGGGCTGTTTTATCCGGTTTTCCTGATTGAAAAATGTCCCCATCTGTTAAGACCCAAATCAAAAGCCATCTCCCTGAAGCCTTTCCTAGTCTTTACCTTCTGAATTTTCTACGTCTCCCAGAAGTCATTATTCCTGAAATCAACACATTTCATAGTGCTTTCCATTATTTTCCATCCTACCTATCCAAGTAGATTATAAGCTTCTTGAGGGCAGGCACCTGGTTTTTGGTACCTAGCCCAATACCTGGCACAATGTAGGTGCTCAATATTGTTTGTGAATAGCCCAGAGAGTCCCTTATTGATAGCATGCAATCTGCTGGACGCATTGCCCTCATGGCAGCACCAGCACCATCTCTGGATGCTACCGTGAGAAGGGTGTGTGTTGAGTCCCTGCATTCTAGATCTCTCCTCTTCTCAGCCAAGTACTTATTTTGTAAGTGTCCACGCCCAGTCAAGAAGAGGACATGAGGATTCCTTTGGATGAGTTCGATATGAATGTCACTCAGTAACAGCACCAGACACACGTGTTCTCGGGCTTCCTACAGAGTTGGGGCTGGAGTTTTCTCCTGACCCCCTCGGTAAGCAGGAGAGAGCTTTCCCTCCCTCCCGGGACCCACCTGCACCCACTGGATGCTGCAGGCGGCATCTAAAGCTCCCCGTGTCCCCGTCCCCTCCTTTTCTGGACGCGCAGTACTTATTCCATAAGCCCGTCACCGAGAAAGGGAAGACAGAAGTCATGCTGGCGCCCCCTCGCTCGCTCCTCGTCCCGGGGACTCGGGGACTCGCCTGCGCTTCCGCAGCCAGCGCGAGGAACCGCATCGGCGAGGGCGGCGGCGCAACGATTGCGTTTCGGGCGGGAGTCAGAATTTTGCTCGGCCCCTTGTTTCCGAGGGAAGGTTCGTAGATTCGTGACCGTCCCTGGCAGGCGGCCGGCCCGGGCCTTGGGGCGCCACTCACGATTGGCCGGCCCGGCGGCGTGACGCGCGGGAGGCGGGCCCCATCAGCTGTTTGCGGGATGCCCCGAGCGGGCGTATTTTGGAAACAATACGGCGCGGTGCGCAGTGACCTGCTCCCGCGCCCGCCCGCCCGCCCGCCCGCTGCCTCCGCCGCCCCGGCTCGCCCCTCCCGCCTCCCGCCGCCCGCCGCAGCCCGGTGAGCGCCCGGGCGGCTGGGAGCCCGGCGGAGTCGGCTCGCACCTCCTCGGGGAAGTGGGGAGAGGAGTGGCGCTGCGCGCGGGGCCGGGGAAGGGGCGGGCTGCGGGCGTGTGGGTGACCATGGAGGACCGGGGCGCTGGGCTGCGGGAGTGGGCTGCAGCACCCCCAGCTCGGCGCACTGCTCCGCGAGGCAGCTCGGGGGTAGCAGTGGCGTTTGAGCGTCCCAGGAGCTGGGTCCCGGTGGGCAGGGGGCCCTGCGGTGCGCTGTTGAGCCGACCTGGGCTCCCGAGAACGCACGGCCTCTGGATCTTTGGGGTAGGACCGGGAGTCGTGGGGCGTGCTGCCTCCCCGCGGAGTCTGAAGGCTCCTCTCCTTAACAGCTGGGCTTTCCCCCTCCTTCCCAATTGCGTCTGGGCGCCAAGCCCCCGAGTGCTCGTCACGCTGGACCCTGGCGCGGAGCCCTGGCATCGCGACTCGGAAGCTGAGACGCTCTCCTGGAGTCACCCAGGTCTGCTGTGTGTTGGGTGCGCGCGTGCGGGCGTGCGTGCGCGCGTGTGTGTGCTACCAGACTCTCACCCCTGTTGGGGTTCAGAGTGCGTGGTTACTGCCTTCTTGGAGGAAGAGGAGTGGTCTAAGTTCAGCATCCCTGCTAGAGCCTGTAGGGGCTCAGATGGCTTCAGCGAGCTTTGGTTCCCCTTGCTAGGAATCAAACCTTCCCTGGCAGTGCTCTCAGGGAGGGCCCTGCTCCTACGAGTTTGGACATCACTTCTGCAGCTCAGGGGTGGGGAAGAAGAGCGTCTCTTCTGTATCCCAGTGTACCCTTGACTTTGCACCCCTCCCGAGGCTCCCACCTGCAGTTACTGTGGACAGTGGGAAGGGTCTCCCGGGCTGGTAGAGCCACACCCTCTGGCTGCACCTCCCCCACTGTTCAGCCCAGGCAAGGGTTGAACTTTGGGGCTTTGCTGGGAGGGGGAGGGGAAGGTGACAGGCTTCAAAGGAAGAACTAAGACAATGACTCCTGCATGTGATTGGCTTTGGAGGGCCCCTTCGTAGGTTGGGATTGCCAGCTTGCTGAGAGGAGGTTGAAGGGCAGGAGGAGAGCCCCTGCCAGGTGACTGGCAGGACAGCTTTTGGTCCTTTCAGCAGGAAACTTTGCTTCCTGGTGCTGATAAACTGGAGTTCTCCCACCTCTCTTTGGGAAATACTATTCAAAGAATACCAGGTGTCTGTTTTGCCATCCAAGTAGGCATCTCACTCTCCAGGGAAGAAGGCAGAGATAGAACAAGGACTAGATGGGATGGAGGGACTGTTGAAGAATGCACCTCAGAGACAACTTGCAGTTGGAAAAGCCCGGATTTCTGAATTTAACTGAGATTTCTTTAAATACTTTACCAACCCATATACCATTTGGCTTGTTCTTCAAAGGCAAGAGACTTGAGAGACAAAATTCTCAGGGGATCTCTAATTAAATCTGGCAGTGACAAACATTGTCTCTCTGCATCCTTGACCATTCAGGTGGTTTTTACCTCTGATTGCCCAGGGGTGCCAAGGGGTTCCTAGTGTGTGGGAAGGGGCCTAGGTTGGGAGCTCAAGATGCCCGGTGGCTCTAAGCTTAGACTTCCAAAAGACATCAGGTGGAGCAAGAGGAACTTCTTTGTCACCAAGAAACTCATCAACAACCTGAGTAGTATAGGCAGTGAGTGAGGTCACAGAGAAAGGGCTGAATTTCACTTCCTTCTTGTGAGGCATGTCTTACCAATCTCAGATTCAGCCCTGGTAGGAATGGTAGGCTGGCTATGGGGAAGGATTTGAAGTCTTGGAGACTAGTGAGTGGACTGAGCTGGGGGAGGCTGGCCACTTTGCTGAATGCTGGACCTACCCTCTAAGCCAAGCTGTGGTGGGCAGACAGCTCTATTCTGCTGAGAGGGTGGCTGCAGTGCCTAACTTGGGTCTTTCTCTCTTCTCTCCCAGGACACACCGAGGAGCCTGTTTGTTGTGTTGAGCAAGCCAGGGGGTGGAGACTAGAATAGATGGGCAGCTGGGCGGGGCTTTGCACGTTTGGAGGGAACCTGGCTGCACTAGGATTGCTGGCTGGCTTTTGTTTTTACCTCGAGCCCAGAACCCGAGCCCGAACCCGGAGCTCAGCTCAGATTTGGTGGTTACTCCTCAGGGCAGTGAGAGAGAGTGAGGGAGGGAGGAAGAGACAGACAGACAGACAGACAGAGAGAGAGTGAGTTGTGAGCACTTTGTGTACAGCCAGTCACAGCACTTTTCTGCCCTCCCACAGCTACTCAGAGGCTAGTCTTGTTGACATTTCCCCAGGTACCCTGAGTGCTTATAGCTACTGATCATACCTCTGCTATTGCTCAGTGACAGTGTCAGTCAAACTTCATGATTGTGACCAGCTGGATCAGAAAAGGTTGAGGGGAGGGTAGCTCTGGGTGGGCACAGAAAAGAGGTGTAGAGAATCCTTGGAAAGTGAGGCAGTCCACATTTGGGGGTGGGTGTTACCCTTTGCTGTGCTTTATCTTCGGGGTTATCTGTTATCGGTACCTTGCCCCACTTCCCTAGATAAGGGAGACCAAGGAAGAAGGATGGAGAGGGGAGGACTCCCACTCCAGGGTTGGCCTAGGTGGGCACAGCATCCTGGATGCTTTGTTACTCCCTAACAGGGGAGATGGAGCCACCTCAGTGTGTGGAGGAGCTGGAGGATGATGTGTTTCAGCCAGAGGATGGGGAGCTGGGGACCCAGGCTGGGAGCTTGCCCTCTGCTGACCTGTTTGCCCAGAGCCAGTTGGACTGCCCCCTCAGCCGTCTGCAGCTCTTTCCTCTCACCCACTGCTGTGGCCCTGGGCTTCGACCCACCAGCCAGGAAGACAAAGCCACCCAGACCCTCAGTCCAGCCTCTCCGAGCCAGGGTGTCATGTTGCCTTGTGGGGTGACTGAGGAACCCCAGCGACTCTTTTATGGTGAGTGCTCTTAGCCTCAGGACTCCTCCCATAGAGACTGGGGGAAAAGAGGGGACTTTCCCTCCCCAAACCTGCTCGTTGCTATTTCCTTCCCCAAATTGAGCAGCAGGGACTATTGATTCCTCAGCTTTCACCTGCTGCCCTTCTGCTTGTCATTGCACCTTATCTGTGCTTCTTGGGCCCCAAGAAGAGCAAATTGCCCTGCCATTATATCTGTTCTTTTTTCCCTTTCTGGAGGGATTCTTGATCCATGTTGTCTCCTTGGGTTGGAAAGAGGATAAAAGCCTTGGCTTTTACATCCTGTGGCCTGTTGAGTGGCCCAGACTTTTATGTCCTGGTAGTGATGTACTTTCTGTAAAGTAGCTACTGTTGCCCTGAAGAAGGTTGGGGGACCTGTGACTCACTGTTGACACTGAAGGGGAAAACCCAGCCCCTTCTGGGAGGGAAGGTTCCTGAAGGTGACCCCCAGTTGTCATTTGGGACTTTCTGTGCTTGGAAGGGGAACTGGAGAAAGAGGTTGGGACTTCCTGGGCTTCATGCCAGCAGAGGGGCTGTTTCCAAGGCTCAGTCAGACAAGACCCCTTCATTTGTGGGCTTAAATGGCTTGTTTTATGAGCAACATGCTGTCCTCTGGCAAAAGGGCAGGGTTAGACACTGTTTTCTTCTTTTAGCGTAATAGCTTGTGGAGAAACAGAAGGGGTTTGGAGGCTATCTTGCTGGATCTGAAAGACAGATTGAAGAGATGATGCAGTTATTCCCAGAGGGAGCTGCCCTGTAGGGCAATCCTGGCATAACAGTTCTGTCCGGAGTCAGAGAAGATGAATATGGTCGGCAGGTGGGCAGGACGGTGAGGAGGAGGGAGGAGGTGCACGGGCGCCCCTAGCGGCAGCTGTGTTGGCCTCACCTGGGACCGCCTCCAGAGAGGAACTTGGCTATTCTGTGGGTCTGAGGAGTTTGCCCTCCCTAGTTTTTGTACCACTGCCCAGAGCTTCAAAACCTGAGATCAGCCTTCCTCTGCTGCACTAAAAAGTGAAAACACTTTTTGGTTTTCTCTTTTTCTGTCTCTTGCTTTGCTCAACTCAGGAACTCTGGAGAGCTGCCTCTATTTTTTTCCAAAGAGCGTAAACCTATTACATGAATAATAAATTACGGTCAAGCATAGGTTGGTAAATAAGGACAAGTGCACCCACATGTATTCCCTTTGCCATGACACTGCTGGTGAACAGAACTGAAGGGAAGGCTGGGACCATTTCCATCATTTTTTATATACTCAGGCAACAGGCAAGTCAGGTTGTCCAAATTTTGGCAGAGTGCCCTGATAAAGGCCTCAGCCCCAGGTCCCAGCCAGGAGTCTTGGGTATGGGAGGAAGGGATAGTCATGGAGAATGCTGAGATGTGGGTCCTCTGTCTTTGCAGGCAATGCTGGCTACCGGCTCCCTCTCCCTGCCAGTTTCCCTGCAGGCTTGCCCCTTGGTGAGGAGCCTCCTGAAGGGCTGTGGCAACATCGAGCAGAGATACAGATTGCCAGAAAGCTTCAGTGTATTGCAGACCAATTCCATCGGCTTCATATGCAGCAAGTAGGCATGGGGCCTTTGGGTGGGGGCTGGGGGTTGAGTCTGCTTGGGTTGGGGGGCTGGGGCCTGCCTTAGCAACTCTGTCTCTGCCAGGCCTCAAGGATATGGCCCCAGAGTTTTGGCCTTGGCTATTGTGATTCTTGAGGACTGGATGGGCCCTCATCTCTGAGTTCCAAGTTGGTTATCTGCCCACTTGCAGCTCAGACTCCAGAAGAGTGGTTTTTTGGGAGATGCTATGATCCCTCCCTCCCAGGGAATGGAATGGCTTTTTGTAGCCTTGCTTGACAAACTGTATCTTCTTGAAGCCCAGGTTGGAAGAGTGTCCCTCACAGACCTCAAAGGGAGATTTTCAGGGTGCTGCAGTGAAACTGGACAGTTGGGTGTAGTGGGAACTGAGTAACCACGGCAGAGGGATGGGCCTGAGTGGGGGAAAGTGGTGTAACCGGTTGAAACCTGACACTTTCCAGCTGGGGAGCCGCTCCTCATTGTCTCTGTCTGGGAACTGGGGCCTGGGACTCTGCAGAGTGTACCTCAGAGAGTCTCTCCAGACTGGCAGCCAGGCGCTTGGCCTGGTGCTTGGCCGGCAGCCTGGCACCAGCCCCGCCAGGGCGGGACATCGCGTGTCAGTCGAGCATGTGGCAGAGTCCATCAACAAAGGCGGCGGCTGGCAGGCTCGTGCTGGAGCAGTCCTCCGTGCCATGGGCTGGAGGCTGCCCTGCTCTGTAGCCCTGTCTGGGCGGCCCCCAGGCACTTAACCCTTCCTCTCTGGTCTGGATTTCTGGACAGCTGCCAAGACAGGGAGAGAAGCCTGAGGCTGATCTGTACTAGTACAACCACCTTCGAGGCACGCCACCTGGAAATGTGCACATTCCCTACCACTGGGACAGTGTCCCTGGCCCAGCAAGATTGTGATTGTGATTGTGTGTGTGTGTGTGTGTGTGTGTGTGTGTGTGTGTGTTTTGTCTGTCTGGAAATCAAGGGAATAAATAACACCATGATCAGTCAGACTCTGAGGTTACATGGGTCACTTCAGATGACAAGAGAGTTACCAGTAGTAGTAGGTTTGACTTAAGGGTTTTGGGTCTCCTGAGAACAGGCCATCAGGGGTTAGATATGGTTAATGCCTTCTGCCAAGGAGTTCTGAGGGAAATTTTGGTCTAGAAATGGTCCCGGTAGGCAATCCCAGTCCCTTAGAGATCAGGAAGGGAGGGTGGCCCTGTGCTGAGATAATAAGGTGGCCTAGCCTCATCTTCTGGCCCCAAGCTTCAATCTCTAGTCTCTCCTTTGATTGTTCTGTGGAAACTTGGCCTAGAGTTTTCACTCTGGCATGCATGGACTCACTCGGATTCTTGATTTCTTTCTCTTGGCCTCCTTCCTACCCATTCACTCTACCCTACTTATACAGGCCAATGGCTGAGCCTAGCTCACATCTTCCAGTCCTGGTGCAGGAGCTGATAAAGGACACAGTGGCTGTGGGTCTCCTAGACTCATCTAGAGAACTGCCTGGAAACCTATTTTCTTCATTCTCAGCAGACCTGGTCTCTCTTAACAGGTGTTTCCCAGCATATTCCCCCATTCCTATAGGTTTGGGAGCAGGCTGGGAGGACAGGACTAGACCATAGCCCAAGGCCCTTTCTTCCTGACTCAGTCCTGAACAGGAGGAAGTGGCCCTGGTCCCAAGGTCTGACCCTGCTCTTTGCTGCTTGGCATCATTTCCCCCAGTCTAGGGCTGCTGCTTTGAAGGCTTGGTTCAGCTCTAGACAGGGTACTGTCCTCTCAGCCAGAGCCGCCCCAGCTGGGAGGAGGAGGGGCAGAGCTGCAGAACTAACTGTAGGAGAGCCTTGCTCTGCTCCTCACCTCATATGGGCTCTTGAGTTCTCTGTGCCTCTCATCTACCTGCCCGCTACCTACTTCTTCTATCTTGCAGTGGCAGGATGCTGGCCAGTGAAGCCTCTCTAGCCCAGAGCTAACTTCCCCAAATTTTCCATTACAAAGAAACAGGCTTTTTGTCTGTGGAGCATTTGAGATCTTGCTCCCCGATATATATGATATACATTGTCAGTTTGACTGAAACTCTTAAAAAAATTTTTTTCAGGTGAGTCCTTTTCTGAATTAGATTATTACATAAACAACAGTCAGATATTTCATATCTAGAAAGTTTTGTTGGCACTTCTACATTATTATCCTTTATCTTCTCTCCCTATTCCCTTCCCTCATCTTTGCAGACAGAGAAACTGAGGCACTAGGAAGGAAGTGGTTTAGGGTTAGATCTCTAGGCTTTGAGTATAAAGTCAGAAAACCCAGGTTTAAATACCAGTTTTGCTACCTACTAGCCTTTGGGAAGTCACTTGACCTTGCCAAGCCAATTTCCTCTTCTGTAAATTTGAGCTAGTACCACAGAATTTTACTGTAAAGATTAAGTGAGAAAATAACTATGAAAATTCCAGGCACACAGTAGGTATTCTTTAATGCTTGTTTGCTTCTGTCTCTCTGTAATCCTGGTTAGCCTTCACATTCTCCACCCTACCTGCTGATCTCTGAGTTTCCTGTCACCCTGTCCAGAGAAATCAGTGTCTAGGCTGTTCGGCTGTGGGGTTTGGCCATGTCCATTCTCCTCAGAGAATGATGTCATTCCCCATTATTGCGGGCTGAGTTTAGGGAGCCACGGAAGACAACCCAGAGGTCGTAAGAAGTTGAAGGGGCCTGGCCATCTCCTTTCTCCTCAGATCTGGGATGGTGTCCCAGGGCCAGATAGTGGCCATTGGCCCCTGAGTCCTATAGGAAGTATGAGCTCTGCCTTTTGTCCTTGGTTATGGACCTCAGTTATTCTTTTTCTGTTATCAGGGAAAGGCTTCTCCCTAGGACATACAGAGCAGAGGAAGTGGGTGATGGGTAGTGTGTTTGTTGTTGGGTGACATTATAGCAAATTGAGTGCATCAACGTGACCCCAGATTGGAAAGGTTGCAAATTCTCTGGGTGTCCGTTTAGGCTGGCCATAAGCCCTCCCAGCATATTTCTCAAGGAGCTTTTGGTGTAGAGGTCTAGCCTAGTTACCCGAATGATCAGTTCAGGGTGGCTCCTCTAGACTGACCAGGATGGAATTGGAGGCAGAAAATCAGTGTCAGTGAGGTGCTCACTGTTGGCTCTTTGGGTCTCCAAAGCAGCAAGAGAACTGGAGGCAGAGTGGGTACAGGTAAAAGCCTTGCCAAACCTAGTCACACACCCCACTTTTCTTTGGCTGGGTCTGGAGTGGAAGGTTCTCCTTTTTGCCTCTCTTTGAGCCACCAGCTGCAGTAGGTGACTTCTCGTGGTCTGCTGACCATGGCCTACCTTGACTCACACTCTGTGAGGATGCCCTGGTGTTTCCATGTTCATCCAGCTCTTGCAGGGAAGAGGAGGTGCAGGTTTGCCTCCTCACCGAGCTCCTGGCTGGCCTCTCTGGTCAGAACTGGTAAGTCCCAGCTTCTTTCCATTGCTTCTGCTACGATCTCCTCTGGCACGAGCCTAAGATTGCACAGTAACTGGTGACTCCTCCCCTTTGAAAAGTCTCTTGTCCCCGTAGAACCATCTTGAAATTTGTGGAGGTATTTCTGGGCAACATCAAGAAGCCAAGAATCTTAAAAAAAAAAAAAAAACAAACCCAAAACCCAAAACAGTAGCTACTATAGATGGGTGAGTGAGTAAAGCTACAGGAGGGTTGGAATTCTTCGTGTTGGAAATGGCTTCATCACTTGGACCAAGGGTGGTTCCATTCAGAACAGTTGGATTTGGAAATTCCCTGAATAGTAATTAAACTTTCTGGAAAATAAAATCTGAGAAAAATTTTAACCACTCAGTTGAAACTACCTGCACTGTCACAGGAGGGATCCTGGACTTCGAGACACATCTAGGTTCAAATTCCAGTTCTGTCACTTATGAGGTACTATGTTCATAGACAAATCATTTATCTTCTCTGAGCCTCGGTTTCTAATGCTTACCTTTCAGAGTGAAAGCCCTTTGGAAATTTAAAGACATATACCTATTACAGTACGAATAGTTTGACACTTTTGGAAATGCGTTAAAAGGTGACTTTAGGATTTCACTTGGACCTGCCTTTATTCTTGGGGAGGTGTTTTGGACATTGTACCCAAGGTGGTGTTTGCATGGTTTATTAACTAGCAGCTTCTCTGCCAGCAGCCTAGATCTTTGTTCAGGGAGACTGACTGTTTCCCGACCCTTTGGGTTACTCTCCTTGTTGGTGAGTGGTTTTCTGGAGCTCAGACTGTGGCTAGTGAGGTTGTTCAGGCTCTAGATGGAGCAGCCCTGGGCAGGAGCCCCAGAAATTAGCCCTAAAGTGAGAAGGGTACCCCAAAGAGCCAGTCTTTGTCCCAGGAGTGAGAGGTCCACCTAGGACAGTGCCTGGGAAGAGTGAGGCTGGGGGAGGGGTTGTGGAAAGCTGCTGTGCGTGTGAGAGCCAGTCCTGGGGCCTTGGGGGCCCTGTGTTTGCTCTGTGGCTGGCTCTGTTTATATCGCTCGCTATATTTAGCTTCTGAGTCATCAGCGTGGCTGACTAGAAGCTGAGTTCCCCACACAGCTCTGCACCTGACTACTCTCTCTTCCAGGAGAAGGGCCTTGTAGTTCCGGCCAGTTCATTCCCTCCCCAGCAAGGCAAGCCATGGGGGTGGGAGTTGGATTTGTTTGTTTTTTTTTTTTTCCTAGGGGGAGGGGGGATGATGAGGGGAAGGGTTTGGGGGAGGCACTAGAAAATGAACGCTAAAGAAAAAAATGTCTGATTTGCCTTTTGATCCATGTCTTGCAACCAAGAGGGCATGTTCTGTGACCAGAATGAGAGCAGTCAGTGTGTATGGTGAGGAGGGGGGTCTGACCATCTTCAATGCTCAGCTTGTTTGTCCTGTCCAGAACAGCCAGCTGCAAAGGCCCCAGGTTAGGAGTTAGAGCTTTGGGGTTCCTACTACAGCCTTGTAGACCTACAAGAGACCTCTCCTCTCCTTGACCTCCTCTCTCCCTTGCCTTTGACCAGAGCACACACCCCACTGTTTCCTTTCTGAGCTCTTAAGATGTTGCCTGATAGTTTAATGGAACTATTCTCAGACTGAGGGACACTGAAGCATAGAGCCATCCTAGTGGGGAGCTGGGTAAGGGCCTCAATAGTTCCTACCTCCAGGCCATGGAAGTGAAAAGCAGGGCTCTGGGGCTTGGGTGGTGTGAACAGCCCTGTCCCTCATCCCCAGCACCT
Source organism: Cynopterus sphinx (assembly GCA_030015415.1). Classification (NCBI taxonomy): domain Eukaryota; kingdom Metazoa; phylum Chordata; class Mammalia; order Chiroptera; family Pteropodidae; genus Cynopterus; species Cynopterus sphinx. The sequence goes on along the minus strand of CM057384.1, from coordinate 86,332,183 downwards.
TGTGGCTGAAGACCTACAGTTGTGTCTGAAGGCCTCCTCTTGTCTCTTTGATTGAGAACCTGCTGGCCCCAGCCTGCCCTTTTGCCATGGTGGTGTCCTTTGGTTACAGCATCCTCTTAGCTCTGCTAGCTGGCCTGAGGAAGCTCTTGGCAAGGACTATTTTTCCTTTTTCATTTGCCATTGCGTTGCTCATTCCATGAGTGTCTGCATCAGGAGCATTCTGGGGCAGTGGGCTGATTGGGCTTGAGGAGTTGCCCTGTGGGGTTTAGAATCCCTAGCTCAGCTTGGCAGCCTGGAATTCTGAGCCCAGCTACCGCTGGTTGCCATGGCCTATCTTGGAGTGAGAAGTCAAGATTTCCAGAAGACTTGATGAGTCTGTTCAGAAGATAGCACTCCTGGATGGGCACTGTGAGCAGAGTATGTTGAAGGAAGAGCTCAGCAAAGTGAAGTGGGTGCAGGTTTCCCTTGTGCTCATCAGGAGGGATGAGCTTGCTCAGTGCAGCCACCAGGCCCCGTGCTTTACATAGATTTTTCTCGTTTGATCACCATAGCAACCTTGTACTTCTAAATCCCATTATTCCCATTTTATAGGAAACTGAGATCAGGAAAGGGAGATAGCATGCCTAGGTTACACTGTAAGTGGCTGAGCTGGGAGTTGTGCAGCTCTGATTGATCCTAAAACCATGGTCTTATCTCACCTATCCCTGCTCCTCAGAAAGTGCATCCCAGAAAGGTGACAGCGAGAACACGGATGAAGCTCCCACTTCCTGCCTGCACCCTGCTTTGCCTCTTGTCACGCTTTGCTTTTCTGTCCTTCAGATTATAAAATAATTGAGAACAAGGTTTATGTTGCTCATCCTCATATTCTTTATAACTCTTAGCTCAGTTGGGTGCTTGATAAAAGACTTGCTGAATTGAACAAAGGTATCTTCCCAGCTTCTTTCAAGTGGAATTTTCCTAAGGTCTCCCTTATCTCTGTATTCCAGTTCTCAGTGGCAGTGCCCTTCCCTTCAGCATCACTGAGGTAGGTTCAGAGTCTGATGGGGAAATGTCACTCTATAAAGTGTGTCTCCTCATAAGGCAGAGTATATACAATTCTGCATTTTAAAGAAACTGAGCATGGTTCCAGAATATGATCGGAAGTTATAATTTCAGATCAGTTTTAGCTTTATTTCCGTTTGACCTTGAGTTAGCTCTGCCTTGAAAAGGTTTATTTTTTCTGGTCTACAGCATCCTTACTAAATAATTAACGATCTGGAAACAATGTCTTTAAACATACTAGGGGAGCAATTCAATTGCGATTCACTTTGAAAGTTAATACTATTTTTATAGTGTGAATAAACACTCTATAATATTTTAGCGAAAGAACATAGCTCTTTTAGTGAAAGAACAGGTCTGAATAACGCCCCCCCCAACTAATTTGCTTGAGGTAACTTTTCTGAGCCTTTGCTTCTCCATCTGTGAAATGGGAATGATAATACCTGCCCTTCCTATGTCCCAGACGTTTGTGAAGAGCAAACAGAAAGATAGAAGCACCCTGTTCTAAGTATGAGATATAATGAATTATCCGTTTGGTGAATTTGCGGGGTTCTTTTAAAGCAGGGCCTCAGCATAGCTTCACTACTTCTTCTAAGTCTTTGGGGTAAATCAGCTCTGCTGGAACATTTGGAACACCGGTGACACAGAAAGTCCCCAGAGGGTGTGAATTGGATCTGAAGGGGAGAGGCAGAAGGAGATTCTTATCGGGGGAGTGCTTGGAACACTCTTTGTGTTTAGGGCAGAGGTCACGTGGGATGAAACAGAATTTGATTTGTGTAATCCAACCATGTCGAACACCACAGCCAGCTCTTTAAAAAGAAAAAAAAAAAAAGCCTTTTACTAGTTGGGCCTCTCCCCAAGCAAGAGGCTGATACTATCACATCAAGTACATCTTTAGACCTGGCTAGACATCAGTGATTCCTGGCCTCGGACAAGTGGATTATCTTGCAAGGCTGACTTTTCTGTAGTCAATCCAGTGTGTACTTGTTGAGTACCTACTGTGTGTCCCTGTATATTCTCTATTATACAGGATGAATGACCATTCAGTCACAGTGCCTTGCAGCAGGGGTGATTGGAATGGTTGTCAGCTGACTGCCTTCATCCCCTGAGCTCAGCAAGGAAGTGGGACTGAGTCAAAGAAACACCTTAGGCCTCTATGCCTGGTTTTGCTCTCTTTACTGAAAAGAATAATTTTATCCACCCTGTTAGAACTCCTTCCCTTAGGCATTCACCTTTATTCTTCCCCTCCATGCCTTGGTTCTACACTCTTAACTCCGAATTTGAGGGCTTCTGGTATAAGCTTAAATTCTCAACAGCTTCCCAGCCCCTGTAGCCCAAACCCCTAGCCCCTGGGGGTATCTTGACTATGCACTCTGGGAACCCCCATACTTTGCAGGTTTACAGACTTTGAGGGGTACTCAAGGCGAGTCTGGGAGAACTGGGCCTTGCTCTGGGGTTTGCATGCACTCAACTCTGGTTATGTGCTGGGTACTGTGCCAAGTGCCCGAGAATCAGAAGCCAGACACACTCTTTCCTGGTTCCCCCTTCCTTCTCCCCTTCTCCATCCCTTCTCCTAGAAGGACCCATGTTCTCTGGTATTCTGGTGTCTTTGTGTACTTTATCCTGTTGGGTAAATGGTGATTTCCTTCCTCCTTACTGTTTCTCTCATTGGCCTCCCTTCAAGTCCTTTTTCTTTCCTTTCTAGTCAGGCCCTTTTGTTTAATTTTTGTAAAAAAAAGTATTTTATTGTTGCCCTTCAAAATCAGGGCATTCTTTGATTTTCTTGGTATGAGGCAGCTTGGTTTTCTTTCAGGAAAGGGCATTTAGGTGGCTGCTTGTGGCAGGAGAAGGCTAAGTGGAATGTATTTGGCATCTGCTTGTGTCCAGAGAAGGGGCTGCTGGGACTGTAACTGGGTTCCCAGGCCTGCTCTTGCTGGTCTCATAGCTGCTGCAGCCACCAGCTTAACTCTTACGGGCAGCCTTTTCTCCAGGCCCACCCAGAACCTCTACCAGGCTGACTGGATTCAGTTGTTGGAGCTCTGAGCTGTACTCCTGAAGATAACTGTGGATAACAAACTCCGAATTACCAAACCTGAGGGCTGGAAAGCACCTCAGTGGTTTCCAAATGCCTGTCTGTGGCCTGGCTGCTGTGGAACCACCTGGGCAGGATTTGCTCCTGGTTGGCCAAGTCATTACTCTGGGTGGAAGAGATTGAAAGAGATTGAAGAAAACACCAAATTATGGAGTGTTTTCTTTTAGGCTGTAGAATCATGAATGATTTTATTTTCTCCTCTGTAATTTCTTGTATTTTCCAATTTTTCTACAGTTAACATGTATTTGTGACGGAAATATACAATAACTATTATTTCTGATTTTAAAAATGTCACTCAGGGAGCTTGTACAATATAAAAATTCCTGGACTCCCTCTCTGTAGATTCTGACCCAAATGGTATGGGTGGGACACTGTATTTACAGTAGTACCTCAGTGGATTCTGAGACACAGTTTTGGGAACCTGTATTTCACTTATGAGGACTCACAGACAGGCTGGTAGGAGACCCCAGCATATAGCTACGTCCTCTGATTTCTGGCCCAGAGCCTTCCTTGTGGATTCATGAGCCTTGAGGCTTGTCATAGGCAGAGGCACAAACCTAGATCCTTCCTGAGGGTAGACCTGCACATAGGCCTGCCTGTGTCTTCCAGCAAGACCTCAGCCTTTCTGAAAGCACACTGGCCCACAGCTGCTTCTGGTACCCCAACACCCCCAATGGTGGGGGTGAGGGTACTGATTTGCCTTATTCTCGAGACCTCAAGGATCAGAAAGTTATCCAGGCAACAGGTGGCCTCTATTAAGGGAATTTGGGGAGGAACTGAGTCATACAGAGATGGGATTAGACCAGGTCCCAAATCATAGTATTGTGATTTCCCTTCCTTGGGCATTTTGAGATAATTTAGAGAAGCAGAGAATAGAGGGTGAGATTTGGCATAAAGAAAGGTATATAGGGCGGCACCCAGAGCATAGTGATAATGGGTAAGGACATTGCTCTAGGGCAGAGGTCCCCAACTGGGCTGCACAGCAGGAGTGAGCAGAGAGCAGGGGAGAAAACCATCTGTATTTGCAGCCACTCCCCAGCGTTAGCGTCACCGCCTCAGCTTCACCTCAGATCATTAGGCATTAGATTCTCATAGGAGCACCGGTCCATGGTGCCAAAAAGGTTAGGGACCATTGCTCTAGGGTCAGGTAGTCTGGGTCAGTCCAGTCCCCTACACTTATTGGCTCTGTGGCCTCTTTCAATGATCTCATGTGTAAAATGGAGATGATAATATATACCTACCTCATAGGGTTGTTGAGAGGAAGAAAGGAGTATGATACATGTAAAGCAGTGCTTCTCGTACTGTAGTGTGTCTCATATTCACCTGGGGATTTTGTTAAAGGTACACATTCTGATTCAGTAGGTCTGCATTTCTAATAAGCTCCCAGGTGATGCCGAGGCTGCTTGTCCATGGTCCATACTCTGAGAAGCTGAGATATAAAACACTCAGGACAGAGCCTGGCACACTCAGTGTTACTATTTTTGTTCTGATCACGGCTGTTATTGTTACTTGGCCTTTTCAAACAGGCACCTGAGGAGACTGGGAATTCCAGCAGACTGGCCTCTCCGGGGACTAGTCCCTTCCTGGATTCTCCTGTTCCACCACATGACCTTTGCACCTGTCTCGGGCAGCAGCTGGGGAGGAGAAGGGGAGGGTGCTCTGCCCAGCTGCCATGGGCCTGAGTCTTCGGGTTTGCAGCTGAGTCCGTTTTCACGCTGCTTTACTCTAACCAGATTTTGTTAAGCCGGGTGTGTTTCCTCTTTTTACTCATCTTTGTTTACAAAACACAAGGAAGCCATCAGTCTCCCAGCCACAGTCTGCCAGGCCTCCTCTGTGGCACAACCCAGTTTCCCTGCCCATCCTAGCAGTAGCTGTGCCTCCACATTTCTGGCTTGTTTTCCAGGCTCCCTTCCACAGGGGAAAGAAGAATACTGTTGCCACAGGCATGGGGGCACTCTGTTCTGGGTTGGCAGGGTTCTGAGATCAGCCTCACCTGATGCCTTGCCTCTCTTCTCGTTGTGGCTTAAGGCAGAGTGAAAGGGAACTCAGCAACCACGTGGTTGCCCTGGAGCCAGATGTACCTGCACAGCTTCGCGAGTCCAGGAGACCTGGGCTCACTTTCCAGTTCTGCCACTGACTTACTCTATCCTCTTCCCATCTGACTAGGAGCCTCTTGGTGGGGGCCGGGGCTATGATTAAAGACAGTCCAAGAGAGGGCTCCAGCTCCAGCTCCACTTCATATAAACGTGTCTGCTGCCTGGGCTGGCTCCTATCTGCACACTAGGTTTTTATTCCCCTGTCCACTGAGAACCGTGTAGAGAGGGCCCCAGCCCAGTCCTCCGGCCCTGACAAAGAGAGAACAAAGACTACCTCTTCCAGCACCCCTCAGTCCCCTCCTGGCCTCTGCTGGCCCTGGGGAAATGGTACCTGTGTGGGCGGGGCACCAGTCACAATCCTGTGAGCCACTGACCCCTGACCTTTGCCCCCAGCTTCTCTGCCTGACAGTAGGACCTGGGATAACCTCCAGAGAGTAGTGCATTCTTTGTTTTTGTTTTGTTTTCAAGTATGTTCTTGCTTAACGTTTAATTGGCTCCAGTCAGTAGGAAAGCGTTCCAAGAGGGGTTATTTATGGCTTACTGTCAAGAGCAGCTATAAAAAGGGCAGCGCTGAGCTGGAGATGCTGGGAAGGGAGAGAGGGCGGGGGCACAGGAGAGAGAGAGAGGGTGTGTGTGTGTCTGTGTGTGTGTGCGCGCGCGTGTTTGCACTGGATGAAATCAGATTTTTGCTGCCTCAGCAGTGTGGTTTAAATTGAAGATTAACCCTTTGACCTTCACAGTGTCAAATCACTTGCAGATGGAGGCTCCCCCGTTTCCCCCTTGTTCTCTGTGTTACTTTGGAGTGGGGGGGAGAGAGGGGAGCACTTCTTCTCTTTCTTTCTGAAGAAAGTTTGTTGTTCATGCAGCTGAGGTTTGAGGGGCTCAGGAGCCAATCTGATTAAAAGCAGCACTTGGCTAAACTCTGGAAAATCCTGCAAGCAGGGGAAAAAGTTTAATCCTCTTGTGCACAGTGCATAAAGAGCCTGGTCTTTTCTTTTTAATGTTAAAACTGCGATTGTTTTTGGAGAACTCAACTATCTCCCCCTCATCGCCACTTCTCTTGTCCCCCCACCTCCTCAGTTTGCTGTACTGATAGGATTAAAGTGCTGCCCCAGACATGTTGATCTGAACTTTTATTGGAAATGATAAGGAGCCATCTAAGGCTGTGTTTAGGAGTCATGTTGATTTGTTTTTCCCTTTCAGCACCAGCAGAACCGAAATCGCGTGTGGTGGCAGATCCTTCTCTTCCTACACAACCTTGCTTTGAATGGAGATGAGAACAGGAATGGGGCAGGTCCCAGGTGAGGCTGGGCTGCCCTCTTCGAAAGGGGCACCACAGGAAGGACATCGGCGAGGACTGACACTGTGTCTTGTGAAATCGTTTTTTGTTGTTTTTATTTTTAAAATGTATCTCTATGTGTACATAAGACATACCCATATGGGACTTCTTTTCCTGTTCAGGGCCTCGACCAGGAATGGGGCCTTTGTCAAACACTGTTGAAGTAGAGGTCAATGTATCTGACAGTGGGACCTCCCAAGGGCTCTGACAAGCAGATTCTTCTACCAACAGCTGTCGAAGATGACCAGGTAGTGATGTCCTCTGGCAGGTGGACTATAGTTTTCCCACAGGAGCTTGGTTAAGAAATAGGAGACTGGATTATCAGACTCCTGTTTCCACCAAACCTATTGGCTTTCCACTGTGGATGGGGCCAAGGTCCGGATGTCACACTGCTTTAACCCCTCAAGGCCTCAGCCAGGGGCTTTCCAGCTGAGTGTGGTAACTTCATTAGGCCGGTCAGCCTCCATCTGAGTTCTCATTTGGCCCAGCCAGTGCCTGCCCCAAGGGCTCAGGGATTCTTGCCCAGCCCCTGTCATCTCCAGCAGACCTCAGGGAGGGTTGGGTTTCTCCAAGGACCCCTCAAACATGCCACAAAATGAAACAAACTTCTGCATAGGCTTCAAATCGGACTTATTCCTACTTGGATGCCCCAGGATTGGTGCTGAGGTACAGAACCACTGCCACCTCTGGCTTCCTGGATCTGGCTGGGTGTTAGCCATGGATGAGCCAAATAGCCGATCAACACACAGTCACCAACAGCTTGTGCCTTTGTCGGCTCTTCTTTCCAAAGACCCAGCGGCAGACTGTGTTCCACCCCAATATTGGCACTCTAGGGCATGAAGGGGCAGGATTGCAGTTGGACTGGGAAATGTGGTGGCCATCCCACTGATGAGTCTCCCTTGGTTTCCTTAGAAACAACATACCTCCTCCCTCTTATCCCCATTCCTTTTCACACCTAGTAAGATACAGGAAGAAGCCAGCATAGTGGCTTTGTCAGCTGAAGTGTGTTTTTTAGAGTATCAGACAATGATTAGAGTGTGGAACCGGCAAAGCTGGGTACACATTTCCTGTCTTCCTTCGGCTACCAGCTAGGCCAGAAGGGCATGCTCTGGAACTCAGCAGGATCACAGCTGCCTCTGAACTTCTTCCTTTCTCTCCCTGCTGTGGCGCTACTGGAGAGAATTTAAAACAGCCAGTCTTCCAGCTCTAATAGCAGACACACGGAATCTGAAAAGACATAGAGAATCTGGTTAACAGAATCTGTGAACCAGACACCTGGAAATTAAATAATTTTTGCATATATAAGAAAAGATAACATTGGTGCTAACAGGGGAGCAAGGCCCAAAGTAAAAATGGGCTTCCTGGCCAGAGAAGACCCCAGGGCTACCAAAGAAATTGGAGGAGTCCAGAGTAGACTCTCAAATCTGAACAAGCCTGAGCTCCTCCAGTTCTGCTGAGAGGAGGTCTTCAGTACTGTAGCGGGAAGCATTGATCTTCTGGATATACAATCGGGCGGGTTCACTGCACAGGGGAACCTGCAGAGGAAATAATGGAGGCTAAAATCCAGCCTGCGCTCTGCTCACTAAGCTGTATGCCCTAGGGAAGGAAGGCTATGTCTGCCTAGAAGAAGGGGTGCCTTTCCTAATTTGCATGAAGGTTGCTGTGTGGGTTCACAGTGGCCCTGAGGAGAAGGACTTGAGACTGTGAATAAGCCTTTGTTTTGTTCTGTTTGGATATCCTAGAGGTATTACCTCTTCTTGGCCAGAATTATATTCTCAGGGTGTATACAATGGTTTGTCTGCTAAGAAGATGGGTTCCTGCTTATAAGGAGCCCAGGAAACAGGTATGAAGACTGGCGCTGGGACACACTGACCATTGTGAAATCCAGCCTTCCCTGTGTGTCTCCGTACCATTATGATGTGTATAAGACATGTGGTGTTTTCCCTTCTCCTGGACCAAGGTTGTGACAGGCAGACTGCTGGTATACGCTTGAGTGGAACATAAAAGAAAACCAGGATTATTTCTACCAACCATTTTTAACACCTCTTGGCAGACTTTCTACCTGAGTGAGAGAGCAAATAAATGGTTTAGACTTTGGTGCTGAGGCAAAGCCATCAGTTTCAGGGACCCTGCCAGGCCCAGGAGGGATGCCCCGTGGCCTGTCCTGAGAACTGAGCCCAGAGTTTGACAAGCCCACCTGAGCATTGAGCCTGAGACTGGCTGGAGGGTGGTTTGACTGCACTGTCTCCGTCTTCTGTGCAGCCAAGAAGTAACTCACTATCCTCAGCAAGCCAGGACAAAACTAAAACCTCCCTCCTTCCCCTCCCCCAGAAAACCCGGGAGGTTACTGGCAGAATAGCCCCAGGAAGGACAGAGGTTCCTCCTGGCTGGCTGTTGTTAATTGGCCTAGTGATGTAGACTGGCTCCATCCCCCTCTGCCTGATGTGCTGGTCTGAACATTCCTCAAGTCCAGCCTCAGGGGAGACATCCCTGCCCCTGAGTCCCTCTCCTTACCCCTCAGCCCCAGAGGTTTGCTTGTCTCCAGTGAGGGGACAGAGAATCAGATTTGGAGGGAGGGAGAACCTTGGGTCCTGACCTGTAACCAACTGAAGACTTGTGGAGCTCTTGTGGTTTGCTGAGGGCTGAGGGTGGGAGTGCGAGAGGGACTTGAAACCTCCCTTCCCATTGTAGAAATGCCCTGGAGGAAGGGAAGCCTGCTATTCAGGGTCAAAAACAGGCCTTCCAATTCAGAACCCCAGAGTAGGGGTTTCTGGAAGCCGTAGACAGACTGGGGAGGGAACCCCCCAGGCCAGACGTCTGACTTCCCCAGCCAGTTGGAGGACTGGGCCTGGCTTCTCTGCCTGCTTCAAAGCCTGGGCTACTGGAGAGCTGCTCCCATGGCCTTCTCTTGCTCAATCTGAGGCAGAAAAAGATTACCTCCCAGTGACCTCTCCCAGCCCCTAGGGGAGTGGGTCTGTGTGTAGAGCTTATGTGGCAGGCATGTTCTGAGTGTTCAGAGGGGCCCAGCTGACTTGTCTCACTGTCCCTAGTGGCCAAGCCCTGTCTGAGTGTGGCTTTAGCCGGGGCATAGCAGGGAGGGGGTCAATTGAGATGGTCCAGCCAGGGCCTCCATCAGCCTAAAGTCTTCCCAGGAGGCTGGGGAGTCACTTGATTGTCCTGGTCAGCAAGGAGCACTCTTGAAAGCTTGTCTTTTAGGGGGATTCGATGAAAAAGGGGTAGGGAGAGTAGAGAGCAGGAGAAGTGGGAAGATTTCATCAGTTACTACGGCTCTCAGGGCCTCTGTGAATGAGTCAGTGCTGCAGCCCAGGCTGGAGAAAGCAGTGGGGCCCCTCTGTGTGTAGGGGGCAACCCTTCATGGCAGGCTACCCTGGCTAGACAATCCAGAAAATGGTTAACCTGTCACCCTCTGAAGCCTTCTGGGGACACTGGGCAGTGAGTACCTCAGGGTTGAAGAGGATGTAGAGCCTTGAGAGAACGGCAGAGAAAGCTGAGCTCTTCCATAGGTGCACCAGACTCGAGGCTGAAGGTGCTCGGAGCCTGTAGGATCCTGGTCCACACTGCCCCTCTCTGTGGAAGCAACCAGTGCTTCTCCCTGCTCTGTGAGCATTGCCCAGCTGGCCACCTCATCCCTGGGTCCATAGGGGCTGTAGGGAGACCCAGTGAGAATGTAGCATTTTGTCCATCCCAGATTAGTTGCCCTGGGTTCTAGGCACTCTGCCTGTGGGAGAGAGGTAAAGAGGGAGGGGAAATGGGACCTATTGTTCTTTAACCTGTACAGAGTTTGGCTTTCTGTTCTTCACATGCATATATGTATGTGTGTGTGTATCTTTCCCTGTCAATTGGTACCATTTTTAATAAAACCATTTAAAGCAAAGCTGGTCTGTCTTTTTCAAGGTGTGGTAAAAATGCAAAGGGACTTGTTAGGGAATTTGAGACTCCTAACTTGTTGTGTCTGAGCTGCCATCCTGTTGCCCCTGGCTTGTCAGGCTTTCCCTTCTGCTCTTGGAGAGAAGAGCTCAAACTTCTGACCACACAATAAGCAGCACAGAAGAGGCCCCATGAAGTGGAAAGACATGGGCTTTGGATCCAGACCTGGATTTGGATCTGGTTCCAACCTCTGCCAGCTAAATGATGTCAGGAAAGTTATGTAACTTCTTTAAGCTGACAGTTCTAACATGGGTAAAATACAGCTGTGCCTGCCTTACAGGATTAAAGGGAATGTGAGCAAAGGACCTGCCAACACCCCCGCCATCCCTACTGCCATCAAGCTGGGGTTTCGGTTTCCTTTTATCAAGGTGGTATCACTGGAGGTAGGCTGGTTGTAGGGAGATTTCCTGGCTTGCATTTCTTTGTAGATTATCAATGTATCTGACTCAAGAGGGTAATTTAAAGCTCGACAGAATTCTGAAAATCCTTGGGAAAAACCACCCCTGGTCCTATCGACAGTAAGCTGTGAGCCAGAGGGCCAACTCGCCTGCCTGTGCTGGGCCCCATGATTTAGGAAGCTGTCGGCATTCTGAGGACCAGCCTTGGATTCCAGTTCCTCCCCTCACAGACAGTGGGAGCTTGAAGTGACACTGAACCGTCCTGCCTAACCCCTAAGTTTTAAGGATGAGTAAACTGAGGCTCAGAGAGGAGATGTAATTTTCTCTTTGGGCCTTTTAAATAGCTGAGTCAGTTCGAGGGGGGCTTACCCTATCCATCTGGGTTTCCACTTGGAAATTGCAGCGCTCTTGCCCAGATCTGCAGGGAAGCCAAGCTTGTCTATTTTTAATGCCAAATAACTGCCTCTTCTCCTGTAAAACATGGCACTTCTAACCACTCTATATTTGGACAGAGAGGTTTATTTTTACTGGAATGTGGTAGAAGTGAGGCCTTGTGCCATGTCCGGATGTTATTCTACATTTCACGTGCTGGATTGTAGTTGAGCCCATTAGCAGCTCCTATGAGGTATAGAGGGAATTAGTAGGTGATTAGTGATATACTGTCTTTCTTTCAACTGGTCTGCTACTTTGGGTAAGGCTGCACTTTGTTGTCCAGGCTAGAAACCTGAGAGCTCACCCTTGTCCCACCCTGCCCCTCCCTTTCTCTCTCTCTCTCTCTCTCTCTCTCTCTCTCTCTCTCTCTCTCATCCCTCCAGAGGAAGTCCAGTGGGAAGCTAAAGGTACAGCTGCTTGAGTTTGACCGCAGCCTCTGCTGCTCACCTGCTAAGTGGCATCTAATCTATTAAATGAGATGACAGTAGTACCTACCTCATAAGGTCGTTGTGAGCATTAAATGTGTAAATACGTGTAAGGTGTTTAGAGTAGCAATTGGTATATTTTATCAATAAATGTCAGCTGATAGTATGATTAATAATATTTTATTATTTATAGGCAGCTAATCAATAAGCTCCCATCATTCTTACTGGGAAATGTCTCTTATACCTATCTTCTATCTCTGCTGCATCGTCTTTTGTGAGTCTTTTTGCCTGGACTACTGCAGGGCCTCCTAACTGGTCTCTTTGTCAGCCTTGCCCCTTCCCCAGGAGCTTCTCCATGGTCAGGGGAACTTTCTAAAAGTTCCCAGCACTCCCCACTGGAAAATCTGCACCACTGGATCAAGCCCATATTCCTTAGCCTGCCTCTCTAGCTATTCCCTTGTATTAGAAGTCTACATTTCTCTTCTGTATAATGAATTATCCCCAAATTCAGCAGCTTAAAACCACAAACAGTTATTATCTCAGTATCTATGGGTCAGTTATTCAGGAATGGCAGCCCAAGGTGGCAGGCAGCATGTTGAGAGGCTGGTGTTAAGGTAGAGATTCCTGGAGCACCCATTTAACTTACACAAAGTCAGCTACACAAGCTCAGTTGCCAGTGGGTGCAGGAAGAGAGAGAGAGAGAAGTGCATACGGTGATACAGTACAGCAGACAGTTCTTTAGCCCTCTGCTCAGTAAACGTATGGTGCCTGGAGTGAGTGTGACATAGGAACATGCATGACAACCCTTTCCTGGCCTCATATCACGCCAGCATCCCACTCAAAGATAAGTTTTCTGATGCAGCATGGCCCTGAAAGCCAGTGATTTCCTCCGCTGCTCAACTAAGACAACAGAACTCTCTTTCAAGCTGAAGGAAAAACTGGCAGGCTAAGATTTCCTGAGAAGTGAAGTGTCTGCTTGTTGTACTTCATGAGTGTCTGAAAGCATTTTCAAGGGCAATTTTCACTTCATGTGATTTTTGCCTTACAGGAAGTCTCGGAACCAACCAGTTCTTGTGAAAATGTGACTCCATTGGACCACTAAACCCAGTCACTCTGTCTTTAATCTCCTGCTTCCCAGGAGAAGTCCTAACTGGGAAGGCTCAGAGTGGAATTAGAATTGGAGTCACCCTGAAAGGAGGGTGAGATTAAGGGATGGATGTCCTGTCCGGCTGGTGTTTTCATTGCCATTCAAGTGTCTTCTGGCCCCATGCTACCTTGTGGTTGGATCAGTCACTAGCATTTGAATTGATTCCAAGCCCTGGAATAAGTCAATGGCACTAGCTGAACTCTTCTACCATGAACAAGACACCACCCGATGCCCATGCACAGATTTTAAAGAAACAGGCCACAGGAACCCTGTCCTCAAAATTATGTCCTAAAAGAAATCCTGTTGGTACAAAGTAGGAGAAACCCCACCTGACTGGGATTAAAGAGACTGGGTTTTTAAACTGCCATTAACTGGCTGAAGGACTTGGGCGAATAAGTGACTTTACATGTCTGGTCCTCATTGTCCTCACCTGTAAAATGGGGTAGGACCAGACTGCCTATCTGTGACTCCCCCACCCCCAGCATTTTAATCAGCAGTTTCTTTTTTGAATCTTAAATTCCTTCAAATTCTACTGAAGCAATATAAGGATCCTCTCCCCAAGAGAAGGCACATAACATGCACAGACTCATTTTGAATAAGATCTCAGACAGTTTATTGAGTCTCTGAATCTGTCACTTGGTCCCCAGGTTTAAGGGCTATAGTTTTATTGCAAAGGGAAAAGCAAAAGAACAACTAATGCAAAAACTTCAAAAATAAAACCACTTCTTTCCTCCATTCACTCCTGATTTTGTTTATACCACAGTTACCCCTGCCTCCTAGATATCCCCACTGCCCCCACAACCCCAGTGTACACCGTGAAAGAGGGCAGTCTTGGAGGCACTGGGTACTGCATTCTGATTTCAGAGATGCATGCTTTTTCTTTAGCACACACAGAGACTGAAGCTGTGACAATGGCTGGAGGCCACATCCCCAGCCTGTATGGTGGCCACAGTTGTCTTTGCAGCTCTGCTATCTTATCCAGATTGAAGAGGGCAATGAGCCTGGGTACCTTTCCACAATCTCAGGGAGGAAAGGGGCTCCTGATGAAGGTGTCTCAGGGTTTGTGCTGAATGATCTGGTGGGAAGCAATCAGACGCTAAAGGTGTAGGAGAATGTGGCCTGTGGCCCTGGGAGACACAGGAGCTGTCAAGGGCAAAAGCCTGGGCAGTCTAGGCAGCCCTGATAAAAGGTTCTTGTTTTTCACCTGAGTGAGCCCAGGTTCTGCCCAATGACTCTGTCTTTGAAGTGGAGAGGGTTCAGTGCCTGGTGGCAGCCTCATTTCTAACACATCATTACATTTGCCAAGTGCCCTTAAGTACCAGACACCAATTTCCTAGGTACTGGGTGCACACACACACACACTCAGGTGGGCTGGGTATTGTTTTAGATAGCAACCACAGAAAAATCCATCAGCCCCAAGTCTGATAGATCTAGCCTGGGGTCATGAGCTTCCTGCCTAAGAGCTAGGACTTGTTACTGCCTCAGCATGCTACTGCTAATTGTCATTCTAGATACAGAGTTGCAGTGATCCCTCCCTGAAATGTAGAGAAGAGCTGGTGACACTGTAACTAGGGAAACTGAATCCACCTGTAAGACTAGATTTCATTTTATCAGGACCACCTCTTATCACCAGCAGTCACCATTTATCCAGTACAACTGTCCCCATTTTCTTGACTGCCAAAGGGCACAGTGTGAGTGGCTCTGTGCATGTCTGGATAGACTAAAGGTGCCTGGTGGTAAGAACTAGTCTGTCTCATTCACTATTGTGTCTGCACTATCCAGCAAAGAATGGGGCACTTGCAAGATGCTCAGAAATATTTGTGGAAGGAAAGAGTGATGAGCAGCCATTGGAGGAATGGGGTGAGTACTAATATGACATTCAGCACGGTGTGCCATCCACCACCTTGTTTATTTCTGAACTCCCGCAAAGTCCCATGGATCTAGGCTGTGAGTGACAAAACGAACCCTGTTTCCTTTTCCTCCATATTGCTTAAGTCTGAAAGTCAGATTCTGCAGACTTTTAGGAAACTTGACTTGCTCACTTAAGATTCAGTATAGTAATTTCTGGGCAGAGGTGAGATTGCGGAAAAGGTTCCATTGGCACTGGCGCTAAGATAGCCGGCCAGGCCACCTGTCTTACTCAGTGTTGACCGTGAATAGTACCCAACCCAAAATCACCAAGTGCCCCTGGGTCCTCAGCACCTTGGTGAATGATGCTACCAATGGGATGCTGATGCCTGAGGGTACAGCCATGTTGGGCTGAGTCAGCAGCCTGTCAACTTCCCTCTGGCATTGCTCTGCCAACCACTATTCTCCCACTGCCTGAGGAGGGGTAATGGGGCGGGGGTGGGGGTGGGGGTGGGGGTGGGGAATGTCATCCAAGCTGCACTGTTCTCTTCTCTGGTCCATCCTAGCCTCCAGGACAGGAAGGGGGAGGAGTTGGGGGTGCATTGGCACAGGAACAGCCTTCAGTGTTTAGATGTTAAGACTCTAAGGAAGTTCTATAGGATTATCTGTCAACCCAATCCCCCCACTCCACCCCCACCCTTGATGTTGCTTTTGTTTCCAGTTGCTTCAGCCTGCCTCATCTCAACCCTGGCTACAGGAGTACATGTGTTCCTTTGCAAGCCAAGAAGCTCTATTTATTTATTTGTTTTTGGAGCTACAAACAGCTCTCTCCACGGAAGACTCAGAGTTTGACACAAAGAGTTAACCTCCCTCCAGTGGTATCCTATCAGACCCTTGAAACCTGTGTCAGCTCTCTTTCCCTCTCCCCCTGTGTTTAGCCTCAGGACTGCCAATCGCTTGCTCTCTGCACACAAAGGCTTCTCTGTTTTTGGCCAGGCTGGAGTCACATGCTTTCACTCTTAACCCCAGAGCTTTAAAACTAAACACCCACCCTCTTTGGCCCCAGATGACCCTGTTTATGTCTGCTGAGCCAATTCCAAACAGCAACAGTAGTGAAAACTTCTGTAGGGAGAGACTTCTTGATTATCGGTGTAAGAGAACAAATCTTCGTTTTGTATAGCGTGAGGACTTCAAGAAGTTTTGGGAAACGACTTAGAGGAAACACACACACACACACACACACACACACACACACACACACACACACACACACACACACAAGCCAGCCGCCTGCCCCAACTTCTCTATTTTCTAAAGTGTCTCTTACCAGGGACCCCAGGGGCTCAGGATAAAGTTTGCAAGAAACAGAAAACAGTGAGCAGGGTTTTAATGGCTGAGGGGAAGAACATTCTGGATTTTCTTATTGCGATCTTACTTTGTTTAACCCTTCAGGAAAGACATACTTTCTTTCCTTTTTTAATTCATTATTTTTTAAAATGAAGGATATTCTCTTTGTGCCACATCACTGAGGAGAGAAATGAAGGATTCCCTTCCTTGGTTTACAGTAGCGACCTGTGAAACTATAGAGGCTTCTGGAGAGATCAGGACTGTTCATTTCAAAGTTCTGGGTCAGAAGAACTTGTGGTTCTGTTTTTCCCTAAAGAGTCCTTTTCTTTCAGTCTTGTGTTAGCCCATGTTAGCTGTGAAGGAAGTCAGGTTTCCTTCGATTGTTCTTACCCTGATCAAAGTGGTAGAAGTTGGAGGGAAAACACCAGAGCCTGAAAATGCTGGTAACATTGAAATCCCCAGATTAGGTATTTGTAAACAGTACAGCTAACAGAACTGATCAAGTGCCTGCTGGGCTCATGTCCATCTCCCAAAAGAGAAGTGGAGGTGGCGCCGAGCAAGCTGGTTACACATCCTTGGGGTCAGTGAAATTCCTTAGGCAGGGAACAGCAAGTTTCACCTCTGGTGATGATACTGAGGAACTGGCAGCAACCTGCATTGGGAAGGATTCTGATGCTGTATCTAGGCTTAGCAGAAGAGAGTGCCATGATCAATGAGCAATGTCTGCTGGGCATGGGAAAAGGAAATGACAGCGCGGATTTGCTATCCCTGTCCTAGTGCAGTCTCAGAAAGTTAGATTATCACATATATGAAAAGATAAGTAGAAAACAGGCAGTTCCAAAGAGGAAACGGTAGATAGGATGAGAGGAGACAGAGTAATCATGGCAGAGATGGTGGTGCTCGTTAAACATTGGATTCAGTCCTGCATATTAGTTGGGTCATGTGACAAGTTCTGAGCCCAGAGGTATAAGCAGAAATGGTGTGTCACCTCCAGACTGGGGCGGAAAATACCTGTGTGCCATTCTTTACTCTCTCTTTCTTTGTTCCGGTGATTAAGGAGGCCTCTTGTTCCAGATAGTACAGCTACAACATGGTGTAACTTCTGTCACCCTGGTCACCCAGAACTATGTGGAGCAATGCCCCTGGCAACCTGGAATGAACCCATAGCCTACGAAAGAAAGAAACCTTTTTTGTGTTCACTGGAATTTCAGAGTGACTTTATTACTGCAGCATAACTTTGCCTATTCTGACTAATATAGTAACCAAAAGAGAAGAGTTTTTTTTTCTTTTTTCATGTTCTGTCTACATTTGAGATGACTATTTTTTTTTTAAGGTAGAATATTGAAAATCATTTCTGGTATTTATGGGAGTTGCCAGCCCAAAAAATGCTGTTCAAAGTGGTAATTACAACCCTGCAAAATAGCGAAAATGTTTGTGAAAGTAATATGAAAGCATAAGTGATATACAAATATAATATATTTTAAACACTGCTTCTAGTACTAGTACTTACTATACCAGTAGTACCACCACTGCTTGGAGCCAGAGAGGATGGTGTGAGGGATCACTTATGAAAAGGAGAAGAAAGGCTTCAGATTTATGAAAACACTACTTGGGCTAGAGAAATCTAGATATAAAAGGTAAAAGAGAGGTTGGCATTTTAAGCATATGTCAAAGGATTTCTTATGAAAAAAAATGCTGATTACCCCTTGATCACAATTAACAAAGTATTTCTAGGCCAGGAACTATTCACCAGTCTCTTCCAAAATGTTTATACAGACAGTTCAGCTTACACACTTGCTCTACACAGGGCTTGTTGATCAGTTTTCTTATTTTCTTCTCAACCGCTGTTCTTCCTTATTCCCATCACAACGCTTAGTATTTGTACTACTGTGTAATTGCCCAATCTCTTTTCTCTCTGCTGGCCACTTCCCATTCCTATATTTCAGAGCCCTGTGCTGCGCTCACTGTCATTATAACCACTTACGGTTTGCTCATTGTTCTTAGGCTCCATAAATCTCTGCATCTCTGATGGTTTCTTTAAGACACATTCCTACAAGTGCAGTTTCTGGGTCAGAGATGTAAGGAACACTTACTTCTTGATTATATAATCACCCCAAATCTCAAAGGCTTAGCACAAAAAAATGTATTTCTCATTCATGCAGCTGTCTACTGAGGATGTCTAGTGGGTGGCCTTCAAGGTGGTGATTCAGGGACCCAGGCTTTCTAGCTTGTCACTTGGCCAATGTCACATGTACCTTTGAAAGCTAGTTCAAACGGGGAAAGAGGGTGGAGAAGGCACATCTGCTTCTTAGTCATGTAAGCTTGGAAATGCCACATACCATCTCCATTTATTTTCCATTAATGAACACTCGTCACCCAGTACCACACTTACTGCAAAAGAAACTGGGGAATATAGTTTCTGGCTGGGCAGGCACTTCCTAGCATGACCCACACACTATGGTGCACAGATAACCATCTCTGGCCACAAAGGGTATTCCAAGTCCATTTGCATTAATTCTGCAAGGAAAGTCCCAGACACTGTTGGGTCACATGATTGACTAAGATGACTAACATTTCACCACTTACTCTCTTCCCTTCCTTCTCTTATCACTAGGACTCAGTAAAATCACTTTGATTCCTATAGTGTGTACCTCTTTCCCTTCCACTTTCACCCAGAATCTTGGCAGTCTTGCTTAAGGGGAAAATTTCCCTTTTGGGGGGTAAGAAGTAATTTTTGCTGACTGCCCTCATTTGCTCCTGTGCCCTTCTCCTGACCTAGGCTGCCTTCCCCCTCTCTCCAGTCTGAACAGATATTCCTCTACCATTTGAGTTTTCTCCACAAGACTTATCTTTTGGGGCCTCTCTGGAAACCAGCCCGCTCTACCCTTTTGGGATTTAGATTTTCAGAGTATGTTCTTGCTGGTTCTGGGCCCGCCATTCACCTTGTCTCCTGGCCTGCTTACAGTCATACTATTTAATTCTGTCCCCAGGTCTGGGGAGATGTAGCTTGTTTCTGGCTGGCTTTAGTGTTGATCTTGAAGGGCGGACTTGGAGACCAGGGCTTGTCCTTGGGCCTGGTGGCATCTCCTGCAATGGTGATTATGTAGGCATGGGAACAAAAGGTAAGGCACTTCTACCCCAGGTTCCGTTTCCTCATTTTAATAGTCAGAGGTGTAAAGAGGGAGAGCAGGATGGAGAAATGATGTTAACTGGTTTACACACTTCCCTGAACACGATACTAGGTTTTCTGGGGGCAGGTAGAATTGCCCAAGGAGAGTGCTGAGCAACACCAATGCCTTGGGAGAACTAGAAAACTCCCAATTGGGACCAGGAGTGACTATCACACATTCTGGAATTGGATGCCCTTTCCAAGACCCCTAGGATCCAAGGTTCTTCCCATGAAATAGCCTTGGCCACTAAACTTCCTCCAAAGGAATGCAGCAGATGGGACAAATTTTCATTCATCAGCAGGCACTAAGAAGTACTTCCAGGAGAAGCAACAGTTCATCGCTTTCTTTCAGAACTGGTGATGCAGGTGCTCTAATGTGGGCTGCAGTTGTTCTTCTAGCCCCTGGAGCTCTCTCTTCCCCCTGCTTCTCCCTCTCCATTTCTCTGAGAGTCAACTCCACAGGAGAGCGTTGGCAAAGAAACTGTCTCCAAAGCCAGGCAGTTGCTTACTTCTGATGTGCCTTGTACTTCAGATGCCACCCCCCCACACACACACACCTGCTTTTAGGATAACCCTCAGGAATGGACCTTTTCTTGATGGGGAAGGGAGGAGGAAAGACACTTATTTCCTCAAGAAGGGTGGGGCAGGGTAGCAGCCGAGAGAAAGCTGCTCTGTCTGGAGAGGAAGCCAGAAAGGAAGACAGAGTCTCTTTGAACTTTTCCCACTGAAATGACAGGAAAATTGCAAAAACATCCCCCAGACTGGATCAGGATGCAAAGGGAACAACCAGGAAGGCATGGCTCCTTTGAAGGTTTCCCGCACTGTGTGAAGTATGGTTTCTAGAGGGAAACACCAGCTGGAGTGAGCAGCAAGCCTGGCTGCTCAAACCGACCCCACACTGGAAACAGGCTCAGTGGTGCTGCTGTATTCCAGGTGGTCACCAGAGCCAGACGAAAGGGGAATATAAGAAGTAGATGCTGATGAGCTGGCTGGTGACAGGGGAGGATCAGGAGAGGAATGCAGGGGCCTGCAGAAAAGGCGAGTTAAGCAAAGACAAGACCATCTGGGATCCAGAGAGACTATGCTGGTGAGGACCAGCAATGGCCTAGAGGGATCCAGAACAGGAAGGTCAGCATTGGCCTCAAACCAGGAGACAGGTTGGGGTGCAAACAAAATTCACTATGTAATCTGTGGGACCCAATGTGAAATGAAAATCAAGGCCCCTTGTTAAAAAATAATGAGGAATTTTAAGATGGCAACAACAGTGCATTAAACCAGTGTGGGTCCTTCTAAGCACAGGACCCTGTGTGGTTGTGACTGCAGCTGCTCAGGTCACATGCTTATGAGGCTGGCCCTGGGTGTGAGGTTCTCCAGAGTGAGAGGTTTTCAAGCTCCTGTGTAAACGGATGCCAAAAGGATGAGTCCAGGCTCTAAATGTGAAGGCCAGGAGTGAAAAAAATCCAAACTCCCTGAGGAGGCTTTTGGTTTTAAAAAATATTGGAGAAAAATAAAGACTCTCCATTAATGGCACGTTTTTAACTTTTAACAGGCCTTCACATCTCTAAAACCATATAACAAAGGGGACAATTTTATGAGCCAAGATATGCATAGCACATTTTATGTTCCACAACAACCTGTTTGTTTGTTTGTTTTTGTGGGTCCTTAAAGAACACTAAAAAAGTAAGTGTGGGGTGGGGAGAATTGTCTGTATTTCTATTTCTTCATCAGATGTCCATATTTCTTTTAGAAAATTCATCCCTCTCACCATTCCTCCTTTTTGTCCAAGATGTCTGGACATTTCTCATCACTAGTCCAGGCCAGTTTTGTTTCTTGTCACTGTGTACATCTTTCACAGTTTGGAAGCCACAACTCCCCAGTGTTGTTAGAACTGATGTCATTTGGTTGGCCACACACTCCCCCACGCTCTAAGCACCACCCACCCTCAGCTAGTCAGTCAATACAGATATCAAACACCCTCTGAGAACAGAGCCCACAGAAAAGTAGAAGATCTGGTCCTAGAACTTGAGGAGGGAAATGAAGGAAACTGAGGGTTCGAGGAAGAACAAGAGGTGGCATGAGACCCAACTGCTTTTCCTGCACTCTTGAGTCTGTTTCAAATGCCTCTATCATGTCCTGGTTCAGCTTCCCTTTCTGGGTAAAGGGTGAGGTGGGATCACAATTACCTCCTGGGATGGGATGCATCTCCACCTGCAGCTCTGAAGATGTGGGATGATCAGATTTAGCAGGACCTGACCTCCTTGCTCTCCACCTGTGGCCTCAGGGAGCAGGGACTGTCACTCTGGGCATGTGGCCAGGTATTTTCTCTCCTCAGTGGGGTTTCTTGGACCTCTCAGGAGAGACGTACTGACCATCCCCTCACATTTGGAGATTCTGCCCAGTGGAATGATTTGTGTCCCTGATGTCAGGCCAAATCTGCAAAACTTTTGCTCAGCAAGACTGTTGAGACCATGGATCTCCTCAAGATAGGAGGAGGAGCTAACTTCAGATGGAGACCCCTGTGGTGATGAAGAGTTATACTATATTCCATTGCCCAGGGGAGAGTGTCCAAGGAGAGTCTGGGAACTAGAAGTAGAGTCAAGAAAGCAAAGAATTTCCTTTCCACCCAGCCAAGCCCTGCTTGTAAACGATCACATGAACAGCTTCTTAGCAGAGGGGCTGAGGAGAGTCCTCAGGTTGGCCCCCCTGCCTCCAGTCCTACTGCCTCCTCAGGGTGGGGTTGCAGAGGGGGAGCAGAGCCAAGTGGCCCCACAGGGTCTTTGAGGGACAGGAAAAGAAAGGCCCCATGGGGCCCCAATCTGGAGACAGGATTGAGGCCGGCCTCACCTGCTCTTCCTGCTGACAGACAGCAGCCCCGCTTAGCAGCCTCCTGAGGTCCTCATTCCTAGCTGTTGCCCCCTCCCCCACACCACCCGACCCCCAGTCTGTGGGGCAGCCTCCCAGGCAGCCTGGGACAGGAAGAGGCCGGATCAGGGACAGTCCCCTAGGGAGGCCCAGAGGTCAGGGCGCAGAGTCTGGGGCCCGCGGGGCGGCCCTCACCCCCTGGCGGTGACGGCAGCCGGCGGGAGCCCGGCCAGCGGGGCAGCGGGAGCCCGGGGCAGGCCAGATGCCCTCGTGGCCGGGGTGGCCGAGCCTGCCAGCTGTGGGGCCCGCCCGTGCCAAGTCTGCCCTGGCTCCGTCTAGTCGTAATCGATGCTGGCGCCAGGCCAGGCCCCCTGCCAGCTCCGGTCACACTCGGCTAGCGCGGGAGGCCCAGCCCATTAACTCCTCGCCAGGGCCCATTGTCTGGGCCTCGCCCGGCGCTTTATTTACTCCGGGGCTGCAGGGCTGGGGCCGGCGGGCGGGCGGGGGTGAGGGGCGGAGGGGCGAGGGCTGCTCCGCCGGGCCGCGAGGGCGGCCGGCGGCGGTCAGGGCCCCAGGGCAGGGCATGCTGGGGAGAGTTTGTTTAGTTTTTAGGGTTTTTTTTTTTTTAGCCCCACATCAAAGATTCCCGGTAAAGGCAGAGCGGGACAAATGCACGTCCAGAGGCCGACCCGGCACCTTAGGGGCGGGGCAGGCACTGGGGACTGGATCCTTAGCTCCCAGACAGTGGCCTTCCAGTCCTCTGAGACTGTTCACGTTGCAGACCTGCTACGGTTGGGGGAGATTTAAATTTTGGTGTCCTCCCAAAGGCATGGGGAGGGGACGGGCGGGATAAGGACGTGGCACCGAAGTTTCAAAGTTTAAATCTCCTCCAGCGATAACATGCCCTCTTCCATTTTTTAAGTTGGCATTTAAATTTTTCGGGGTCAGATATTCAGGTGACTGAAGATTTGACTTTGCGTTGTGAACACAATGCAATGTGCAGATGATGTATTATTGAATTGTACACTTGAAGCCTACGTAATTTTATTAACCAATGTCACCCCATACACTTAAATTTTATCTCAAGTTTAAATAGTGCCGAAGGATGTCCTTTCTAGCATTTCATAAACATTGATTTTTTTCACCTTCTATTTGCCTTTTTTTGATATTACATTACAGTCATGAAAATGCAAAGAAAAACAAATATTGACATTTTAAAATACAAATTTTTAATATCTCTTTTAAATGTCCAAGGGAGTCTAATATAGCAATGATATCCTCCATTATTCATTTAAAAAAATGGAGAAACAAACTAATTCTTCAACAGTCTGTTTTTTTCCTTCCATGAGCTTGTATTTCCATTCTTGTAATAGATTTTATCCAAATGTAACATATTTTTATGATTGCAAATTTTATTAATACAATTTAACAATTTTTGTTATGATTTTAGTTGTTGCAGTCATTAACACTCGATTGATCAGAACAATATAAATAATTGTAAAATTTGATAAACTAACATGAAAAGTAAATTTTTCTTTGAAATACATCTCTTAATAAGGTGGTTGGGGCAAGTTTTCTTCCTAATTAGTGCGTGTATTGTGGATGACTATTATTTATTGCTAGACTGAAGTTTCAGCATCTATTTTAGTCTCATGTTTTATTTTTATAGATTTAAACATTGTTCAAATAGTAGATAAGTGGAAAACAATGAGTTTTGTTATAGGAATGTCATTCAATTCTTTGAACTTCCAAGCCATATGCCTAAGATTATTATCAAATTGTTTTTAATGATCCACTGACAATTTGATTAGCATCTCCTTCAATTTTGATGAAAGCCAAGAATTGGAAACCACCTGACTGGTGAAAAGCCTTGTTTACCCCATCTTAGAGTTATGCAGAGTTCTCAAACCTATTCCATAATACAAGGCCCACAGTGGAGGTCAGAATAGATGAGAGGTACAGCTTTCTCTTCTAAAGCCTTCTATTCCATCAGGTGAGAAAGGGGATGCCTAGTCCTAGGTGCCTTTTTATGAAGATTACTTTTAGGAAAGAGCATAGAAAATTGAGTATCAGAAAGTGGATTCTCTTTAAACTTTCTTGATTTACAGTCCTCTTTGATCATTCTTGGGGTACTATACCTTAATTTTATGAAAATTTACTTGAGGGCCAGAACTTAAATTTTGACTCTTCTGGTAGGACTGAGCTCAAAAATAGATATGATTTAAATATACAGATGCCTGTGGCATTTAATAAATCAGCAAAAAATTGAGAGGCAGCACCTCCAATATTTGTTACATTTATAAATTATATACATGTACTACTCTCACCCCATTTTATGTGGATTAAATTTTTAGATTTTAAAAACAAAGTTTGTTGTATTCCCTACCCCAAATAGATTGTTTTGTGAATCTTCTTTGTAATACAATGCTCCAGAACTTTCACTCAAGGTTGTTCTCAAAGTCCCAGGGAATGTGGGGGGAGGGGTAAGAGATAGCACTGGGAACTTTGTTCTCTATTTCTCAAAAGCCTGGAGTCTTTCAGTCAATATTTACTAAGAGTATGTGCCAGGCACTGTGCTAGATTCTGAGACTACAAAATGACACAATCTCTTGTGGCACAATAGTGTGAATATAGTTAACACCACTGAACTATACACTTAATAATGGTTAAGATGGAAACTTTTATGTTATGTGGTCTTTTTCCACACAGAAAAAAGACACAGTCTCTGCTCTTACAGTGATTACAGAATTTAGTGAAGGCAACAGAATTCACTCATTTGTTTATCTGGCAACTTTTAATGAACAGAGAGACAATCATGACCCAGGTCCTGTGTAGGTCCTGGGGAGAAGCCTGTAAGCAAAACCAGGTACAGTTAGTCTCTTTTGGAGCTGACAGTCCAAGCCAGACAGGAATATGCACCTGCACTGCCCAAGACAATACCTATTAGCCAGCCACACTTGACCATTTAAATGAATTAAAATTAAATAAAATGTAAAATTCAGACCCCAGTCCCACGAACCATATTTCAAGTTCTCAGTAACCACAGGTTACTGTGCTACCATATTAGCGTAGATCAAGAACTTTTCCATCATTGCAAACAGGTCTAAGTGCTTAGTGTGGTCACTATACTGGATGGGATGAGCTAAATCATCAAGTAGGACCCTTGTCAGCCTGTCCAGTGCCTTGGTGGCAATTTATAAAAGGTTTTTCCTCTGGGTGGGTGCAGCTCCAGACCAGGGTTCAGGTTTGGGGAGTAGAAAGTGGTTCTGGGCCTAAGAGAAGTCAAAGTCTATAGAACAGGATATGTAAATCATCATGTGGGAACTAGAGCCTTGGAAGTTAAAGACTCAGGAGCTTTGAGTTCCAGTCTAATGTCGTCTCACACTGTACTCTCCCACCAGCATTCCATGTGGCCGTGCTCAGCCTAAGCCTTTCTCCCTTCTCTGTACCAACCAAATTTACTTCAAGGTCCAGTCGAAACACCACCTTCTTTCTTCCAAAGCCTTTTTTGATCTCTTTATGAGGCTAATGAACATTTATTGAGTATATATTATATTTGTGTTATGGGTGGGCATGGGCAGTGGAAAATGGTGGTGCCAAGATAAAGATGAAACCTTTCAATATGAGTGCTTTTAAGTCTCCACACCACATGGCCAATATGGTAGTTTCACCATCAACAGCACACAGTCAGCAGGCAATAGGAAGGCTCTAGGACCCTGCTTCTAACCCGTGTCTCCTAGAGAACAGTAACTGTGCCTGGCATACCTTTGTCCCCACCTCCTGCCTCATGTTACACATAAAGACACCAGGAAAGGATTTGCTCTGAGAAATGGTGAGGCTAACCCTTACCAGCTAACAATGACTTAAAGGTCTCCAGAGAAGCTCTAAAGAAGCCTGAATGTCAATAGCCACTTACCCTAGCATAGCTTTCAAGAACACAGAGATGCGGGCAGCTCTTAGCCTTCCTATGCATCGGGAGAGCCACCTTGTCTGAAGAAGTTTCAGTAGGGGTTCTGGAGTGGTGGAGATGCATCTCAGCATAACCTCCTGCTAGCATCTGGCTAACTGCCTCTTTGACCCTGCAGAACCTGTCTGGAGTTTAGATTGTTTCATGGCTGGAACCTTGTTCTGGCTAGTTTCCTGACCAGGGCCCAGGCTCATGGAGCTGCTGGATGATGAACAGCCTACACCCTTGGTTGCTCAGGATCAGTGGCATGGGACAATATAAGGAACATTTTGGAGCCAGAGAAGAGAAAGAGGGCATGCCTTGGTTCTCACTCCCAACTATCCTGACAGCAGGAGAGTGGTTAACATATAAGGGCTGCAGGAAGAATAAAGCCTTGGCTAAGTGGTGGGAAGGCTGAGGAGAAAGGAGGTGATAGAAAAGAGGAGAGAGAGACCAAGATTTACGGAGCTGGGAGGGACCTCGTTTCCTCTCTATTTTATAAAAAAAAAAAAATTGTGCCAATTTTGTGTAAAGTGACATAACTGCTTGTAGGAAAGTTTGGGATGATAGCCTAGCCTGTTGAGTGCCCACTCAACTTTTTATTCTGGTACCCAATGCTGCTCTCTCCTCCTACTCTGCACAGTTGGTGTCTGACAAGACTTCCCTCCCAACCCCAGCATCGCTGCCACACTGCCACATGCCACTCAAGGTTCCCAGGCCGGACGAAGAAGCTAAAGTGAGACCTGTTAACCACATTATCTTAAAATACCATCAGGATAATCCCATCATACCCAACAACCCTCACATCCCCAGTCACCACCAGATGCCTGAGAATCCTGGTCATCCTCATCCCCCAGACTTTTGTTCCCATTTAGCTCTGTAATCCTCATTTCCCCAAATTCTTTCACTTTTCTCTCTTGAACTCATAATTTATTATTGGCAAAATCTTCCCATGTGCTCAGCCTTCTCTCTGAACATTCTTTTACCTTTCTGGTTGAATGGAACCCTCTCTAAACCCCCAAACACAACTTTCTTTCAACCACCTCCTGTGGCGGCTGTATCTTTTCCTGCTTTCCTCATATTAATGTACCTGACAGCTTTTTCTAGGATTTTCTCTTTCCTCACACTAAAACTCCAACTTCTCTGAAGGCCATGTCATCAGAACGAACCAGCCACCACCCCTTCTAGTTGTAGACATTTACCATACTCAGGGAATATTCTAGTGCCTGGCTCATGATCTTTCTTTCCACCACCACTCCTTCATTATTTTTTAAGACCTTAACACTCATTCTTTCATTCAACAAATATTTTCGAGCACTTACTGTGTGCCAGGTACAGTTCTTAGAAGTGAGGATGTAGGGGTAGGTTAAAGAAAAAATGTCCCAGCCCTCAAGGTTTTTACATTCCCACAGGTGCAAAAATAATCGACAAATAAATAAGTACTTACTGCATAATGTAATGTTAGGTAAAGATGCTATGAAAGGAAAAAAGGCGGGTGAAGGAGTAGTGACAAGGGATGAAGGAGCTATCTTAGAGACAGTGGGCAGGGAAGGTCATCTATGTAAATGACCCACCCAACACCTACCATTCGTGGTCTTTGACCTCCTGTCTCCTCTCACCCACTCCCATAGCTATAGTCTGTAACTCGGCACTTCTGAACCTTCCATTCTCTGACCACCACTTCCTGTGTTTAGATCCTCTACTCTATTACCTCTACTCTATTTTTTGTCCCCTTTGGGATCTCCATTCCACTGAACTCACCCCTTTCACTGTCCATCAGTCCCTTCATACACTCATTAATCTCCTCTCCAGCTTGATTCTGTGGTCTGTGACAATCATCACCCTTTTACACAAAACTCTCAACTCTCTTGGCCCTTTCCCTTGGGTTGGACTCTCCTGATACACCTCGACCCTGTTTAACCCCAGCACTCATCTACTCTGCACCTGCACTGAGTAGCTGAACATCACTGAGGAAAATTCACAGCCACGCTGACTAGCCGCACTTTACATTTCTGACCACAAACCTCAAGTGGGCACTCAGTTTGCCTGGTAATCCTACTGTGTTTCTCTACTAAATTCACTGCCCCACTTTCCAGATGAGTGTTTCACATCTTCTCTCCTCCAACCCTCAACATCCCCTCTTTTTTCCCTGCTATTAGCAGATGACCTTGCTTCTCATTTCACTGAGAAAATAGATACAATCATACAAAGAGTACCTATCTTCTGACCACCTGATCTCCCAAGGTGTTTGCAGCTATACTTTACCCTCTGCTTTCCTTTCTTATACTGATGACCTCTTCTTAAATTCTGAGCCAGCCCCTCCACTTGTATACCAGATTCTAATCCCTTCACTTACTCGAAGTCTGCCCCAAATCATCCTTCTCTTTCCTGTACTATCCAACTGCCCCTCGCTACCAGATTATTTCTTTCAGCATATAAATATGCTATAATCTCTCTCATTTTAAAAACAAACTCTTCCTTAATCCTATATTCTCTTCAGCTCCTGCCCCACTTCCTTTCTTCCTACATCCTCACCCCATTCCCTCGCAGCCCGCTCTAACCAAGCTTTTGTTTCCGCTACTCCATTGAAACTGTACATGTCCAAGTCATCAATGACCTCCTGCTGGCACATCCAAAGGTCAGTTTCCTGTCATCTCACTCAGTCTGTCAGCAGCATTTGTACAGGAGAGAAATTGCTCCTCCTTCAAACACTGTCCTCACTTGGTGTCCAGGACTCTGTCACTGGTTTCTCTTCTTTTTTTTCTTCTTTTTTTTTTTTTTTTATATACTTTAAATTCCCATGATTGTTTTGTAACTACTATTTTGCACTTCTTCATCCCTTCACCTTCTTCATTTTTTTCACTCTTCTTGACCTCTAAATGTTAGCATGGTGTGGGGACTTCTTTCCAATTTCCAGTCTCTTCCTGATCACATCCCATCTAGGCCTGTGCCTTTAAATGTCGTCTAGAGGCTGGAATCTTTGAGGCAATGGGGAACAGAGCAGAGAATGAAACAGCAGCTTCAGTTCTAAAATTCCTGGCTGAATGTGAATCCCTGTTTTGCCCTTGATGAGCTGTGACATTGTTGTTAAACAGTCCTCTGTGCCTTGGTAAGATAGCATCTTACATGGAGTCTCCCAAAAGCAGAGTCTGAGACAAAGGCTTAAGTGTCAGTAGTTTATTTGAGAACTTGACCTAGCAAATAGGAGCGAGGGAGAAGAAGAGTGAAACAGGGATAGAGGGTTAAGTTAACCCTATGGGTGACTGTTGCTGGATCCCAGGAACTCTTGAGGGAAATGTAATGAAATATACTTCAGAACCTGCTGGAAGAAAGGGAGGGTCACTTACCCATTGGCTCCTGTCGAGTTACCCCATGGATGTGAACTTCTCTGCACTTGTGGGTGGCTCATGTGTCAAAGTCAAGTGAGTTCTCTGAGTGTCACCCATACCACAATGACAGGAGGCACACACTGTCAGACTGCATTTGCATGACACTAGTCAAGGCCTGTGCAAAATGGGTTACTGCAGTAGTGCATGGAACCAGAGGTGAAGCCGAGGGGATCTAAAGCAGTACACAACACGTGCCCATATAGACAGAGATAATTAGAGATCTCTTCCTCATAGGATTGCTGGCCCTTAGTATATGATCATTTACATGGTGGTGACTCTGACCCTGATATCTTCCCTGCCTAGTGGGCATCTCAGAGACCTATCATGTCCAAAATAGAGCCCTGACTTCCTGCCCCTCCCCCAACCCAATTCTTCCTCCAGTCTTCGCCACCGATTTTGAACAGCCTGGATTCACCTTTCTCCCCGACCCTTCACATCCAGTCCATTATCAGACTCAAAATATACCCCAGTCTGACCTCATTCACTTCCATCACAAAGCAACCAGCCTGGGCCAAGTCACATCCTCCCTTCCTTGGCCCACTACAGAGGCCCCACAACTGTGTCCAGCCTCTGCTCTTGCCTCCCTACAGTTTATTCTCCCACAGCAGTCTGAGTAATAATGTTACTGCCCTGATTAAAGCAGCCCTCCATCAGCTTCCTGTTATCATTTTTTAATAACAGCTTTATTGAGATATTGTTCACATAGCGTGTAATTCACCCATTCAAAGTGTACAATTCAATGGATTTTTTGTTTATTCACAGGATTGTATGACCATTACCATGATCAATTTGGAACATTTTCACCACCCCCATTAGTATTCACTGCCCATTTCCTCCCAAACCTCCAAGGCCTTGGCTAACCTACTCGAGAGATGAATCTACTTTCTGTCTTTATGGATTTGCCTATTTGAGACATTTCACATAAATAGAATCATGCGATATGTGTCTTTGTGACCAGTTTCTTTTTCCTGTTATTCTTAAAATGAGAACTGAACTCCTTGCCATGGTCCGGAGCTCACCTGAGGTTCCCCAGCTTGCTGCCTGCCTCTCCCAGTCTATCTCCTGTGTCCTGCTTTGAGTAGGTCCCACTCCTTTGCCTTCCTGCAGACCTTGCTTGTCCCTCTGCCTGGGACTCCCTTTCTCAGATCTGTGTACTGGCCACTTCTCAGGATTTAAGTGTCTGCTCAAATGTTACCTCCTCAGAGAGGACTTCCCTTTTTTCCACACCCCCCTCAATCCTTACCCTTTCCCCTTACTATCTGAAATATTTATGTGTTTGTTTATTTATTTGCATACTAGCTCTTTCCCCCTTTAGGCCTTCATAGAGTGGGGATTTTGTGCTATTCACACTTGTATCCTCAGCACTTGGAACAGTGCTGGACACATGGTTGATGTTTAGCATTTGTTGCACAAATGCATGGGTAAAGCTTCTGGAAATCCCTCTAGGGAGTTTCCATGATTCCTTCCGCCCCCTAAAACAGTGTGAGACACCTTCAAATTTACAAGTTCCTCTTTAGGTTTACTGAAACCCCACTATGTTAAAATCATTTTCTTTTCCTGCTGAATATTATGGTCCTTACTAGTATATAACCACCACCTCCATGCACAAGCCAAGCTCTCTTCTCTCAGGCTCTCCTCCTGGGGTCTCTTCCTGGGGTCCCTTGCTCCCCCACTTAACAGTTGTGAGGGTTACTGTTCCAATACAAATAAAACACCATGGCCTGAAGACACCCAGTCCTCAGTTATCTGTGCACCATCATCTCTCAAGTTCTAGGCTTGTGCTCTGTACTTGGCCTTCTTTTATCTTGCCTCTTTGGAACCCTGATATTGCCTAATGGGAAAACAGACCTTTTTATACATTGCTCATGGGAATGAAAATGGCACAACCTCTATAGTGGACAGTGCAATATCTCTCTAAATTACAAACACGTGAACCCTTGGACCTTGGTACCTGCGCACTTCTGAAAGGACACGTCTGGCACTGTTCAGCAAAGGATTGGAGACTGACCACCTCCTGCCATCAGTAGAGAACTGGTTTAGAATAGGGAACATTTTGCAGCTATGAGAAGAAATAGAGAACCCTCTACGTGCAGATATGAAAAAATCCCCAGGATATACTGTCAAGAAAAACCATGAATATAGTAAACTATTGAATAACAAAGAGGAAAACTAAGAAGATATATTTACATAAAGAAATACTAGGAAAGTATGAAAATTTTTATGTATCAGGGGATGGGAACTGTTAGGGGAAAATTAGGAGGAAATCTCGTTGACATTTTATGTTGTTTTTGTATTTGAATTGTGTGACTATATTACATATTAAAAATAAAATAAATAAGTAAAAATATATTTAAGAAAAATCACGGTTCTAGTTTGGGGGTGCTCATCTTCTAAGGAGTCTGATATCTTTCAAAAAATTGAAAGTGCTCAGTAGTCATGGTTGTGTGCAGATAGTAACCCCTATGACGTTGTCTGTGATGTCTGGGGTGTGGCCTGTCAGCTTACCAAGGATGGGCCTTGTTTTATTCAACAGTGTGTTCCCAACACCAGCACAATGAACAACACACAGTAGGCACTCACTAAACATTTGTTGAATAAAATAAGAAATTAATGCATGAATAGAAAGATTCCTAACTCAGTAACAGAACGTTTCAGTCTTGCCAAAAAAGTCTATACTGATATAAAATTGTCAAAATGAATGGATCTGAGCAAGGAGGAAAATAGCAATGCTGTTTAAGTCAGAAATCAGAAGGTGGCACTCTAGATTTGTGTGCTGTAGCTCTCCCAACAGTGGATTTCCTGGAATTTTCTTGACACATGGGGTCTGGATGACCATAATGAGCAAATGCTGAATATAGTGTTAAAACAGCAATAAAGCAAAAACAAAATCAAGAATAGAAACCCTAGGCAGGATCACCTTGTCACAGGCCTTTTTGTCAGTCACATTTTCAGGAGCTTAGAGTTCTTTCATAAGGCTTTGCCTCCATGTACCTGAAGGGAAACCATAATCAGTGGGCGATTCCCAGCCACACTCTGTGCTTGCAGCCACGTGGCACTGCTGAGAAAGGGCCAAGCCCAAGTCTGGAGTACACAGTGGACTCCTGGCCCTGGTGGGGTGGGGCTGGGTGGGGTAGGGTAGGGTGGAGTAGGGTTGGCATCAGTTATACCACTTTAAAAATGTCAGGTTACGCGGGGGCCAAAATCGAAGCTTGTTCATTGCCCACCCAGCACACGCCCTCACCTCCTCCAGTCCTGGCTGCCACCTTGCAGTTGGCCTCTTCCTGAGACAAGCGAGTGAGGACCAAATTGTGGCTTCTGCTGGGCCCTCTCTCTCCCTCCTCCCCACATCTGACTCAGGGGTTTCTGCAGATGGGTAGCTCTGTTTCCTTTCAAGCCTTCTTTGCCAAATTGCCCTCCCTCTTCCTATCCTGGTGGGGGAGTAGTCTCCAACAGGGAGCTGGGCTTTTTCTACAGACTAGAAGCCACCGAAGCCCTTAGCCGAGGCCATAGGGCCTCACAGGGAAAGTGTTGAATTGAAGCAATTTGCCTGGAGCTGGATG
The DNA here is from genome assembly GCA_030015415.1 of Cynopterus sphinx. Classification (NCBI taxonomy): domain Eukaryota; kingdom Metazoa; phylum Chordata; class Mammalia; order Chiroptera; family Pteropodidae; genus Cynopterus; species Cynopterus sphinx. The sequence goes on along the minus strand of CM057384.1, from coordinate 86,299,147 downwards.
TGAGATAAGCCAGAGGCCTGGGCCCTGTCACTGCCTGTGCCTGTCAGATTCCTGCCTTCCCATCTCTCCATTTCCCAAGTCTTGTCTCTGGTCCCAAGTGAACACTTCTTGGCTGTGACCTGGGGCAGAGCACCCCATGTGGCATCAACCAGATGTTCCCCTGGGATCTGAGCACATGCCCAGTAGCCAAGGGCGGGGCAGGGAGTAGGCTGTTATCAAGGGGCTGAGCCTGGGGACCCCACTAACTCATCCTGGGGAAGTGACCCAGTATGGAAGCTCCCGCACTTTTTCTTCAGTGCCTCAGAATGAATACTGTTCAGAAGTGTCTCTTGATCACATTTGTCTGGCCTAGAGGGCAACTGGGTATCTGCCCAGGCTCTGTGGCAACCTGCCCTGTTCTAGGCTAGACAGAGAACAGAGCCTGCCAGAGTCCAAGCATTGTTGGTTCAAGGTTGTCTTGACCAACAGAGAGGCCTGACCCTGCCAAATCTCACTTCCTCCTGTTTCTTCCTGTCCTTCCCACTCACCTCTCACACTCAACTCACCTTCTCCTTCAGGAGCTCCACCTCTACCCCTCCCCCAGGGGGAATGCCAAGCCCACACTACAGAGGCCCTCTGCTTTTTCCAGAAGTAAGTTGAAGTTGGAGTAGGGGAGGGGAGGAGAGGCCTTGGGAAGAGGGTCTGTGGCACTTCCCAAACTGGAATATCTACCTTCGGCTTTGGTGGAAAGCCCAGCAGACCCCTTCCACGACTGGTCACTCAACCAGAGCATTCCTTGTGGCAGGTTCAGGTCAAAGGATTGCAAGCTGGACCATGCTACCCACCAGGTGGACCAGGGTGAGGATCCCCTACCGGGTGCCTCAGGCCATGGGGCCTCTCAGGTTCCCTAAGAGGGAGGGGGCTGCTGCAGAGCCAGCTGCAGCTGTGGGAAACCACACACCGCAGCCTGCAGGTGCAAGGGGCCTGGGGGAAGGGGAGAGGATTAACTATTTCTTAGGAGCAATTCTTCTTTATTCCTTCTATTTCCAAACCCTGGCTTCCCCAAGATGCCGGGCACTACTCTCCGGAGTTTGAGGTGGGTACACAGCCACAGAAAAGTCAAAGAACTTGTGATCCAGGGATTCGAGAGACGAAGCCCTGCCCGAGAGGCCCTGAAACCTGCATAAAGAGGCCAAGGCACTATCATTGACTCTGGGCCAGCTTCGGAGGCCACTGAGAAACCTTGGGTATCATGTCCCTTTTCATGTTTGGCTTCCCCTTCCCCTGAGCAATTCCATGTCACGTGACCCTGTCTAAGGGGTGGGGGTGGGGGGTGGAAGGGAGCCTCATTCTTAGTTGCAGCACTCAGCCTCATCCCAGGATACCTCGGAGAGCTGGCACAGGAAACATTAGGCTCAGCCTCAGAGGAGGGGCTGGTGGCTGAGCAGACCTGCTCCCACTCAGCCTGGGGCCCTCGAATGGTAACCATTAGTGGCAAGTAAACCACAGCTTGGACACTGCTCTGGGGTTGTCAAAGGGGCTGGAAGCCATTCAAGGGGAAAGCTTTCACACGGTTCTCCGAAAGAAGGGTTCCTTTCAACTATGCCTGTCCCCAGAGCTTACTGTGGTGCTTAATGCTGCCCATCTGCCTGCCTGCCTGGCCTGGTTGGTTTGACTTTTCACCCTGCCGGTCCGTCTGCCCGCTTGGTGGAGCACCCACCAAGAGCAGTCTCTGGCAAGAGGCCCAGAGGCCCAGGATCTTGTGGGAAAGGCCAGATCTGCTTTTGTTTTAGCCATGTCCCCTTCTCAGTCTTCCCAGTATATCACCCCCTACTCTCTTGATCATTCCTAAATATGAGAAAGGTGACATTTTCTAGGAGGAACTGAATTTATTCTGTATACATGTCTGAGCACTCACTGCTTGTCAGGCTGTGCTAAAACTTAGTATGTAGAGCAATGTTCTTGCCCTGGAGGAACAGTCTGGTGGAGTAGACATTCACACTCTATTCAGAAAGATAGTCATACTCTATTCAGAGAGACATTCACACTTTATTCAGGGGCTCTGCTGGAAGGAAGGCAGCAAGGTCTTCAGGGACAGAGGAGAGGCCAAAGAGAACAATGAATGTCTGCAGAGAGCTCACAAATGTTATATGAAACACGCAGTGCTGGTTGTTTTGAATGAAGCAGAACAGGGTAAGATAATGCTTTGGATCAGACTGGGAAGATATAAATATGAGTCACAACATAAGGCAGTAGGGGATTGACTGATCCATAGGGCTTTTGAAATTCAGAACAGGGTTACTTTTCACTGGGGTAATCAGGAAAGGCTTCTAGAAAAACATGGTATTTGAATTAGGGGGAATGTCAATAGGTTGAGTTGGGGGAAGGCAGACTTAAGTATTGGGGACCTTGATGCCAAACCAGAGACTGGGGGAGGCCTCCTTCCCCTGGATGAAACACTTGGGAGGAAATTAAACATATAAAAAGGGTGAAAGATTCTACCAAGATACTAAAGCGAAGGAGTTTTCTACTGTCTTTCCTCTGGTTCCACTTTCTTAGGAAGGAGGGTGTGATTCCTTCTCCTCTGACCCATCAATTTCTGACCTTATAAATTTGCCCTGTCCTACCTTTGCCCTATCCTCAGCTTTCCCTCCTTTGCCCTACAGGAACTGTCATAATATTACCCATAAGAATAAAAAAATATATATTTGGCCGTTGCCTCCTTTTCCCAGCACAGCGCTTCAAAATCTCTTGTTATTTTCTGAACAATAGAAGTTTCTTTTGTTATTCGTAATGAGCCCATTTCCACCACACCTGAGTTTATGCTAATGAGATGATTTACATGGGCCCAAAGGTAGTTTCAAGGGAGGGGCTGGCCACACCAGGAAGACTGTGGGAAGGTATGATTAGAGGGTTGGAAATTTCATCACCACCCCACTCCCAACCTCTGGGGAGAGGAGGGGGACTGAAGACTGAGTTCGATCCTGTGGCCAATGATTTAATCAACCGTGTCTATGAGATGAAACCCCAAATAAGAATTCTGGACACTAAAACTCAGAGAGCTTCCTGGTTTGTGAATATATTGATGTGCTAGGAAGATGACCCACCCAATTCCATGAGGAGAGGGCACAGAAGCTCTGCACCCCTTTCCCCCAGGCCTTCCTTATATGTCTCTTCCCACTGGCTGTTCCAGAGTTGTATTTAATAATAAAACTCTAATTCTAAGTATAGCACTTTTAGTGAGTTTTGTGAGTCATTCTAGCAAATTGTGGAACCCAAAGGTGGGTTGTGGGAGCCAAGTCAGATAGAAGTGTAGGTGGCCTGGGGACCCCGTTTTCATCTGGCATCTGAGGTAAGGGAAGACTTCTTGGGGTCTTTGCCTTTTAACCTGAGGGATCTGACACTAATTCTGGGTAGTTAGTGTCAGAATTGACACTGAATTGAATCACAGTACACCTAGTTGGTGTCAGAGATATTTCAGTAAAAAAAAAAAGTGGGCTTCTTATAATCTTCCCTATAAATTACATGCCTTACCCCTTCTCCTGCTAGAAATGTCTCCTCATCTTCCACATCCACTGTCTCAGTTTTTCCAAATCCTTTTTTCCCTTCAAAGCCTACCTTCTTCATAACTTGGTACTAGGTGTGCTGCTCTGAAGCTCTTACTTGTATGCATGAATTTACCCTCCTGCCACATAGAATGTTTTGAGAAGGGCCTGCTGGTTGGAGAGTGCCCTGGGCAAAGAAGTTGCTTATTCAATGCTCCTTGGATAATAGGAGGGGAAGGCCGCATTGGAGTGAGGGAGGCCTCTACAGCAGGCTTCTCTACCTCTCTCCTTCCTCCATGTACTGTGTGAGAAGCAGGATCTTGGAATAGCAAGGGTGGGAGATGGGCTTTTGCTCTGCATCTCCCACCACCAATGGCCTTGATGGTCAATACAGAGTTTTAGCACCTTCCCTATTATGATTGCCAGTGCTCACTTAAGATAAGAAACACACACCCTCTTGTGCATGTACACACACACACACACACACACGGGAGCATGCCAAGCCCATGTCTGCATGCTCTGGGCTGCAGTTGAGAAGTGGTACACATAGGTTTGGTCTGGCCTATTCCTCCTCTCTCCCTAAGCTTTTTACCAACATTGCTCTTGGCAGTGCGCAGCCCTGCAGACTAAAAGCCAATGGAAAACGGCTCTCTCTTCTACACCCTCTTACCCTCCCTTCCACCGCACATGCTCCACCCAGCGCTGAAGCTGCCTCAGAGAGCCAAGGGTTGTGGCTCCTTTTTAAATAGCTGAGATAGAGTCTATTCACCTGAGACACAGGTAATCAGATGTGAGGCCCTGCCTCTTTCCCACCACTCTGGAAGATGAGCAGGTACTAGAAGTGTTGGAGCTAACCTAGGCTTCCCTTCTCAGGCCGCTGTGGCCTGGGAGGCATATGCAGAGGGTTTCAGAAAGTGAACCAGAAGGCGTTTAGGAGGTCCCCAGCCTTCTGCCATATTACTGCCCGTGGGGAACTGGTCTGAGTTGCCAGGCTGACGTTTGGCTTAAGAAAAAGTCTGGCTTTATGATGTTCTGAACTCCACCTTATCTCTGTCTTCCAGTCCTATCACTCTTAAAGCCTCTCCCAGGAACCTTGGGTCCTAGAAAGGTAGAATCTTAGCCATTTAGACCATCCCTGGAATATAAACGATTGTGTCCAGTTTTAGCTATAACTGTGGTATGAAAGGCTTGGTCTCCAGTTGAAGGAATGTTAAGGAGCAGCTAAGTGGCAGAGAGCTAGGACCTTTCCTGCCTGCCATTACCACACCCTGCTCTCTGCTCTTAAGTATATCCATTTTCCCAGCTCATTCCAAACTGAGGGTGAGGGGCTATGACTGAGGAATGACCCTAAAATATCTGGAAGGATTTTAGTTCTTTGCCTAGTGTTTGGGGAATCTTCTTTGTTAAAATTAGCTCTTTTTGAGGTATTCTCGCCTGACAGACCCACATCTCTTTATCATGGGGATCTGGGAAGACAAAACCCATCTCAGGTCCTAAATCGAATCCATGTCCAGTTTATCTAGCCCTCAATCAGGTTCTCTTCCAAATTTTCCTCCCAGCTACCTCAGCCCCAGACAATCACTACAGCAACACCAAAGCTACCTCAGAGCATTGAAATCTCACATTTTTAAAGTGGAAGGTACCCTCCGGCTCATCAATTCCAGTTCCCCATGTTTGAGGGGAGGAAACTGAAGCCCACTGATGTGAAGTGACTTCTCCAACATCACACAGCTTTGTAGAGGCAGAACTAAGATTAGAACTTAGGGCTTTGACTTCCAGTCCAGTGCCACTTCTTCAAAGCCACACACTTAGCATTCCCACTCAGTTCAGAGTCTGGGACCTGGAGATGAGGTCTTTTTATGAAGGGTGAGTTCATAAAATTCCCCTCCCCCGTCTCTTGCTTTGTGTCTCATTGCCTCAGTAAACTGCAGCAGGGCTCTGGGGTGGGAGGAGGCAGTAGGTGAGAAGGGCTGCTGAGCCGTGTCATGGCTCTACTGGGCTCCTTGCCTGGGCTGATGGGAGCTTGTCCAAACTGACCTGGGGAGCAGGTGGGGGCCCTTGGTCCCCAGAGCTTCTCTAAGAACAGTTTGTTCTGCAGGGGCTGCAGCTTGGGTGGAAGGAGAGTGACAGACACCAGCACAACCCTGGAGTCTGCTGCAGCTGCTTCCTGTTGTCAGAGGGTTCCTCCACGGAGGGGCTAAGCTCCCCGGCACCCCCAAACCCCTGCCTAACTCTCCACATGGTCACCTGCTCAGGAGGCCAGCAACTCCCTATGGACACAGAGGAAGACCGTGTTAAGGAGTGAGAGCTGAGGGAGTTCGTTTCTGGTAGCCAGGCACATTCCTGGCCTCATTGCTGTGCCAACAGGGTCCTGTCCTCTGAATGTATTTGTTTATTGCTGCCTCATCTTCCCTCCCCTGCCTGGAAGACCTTCCCCACCATCTCTGAAGAGCCAAATTCTCCTCATTTTCAGGGCTTCCTCAGCCTTGTCCAAAGTAACTCCCCTAGGCCATATGTGACTGTCCAACATGAGAATGGGGGGGGGGGGCAATGTTACACTGCCTTATTTTGTGGTTTGACATTTCACCTGAGTTTGTTTTGTCTCCTCTTGAAGACTTAAAGACAGGAAAATTTGGGTCCCTAACCACTGCCTCCTACTTCAAACAAGATCTCTGACAGAGCTGAGCTCAGAGCTGACCCTATTATAAGGGCACAATAAATCCTCACTGAATATTCCAATGTCTCTGCCTTGGTTCCTGCCTGAATTTCAGTCATGCCAGGCTAGGGCATATTGGGAGCAGAAGAAGAACGAGTTGGGCTCCCCTCCCTAGCCTGGTAGTCATGTTGCCACATTTCAGGAAGCTGACCAATCCCTTGTCCCTCTCCAAGCTTGCTCCCAGGCTTCCTCTGTCTGACTAATAATGGGAGTGTTATGGGGCTGGCCTGAATGTACCACCTCCTGCCCTGCAAAGGATTCTTGCAGTGCGAATGCTTGTAGGTGGATGACAAGGGAAAGGGAAAAGTGGTGGGTGCTTGCAAGGCTGCCCTCATGCCCACCTCTAGGGCATCACTCATAGAGCACTCACCATGGGGCCTCTCCAAACTTGCTCTTCCTTCTATACCCCAAATGTCAGGTAGGGCCCAGCTCATTCCCTCCAGGGGGCCTGAGGGGCTGGGGTAGGGGTGGAGTGAGCAGTAACCCAGGATTCGCAGCCCAGTGCTCTTCCCCCCATTGTGAAATGGCCTTGGATAAGGGCCAAGCAGGAAGCCGCCTCCTAGAGCCTCTAATCTGAGTCCTGGAGCCTGGGGTGTGAGGATGGGTCCCAGGCTCTCCCATTCCCAGTGAGGGCTGAGGCTAGCATGGAAGCCCACCTGCTAGGAGACTGCCTTAGCTTCTCTTGGCTAATTATGAGGGACTTATGCTTTTCCCCTGTTGCCCTCTGCCCTAGTCCCATGGAGCTTTCAGAGGGGTGTGAAGGGTAGTGGAAAGTATATGGGCCTGTGGCTCAGGTCTTCCAGCTTCTACTCTGCCATTACCAAGCTTTGTGACCTTGGGCAAGTCACTCTCCCTCTTAGGCCTCACTCAGTTTTCTTTCTTGTCAGTAACCAGGTGATAAAGGGTTGGTCTGGAAAGATCTCAGAGGTCTCTTGCAGCTTGATATTGTGACTCACTGAAGTCAGTGATTCATGAATGTTATTACCAGGACTTGGCTCTGATATAATGGGAAGCCTATTCATTGCATCCATCTAGGTTCCCTACATAACTCTGAATCTGCTGATCTCTCAGAGACATGGAATGGGCTTCCCTGGATAACTAAGGATGAATGATGACAGAGGCCAAGAGGTGAACAGCATCTGTTACTTTGGGGAGTTAGGACACCTGGATAATTTGTGCAGAAATTCTGGCTATCTAATTTCCTGTCCTTGATTTCCAGCCAGGAAATTGAAATTTTTGGGACCCCTAATCATCATGAATAAAGGGGCCTCTTCTCCAGCTCGTTACACCCATGGAAATGGGTGGGGGTGGGGTGGGGGGAGGAAGACAGGAAGAGAGTTCTTTATGCCACAGGCCTCCAACTAGGCAGGGACTGTTGGAGCAACAAACATACCTACTTTTCTTAGTCTCAGTTTCCCCTCATAGAGAATGGGTGGGGTGTGGCAACCCTCTCCTTCCTGAGGTTCAGCAAGGAAAGAAATCATCTAAGGGGAGAACCTGTTAAAGTTCACACATGCTACATGAGCGCCACCACCTGATTCTGTAAATGGCTGACCATCCGTGCACGTGGGGCCAGGGATGTCCATGAGGTGCAATCTGTGGGGTACATGGAATTCCTTTGTACCTTCCAAAGCACCTGAAATCCCACCTTGAGAGTCTTTTCTTTTTTTCATATTGCCTAAATTGCCTCTAAAAATGAAGGGTGTGTGTGACATATGTAACCATTTGTGATGAACATGTTAGCAGGGTTTAGCTCTCAGATGAGTTGGTTGCCTTTGAGCAGCTAGTTGAAGTTCTCAAGAGACTGGGGTTTTGGTGGGGGTAGAGGGGAGGGGTTTTGGAGGACGGAATATTTGTATGCAGGGCACTGCTTGAGTAGGAGGGGAAAATAACATTGAAACATGGACTTCCTCCTAGGCTTCCTAACTTATAACTCTACCACAGCAGTGTGAGGAAGACACTCCCATTTTACAGCTAAAGAAATGAAGGCTCATTGGGATTAAAGAAGTGACCTTCCTTCAGAGACACAGCCAGAATGTGCTGAGTTGGGCCTAGAACCTAAGGATTGAAACCTAGGAGATAGGATTTTGCCTGTGTGGTGGTGGTGGTGGTGCGGCTGGGATGGCATGGACAAGGGCTTGAAATGTGGATCCATGAGAGGGAGGGAGGGAAAATAAGAGGTAGAGAGCAGACTCCCAGGTTTTTCTACTCAGCCCAGACCTGTACTCTTTTCTGACGTCCCTCCCTTCCAACTACTACCTGCCTTTCCACCTCCTCTTTGAACATCTGAAAGCCTTTCTTCAGCCTGGGTTTCCCTCAGGCTGTGCTCATTTGCTCTTCCTCTCCTGCACAGAGACAGTGCAGCATGGTGGTTGGCTTTGAAGTCAGTGGACCCTGGCTCAAATCTTTACCCCAACTCTTACTAGTCGTGTGACCTGAGGCGCGTTTTCATTTCACCTCTGGTGCCTCAGTGTCTCTGGCCAAAAAATGGACCTAAACAACTCTCATCTCACAGGACTATTATGAGGGCTCAAGAGAATATATTTAAAACACAGAAGTGAGCTTGGCACTTAGTAAATTCTCAATAAATATAAACGAGCTATCATTGCCTGAGAAAAAAAAGAGTCCCTCCTCTAATGCAGAAATGGGTCAGCTTCTCGTGACCCCAGCACCTAGAGCAGTGCCCAGAACAAGTGGGCACTCATTCAGTCCTCGTTCAATGATGAATAAATGGTAATATCCGTTACACAGAAGCCTCTAGCCTCAGCATAAATGACTTAGAAAAATAATGACCACAATCTTGGCTATTATGGTCTAAGGTGGTGGGACAAGATTTGGGAAGGCTGTGGCTACCTGTGGCTGTGCTTTTGCGGTGAGGTCAGGGCGTCCCCTGCCGGCCCCTAAGGAGTGCTGCAGGCAAGTCCCCTCGGGGCACTCTGGCCCCAGAGATGCTGGCTTAGAGGGAGGAAGGGCATGGTGGCATTGCCTACTTCTCCTACTTTGCCATGAGCAAAGGGAAGATCATTGCTAACCACTGACACGCGTGTGCTCCTGAAACTTTCCAAGGCCCCTCAGGAAGGGGCGGGGCAGAGAAGCAGTAGCTCTCAGAATTTTGGAAGTGGGAGTAATCTTAGCAATTCAGTCAAAGCCCTTAATAAAATGGTGAAAAACAAAAACAAAAACTACTTCGCGCTTACTTTGAGCCCTTTACATTATCTCACTGAAATTTGAAAACAACCCTTTGGGGTGGATCCTATGCAGAGGAAACTGCAGATAAGTACCTAGGTCAAGGTCCCACACAAAGTAAGGGATCAGGGACAAAGCCAGGCCCCCTGACTTCCAGTTCAGTGTCCTTATGCTGTCTCTCCTGGGCACTGGGGCTGGGATATAAATCTATGAGTTCATCCCTGGTTGAGGAGTAAGGGAAGAAATTCCTGGAGCCCTGAATCATCCAAGAAGACACAGTGAACACTTGTTGATTGACTGACTGAAAGAAAGAATAAAGAAATTAGTGACTCCAAGTCTCTGGGTGGGTTCAGTTTAAGGAGTGTGTTGCCATGGCCACAGAGAGGCTATTCTTTCATTCTGGGCACAGAGACATCTAGGACAAGACCTTGGTTTCCTCTGGCCACCCCTCTGGCCTTCTCCAGGACGCCTCCACCAGAGCTAACTACTTCCCAAAGGCTCAGGATATCTCCAGGGCTCGAGACCTCACTCCTGTCATCCTGAACCCAAACCTGCCAAATGCCATTCCCTGCTTACATTCTGGTGACACTCTCTTTCCTTTATTCTGAGCTGACCCTAAAGTCAGCAAACTGGGGCTATAGTGAGGCAGTTCAAAACCTGTGGTGCCCCTCAGAGCGAAATTGGAAACCTGACAAAATGAGCACTAATCCATGCTTATTGTCATTGTGAACTGCTTCTGTTGAATGGGCCCACCTTGACAAATAGAAAAGGGGAACAGCCAACTCCAATCTGAGGGTTGGGGTGTAACCATGCATACCCCTCCCTCTCCATGCCACAGTGAGGTGGGCACTTGAGAGACAGAAAAATTTAAGTGAATTTGAAACAAGAAAAAAAATTAGCAGGTGTTTCCATTAGAACATAATGCACTATTTAGAACACACACTTCTGTGCCATCTGATTATAGTCTTTCATTGCCTTTGAGCTAGTTTGCAACCCTGTAGGTTGCAGAGAACTGATGGCAATGCAAACGATTCTTGTCTATGAATATGCAGATGAGTTCTGTTGTGGAAATTTCAATTTTGCTTCCATTTACAAAATTTGCTTCTATAAATGGTCTGTTCTTTACACTCACCTTGAATAGGTTGTAACATCTCCTTAGTTCCCTCATTAATAATAAGGTAAATAGATCTTGAGTGTGTGTGTGTGCGTGTGTGTGTGAGTCATTTCACCTTTTTAAGAAAATGACCTTTTAATAAGGGTCCAGTGATTTACCTCCAGTCACTTAGACAAGGAGAGGTAGAGCTGGGATTCACCCAGGAAGCCAGGGTGCAGTATCTGTTTTTACAACCATCACTCTGCCAAGCTTAATTACATTGGAGTAACTGCAGCTGTAAATTAATCAATCTTAACCTAAACACGACCCTTGAACCTAATTAAAACCTAATAAATTCAATTGTTCTGTTTGAGGAAAGAACACATATGACCACAGCATTCGGGAGAGATAATCCTAGGTGGTACAAGCAGGACGCTCCTCCAGGCCCGTAGGCCCCAGGCCACTGAGGAACATGGGTGTTCTCTTCCAGGTCTTCCTGCAGTAGCTCTGCACTTGGCAGAGGTAGGGCTAGTTGAGCAGATGCTGGTGTTCTGTGTTGAGGGGCTCCATATTGCTCTTGGTGCTGCATAGGCCTTTGCTGAAGGCCCCAGGAAGTGGGAACCATTTTCATTTCCCAGTTCTCCAGGGTGAATGAGGGAGAAGGAGTGAGGAGGGGGAAGGTGTCTAGCCAGCATGACTTGGAGATGATGACCCAGCTTCCTGTCTCATATACTCCTCTGCTCCAAGAGTTAAAAGCCACCAATCTAATTGCAAGGTAGGATTTTGGGTGTTTGGCAACATTAAAATTTAACCATGTTTCATTGACAGACTCTCAATTTCAATGTTCATTGAACTGTCATCATTCCTGATTAATCAACAATTTCATTTTTTTCTCAATGGGGAATTTATTTTCAGATATTTATTTTTCTAAATTGATTTGCATTCTAAATTATTGCATTATTTATTGTTTTGAAATTTTTAAATAGAAAAAAAATTTTTTTAACTACATTGTTTTGTTTTTTAGTACTTATTTTTATGATTTATTTACGGCAAATGATACTGGTTTTCCATTTATATAATTATACTAAATAAACTTGTTTAAATATAAAATGAGTCAACATAAAAGAATTAACTAATAGTACAAATGGTATTATGATAATAGCAAAAATCAAGATGGTGGTGTCCAAATAACAGAAGGTGGTTTGTCCATAAATAATAACACCGTTTATTACTGTTTATTGAGTGTTAATTGTGTGCCGGCCCCAGTGCTATCCACAGCAGTGTCCAGCAGAATTTGTGATGTCAGAAATGCTCTATCTCTGCACTGTCCAAGACACATGTGATTATTGAATTCTTGAAATGTGTTCAGTGTAACTAAAGAATTGAATTTTTCTTTTATTTAATTTTAATTATTTACACTTAAGTACCCATATGTACCATTATAGAGCAATTGCAATGGTCTTAAAATATAGTATATTATAAAATCTTTATGACATCTATGAAGCAGTATTATTATCATTTTTCTGATAGAGCTTTTGACCTTTAGAGGTTGCCTGGGATCACATAATAAGTAGCAGAAGCGTGATTTGAACCCATATCATTTGGCTTCAGAACAGATGCCCTTAGTCACTTCCCACAGAAAGATAGAGCCTGAAGAAGACTCTCTCTGTAGTTGAATTGTACTGGGCCAAGAGTGATGCTAGAACTGGTAGACTTGGATATCTCTATTACTAGAGTGGTTTATTCTGTCATGGATGGCCTTGAGAGTTAACCAGGGGACAACACGACTGTTGATTTTTGAGTGGAATTGAGGTACGACGGAGCCCAGGAGAAGCAGTGAGGTGTGTCCAAATGAGGGCTAATCCCAATGAAGCCCCAGATGAATCATGGTTCTAGGCTCTGTTCTCTTCTAGGGCAGGGCCACTTCCTTCACCTTGTTGTCCCCAGCACCAACCCCATGACTCCAAAGAACATCCAGGATCTGAACCTTTTTGTAATCTCCTATTGTGTGAGTCTTGGTGAAATGCAAAGGAAATAAAAGGGTCAGAGGGTCCCCCTCTCACCCACCCTTAGGACTTAAACTCAAGCATATGGTCTAGAATTGGCCAACCTGGGGCTCCCAACCAGGACTCTGGTATGGGGGCTACTGATAGAAGCCCAGGCTCTTTAGAAGCTTTTCATTGTGGTGGTCATCATAGAGTGATCCTGTGCTGGGGTCTTACTGTGCTGGTACCAGACCATGGCCTATTAGGAACTGGGTCACGCAGCAGGAAGTGAATGACAGGGGAGCAAGCAAAGCTTTATCTGCATTTGCATTCCATTTCCTAGCACTAGCATCACTGCTTCAGCTCCACCTCAGATCATCAGGCATTAGATTCTCATAGGAGTCCCAGTCCCTGGTGCTAAAAAGGTTGGGGACCACTGGTTTAAAGGACTTTGCAGATGTGATTAAATTAAGGATTTTTAGATGGGGAGGTTATCTTGGATTATCCAGATGGGCCCAATATAACCATAATGTCGTTATAAGAGGGAGGCAGGAGGACCAGAGGCAGTAGCAGAAGTAACAATGGAACCAAGAGGTTGTAATAATGTGAGGAATGGGTCGCAAGCTAAGGAAGGCAGGTGGCTTCTAGAAAGGCAAGTAAATTTTCCTATGAAGTTTCCAGATGGAAGGCAGCCCTGCAGACACACTGATTTTAGGTGTCTGGCCTCAAGATCTGTTAAAGAGTAAATTCATGCTGTTTTAAGTAACTAAGCTTGTGATAATTTGTTTCAACAGCAATAGGAATCTATAGTCCTCTAATTGGTCTCCCCATCTCCTGCCTTGTCTCTCTACAGTGCATTCTCCATACCGCGGACAGGGAGATCTTTTAAATATGTTAATTAGATAGTCACTGTCCTGTTTAAAGAAGAAGGTTCCCTTTTCATCTGGAACCAAATCCAAGTTTACCAGGCCATAGGCCCTAAATGAGCTGATTACCGGCTACCCCTCCAAACCCCTATTCTTTCACTCCTCCTTCCACATGCCTTCTCCACTCCCCCCCCCCCGCCCCCACCTCCCCTTGTTGAAACAGGACACCTTATTTCTCTTTTGGGGCCTTTTTTCCTAGCCATTCCCTGTTGTCTGAAACAGTTTCGTCCCCAGATCTCTGAAAGGCTGGCTATTCCCTTTAGCTTTCAGCTCCATCCTCCTCCTCCTCAGAGGAGCCTAAAGTAGTTCCCTTGTTGCTCATTCATATCATGCTGTTTAGTCGTCCTCACGGCACTCATTGTCTGCGGCTATACTTCTTACTAGTTTCATTATTTAACACAAGTTCTAGGAAACCAGGAACATGTCTCGGCTTGTGCTGATCCCCAACTCCCACTACAGCAGCGCCTGGCACAGGCTAAGACCCTCTCAGTAAAAACCCATTGCATGACGAATGACTGGCTTCACAGAGGGCCTCGGGCTCAGGTCGGCTGCTGGCACAGCATGGCCTCCGACACAGATCCTGACTGAATCCAGAGGTACAACTAAGACCGGGTTCCGGTCTCTCTCGCTAGAGGCCCTTTGGTCAGAGAAGAGGGAGAGTCCAGAAGACTGTCATAGGAATTTATAATAATAATGACAACAGTAATGAAAACAACAGCTAAAGCTTATCGTTAACCAGCCATGTGCCAGGCACTATTCTCGGCATTTAGTAGGAATTCGTTTACTCTTCACGGATAACCATTATGCCCCGCGCTTTAACGATGGAAACGGAGGCACCCTACTGTTAGATAACTTGCCCAACATGCAGCTGAAGATACTTAGCTCTAGGTTTTTGTCAAACCTTTCCTTCGCGCTGCCTCGGCCCCTCACGGGGTGACAGAACGTCTCCTCGGAGAAATCCCTGACAGCCCGAAATCCGCGGGGTCGTTCCTCCCCCGGGACAGGAGGGGGCGGCCCAGAGACGGGGCGGAGAGAGGGTGGGGCAGCGATTGGTGGAGTCAGAGGAAGTCCCGCCCACCTGGGCCGGACTTCCGGCTCCAATGGCTTGGATTTTCTGCTGACCGAGCGGGTCCAGCGGCAGCGGGATGGTGCTGCTCGAGAGCGAGCAGGTATGGTGAGAGGTGGTCGGCCGAGGGACGGCTGCGGTTCGGGGTTTAGCTCGGGACCTCCGTCTCCTTCTGCGGGCGGTCCTGGGATTTGACGCGCGCGGCCTTGGGGCTGCTTAATGGGCTGGGTTTTTTGTGTTCCAGTTCCTGACGGAGCTGACGCGGCTGTTTCAGAAGTGCCGGTTGTCGGGGAGCGTCTTCATCACCCTGAAGAAGTGTAAGCAGCTGTCTGTGCGGCGCGGCCGGGAGGAAGCTGGCAGACTGAGCTATGCCCGGCCTGGGTGTCCCCTGTCTAGGAGCCATGAACGGATCTGCGGCGCCTCCTCGCCCTTCCTTCCTTTACTCCATCTTTGCACGGGGCCCATTCGGGGCTGAGGGACTGGAGGATATTAGGAGTTGTTGCTGGTGCACGTCCCAGCACTAGCTGCTTAAGCTGTTTCCATTTACAGTGGGTTCCAGGATGTCACGACACTCACTCTCTCTGTCACATCTCAAACCCCACTTTTAGTGGGGTTTAATCTGTTTAGATATTACAAGGTTCTCATCGTGGAGGTAGCAGGTAGTTTCCCATGGTTTGGCCAATCCATCGATTATGGCGGATGAGGTGGTTAACAAGTACAGCAGTTAACAAGTACAGGAGGAGGTGTCCTCTTCATATCCCTTCCCTACTTAACTTTTTAACTTAACTGCTTGTTAACGTCTGTGGCTGTGTTCACCGGGATGTGTTTTTCATGCAGATGATGGTAGAACTAAACCCGTCCCAAGAAAAGGTTCCGTGGAGGGCTTTGAGCCCTCAGACAACAAGTGTCTGTTAAGAGCTACTGATGGGAAAAAGAAGATCAGCACTGTGGTGAGTTGCGTTCTTAGCACTACAGTTTTGGAGTTTAAAGACTTAAAACTTAAGTGAGGATGGGGCATATCTGAACCAGGTTTTAAGTAAAGGCTAGTAATTTTGTAGCTCCCGAGCTGTTTTGGGATCAGGGCCTTCTATTATCACCTTAGTAGTAGAAAACTCAAGGGCACAATTGAAATGAAAGTAGAAGTCAAGCATTTGTTCTGAGATTTTTGTGGAAATGAGCAAATTGATCCTTACTCATAGTAAGTAACACTGTAAGGAGCAGTTGGCATAAATATGATTACTTAATCCTTTTACTTACTGTGCTATGCCTTCAGTGAAGTTTCTGTTTCCAGATGATGCTTTTAAGATGATTATTCCTTTACCTTTGAGGTTCATGTAGCAAGAATGTTGCTGTGTTATGCTTGGTACTAGGGAGAGTATAAATTTAGTCAAAAGCCTTAGTGTCCCCTTTCAAGGTGGAGATTGGTGAAACAAGAAGACTCCCTGGATTCCAGATGAATACAGGCTTACCTTGTTTTACTGAGCTTTACTTTATTGCGCTTCCCAGATGTTGTGTTTTTTACAAATTGAAGGCAAGACCCTCCACTACTGAAAAGATTGATTTGTTTTATGCTTTTACTGCAGTGGTCCTAAACAGTACCTGCAGTATCTCTGAGGTATACCTGTACTTTATTCTACTGGGGCAGAACCAGGTTGTCTCCCAATAATATGTTTAGGATATTCACCAGAGTATAGATACTAATGAGTTGATGTCTCCCATTACCAGTTATCTTGAGAGTACTTTTACAGTAAGGTTTACGTGGTTTAAAAAAATAAAACTGGGTATCATGAAATACAAAAACCTATTTTCAGAGGTAGAATTTCTCGTTGTTGTTGCTTGCATCTTGCTTAAATAGACCTGAATTGATGGAACGTAGATTTAAAGTAATATGAGGAGGAAACAGTTTAAATGTATCTTGCACAGAAGATTAATATTTAGTCCTTTGACATCTTTCAGAACTCATGAGGGAAAAGTCAGTGCCATTTGTGTAAGAGATTTCAACAGAGGTGAGAAGCAGTTTCTTTAGGAAGTCACTTCTGCCTCTTTCCCATCTTGGTACAAGTCTCATGTGGAAAAAGTCCAGAGCTACTTTGCTTCTTCCTCAGGCAGAGGAAGGTGAAGTAGAAAAATAGCCTTTAGTGTGTCTTGACCCTGAAGTTGGAAAGAAATATTAAAAAAAACTAGGACGTTGTCTTCTGAAGGCTTTTGAGTTATCTGGGGTAGGGTAGGGGATTCCTATATGGATAATAGGGGTGACCTTTTTTCTTTTCCAGGTGAGCTCCAAAGAAGTGAATAAGTTTCAGATGGTGAGTTTTTACTTTTCCCTGTATTCCCTTTCAGGGCAAGAGTCAGCATAATACTGAACACTGGGTTAACACTGAAATTTAGACTCACTGCTCTCCTATGTTTTATCAATGGTTTATGAGTAAAAGCTGCCAGGCTATACATTTTTTTTTCAACACTGATACTGTCTTTTTAGTTTTTTTTTAAAGCTAGATTTTTGTCTTAGGCCTCAGATATGCTCTGCTTATTGTATAGTTGGGCAAGAAGTTGCCTGCAGTTTTCCCTTTTTGCTTAAAAAAAAAAAGTGCAATTTACTGTGGATGTTGCAGAAGCTGTTAGAATATGAGAGTGTTATCCTCTCACACCATTTTCCTTAAGAGACAAGTATCCCACTGTATTATATGCTTTATCAGATAGGCTTTCTGATTTTGGCTACATTAAATACATTATGAAAATGGGGCAGCTGTTCTAATTCACATCACTTCCCTCTAAGGTCATGCTCTGTGTCTTTTAGGCTTATTCAAACCTATTGAGAGCTAACATGGACGGACTGAAGAAGAGGGACAAAAAGAGCAAGAGTAAGAAGACCAAAGCAGCACAGTGAAGGACACCAGATTCCTTGCTTTCAGCAACTAACCACTGAATTGCTGTTTTTTCTTTCGATCACAGAGCTAGATTTCTTGTTCCCCTACAAATAACTGTTTTCATGTGAGATTAGGGTCATTTTGGATGGAAGAAGTGCTGCGATGTTTACAGGTTAGTTGTAGGAAGCCAGTTTATCTTTGATCTGGCTAATTGGTCTGTGTGGCATAGTTGTATATTCCTAGATTCTAGTTTGTCTCTGTAGCCATATGTTTTTGAAGAGCAATGTATCATTAAACCTGTCTATTTATCAGCACTGGCCATCTCTTATTTATTCCTTTTCCCACCTACAGTAATAGTTTCTGGCAATAACTGGAATAATTCTAGGATGACGTGATTATGAATAGGTTTTAGTCTTGTCTTCTAGGTTACTGAAGTTGAAAACTGACAATTTTATAAAAAGTTGTGTTAGTTCACGGGTATTATTCCCAACTGGCTATATAATTTTGTCATCTTAGTTCCTTTAGCAAATTTGAATGAGTACTCAGTTTGCTTAACCGCCTTAGAATGAGCACATAACAAATTCAAGAATAAAGATTACAAGTTAATGATATTTGATTTCTTTATGCTCTTCAATTTGGACATTTTCATGTGCTTAGTCGTTAGGGCTGAGGGGAGGAACAAAGCTGTTTTCTTGTTCTAGCTCCACAAAACCTTTAATGTTACTAAATTTGCAATTAAAAAGCAGCAGATATCTGAAAGCATTTGTTCAAAAAGATAAATTTATAATATATTACATATAAAAACGGCTCAACTTTTAGGACAGCTACTTAGAACATAATTTAAAATTACAGTGACTGTACAATATTTTATAGAATACACTCCTGTCTGAACAGTGTAATGACTGTCCTTTAGGATTAAAATAAGATTCTGTAGTAATCATCTCTGTAGCTATATAGGAATAGCACGGACACCCTGCAAAAGAAAGGAAAAGGCAGGGTCAATACAATGGGTCAAGAACAGGTAAATAGGTTATTTTTAGAACACAACTGTAGTTTTGTTTAATCAAAAATAAGATGGAAGGCTGGCCCCTAAAACATTACACAAATTTTACAGAAGCTGTGAGTGGCAAGGGGCTGCAGTATAAGGTCATATACAGAGAGACCACCATTTGCTTCACAGGCTTTATTGCTGCCCATTAAGTGGAAGATAGCATGAACAACTGGTGTCTGGCATGAGGACATAGAGCAAAGTAGTCACAGCTATCATTTAAACATTTCTAGGGTTTAAAATTATAGCTGGGATAGCTACTACTGGGACCGCTGTGTTGTGTTATTGACAGTATTGCAACTGATTCACAGTCCGGAACAAGATTTATTTGTTACCAGTTGCAGTTGTAATAGCTTATCAACCATCAAACCGCAAAAAAACAAAACATATCACTTTAAAACTCCTCCTTGAATTTTAACCCATGCTGAAATCTGTGATGCTAATGGGATAACTTACTTTTTTTCTACTTTGATGTTATAAATTTCATCGCAGACTAATTTGAGGTATCTTTGCTTTGGCAGGCGTGACAAAAGCTGCTTCACAGTTGTGTTAAATGCCTGTTCATCAGCATCCCACTAGGAAAAAAATACATAAGACTTCACAACAGATACTAGGGTTTATTAACTGGCTTTTTCTGGGTCACTAGTGAAATGCTGGTGCATGCTTTCCTTAAGTATACTGAAGAAATCATCATAGGGAGATAGAACTGGTGGGGAAACTGCCGAGCATGCTCCTTTGAAGCATCAATTTTCTTTAAAACAGACACCTTACTAGATCCTGATAACAATGCTGTGGCCCATGTGCCAATGTGACTTCAGACCAGATATTTCTGCCTATTGTTAACTTTGTGTAAAATGGAGATAACTGCCTCTGATGTACATCCATTTAAGTGGATCATAATGTAATGCATTGCTCGTATAGTAGTACATGCTTATTTACAAGACCACAAAAGAAAATGTAGTATGAAATGTTAGTTCTGGGCAAAGTTCATTTTTCATCTAATCTGTGACTAATCTGTGTTTAGTCACCAAATATTTGATATGATGTTGCAAAAATCCCCTAGAGCCATGATTATAATTGAGCAGTCTTAATAGCAAAGGTTTAACCCTTAAATTTTAAAAAGTTCTTATAAGGACCTAAATTTTTACAAAAAGATCTTTCATATAGTTCTGCTTCTACAAATGAGCTTCCCTGGTTGGAATGAAGGTTTGTCCGAGGCAGAAGAGTATGTACAGTGGTTAAGAACATACATTTCATTAGTCTACCTAGGTTCAAATCCCAGCTTTGCTACTTGCTAGTTAGGTGACCTCAAGTAAAATATTTAATCTCTCTACTTCTTTATAAAATGCTGCTGTTTATCTTTTGTAAAATGGGGATACTAATGGTACCTGTCTCAGGGTTATTAAATGAGTTAATATTTGTAAAATGCTTAGAACAAGGCCTGCTAGAGCCTGACACTCAGTAAAAGCACTAGGTATTTGTTAATCTGAAATTTAAAAGAAAGTCACTAGAAAAGTATGATTCTTTCAAAATCTGATTTAGTAATTAATATATGTCACATAAAAGGAACAATGCTATCAAATTCTTGGAACTGCCAAAAAAAAATCTGATATGACTAAGAAAATAATGGCATTTTCAATTTTCTTTTGGTAAATTAACAGCAAAGCTTTGGGAGTTTGAAAACCACAATGCAGAAGAGTTATCTTGCTTACCTCTAGTGATAAAAACTGTAAAATTGTTTCTTTGGGTAAATCCACCTGTCAATATACAGAAATGTGCGTCATTATCAGAGAACCCCAGGTAGCACATATTGACTTGTGACAATGGTGTCGCTGGGGACGGAGCAACATGAATAGTGCTAGTAGAGTCTGGGATGCTATGGTGCTATAAAGCAGACTTAATGAACCATACAGTAATAACATCTCAGCACTGGTGAACTAATACCCAGGTCCTCACAAGTTACACTCCAGATGTTGGCCACTGCTACCTATACTCAGTGTAGGCTTAGGCAAAGGCCTGAAATATTTAGAAAAATGATTTTTGTTTTTACTCCCCCATATTTCAAGGAAGAAAGGAGAAACAAGCAAAACCTTATCACATCAGTGATAAGAATCCCAATTCGGCTGATGTTGAGCACCCTGAGGGAACTACTTTATTTACTTTGACAGCATAGACAGAAGCAATCCTCAAAACGTTAAAATGACTTACAGCCAAAATTTCAATTTCACTGCTTTTCTGATGTAAGTTGGCAAGGGAGGTCTGAAGTCGAGTTTGTACCTAAAAAAGAAAACATGTCAGAATTCAGAACCGGTCAAACCAAGCCATCTTTCTTGCCATTTTATGTCCTATTCCAGGAAACAATCACAGTTGACAAACTGAGGCCTACAAGGGATCCCAAATATCCTAGAACTTGCTCTTAATCCACCTTGGAAAGATGAGTATGTAGTCTGTTATGATTTCAGGAGAAATGAGATTTTACAGCCTATTTTTATTATTTGTTTCATAATCCACCTGGTTATTTCTTTATAATTTTGAAAGGATACCTAGTGAAAAACTCAGTGCAGTGAAACAGTACACATAGGAGCAGAAAGATTATATTAAGCTCAATTTGGCAAAAGGGGAAGGTGACAGCAATGAGAAAATGGAACTGAAATATGGTAGGTGTTGAAAGCAGTATAAAGATGGGGAAAACAAATTACCACCCAACATCCTGAGAAACAGCCAGGAGAGCTTACAAAAATGAGGTAATTGATTTTTTATCCTTCAACCTATTTACATTTCTAAAAAATGATTGCACCCTAACACCCTCTTCCCAAGTGAGGCCAGTGTGCGGACTGTACTTGTTAGCACTGTCCATATTGCCGTTCCTACTGTCCCTCCCATTTGTAATACCCTAACCTCTTCCTGCCAATTTCAGTCCTTCAGGGATCACCTCCATGAAGCAAACACTGACCTCCGTCTCCCATATGTCTGTGATATACTCTTAACACTCACATTAAATATATTTAATTTAGCATTCAATGACTTATTTTCACTGACTATCCTCCAACTATAAAATGCATACAGTTCTAAGGTTATAATAATTCTTTGGGGATTTGGGGCCATGTCCTATGTCTTTGATATTTCACATGGCAGCATAGAATCAGGCATGTAGCAGATACCAAAAACATGTATGCAATGAGAAACCTGCCTCAAGTCTTGGGATAGATCTCTTCTGCTTTGTTGTTTATGACAAAGACAAACCACATCTACCATTAGAGCCAGGTCAGAATTTTTTTTTGTTTAGATCCAGTAATTCTGATAACAGCTGCTTCTAGGTGCCCACAGTCCACATTGACCCTTCTTTGGAGGACAGCTGGGGCAGAATCCCGGCACCAGAGAGAGGTTTTGTGTTGATGGAACTTTTAGAAGCCATCAAGTTAGGGAAGTGGGAAGAAAATATTTCTAGGAAATTTTATTTTCATCTCCTGCTTTCTTCCTTCTTTGTAGCTCCCATCAGAAAGCCATAGAAACTCTGACTTGTACCTGAGTTTCATACCGCCGCCTTGTGCTGGCTGACAGCTTCTCCGGGGCTATCACACTCACAGTGGGAACAACTGCTGCTCCATGGATTTCAAACAAACCTGAAACAAAGAGTTTCAGAATTCATGGCCTTATCTGGTCCTATGTTCTGTAATATACCACCAAGGTGGTGGGGGGATTATTAATAGAACCCACCCTGGTGTGATTCTATGAGCTAGATTATGTCTGGGCCTTGTTTTCTTTTTCTGCAACTGCCTGTACATACCCCAGGAAGAACCCAGAACTCCAATACCCGGCCAGTTTTGATGCTTCTGTCAAGACCACCCACCTTTCTTCAGGTGGGAGTGGGAGGTGACAAAGACAGAAGGAGGCAATATGAGTCACCAAAACCTCATGAACCTAAGAAAAAAACCAGTATCCAAATATTTGAAATCTGATGGTGGCAGTCAATGCTAACAGAAATAAACCCAAAAGACCCAATTTTCTTAAAAGCCAAAGATGTCTTCTTGTGTACTTAATTGGGACATTTCTTTTTCTGTAAGATAAATGGGATAAAACTATAACTATCACTGCTGTTCCTTCCTGGATTTCATGAAAACAGAATGCATAGAGTGTCTTTCTCCAAGGGATTTCAAAATACTTTTTTTTCTAGCTTCTGTATAGGGAAAATTTCCAGGAAAATTATCTACATCTAAACTATACAATAAACTAAATCAAAGGAAGATTAAAACACTTGTAAAAATAAGACAGTAAGACAGACACACCAGGATCAGAAGAGTCACCAAATGTCTAGTTATTATTTTCTAGGATATGGGCTTCAAAATATAGGGATATATTCCATTTGGATACAATTAGTTGTATATATACTATCTTAAAAATATATTTTTTTATGTAGCAAAGTTAGCCACAGTCATAAGTGCTTAGAGCAAACACAAACACATAAAAGCATTATTATGTTTCTATTATAATTAGTAATTATACCTGAAGCATTAGAAAATGACCCCTTCAGATTCTGTACTGCAAGATTATCAGAAGCTTCTCTAAAAACAAGCAAACAAAAACAATTAGAAAATGGTCAATAAGGCAAAAGCAACAGTTATTTACAGTGAGCTATACCTAGAGTGAACCATTTTTTAAATATAAAAATATTTAACAAATATTGGTTATTAGTGAAGGAAAACAAAAAAAATTTGTACTTAATTATGTTTTTAGTCAAGAGCAAGTAAAAATTATAAAGGATGTCATTTCAAATTAACAAATGCCTAAGACAACATCCTGATTTATTCAGCTGGTTTTGAATTCCTGGCTAACATAAGCCGCCAACTTCAACGAAATATAATGGGTGTTCTTTCCGGTACCCTCACAATACAAGGAAACAGCAATGGCAGGTCCCACCTTCATTATGGCAGCAACCTTGGCGATCACCCACAGGAGAACATTTAGTAAAAAAGGAGATTCTTTCAAAAGCTATGAATGAATTCATATACTTTAAGAGACAGCAGTACTCTATCCTTAGAAAACAAAAATATTTATATGGAGGAAAGATTTTAAATCTTTTGCTGCTAAAAGTAGAGCCCAGCTGGCCTTTTAAGTGTCTTGATAATATTCACCTGAACTCACTATTAATTGATTTCTTGTGTTTTCTTCTAAATCTGTCTTTGATTTGGATCTGTAATCCTAATAACCGGTGACTTTGAAAACATATTCTCTCAGAAAAAGCCTGATGGTGAATTATGCAAGCTGGGTCCAGAGGGGAAGGAGTGGAGCAGGGAGGGGGAAGAAAGCAAAAATGTTATTTTTATATATACTAGGATTTGTCAGTCTTGGCATTACTGACACATTTTGGATCAGATAGTTCTTTGTTGTGGGGAGAGAAGGAGTCAGTCCTGTGCATTGTAGGACGTTTAGTGGGATCCCTGGTCTTTACTAGATACTATTAGCACCCCCAGTAGTTAACAACAAAAATGTCTGTGAACACTGACAAATGTCCCTTGGAGGGCAAAACTGATGCTTGTTGAGAACACTGATATAAGCCAAAAAAAGTAGAGTATGGTATTTTCTGGTTATGAGTATATATATGAGTTACAAATACAGAGAACAGCTTAAAGAAAATTAAGACCCCTTATAAACCTACTAACCAGAAATAACTACAATTAAAAATGTGGTACATTACTCCATACATCTTTTTTGTGTATGAGCTCTGTATTTTGGTTGAGAAAATTGGGATCATATCATAAATCCTATTTGTGGTCATCCTTCCATGTCAATAAACACAGCTTTACTAGAATCATTTTTAAAGGCTGCACAGTATTTCACTGTATTTACCAGAATTCAAACTACCAATGAATATTGTGATGTTATAATAAAGTAAGATATTATCAAATTGTGGTCCAGGGACCCCTGAAGGTCCCTGAGATCCTTTCCCAGGGGATCTGCAAGCTCAAAATTATTTTCATAATAATTCTAAGATGTTAATTATCCTTTTTATTCTCATCTTCTCACAAATGTGTAATGGAATTTTCTAAAGATAACATGATGTGTGAAAGCACAATAGATCGAATACAGAGCAGATATGACAATCTAGTTTCTTCTACTAAGGCATTAAGAAGATTAAAAAGTTGGAAAACAATGCATTAACAGTATCTGGAAAATGTGAAACAATGCTGCTCTTAAATTTGTTTGGAAAATAGTTATTTACTATTAAAAATGTTTAGGTTATTTAAAAATGTTTACATTTTAATTTCTAGCAGGAGTTATTAACAGACATAACCTACATAAGGATCCTCAAATAATTTCTAAGGGTATAAAAGGATTCTGAGACCAAAAAGTTTCTGAACTGCTAGTACAATCAATGCCTTGATAGTTATCTTTGTACATATCCTGCAGGAATAATTTTTACTATAAATTCTTGAAATTGCTGGGTCAATTTTTTCTTATTTTTAGTTTTAAGCTTTTTACTTACTGTATGAAATTTCCATCCAGAGAGTTGAACCAATTATATTCCGTTTATATAAGTATATGAGATCCTTTCCCAGAACATAGGTCTTTCAAATACATTGACAAAACACTATGACCAAAAAAGATTTTGGCAGGTAGATTTTTGGCTCCTTAGGCTTTTCAAATTGATAAAATATTCTTTGACATGTTATAAAGAACAAACTAGTCTTACACAGGAGGTCATCCAATTAAATTGCTGAGTTCTTCAGAAGCAATAAAAAGGTTCATTAAAAGTTATCATGACCTATCTTTATTTCCCCAAATAATCAAATTGACTTTAAAAATAAATATAAGTTCTACATAGGTAGTTGTGGCTGGTTTTCTGGGCTTTTGCTTACTCGTTACCTGATAGTCCTTTCATCGCTGACTTTAGTCCGCAGTTTCTGCACTACATGGTCCACAAGATCAGACTCCAGCACACGTTTCTCTGTTTGCCTTTCCTTCTCGAAAGATTTAACCTTAAGAAAGAAACAGATCCATCATTTCTGAAGGTGACAGGCTAAATCAGGATACCACAGTAAGACTACTCAACAGTGTAGGTTGGTGGTTCTTAACCAGGGGCGATTTTGCTCCCCACAGGACATTTGGTCATGTTTGGAGATATTTCTGGTTGTTAAAGCTGTAGAGGGTATTACTGGTCTGTAGTGGGTAGAGGCTAGGGATGCTGCTAAACATCCTACTATGCATAGGACAGTAGCCCCACAAAGAATTATCTGGCCCAAAATGTCAAAATTTGGTTGTTGAAAAACCCTGGCCCAAGACACCTTATCACAGATGACAGAACTAAATGAAAAGTCATGACAAACCAGCTCTTATTTCAGTTTTTCTTTCACATACTCTTCCCATTAAATATCCTTTAGTCAGTCACCAAAGTTTCTACAACTCCTCCCTCTCCCTTCCAAACAAAACTCTTGTCATCCCCCTTTTATGGTTCCTGCCCTTTCATCTTCACTCCTATGGCCAGCTCCCAACCTTGGCTTGGGATAACCTGAATTTCTTCCCACTGCTATTCCTGCCTGCAATTTTCCCCCACTCCATTCCATGCTACACACCCCTGTAGGTTAATTTTTCTCATATACAACTCTGATGTCCCCTTCTGTACAAAATATACTCTGGCTTCTCACTAGCTGCTAAATGAAGTCCAAGTTCCTTGGGCATTCTAGCTCTCCATGATCTAGCTAGAACTATTCTCTCTTGCTGAAGTACCTTTCTTTACAATCCTGCTCCACCCAAAATAGACCAGTGAGGATAATACCGGAATAGTTCTCTGCTAGCCAGCCTTTATCTTTGGGATAATCTATTGAAAGAACTGCCAGTACCTTTGCTATTTCATCTGCTTAAAAGGCTCTTTAGCACCTACCTATATCCTGCCCATCCATAAGAATCCAACATAAATCTCACCTCTACCCCAAAGACTTCCTTGCTACCTCTGAAATAATCTCCCAGGCTGATGATGAACCCTCAGAGAACTTTCTCTGTAGGATTATCATGACATTTAGTATTGTTCTAGGTCATAATCATGCAAAAATATCTTATGTTCCCTACCAGATTATAGGATCCTTGACATCAGGGCCTGTGTCTTAAATGTTCCTGTGTCCTTCATGGCCCTAAATTTAACCCCTCCCACACTATGAATGCTTAAAATGCATTTGCTGAATGGATAAATGAAATGATGTCTTGCCCTTCAAATATGAAGATAACCGATCATTAACAGGCAGAAGCAAGATTTAAAAGAACTAGACAGGCTAGAATAATGTTGAAATGAACAAGATCACATTTAATGGAGATAAATATGAAGTCCTGTAATTAAGCCATCATTGTAGAAGGCCAGCCAGACATGGTGATAACTGAAAAGTCCAGTGGGTTTTAGTTGATAAATTTAGTATGAGCCAAAGTGGCCACATGGATGCCAAGAGTCACTTTTAGGCTGTATTAGGAGAAGTACTGTATCTGGATTGAGGAAGGTCAGAAACCCTTCCCGTTTAGTCAGAACATGCTTATAGCACTCTGTAGAATTCTAGTATCACATTTAAAGACAGACATTGACAGAGTTAAGTGTGTCTAGAGGAGGTTAACTAGGAGAGTCAAGGATGTAGAAACCATGTTGTGAGGAATGGCTTAAGTAACTAGAATGTTGAACCCAGAAAAGAGGACAAAGTGGCATGGCAGCTACCTCCTAAAATTTATTTGAAAGTAGTCTGAGAGGAGGAGGATGAATTAGATTTGTTACTTTGACTACTCCAGGGTGTAGAACTAAGACCAGCAAAATTTTGAGAAGCAGATTCTGATTCAAGTTTTTAAAATTTGCTAACCATGATAGCAGCGCATTATGAATTGTCCAGCAGACACTAGAAGGTCAGTTGTCTCTTGGTCACATTGCAGGAGCAATTACTGCTCTGGAAGAGGCATGATGATGACCTTAGGGTCATTTATGGTTTTGTGACTAAGAAGCATGGGGACTTCCCTATCTGCCCTTGAAGGAGTAACTACTATAAGAATTGTCCTCCTGCCTTAAACTAGGAAACCAGATGAAACATAAACAGTGGATTTAAGACATGGGACAACCAACCAGCAATGGACTGTCACCTCTGAGAGAAAGAAGACAAAGTGAGCCTAGGAGTGCCCAGGTTGAGGAAGTTTGCAGTTTACTGTGTTGAGGAAGTTGGCAGACTGCAGTTTGCAGACTGCAGTGCCAGGAGGGGGGAACTTAAGCAGAGGCCAGGTATTGTGCTGAGTAGAGGAGACAAACTAGAGTTTAGTCAGGCCAAGTGGGCTAGAAATTATGATCAGAGGACTGAAGAGGAGAGAGCTACAAGTTCACAGAGAAAGATTTCTGGAGCTCTGCTGAGGAGTCTACTCACATTTTTGGCAGAGAACTGAATGTACATGGGTGAGAAGTAACTATTCAAGGCTGAAGAAAGAGCCACCAATAATTTCTGGAACTCACGGGGCCATGAATACCAGATTAGAGAGATCTCATAACACACAGGACATGAGGCAGAATCTTCCAAAGGGTATTGACTTAGTAGTGGAGCTACATTAGGCTGAGACTAAAGGCTGTCCTGGATTTGCCCTAACAAAGCTAAAAATCAAGCCTGGAAAGGATCAAACAGAATCCAAGAATCCTAACTATAACCCAGAACAAAGCTCAACAATATTTATTTAAACATAAGAAAAGCTGGCATCTAAAAATGTAAAATTCATAATGTCCAATAACCAATCAAAAATTACTAAGCACACAAAGTGGTAAGAAAATACAATCAACTGAAACATTAATAGATAGAAATAGACTCGGAATGTTGGAGCTAATGGAATTAGTAGACAAATATCTTAAAAGATATTATAAAGCTTGTAAAGAATGGAAGGAAAATAAGAACTATGAGGAGAGACATGGAAGACATGAAGATGCAACTTGTACAGATGAAAATATTACAATATCTGAAATAAATGCACTGGATGGGATTAATA
This sequence comes from Cynopterus sphinx, assembly GCA_030015415.1. NCBI lineage: Eukaryota > Metazoa > Chordata > Mammalia > Chiroptera > Pteropodidae > Cynopterus > Cynopterus sphinx. The sequence goes on along the minus strand of CM057384.1, from coordinate 86,270,749 downwards.
GATTAGAGACTATAGAAAAGATCTGGGACTGATTCAGAATAAAGCAGAGACAGGAGAGAAAACAACAAAACAAAGAGTCTCAATGAGCTGTGGGGCAATATCAAATGATTAACATACTGTAACAGAGTTCCAGAGGGGAAGGGACAAAAAAATCTGAAGGAATGATGTCTGAAAATTTTCCATATTTGATGAGTACTAAACATCAGGTCAGAGAAGCATCAGAATTCCAAGTATTAGAAACAAAGAATAACACACTGAGGCACATTATATTTAAATTGTAGAAAACCAGTGACAAAAAATCTCAAAAGCTGTCAGAAATGAAAAAAAGATACATTACAAACAGAGGATCAAAACAGACTTTTTAAAAATCAGGTCAGAAGATTTTAAGTACATCTTCAAAGTGCTAAAAGAAAAAAATTGTAAATCATGAATTCTGTATGTAGCAAAAAAACCTTTTAAAAATAAATGTGAAATGAAGACTTTTTTCAGACCAATAACAGCTGAGAGAATTCATTACCAGCAGACCTGCATTAAGCAGAAATATTAAAGGAAGCTTGCCAGGCAGATGGAAAATTAAATCAGAATGATATCTGCCTCAATCCAAAGAATAAACAGTTCCACGAATGGTATATATAAAGAATATTTTCCCACTTATTTACAAAACTCTTTAAAAGATAATTAACAAATTAAAACCAAAATATTAACAATGTATTGTAGAATTTATAACATATATATATATATAAAAATATTTGTCAATAATAGCACAAAGGATGAAAGAGGGAAAATGGAAGTATTCTGTTGTAATATATGTGAAGGTGCATAATATTTTTTGAAGGCAGAAATGTGATAGGTTAGAGATGTATACTATAAACCCTAGAGAAGTCACTAAAAAAATCCTACCAAAAACAGTTTTAGTCAGTAAACCAACTGTAGAGATAAAATGGAATAATAAATTTAAAGAAGCCATGAAAAGAGAAAAACTGAAAAAAGAACAGACAGTAAAATGGAAGATTTAAATTTAACCATTTCAATAACTGCATTACATATAAATGGTCCAACTGCTTTAATTAAAAGGTTAGTTGTCAGAATGCATAAAAAAGCAAAACACAACTAGTGACTGTCTCTAAGGAACCCACTTTAAATATAAAGAATCAAGACAGAAAAGAATAAGCCATGTAAACACTAACCAAAAGACTTCAGAACAAGAAATATTATCTGGGATAAAGAATATTTCATAGTGATAAAGAGGTCAATTCATCAAGAAGATATAAAGTCCGAAATGTGTATTCACCAAACAACAGAGTTTCAAAATACACAAAGGAAAAATTGATAGAACTAAAAGGAGAAATAGATAAATCTACAATTATAGCTGGAGATTAACACTCCTTTCTCAGTAATTGATAGGACAAGTAGACAAAACAGTCTCGTAAAGATATAGAAGACTTAGATAATATTATCAACTAACATGAGCTAACTGATGTTTATCGAACACTCCTAACAATGCAGAATACATATCTTTTCAAGTGTACAGGAAACATTTACAGTAACAGACCATATTTTGGACTTTAAAACCTGTCTCAGTAAAATTTAAAGGACTGAAATCATATGGAGTATGATCTCTGGTCACAAAGGAAATAAACTAGAAATAACTGAAGAATAATTTCTGGAAAATAGTCTATTTGGAAATTAAACAACATACTTCTAAATAACCTATGGATCAAAGAAGAAATCATCAAGGAAATTAGAAAATATTCTAAATGGAGTAAAAACAAAAGCATTAAATGTAAAAATATGTGGCATGCAACTAATGCAGTACTCAGTGAAATTTATAGCATTAATGCTTATATTTAGAAAAGAAGTAAATCTAAAATCCCTGATCTAAGCCAGGTGGCTGGTAACTTCTTTTCTGTAAAGGGCCAAATAGTAAACATTTAGGCTTTACAGGTCACACAATGTCTGACACACACTCTTCTTTTTCTTCTTTTTAAAACAGAACATAAAAACAGAAGCAAGCTGTGGGCTGGATTTGGCTTGCAGGTTGTAGTTTGTCAACCTCTTTCTAAAGTTCTGTCTGTTGATCTACCATATAATCCAGTAATCCCTCTATTGGGTATTTCCCCCAAAGACTTAAAAAATCATATCCATAAAGATATTTGCACACCAATGTTCATAGCAGCATTATTCAAAGTGGCCAGTACATGGAAGCCACTGAAGTGTCCTCTGATAGATGACTGGCTAAAGAAGCTGTGGAACATATATACAATGGAATATTACTCAGCCATAGGAAGAGATGAAATACTGCCATTTGTGACCACATGGATGGAACTCAAGATTAATCATGCTAAGCAAAATAAACCAGACAGAAAAAGTTGATAATCACATGATATCACTTATATGTATGTGAGATGTAAACCTAAAAGCAACAAAGGAACAGGACAAACTAACAGAGACTCATGGACATGAACTATAGACAAGTGGTTATCAGAGGGTAGTGGGTGGGGAAGGTGGGGGGAGGTAGATAGGGCAAAGGGGGTCAAATATAGGAGGATGGCGGAGTGAAGTGGGTAAAGGGGATCAAATATAGTAGCTGAAGGAAACTGGAGTTTGGGTGGTAAACACACAATAGAATATACAGATGTTAAATTGTAATGTACACCTGAAAATTATATAATTGTACTAACCAGTGTTATCCCAATAAAATAAATAAACAAATAAATAAATAAAAATAAAGTTCTGTCTGAAGAAACCAGAAAAAAGAAAAAACTAAATCCCAAATTAGCAGAATAAAGACAATAATAAAGAATGGAAATCAATAAAGTAAAAAACAAACAAAACCCCAAAATCATTGACACCAAAAGATGGTTCTCTGAAAAGACAAAATGATAAATCCCTAGCCAGGCTGATGAGGGAAAATAAGGAAGACATAAATTACTAATATCAGGAATGAAAGAGGGATATCTCTACATATCCTATAGATAGTAAAACAAGGAAATATTTGAAAACCTAGATGAAACAGAACCATTCCAGGAAAAATATAAACTATCAAACTCACTCAAGAGGCAACCTGAATATCTCTAAGTCTAGGCCCATGTGGCTTTACTGGTGAATTCTACCAAATATATGAGGATGAGATAATACCAGTTCTACACAAAATCTTCTAGAAAACAGAAAAGGAGAGAACACAGTCTAGTTCATTTTATGAGGCCAACATTACCTTGATATCAAACCAGACAGACATTATAAAAGGGGGAAAATGTTGATTTTTTTTCCTTTAAAAACAGAAATAAAGGTTATGAGGTGGCTTAGTTATACGCATCTTTAGTTAAACGCAATGTAGTAAAATTTGTTAGTAAGCAGCCACAGGATATGCCAGTCAACGGTATCAGCTCTAATTATTCTTATTTTCATAGAAAGAGAAAACAAGGGGAAAACGTAGGAAAAAACTATAGCCACAGTGTTTTTGTTTTTTTAAGCTCTAAGGAAGTGTTTGAATTCAAATTCTCTCTTCTTCAATAACAAGCCCAGCAATGCAGGGAGAGTGAAGTAATGAATTTCCATCCACACCCAAGGCCAGGGCCTCAGTGGGAACCTGTGTGCTCCACAGTTAACAGAGTTTTAGAAACCTGTTGGACTGTGAAAGATTTCTTCCAGTCTTTACCTTGACATAGTTTCCTTCTTTATCTGAGACGAGGGCCACATATGTGATTTCATGATGTCTGCAGTACTCCTGTAATTCTTCTTGGGACTGAAATAAACAAGCACAGTGTATGATATAAACACAGAGCACCTGGAGCAGCTTCAAGTAATTCAAGAGAATGAAAACACTGTTCAACTGTATTCTCAAAGTGAACATGCTGACATCAGGGGTTATCAATATTAAGCAAGGAAAGTACAGATTTCAAAGAAGAAATAAGACCTTTTGCTTTCATTACTTTCACTATTGTTCTAAGGGGCCACTGGCAATCAATGTGGTGAGGATACAGTAAGAGGTTTTCAAAGGATTCAAATCCTGATGGCAAGTGTCAAAAACTACACCCCTCCCTCCAATTCTCTGAGGAAAGCAAAGGCAACACAAGAAATAGTGGCAGGTGAAAAGCAGAACTGAAGCATAAAGCAAAGAACATCAGAGTAGAGAAGCCTGTAGGGGATAAGACTGTGCTGGACTGAAGTCACTGTTACAGGGCTTATATTTTACTGAAAGAGCACTTCTCTAACAATTTATGAAATAAGAAAACAAATGGAAAAGGATTCTGCTTGGTCAAATGAACAAAAATTATCACTTAGGCTACTTCTGACATGAATTTTTATATAACACCCACAAAAATGAACAGCAGCAGCTTCAGAAAAACCACCTGGCAGGTGATGTGAAAGGAGGAAGGAGGGTGGGTGGGGGTTGTTTCCCCCGGCATCTCTTCATGCTCTGGGGTACCTTGAGCGTGGGTGAACGTGTGTACAACTTGGATGATCACCTATCAGTGAGCCACACAGTGATCATAAGTTAGTAATCTAAAGGTCCCACATTCTAAAGGGCAGGCAGGTGTGGGAGGTCTGAGGCTACAACACTAAACACAGAATACTTTGGGGACCTGTGATAGGCTGGTTGTGGCCTCCAAAGGTGTCCACATCCTAATCTCTAGAGCCTGTGAATATGCTACCTTGCATGGTAAAAGGAGCTGTGCAGATGTAATAAAGTTAAGAATCCTGAGACAGGGAGATTTTCCTGGATTATCTGGGTGGGCCCAGTGTAAGAACAAAGGTCTCTGTAAGGAGATAGGAGGGTGAGAGTTAGAAATGTAAGGACAGAGCATAGATCAGAGAGGAAAAAAGATGCTACATTGCTGAGTTTGAAGAGAGGATGGGGCCATAAACCAAAGAATTCAGGAGGCCTCTAGGAGCTGGGAAAGGTGATGAAGTGAACTCTTTCCCACAAAGCCATCAGAAGGAATCACCCTATCGACACCTTGATTTGAGCCCAGTAGTACTGACTTCAGACTACTGAATTCCAGAAATGTAAGCTAATAAACTTGTGTTATTTTAAACCACTAAGTTTGTGGTTATTTGGTACTATAGCAATCAGAAACTACACCAGGAAGCAACTCTAACCACAGATAGATAAGCGTTTGAGAACCTAAAGCCACTGTAGGTAACCTGCCGTGGAAACCACTCACTCATAGGTGCTTTTTGTCCCATTACCTGTGACCAGTCATACATGATTTCTGCTGTGATTCCCGCCATCCAGAGTTTCTGGGTTATGTTGATGGCCCTGGACATGGACATCTGGCCAACGCTTACAACTAGGAGGTCACAGGAGCTTATTGTAACCTGGATCAGAAACAGTAATATTTAGAAGAGCGAGACTGTAGATGTCTAGGTGGGACCAGCACCAAGTGGGAGGCAGCACTCATGTGAAGACAGGCATTTTGAAATCTTATTACAGCAACATATGTGCAGAGTCTTTGCTTCAAAATGATATAGTAAAATGAATAACAGTAAAAACATTTAATATTAGTCTTTTAAGATAGAAATGATTTCAACTACCCTAAACCATCAGGAAGATATTGTTTTCCTCTGGGAAAACTAATCTTGCTTGAAACACAAAGGAAAAAGAATCACTTTTAGCTTTGTAGAGTACAGCAGGATTTCTGAATAAGGGGCTTTGATATAAGTCTGTTAACTGTAACATCTCACATTTACATAGCTGATTCCAGATGAGGAGAGTGAGGCTAGGAAAGAATGGATGGATTGTCTGAAGTCCCCAGCTAGAGGCTAAGGACTGAAATGCAAGGACTCGTGCCAAATCTTAGGCTTATCTATCACGGTGAAGACAACCTCTCAAACCCTAGTCTATTGCTGCCACATCCAGGGCTCCATGTAAATGACTACAGAGTGAAGGACAACTCAAGGCACACTGGAAAGCAAAGCCAGAACTTACAGGTTCTTCCATGCTGAGGACAGCAGCAGATATCTTGTCTATAGCTATGCTGACCCCAATGGCAGTGGGAACTGGCCCCAGAGCCTGTGGCCCTCTAAACTGTGGAATCTGTGGAGAAAGATACACAGTTCTGGTCATGAAATAGAGAAGAAACTGTAATTACAGGCAAAGCAATGATATAAGGGCATCCTTTCCGTCAGCAATTTATCATCAAAGGGTTCAACAAAAAGATGTATCTGCGTAGCAAGGGAGACAGAGTGAAAAGCAAGCACACAAGCCAATTTAGGAAAATGCTACTCTAGACCTGCATTATTCAAGATGGCAGCTGCTAGCCACATGTGGCTTGAGCATTTGAAAAATGGCTAATCCGAATTGACATATGTTATAAGTATAAAATACACTTTTTAGATGTTTGATTACATGATGAAATAGTATATTGAGTTAAGTAAATGCTGATTGCAAATATTTAGAAAAAGTATATAAAGTATGTAAAAAAAGTACATAAAAGAAGAATGAAAAGTAGCTCATTAATAATTTTAAAATTTTGATTATATGTTGAAACAATATTTTGAGCATACTGCATTAAATAAAATACATTATTAAAGTTCAACCCACCTGTTTCTTTTTACGTAACATCACTAGACAATTAAACATGTAACATATGTGTGTCCTGGTTCTGGATCCAAGATGGATAGGTATACTCCTCCCTATTCTTCCTGTGAAGTACAGCTAAAAATCCTGGACGTTACATATAAAACAAACATGAGAAGACTCTGAAGTTGAGAGAAGATAGTAGACTAGCCAGGACTGACATGACATGTGGCTAGTCCCCCAGGTTTGGTCTTTGCCTCATATATCCTGAATTGGGTGCTGGAGAAACTGGCAACATAGACATGCCAAGAAGAACCAGCAAAAAAGACCTAGTGAAAACCTGCTCTCTCTGGCCAAAAGACCACAAAAGGAGCAACACAGTAGGACAGAAAACTTTGAGACAATACCTGCCCTGCTATACGCAACACCATAGGAAAAAACATAGGCCAAGGATGAGTAAGGAGCTAGATGTAAGGAGCCCTTCCCTAACAAAAGTCCCAGCAGGGTGGCATCAGAAAGAGGAAATAGAAGCCAGGACTTAACATGTATCTGCCTGGGGGTAAAGCCCCCACCTCCAACAGTGTCTCTGGAGGCCAGCAACCCCAAGATCCTGGACTTCCACTCCAACCTAAGTAGTAACAAGGCCAACCTCCTCCCTCGGGTGGTGTCAGAGGAGGATGAGTAGGAAGCTGGACTTTCCAGCAGTACTCCTCCTTCCCCAGCCCCCTCAACATAGCATCAGTGGAGACAATGTGGGAAGCAGTAACAGGGTACCCCCTCCCACCCTGGGGATGTCTAAGAAGGCCAAATGAGGTCCCTGAGTCTTTACCCCCGACTGGCATAGCAAGGTGACACCCATCTGCCTCACAGGTGCAATATCAGAGGAGGCCTGCTAAGCCAGAAGATCTAGGTTAGCTCCAGACTCTCAAAATACTCAAAATATCCAGTATACAACTGAATATCACATATCTGACAAAGATTTTAAAGTAACCATAATAAAAATGCTTCAACTAGCATTACGAACAGGCTTGAAACAAAAAAAAATGGAATACCTTAGCAAAGATAAAAAAACTCAGTGGCTAGATCACTAGCAGAATGAAGACAACAGCAGAAACATTCAGTGAAACTGGAGATGAAAACAGAGATTATTCAATCTGAACAAGAGAAAAAACAGACTCCAAGGCAAAATGTCCCAGGACCTCAGGGACATAACAAAAGATCTAACAGTTATGCCCTCAGAGTCCTAGAAGAGGAAAAATGTGAGACAAAAAAAGTATTAGAATAATGCCTGAAACATGGTTCCACCGATACCATGGTGAGAGGGTTGGGGGTTGGGAGAGTTAGCAGGAGACCTTGTTACTGCTGGAAAGTGGTTAAAGTTCCAACTTCCCACTCAGCCTTCTCTGGCACCACCTCAGCAGGGAGGGTGGCCTTGTTACTGCTTGGGTTGGGGTGGAAGTCCAGGATCCTCCGCTGACACTACTGGTGGGGGATATTACCCCAGGCAGACATGAATGTCCTGGCTCCCACTTCATCTTTTCTGATGCTACCATGCTGTGGCTTGGTTACGGGTCCACACAGGCAAAAAACATAAACCCATAGGTTCAAGAAGCTGAGAAAATCCCAAATAAGATAAATCCAAAGAAAGTAATGCCAAAACAATTATTAATTTTAAAGACAAAGAAAAAAACCTTTAAAATCTTTCCTACAGGGGAAAAATAATCCAAATAACAGCACATTTCTCATCAAAAACCAGAAATATTAGGGAAATACAACAGATTTCTTGAGTTTCTCAGAGTTTGACAGTCAATAATAGTAAGTGTAACACTCACTGTCTGACGTGGATCTCAATGTGTGTAGAGGAAGTTATTTAAGACAATTACATTATAAAAGAAGGGATACGGTAAAGGGACTTAAAGGCAGGTAAGGTTTCTACACTTCATATGATCTGATAAATGTCCAAACCAGCGGACTTTGTAGTGATGGAACAGCTCTGCATCTCAATTGCAGTGGTGGGTACAGGAAGCTCCTTGTGATAAAATGGCCACAGAACTGTGCACATACCCTAGACCAATATCCATTTCCTGGTATTGATATTCTATTAGAGTCATGCCAGGTTTAACCATTGGAAGAAAGTGTGTAAAACATAGAAGGCCTCTCTGTACTATCTTTGCAACTAAATCTATAATTACTTAAAAATAAAAGTTTAACAACACTACAAATGTAATTCACAATACTTCTATTCCTAGATGAAAGATATAGCTATTCAATTGTACTACTGGTTCAATTTTTTTGTAGGTTTGAAAAATCTCAAAATAACAAGTCGAGGAAGAAATGAAATTAAGCCAGAACAGATCAACAAATATTGGTCAACCCCTCACCAGCAGGTCGTATCTGCCACCAGCTGCAAGGATTTCAGATACAGCCCTTTGCCTCCGTCTGATGAATGCCACAAATTGGAAGATGATGCCACTGTGCTGCTGTACTTTGTAAACCAAGCCCAAATTGATCAAGACCTGTTAAATGAAATGCCACACAAACGAGTCAAGGGCACTGTTTTCCATCAATGGCATTAGAACAATCTGTACAGCGTAAACCAATATCCAGTAAGATCTGGCACAAAGTCTGTTTAACTACAGATTGCCAAGTAAGAGAAACTCTGCTCTCTTCAAGAATAACCAGTTCTCTGAGGCTAACAGACATAAGAATTGCTGTACAAGAGGGACTGTGATGCTTGCAAAGAAATTCTGATTTAAGCTAAATTTATTACTAGATATCAAATGTTCCAAAATATAAAAAGCAGAGTTCTTCAGATAAAATAAAACACTTAGTAGGATTAATAAAATAAAACCCATTTCCCTCTTGTGTTGTTATTAATGCTGCAAATCTGCACTGCCAGAATCAAACTATTGCCAAACCTGTAACTTTATGCCAAGTTTCTTCAATAGTCCAACAACCTCTTCTAGATCTTTTAAGCCATACTTCACCAATTGGGCAACACCTGTTTTCTGTTTTATTAATGAATTTATTGTTGGTGTGAGATCTTGCAAATCTCCCTTCTGCTCAATAAATTTGTAGAGTCGACACAGCTGGAAAGCAAAGAGGCACAGTTAGCTTGCAGTCCACGGCAAGGAAGATTCACTTTGCACTGTTTCATACACAGGGGAACCAAGCAAAGTTTTAGCCTTCCAATAAGGGAATTTTGTAGTTGAAGGTTATTTTAGCCTTTACCACAATCCCAACTAAGGATTATTTTCCTTTTCCAACAACTCTAAGGCAACTCGCGGAAGTGCTTCAGGCACCTACTCACAGTTCATTTTCGCTCACACACACTCACTTGTAGCTAATACTGACCCCAGCAGAGCAGACTTTGGCACTAGCAGAGCCTCCATTATATATTTTCAAGCTAGTGTTGTTCCCCTTTCCATTTTCATGGATTCCCATTACTACAGGCACACAAACAGAAGGAGGGGGAAGTGGGAAGTCTGACTCGTCCTAATATACACCAAATCAGCCAGAAATTCCCTCTCTTCCCTTTGCTTGAATGATTCCTATTGGTAGCCATGGGATGCAGCTCAGATGTCATCTCCTGCAGGCAGCCTCCTGATCTTTCCTCCCCTCCTACTCAGGCCTTGATCCCAGCTCCCAGCTCTTACCACCTGTACACACTGTCCTCCCCAGGAGAAGGTGGTGGCTGGTGATGATCTATCTGTGGGCCAGGCACAAGCCCTGACACAGAGGAGGTTAAAGAGGAAGTAACTGGGATCATAAGACCAGAGAGAAAACTCTCAGGAGCTAAAGTGGAAATTAACAAAAATTATAGTTATTTTAAGGCTGCAGGCAAGCAGAGTCTGGTTCAACTATAAATTGGCACCTAGGAACTAAGAGATGAATGAAGACTTGGCTTCATGTAGTTTAATATAATAATTATAAATCACTTGTATTTTTTAAAAAATCCAAAAATGTTAAAATCTCTTATAATCTCTTTACTAAAGATAAAAGATTCTCATTTAAATTTTTCTTAATGAAATAAATTATTTCTTTTCAAATTTTAACATTAAATTACCCCATTAGTAAAATGTCAGAAGCACTAGAGTCAACATCCCCAGGTTTGGGTCCTCATCCTATCATCAACTAACTCCATGTCACTTTGGACAAGTCAGCATATCTCTTTGGGCTTTAGTTCCTCATCTGTAAAAGAAGACTGGGCCACATATCTGAAACCCTTTTACAATATTTCTACCTTTCCTAATATTCTTAGAGTTCCATTTTTAAATAATAAGAGCACCAATCGCCTTTATTAGATATTAATTTTTTCCATTTTTAAAGTAATCAAACACACAACTTTGAATTAATGCTTATCCTTATCAAATGACCAGTGAGTAGAAATTTAGCAAAAAAGCTGACATTTTAGCAACCAAAGCAGCTTTCATGTGCAAGTGTGAAATATTTTTGAAATGTGACATTAGTTCAAAGAAACTTTTTCACTTAAACCTTTGGGTAAGACATTACTGAAATAATAGTTTCTTGAGTTATGTATCATGGGACTATTTGTGCACATAGATATGTGCTGTGTACACTTCTAGGGTATTATCTAAGTACTGTTCTTCATATTAGAATATTTCCCCACTGGGTCACTTTGTATATCATTAATACTTCCTCCAATATTTAACGCTTAAAATGTAACCTGGCTGAATTTCTAGAATTCTTAGTGCTATGTATCCAGGTTTACTTTCTCTGCCTGCAAACTGTATGGCTGATTTCTTTAAGATGTGGTCTACCCGTGCCCTGTAAAAGCGTTTTAAAGAGCTGAAGGTAGACACATGCTGCATGTATCCATCCCTTCATGGCTTTTTAAAGGCCAATTCAAATTAAGAAGTTGAGAGAAGTTTGTAGGCTTCTCAACTTACTCCTCGTTATATCTCTAGCACCCTGCCTGCCACACTGTAATAGTGTGATTCTGTCCAAAAGACTGAGTGATTCTGCCTGACCTGTGTACAACCATATTTTAATCTATCCCTTATGTAAACTCTGCTGATCATCACAGGATCCATAACTGAGTGTCAGACCAAGAGCTAGAAAGATTCTGGAAAAGAATTTTTTTACAGTCTTCTTATGTAAATATTCAGGAAAATATAAGAAATTCCTGTTGTCTTCTGCTTTTCAGTGACTGAATTAAATGTGGGTTACTATGCCAAAGGTCTGGGCCCAATCTGCTGCCTGTAGAAAGAACACAACAAGCCTGGTTACCCTGGGAGATGTTCCGCATGGCCAACAGGATCAAACACAAGATTTTAGGAGGAAGAAATGTACCAGAAAAGCAAGAGCTTTAATTCCACGCTGAGATATTAGAAGACCGGGGTGGGGTGCGGGATGGGTATATACCCAAATGACTCTGCAGAGCTCTGTGCCTCATTCTAGTCGCACGGGCTCTATTTTAGAAGCTAGTCCTAGGTCTGCTCGGCAGCAGGCTCTACTAAGCACAGCCTTTACAGGGGGTGTGAAAGACAAGTCTGGTGGTGGAGAAAGAACAGGATGATTATAGCACTTTAAGCAACAGCATGGAGAGGCATTCTTTGATCACAGCACTGGTTTCTCTTTTCCCCTAATCCCAGAGGTTGCCATGGTACCTGTTAATGCTCAAGGGAAAAACTATCTGTGAGGCTGCAGGAAATGCTGCTGTTTTACTGCAGCAAGAATTCGGCAGCATTTTCTGATACCAGAAAATCAGAGAGAAAAAGAGAGCTGTAATAACACCATTAGAAGGTATTTACACTATACTTACACTATTAGGAGACAAAGACAGATTACAAAATTTGGCTTCTACTTCTCTCCTCGTCAGCTTTTCTGTCTAAAGTAGAAAAAAAAAAAAAAAGGTAACAATGAGAGTGACCAAACTGACCCTGAACAAGATACAATTTCCAGGCTAATTCTGACAAGTACACCTTTCATTTTGGACAAACTGCTCCTAATCATGAAGGATAAATTAATTCTGCAATTTACAAAAGTATTTTTTCCAATTCACATTAAACTGTAACTAGCAATGTTTTAAAATCTAAAAAACGCTGACATAAAAGAATTAAAAAGGAGAGAATGGCACTTGCTGAATGGTGTGTGACCCAGAGTTGCATGGGCTTAACCAGTGTTTCTGTTTGTTTGAGGAGGTAGTCATTTGATCTGTGTTCCCCTACTAAAAACCATGCACTGACAGGCTCAGCATTTCATCCCACACTGGAAGTTAGGCTGTGGCTGTGGATATGAACAAGGCTGACCTGAAGGCCCTCTGCACAATCTCTGGGATTTCTGCCAGTGTCTGACTGATATCACACTGTATCCATCACTGCTAAATAGCAGCAGCACTTTTGGGGGAGGAGAGAACCACTAGAAACTCCAGGTATATCTGCCAGATAAAAGAAAAGCTAGTTAAGCCTTTTGGTGTGTAAAAATAATAAGCTGTAATGGACTTCCACTATGTGTTATGCCTTAATCATGGACTGGCACTGTTACTGAATCTCCTGGATGCCTCTTATTTATTATAAAAACAATGTGTAAGATGAAAAGAAATCAGAAAAGATAAACATTCACCTTTATCCAAGCCCATAATATAACACTATTTAAAAATTTCAGTGTTTCCCTTCAAGCTCTGCACACATACTATAAGGTAACTGCACACATACTAAGTAGTAATGAAATACTACAATGTGGCTAAATAAGAGTAACTGAAGACGCTGCTGCCCCACTCCTACAGGATGGAGTGGTAAATGAGGCTCCAACAGAGATTTAAACCACTCTTCCCCAATTTAACCAATCCAAATCTATAAATGATTTTACTGATAAGCACGGGCTGGTTAGAAAAATTAAGTCTTTGATTCTCAGTATTAACACTCCCTTTTCTTGGCCTCTGTAAAGTAAGTATAATTAACAGCACTTGTGAGGATGGAGTGAGTTAATCCACGTAAAGAGCTTACAATAATGCTTGGCACATGTATAAGTGCTCAAATAAGGTCATTACTGGCAAGTATCAGGACTGACTTTTTGCCTTGAGAGTAGGTTAGTGAAGAACCTTATCCTACAAATTGAGTAACATAATTCGAATTTTTCAAATCAGAATTTTTTTTAAAAAAAGAAAACACCCTGGAGGTCACTAAGTAGTATAAGGCTTGGTCTAGAATAAAAGCTTGGCCAATATTTGTTAACTATTGATATAATCAAAGATAAGTGGTTCTTTTACCTTATAGTAATAAGGAAAAGAGATAAGACTCCCAATTCAGTGTTATGCTTACATTAGTAAGAAGATCCTCAGGAACTATTATCCTTCAGTATCAAGTCAAAGTTATTAAATGCTTACCACAGCATCATACAGAATAATGTAGACTTGACTGAGTTTATCTTCTGGGATCCCACAGTGTAACAGTATTGCTTTCAATAACGTGGTATGGTTCAAGTAAATACTATAATTTCTTTCCTAGAATACCAAAAAAATTATTTTCATTATAAAAGCAATTTATAAGTACATGACCAAATCTAGACTCTTACCGCCAATTAACCATCCTTCATACATGGGAGGATTGAACACAAAGACTGAATTTTAGCATATTGCTCTTTTAGCTAATTTTTTCATGCATATTCTTTTTATACTGTTGCAGTCAAAGAGTATAATATAATTTAACATTAACATGTCAAAAATACTTTGGCCTTCGGTTATGTTAAAAAGCCTAAGCAAATTCACACAGATTTAAAGAAACAAAGGATCTGGTCCAATAGTAACTGACATAAGCACAGGCTGGTAGAACAGTTTGTTACTTTTGTTCATACAAGCCAATTTATGAGCACTGAGAGTCATGAGCTGTGTGCTGAGCTAGGTGTAATGGGGCATACAGATAAGTAGACACATGGGCTCTGACCTAAAAGAGCATACCTCTAACTAGATATCTAACAAGAACATAACTCAAGAAATCAGGTGATGTCTCTCTCATCTCAAGTGCTGTCTGTGAGAGTTGAAAAGAAAAGGTGGCCAGCCCATCCATGAGGGAGCAGTTAGGCTTCCAGGCGAGAAAAGACCAAAACCATGGCTGGGAAGAAGAGTCTTTCAAGACAGAAGGAACATGTGACTGACAGCACTGTGGTGGGTATGAACAGGGCATATGTGTGGGGTGGAAAGAAGGCCCAAGAAAAGCAAACTGGTTGTGCTAGAAGCAGTCATGCAAACATGATGAAAAAATGAAGGTGGGAAGTTGAGAGACTGGGTGTAGGAGGAAACTGCTGAGGGTTTGGAACAGGGTATGAACCAGCTAAAAGCATCCTAGGAATGTTAGACTAAGTTCTTGTGTTTTGGAAGAATGGGCAGGAAACAAAACCCTTCCCCTAAGACAAGACAAACAGACAAAACAAAACCTTTCCCTGTCGAAGGAGAGGTAAGAGTCTGAGGCAAACCTCAAAAGCAACATCATTAAACTGATTTCAGTTGCATTAGTAAAAATGTGAATTACTGCCAGCACACACTGAGGGGCAGTTCTGTAGTCCAGGGGTCCTCAACCTCCAGGCCTGGACCAATACTGGCCCATGGCCTGTTAGAAACTGGGCCTCACAGGAGGAGGTAAGCGGCAGGCCAGTGAGTGAAGCTTCATTTGTATTTGCAGCTGCCTCCCCAGCACTAGCATCAACACCTCAGCTCTATCTACCTCAGATCATCAAGCATTAGATTCTTATAGGAGCACTGGTTCCCGGTGCCAAAAAGGTTGGGGACTGCTGCTGTAGTTGGTATTTTCCCCCGACATTTGATAAAGGACTCAAGCGGCATAACTTCGTAATGTCAGAATACAGAAAAGAACCTGAAGGGCTGGAAACTCTTGGATGATTTCATAGATTGTATAGATGACTTCGGCAGTGGGCAGAGAGCTATTGGTGGTAGAGGTGACGATATCAAAAGCACATTCCAGAAGTTCTTTGGGATGAAATCGGTCTAACTTGCGAGGTCTGAACACACGTTCAATGCAGTATCTGGGGAGAGAAACATGGATTTCTAAGGTTAATGCTTACAGGAATCAAATTGCATAAGAGAATGCTGAACAAGATAAAAGTAACAAATATGAAAGTTAATCAGGAAAAAGACTAAGAAAGCTTAAAGACAGACTTGCCCAGAACAGTTGTACCTCACGATTTAGGTTCCAGTCCCCAGTTTTCCCACTATTAAATTATGGGGCTCATTTTTTTTTTAATGTCAGAAATGAAGATGAAATTAATACACGAAAAATTATTTAACCTTAGGGGCTTACCTTCTACATGGTGATACTTACATCTTAGGATTATGAATATTAATTGTTCACTTGCAGTTGAGAAAAAAAGCATGTAAAGAGCTCCAATTTCTTTTGAGGCAAGAAGCTTCAAAGCAGGGTGCCTCATTGATAATAATACTGCTCCAATTTATGAAGACCTCAGTGTTAGACTCCTGTTGTATTTGCATGTATAGAAAACCTGCTAAATGCCTGGAGCTCCTTACTGTTTACATTCCTGATGGTTTTACTCCACTTCCCTACAAACAATTTTTGTTCAGTTATCTGTGTAGGCAGTTTTCCCTGGACCATTGGCCATTTATCCTTCCAATTAAATTTTAAAAGGGGCCATCTGTGATCAATAATAGCCAGATGTTTTTTCAAGCCACCATTTGTGAAAATAATCAGTTATGTTGCTTGGGGACATCCAGAGGTCACAGAATAGACTGCAAAAGCTTCAAGACTCTTACCTAATGCTACCTTCCTTCTAGGGAGAAGGATGAGGAGGACTGCTCTCATCACCTTATAGAAAGGATTATTGTGGTTGGGCTTTTGGACCATATTCCAAGATCAATACTTTAAACCCTACATTCTTTACTGTGTGAGTATCACAGAAGATAAAACATTCACCTGCATTTCTTTCCTACATCCACCAAATGAAATCCTTATTGTTTCTTACCGTTTTAAATTCAATATATTATTTCTTGCCACGTATCTTGCAAAAGGAACCTGGAAAAATAAAGTTTCGAAGGTCAATGTCAAGATGTGCAACTAGCATACTCCTTTTGGTTTGTTAATAATAGCTTTACCATAAAGTTCACCATTTTAAAGCATACAATTCAGTGGTTTTTAGCACATTCACAAAGTTGTGCACTGGTCATCATTCACATTCCTTGAACAGTTCCTGAGTGTGTCAGTCAGCAGGAGCCCCCACTGCCAGACATAACACCAATTGTAGTCATTGTAGTATTTCTTAGGTTTTCAAGTTTGAGAAAAATTCACTTTTAGTTAAATATGCTTTTAGTTAAACATGCTTTTAGTTTAATATACTTTTAGTTAAATATACTTTTATACTTTTTTGGCCAACTTTTATTGTGCTAAATCAAAATTAGTGCAAGTTATTTGGTTACCTATGAATCTTTTAAAAAGTGTCATTTATGATAATGCAATCGAAATGAGTATTATCAGTTATGGTGAATTTCCTGGTTTTCCTATCAATCTCTTAGGAGAAATTCTTAATAACCACCCACTAATAATTACTACAACTTATAAAACCATTTTCATATTGTCCCAAGTGATCGGATAGCATCACTAATAGGTCCAATTCTCAAAACATAATTATTTTTTATTTTTTAGAATGGACTATCAGTTCATAGAAAGGAAGCACTTAAAAATTTATACTTTAGCCTCCTTAATGTCTAGAGAAGCAGCAGCCAGTTTTAAGCATAGCTATGTAAATATGTGTACTTCTACTTTTTCCTTCAACAGAGCCCAAATGTCTGCTATGCTATTTATTCATCTTTCAGAATAATCCCAAATCACTTTATTATAAAAGAAAAACATAAGCCAAGAATATGGAAGAAATTTTTCCTTAAACCATAAAAGCAAAATAAGTTCTTGCAATAAGCCATACAACGTAGATATAAAAAACAAAACGACTTGATTCCATACCTCCTCCAGGAAAATAGTCAAAGGTTCAGTGTATTTAATCTTTGCTACTTCATTTTATGGTGATAAAAGAGCTAGTGTGTGTGGTTGTTCACACGCATGTAGAGCATATTTATACCTTAGACATACCAAGGTGATTCAAACATATAATATACCTTGTGCATACACTTGTTTTTTTTTTTAAATGTTTCTTTCTTTCAATAAAAATGGGATATTAGAATTCTCTTTAAACATTTTTTTTTCTAGCTAACAATATACCAAGGACCTTTCTACAGATCAAATATACATTCAGATATATCTAAATATATACGTATTTTGATCTTATACCTCCTTCATATTCCATAATAAATTATCCAATCATTTTCCTATAGATGAACATGCGGTTTCCAGTTTCTGACCACCACAATATGATGATGAACACGATTTTAATATGCATACACCAATATATTTTTATTTTCTTTAATAAATTCCTCAAAGTAGAATTTCTGGCTCAAAGAGTATATAGCATATATATAAAATTTTTATTTATTTTATTAAATACTTTCATATTACTTTTCTAAGGTTCAGCAATTTATATTACGATCAGCAACATATGAAAATGCCTATTTTCCTACATGCTTGTCATCTCCAAATATTAATTTAAATATTTTTGCCAGTTTGGTGAAATGAAGATAATTTTGTCTTGTATTTCCTCATTATTAGTGAGGCTGAACATCTTTTCAGAAGTTTATCAGCAATATGCATTTTCTCTTTTAAGAGTTGCCTGGTTATATTCTTTGCTCATCTTTCTACTTGTAAGTGCTTTCTGTACATGAGGGGTATTAAACTCTTGTCTGTCTTATGAACGTACAGTGCTACAGATGGGCTTAACAGCCGCTAATGCTATGTGAGTGAATGACTGGTAAGACTGTTGCTGAAAAAAGGAACCCTGGGGATCAGAAGAAAGCAAGCACCAGCAATATTCAGCATACCCAATTGGCACAGACACTTGCAGTTAGAAGAATTTAATTGTTCTAGACATTAAAGTGTTAGGAAATTACTGAAAATCTAGCCAGGAAGTAAAGAAAAAAACTGTCTGAGTGGTCTGGATTAACCTGCTATGGTCACTCGGCAAAGTTCAACACAGAGGTATAGACATGGCACCTACAATTAAAGGTTCTGGTTTCTAGGCCTAAAAGTACTTGTGCTGTTAGCAAAGTAGATATACACAGCATCAAACATTTATTAAATTCCAGCAAAGTTCTCACCCTGATAATTTCCTTAAGAATACATTTCCTAAAAGTGACATTTACACGTTAGGAAAAAAATTGGTGTGGGTAGTCTTTTAACAGATGTGCCACCCTGTGCTAACACATGGCATCGAAACTGTCAGCAGAGTATTCTCAGCCTCACCCGCAGGTCAAAAGGAAGCATCACCAGCATCCCGCTGTGGTCCATGAATAAGGCCGCTTCATTGTGCTCATATATTTGCCTATTTCGGGGAAGTAGTAGTGGGGTACACAACTGGACAGCTCCTACACCAAATTAGAAAAAATAACTGATCATCAGGTTCTCATTCTTCCTAGAAAGCAAGTTAAAATGCACACAAACCTGAAAGTGTAGTAGTTTGCTACTGGAACTGTTGAAATTATCATTAGTCTATTTTTGATTCTTAATGGAGAGGTTGCCTAAGGTTAAGTTTGTGTGAATCAAGTCATATTTTTGACTCTACAAACCAGTTGTACTTTAGTAGCAAGGTTGTAATATTCAAATCTGTTTCTCCTCAACAAGCTGAGTTGCAAAAATAAGCTTAAATTTCACATGATCAGTTGCTTATAACTGAATTTAAAGGTAAAATAGAATTGTACCCAAATCCATTAACAGTACTTTGTAATGATGAAAAAAACATCCTTTGAGAATGCACATACTTTTTAAAAAAGAACATACCATGTTTTTTAAAGATGCGAATGATGGTTTCACACACATGCTGCTGTATCTTGGCTGTACGAACTGAGAAGCTGCCCTAAAATAACCAAATAAAATGTCATCAAAACCTAATCAAAGGGATCCCTTAAAATATTAGTCTGTGACTTGTAGTCAGCATTACATTGCTTATTCTCAGGATCACAAAAGAGATCTCAACAAGTTATACCCTTTTTGAATATATTTGAGGAAGAAGAAACCACGTGTTTTGCAATACGTCCTGCCTGAGCAGGGCCAGCTATGTTTAAGGTCCAAGATCTTAATCACGTTGATACATGCCTTTCAGAGAGAGAGCTCGTCAAATATGCACATTCTCCCTGAGGACTTTCAGGGATACTGTGGAACAATAAAAACCCTAAGAGCATCAGGCCCCTTCCCACACAGTAAGGTGATTCACAGTGGCCCCTTGAAAGCCACATGGCATTTATATATTTTGTGAAGACCTTTCTTTTTCATTTTTTTTATTATAAAAGCAGTACTATTTCACTAGAGAAAATTTAGAAACAGATAAAAAAACGAAAAATAAAACACCTACATTCAATCCTGTATCTAATACTGCCAGACAGCAAAATCTGGCCCCTGAAATCTAGACTGTTCTTTCATAAATCTTACCATTACTTCCTCTATTCCTTTTTTAAAATCAGATTTTTAAGCATACAGAAACATACAACGTAATGTGACAAAAATCTGTTATTCATCCACTCATTATTTGCCCACCTGACTTTTTCTAATTTTAACATTTTGCTATATTGCTTCAGATTGTGGTTGGTGGTTTTTTTTTTTTTTTTAAATGTTGGAAGGCTCCCACCTGAGAGCTCTTACAGGCATTCTTAAAGTACCTCACACCTGGAGATTCTAAGTCATTAGAATGAATGTAGGGTCTGGGTGGCTGCATTGGTAAAGGGCCTCCAAAGTGATTCTGATGTGCAGCCAACATTGGGAGCGGCAAAGTACCTGATCTAATCTGAGTTGGCTAAATGTTTTCAGCCCTAGGGAGGTGGGCCAGGGCTAAGTCTCTAAAGCAGTGCTGCTTCATCTCGTGGGAGAAAAGATGAAGGTGAGGTGAGGGTGGGTCAGAAATTTCTTCAAGTTAAGTGAATAAAAGTGGGGCTCTTCCTATCATAATAATGCACATGCATACATTTTGCATATATAGGCCTCAGATTAAGAATTTGTGTTGGCCACATTAAAGGAATCCATGAAGAATAAGAAACTGATTTCATCCTTCTGTGAACCAGGTTAAGCTCTCATTCAAAGCTTGGCTTAGGCCCACCTTCAGTATGTCACTGTCATAGGTGTAGTCGATGGCAGGGGGGATGCGCTGGGAGAAGATATGGGCCATCATAGTGCGATAGGCCTTCCCGTCCACATTGGCCAGGGTGTGGTGCAGCACCTCGTGCAGCTCTGATTCTTCCATCTGGGGTGGAGGCAGCAGCTCACTCTTGAGCAGTTCTGTGGCTGTGGGCCGCTTTGCTGGATCGTGGTTCAAAAGCCAGGAGATGACAGATTTCTGTAACAAGACCCAGGAACATTAGTAATGGGAAGTAACAGACGATGCTCAGGAATTCTCTTGACAAGTAGTGGTTGCTTCAGGTCAAAGAAGACACCGCACTTCTTGCACTTAGGTGGTGCATTTTAATTTCTGAAATCTCTTAATTTGTCATTTTTTCCCCTGCACTTTATTATGACCACAGAGTTGTACAACAATGTAATGAGTATTTCTTAAAAGGCAGATACCCCTTTTATATTTTATTGTCATAAATGACTCAAAAAATCCTCAACTCAACTATTTAGAAGCAGAACTTAGGCCTTCCAAACACACAAAATACTGTATTGAAAAAGACATGAGAACATAAAACAAATACCTTTGGATGTCTAATTTTAGTAAAAATTAAAATGAGTAATAGCTGCTGTAAAACAGCTTTTTAGTTTTTTCTTCTCTTTTATGCTATCTATATTGATATCATTATCTAGAATGCCCTTGATTTATCTTACTCTTTATCACACTTTCATAGCTTCTACCTCGTTAAGCAGGGAACTATTTGAAGGCAATCTAAACCTTTGAAAGTTCCATAATGATTCCTTAATTCTCTTGTTTGTAATAAGGTTGTATAAGGAATTATGAAATATTTGATGTCAGAAAATCTCAATTTTAGATGAAACTTATTAAGCATTTTCTAATTATACATTTTTAATATATGATCTCCCCTCTCCCTGGACACATACCCACCTTAGGCTGAAATAAAAACTCAAGTAATAGCTTTGCATGTAAAGAAAGGAACTGACATGATATGACTTTGATGAAAAGTTATGTTAAATTAAACTGGTAAAAACAATACCCTATTCAGCAAATAGGTTATACTGCTTAATTTCTGTATGTAGCAAAGATTGTGTCACATGCTATCTATGAACATTTTCTATGCTTCCTCCTTTCAGATAAAGAACAATGACTGATGTGGGAGGTGATAGTGGTTGTGGTTTTGTGGTGGTGGCTTTGGTGCCAATTTTATACAGTCCAAATGCAAATGCTCAAGGGTGTCTAATAAATACCTGTCATGGACAACAATCATCATTGTGAGAAATGATCTGTAAAGCTGCTCTTGTGTTTGTAGTTTAATAAAGTTGATAGGCCACCACAGCTGCCAACACGTGGAAATACTGAATATGACTGACCTTGTTACAGGGAAAGGCTATGAAATGAACATTTTACTTATGACATCCAGAAACACAGGAAATGACCCAGTTAAAAAAAAAATGACAATAACTAACAAAAAAGTAGAAACAGGACTCAATGTATTTTCTAATGGTTCTTCACTAATTCAATAGGTGAGGCAGAAAGGATCCAACTAGCCATGTCATACAGAACACTACAGAGTTACAGGATGTTAGTGCTGATATATAAACATAGGGTACTTAATCCCTTTATTTTACAGATGAGGAAAATTAAAGTCTAGAAAAGTTAAGTGACTTGTCCATTCAGATACATAACCAATAAGCAAGAAATAGCAAACTAATGTAATGTTTGCTAGCTAGGTTTCTGTTCTTGACATTAATAATTTAAATAATGGATTTTGCCTTGATTATAAGTGTTTAGAAAGTTAAAGGAATAAATTTCCATATGACAAAAGTGTTAAACACAAAACACTTCACCAAGACAAAAAATCAGCACTAAGAAGAGATGCCCATCAGAAGTACAATATACAAATTCACTGTTACTTTCACATTAGCTGGATGTTGCTATTTTAACCTATGACATGAGTTAAATACACACTCAGATATTTATAGCATGGAGGAGAAATTATTTTGCTTTAAAACACTATAAAATTAGACTGTCCAGTCTTTCCCATTACAATCTGAGCTACTTTCACACAAAACAGAACAAAATTATAGTTTTAAATTATTTTTTCTTAAAAGTCCCAAGCTTTCTCTAGAACAACTCTCTTTTTTCCAACAGCCAAGCCAAGGTTCCAAACAGCACTTCAAAAGCACAATGAACTACACAAAAGAACTCTGTAGTTTGTTAATTTTCTCTGCCAATCCTTGGTATTTTTATGGTGTATTTCAAGCCTTAGTAACATTTTAAATGCTTTATCTTTTGATTTTTTCCCCCACATTGTACCCAGGAAACAGAGAATGAGTGGCAGAAGATTACTAATTGAAAAAGAACAAAAAACAGTAATTAAAACCCAAGAGTGAAGACAGTAATTAAAGCATCAAAAAATTACCTGCTTTGTATGCTCTCCATCATCAAAGTCTTCTGGAAACTTAGGCGAAGTTGGCTAAAAGAATATTATATTCAAATCAGCAAGTGCTTGGCAGACCACCACAGTGAAAGCATATATTCACCAGAAGTAAGAAAATTGAATACAGAAATGAAAATCTGCTAACAAGGGAAAGCTGAGGTGATATCTTCTTGAAATCCATTCTTCCATATTATTTTTAATACAAACTTAACCCAAATGACAATCTAGGTGACAGAAGGCACCTCATCTGAGAATAAAGTATTTTAAAATCAAATTGTTTCAGGAAAAAACAAGGTAGTTTTATTGAACATACAGATGAAAAAAGGCAAAAACACCAAACTACCAACAAAGAGTAAGAGAAAAACATTAACACTGAAATCTTTATTTCCCCAAAAGTTCTCACTTTAATGGTAAACAGGACCTCAATCATAACATTAACTTCACAGTTTAGATATTCTGGAAGTGAGAGAATAAACATGAATTTTAGACTAAAAAGACATTTCATCAAGGCAAGGGCACTTTATGAACACAGCGGTCCACGCTGTACTGGCAGTAATATAATTTAAGTGTTTTCCAAAACACTATTTTGCTCTCATAAGGAAGGAAGAGGAAGGCTCTCCATATCTCTTGTTCGTGAATATGTAAATCTAAATAGCCTTCACCTAAACCTTACTCTCCACTTCACCTTAGTGTTGTTTCTAATGAGTATCATTGACCTCACACATAGTGAATGTTAGTCTCTTTTAGTCTGGGTAATCACAGAAGCAAAGATGAATTCCAAGAACACAAATGAAAACTTACTGCAAAAAAATTCAGTGGCTGATATTTCCTCCCCAACACCTTTTAACTTCTGTTCATGACTGTTTTCTGTAGGCATTACTATACCAGGTCCATTCAGCTGGAACTTTAACTTCTAAAACTAACTATCCATTTTCCTTATAATCCATTCCCACTGCTGTAACTGTATTGATATTATGCAAAATTTTTAGATTCCTCTGTGTTTTAAAATTAAAAGTCTCTCAGAATAATTTTTGAAAAGTAACTGTAACCTAGCAACTTCTCCAAGTAGGATTTCTAAAAATAAACAAAATGGGGAAAGTTTCTTATCACTGAAGATGTGTAAACAGAGATAGATTTCCATTTACTAAAAATACAGAAAATTATCGCAGGATCACCTTTTCTATATTATAAATACCGGAAAGATATCCTGCATCAAATTCTGATTTCCATGCATTAAAACATCTGATACATACATCTCTAAGTTGGTTGAGAACAAAGATTCTTTCTGAGGCCGTGATCATAGGGTGATAGGACATCTCAAAGAAGATAATTCCCAGGCTGAAGAGATCCACTTTCTGAGGAGGAAAAAAAACTGCAATTAGAGAGCCTTGCTCTGAAAGTATAATTTACCAGGCAATTAGAGCATAAGCACTGTTAGTTGGAACAAAGTTTGCATAAGTGAAAAATGAGCCACACCAGAAAAAATTTGATTTCTTCTAAAACAGTATAGGTATAAAATATAGATGAGGTAAAATACTTGTCATGACTTCTCAACATTTTCCTTGAAAATTAATTGTAACCGGTTTAGCTATAAACACGGATATAGAAAATCACTGGCCAAACACTGGGAAGAATCACTAAAGAGCGAGGAAAACTGCGATTTACCATAAGAATTTGCTTTGCATCTTTACTAATCATCTCAAAAGTGAAACACAGACCGCAATCTGCAGTTAACAGCAAAGATCAGCCACTGGTTGCAAAGCCATACCACTGGGGGTGGAAGAATGGCACAAGAGAAAGATCACGTGATGAACCCTAACAAAATACGAAAATATAAAAATGCAAGTAAAGAAGAAAAATTAAGTCAGTGCAGTGTTCAGGGAGCTGCCAGGGGGAAGATGACTTTCAGAAGACAATGTGCCTGAGGGAGCTGGGCAAAGCTGGCTGAGGGGTAGCCAGCTTCTGCACACACATACAGAAGCCACTTTCAAGAATCTCTTGTCTATGGCCAAGCTATATTGAACAAGCCCGATCCCCTCTGATCTCAGAAGCAAAGCTGGGTTGGGCCAGTCAGTACTTGAATGGGAGACTGCCTAGGAAGCCCAGCTGCTACAGGTGTAAAAAAGAAAATAAAAAAATAGGGTATTGTAAACTGACAAGATCCTTGCAATCTGTGAGGTCAACCAAGGGTTGCCTCACCTAAAAAATAAATAAAGAATAACTCTTGAATGAACTTGGATTCGTGCATTAGTAGAAGAACCTAATTATCATCAGTGACTTCCAAAGTCTTAAAAACACTCATTGTGGCATTTCCTACACATGTTGGCTATAGAAAATGGAACATACACAAAAGCACTAATTTAATGGCAATTACCTGAAATTGCACCACTCAAGCATAGTTACTACTGATGTCTAAAATATGCTCGTTTGTGTTTTTTATGTACATAGTATAAAAGCAGAACCACTATTCTTGTAACTTTTATTCCCTTAATACAGTGAGACTTTTTCAATATTATATCATTTTTCTAAAACAATCATCTAAAATATGATTTTATCGACATAGTATTCAATTATGTGGAAGTCCCGTAATTTCACTAGTACCCTACTTTTAAACTGATTCGTTTTTCACTGTTATAAATAATGCTGTGGCAAATCCCTTTCACATTAATCTTTTTGGGCCATCCCTGGCTGTTTCCTTTGGATATATTTCAAAAGGTAGAACTTCTGGACCAGCTGCTCTAGGCAGAAACCTGAGCAATGTCCTGTTTTCCTTCCTTTTCTCACCCAATATAGCCCTCCATTATGAAAACCTGTCAATCCCCTGCCCCCAATGTATTTTATATCAGCACATGTCTGCCCATATCACTTGCTACCACTCCGATTCTAGCTTTCAGCCACTCCAAATGGACTTCTGCAAAGCCTCCATCAATAGCTGGAGTGAAGTCTTTAGCTCAAGATCCTTCATTGGCTCCCTGTGCACATTCCCTATTGTGGCTAAGCCAGCTGTGCACGATCTGACCCCTGCCTTCCTTTCAGTTCCATTTCATGCCTCTCCTTTGCTCGCCAAGCTGTAGCTACATGGACCCTCTTTTTGACTGTCTTAAATGTGCCAAGCTAGCTGTCACCATCGTTCCTTTTTGCACACTTCTTTTGTTTCACCCCTTCCTCCCAGGCATGCTCTAGCCCCCCACTCTGCATGGCTTTTCCCTTTTCCTCCTCTATCCTAAAAGCCATCTTCTTGGGGAGGCCTTCTCTGATTTATCTAAAGATGATATCTCCTATTGTTCTCTGGTCATTGGACTCTTCTCCTTAGCTTTTATCATGATTTGTAGTTATTTCTTTTGTTTGTTTGTTTGTTTGTTTATTTATCATCTGCTTCATCCACCAATGGATCTACTCCCTGATGACTGGAATAAGACATCTTTCCTGTTACTAGACTGCCTTTTTCCTTGTAATTCCTGGGCCCTGACCCCAACCTGAGTTAGTTCAAATCTTCTTTGGATGGAGGGACTGTAAGATCCTCAGCAGCAACCATGCCAGCTTCTGTCACTGTTCTTGGCATCACATGTCCTTTTTGGTGCAGATACTCAGTATACATGTGGATATATATTGAGTGAATGTTTCTGACTATTCAACTGGTAATTAAACCCCAAATGGAATGATATTGATATTCTAACTATTATCTCACTCTTGAGACCTTTTCTTCTCCCCAGAAAGCTTCTGCTTTACCTGATTGTATGAAGATTTGGTGCTTCCTTGGACCTCTGGGCTCACATACAGAGCAGTGCCAACCATACCAGTCAAATGACCTGCAGAGAAGAAGGCAGAGGGAAGGCTTTCCAATGATAGGACTCAGATATAAGGCAAATTAAAAAAAAAGGTTTCTTAAGAGTGTGTCATGATCTATTAATTGTTCGCACTATTCACAGAAAGAAGTAGTGGGCATTTCACCAAGCAATTAATGCTGTCATATATGGCCACACACTCTGTTCCACACAGGATGTTGCAGGACAGGCAGTACCAGTTAGAAGTGAGATGGCCCAGGTCATGAGGTAACCTCATATTACCGTGTGGGGTCAGACAAAGTATAACTATCTATCCAAGGGAGCCAATTACTCTAACTGAAGCTCCAATTTCTTAAGGGTTCTAAAGAATAATTAATAGTGAAAAAAAAAGGACTTTCCAAAATTTTGTTAATTTCACGAATAATTATAACTTGCTTTATGATAAAATCTTTACGAATGAATTGTATACTTAAAATTTTCCTAAGAGGATAGATCTTATGTTAAATGTATTATCACAAAATAAGTAAATAATAACAACAGTAACAATAAATAAAAGGGCAGGAGAAAACTTTTTGGAGGTAATATGTTTACAGTACAGATTACGGTGATGGTTTCATGGTGTATATGTATCTCCAAAGGCCTCAAGTCATATACATTACGTATATACAGCTTTTTGTATGCAAAAATAAATAAGAAAAATAAATTGTCACCTGCTTTTTAATACACAAACTAAATATACTAGATTTACCTGAAGGGTCTGATTTAATCAAGTGATCTCCAGATGTATCATCTTGTTTTCCATCAGCCTTAAAATACAAATAAGCCAAATATCACATTAAAATGTTATATATTATTCCATGAGAATGGCTTATCAATTTCTAAATGAAGACCAAGTAAAAAATATTATACAGAAACCAGAACAGTTGCAATAATGCTTTTTTTGAGCTTAAACTTTTTTTTTTGTTTTTTTAGTCTACTAATGGAAAGGCTTACCAGAAACCCAATGAGATCGAGAAGGGCAATTCACTATAGAACTCTTTCTTCATGGCAGAACCCCCTGGAAACTTATAAAAGCAAATGCCAAAACAGAATCTATTTATTAGGATGAGTAAGAGTATTTTAGCAATAACAACTACCCCACTTTCTAAGTTTCCCATTTATCTGGGTCAATTTTTACTCTTCTTTTCTAGAGGCTGGTCACCAAATCTATTCCACCATCACTGCTAATAGCTTAGGTAGACTCATCTTCTTCCACCATACGTGCAACCACTATATAGTGCTGCCTCGTGGATTACTAAATCACTATTTTATCCATAGGTTGCTTTTACAAGAACCACCACCAATACTAGCAACTTTACCATTCTTTAACACTGAGGTCCTTTGCCTGTATTATTTTATCCTATTGACAAATTCTCTGAAGTAGGTACTAGTATTGGGTACACTTTACAGATGGGGTACTGAAAGGTTAACTGACTTGCCCATGTTCATTCACATCACAAAGAAGTGGCAGAGATAAGATTCTAGCCCAGGTCGGTAGGCCTCCAGAGTCTGTGCTGTTACCTACCTCACTATACTCCAACTTTCCAAAAAGCAAATCAAATCCCTTAGTTTGGGGATCAAAATCCCCATCACTTAGCCCTTTCTTGGTCTTAGTACTCTTCAAAATTGTTCTGGTCAAGACCACATCTTTACTGTCCCCCTTCCATTTCCTCCCTCTCTGCTCCTTCTAACCTCTCCTTCTAATTTAGCCCCTTAATTACCATTTAGCCAAATAAACTGTTTACCATTAATCCAAATCCTATTTCCTTTTTCTGACCACCCTCAGAATTAACTGTATTTACTGTAGATTTTGGTGCCTAATAATTCTGGTTTATGATGTCAAGTGAAACCCTTCCTCTGGCATTCCAAGGCCTGCCACTTACAAGACTTCCAACCTTCCAACATCCTCTCTCTCTGCTCCCCTACACCTCATAGTTTCAATCAACCAGACAACATGCTGGCCTTCAAACAATCATGTCTACTTACTCCAGGGCCTTGCTTATGCTGTTCTTGCTCTCTGGAATCCCATAGCATGGTGTCACTATGTCCTGACCTCAATCTCAGCCTGATGGACTCCCACCCACCCTTCAGGGCACATCTGAAATACTGTTTTCTTTTTATAGCTTTTCTTGATCCTCATAACCATATGTAAATTTTCTCCAGTCTTTTATGTCACTATTTCTCTTACTTCATATTATTTTAGCTTTGTATGTTAAATAACTACTGTACAATTTTGTGAAGAACCAGTACCTTCTGGATTACATGTTATCTAAGACTGGTATTTTATGTTTTTTAAGCCTTATTTCCTTGAACTAAAAACTGCTCGAGTGTAAAAAAAACCCCTCTAGCCCAGGGCACAGCACGGTAGACCAAAATACCAAATTACTTCATAAAGCTTTATATACCTTTGACCTAAATATCATTCACAAACTAGTAATTTTATGTTTCTCAAGTGCAATGTACTCACTAAAATGAACTCACAATGTCAAAGCCTAAAGGTCATTTCCAGCTCACTCTTTAGATCTGTATCATTTCCTGAGGATTACGCAGCAGAGTTCAGTGAACTTATCATCTATCCTGTCTTGTAACGCTTTCATTATTATCAAGGAATATGGGTCCATTTTCACAGCCTATTTAAAAAATACTCACAGCAAAGGCTAGATGGTCTGTCGCCAAACCAAAATCACCTATTTTCACATGGTCATCAGAATCCAAAAAAATGTTGACAGGCTTTAAATCCCGGTGAATCATTCCCTGACAGAAGAGAGCAAAAAAATAAAGTGTTTCCCAAAACATAGTTTACAGTTTTACCTGTTTCCTAATTTGAAAGGCCAACCTAGTGACAAAATTAGATGACCCTTCTCCCACAGACCATGCTGTTCCAGACTGTCTTGCCTCTGCAATGTCTCCCGCCTGCCCTGCCGATGACCTTGCTACCATCTCCCAGTCTATCTACAAGGCCCCCCTCTACCAGGTTCCCAATTTTCTCTCTCTCTGCTGCATCACAAAACCTTACTCTGCTCAGGGAGACACACACTATTTTCATTCCTTCTATTCCTTTCTTTACACTACTTCCCTTGCTTAGGAAATTCTTGCTTTTCTCTCCTCATTTGAATTGTACCAACATTTACAAGTGCCAACTTGTTCATGAAGCCTATCACAGTAATTCTAACACTGACTTTGCATCCCCAGCACCCACGGAAGGTGCTCAATGCCTACTTATTACATAAATATACTTTCCACCCCCTCCTAACGGCATCTTCATGATGCTTATTGTTTCAGGTATTATAGTATAGGAGATGATTATATGTAACAAAACACATTGTGTCATCTCTTTTACCTTTACATGAAAGTAAATTTTGGCTCTCCCTTAAAAAAAAAAAAAAAAAGAAGTCCCTCTCAAATATGGGGTGTCAGATATCCAGCAAATGATTAGCAGACACTGAGCAAATTAGATCAAAAGAAGAGCATATAGGACACAGTTCTAGGACCCCAAGATGATAGGGTTCTAATAGCCCTCATCACAACTCCTTTATATTTCCAACCTTGCAAATCCTGCTTCCACCAAATCACTGCTAAACTAGACACATGTAAATTATGGTCCTGGCTTTTTAGTAAAAATATGGTACAGTATAAACATTTTAAGGTTAAAGAAAATTGAGGCAAAGGAAAAAACATTCATGCTACCTAACACATTAGATAATTCCAATTTTAAAAAAGTAAGCAGAGCTTCTTCCTGAGCTAAGCCCATTAGCATTTACCTTATAATGGCAATTTCTAGCTTTAAAATGACACTTCATACATGTGGTAAACTATGTTACTCTAAGAGTCCCATCTCTGTCCTTGCTAGATCACTTTCTGGTTTCTCCATGTTCCTAGGGAGGGTGGTACTAAGTCAGAATCAAACAATGTGGAATGTATTAATTATACTCTCACTTTATTCTAAACCACTCAAGGAAACATCCTCACATTCCATACATGTTCATATATTTCCTCCTAACCCAGATGTTTGCAAACTTTTTCCGTAACGAGCCAGAAAGTAAATGTTTTTGGCTTTATAGGCCATACAGTCTGTGCCACAAATATTTAACTCTACAACTGTAGCACAAAACTGCCATAGGCAATACATGCACAAGCAAGCGTAGCCCTTTTCCAATAACACTTTATTTATGGACACTTAGATCTGAAGTTAACAGAATCCTCATGTCATGAAATATTATTCTTTTGATTTTTAAAAATAATAATTTAAAAATGTAAAAGCCACTCTTCACTCACAGGCTGTACAAAAGGAGGTGGTGGGATGGATTTGACCAGTGGGCCATAGTTAGCTGATCTCAATTCTAACCTTCAATGTTTTCTTTGAACTTTGGTACTCTGTACTAATTTATCTTTTGAATAATATATTCCTTATAGATTATTTCAATACACCCAGAGTTTCCCCTCTATTTCTGCTTTTCTCCAATCTTACATTATTTGACTTTTTTTATTCAGTCCTAAATTTTATGTAAACATAAGTTTTCAGATATGAAATGTTGTAAAGTTTACTTTCTCATGGATATAAGCCAATCCATCCAAAATCTCTCGAAAAAGCCTCCAGAGTCGGATGGTGTCTTGATACAGTCCCTGGTCAATGGTGTCACGTAAAGTGCTCTTTTCACAGTACTCCATCTATGGACAAGAACAAACCAGGCAGGATATGGTTATACAGGGTTGTAATTAAAGAGGACAATTGCAATTAGTGTAATCCTTCATTTTAAAACATGAACTATTTCAAATAGTTAGGAGAAAAGCTTGATTTTTTTTTTAAATTAAAAAAAAGTCAAGATTATTACAAAAATTTGGGCTTCCCTTTAGTAATGCCTTATTGGAAATGGATTGCCTGTGTTTCCTGTCCTCCAGAGATTCTGGAACAAGCCATTCTGCCTAAGCCATGTTGGTGTTTCTTCTGAACACACAAGGATGCATGTATATCATACTTTACTTGTCCAGATTGTTTGTTAGACAAAGTGGAGTTTCCCTACATGCACAGAGTCTAGCATTTATGGAACTAATTACTTCACAAATGTTATTTATTTTTCACAAGTCATAGAGATAGCTACTATAATCTATGGATGGAGAGCCTCAAACATAGAATGCTAAAGAACATTGAGCTCACACAGCTGTGACTGGTAGATCCAGGATGTGAACTTAACACAGCCCGAGACCAGAGCCTGTAAGCATGGCCCTACGCCATCTCCTGCTATGGTACAGGAAAGCGTGAGTGCAAGGCTGGGGCCTCCATGCTGCAATTCATTCTTGCCAATTAATCTTTGGTAGTGCCAGTGAGTCCTCTCCTGCCCGGTTTCTTGCTCTAGTTTCCTGAAACATATCCACCAGCAACTACTGGGAGTTGCTGTCACCAAGGTGCATGCCAAGGACTCACCTGAATATAAAGGTAGTGGACAGCTTCAGTGGTTGCCGATGGCTCACTTTCATGGCAATTGTTCTTTCCATTGTGGTCTTCATCCTAACCCAAGAGGAGCATACGAGAACTCAAAATGGGGCCATCACCATCATCAAGTCATTTGTGCCTGCCCCTACTAAACGCATGGCAATCCTTTTGCCTCAGAGGGGAGGTCAGTGAGCAGAACACAACCACTGTCCTTTAGCTGCATACAGTATTCCAAAGGCAATTTGCTACTACCAGAATCCACTGTGTAATTTCTAGGTCTCTCACTGTATAAAATGATGGGGGAAAACAGGCAGGTATCAAAGGTGTGCAATCCATAGAAAGATTCTAGGTCAAGTCAGCTCTTTCTTATCATTAACATCTTTCTGTGGATAAGAAGGGCAGAATGTACACAGGCTAATATTTTAAGGCTTCAGTTTTACTGGAATGCCTTCCTTTGGAAACAGAAGATTAGAAATCTATCTTTAGTTAAAACAATTTAAATGTGATTGTATGACCAAAGAACATGCTGCCCCTGGGCTACATTCCCGGAGAATAAGCATGCAGTGGCCACTGACAGCCACTGATCTTCTCAACTATTTTTACACATGGTTAGTATGTTTGTACCCTACATGTTAACTCAGGTCTCTTAAATTTTTTTTCTTCTTCTAACAGATATATTTAAATACCATTCCCTGCAAGTACGGAAAAAGCATTAGGTAACATTTGTTCATTTCTGATACACAGTTTTTGTGTGTTTGTGTGGAAGCATCTTTCAGCATTCTTCCTTTATCAAAGAAAAACAAAAACTTCTGCTTTAGAAAAACTCAGATTTTACTCTTGAATCATTTATACACCCTGATGATTATCTGTAGAAGACGGTTAATCTTCTAATCAATTAGAATGCCTGTGGGATGGTGCCCCTGACAGAGCGAAATCAGAATTATAAATTTGGTGCCCTCACAATAATTAAATGAATAACTAATGCTAAAACCAAAGACTGTTTGCTTTATTAGTACTTTATACTATTTATTCTAATATTCTGGTTAAATTTATAATTTATAAATTTAG
The DNA here is from genome assembly GCA_030015415.1 of Cynopterus sphinx. Classification (NCBI taxonomy): domain Eukaryota; kingdom Metazoa; phylum Chordata; class Mammalia; order Chiroptera; family Pteropodidae; genus Cynopterus; species Cynopterus sphinx. The sequence continues at coordinate 86,237,258 of CM057384.1, read as the reverse complement.
ATTCAGAACAGTCAGAGGGGAGAGGAGATATGAGAGGATGGTTTTAAGGATGATTTTAATAAAAAGAGAATAACTTCTTAATGCATTCAAACTTCTTCCAAATCAATTTAACTGCTTATCTCACAGAATCTACATATAGACTTTACTACGAATGCCCCTTATAACTGCTAGTGATTATCTTTTTATTTCTGGTATAAAAGTCATTGCATTCAACTCCCAGGTACAGAATGCCCCTCTGAAGCAACAACTGACAGTCCTAGTAGTTATGAAGCTTCACCCTGGACTCCATATACCAGCATCGAGGGGCTGTGCTGGCCAGGGCAGAGAAAAATACAAAACTGAGTGGGGCTCAAGGACTGGAGCAGTGTTTTTCAAACTTTTCTGACCACGAATGAAGAAATATATTTTACATCACACCCAGTACACATACTCATGAGAGATAAGTTCTACAGACAAAGTTTACCTTTACAAGTAAGACACATTTTGGTATTCTCTACTCCTCTTTATAGCATTAAGAATAAAATGGTTGTGACCTTCAAAATAGATTTCATTATCTGTTATAGGATCATGGCTCACAGTGTTAAAACACTATTCTAGGGGATGGATTATGAAAATAAGGAATCAAGATTAACTGATGTGAGAGACCTACTTAACTCCACAATTAGGCTGTTTAGTTATTCAATTAATTTGCATTCAATCCTCATCCCAACCATATAGTTTCCTCAAATCCTCTAGGACAGGGGTCCCCAACCCTCAGGCTACAGGTCCATGGCCATTTAGGAACAGCATGAGGTGAGTGGTGGGCCAATGAGCAAAATTTCATCTGTATTTGCAGCCACTCTCAAGCATTAGTATCACCACCTCAGCTCCACCTCAGATAATCAAGCACTAGTTTCACTTAGTAGCACCAATCCATGGTGCCAAAAAGGTTGGGGAACTGCTACTCTAGGAAACAATTTTTATTTTTTAAAAATACAGGGTATCAACTTTTGAAAAGCAGGCATATTTGTTATGTAGATAAATTAACGCCTATAAACAAATATGAGTAGAATATATTTTAAATAATTATGTTTTTAAATCAAAAGTTTATATTTGCACATCAGAATAAGGCTTTACTATTCTACCTGAGGTTTATAGTGTCAAATGTTAGTTTTCTTACATACTCACCCCATGATGAATAAAATGGCATTTCGATTTATATATCTACCTGATTCTGGCTTTTACTGTTCTCATCTTCATTGTCAAAGATGATATCACTTTCAGAATCTGAAGCAGGTCTGAAAAAGAGAAACAGAAATACTAAAGAAACCAAAACCCGTTACAATTTTGAAAATCAAAACTTGTTAATGACTAGATAGCAAAGAGGCTAAAGACACTATACCATGTCCATGTAGGCATAAAGCTGTCTATAATACCATGCTTATTTGTATTTTCCTAATATATGAAACATAAAACTCTTTATTTAAATAAAAATTGGCCTGAATAATTTCCTTGAAAAAATATAACAGGTTAAGAGTTATGATAAACTGTTATTTAACTGGATACAATGAAATGGTATCATAAAATTAAATGACTGGGGTGGATTCTGAGATGCAAAACTATAGTTTAAAATCATAATTATTGGTATGGTAACCTTTTCTGGAACTGCAGTTGGCACTATATCAAGACTCCAAATTTGTTCTTCAATGTTCCAGAGTTGGAAGCCCTTATCTAAAAAATGACCTTTGAAAAATTCTATTAAATGTATTAAGATGAAGTATTGGAAAAAATTTCTATTTTTCTTTTCTCCAGGGCTTAAATTTTAGAGTTCTTTTGAAGACAGTGGGGGAAAAATCCCCTTTGGACTGCATTTTGTTACTCTGTAAAATTAGGTTTCATATTTTCTTTCTTTTTTTTTTTAAACATGGTAAACAGGGCCGGATTTCTAATCAACTCCCTTCTTTCCTGAGGTGGGCATGGGGGATTAGGTTAGGGGACCCCCAGGCAGCAGACTGTGAGTGCCTGTGCGCTTACAGGAAGGACTGCGAAAAGACACCGTCGTGCTCATCCTCATCATCGTCCTCATCGCTGCTGGAGCCGGGGCTGGTGGCCGGGAAGCGAGCGCTGGCAGAGCGCTCGCCGGACGTGCTCCATTCCACCGAGCTGGTGAGGATGGGCGGCGGCGCGGCGGCCTCCACGCTGTCGGGACCGGTCGTGTCTCTCTCGTCCGTCAAGGCTGGCCCATCCTGGGCCTGGGGCCCCATGTCTGCAGCCGGCCGCTCGTGCCTCTCAATCCAAGCGTTGTAGTAGCGCACGATGTTCTCATGGTGCAAACGCGACAGGAGAGTCACCTCGCCCTTGATCCTGCGGAAGTGCCTGCTGGCCGGGTTGATGGGAATACGCTTCACCGCATAGCAACAGCCATCTAGCTTGTTCTGCACCTGCAGTGCGGAAGGGGAAGGGACCCAGTACAGGCTGCTAGGAACTTTGCACAGACTGTCATCTGTAGCATCGCCCATCTCCTCTCAAGGGGAACCTGTAGTTCTGAGTGAAAGCCAACAACTACAGTCGAGATCCACATGTCTGGGACTCAAACTGAAGAAAGTTGAGCCAAAAACTTAGAAAACATCTCACCCTAAACTAGATGCTCAGAAACCCTGGGGAAAATGATCTCCATTTTAATTATTAATTTTGTTGACAACTGTATTCCTGATTTTCCAGTACTGAATCTGCTATTTAAATATCTAAGCAAAACTTGTTTTCTTAACCTTGTCTTAAAAATAATTATTTTCTAAAGTCAGTGTACATTTTAAGATGATTTTAGTTTTTTTAACCCTTAGTCGCTAAACACAAACTAAACTCCAAACATTTTAAGACCTAAATGAAAATTTTAATTCTCAACTTATAAAGCTGTGTGAACTTGGACTAATTAATTTCCTTGAGACTCAATTTTCTCATCTATAGCACTTTTCTTAACTCAAAGGGTGATTATAAAGATTAAATGAGAGGAGGGCACTTATATCAAGGCCACCCAGAGAAAAGTGCTCGGTAATAGCAACTGGTATTATACCCACTACTGCCCACTGATTTTGTTACAAAGACAGAAGATCTACCATTGATAATGTGTGCTGAAACTATAACAGTATCATTAAGAGCACAACAGAAACAAATACAAGAAAACGTTTCGAAGGCGAGTCTCTATGCATTCTTATGCTGGGCAGGGCAGTTTCACTATGCAACTGGGTTCACTGAAGGTAACTTGTATAAAATTTCATTCACCAGAACATTCTAACCCCACCGTGCAGGTAAAGTGAGGTAATGAAAAGAAACAATCTGGTCATGGACAGAGAGAAACCAGCTGATTACAAAAGACAAGAGAACATCATTTCTGTGTTTGGTTCATAGGTTTCACAATTAGACTATTAAACTTTTAGAAATGAGAAAGGAAGACTATAAAATTGAGTTTCAGGTGACCTTTATGTATATGGAAATAGTAGCTAGAACAAACTTTTAAGTAAAACAGATGTGGGTCTGAATGCTGCTTTCATCTTAGTGGAATATATATTACTTAAGGCAAATTACATAACTTCTCTGAGCCGTAGTTCCCTTATATGCAAAATGATAATACCTATTTCATAAGAATGTCATGAGATTGAAAGACATGGCCTATAATCCACCTGGCACATAACCTAAAATATGGAATGTGCTCCAAAAAAATGATAGTTCTTTTCCTGCCACATTAGTAGAGTGGAGGACAGTGGGAAATCTTGACACTGTGTTTCAACCTCATGTCTCAGTATACACCATATATGCTATGAGTCATTGGTAGGTGGAACTTACTACACTTGAGATTCCTAGGAATTCATTCAATCAAATAGAAAGGTGCATAAACAGTAACGGGTCCAGCTCCTAACAAAAGGCCAGACCACTGAGCAGAATGCTCTAATCTAACCTGGAATCAGAGGTAGGGGGTGTGAGGGCTTTTGGGTTGTAGTAGGGATTAACAAAAAAACTTGGGGGCTTAAATTACTGAAATTTTTTTTTTATTATATGAGCTTATTAATAATTTTTAAGTACTTATGAAAAAATGAAATTTGCTATTTTGCATTCAAGAATCTAAAATATAAAGAAGTTAAAGAACTTGATCTCAATTTCAGTTTGAGCTAAAGGGATAATACATGCTTTAACCATTCACTCCTCTTAAAGGTAACTGTTGATAAACTGATCAGGCTATCTGTCCGTCCACATAAAATCTATTTAATCACCTAACTATTATGTGCATGCATACTTTCAAGAAGAAAGTTGAAATATTTCCCATATAACATCCTTTTGTAAAAACTTGCTTAAGATACCCTTTCTACCTGAAAATTAATTCAATTCTTTTTCTTTCTTTTCTTTTCTTGTAAAGGCCTTCCACAGTAACACAGTAATGCATCCTAATAATACTCTCAGAATCTTAAACAGACATATGCCCTATTGATGGTGGGCTACTTTTTTTTAAAAAAAATTACTTATTATTATTTATGCCTACAACCCTGGTCTTCCTAGATGGTCTCCCATCCAAGTACTAACAAGGCCTGACCCTGTTTAGCTTCCGATATCAGACATCGGGCTTGTTCAGGGTGGCATGGCCGTAGACCATGAACCATTGCTCCACTGGGGCACGAACCCAGGGCCTTCTGCGTGTACAGCAGATGTGCTAACTGCTACACTATGGAACCATGTCCAAGATGCCACATATCTTATATGGATTTAACAATATTCATCTGGGTCTCCTAATTTCAAACAAAATGCTTAAATTATATAAAAAACAGCTGAAATCTCTTTCTAAAGGTGGCAAGTAATAATAAAAGTCACACAAATAGACCGAAATGAAGAACGGAAGACCCAACAGCAGCACACCTTAATAATGTATCGCTAATTTTCCATCTCAATAAGAACTGGAAAATGAAAGCCATCAAGACCATCTGGGGCCATTTCTCAGTTGGAATTCCATCTTAGTTCTAACCTTGCAGTCCTTAGCTACGATAACTCTGAAAGCAAATGAAAGAAAAAGAGAATTTTCTTTCTGCACCAAAGTAAAGGTATTGACCCCACTTGTAGGGCTATTATGATCATATGGCTTTCACATTAATGCACTGCATCAAGCAAGGGAAAAGGAATGATGTGTTCTTAATGTGCCTAGTGTAACTTTGAAGCCTTTAACCTCATAAAAGTGAAGAAGATCATAGTTTCAAATGGTTGAATTCACTTCCTTTCCCTCTCTCAAAATAGAAGTCCGTAAGTCTGCAGAAATGGAACACAGTAGCATCTCTAAAAGGAACTGGGGATAACTATGTATCATACCTTGATGACAGCTCCAAAAGCTCCTTTGCCGAGAAGCTGTAATTCTTCAAACTCAATGAAATATCGGGAAAACTGTCTCTGTGTCTCACTGAAGAATGCAGCACTGGGTAGCTGGTTCCTAGGAATAACAGTCTCAACATAATCTTGTCCTCCAGAATCTGAGATAAAACAAAAGGCAAGAAAGAGATAAATGAGGCATCAAAATTATAGGAAGAGCTACAATATCCAACAATAATTCAAGGTCTGGAAGGGATCCTAACTAGTAGTTTGAAAAAGTGCCTCTTACCTGGCAGACTCTTTAGTACTTTCCTCATCTTATCCTCCTTAAATTAGGTGGAAATACAATTAGCCCAAGTTTACAGATGGAGGTAACTGAGATAGAGAGTAAGGAAATGATTGAATGATAACAGCCAGAAGCCAAACCCAGGTCTCCTGATCCATCTCAAATTCTGCTGAAGTCCTTTAACCTGCTACTTGAGGAGCGGTAGGGAAATCCAGTTACATAAGAAGGGTTACTAAACAACACTACAGATAGCTCAGCATGAAAGAGAGAAGTGATCCATACAGTCCCTTTCAGTTTTAAGTTTATGTACACTATAAATAGTTTATGTTGAGCAGAGTATCAAACAAGAATGGTAAAAGACTCACCTTCAGGACTTTGTTCTAGAAAAGGCATTTTTGGCTGAGGATTTATAAAGCTGTGTTTCAATAGCTGCTGAGGACTCCATCTTTCTTTATCATCCAGGCAAACACACCTCAGTGAGAAGGAAGAAAGAATCTCAGCAACACACAAATAAACACTAAACCAGTTAAACTGAGGCATTTAACTATGGGTTGATTTTTTTAAAGATACATAAGAGAGAATTCATGTTACTTATGGACCAAAATGTACTTATAACCAAATTTAAATTAATGAAACATTCCTGTAGGATTTCCATGCTGAGTAGCAGTCTGGGTACAAATGGATAAATTTTTTAAAAAGTATACAATAGTTCCCCCTTATCTATGGTTTCACTTTCTATGGTTTGTTACCCATGGTCAACCATGGTCCAAAAATATTAAATGAAAAATTCAAGAAATAAACAATTCTTAAGTTTTAAACTGCGCACTGTCCTGAGCAGCATGATGAAATCTCCCACGACTCCTCTCAGCAAATCAAACCTTTGTCTAGTGTAAACATACACTATTTTCCTGTTAGTCACTTAGTAGATGTTTAGGTTATCAGACCCACTGTCACAGTATCACAGTGCTTATCTCAAGTAACTCTTATTTTACTTCATAATTTGACACTAAGTCATAATGCCTCCATCATTCACCTCATCTCATCATGTAGGCACTGTATGATCTCACAGAATTATAAAGAGGGTGAGTATAGTACAATAAGATATTTCGAGGGACTACATTCACATAACTTTTTATTACAGTATACTGTTATATTTTATTATTGCTTATTGTTAATCTCTTACTGTGCCTAACTTATACATTAAACATAGGTATGTATGTATAGAAAATAACATAGTATACGTAGGGTTCGGTACTACAGAGGTTTTAGGTATCCACCACTGGGAGTCTTGGAACATATCCCCCTCAGATAAAAGGGTACTACTGTAGTCTCCAGAGCAGAAAGACTTACTCTCATGAAATAATTTTTAAACCATCTAAAGTAGCATAAGTCTGCTATGAATTTTCACTTCCATTAAGTTTAATTTCTTGCCAAGTTTAATGTTAAACCAAGCCTTTCTGGGGCCAGTAACAAAACTTTCAGATGCAAAGTTGGGGCCCAATGTGATAAACTTTAGATAAAGCCTGATCATCGTATGAAGTTGGTAACAATTAAGAACTACTTTTTAAAATAAAGGTCCCATATTTTATCACATATTTCTTTTAATTCTCATTCCTTGAGCTTATTAACTATTTATTTTCATTTTTTTAAATGAATGAAAACAACCCATACATTTAACCCAGTGGTTCTCAAGAGCAGGGTCCCTGACCAGCAGCACCAGTATTGCCTGGGAATTTGTTAGAAATATAAATTCTGCTCCATCTTGGTCCTAGTAAATCAGCAGCTCTGAGGGTCTGGGCAGTAATCTGTGCTTTAACAAGCTCTACAGGTAGTTTCAATCCATGATAAAGTCTGAGAACCATTGTTTTAATTAGTCTAAGCTGTTTGACTTTCTTAACAAATGACCTAAGTAGCACAAGTTGGTAGCACTTGACCCTGATTATAAACAATGTATTTAAAAGAATCAACTATAATTTTGAATTCTAGACTTAAAATCTATGCCTATAAAGTGGTGACAGCAACTATCATAAAATGATTTTTTTTATATTAGCACTAAAAATGAAGCACTCCTAATTTTTTAACTTTAAAAGGCAAGAAATGATAATAAAAGTATCTGTATAAGTTTATATTTCCCCCTAATTTAAAATTTTCAATTATGTCAGCTAAACATGAATACCTTTTCTCCTTGCAAATACTATTAAAACATTACTGATAATGATAGTCTTTGACAAGTACCTAAACAAAAGATATAGTTTGGTTTTGTGAATACTGATTTAAAAAAAAAATGACATTATCCTGTACATTTTATTCTACAACTTGCTTTTTAAATTTCACCATGTAAAAAATTCCACACCCAATTCCTACATGGGGTGGGGGTGTCTCATACCAACAAGCAATTCCCAGTACCAACTCGGAGTCAATTTCAACTCAATTCTAACACTGCTTACATGGAGAAAGCATAGGATCCCACATTTGTTTCAGTGTCAGCCTCCCTCCCTTTCAGACACTCCAATAGCAAGTCCTGGCTGTTACCTGAGCTTCTCACCTTTCGGCTATAGATCAGAGGTTCTAATGACCTCCTCCCTGTGTTTAATTAATTTGCTAGAGAGGCTCACAGTACTCAGAGAAACAGTTTACTTATTAGATTACTAGTTTATTATAAAAAGATATAACTCAGGAACAGCCTGATGGAAGAGATGCATAGGGTAAGATGTATGGGATAGCAGAACTTCCATGTCCTCTCTGGGCATGCTGCCTTCCCAGTGTTTCCATGTGCTCACCAACCTGCAATTTCTTTCTCGTCCTTTTGGGTTTTTATGAAGGCTTCATTACACAGCCATGATTAATTAAATCATTGGCTATTGGTGATGGATTCAACTTCCAGTCCCTCTCCTGTCCCTAGAGATCAGGGAGGTTACACAAAAAGTTCCAACCCTCTATCATGTGGTTGGTTTTCCTGGCAACCAGCTCCAACCCTCATCTGTTTCCAAAAGTCACCTCATTAACATAACGAGAGACATCTTTGCTGCTCTAACAGGACATTTTAGGAGCTCTGAGCTGGAAATAGGGACCAAGACTAAATATACCCTTATTATAAATCACGATATCACATGGTGTGTCTTAGAGATCTAAGGTACTTAAATACCTTTTTGAATTTACCAGAACTTATTTACACAGTCTTCTATTGTTGGACATTTAGTTTATTTCCAATTTTCCACCTGTACAAAAAAATGCCACAATAAATATCCCTATATATGCCATGCTGGGTTTCTGAAGAACATTATCAACTCTACCTCAACTGTGACAGTAATGTGATTGACATCAAAATAAATCTAGATCAAAAAAATCATAAAACCTACCTAGAATGAATTGTATCTTTAAGAGATTGTATAGCTATCAAGATCTCAGTTAAAAAGATAAAATTCTCTGAGCCAATAATCTTGGTGTCATAGTAACCTTAAGCAGCAGAGGCAAATGCTAGCTCTGAATCAAAAGGGATGAAATGCCTGGAGAGTCACATATTAGGTCCATACTTCCCACGACTGAGGATGGAGATAACAAACCCTGACTTAGCACCAAGTCCTAGGCACTGCTTGAAGCACAAGTGAGGCTCATTTAACTCTCACAATCACCTCCTGAGGCAGGCCGTGCTATTCTCCCCATTTTACAGAAAGGAAACTCAGGGTAGGCAGTTTAAGTCACTCAGCTAGTAAGGTGTAGAGGTGGGATGTGAACCTAGCTTTCTGGCTCTAGAGTCTGGGCTCTTTCCTATCACAGAGAATGATTTTAAACAAACATTTTTCCAAAGATGTTCACCAATAAGCAAAAATACAGCAAAAATGAAATGTTGCTATATCTTTGTTATTTGTGAATAATTAAAAAATTTTTTGTTAACAAAAAAGACGGTAAAGCAATACTGTGCAGCTACTTTGTAACCAAGCAGTCTATCAAAACACTATAGCCAAGAGAGAGGAATATTCTAAGGGCAACCATGTTAACAGAATAAGAAACAGTGATGCGCTCAAGTTCAAAACTGACAGAGAATAGCACTATTCTCTAAGAAGTGAACTAGGAAAGTTTAGCTTGCTGAGTCTGTTATTTTGCTATTAAATGTGAAAGATATGTTCTACTTAAACTTCCCAGTGTTGTTTTTATAAATACATAATGCTATTGTTAACCTTTACTAAGTTATTCTTGACCAGTGAGAAAAGGCAGAAGGCTAAAGTTGCCATTTTGGAGAATGAAATGAGTCTATCAGTGGTTCTATCATCTTATTTATTTTTGGCCAACCACACTGTCAGGGTGCATTTAAATAAATATTTTTAAAGTTCTAGTGCATTTAAGAAAAATCCTAAGAGATTTCTTTAGAAATCTTAAAATGTTTATATACTTTAAAGAGAGGACACAGGACAAAGAATCAAAGTTGATCTCTCTCCACAACTGTATATCATTTCTACTTCTATTTTATGGTACATAGAAACTACCTTATTAAAAGATAAGTACATGTACTTTCACTTTTGTAATGGGCAAGACCATGAGTGATAGGAAATAATATCGATTAAGTCAAATGGGAGTTGGGATAGTTAGGAATAAGGAAAAGAAATGTGAAGGGTAAAAGAAAAAAAATGTAGGGAGTAAATAAAATGAATTTCCAAATGGCTGGGAAAAGGAATAAGGTACAAAACAAGACTATTAGAAAAGGAAGACACCAGTTCATGTCAACTTCTGCTCCAAAGCTGGACCAGGGGCATATCTAGAAAAACCCAAACTAAAGGGATCTTATTTTTTTTTAAAGGAGAAAACAGAGAATGGAGGTCTGGCATGGACTAAAAAGAGGCACAGCTGAACTAGAAAATGCTGAGTTGAAGGACTTGCACAGAGACTTCAGCCCAAGGAAAACCTCCAAGTAAGGATTCTCTCAAAGTGGGTAAAACTTGGCTCTGTAATTAAATGTGCATCTCTGATTAATAGGCATAAAAAATCCTCTGGCTAGAGCAAGAACTCATTTGCATTTTATAACTTGGCTGAATGAGACACTGCTAATGAAAAATGGTTAAGAACAAGGGGCACAATTATACTCCTAAAGTTGTCTTCTAAATAGGAGGCCTTGTCTTTGACCCCAATGGCCAAGACAGACAGAAAGGTCTTCCATTTGGAATACTTGCGGCATTTCTCCATGTCACCATCCCTATTGACTTCCTAGAGTATACCAGGCAATCCCCAAAAAGTAGTGTGAAAATCTATTATTAAGCCCAAGTGAATTTAGGAGAATGTGGGAATTAAGGGAATGATAAATATAAGCAAGAAAAAGGAACACGTGGCTGGAAAAGAAATGAAATAACGAAGAATTAACTCTAATCCTGTTCCTCACTTTTCAGCTTATTCATTATCACTTACATGTTTAGCATTCAAGCACAAGCAAAAGGATAGGAGTAAAGTACAATTAGAATGAATCTCAAATGATACTCACTTCTTTAGAAAATCTTGAAAGTCAGCTGGTAAGTCACTAGGGATGGTCACAGGGTACTCTCCACATTCTTGTCCTTGGCTGAGGGAGAGCAGCAGAAGGCCAAGATGCCAAACATCCCCTTTTTTCCCCGTTTTATAAGGTAGGGCATTGTCACTAAAACGAACTCGGGTTTGTTCAAACACATCCTCCTTGCAAATGTCTGCTAGGCGTTTAGAAATGCTGTAATCTGTAATCTTGACAGTGCCTTCTGCATCCACCAAAACATTTGATGCACTCAGAACTTTGTGCACCACAGAACTGCTGTGCAAATAATCAAGGCCCAACAAGAGCTGAGCAGTGTACCTACGAAGTTGGTGCATGGGGATGGGGCCTGTTTGGCTTAGGTGAGCAGCAAGGGACACCCCATTAAAGTGCTCCACTAAAATGTGCACCATGATGGAGCTGTCTTGCTCTTTGAGATTCATTGCAAAGTAGCGTACTATATTGGGATGGCTCAGTTTTACCAGTGAGTTGAATTCCGTTTCTGCCCCTTGAATCTGATAAGAAAACAGCAAAACAAAACAGTAAGATAATAGTGCATTGATCAGCATTAATTGGAATTTTATTTCTAAAAGAAAATATTCAACGGAATATGCACTTTTAAAGGAGAGGAGAAAGAAATGCCCTGAACTGAATCTCCTCTTAAACCATATGATCAAGCTAATAATTCATAAAGATAGAAAAAAATTAGTTGTCAACTTCTTTCATCTGAAATCTAGTAGTGTACAAATACTATAAAATTAGTAAACAGCTTTTAAAATTTCTTTTGTAATATCATCACTAGAAAAAAGAAACATTAATTTTAAAATAACTTTTTTTGATTATAAAGATTTACTGTCAAAATTTTAACAAGTACAAATACAAAAAAAAAAATACCCTCACAAATTATCTATGTGGTCACCATCTGAAGACAACTTTCATGATTTTGGTGCATTTACTTACAGTTTTTCTTTATCAGAAATATATACACATTTCTCAAAACAAGACTTTACCTACTATTTTGTAAATTTTTTATTATGTGACACTATGACCTGCAATATTAAATGTTCTCCTTAAATTGAGGATTATATATTAAGTCTAAAATATTCTCCTGTTCCCTAGGATTCAGTTTTGAAGCAATTATTTCAAATGATTGCAAAAAGCATACTTATAAAATACTATTTAGAGAGATGACTATTAATTCTATAATAAAGCTGAGAAAGGAGGTTAAGAAACCAGGTACAAAAGTTCAGAACATGTTATGAAAGTTCAAAAAGCAACAGCAAGGAACTGAGGAAGCTCTGGTAAAAAAAAGTGCTGGTCCCCAATCATCCCTTCTGGTTAAATAGATCTCATGCCATTCTGGATCACCTTTACTCGCCTACCTGCTTTTTGCACTTATCAATCTTCTCTTTTTCTTGACTGGTAAGGAATGGACCCATTTTTTTCTGCCACTGAAGAACCCACTCATACAAAAAGACAAAACTGCCAGTGGCTGTCTCCAAAGCATTGTAAACTAATTTTCCAAGCTGTTCATCACTGCCTGCACATTAAAAGAAAATGTAATTAAATCTCACTGGTACATTTTCTGTGGGAATAAAAAAGAGGGGATATACAATTATTCTTTCAACAGTGGATATCATATGCTACTTACAAAAAACATGCTTCATGGAATACATGCTCTTTTGTAACTGATTTTTAATATTTAACAATATACTCTGAGTCCTAAAATACTAATTAGTGTAAAAGGACAAGAATCAACAATGAGACCTTAGTATCAAATCACTGTTTTCTTCCAGCAACCAGTATTCCCAGTGTTACTTTCACAGTCCAGCTCTGTTGACTGTGCCTACTGGTGCAACAGTGTACCCTCACACAGCTAAATACTAGCTAACATGATGGAAGGAATCAGAAATAGGAACATTCCACCAAGATTATTCCATCAATATCGATTGGTGTGCACAGTAAAAACAGATTTTAGTGATTTGGACATTTGAAAACATCATTGGTTTTCTAAACACCAAATTTGAATATCCTTGGCAAATACAAACTGGCTAATAGTTTCAAGGAAAGGAATAAGAAATAACAGTTTACTATGAAGCTAGAGACACATTTATTTAGTGATAGGTATATGGTTTTCACTTGTTCCTGGAGAGTTAAATTTCTGTAACACCAAAAATTTTCCTATAAAAATCTATATTTTCTTTTTAGTTTTAAGTGTATAGCATAGTGATTTGACATTTATGTACCGTACGATATGGTCACCATATAAGTCTAGTAATCATCTGCCAACATACAAAGTTATTATGTTATTGGCTATCTTCCTGGTGTTGTATATAAAAACCTACATTTTCATTAAGATTATAATAGAAAATTACCAAAATATTGGAAATGAAGAAAAATATCACCCACAGTATCACCATTTTATTTCCCTTCTAGTTCTCTCTATCCTTTTTCTTTTTTTACCCCTAATTTACCAAATCACAGTACATGTAACAGGATTTCTCACCCTTGATACAACTGACATTTTGGACCAGAAAATCCTTTGTTGAAGGGGACTGTCTCATGCACTGCAAGAAGGTTAGCAGCATTTCTGACCTCTACTCACTAGATGCCAGTAGCACTCCTACCCTAGTCTTAACCATTAAAAATATCTCCATATATCATCAAATGTGGACAAAATTACCCCCAATGGATATATAGTATTTTTTTCTTAGTATGCAAATAAGTTTTCCATGATGCTACATTGTCTTCGTGACAAAAAAAATTTTTTTCCAAAAAAAATTGAAGATAATTTTTTTCATTTAAAAAATAAAAAGTAAAATAACCTGTATATGTAGGACATAGTTGTCTTAGCAAATATACGTCGGAGAAATGTGGCTGAAATAGCTCACTGAGACTTTCTATCTGAGAAGTAGTTTCAGTGCTGACAATTTAAGAAATTTAATTAAAATGATCTGTTATGCTAAGCATAAATAACTCCTGATGTTCTTAGCCTGAGGAAAAACCCTGATACTTGAAAATTTCTCAACCAAAGAAAGAACCTGTAGAATGTGAGATCTAAGCAGTATACACTGGAGACAAGATATTAAATGTTAATGAGATGCAGTGTGGTGTTATTTACATAAAGGCTAGTTAAATTTGTGCATTAAACAGTGCAGTGTTTTGCAATATTTCTTTCCCCAATTAGGATTAGGTAGGTATTTCATAATTGCTGGGTTTTTTTGTTTTGTTTTGTATTTTAATTTTATGATTGCTGTTCTCTTCCTTTTCATGATGGGGATAAAAGAACATACTGGAATGAGGCTGAAGGAAAACATGTTACCCAAAGAACTCTGACTAATATTCTATAATGTGCTAACAATTATCGTTTATACACACAATCTCTATTGTGCTTTATCTAAAAGAAAGTTCTCAATTCTCTCTAGTTCTAATGGCTTTAAACTGAAAAAACAAATGTTAATTAGTTGATATATTATAAAAACATTACACAAAAAATTAGGACATTTTTTAAAACTAGGCCCATTGCAAGAAAACAAAATAATTTACATAGTTGTTTAATGAAAAACTTCCAGATTGCAAATGTGTCTCCTGAAGATCTTAACTACGCTGAATCTAATGAGTATTGACAAGACCGAGACCGAGTTGAGGTGATAAGTAGTCAGATTAATTTCCCCTCCTGATCTTTCCAGATTATTAAAAGTAGTAAATTTTATGTTGCCAATTTATGAGTCTGAAATGCCAGAGTCACCCTCATATATTGTTGGTAGGAATGCAAATTGGTACAGACACTATGAAAAACAGTCTGGCGGTTTCTCAAAAAATTAAAAATGGATATACCTTTTGACTCAGCAATTGTACTTCCGGGTATTTATCCAAAGAAAACCAAAACAATAATTCTATACACCCCTATGTTCATGGCAGCACAGTTTATAATAGCCAAGATATGGAAGCAACCTAAATGCCCATCAACAGATGATTGGATAAAGAAGTTGTGGTTTATATATAGAATGGTATCTTACTCAGCCATTAAAAAAAATGAATTCCTATCATTTGCAACGACATGGATGGACCTAGAGGTTATTATGCTACGTGAACTAAGTCAGAAAGAAAAAGATAAATACCATATGATTTCACTTATATGAGGAATCTAAGAAAAAAAAAGAACAAACTAATCAAAAACAGATTCACAAATATAAAGGACAATCTGGTGACAGCCAGAGGGGAGGGAGATTGGGGGGCTGGGAGAATGGGGTGAAAGGTTAAAGAAGTACAAATTAGTAATTGATAGTTGGTCATGAGGATAGGGGGCCCAGCATAGGGAATGCAGTTAGCATTAATATAATGGCTAGGTGGAGAGCCAGAGGAGAGAAAGAGCAGTTAGGATTATTTTATAAACTATATAAATGTCTAACCAATGTACTGTATACTTGAAAGTAATAATAAAATAAAATTTAAAAAATAAAAAATAAAAATAAAGTGCCTCTGAGTCGTGGATAGTCTCAAGACCAAAGCTAATCATCTCCACCAATCTTGAACTTGCCCAAGATTGCTTTGCCTAAACAGTGCAGATCTGTGTATGTGCAGAATCTTGTATGATTCAGGCTGCTTTCAGGCAGCCCAAGTTGGGTGTCCAGTTTATAGACTACTGGGATATTTGGTCTCTTCTCCCTCCACTTGCTGCCTGCTCCCTGACAGCTCGCCTGCTTATTCATAGCTCCTTAAAGAGGAAAGAAAAAAGACACTGAAAGAGAGCCAATTGATTTAGGTAATTTGGCCGTTAGCTCTGATTAAGAATATTCATGGATTGAAAATTAAACTCAACTGTCAAATTTATTATATGCAAGTGATTTCTACACCAATTAGTGACATCTATATGACTGATAAAAGATGACATATGTTTAGGGCAAAGAAGTAGGCACCAAAACCTTGATTTTTATATAAATAACTCAAATCTTAAACTGCTGAATCACCTTCACTCCAAATATCCATCAGTAGACAAAATTTCTAAATAAGACACATAGAAAAATAAAGTGGTTTTCCTGGTCAGGTACAACATGCTAAGCAGCAAAATGCTAAGCAGATGGATATCAAACTAAGAAAATAGGACTTGGTCATTAAAAAATCAGAAGCATTAGAACTCGTTTTAAGTATTAGTAATAGATGCATAAGATGCAAAATTCTACTGATTCATAATATTTCAACTATTTTGGTTTCAAAAAGCTTGACTCATAATGATGACAATTTTTAAATGATATTTCTGCTAAAAATATTTCCAAGAGCCTAAGTGCTCATTTTCTTCTCACAGTAAGGGAAACCTGAGTGACTTCGCATCCTAGTCGTTAGGAATGAGCTTAGAGTAACCAACTATTAAGGAAGACTTAATAGTCTTCCTTGGACTGTGCTGGTCTAGATGACACAGTATCTATTCTATGCCATTCCTTCATACCTTTTGTTTATAGAATAATTTAAAAGAATTTAGCTAGTTTACTCACCAATACATTTTCCTTTGTGCACCATGAGCTGGTCAGGATTACCCACAGAGAAATATAGGATTTCACAAGAGCCAGGAGAATCTTCACTACTGCATACAGAATACTGACGCTCTCGCCTTAAAAATAAATTTAGACAATAATTCTCTTTTCGACTTTAAGATTAACACAGGAAAATCTTGCCTCTCCATTTTTCTCCTGTGTACCAGCCCCTTTACCATCTAATATCTGTCTCTACTGGGAACTGAGTTGAAGGTGCTAATGGGAGAGTTGTTTACCTCCTACAGTGCCCCCTGAAGTCTTCTTCACATGAACTACAGACCTCTAACCCTAGATCTGTGCTGTCCAGTATGGTAGTCTCTAGCCACATGTGGCCACCTAACCTTAAATTAATTATATTAAATTTAAAATTCAGTTTTAAGTACTCAATGGCCACAAGTGTCTAGTGGTAGCCATACTAGACAGCATTGATAGGAAACATTTCCTTCATCACAAAGTTCTATGGTATTAATTTAGCTCAATTCAACATTGATTCCATAATTTCTTCATTCCCATGAACATGTACATCTGGAGAAAGCTGAATAACAGAAGGGTTTGCAGCCCTACAAATTCCTGGTCTCCAGCTAGGCCCCCAAACCACTGAATGCTCATGTCTTACTTGTTTTTGGTAGGTATTCTCTGTCATTCCCCTTCATAACTTCTCCAACACACTTAAAATCCAACTCCTCCTCCTGTCTTTCCCTTTTCTACTTTTTTTCTGACTGGGGAGCAATAGCTGGGCAGCTAGAATATAATGCAAAAATAATGAATAGATCAGCAGAGGGGGTTGAAGGGAAGAGGCCAGGGAGAGAGCTCCTCCTGATAGTCAGGGCTGGACACCTGTAAGAAATGCTTTGATGGAGCACACAGACAGATCTCTAGAAAGCAGCCCTCTCAATCTAAGAGTGATCTTGACATCTACTTTCACCAGAACATGAAGCAAGGAGGAGTGAAGCCCACACTTTCTATTGTTTCACCTATAAAGTTACTTGGAATCTATACCATTCTTTTTTTTCCCCCCAAGACTCTGAGGAGAGTCAGCTATCTTGTCCATTCCTAACAGTCTCCTCTGAGATCGTGGTCCATTGGTCAGTCCCTCTCTCCTGTATGTCAAACTGTCCCTTCCCCTCAGCCTATACATCTCTCTGGTCTCTACAGTCCCCTTCCTCAATCTTGCACCCCCACCCCTTGTCCTTTGTTTTCAAACTTCTACACTTGCTGTCTCCAATTCTGCTCCTTCTGTTTACTCCCCATGCTACTGCAATGTCAATAATAATTGCCCCCTTCCTCCTGCCCACTCTCTATCTGACTTTTCACCTTGGTTCTTTTATATTGGTTCATGGCACAATCATCCATTCCATCTCAGTAGTCAAAACCAGGAGTTTCCCTGGGCTCCTAGACCTCCTGCATCTAACTATTCCCTAATAGTTAGGAGAGGAAGTACCATCCTCTCCTCTCCATTTTCCCTCTGTTGAGGTCATCTCCAACTTTTTCCTGGACACATGCAATATTCCAC
This sequence comes from Cynopterus sphinx, assembly GCA_030015415.1. NCBI lineage: Eukaryota > Metazoa > Chordata > Mammalia > Chiroptera > Pteropodidae > Cynopterus > Cynopterus sphinx. Next base: position 86,219,115 of record CM057384.1, on the reverse strand, counting down.
TATTAACTGGTCTTTCCACCTCTACCTCCAATCCTACACATCTTCCCCTTCCCCGTTCTACTGCTGAAAAGACCCATTATGATATGTGTCTCAGCATCCACATATCCTATACATCAGGGAATGACTAATACATTGTAGTTATGTTTAAATTTCTATCTCTGAAGTTATTTGTGCAACCACAAGCACATTAAAATTTATGGAGAAAAGAATAAAAGCAAGACTTAAGAATGATGTTAGACTTATTAACATAAATTGTCCACAAGTGCCTCTACATCAGCTCTGCCCCCTCCAATGGATAGTGTTAATGATCATTTTAGGGTAGGACATCTCTATTTTCTTTAGTTTAGTGTATAAATGCTTGGTTTTAAGGTGTTTTAGAATATTAATCACCCCCTCATGACTGGTAAGTACAAAAACAATGAAAATGTTAAGAGTGACAGTAAGAAAAGAAAGATATATCATTAAGATTAAAATAAAAGTGAAAGTGCCAAGAAGATGACAAATATGGTACATGCCACATAGGAGAGATTGTTTAACAGTAGGAACAATTCTGAAGGATAAAAATTAAATCACACTGAGTTTGAAAAGGAGTAATAAAGAGGCAAAATCCAATGTCACTGATTTCTCCTGCTTTCACCCAATATGTACCTCTATTTGCTTTTTAGGAGAAGAAAAAAATAAACAAACTGAAACATTTTGCTTAGCTTTTTAGGAGAAGATAAAAATAAACTGAAAGACTTTGCTTATTCCCTTTGACTTTCTAATCCATAAAGACCAATGAACAGCAAGGAAGAAAAAAAATCAAGAGTATACCATAAGGTATTTTGGTGTAGTGAGGACTTTTATTTCTTAACCAAGGAAGCACATGAACTACACTTTAAGATTTGTTTTTCCCTAGTCAGTAGCCAACAGAGTCCATACAGGTATCTGCAATACCTTGGCAAAAATAGATGAAAATTATTTCTTTTGATGTTCCTTCTTGAATGCTCGTGGAATGTTGTTTATCCAAGGCATACAAATATCACTATACAAGCATTACATACAATAAAGTTGTTCTATCTGTGTCAAAGGAAGAGTGAATTTCTTGTCCTTCCATGAATAAAATGTTCATGATCTTTGATCTCAAAAGCAAGTCTAATATACCCTTATTGTAGAGTTAGCCACAAAATCAGAAATGTTTCATTATTCATAGTATTGATTTATTTCTGATAATTCTGACAACTTCAAACTATGTTGCCTACTGGAAGCCCAGTTGCAAAAAGAATTTAAATTGGCGTAAAGAGTTATAACCTTTAAATAGAATTGTTACCTGAAATAGTATTCAAGAGACATTTAGTTTACTGTATCTAAGCTGATTTTTTTAAGAAGTCAGTAATTAGAGAAAGAACTGAAATGGTTCCTTCTTACAAACCATAACCTGAAAGTTTATTTATTTAGTTTGGTACCTGAAATATTTCTTTCCAAAAAAAAAAGTATTGGTTTTAATTTAAGTGCTGCATAGATTCTCATAAGAGATAGTTTAAACACATAAGGAAGTTGAATTATAATCCTTACACTACTTAATCACCCACTCAGTCTCATAAATGGGTCCTGTACTAAAAGTCCTTTCTGATCCACAAAGAGTCACAACAAATATTAAGGGAAGTCTTGATTTTTTAGTAGAAAAAAATGTGGAGGAAGAGGTAGTAGCTTTCATGTGACCTCTGGCAACAGGAAACTACCCAGGAGCCTGCCTGTAAGGGCAGGAAAGACCAGTGTCTTCAGCGGCTATGAGGTGGGGAGCCCTGGCAGCACAGTAGGGCTCTGGTTTTCAGGTAAAAGATCATCTGTATCTGTGCCTATTTGTGGTGGGGCCTAAGGACTTACAGGCTGAAAACACATACAGTGTGAAATTTCACTGGATGATGATTCCGATAGAAGAAAAATTTTAAATCACTTACTGAATATTCAGTTATTAAAAGTCAAATCAAACTCCATTGGAAGCAAGATTATGAAGTGTCATAGGCTATCATAAAGGGGGAATGAACTATAAAACTGGTTTAATTAAAAGATAGTGTGGAGGAAAAAATAGCGTAAATGATAAAGACTGTTCATCCCTCTGTCGACCAAATCAAAGTGTGACAGAAACAAGGAACAAGCCATAAGGATCTAGATGAACAAGCCACACAACTAGAGAGAAGTCCAGGAAATCACCCTGCAATGGTAGAAGGTAGGATGGGGCGAGAACAAGAACCTGCCAGGTCTTGAGCGGCCGAGTGGGATGAAGGCTGTGGCAGCAACAGAAGCCTCTTAAGGGGGCCGCATCCACGGTGAAGGACCTGCTCACTCTAAGCACCAATGCTGATTCAGCTGCACGCAGTGGGCACCAAAGACTTACAGAGAGACATTGTCAGAGTGAGGGCCTATGTGAGACTCACTCTGTACAGGTGTCAGAGGTATCTACTGTTCCCTTTTGAGCCGTCCCTGCTACCAGTGTGCCGGACACAACACTGCCATAGCCATGACGTCATCAAACTGGATAACAGAGGTCACTCTGCCCAGAGGATTCCCTAAAACCCCTCCTCCCTCAACTCGTGGCCACACCCAATCCACATCCAGGTATATTCTCAGTGATCAGGTGCTCCTTGCTGAGTAGTGCCTAGACTCACACTGGAGGCAGCTGGCCTTGGTTTCTGGTGTGGCCTTTTGAGGCAACTATAAGCGCAACATCTGTGGATTGCTTTCTGAATCTTAACAGGTGGCCCTAGAGGGGGAGAGACTAGGGCTAAATTTGGCTTCCAGCTGAACGCCTCTAAGGACTGTGTCAACTACTTCATAAATCCACACTTATAAGACTGGGAGACTTAGGAGCTTTGCTTAGTACACAGAAACAGACATGGAAAGGCAGCCAAAATGGGAAGACAAACAAGCAAAAACACATGAGAGAACAGAAAAGATCCAGATATAATGGAGTCAAGTAATCTAACAGATGCAGAGTTCAAAACACTGGTTATAAAGATGCTCAATGAACTTTTGGGAAGTGTGAATAAATTCAGTGAGAACTTCAACAAAGAGATAAAAAACATAAACATGGAAATTATAAAAGGGAACCAGTCTGAAATGAAGAACACATTATTTGAGATGAGAAGTATATTAAATGGAATAAACTAAATGAATAAAGAAAAGAATCAAATGCCCTATTTAGAGGATGGGAAAGCCAAGGACACTCAATCAGAATGGCAAGAGATAAGATGCCAAGACTATAAAAAGCATGTGGGACACACTATTAAGGGTTCAAATGTCTGTCTGATTGGTGTACCTTAAGTAAATAAAGATGTTGAACAGCTGTTTAAAGAAATAATGATGGAAAACTTCTGTAAGCTGGTGAAGAAAATGGACTTAAAATCCCAGGAAGCTCAGAGAATCCCCAAAACCAGAGATCCAAAAGGCCCACACCAAGACACATTATAATTAAAATGCCAAAGGTTAAATACAAAAAAGAATATAAAAGCAGCAAAAGAAAAACAGATAGTTACATACAAGGGAACACTCACCCATAAAGCTGGCAGCTGATTTCTCAAAAGAAACTACACAGGACAGAAGAACTTGGCACAAAATATTTGACAGGATGAGGACCCAGGATCTACAACCAAGAATACTTTATCCAGCAAAGCTATCATTTAGAGTTGAAGGACAGATAAAGCGCTTCCTAGACAAAAATAAACTAAAGGAATTTATCACCAACAAGCTAGTATTACAGGAAATGTTAGAGGGACTTCTTTAAGAAGAAAAAACACATATCAAAAACAGGAATAAGAAAATGGTAACGACTACATTCCTATCAATAAGTACCTTAAAAAAAGAATTAAGGGCCCTAACCAAAAGATAGAGAGGCTGAAAGAATAAGAAAACAAGACCCCTACATATGCTGCCTACAAGAGACTCACATGAGATTAAAAGACACACACAGACTAAAAGAAAGGGGATATAAAAAGATATTGCTTTGATGGACCTAGAAGGTATTTAAGTCAGATAGTGAAAGATAAACACTATATTATTTCACTTAAATGTAGAATCTAAGGAATAAAAAGAACAAACTAATCAAAAACAGACTCACAAAAATAGTGAACAATTTAGTAATGGACAGGGGGGAGATTTGGAGGGCTAGTAGAAGGGGGTGAAGTAAGAAGTACAAATTAGTAGCTGATGGATAGTCATGGGGATGGGAAGCATGGCACAGGGAATGCAGTTAGCATTAATATGCTGGCTAGGTGGAGGGTCAGGGGAGGGAGGGAGCAATTGGGGGGATCATTTTATGAACTATACTGATGTCTAACCAATATACTGTATACTTGAAACTAATTAAAATAAATAAATTTTTTTAAAAAGATAGTGTGAAATGAAGATTTGGTATTATATTATTAACAAATATATTAAGATATATAGGCTTTGAACAAGTTATTAAAACTAGCTAAAAATTCATCAGATTTCATAGTAAGTTGTTTTATTCCTTATACATTTTTCATTCTTCCAGATCAGAAATCTCAGTCACTTACCTAGACCTTCCAGAAGAGTTGGTACGATGTTTACCATTTCCTACAAAGTCAGGAGAGCCTCCATGCAGAATGGCAGCTGTTCTGTGTCCTCCTGGGTCCTTCCTAGAGGTATGATCTTGGTTTGACAAACAAGCAATTTCCAAACGTTCCTAGAAAAAAGAAAAATAAACCTACTTTAGATGTAAGTCATAAATGGAAGACAATCATGGTACATAATTATGAATTCAGTAAAGAGTGCACATTTTATTTAAGCTGAATGCTTTCAAATTGAACTCAACTTTTAAATATTGAATGCCCAAATATGTACTGGTCCAAGAACTGAAGGCCAGGTTACAGTTTTAAGAGAATGTGAATTTATAAATGAAAATGCTAGAATCTTGGCATATACAGGAAAAGTTAGAAAGAAGAGCAAAAGCGGATAAACAGAAAAAGGAGGCACTCAAAGAGAGAGCAGAGTGGCTGACAGGAAGGCAGATCAGACATAAAAAGGTGTGTTGGTGGAAACAGTAATACCATCTTACATTTGCATACAGCTTTGTACTTTCAGAGGGCAGTGCATTTATGTGTAAGTAATTACATAAGACATGAAAGCAGGCATCATCAGTCCCGTTTTAAGGGATGAGGAAAATGCGTCACAGACAGTGTCACCAAAAGTCACAGAGCTAGGCAATAAAAAAGCCAAAACTTTAAGCCTGGTGCTGCTTACTCGTACATCAGTGCCTCCTCCCACTACACCTTAGAGTTTCCTTCAAGTTAAATGCCTTAATTCTATAAAAAAGAACCAGTAAAATTTTCTCTGGATTTCTCCAAACATGTATAACTGGATTTTGGATTGAGCTGGACTCAGGAAAAATATAGGAAAAAGAACTTTATTCTTTTTCACCACTGCTTTTTAAACCTCCTCTGTTGAATTTTTCTTTTCCATCACAGAATGAAATCTCAAACAGACCCACATGGTTCTGTTTACTCTTTAGTATGAACAAGTTGCTTTATTTCCCAAGTGTTAAGAATTCAAGTATGGGCTAATGATCAAAGCTTCAATCTCTTTTCTCCCTCGACCCACTTGATAAACTACTGTGGTTATATGAACCTAAGTCATCTACAGATAATATACAATTCTAAATTTTGCTTCCTGTTTAGGGATTCTTTTATTGCCTCATTTTAGGCTTTACTACAGATAGTAACACAGGAGGGGAAAATATCACTGGCAATAAAAAACATTTTATGTTTAACAAAAAATGTAAACTATTTTAGTATGACAGAATACCTGCTTGGCCATTTCTTTCCTTTTCTTCTCTTCTTTTATCTCTTCTTTCCTTCTCTGAATCTCATGAAGAATTTCACGTTGCTGAAAGAAATTATACCACCATCAAATGCCAATCTCTGAAAACTCTACAACATATTAATCCTGAAATCACAAACACTCTTGTGATTTTAGAAAAAAAAAACTGAAGCCCTCCTTTCCTAAGAGACCTGAATATACGGAACCTTAGAACAAAGTGTAGTTACTGGGTTTTATCAGAGTTCTTACACAATAGGCTTTCCCATTCAAATAGGTATCAAGACTCTGTGGGGAGGGAGCACATACCCCTATCCTCCATGTTTCCACGTGGAGAGACTTTTACTATAGCAACACTCTGGCCTCTCACTTCACCCTGTCTCTCTAATATCTGCCTGTCTGTGGAGAACATGCACTTGTGTCTGCTATCTGCCATGAGGTGTGGGGATGACCTGGTGGAGATGAGCTGAGTTGTCCTCAGTGCCTGGGCTCAGGAAGCAAAAGCATCACCCTCACACATGCCACAGACTGACAGCCGCATTCTCCAGTCAGTTTTCTCAGTATTAAAAGTGGTGTTTTGATCCCTATCCTATTGACTCATGTGTCTATTGCTCAGGTGGGTCTGAATTTATGTGGAGAAAAAATAATGTGTTTTTATAAGCCCCTTAAATTTCCAGGTTGTAATATCAAAACCATTAAAAGACTCACCAAAAACTGGAAGAGCAATAATACAAAATGAAAAAAAATACCCAAAATTTATAGGTAGCTATAACAGTACACCAAAACAAGATTGTTAGCTAAATATTCACTATCCTCTAATAAAAATATGCTTCCTAAAAACAAGGACAATAAGGAACTTTAAACTCTAAACAATAACTAGGGTACACAATTAAATAGGAGATAAGCAGTAACAAAATGAATGAGATCCACAAAGAAATGGTGTTAACATAAGCACAGGACGAACAAAATTAACCGAGAAAAGAAAAAGGAAAAGCAGGTAAAACAAAATTCTATAAGTAACTGTAAGAAAAAGTAATACCTATAAGAAGAAAACTAGAAAGCCTCACCAACTTAAAAACTGAGAAGGAAATTTAAATATGTACATTAACTTTGATTAAAGGACTTTAACACAGGAGTGTATACCCTTATGTAAATAAAGAAAATATACAAATGGTTAGTGAACATCAAAAAAGTTCAACCTCTGCCTTTTGCTACTCATTTGGGTATGAGATACTTGTCTCACAGAAGGAAGAAGAGCCTCTAAAACTCAGTGAATTCTTGCACAACTTTATAAGTGCAGAAAGATCACAAGAAGCTTGGTTAAACTGACTCCTTTTTTTCCTGTTATTTTATTTAAAGACTTGTACTAAGGGTCCTAGGGGCAGTACTGATGTTCATTAGAATGAAACTACTTGTAGAATTTCTCAGTGACTCTTAGGGCCAGTTTCCTCACTTGAACCCACAGTTCTTGAATCAAACATTCAGCAAAACATAAAGTTGAGTGTGTAGGCAGAGACCGTCACAACCTATAGAAGTTTGCAATCCTTCGAGCTGGCCATCTGTGGTGACAAGGGCCTCACCTCTTGCTCCTCCTTCTGCTTGGCCTCCAACAGCCTCTGCTGCTCCTCCTGAGCCCTCCTTTCCAGCATTTCTTCATGAAAAGACTTGGGAGGGGGCTTGTTATGCTCATTGAGAAATGACTGCACGTGGTAAGCCAGTTCAAATATCATCACCTAAACGTGTAGATGAGAATCAAACAAAAACAGTCACATAATAGAAAGACAGGGCCTAAAGGAGATAATACAGAAAAATAAGCAGACAGTAAGAAACCCACTTACAGTAGTGATATTCATCTTGATATGACACATTCTGAATTAGGTACACAATGCAACCACAGCAGGAAAAGCCTTTTATAGGACTAATCTCATCATGTTGGTATCAAGACAAATTACCAGAAAATTAAAAAGCTTCACTTGTATGTTTTTCCTATTCAATTTATTGGTATTTTCTATATGATAGATTTGACAAAATATTTTTCGGTACAAATAAACCTAATAAAATATTTAAGACTGCATAAAAATAAAAACTATCTTCCCAACTAGAAAACCTGTCTACATAATGACAGTTGAGCAGAGAATGATCATTGCTAACATCAGAATTTTTCATCTCTCCACACAGCATACTGAAAATATCCTTCGTAGAAACTAAGGCAGATATTTAAAGTCCTCATTATCTCCCTATTTGTCATGTGCCAATAGGAGGCTGATCAATACCTGGAAAGCATTTTATTTCCACTTAGGGAGACATTCAAAAAGGCTTCCCTTTCAGACATCCTGGGAGTCATAAATCATCCCAGGTAAATCAATGGAACAGGGTTTCTAGGACCCCGAAGAGTCAGGAGTGCCAAATTCCTCCTGCAGATGAGGACCGCCACACTGAGATTTCTTTTTCTTTAATTATAATGAAGCAGCTTAAAAATTCTTATTTCAATTATATGTTTAAAATAGTTTCTAAAGGAAGTAAACAATGTGGTAAATAACAGTAGAAGTAACTGGGCACAAGAATATAAAGTTAGTTCACTTGGTGTTTACCTTTCCTTTCCTTCAGGAGGTAAATACAAAGAGATCACAGCTTTCGTTGGGGGAAATTAATGTATCTTTTATTTACATCAAAAGTTGTAGCATTCCCTGGATAGACTTCAATTTACACCAGACTAGAGTACAGGAGGCCAGTTTTTCTAAGAAAAGTTCTCTTAAGGAAAGCTGAGAAAAGTAGGCAGTTTCTGTTACTTCAAAGAGAGACCTCTTCTGCACCAGAAAGGAGTTAGGAGCCAAATACTGGAGGGTTTTTCTTTTGCCAATCTGTTTAATTCACTAGCAGTTTCTATACAAACAAATCTGGTAAAATACATAACACTAGATGAAAATAAGAACTACTTTCAAAACTGGCAACTGCCCCACCCTATTATCTACATGGTTCATTGTCTTGCTTCTTGGGCTTCTGCTCAAATGTCACCTTATCAGAGGCCTCTGCTAACCTCCCTATTTATAAGAGCCATTCTCTCACAATACACATCTATATTAGGCAGAGTTCTCCAGAGAAACAGAACCAACATGGTGTGTGTGAACCAACAAGGTGTGTGTGTGTGTGTGTGTGTGTGTGTGTGTGTATACGTACACATTTGCAGAGGAGAAGGGGAGGGGAGGGGAGAGGAGAGGAGAGGAGAGGAGAGAAGAGGAGAGGAAGGCAGAGAAATTTATTTTAAGGAATTACATGTGATTATAGAGTTATAGAGCCTGGCAAATCCAAAATCTAAAGGGCAGGCTGACAGGGTGGAGACCCAGGTAAGGTTAACGTCGCAGTTCAAGTCCAAAGGTCATTTCCTGTCAATTCCCTCTTCTTCTAAGGAAACCAGACTTTTCCTATTAAAGCCCTCAACTGACTGGATAAGACCCACCCAAATGATGGAGGGTAATCTGCATAATTCAAAGTCTAATGATTTAATTGTTAATCTCATCTAAAAAATACCTTCATGGAAACATCTAGAATAATGTTTGGCTAAATATCGGGGTACTGTGGCCTAGCTGATTTGTTACAGAAAATCAACCATCACAATATCGATCTGAACAATTAAAATTTTTAAAGTGACAACATCAAAAGCTGGCAAGAATGTGGAGAAATTGGATCACTCTCATATTGGTGGTGGGAATGTGGTACAGTCAATCTAGAAAAGTTTGGCAGTTTCTTAAAAAACTGAATATGTAACTACCATACATCCACAATTGCATTCCCATGTATTATTCCAGAGAAATGAAAACTTATGTTCACACAAAAACCTGCACATGAATAGTGACTTTATTTTTAATAGTCGAAAAACTGAAAACAATCCCGACATCTTTAATCTGGTGAATAGTAAAAAAACAGTGGTACCAAGAAACACTGTACTATACCACAGAATACTACTTGGGAATAAAAACCAAGCATTATTGATATATGCAATAATCTAGGTGAATCTCCAGAGAATTATGCTGAGTTAAAACAAAGCCACGCCCAAAGATTATATACTATATGTTTCTACTTAAATAATTTTCTTTAAATGAGAAAACTATAGAAATGGAGAAAAATTAGTGGTTGACAGGTAACTAGGAGGGGGTGCAGGTGGGTGTTAAGGAGGGTGGCTATAAAAAGGCCACATAAGGAATCCTTGTGGTGATGGAACCATTCTGTCTTTGCCTATATCAATGTCAACATCCTGGTTATCACACTGTACTATAATTTTGCAAAATTTTACCATTGAGGCAAACTGAGTAAAACATTCATGGGATCTCTCAGCGCAGTGCTATTCCTTACAACTGCATAAGAAATTAGAATATTCTCAAAATAAAAAATGTAATTTAAAGTAAAGGGAACCAAGGGCAACAAAAGCAAAAATGAAAAAGTAGAACTGTATCAAATTAAAAAAGCTTCTGCACAGCAAAAGAAACTACCAACAAAACAAACAGGCAACCTACAGAATGGGAGAGAATATTTGCAAATCATATATCTGATCAGAAGTTAATACCCCAAATATACAAAGAACTCATACAACTCAATAGCACAAAACCAAACAAACCAATTTAAAAACTGGCAGAAACTCAATAAACGTTTTTCCAAAGATGACATATAAATTGCCCACAGGTACATGAAAGGGTGCTCAACAGCACTATGTTCAGGGAAATGCAAATCAAAACCACGAAATCACCTGATTCCTCTCAAAATGGCTATTATCAAAAAGACAAAAGATGAACACACAGTGTAAATATGTATGCCTTACTGTTAAAATGTACAGCCGAAACTTACAGGGTTTTGTTAACCAATGTCACCAAAAAAAAAAAATAATTAATTAATCAATCCTTCCTCAAAAAATAAAAAAATAAATAGCAAGACACTTGAAAAAACAAAAGACAGAAGATAACACGTATTGGATAGGAAATAAAGAAAAGGGAACGCTCATGCACTGTTGGTAGGAATAGAAAATAGTGGAGCCACCATGGAAAACAGTATAGAAGTACCTCAAAAAAATAACAATAGAACTACCATATTATCCAGCAATCCCATTTCTGAGTATATATCCAGAGGAAATGAAAACAGGATCTTGAAGAGATAGCTGCAACCCCATGTTACTGCAACATTACTTACAATAGTCAAGACATGGAAACAACCTAAATGCCTATCAACAGATGAATGCATAAAGAAAATATGGAATATATATATATAATGAAATATTATTTGGCCATGAGAAAAGACATCCTGCTGGACCCTGAGGGCATTACTAAGTGAAATAAGTCAGAGAAAGACAACTACTGTATGATAGCACTTACTTACGTGGAGAATCTAAAAAAGCAGAACCCATAGAAACAGAATTGTGGTTACCAGGGGCAGTGGATGGAGGAACTGGGGAGATGCTGGTCAAAAGATACAAACTTCCAGTTATAAAATAATTAAGTTCTGGTGACCTAGTGTACAACATAGTGATTATAGTTCTTAATACTGTATTGTAGAAACATGATAAAGCAAAAATATTTTTCTAAAACCTCATAAGTCATGAATTCAAGAAACCAGAGGATTCTGTAGCTAAATTTTCAATATAATTTCACATTCTTTTTTTCAGTTACACATTAGAGTCTCCTTGGACTAGAGAGAATTTCAGAATAATCCCCAATGCCCAGTTTTTGTTGGGTTGTTCTACAATCACTTTCTGTACCTCAACAATCACTGAAGTTTACAGAAATGATAACATAAGTGGGAAAAATTTTTATAGCCCAAAAGCACCTCACGGATCATGCTGTTATAGAATGCAAGTGACAAACTGTCAAGGTACTTTACTAGAGGTCCAAAATAGAAACAGAGACCTAGGGCTTGTGTTTACCTAACTCTTGTCAGTTTTTACAGGATGAGACAGTTAAGCCTAGGCAAAAATCAGATTAATTTTACACAAAATTGAGGACTGTAAAGGGAATTGGTCTGGCCTAATGAAAATACAGTAATATACTGCCAGAGAGTCATGCCACCTACGGAAAAACTCACGTAGACCCTGATGCACAGAAGATTAAGAAGAGAGCATTAGTACTAAATGTAAATAAATGTTTGGGTAGAGAAAAAACAGTGAAGGATTAGAGTATGTTTCTACTGACAAGGAAAGCAATTAGTTCTTCTGACATGGAAAAGGGAAGTGGCAAAGTCTGGTTAGAAATCACTTGTCTGTAAAAACTTTCCAACACAGGTTCAAATCAAGATCAGGTCGTGATGCCAGGTCTAAAGTATGCAAAAAGTATGGCCAGGTTCATATGGATTGTTTTCAGAAAAATTCTTTACCATCAATGACACCACCTATATACACTCTACAATTTAATTCATAAATATTAAAGAAATACAAATAATAATGTTTCCCTTTGTAGATATCAGTATGAAACAAAACACTCAGGTGAAAATTAGATTTGATGTACAATGGAAAAACCTGTAAGCCATAGAAAAGGCAAAAAGCAAACACTAGTGCATGTGATGAGATTTTAACTGTCCTCTTATAATTCCAGTTAAATAAGTCTCACCTCTCCACAATGGTTTTTGGCCACTTCTTCCAGGCGGGATTTTAACAAATTAACACTTTCATTTGACAGACCCTTGGCATTCTTTAACTCTATTTCAGGGACTCTGGAAAAGAAAAAACCAAAAAGGAGTTACTCTAAAAAGAGTAGCCTGTTTGCATTAATATTTGCCAAGTTCCAAGCATTAGGCCCGAAGCTTTTATATAGACCTCATCTGCGAACCCCTCTATACTCCCAGTAACATTTCCGTTCACCTTAAAAGGATTTCAACTCCCAGCAACTCTACTGACACAGTGCTCATCAGGGAGTCACCTGCAGCCTGTGGGGAGCAAGTGGATTGGCTATCATGGGTATGGGCCATCAGGTACCCTGCTCTCCAAGATAACCAGACTTACTAGGGCTCTATCTCAGTATCTTACCAACTCCACTGTCTCTGATTTCAGCTTTACAATTTCATTAAAATTTTCTACATCAACTACTATTTTATCACCTTTTAGAATAATCACTCCAGCTCTGTGTATAATTTAACCATGCATGCCCTCGTATGGTAAGGCTTGACCTGGCTTGACCATATCAATTAACCCGCTCTGATAGCTCACCCGCAAGGGGCCAAGTGCTTTGCTCTAGTTCATGTGCTCCAGGACAAGAATAATTAGGCCACATGGAGCCACGATGATCCATCTAGTATTCCCTCAACATGCTGTGTCTACTTGCTCTGATTGTAAATGAGGTGGAAAAATGCTCACTCACTCGTGTATAAATCTAGTCCTGTACACTCTGCACACTCTGCCTGTTCCAAAGACGCCTCACACTCCTCTTCGTCCCTATAGAGCAAAACTATGACTCAAAACTGTCTACTCAAGAAAAGTACACAGCCAGTCGTCAGGTTCCCTTTTATTCCCAACCAATAAACATCCAATAACAAGTTACTGAGATTAAATAGAATTTATTTGATTTTACTGAAGAGATAATTCTCTACTTCCTACCAAGCATTTCTGAGTCATCCATGGTATTTTACCTTAGCACAGCCTTTACTATTCAGTATCTAAGAGTCCTCTAGGTGCTTCAGTTATACTAGGTTGCTACAATCATTATCTATTTGGATTGATGGATATCTGAGACAAAGTAATTTATATATATGAGGAAAATAAAAATACCATATAGTTCTGAGTCTATGCATGGTCTATCTAACTCAGGATTCTCTCATAGTGGCATCAAGGGCTATTCTACAGAAAAGGAAAGTTTTCCTACACCATATCACCCAAGTTAAGCCTTACATAATTAAAAAAAAAAAAATAAGCAGTTACTCTATTAGCGGTATTAACAGAATGGTGAAACTTCATTTACAACACTAATTAAATATTTAAAAATTCTCCAATATTCTCTTTACACTCTTGTTACATAATCTGTAATTTTATTTGGGTGATATTATGTTTACTTTTTAACTTTTTATAAGCGTTTCCTTGTTGGTCTTTTAAAAAATCTTCCCATAATATTTTCACCAAGTAGACACATCACGATTTACCTGAATAATCTTTTGAGCAGTGGTTCTCAACTATGGTGACTGTGTCCCCCAAGGGACATCTGTCAACATCAAGAGGACGTAGAAGCTTCCAGTATAGAAGCTCCCCTTCCTATATTCCTTGCCTATGCATCTTTTCCAATGTGGCTGTTCCTAAATTGTATCCTTTATAAATAAACTGGCAATAGTAAGTAAAGTGTCTTCCTGAGTTCTGTGAGCTGTTCTGGCAAATTGCTAAACCCGAGGAGGGGTTTGTAGGAACCTGTGAACATATAGCTGATTGATTAGAAGTACTGGTACTTGTAACTGGCATTTGAAGCCCTGTGGGACTGAACCTTTAACCCATGGGATCTGCAGTAACTACGAATAGTCTGTCAGAACTGAAATGAATCGTTGGACATCCAGTTGATGTCAGAAAAGATGTCATCTATTTGATATCAGGAAAAATAAAACCCAGACAGGCACTGTCCTCTTTTTCTTTCATACATTCAATTAACCTTTAATCACTTCATTAATTAGCTTTTTGTATACCTACTCTAGGCACAGTGTTGGGGGCAAAATAGGGTTACTAACTTCAAGGAGCTCATTTTGAGCTATCTGTATTTTCACATCCTCTATCACCTTTAATGATAACAAACTCCATGAGGTTACCATCCACTGTAAGGCAGTGCTTCCTTTTATTTGTCACTTCCCTTCACTGGTTCCTTGCACAATAAGCTCAAACCACAAAACATGATCCAGGCCAATCTGTCTTTTTCTTTGTGGAAAGTCTAGGGAAAGATTATATGAAATATTTATGATACTTTAAAAAAAGAATACTTGAGCCCTGACTGCTATCACTTTTGCTCTAGCAGTGGTTTTCAACCAGAGGTAGAATCACCTTTTGGGGAGTTTGGAAATATGTGAGTTTTTGTGGTAAGCTCACCGGCTGGAGATCACTCCTGGCATTAGTGGGAAGGAGCCAGGGATGCTCCCTGCAGGGCATTGAACAGCCCTGCACAGTGAAGACGAATTAGCAGTGTTCTCCAGAAACAGGGCAACTCTAAATTGTCCTTTACTCTAGGGAGTAAAGTCCCATGTGGCCCAGAAGGCTACTTCAACTCCTAATGTCAATCATACTTTAAATTAAGTATACAAACTACTAAGCCTTTATCCTTTTCTTGTGGATTGTTCCACATTTCAGTTTATGAAGAATTAAACAAACAAAAATTAATATGTCAGAAGAAGCAAACAATTAGTCATGGAGCACATATTAGCATTTATGATGACTATTTTATAAGTAGAAGCAGACTGAACATGATAGGTTTTATGAAAATGTCTATTGCTGATATAGTTTTGATGATATGTGGGTGACAGAAAATGAAATTTTAAATGGAACAGAAGAGAAAATATCATTAATTTCAACCCGTTTCTATGTTGTTAAAACAGAGAACTGAAATCACATTAAAGCTATTTATAAATGTACTCACACGTCTGGATAAGTTGGTGGGCACTTAACCCTCAAATCCACTTTCACATATACTTCTTCACCAGCCAGGCCCTGAGGGTATAGAATTAAACTGATTTCAGGGGGTCCTCTGACCTAAAAAAGAAAAAAATTGCAATTTTTTTAAATCTAGAGAGCCAATCATTAATGATGATGATCATCATCTTAGCTCAAAGTTCTACTTTTTAAATGTTACTTGTAGTTATATCTGACACAGTGCTGTCATATTTTCCTAAAGCACAGTTTAAAAAACAAAACCTGTGTCTGAAAGAATGCATTTTCCTTTTCAAAGTTATCTGAGTCAACCAAAATGCTCCATATAGTTTCCATTCAAATGTTACTGAGTGCCAATTATGTGTGGGTGCCATCCTAGAGGCTGGGAAAACAGAGGTAACTCTAGACAGGCAAAAGATTCAACTAGCTGATGAAGACAAATGAGTGCTTTCCAATAGCAGTGAGTATGTAAGTGCTGTAAAGAAAATAGGGCAGAGTAATGGAATGCAGTCGTCCCCAGACAGGTAGGTCAGGGAAAGCCTAACCAAGGGATATTTCACTTGAGAGTTGAATACTGAGATAATAAGTGAAAACCTTGACATGGAATCTGATAGCTCTTCTAAAATTGTGTATGTTTTCCACAAAATAACTAAATACTCTATTGTTCTTTAATGTATTAAATATACTTTTTCCAAAAGAGCATCGAGGCACTTTATATTTTATTTATTTATATATATATATGTATATATATATATATATATATGTATATGTCTAACTATATCTATCTATCTATCTATCTATCTATATCATGACAAAAGGGAGGCTGAGGGAGGAAACTTCTACTCATATGCTCTAACCACTTTACCAACTCTACAAGGTAGGTGCTACCTCCATTATACAGATGGTGCAGTTCAGGTTCAGTTTCAGTGTCTGTTCCCACAGATACACAGTGATAAGGCTAGAATTTAAATCCAACTTTGACTCTTAAACCTGTGTCTTTTTTATCAGCCACTCCCTCATTAGTGCCAATCCTGAATTGCTGTGACGGAACTTTGCCTTAACTTTGACTCAGAATGTCGAGGTAGCCAGGGCAAAAAAAAAAAAAAGAAAAAAAGAAAGAAAAGAAAGTGACATTATTTAATAAAAAGAGAAAGCATAAAAATTCTTTTAGGAGCAACAAAGTTCTGAGCAACACTAAATTTTAGCAGAAATGTATAATCTGAACCTTACATATGGTACCCCGAATTATATGATAAAGTTCTCATCAACTACATGTATAAAATACATATGTGCAGTTTTTATATGGCTTTAATAATCCTTGATAAAAGCTGTGGTAAGGCTCTAGGAAAACAGGATTCTGGCAATGTGGTCCTGGGGAGGGTTAAACACCCGTGATCCATGAGGCTTTTCAGCCACTCACTTATCACGCCTCATCACCCACACTTATTGAGCACTGACTGTCAGACACTATTAGCGCACAGAGGTAAGAGAACAAACCTGGTTCCAGCTGTCATGGAACTTTTGGTCTCGTGGTGAAAAACAAACAATACATATGTAAGTATGAGTTTAGAAAGTGCTACTGAAGAGATGATGTGATGCCCCTGAAGGGTGACAGAATAGGCTGCCTCATAATATGCCACTTTGGTATAAGAATTATTTTGAGCTAAAGGTGCTTGAAAACAGCAGGTACAAGAAGGACACTCTGACTCCCTCTTTTCTTCCTGAAAGCAGGAGATAAAGCCCCTATGTAGAAGATGCCCTCCTACACTGGAAAGAAACATGACCAGAAACAGGGTATCAGGGCCCGGAGAATTCTGCACAAATAGACCGACCTTGTTAAAATGACTCTTATCCTCCTTTAGTCTCCCCATATATTTTAGTTACTTTTCCACAATTGCCTCTCTTTGTTCAACCTATTGTATAAACACTTTAGGCCTAGCCACTTCTTTCAATTTTTCATTTTCCTGTGGAGCTTCCTATATATGTGTAAAAATTTTTATGCTTTACTTCTATTCATCAATTTTATGTCAAGTTAATTCTCAGACCCTGCTGGAGACCCTAAGAGGACAGAGGCAAAGTTTTGCCTCCTCTACACTCAGAGAATGCCTGGTGGTGGGTGGGAGAGAACACACTTGGATATGGTCATCAGGGAAGACCTATGTGTGGATATTGTTGTACTTAAGCTGAGACAAGCCAGAGACCAAGCATTCCAGACAAGGAAAGCGCACATAAAGAGACTACTCAAAGTGGGAAAGGGATTGGTATACTCTGAAAACCAAAAGGAAGCCAGTGTGTCTGGAACATAGGAGGGTTGGGGTAGGCAAGAAGCAGGTGTAGTAAGGAATGGCTGGATCACAAAGGGCCTTGTCAGCCAGGTAAAATATCTGTCAGGGTTTTAAGATGGGAATGATATGATCTAACATTTTAAAAGGTCACTTTGGCAACTGAGTAAAGAATGAATGGGGAAGAGTAAAAGCAGAAGTCAAAGCTATTACAACAATCTTGTGTTGGCAGCAAAAGAAACAGAAGGAAGATTTGAGATAAAGCTGACAGAAAGACCATGTCTTGAGGGAGGAAAGCAAAAGTGTCTTATCACAAATGCTCCTTGAAGATGAGTAAGATGAGGATAGCCTCCACTGCTAGAGTTAACACAGGGATTGCAGATGATCTTGCTAAGAGCAGGTTCCATGGGCACTGAATGCAGACCTAGTGTGATGAGGGGCAAACACTAGATGAGGAAGAGGACACAAATCTAGATAATTTCAAGGAAGTTTGGGTTTGAGCATTAAGGGGGTCAGAGAATAGGGCAACAGACAGAGGGGGGTGTGAAATTGAGGGAGGAATTTACTTTGTTCTGTTTTGAAGATGGGAGATACTAGAACATGTGAAGATGATGATGAATGTTATGGAAGAACAGGAGAGAGACAAAATTAACTTCTGAAATAGCAAAACCCTCTGGAGGGCAGAAGGTGATGGATGGGCCCTGGGCATGACACAGACAAAATGGGATTTAGTATTTGATGGGAGATGGGGCTCTTCTAGAATGACAGAACGTGAAGAACAAAAGCAAGGAGAAGCTGGTGAGTTTCCTCTGAGGATCCTCAAAGTGGCAAGGGTGAGACTAAACTAACAGGGCAATGGGACTTGTTCTCCCACCAACCAGGGTAGGCCAACTGTTGTCTGCTTTACATATTGGACAGAATTTAGCACAGGAAGCATTTAGCTGCTAAGAACAGCTAAAATACATAGTTGCTAAGAAGAAAAAGAAAGACTATTGTCTTGATCAGTCACCTTACATAGCCTCACTTTTGGAAAAACTTTTTATTATGGAAATTTGCGAACAAAAGTCGATAGTGAGATAAATGAACTCTGTGTACCTGCCAGTTTCAACAATTACCAATTTATGGCCAGTCTTGTTGCCCTTACATCCAAACACCACCTTGGATTAATCTGAAGTAAATCCTACCAACGGTCTTTGCTGTGTTATGTTATTCATTATTCATTTTCTAACAACGATCCAGTGAAGCAGAGACATTATATATCTCCATTTTAGAGATGTAAAAACTGATAGGTTAATTGGACAGAATCAAAATTTTACCCTTTACCAGATCAAATCTTTATAGGCTTTCTCATCTCACAGACCATAAATTTGGAAGAGACATTATGATCACCAGTTTAAATTTTGTAAGAAAATACTTTTTTGTCCCCTCTTTACTGCATGTCACTTTAGAAGATATAGAGTATTTTAGCACCAGAAGTAGGAAGTACAAAGATAAAGTAGTGCTCAGTCTTATCCTAAGAAGGGTCAATTTATCTTATACTAATATGTCTTCCCTTATATATCATTCTGCCTTTCATTTTCTCTTTTAGCTGTTGAAACTTTATTTCAGAATGAAAGAAAATATGGCTCTAAATCCATATGGACTGCTAGCTTAAAAGAAGCTAAAGAAATAAGAAAGTAAGAAAATGAGGGGAAATGCCATACAGATGGTCTTTAAAGCAAAATATTCAAAACCTGACAAGCCCAATGTGAAAGAGGGTAAGTCAAGATGTTAAAATACAAGCACGCCACCTAGGAATTAATGGCAGATCTTCTGTTTTTGGAACAATAAAATTGGAGCAGCCCTCTGTTTTGGATGGAACAATAATCATATAAGTAGAACTATAATTGTCAGAAAGCTGTATAAGAAAAACTACAAATACAAACTAAAGGATAGGCCTTTCTTGAGCCCAGTATGGAAACAATCTTGCAACATGTAGACAATATATACCACAGAAAGTGAGTTACCTCTGCACATGTAAGAAAACAATCTGGTTTAACACTTTCTTTTATCTTTATGTAGGAGGTCAAGAGTATATCTGAATGTAACTAACTTCCAGAAATGGTACAGAGAAAACTTCGCTTTTATCGGGAGAGTTACTGGAACAGGAATCAAGCTTTAGCAAACAGAGGCCTACTGGGGGACTACACATTTTGAAGATATTCTTTGCTTACTAAGCATAATAAATCCAGTTAAGGATTGCCGGCAAGCTTCAGCAAAAGAGGCCTCTCTCAGTCAGCCCCTGGGACCACCAGGGGGAACTCTGGGCCCCCCTAAAAGTAGTTAGGCTCCTGAAAACATTCCTGGGTTGGACCAGCCATATAACAACATGCAGGCCTAGTGTCCAATTACTTCCACAGCAGAGCAACATCAGCAGCACAGCAGTGATAATGGTGATAAGGCCAGATAATGTCTAAACTTTTAGGAAACGGGAAAGAGTTCTGACGCAAAGTGAAGAGATTCCTGAATGCATGAAGGTTTCAGCATTAAGACGTGCAGGAGTCCATTGATGGTGGCTTGGATGAAGGAACAGACCCAAGGCCAATGAGGAATGACACACAATTGCATAAAACCTCACAATTTGTCCAGATTTGAGTACCAAGTAAAACCAGCACAAAGGGCAGGAGACTTGAGGTACCAGGTGGCTGGCTACTTTGAAGGCCTTTATCTTCGACTGACAGTTTTACTGGACCAGAATTATATTCCTCTTTAGGGTATTTCTCAGCAGAGTTTATTAACTGTTCCACAATAGCCTTTCTTCCCTTATTTCTTAGCAATAAAACCCCTGATTTTTTTTTAGCTGGATACATTTCTCAGACTCCTTTGCAGTTAAGTGTGGTCAATGGGTTCATTTCTGGCCAATAAGATAAAAGACCTAACACATGCAATTTCTTTATCCCTTTCTCCTTCCAGCTGGCTGAGATGCAGATTTGATGGTTGGAGTTCAGACAGCCATCTTGGACCATAAAGAGCACATTAAGAATGGCGAAGCAGCAATTTAGAAAAAGCCCTAGACTCCAGACTTTATACGAAAATAATAAAACTTCAAAGTTTTCTGTCATATGTTGCTAAACTTAATCCTAACCAACACAGGCTCCCAAGGGGGGAAAAACAGTCAGGAAATAGTTATTTTACAGGTAAGAACAGAGTATTTGCCAGCTTTTTCTCAAGCAAACTGGGAGGCTCCCCAACATGCAAAGAAGCTTTTATGCAAAACATGTTTAGAATACCATGCATTAACTGAAATCAGGGCACTCAGGGACTCCTGGAGCTGAATATAACTTGATTAAAAATGGTTTAACAGCCAAGATGTACTGGGGAGTAGTGTGAGGATAGGGCCTCCTTTGTGCATTTGGAAAATAAATGGCCTTTAGAATTCAGTGTTGATAAAATCTTTGACTTAACCTGCACAAGGAAATAATGAATTCCTAAATTATTTGCAGGCAAATAAACACAAAATAAGGGGTAACCAAAATTTTTTGAGAGCACTAAAGGAGAGGAAAACACAATGTGGAATGTATCAACTACAGAATATACAAAATCCTATATGAGAAAAAAAATTGTTCTGAAGACTGAAAATTCAAGTGACATGAAACAACATAAAAAGTAGTAATGGAGAGAAGGCCATATATTGCTATGAGTTAAATTTGCTTCTTAATGGGACCATGAAGCTGGTTCTCTCCCAAACTGTTATAAAAATAGACCAACAAGTCTTTAAAAGCTCATAAAAAGTCAAAGAGTGATCTAAATCAGTCCTAATACATAACAGAGGTAATGCTCATTTGGAACTTGTTAAAAAAAAAAAAATTAGCTCTTCAAGAAATAAACCCACGGATCTTAAATTACCCCCCAAAGGATTAGAAACACTGACCTTGGGGACCCTCTGCTCAACACAGTGCACGTCCCATGGAGGAGCCAATGCTGGCACAAATCCCTCCCTCTCAGTATATGTGCTATCCTCTAGCATTTCCTAACACTCAGGCTCAACAAATTAACTGATTTGAGGATATGTCTATTTCCTTTAAAAGTACGAGTGAGGAATAAGACTATTAAAATTTGAGTTTATCAGCTATTCCACACAGCAAATCTTTTGGTTCCAAGGCTGAAGCATAAGGTTAAGGACAACCCTTGGTTAAACTTCAATAGTTTATAAGACAAGCAGCAGAGTGAGGATGGGATGAGATTTGAAAATTAGTTAAAAATACCAACACAATTTTTCATTGCATGATGCAATCATACTTAATGTTACTAAAATGTATTTAAGAATGGTTAAAGTGGTAAATTTTAATGTTATGTGCTTTTTACCACAATTATATTTTTTAAAAAAATGTTACACAATTCAAACCACTTTCACATTTCTGGACTAGAATTGTTACCTAAGATTCTGCTAATCATATCTTCCTTAAATTTTGATGACAAGAGCTGGCTCAACATGGCCTCTTGTTTCTCACTTGCTTCGGATCTCATATTCTATAACCTCTGTGGGGAAGGCACTAATCTGTGAAAACATAACAAATCTAAAAATGAAGTAATAAGTACAAGCTGGGTAATCTGGGCAAGACTTTGATTTTAAGTCTATGAAGATATCAAAAACAGAAACAATGATAGCAAAAGCTCATAAAATGTAAATGAGATAACATTTCTCTAGATTTTATGAGATTTTAAAATTCAATTTATTTAAACTAAAAAAAACCCTACCTCTCTCTCCATTTCTATATTTGATAAAAATTTTAAAACAAAGTCATGAAAGAATTAAAAGAAAACCTTGAAGAATTCATTTTTTGGTAATATTGGAGTAGGTAAGATTTTTCTAGGAAAAAAACACCAGAGACCATAAAACAAAAAGGTCATATGACCAAATTAAAATTTAAAAAAATTGCATAAATTACATATCATAATACACACAGCTAATTAGGGAAAAATATTTGCAATAAATGACCCAAAATGCTAATTTTCACTTATAAATAGCTCAAATGAATAAAGAAATAGGCAATACAGAGAAAAAAAGCACATAAACAGTCCACAGAAAAAGAAAAATCCATGGTCTACAAACAAAAGTGGTCTATATAATTTATAACTAAAGGAATAAAACATTTCATCTACCTACTGGCAAAGATGAAAAAGTGTGATGTCTACAATGTTGGGGAAGATGTAGGAAAATATTCTTAGACACTACTGGTGGGCCCAGAGATAAGCAAGCTTTGGGGAGGGAAGTTATCAAATTATAAACGAGCAGACCCTTTGCTGACATGGAAAATTAGCCAAGATAATTAAGCTAATAATAAATAAATAACTCGAGCAGATTATATTTTAAATTAGTGGTGTCCAAACTTTTTGTGTAATTTTTAGCATTCACTTCCAAAATCTTTATAAATGGTATACATATGCCACTAAACTGAAATCTACATTATAACACATCTCCCAAAAAGAAGTTTAAAAAACTTCAGAAGTTTGAAAAAACCTGAAGTTTATTGAGGTCAATAAATTCTGACCTGAATTTACTAGCAGCAAATTTGGCCTGAACTGACACCAGCCTATCAATCTTTATTTAACAGTCACACATTTAGTTGTGTTTGACTTTGGATACTGAGCCCTCCCCTGGACACTTTAAATGAGGTGTGTTAGGTAAGGTAATTACACAAATGAACCTGAACACAAAGACTTCTGAGTTCTGAAATCCATCAGGCCTCAAGGATTTTGGATAAAGGATTATGGACCTGAATAACCTTTTCCTAAAGACTGTAAACAGCAGGTGATAATAAGTACTTGCAGAAGGACTACACTCTAATTCATTCTTATGACCATCAATTATTTGCCAAGGGGCCTGTAAAAGTGTTGAGGCTTTTTTCCCTGAGAATCCTGGGCCACAGCTATTTGAATCCTTCTGTTTTCCTTTTTCAGTTTTTGCTTGGTTTTGTTTAGTTTTCTATCTTGTTATGAAGGTCACCAGTTGTAAAATCTGAGATTAACAGTATCTCTACCTACAGCAGCTCCCTTCTCCTTTCAGGTTTTCTGCAACCTCGGGACTAGATAATTAAGCATGTATAAAGTAAATAAACTGGCTCTGAATGAAGTCTTAGGGGCTTTGCATTGATCTGGGCATGACACCTACTTTGGCTGCTTAATGGGCCTACTTCCTGAGTCTTAATATTTAGGAACAGAGAAGTTACCAGATTACCAGAAAATTATGTTATTTTTTATTATAAGCATGTATAAAGGGAATATTTACATTTTGTTATTTCTGGTTTAAAAAAACTTTTGAAATGAAGCACTAGAAAAGTAAGCTCCCTAAAGGCAGGAGCTGTTTTCCCAGTGCCTTAAACCAAGATCCTATTTGATGAAGAAATCTTGGATGGGCAGAAAAGATGTGAAATGTCAAAATTAAAGGCAAATAACTACCTTTAAATGATAATATTCAGAGACCTGATATTTTGGTCAAGGATAGGGGGGAAACTCTATCAACAGCTTACAGTGGGCCTTAACTTATTTCCAAACAAAAGGAAAATAACATTTTTAAACCAAATGATACTTAAGAAGGTCTAGACTCAGCACATGCCCTCTCCATTTCAGCCAAGATGAATATATCCTAGAGTAAGGTACAGGAAAGTTCCTCCATACCGGAAAATATACTAAGGATGTCTGGGGAGTAAAGTGGGGTTGCATGCTTTACAATCGTGAACACACGGGAGGGTGTGACTTGAAGAAAATTTTGATGGGCAGCATCAAAAAGGTCTGTGCTAGCGCCCCCAAAGCGTTCCCAGAACAAAGTAGTAATGGATCCCTATGGATGAGCTGTTACATTACACTCAAGGGCTTTCAGGGGCAAGATTGAAAGGAAGGAGGGATGTTATGGGGTGTCAGTGGGACTAAGACGCAGTGCCAGGTAAGAGAGTCGACTTGGAGAAATGACTGTGAGAGAATTCTGCCCCAGTGGGGGATTCGGGACACCCGCCGGGCGGCGGAGGGTGCAAGGACAAAAAGTGAGCGTGGGTGGCACTGCGAGGGATTAAAGGACTGCACAGTCCTAAAGAGGGTGGATGACTTGGTTCCGGCGGCCGGGCCTGGCCGAGGGAGGCCGGGCCGCAGCACGCCAGCCCCGACCCGAGCGAGGAGCACGTTCCTACCGGTCCGCACGCGTCCGGCCGCAGATCCTGGAAGTCGGCGCCGTAAATGGCCTCCAGGGCCTGCAGCTCATGGGCCTGTCGCTGCGGGTAGCTCTCTGGCGGCTCGTCCCGGCCACGCCCGGGGACCCCGCGGCCCCCGGCCATCGCAACGCGCCAGCCACGGCAGGACCGGCCCGCGGTGGCGGCGGAGCGCGGGCGCCGGGCTCCTCCGCTCTGCTCGGCTGGGCTCGGCTCGCCTCCCGGGCCTGACCCGGAGCGGGACTCCGGGCCGGGGCGGAGCTACATGCAGGGGCGGTCCGTGTGCGGGGCGCCGTCCCGGGGGCGGGGTTACACGCCGGGGCGGTCCGTGTGTGTTGCGGGGCACCGTGCCAGGGCCCGGGATGCTCGCCGGGAACCGCCCCTGGCGACACCAGGAGTTCTGCCTAGGGTGCGAGGTCAGGAGACGGCTTTGCCCACACAATGTGGGAGAACCAGAGCAAAGGAATCTGCAGGAACTTAGGAGTGTAAATCAATTAGAGTAGAAAAATAACAGCAAATGGGATCGTTTTCACGAAATAAGACTCTTTAACAGAAATGTCTGCTGGAATCCCATAATCCTGGCACCGGTAGTGACAGGAAACTCTTAAAAGTCGGAATTTGATGGGTTTTCAAGTCACTGTCTCACCTAGAACCTTCCCACAGTCTACCAGGATTCAAAGTCGTGACCACTACTCAGTTTTGTATCCCAAAACTCATCCCCTTAATCGCAGGTTCAATATCCAATGCATGTTCTTTGTCCTTACATTTACATATTTAGGAGTCATCTTGTAATTTCAACTGAAAAATGTCTTTCCACACAGGCTTCTCCATGAACTACATTCCCTGAAGAGAATCACGTTCCATTCCCAGTTTATCTACTGTGAATTTAGTGATCTTTCTGTAATATTCTGCCTCCAATCATTTTTTGAGTTTGTAAATTAATCTGTCTACCCAGACATTATCGTTGCACTTCAGTCTCAGCTGCTTACAAAGGCTACAAGTCAGGTTTAGAATAATCACCTTAGTCCAAGTTAGGTTTAAGTGAAATTTCCTTTATCTTGCTTACCACTATACTGTTTGCTAAATAATGATTATTTAGGTATCTTGCTGTCATCTATCCACTCAGTTTGGGCCAGATAACACAAACGCGCTAGTTGACCTACAATCTCATCAAACCATCTTCTTCCCTCCATAGACCTACTCTTTTTCCAGTGATCTCTGTGTAGGTAAATGGCACCACCCTCCCAGCATTGGCCTAAGCCAACTAAGTGTGACCCTAGATTTCCTTTCTGTCAACTCTCACATCCAGATAGTTATCATTTCTTGAATCCATCTACTTCACTCGATCCTCACTGACTCTTAGTTCAGGCCACCATCATCTCTTCTCTGGATGATTTCTATGGCTTGAAACCAAGTCACAGTTTTCATTCTTGGCCCACTCTAAGCCATTCTTCCTTTTGCAGCCAGAGGAATGTTTCTAAATAACATACATGATCATATCACTCCAAACCTAACTTTAAAGGTCATATTGTGGTCATATAGAAAAGTGTCCTTGTTATTAGGAAATTTCTACTGTAGCCTTAAAGGGCTTATAGATATTACATATGTAATTGGCTCCCCAATGAAAATAGAGATGATGATAAGTCATATGTAGAATGTCAACCATTGGGGAATTTGGGTAAAGATATATGAGAATTCTTTGGATGATTCTTGAAACTTTTCTGTAAGTTTGGAACTATTTCAAAGTCAAAATTTTATAACAAAAGAAACTGACAACTCTTTTCCAAAGCAGTTGGTTGTACCATTCCAGATTCCCATCAGTTTATGAGAGTTCTAGTTACTGTACATTCTTGCCAGTTAATTTGTATTGCCAGTCTTTTAAATTTTAAACACAGTAGTAGTTGTGTAGTAGTATCTCATTATGTTTTAATTTACATTTTCCTGTTGATTAATGATGTTGAGAATCTTTTCATGTGCTTATTGCCATTCATATATCTTCTGTTCAAATATGTTGCTACTTTTAAAATTGAATTGTTTTCTTTTTGAGTTTTGAGAATTCTTTATATCTTCTGGAAGTAAGTCCTTTATCAGTTATGTGATTTGTAAATATTTTCTCCCAGTTTGTGGCTTACCCTTTCATTCTCTTAATACTGTTTTACAAAGAGCATAGTTCTTACTTTTGAGGAAATTTAATTTATCATTTTTTCTTTTATGAGTCATGTTTTTTCATTAAGCAAGAAATTTTTATCTAACCCAGGGTCACAAAGATTTTTCCCTATGTTTTCTTCTAGAAAAATTTTATAGTTTTAGGTTTTCACTTAGGTCTACCATGCAGTTTTAGTTTAAAAGTTAAACACATATCTACCATATGACACAGCCATTCCACTCTTAGGTATTTACCCAAGAAAAATGAAACCATATGTTTATACACGGATCTGTATATGAATGTTCATAGTACTTTAATCCCCAAACTAGAAACAATCTAAATGCTCATCAATAGATGATGGACAAATTTAGGTTAAAATAAATTGAGCTATATCAAAACTGGATACTATTCACCAATAAAAAGAAATGCACTATCTATATAATAATAGATGAATCTCAAAATAATTACACTGAATAAAGAAGCCAGACAAAAGAGTACATACCGTATACTTTCATTTATATCGAATTCTAAGAAATGTGAACTTAGTAACGGAAGATAAGTGATTACCTGGGGTAGGAAGGACTGGAATGAGCTGAAGGGAGGGATTACAGAGGGACAAGAGGAAACTCTTGAGGCTGATGGATATGTTCATTACCTTGATTATGTTGATGGTTTCACAGGTATATATATGTATCAAAATTTATCAAACTGTACAATTTGAATATATCCAATTTACTGATGTCAATTATACTGTAACAAGCTGTTAAAAGAAAACGGTTGTTGTTTTATTTTGTTTTGTTTTACAGTGGTTTGATTCAGGATTCAAACAAGGTTCATATTACATTTGGTCACCTTATGTGAAATAAAAGGTTAAGTCAGCAGGCTTGGGTTGTGCAAACTCTGTATATTTTGAAGAAAAGACTGGCCCTTAACTGGCTCCTGGGAGATAACCTCCAATTCCTTGGAATACATGGCCCAATAATAGTATCATTGTATAAGTAGGGTTCACAATTTATCAGGATACCCCAAGATTTCTATATTCTTCATGTCTACGCTAAATCCTTAGATCAATTCTCCAAGTAAGAGTCTCTACTTCTTTATGCCTGCTCTGTTCTCACAAAGTACATCTCCTGGTCCTGCTGTTTATCCTCTACTTCCTAAGGAAAAACTCCCAGATTGGACCCCACATTTTAAAACCACAATTCTCTTCTCCTTCATTCCTGAAGGATATTTTCACTGGATGTAGAATTCTGGGTCAACAGTTTTTCTTTTAGCCCTTGAAATGTGCCACTTCTTTCTGGCCTACATGGTTTCAGTGAGAAATCTGCCATCATTCATATTGTTTTTTCTCTATAGTTAAAGTGGCATTTCTCTTTGGCTATTTTCAGGATTTTATTTTTTTGTCTTACTGTCCAGAAGTTCGAGAATGTAAAAGTACTTACTTGTTCTTGAAGGTTTCTGTGGCCTGGCAACCAGAAGCAGGAACTGTCATGCAGCTCTTCATGCTAAAAAAGTATAAAATAAAAACTATTTAGTAACTTTTGCATCATATTGTAAATCTTCATGTGCATTTGCACATTTAAAGACTCAGAATGAATCTTGTCCTTTAACTTCTGGCCTAAACTAAGCATATACTTTTATTTCAAATCTGTATTGTTACTTCTAAGTCAGACAATGAGTCATAGTATTTTTATAGTCATATCTCATCTTTTCGCAAAGAAGATATTACTGTCTTGATCACTTAATTTTCCAGATAACTTTTGGCTCTTTAAAAAAAAAATCAGATTTATTCTTTAAAAAAGTATTTGTTATAATCAGGGATACAGGAAAGAATGTGCCAGTTTCTGAAGTTAACTATAAAAGAAGAGTCTCAAAAACTGTTGAGAAATCATGATATTCTTCAACAACTAGACAGCTTCCCAAGGTGACTCCTTTAGAGGTGTTAACACCCATGGATATTTTAGTTTTGGTATACTTGCTATTAAAAAAAAACTAGTCAGGTTGCTTTATGATCACTGTGTGTATGTGTGTGTGTGTGTGTGTGTGTGTGTGTGTAAGTGTGTGTGAGAGAGATAGCAACAGAGAGCAAGAGACAGAGAGCGAGAGTGCACACACACTATTTTTGAGGCTTTCTGGAGTGGGGGAGTGTTCAACCTTCCACCTTTCAGGTATTCTGTTGAATTTAATAGCAATCTATAGGTATAAGGACTATTACAAATTACATTAGGATATATATCAATAGAGTCATATCAGTAAGAAACCATATCACTGTCCACATATTTAGACAATTTGGAATACATGAAAGTCTTCATTAGTGTTTTTTAAACAGATAAGTTCTTTGATGTTAATTTAACATACCAAAAACTTCGAACCCTAAAGTAAACATATTTAGCTCAGTAATGTAAAGGCTAAATTCTAGACTCTTAACTCTTCCAGAAAAACTTCTCAAAAGTCACTCTGTCCTTTTCTAATTGTAAATTAAGTGATTCTTCTATTTTTTTGAAATACAAGGATTGTTAGGCAGTATTTTACTTAAATCTATAAAGAATTCTTTAAGATGTTGAGAGATGATACTTTTCCCTCCTCCAATATTTGTTTTAAGAGTCAATAAAATGGAATCAATACTATATCACCTTTTTTTTTGATTTCCTACAATGTGTCAGAACTGTCAGAGGTTTCCATTAATTTGATATTTTATTGTCCTCAAGACAGTCTTTCAAAATAGGCATTTTAACCCTATTTGGTAGAGGAGGAAACTGGACTTGGAGAGGTCACGAAACTGCCCAGTGTCACAAATGGAAATGATGGAGCAGGCATTCAAACCTAGGTCCAGCTGACAACTCCCCTGGCCCCTACTATACTAGACTCTTCATCTTGAGAGAGTTGGTAGGTTTGCCTATGTAAAGAGACATTCTGTGTTTCCATGAAAAAGGAAATTGGTTATTGTCTATACTAGGCTTAAGTACTCTCCAAAAGAGCCATTTAAATGACATAAACTTATCAGAGACTATTATGTTTTTGGACATGAAAAAACCTAACAGCTCAGTTCAAAGCTCCCCAGAGACTCTATTCAGGTATCATTTTTAATCTTGCAAGGACCTAGTATATCCTTATTGCCATTATCAATATATACAGAGATTTTTTTGAAGTCCTGACTCAATAGCTTTCATTCCCCAGAAATAAATCTGTAATCTCTTAAGTATGCAGGCTTCAGTTTTTGTAACCGTATCTGCCAGGATAGCCTGGGTTAATTTGTGATAATGAGCAGCTCCCAAAATCTTGGTCGTTTAGTACAGTAATAGTTTATTTTTTGCTCATACGAAATTTATTGTGGGTCTGGGTGTCTCTCCAGGGTGTCTGCCTCTAATCATGCACCCCATCCCCCCTCAAATGGTGAGTCAGAAACACAGGCTGCTTCGATATTCCACCTATTCCAGTTCAACACAAGCCCCCTTCCACAATTGCTATGGCAGGGCAGCAGAGACACCTTAAAATCACAGCTTTTCAATGCCATAGCCCAGAAATGATTTGTCACTTTTGCTCATATATCATTAGTCATAATTCTCACATGACTCTGCCCACTTATAAGAGCAACTGAGAAAAGGTCTTCTGGGTGCCTGAAAGAAGAGGAGAAAGAGGTATAGTTGAACACCAGTAATGTCTACATAATAATCTGCATTTCCATGCAGATTATTTATAGACATACAAATAGCCATTTGGAAATAGAACTGCTTATTCCAAGTGGGTAGCTAGGGACCATAAGGACCACTCCTTTATCAGCATGCTGCTATTTGGGCTTACCAACTCAAAATATTCCCATTTCTTCAGCTTTTTCTTCTCTCCACCTCTAATGAGAGCCCATGAAGTGGCATCTGAGGGTGTGTAATGGGGGTACAGGAAGGAGGAGGAGGAGACCTTCAATGAGGAAAGGGAAGAAGGAAGGGAAAATAAGGCCCATAGGCTCCTCCTCATTTCCCCTACCACCTTGGTTTTTGCAATTATCTTAAATCCTATTTCATCTCTTCTCCCTACCCAAGTTCTTTCATGCTCTTCAATATACGCCTAAGAAAGTTTGAATCTGGGATTTTTTTTGAACAGAAATGGATCCTATTACATTCTATAGATATGGGAAAACTTATTAGCCTATCTACGCAGATTTTACCTATCACCATAGGAGCGTAAGAGAGAAAAAAAAGAAAGCGAGCTTTTAAAAATTACCTATTGTGCATTTGTTCTAGACAGACCTTCAACTGATTGGATGAGGCCCACCCATTTTAAGAAGGGAAATCTTCTTTGCTCAGTCTACAGATTCAAATGTAATCTCATCTAGGAATACTCTAATTAACAAACTCAGAATAACCTTTGGCTAAATATCTGGGCAACTTAAAGGCCAGATAAGTTGACACATAAAATTTACCATTATACCTATTGTCTCATGGTTACAAGAAGAAAAATTTCTAAGCAAACCCAATAGGTATATTACTAAGGAACAGGTGATTGGCAAAAGCTATTCTACTCCACACTACTGTCACCTGCCTTCCTGGCTCAAGGGCATTAGCATTTGTTAAATAAATAAACTACTGGTACAAAGAAAAGAGAAGTAACTCTTAAATGATGTGGAGACTGAAGGAGGCAGACCTTCCAGAGAGGAAAGTGGATCTACAGACTCAGCAGAACTTCCTTGAGAATCCTTAATCCCTAGAGCTTCTCACTCTTTTTTTTTGCCCCCACTGTGCCTGAGACCCCTATCATTGTTTATTATTTTTAAAGGGAAATGGATCCTGAAGCTAAACAACTAACTTAAAAAATTTGGGAACACAAGGTGTTTTTTAATTTGAGAGAATGCTTTCTTATACAATTCATTATGGGAGAGGAATGTATGATGAAACAACATTGTCTAAGAGCCAGAGACCGCTTATTATTTTTTTTTTAACCCCATTTCCCATTATCTTCTTTTAGTGTAGTTCCAGAAAGGTTTGATAAAAATCAGCCAACACATAAATGTTTTGGCTGGCTGTCCTAATCACTTGTCTTAAACTTTGTCTGTGTACCAGACTGCTGCTAGATATTACTCATATCCATGTAACACCTGTACATAAGTAATTCAAATAGACTGCAGTCTATTTTTGCAGTTTTTACCTCTTCAGATTTAATTCCAAAAGAAATATACCTGAAATGAGAACTTTTTAAGGATTTTTTTTGACAAAAGGAAAATAGGTATTATGGCAGATTACGTTTTCCTTAAATGACTACAATAATCTCTCTCATTCCACATGCTCTTCTTCCAATATAACTGACATTCCTTTCCTTGGGAGGTGTGGTCTATGTCTTCTCTTAAGTATGTGTGTTTTGTTTGTTTGTTTGTTTGTTTGTTTCACTGCTTTGACAAATAGAATACAGTGGAAGCAATGTTATGTGACTTTTGAGATTAGGTCATAAAGTCAATGCAGCTTCTACCTTATCTTCTTGTGAGTCTCTCGTAGAATACTCACTTTGGATCATAGTGTCCAGACAGTGAGAAAGCCAAGCGGCCACATGGAAGAGACTACATATTCCAGCTGACCTCCCACCTGAGGTCCCAGCAACAGCCAGCATCAACTGCCAGACATTAGAGCTTTCAAATTCCAGACTGGCTTCAACCTTGAGTTGCCCCAGCTGATGTCATATGGTACAGAGAGATAAGCTGTCCCAACAAGCCTTGCTCAAATTGCTTATTTGTGAGCAAAATAAAGGATTCCTGCTTTTTAGGCCACTAAGTTTGTGATGACCTGACAAGCATAAATAACACTATTATAGACACTTAACATATTATATCCAATCTCGTAGATTTATCTTACATCCCCTTGTAGCCAGTGAAAACTTTATATAGCACACAGCCATAGGAATCATGCCACTCTATTTCTGTACCTGGTCCTATAGTTTCACAAAGCAATCCTTCTGAAAGAATCATGGTGACCTCAGCTGATCAGGTTATTGATTCAACCAACTCTATACGCTAATACAAATTTAGGAACTGCAGAAAATTTACTGGTATCTTTTTAGAATTAAAAAAAAATGAGATTTCTTGCATTATTAAAGATTCTTTATGTCTGCAAAATCGACTCTTTCCCACATCTTTTTCCCACTCCTTCTGAGCAGTTTTGAATACAAGGAGGCAGGTGAAGGTGGGTAAAGGGGAATTTTTACAATTGTTACCAAACAACACATTTATACACATTTTTCTCCCACCCTTTCTAAAGGAGAGTGCTGGATGTTGGTGAATTATTATCCATTTTGTTTTGTAATGATTAGAGTGTAAGGGTTTTCATCTTGGAAAGTATGTTCGGGGTCCAAGAACAGATTTTAACATTTTTTTTTGAAATTACAATTAATAATTTTCCTTGTCCTCTTTTTTGGCCACCAAAATGTTTAAAATAACTGCTTATAGGAAGATTATTATGTGCAGGTATTGTGAGAATGCAAAAATGTATAAGACATGGGGATAAAAAAAATGACGTACATGATTAGAGGCTTTGTTCATCCCACTGGCAGCCAAATCAAAGTTGTGACAGAAACATGGAGCAAACAGCAAGCAGAGACGCCTGGGATCTAGATGAATGAAAGCACTATAACTAGGGAGAGAAATAAGAAATCACCCTGCAATGGTACAAGGTAGGAGGGGTGAAGACATGAGGCTGCCTGGTCCAGAGAAGGTGAGTGGAACAGAGGCTGCTGTAGCTGCAGATGCCTCTTAAAGAGGCCATTTCTGTGACCAGATTACGACGATGATGGACTTGCTCACTCTGAACACCAGTGCTGCTGGGTTGGTTGCTCAGGGGGCA
Organism: Cynopterus sphinx; assembly: GCA_030015415.1. Lineage (NCBI taxonomy): Eukaryota > Metazoa > Chordata > Mammalia > Chiroptera > Pteropodidae > Cynopterus > Cynopterus sphinx. Next base: position 86,185,285 of record CM057384.1, on the reverse strand, counting down.
CCAGGGACTTACAATGGGACACTGAATTGGTGACGTGAGGGCCGAAGATGAGGCTTCCTCCCAGGCGGAAGTGCTGGTGGTATCCATTATTCCACTATTGAGCCCTCCCTACTCCTGGTGTGCGGATGCAATGCTGCCATAGGTGAGATGCCGTTGAACCGGATAACAGAGGTCGCTCTGCCCAGAGGATTCCCTGAAACGCCACCTCCACGACTTGCCTCCCCCCCCCCCCCGCCAAGCCACATTCAGTTGTGTTCTTGGTGAATACTGTGCCACTTGCTGAGCTGCACGAAGACTCACACTGGCCTTGGTTTCTGGTGTGGCCTCTTGAGGCAACTATAAGCATAGCATCTGTGGATTGCTAGTTGAACCTTAACGAGTGGCACCACAGGGGCAGAGGCTGGGGCTAACTTTGGCCTGCAGCTGAACCCCTCTCAGGACTGTGCCACCAGACACCTACCACAATAAGTCAAGCTCATAAGACCAGGAGACTTAGAAGCGTTGCTTAGTACATAGAAACAGATATAGAAAGGCAGCCAAATGGGAAGACAAAGAAGCAGAAACCACATGAGAGAACAGAACAGAGGTCCAGGAATAATGGAGTCAAGCAATCTACCAGATGTAGAGTTCAAAACACTGATTATAAAGATGCTCAATGAACTTAAGGGAAATGTAGATGAACTCAGTGAGAACCTAACAAGGAGATAAAAAAAACAAACATAAAATTGGAAATGAAAATTATAAAAGGGATAAAGATGAAAAGTATGATAGAGGGAACAGACAGAATGAATAAAGAAGAGGGCCGAACTACAGATGTAGAGGATGGGGGAAGCCAAAGATGCTCAATTATAATGGCAAGAAAAAAGAAGTCTAGACTATAATAATAATTCAAGGAGCCTATGGGACAAAATTAAATGTAAAAATATCCGTGTCATAGGGGTACCCAAAGAAGGAGAACAAGAAGTTGAAAATATATTTGAATAAATATATTGATTCCCTAACCTGGTAAAGGAAATAGACATATAACCCCAGGAAGCTCAGAGAGTTACAAAAGAGATCAATCAAGAAGGCCCACACCAAGACACATTATAATTAAAATGCCAAAGGTTAAATACAAAGAGAGAATCTCAAAAGCAGCAAGAGAAAGGCAGTTTGTTACCTACAAGGGAGCACTCATAAGACGGGCAGCTGATTTCTCAAAAGAAACTATGCAGGACAGAAGGGCTTAGCACAAAATATTTGACATTATGAAAACTTAGAATTTACAACTAAGAATATTTTATCCAGCAAAGCTGTCATTTAGAGTCAAAGGATAGATAAAGAGCCTCCCAGACAAAAATGTTAAAGGAATTTATCAATACCATGCCAGTATTTACAGGAAATGTTGAAGCAACTTCTTTAAGAAAAAAAAAATGTATCAAAAACATGAATAAAGAATGGTAATAACTACATTCCTATTAAACAAGTACCTTAAATGGACGAGAATTAAGTGCTCCAACCAAAAGGTAGGGTGGCTGATGGATAAAAAGACTCCTATACATGTTGCCTACAAGAGACTCACTTCAAATTAAAACACACAAACTAAAAGGAAAGGGATAGAAAAAGATACTACTTTGATGGACCTAAAGAGAATTGTGTTAAATGAAGTCAGATAAAGACAATCACATGATTTCACATACATGTGGAACCTAAAGGACAAAATAAATTACAAAAACGAAAACAAACTCACAGATACAGAGAATATTTTGAGGGCAACTGAAAGGGAGAGGCATTGGAGGAATGGTGAAAAAGGGCAAAGGGAGTAAGAAATACAAACGGATAGTTACAAACTAGACATGGAGATTGTTGAGTGCAGCATAAGGAAAATAGTTAACGATGTTGTAAAGCTATGTAACAGAGAAGAGGGGTACGAGATTATTGCAGCGATCACTTTGTGAGCTATAAAAATCTCTAATCACTATGCCGTACAATTGAAATATATTACTCATTGCCAACTATGATTAAAAGGATGTACATGACATGGACTTTTTCTCTTTCAAGACAAATAATGTTTACCAGTGAAAGTGAAGTAGCCATATTATAGCACAATTAGCCATGAGGCAACCAAGACATAACTCTAACATTAATCAGTATTTAAGAGTTACTATCATGGGACCTAGTGGTATCAGTCAACATGCTGAAGCCCTCAACTATGTCTCTCACTCACTAAAACGAAACCAGCTTCCTTTATGTCAAAACAAGCAAAACTGTGGTTGTCTTTTCCTGGCTCATGTCTCCCTTTCCCCACTTTCTCTGGATGCTGTACACATTCCCTTTCCTATTCCACGTCTTTTTACTGTTTCTTGTCTACTTGTTTACCCCAGCTTCCCATCCTTTTGCATCAGCCCACGGGAAATGGCTCCCTCTCAACTCTCCATTCCTGGAATTCATCAGACGCGGGTTCAGTTATATCATGTACCTTTTATAAATGAGACTCAATAAAAAGGTTTGCGAAACCGTGAACTAGATTCCTAAATTTCATCTTTCTCAAATGCTTCAGCTACACCCAAGGCGTGACTGAAGAGCAAGGAAAGTGGGCTTCCAGCGTAGGTGGCAGCAACATGTAATTACAGGTCTCAGGGAACCCCTACTGACGAGCTATGGAAAAGTAACAATAGCCAAGGAAGCAAAGCCTAGAAGGGGCCGCCAATTTGGCCGCCGCATCCAGACTAGGGTCTCCCGTGCCTCCCACGCTCTGGACCGGGGCAGTCACGCTCAGGAAGGCCAAGATGGCGCCGTCCCCGCGGCCGCCTCGGCATGGGGGGCGGGGCCAGGGCGTCACGTGACTGCCGCGGGCCGCGCTTCCCGGGCTGCCTGCCCCAGGGCGCTCCGAGCGTCCCGCAGCCGCGCAGACCATCTCTTGCTCCTACAGGAGCGTTTTCCTGTGTTTCCGGCCGCAGCGCTCTCTCCCAGCTGCCGGGGGTGCGCAGCGAGGCCGGGAAAGGGGGCGCTAGGCCTTGCCAAGGCAAAGGGGCTGCTGCGGGAGAGAGAGGGTCTGTGCAGCCGAAGTGGGAGGTGGGAGCTCCCGGCCAGGGCTGGCATGGAGGAGACAGCGCGGGTGTCCCGAGGAACGGCCGGGCGCTAAGAGCCGGGCTGTTGGGGGGAAACTGAGGGCATTCCGCCTAGGTCATGGGCGCCGTCACACACTCGAGGCTCCCCTCGGGGTTGCGACCACTTGGCTTGGGCAGGTCACAGGTTCCCTATCGCCATCCGGCTTCGAAGCCGGCAGGGCTGAAACCCGGCGGCGGCCAAATGCCGTTCTGCCTCTAAAACTGCGGAGCTGACTGAGCCCGTCAGCCCTCGGTGCTCGAGGGGGTGCCCGGCCCTCGGGGAATGGATGGAGCGGAGCTAGAAGCGGGCGGCGGGAGCGGCCAGCGCCTCGCTTGACTATCAGATGCCTCCCTCGTTGTTTCCATCTCTGCGGAGCGGGCTTGGCTGCGCTGCCCACCGGGAGGAGGGACGGACGACGCCCGGCGGGCTCTGACCGTGCTGCTTTCCCGTGGCCGCTGACCGGGCCCCAGGAGGGAGCGCGCCTGGGGCGCAGCCTCGCCCTCCTCCATCCCCGCCTCCCAGGCTCCTGGGCTGGCGATGTGGAGACGTGACGGCGACCGCGACTGCCCCGGGGTCCCCAGGACCCCGCCAAGCACCCGCGCGTCCCGCCGCGCCCCGGGCAGGAGAGAGCGGCGCGGGACCGGCGGGCGGGCGCGCGGGCTACGGACAGCGCCGTAGCACCGGCCTCGCCATGGGGCTCAACGGCAGCTGGGTTTCCCGAAACGCCAGCGAGCCGCGCAACGGGTCGGGGGCCGAGGCGGCCACCGCCAACCGCAGCGCGCTCGGGGAGCTGGGCGAGGCGCAGCTGTACCGCCAGTTCACCACCACCGTGCAGGTCGTCATCTTCGTGGGCTCGCTGCTCGGTAAGCTGGCCCCGGGGGCGCCGCCCGGGGACGGGCTCCTCCCACGGGGCACAGGTTCCCATCTCTTCGCATGGCAGAGTGCGAAAACAGTAGTCGAAGGCGGATTAAAGATGCCCGGGTAACTGCAGGGAAGTTAGGCAGAGACGGTCGACTCCAGCCCCGCACTGCGAGCGAGAGTTCCGGCAGGGCTTTCTCCCTCCCCGCGGACGGTGTCCGGTCCAGGCGGAGGCCAGCCTCCCGAGGCGGCCTTCGCGGAACGCTTTGGGATGCGCGCGGCGTCGTGGCCATCATTCCTCGCCGCCCCGGTGCCTGGGCGAAGCGCAGCCCGAGCTCCTGTTTACAAATAGCGAGGAACAAAGCTTCTGGTTTTATTTTTTCTACTATCTATTCCCTAAATGTAAAAGTATTCTGAAAGAGTCTTATTTGGCTCGCGTTTTATGACTTGCATGTTCGGAACAGCGACCTGCTGGTAAACAAAAGCCTGTAGAGTTAAACTCTGGCAACCTTCGGATCTTTTTAAATCCCCAAACAAAACAAAGCCCAGTCTACTTCTCTGCCTTGTTTTGTTTGAGTAAAGACAGGGTGAAAAACACAAAACACCACGCACGACAGATTTAAGTATTCTTGTTCGAGGAAGAAAAGATCACTGAGCTGAAATGAGCCGTTAGTAAAAACCGTTTGTCCATTGGCGTGGGAATTACCAGTGCTTCTGGTGGCTACTCTTTAAGTAATGAATGATACTATCAGTATTCCTTTCTGTTGAGGTTTGTTGAACATGTTGCATATTACTTGTAAACATGTGCCTTCCCTCCAAATGCAAATTCTCTGATATGGCATTTTAAGGATGTAAAAAGATTGTTTCTGATTATGTGTGATTTTATGTCCAAGAACAATCTTGGCCATAAAGTTTCAGTGTAGGAATAAATTTTTTTGTAGATGCCTATGAATATCCATGGAAATCAAGGTAACTGAAATTGAAAAGACAATGGAAAAATTTTTAATGTTTAAAATTTCCCTTTATAATTTCTATAATTGTCATCATCTAGTCCCATTCTATCATATTTATCTTCCACTTCTTGTCATGAGGGCATTTTTTCAGGAGTAGACAGCAGTGTGGCTACATCTAGGGGTGTGTGTGTGTGTGTGTGTGTGTGTGTGTGTGTGTGTGTGGTACATGTTTTTGTGCTTTGTTAAATGCACATCAACAAAGCAAAAGCTTGTGTTTGAAATACTTTCAATATTCATGTAACAAACAATAAATACTAGCAGGTGCAATGCACTGGGAGTTAAATTCTGGTATTGTCACATTTACTTAAAGTGTAGATAATTGGGGAGGCAGTAGAAATGCCTGCATTTTTATTTCTGCAGATTTTTTCTCTCTCTCTCTCACACACACAGTTTGTTTTATTTTGTTTTAGTTTTGTTTTCCCCATTGGTAGCTTTAACCTTGAAGAAAGGTAGCATTGGGAGAAATTTTCTCATAGTTTGACTCTCAGAATGTTGAGATAGAACGCAGAGCATGCATGCAAAGGGGAGGGCAAATAGTACACATTTAACAAATGTTCAGCTTCCCATGTACTTCTATTCTTGTAATTGCATCAGATTCAGTAATTCCTAGGTAAATTTGCCTTTACTTTAACTTCTTTTTCACACAGCATTTTAATGGACATGAAAAAATTGATTTTATGGATATCTCTAAAGAGGATACTGATTTTCCTCTTGATCTTTTGTTATGCCTGACTTGGCCTAGGGGGACATATTTTCCCCCTTCCACGTTGTTACTTGGGCCCTCCTTAGAGAGAATTCCATTTGCTCCTTTTTATTTTAAGAAAAAATAAAAATATGGTTAAATGTCTAGCCATCAAAAGTCAGAGAACTTGTGCAAAAGTGAAAAGCATTTCTGTTTTTCTTAAAAGCTTAGACTAAATAACAGTGTTTTGTGTACTTGTTACTCACTGGTATTCTAGATTCATTGTTCTCTGAGGACTTGCCCCGTATGAACATATCTATGTAATTGAATCTTCCTGGTAATGACGGTCGAGGCTCAGAGCTTAAGTTCCAAAATCAAGTGCAAGGCAAGTAAACTTGGGAAGCATGGTTTTATGAAGCCCCAAAATAGAGACAAAATACAGATTAGAAATAAAAAGATTTGTTATGGGAGAATTGATAAGGCTGAAAAGTACATGGAGGATGGAATAGTATCCAGAATAGCATATGACTCCAGTTTAATCTACTTGTTTCCCCTGTCCCAAACATAGATGAATGAGTTTATCTCCCTCCCATTTAAACAAATTCAAATATACTTCCTATATTCTCTAAATATACTTTTTTCATTGAAATTTTTAGATGCTGACTATTATGTCAAAATAATTATGTGTGGGAGGGAGAAATTTACTCTCTTCCCTGCATAGTTATTCTGGTTCTTCTAATAAATTGACATGAGACAGATGAACAGGAATAAATAACCAATTATATTACATATGTACCTACCAGTGTTCCATAAGAATATGAGACCTGAGGATAGATTAGGCAATTGGAGCCTATATGCCATTTTGAGTTAAGGAGAAATGGGATAGTGGTTTGGACATCAAAGGGAAGGTAGGCAATTCACAGGTAGATGAGAAGGAGCAAACATTTGGAAAACAAATTCTTGTCAGGTCACCCAGAAATAATGGAACTTTGATGAAGTCCAACTTTTCTAAAAAATTTTGTTGTTGTGATTTTGGTGACACTTCTAAGAAACTATTGCATAATCTAAGGTCATGAAGATTTAAAACTTCTTCTTAGAGATTTACAGTTTTAGCTCTTACATTTGATCTTTGATCCATTTATGTTGATTTTTGTTTATAGTGTGGACTGGAGGTCCAAATTCATTCTTTTACAGGTGGAGATTCTGGTGTCTCAACATTATTTGCTAAAAAGACTGCAGTTTCCCCATTGAATTGTCTTGGCAATCTTGTCAAAGACAATTGCAGGATTTTTATAACTTCTGATGAGGAATAAATAAGAGGAAAATAAATCTTTTACCCTCCCTAGCAATTTACTTTATATGCTTAAAAAACATAGAAACAGATTTTCCCAGAGGCTTGGAGGTGATGAATGACCTATCCAATGTACTAATAAAGACTTATATTATGGCTGCAGGTTAATAGTTTTTAAACATCCTGTAAATGTTTCTTAATTCTGAACTTCTTAAATAAATAGTTTTACACTATTCTCCCCTCTTTAATCAAGAGTTTTTTCTGTTCTTATCTTTGTTCATGATATGTTGTGTGGTGGGTTCTTTACATGCTACAGTCTCTGAAAAGATATTATTACCTTAAAGCTCACAGATTCTTCAAAAATGGTTTTTAACCTAAGCTCCAGTTTTCTAACGAGACCCATACTATAGATTCTTGACCTAGACTTTTGATGTCACTTCCCTCTCTGGCTCTAATATTAACAGAACTGCAGTCTTCTAGGCAAAAGCATGTACTTGACAGGAGCTAGTTATACCATAATCTTTAGTAGAAATTGAAAAATAACAAGTTATGAATAGGGTAAGCCAGAAAAACCAGTTCTTCATGTTCTACAGACTTTAGTAGTCTTAAGGGAACTGTGGGCCATATGGCTTGGTCATGGCATCAGTATTTCACCTATGTGTTTTGTTTAAGCTTATATGCACTTTTGTTCAGATCAATTCATGTAATTGCCATCTGTCACTCAATATATTCTTAAAACCAAATGAGCTAGAATGAGGCTAGCTCATTATAGCCTTACTTATTTAAAAATATACAGGGCCATGTTGAAATTTGAGGATTACTATGCTGTGTCAAACTTAAATCTTACTCAATTTATGGAAAATACTAGAATTGCTTAGCATCACATCCATGTTTGCTGCACCTAAGTGGAATTTTGGACTTCTTAAGATTTTTATAAATAAATTTTTGTCTCATAGTGAAAAAAAAAGACTTGTAAAATAATCAAGTAATTACTTTTTTTTATGTTTCGTGGATTCATCCACATTGACTAGCAAGTAACTGGTTTCATGTGTGTTAAAATGCCTTGTCTGAGTTGTTAATACATGATCTGGCCATATCATAACTCTGCTACACTATGTTGTTTCTAACAGGAACTGCTGTCATGTCAAATAACTAACTCCAGAACTATTCAAAACAATTTCACCTTTTCAAATGTTCCAATAGCATGAGCCCATTAGAATAAGAAAACATATTTAAAATTTGTCCCATTGTTTTGTTTTTCTTTTACCTGGTTCTGTTTTGTTTTTGACTTTAGTCTGTGGTCCTGTGCTACTGAAATACGGAAACCATTTACCTTTAGTATTAGAAATGTAACCTTGGCAAGGACCTCATCTCCAATCAGAGCAATGTTTACATGGTGTTAAAATATTATTTTTAGGTTGACAGTCAAGGTCTAATAGTAGAAAATTTTTGATGCTGGTAGGCAAAGCAGCTAATTAATTGCTTTCTAGAATTTTCATTTTTAGTTACTTTGTTTATTTGTTTCAGTCTCAACTCCAAATATCTATGGTTCTGCAAAAAATGTTTGTGTGCTTTATTGGGTGGGGTTTTGTAGAATGAGAGGAAATTTGTCTTAAAACAGGAATAAACAGACATGGATTTATTTTTCTCTGAGGTGTCCAAGCCTCACAAACTGTCATTGCTTCAGTTTGCCAAAGAATTTCTCTATGTGTCATTTTCCGAATAAGCCATTTAGATTGAGTAGTGACTAGAAGCTGTTGTAAAAACTTTTTTATTGTCAAGGAATTTCTACATTGGCTAGGTGGAAAAGTTTCATTAGTCATATAGCACAAAAACTTAGAAGAGGTTTTAGCTAGACTGGAAGGTATGAGTGGCTCTTAGCAAAATTTAGAAGTAAAGATTTACCTTGGGAAAAACTAAAAAGTGAAAAAAAAACCTATCAGAAAATCAACCCCCAGAGTTCTTACTTTCTTGTCTTCATTCCATTGCTTTTCAGGTATCTTTTGTATTCTTGTCCTTTTGGATGCCCAGTGACGTTGTTATAAGTTGCTTACTTCTCCCTTCCAAACCTAACAGTATCTGTATTCCATTTCCTCATGATGCCATATTAAATAAATAAACCACTTTAGATGCAGATATTAACAGATAGTAGTACAGTAATATGTTGACCTTTATGAGTAATTTTTTAAAAAAGTTTACTATCTTAAGTGAATTGAGTGACTTAGTTGAGTATTTCATATAGTTGACAGGTGATTTCCTTATGTGTTTCTAAGTTTTTGATTGTGGGTCTGTCTCAGTTTTCTGAAGGATTCTGTGAGCTCTTGGCTGCAGAAGTGACCTCCAGAACAGTTTTACATTTGTTCTTGCCAGGTGTCATAGTGGCATCAAGAGCCCAAGAACTCAGGACAGGAAAAGACATATTTCCTTGTCATTTCTCTGATGCAGAGGATGCAGTTTTTTATTCTTTTTCATTGAGTTGGCTACCTATTGAGGATTCTGGTTTTATGCAAGAGTTTCTATTCCAGCTACCTGTTTCAGGTGAGTCCAAGGTCAATTTAGTCCCTGTGTGGGTGTTGAAACACAAAGTTACTTGTGAGGGGCTATTTCCTTGTCTGAAATCATCCCTCAATGCAAACACTCTGGTCTCTGTTTCAGGCAACTGGGAATTTCTTCTAATTTGTTGTAAGCTTGGCTATGAATTTAAAGATGTCTTCTGCTTAATCCATGATTTCTAGGTGTTCACAGCAGTGTTCTGTTTTGCTATGGTGCCAGAATCTGAAGTTGTACATTAAGGGCAAAAGATGGGATGACTGCTAGACTTATTTCTAGTAGATATGTAATCAAAAGTTAGGTCACGATAATGTGGTGGGGTAGGATTTGGTCAGAGTATAAATACCTTAGGAAATTGGTGAAAATAAGTTCACGAATGGAATGAGGTAAGAGATAGTGTAGATTTAGGTGTGGTTGAATTATGCAACTATTGAATAATTTCTTCAACTGCTGGGCCCTCTGTGTGGTTATGGACCTTTTCCTTGCCTGAGGAAACATGCCCAGGCTTGGCAGGATTGGCTGTTTTCAGATTTAACTTTTATGTGTCCCATCCAATATTTGAATCCGCAGGGAATGCCGAATGTGGCATTTAGGGCACACACTGTGGGTAGACTGGCTATGGAAGTAAAGCTGGTGGCATTCTTGGGCCCTGTTCTGTACCTTTGCATGCAGTGGGTACAAGGGAAAGAAGAAATGGGAAGACTGGTGCCACATATGTGGCAGAGCAGGAGGAGAAGGAAAAGAGTCTTTAGGGGTGCCAACCTACTTGAATTAGCAAAACAACCAATGATGATCAGACAATCTCAAACCATAAAAACGTATCAAAGGGAATTTAACCTGAACATATAAGAATTGAGAGGATACCAATGTAGACTACATAGGTTAGGGCTAAAGTGATTCTTTGACTTAGAGTCCAGTATGAGGGCACTACTAAGGCCAAACATAAAGCAAGCAGCAAGACAAATATAATAAAGAGGGTTAGGGCTGCAGGAGATAACAATACATCTGGACCGTCTGGATGGTTGATCTTGAAGCTTCTGCCATGCAAAGACTGGCCAGCTTCTGGGGTGGCCAGAGCATGGCCAAAGATCTTAGGTGGATTTCTGCTGCCTCCTGAACGTGATTTGGAGTGGCTGATCAGGAAGAGGCTCTGCAGTCCAAATCTCCTGTTTTTCTGGAGGTGCTGCTCTCTTTATCTGGGTGTGGTGGATCCATGGGGTGATACCTGCAGCTTTAATAACAGTGGGAGTTGCTAATATAACATTGTGAGGTTTTGTCCCACTCAGCTGAAATGACTCCTTCTTCCAATCTTTAACCTATACTTAATCTCCTGGCTGAAAGGGGTGGATTCAATTCCCTTATGGGATAGGGGCTCTTTCTAAAGTTTCATGAGCAATGTGGTGGAGGATCTTCTGTAAGGCCTGAAGGTGTTGGGACATTTCTAGGTTAGCCATTAAACAGGGGTCTCTTTTTAAGTTCCCTATCATTGGGGGAGGTTTTCCATAAAGGAGTTCAAAAGGGGAGTAGCCTGAGGCCTTGGGGCGCATTGTGTTCGGAGTAGAGCCAACGGCAGCAAATCCAACGTATTTGTGTTTCCTGACAAAGCTTAGCAAGCATGGTTTTGAGGGTCCAGTTCATGTGTTCAACTTTCCCTGAACTCTGTGGCCTGTAGGCTGTGTGGAGCTTCCATTTGATTCCTAGAGCTTTGGACAAGGTTCGAACTATCTCAGACACAAAGGCAGGTCTATTGTCTGATCCTATAGAAAGGAGTAGCCCATACCTTGGAACAGTTTCTCTTAACGTGCCCATGCAGTGCATATAGGAAAAGCTTCAGCCCTTCCAGAGTAGGTGCAAACTAACACAAGCAGATATCTATGGCCCCAGCAGGGCTTGACTTCAGTAAAGTCCACTTCTAGGTCTCCAAGTGGCATAGTTCCAATTATTTGCACCGCCAGATTAGACCTTGGCCTTTGGCCAGTGTTGTTTTGTGCACAAGTCACACATCTAGCATTGATTTGGGTGCACAGGGTTAAGAATTTGGATATAAAATAGTAATGGCATAATAGACTTTCTAAAGAAGTCTTCCCTAGGTGAGTCAACTCATGGTGTTGTTTCACTAGCTCAGCTGCCAGTGCAGCAAGAATAAAGAGTCTGATCTGGAAGCTCCCACCAACCCTCCTTCTTCCTGGTTTCTCCTTCACTTGAAGACTGTTGTTCTTCCTTTGTGTATTTTGGGGATAGATGCAATTCTGGTGCTAGGTGAACCTTGAAAATTGGTTTAGGACCCTTTGTGGCACTCGGTTTGTGGGCAGTCTCCTTAGCTGCTTGGTCTGCCAGTTGGTTTCCCCTACTGTCAGAGTCAGTTCTTCTCTGGTGGCCTTTGCCTCCCAGTTTAGAAGGCTTCCAAACTGCCTCTAACAGCTGGAGGATTTCTTATTTGTTCTTGATTTCTTTTCCTCCTGCCATCAGTAATCCCCTCTCTTTATAAACGGCCCCATGTTTGTGCAAGGTAGCAAAGGTATACCTTGAGTCAGTATAGATATTGGCCCATTTCCCTTCAGCCTGTCACAGTGCTTGGATGAATGCCCATATTCGGCTCACTGTGATGGCCAGCCCTGTGGCAGAGCCTCAGCTCTGATTACCGCATCGGTAGTTGTTATTGTGTAGTTGGCTTTGTGCTATCTTTCATGGATGAAGCTGCTCTCATCTATGAGCAATACCTGAAGAGGAACATCTTTCAGATCTAGCCTGTTTGAGTAAATTTCATCCATGACCTCCTCACAATTGTGGTTGGGCAGCCCCTCCTCAGTGGGCAGAAATGTAGCAGAGTTTAATGTACGTACAGTTTCGAGGTGGACTCGTGGATTTTCGCAAAGCAGTCCCTGATAATGAGTTATTCTAGCACTGGTCAGCCACTCATGTCCTTGATTATTTATTAATACAGTTACAGCATGGGGAAACGTTACATTTATATTTTGTCCCAGTGTAAGCTTGTCCGCTTCTCTGACCAAGATTACCATGGCAGCTAAGGCCCAGAGACATGGTTGCCATCCTGTAGCCACGGGATCTAGCCATTTGGACAAATATGCAATTGGGCATTGCCCTGGCCCTACTGTTCGTGTGAGGACCACCTGTGCACTGTGATTCTTCTCACGTACAAAGAGGTTAAAGTCCCGTGTCACATCCGGTAGTCCTAATGCTGGGGTGCTGATTAAAAGTCTCTTTATTTCTCTGAAAGCTTTTTCTTGTTTGGGGCCCCATTCCAGGGGGTCTTTACCAGACCCAGCTGTGACCTTATACAGTGGCTTGGCAATCTCAGAGAAACCTGGTATCCAGATCCACAGACTCCTTGCTTGGCGCTTGGCCGAGGTATTGAGCAGATGGCGTTTCCTTTTTTGTCCAAGAGCCCGACGTCTTTCTGAGATGATGAACCCAAGGTATCTGACCTCCTGTTTGAAGATTTGAGCCTTCTTCCAGGACAGCTTGTATTCCATGGTTGAGAGTAGGGCCAGTAAGGCTCTAGTACCTTTCCAACAGTCTCTTTGGGTGGGGCTAGCCAGCAGCAGTTCAAAGTCTCTCCAGGGAAGGCAGCTAGATCTGCGGCCAGAGCTTCGCCAAACAGGGTGGGTGAGTTCTTGAAGCCCTGTGGAAGTCAAGTCCAGGCCAGTTGAATTTTTCTCCTGGTGTGTGGGTCTTCCCATTCAAAGATGAACAAAGGCTGGCCTGCCAGTGATAACCAGAGACTGAAGAAGGCATCTTTAAGGTCGAGGGTGAACCAGCTTGCTTGAGCAGGTAAGAGACTCAGGAGAGTGTTTGGGTTTGGGACAACTAGATGGATAGTGACGACTGCATTATTGATGGTGCGGAGGTCCTGGACAGGGTGGCAGTCATTCTCTCCAGGTTTATTGACCAGCCAGAGCAGAGTGTTCCTAGGTGACTGACATTCAACTAGGATTTTGGTATCGTGTAAACACTGGATGTGGTCCCTATTTCCTAGGTGTGCTTCCTGCGGCACTAGGTATTGCCTTGTGTGACAAGGGAGGCTCCTGATCTCAGGTCTACCACAATGAGTGCATGATTTTTGGCTAGACCTGGGGCCCCCTTTTCTGCCCAGACAGCAGGGAACTCTTCTAGCAGACTATTTGTTTTCTTCTCAGAGAATAAAGACGCCATTCATCTCCCCTGGGCACAGTCACAGCCATCATTAGAGCAGGCAGGCTCCTCAATGTGAGACTGGTGGGCTTCCCTAGGGTAAAGGTGATTTGTGCTCCAATCTTTGTTGATAACTCTCTACCCAAAAGGGGGATGGGGCACTCTGGTAGGTGGCTCCCTAACTGACATGAGCGGGCTTTGCAGAACAAGAGGGCCTCTTGGTCTCCCATGGCCCCAATTGCTGTTCAATCCATGAGAGGAGCTACAGATGTGGTTACTACAGAGTGTTCAGCCCCAGTGTCCACCATAAAAGTTATTGATTGACTCCTTCTATTGTGACCATAGGCTCCTGGGGTCCTAGGATCAGGGAGCCTGGATATTCCTAGTCTGATTGTTCTTCGGCTTGGCCCATAAGCTCTTGGACTGGCTCAGGCTGGTACTTTCCTTTACGAGGTCGATTGGACTTCTTTAGCTGTTCAGGAGTTTTCCTACGATGGGGGCGCTTGTTTCTCCAATGGCTGGTCTCTTTGTAGTAGGTGCATTGATTGCAGTGAAGTGGGGGTTTCCTATTGGTTTCTCTCTCCTATGGGGTAGCAGCAGTCTGTTGTACTGGACCCAGGTTCCCTATTGCAACTGCCAGCAGGGACACCTTCTGTTTCATCCATTTGTCAGCTACCTTTTGGGCCTCCTGGTCATGGCTTACAAATACTTTGTTTGTGACCTCCAGTAGTTGGGTGGTATTCATCCCAGCAAAGCCCTCTAGTTTTTGAAGCTTGTGGTGGATGTCAGTGAAGGATTGAGCCACAAATGCCATGTTGACCATGTGCTGGTTCTCTTGTGCTTTGGGGTCAAAAGGGGTATATACCCAGAAGGCCTCGCACAGTCTCTCATAGAACTCTGTGGGTGACTCATTTGGCTTCTGGAGTACCTTTGCCATTCTTGACATGTTTGTTGGCTTCCTAGCCCAAGCTTTTACCCCTTGCAGTATGGCCTGCCGGTACTTGTTGAGAGACTCTCTTTTGTGTGGGACATTGAGGTCCCAGTTGGGCCTGGCATCTGGCACAGCCCCTGAGGCCCTCGCTACAAGGTCTGGTACACCTTCTGGTGCTTGTTTTTGAAGCTATCCCGTGCTTCTGACAGAATCTGTTGAAGAGAGGAGGAGTTGACGGCAGTCATCCACATAGGCTGATGAGTTTGGAAGATGGACTTGATCAGATCAATCATCACCTGGGGTTTCTCTGAATAGGGCAAGCTGTGCTGCTTCCAGTTGAGGAGGCTGGTTGTGCTGAATGGCTGATAGTAGAGGACAGAGTGGCCTGGCTTGAGTGTGCCATCTTCTCCAGTCTCAAAGGAACCTTGCTCCTCTCAGAGGGGCATCTGAAGGGCCGTTGAATGATGAGCTGGTTGCGTGGCCGAGCAAAGGCACCATGGACTTGGGCTTGGTGGTCACTCAGGCTATTGGGGCAGTGAAGGCACTGAAGGTTGAAGGCTGTCCAGCAATTGTGGGTAGAGTGGCTGTGTGGGGACTGGCAGAGCTTCTGGGATGTATGGTGGTGGGAAGATACGTTCTTCCTTGTGGTCCCCTTGGTGGATGATTTTTATTGGCTCTTCCTTGTCCTTTTCCTGAGTCAGTTGGGCCATGAGTACCTTGCTCTGTCCCTGTCTATTTGCTCAGAGCCAGACCCAAGGGGGAATTATAGTATTGATTTACAACCATGAGTCTATGTACAGAAACTAGTCTGGATGTCCAGGGGTCCCTGTCACTACCTGGTACACATCTCTTATAGTGGGGAGGTCTAGGGTCCCTTCTGAGGGCCATCCTACCCCAAGGCAGGCTGTTTAAGTTCACAAAGAGTCTGAAGCTTCCCCATGGTCAGCTTGACCCTATAATCCTCTGAGAAGCTTTTTTTTTTTTTTTTGGTGATTTTTAAATGTTTGTTTGTTTATTTTTGTTTCCTTTTTTATGACATTTAAAAAATAAATTTATTTAAATTAGTTTGAAGTATACAGTACATTGGTTAGACATCTATAATACTCATAAAATTATCCCCTTAATTGCTCCCCCCCTCCTCTTGCCCTCCACTTAGTCATCATATTAATGCTAATTGCATTCCCTATTGCATGCTCCCTTAAAATTTTTCAACATACAGTTTAAGACAGTTGGCTTAGAGGAACCTCCCACCATGCCTCCCACAACAGACAACAATCATGCCACACAGAGGGTTGGGGGATAGGGTTGGGGAAACTTTGGAGGGAACATCATTCACTTGCCCATCTCCAGCTGCACCCCTTGCAGGATATTTCAGGTGCCTCTTAGCACTGGTGGGTTGGTATAAACCCCTGACCTAGATCACTGGAGTAGACTCTTCACAGAGATCCAGTCAGGCCACCTTAAGCCATATGAGGTTCACCATGGAACCATGGATTGGGGTTTAACTCTCACTTCATGGCAAGGCCGTGTCTCAGTCATTCAGCACTCACTCTCTTTCATGCAACTTCCCACCGTTCCTTAACCTACCCTGTGGAGAGTAAGCAGCCACTGCTCTTAACCTGTGGAGGATGCTACCGTCTGGAGGGTGGTTTGGCCTCCCTTTGCCCAGTGTTAACCAAACCCATTCCACCCTGTTATGGTGATGCAAAGACAAACAAGGATGGATGCCTCTTCCAAAGAGGAGACCATTCAAATGTTCACCTGGTCGTGTCCCGAAGGAGCTTAGGTGATGCTTAGCCATAGTCGATTCAGCTTTGTGATTTAAGATCAGATACTAGTCCAGTGCCACCCTGGACCATATACTGTATACCACATAACCGCAGAATGAGCCCACATGGACTCCATAGCCTTTAGGGTCCCTCAAGGGTGCCCAGCCGTGGAGCCACAAAGTCATACCTGACCGATCAAACTGGACATTCATTCATCAGGTTAAAGCATTGCCTCCCCCCTTTTGGAGTCCCCAACCTGATGTCTCTGCCACTGGGGAGACCCTGGTGTCTTCTCCCTGCTTTTGGAGACCCTGACGTCTTTCCCACTGGGAAGACCCTAATTAGTGTCTTCTAACTGAAAACTAGGAGGTGATCAAGCTCTTCTTCTTTCCGGAGACAGGACCTGACTGGGGGCTGATCCCAGGACTTTACCTTATCCCGTAGCCATTTCTTGTGAGTTGGTCCGTCCCTCCTGTGAGTGTAATTGGGGGCTCAGCCATCCTGGGAGTCAGGACGCTGGTCTGAAAGAGAACCCAGAACCATCAAGTGATACACCTCCTTGTTCGTCTCAGAGCCCCTCCTCCCTGGCCCAGCCAAGTCACCGGTCAGGTGGCGCAAAGGGCCGGTGTGGTTGGAATCTTGCTGGGGCTTCTGGAATGTTGTAGGAAACATCCAAAATTAGGCCAGTGAGAAACCAAGCATCACTTGGAGAGATGGAGAACTCAGGTTTATTATGCCAGCCGTCCCACAGGAACTAGCATTCTGAAGATCTGGGCTCTGAGCTCAGTTGCAGCATTCCTTATATAGACCCATTATAGCACAGGCTGATTGGTTAATTTGTCCTCAGACCTTACAAAGTGAGGGGAGTTGCTATGGATTCCGGTAATTACAAAGTGTTACAAAGTGCTGGAGTTGCTGGCGGGTACAAATAGTTACATTCGTTATGCAGATCAAACAAAAGAGAAGGTAAGTCTTTAGTCAATTTCGAGTACAGCCCATGCAGCAGGGTGCAAAGACATCTGTCATCTCCCCGCACTTAACAAGAAAACCTGATGATTGCCCCCAGCCACCAGCTCACATTTATCATGTCTGCTTTTCTGAGAGAACAGCTGCTGGGCAGAGCCTAGACCATGAGCCTGCACCCTAACTGCAAGACTATCTGAAAACTAGTATATTTTGTTTTCCAGTCTTTGTAACAGGATAGCAGATGGCTGAAAGATTATGGAATGAATATTTGGTGAACTAATCTGTAGTATCTGCTGCCGTCTACCTCATGTGGTCCCTTATATGATGCCCTTGACAGTACTCTGTATAGCCTCACTGCCACCGGGGAAACGTGTAGGAACATGATCCAGGTCTTGCTGGTTCCAGGATTCTGTTTACCTGTCCTCAGTGATTAGTCCAGGGATGGTCATAGAATGCAAGTCCTTGACATAGATGATGATAGAGAAGCCATCTTTTCCCAGAGGAGCTGTTCAGCAGGGATAAAGGAAGCCAGGAGCTGTCTGCTTAGGAAAGATGACAGAGAGAGAAGCAGAGGTGAAGGTGAGAGAGAGAGCAGGAGGGGTGAGGGGGAGAGAGAAACCTTTTGATGATACTGTTTGAGGGGTCATGAGCATTTATTTTCTAATTACATGAACCAAAACAAACAAACAAAAAACCCAAATCTCCCTTTTTTTCCCTGAAATTTGTGTGTGTTTGATTCCTGTCATGCACAACAGAAATATCCTGACTGATACATGTATATACTATTTTTGTCACTAATGGCCATTGTCCTTGCTGTTCTCTGCTCTGGAATGTTCTTCCCTAGACCCTTCCTAAAGCTTCTTTTAAATTACAACTCAGATGTCACCTCTTCCAAGACAGCTTATCTAAAATAATCCCCCCTCCACTTCTATCGTATATTTCCGTTTATTTCCTCTATAGCAGTTATAACCCCTGAAATTACCATAAACAGTGGCTTAAAACAACAGAAATTCATTGTCTCATAGTTCTGGAGGTAAGAAGTCCAAAATCAAGATGTTGGCAGTGCCACACTCCCTCTGAAACCAGCAGAGGAATCCTTCCTGGCCTCTTTCTAGCTTTTGGTGGTTTGCCAGCAATCTTCGGTATGCCTTGGCTTGCAGTTGCACAACTCCAATCTCTGCCCTCATTTCACAGTATTCTCCCTGTGTGTCTGCCTTCAGGTGGCCCCCTTCTAAGGACACAAGTCACGTTGGATTAAGGACCTGCCCTACTCCAGTATGACCTCATCTTAAGTAATTACATCTGCAATGACCCTATTCTGAGGTACTGGGGGGTACATAGCTTTTGGCGACTGAGGCATAATTCAACCTATAACCCTTAGCTAGAGTCAAAATATTCTATTTGTCATTTTCAGACCTTTTTCAACATCCCCATTTCTACCACTGAGCTTCTCATTTAGACAGGTAGAAGGAGTGGTTCCCTAACAGTAGAGAGACACTCAAGGACACCACTCTGATTTCACACATCTAGGCATTATCTGTCTCAGAATAGGCAGTCAAATGCTTCCTGATGATAACACTGCCTCTCAGCCACTAGCTCATAGTCAGGGCCATGCCCCCAGGCTGCTTCTAGCAACAATTTTGACTTTGTCTAGAATCTAAAAGCCTCTGAAAGTTAGAGTGACATCCCCATATACATGATGCTGCCTGTTGCAAAATGCTGCTTGTCTTATTTATAGGTTCACTCTAACTTAAATCAGGCTATAACTTCTGTCCTTGTGGATTTCCTATCAAGAGACCAGCGGTCCATCCCAATATTTGGCTTCTGTGAGCACCGCTCCAGGCCACTGGACATGACTGTGTGTGTCTGAGTCCTGACTGTGGGTAAAACTCATTTTCATTTCCAGAAAGCTCCTAAGCCTTATGTAAATCAAGATAGTGGCTATTTAATTGTTCTATTAAACTGCCCTAAGCATTTCATTCCATCAATCAATACTTATTGAGCTCCAGCTATATGCCAGGTACTGTTCTAAATGTTGGAAACACAGTAGTGTAAGAGACAATGTCTCTGTCTCCATGATTCTGCATTCTAATGGAGAGAGACAGAATACCAAACAAGCCAGTATAAGGGAACATACATGCATCCTTGATCCTGGTACATTCTGGGAGTGTGGGCTGCCTCCTCTAGCCTCTTTTTTGAGCAGTTTATCAGCCCATCTCTTGCTCTTTAGGTTTCTCAGACAGGAGCCAGTCACAGTTCACTGTGAATCCAATTGTATGGGCCATGCATTAAGATGGTTGCCTGGGCTTGTTGGAGCCCCCTTACTAGGCTTGAGGGTGGAGACAGCATCCCTCCCTAGTTACGTGGGTAGATAGGACTCAGTACCCACCCACAGCTCTCTGTTTATTCTTTTATATCTTCCAGACAAGTGAGGGTTCAAGTGTTGTATAACCACTTGACTATAACTTTGAAAAATTTGCATCTTACTGTGACACCTTATTTTGGTATACTCTATTGTATCTTGATGCCTTGGTAGAATTTTTCAGTTCCAGTGACAAAATAGTCTGTTATTAGAACCACATTTTTTCTACTTAATTGATTAAGCAGTGTTTTCAAATGCTCCACTTACCTCTTGACATCAGTAACTGCTTTTGCTGGAAGCATTTTTAAGCCATCTCATACAGTTTTTCAAGGCCCATCTTCACTTCCAAGCTATGCAAGTGAGACACTGCATCTTTTTTTTTTCTCTTTCCGATTCTTTTCTTTTTTTCTTCTTTTCTTTTCTCTTTTCTTCGTTTCTTCTCTCTCCTCCTCCTCCTCCTCCTCCTCCTCCTCCTCCTCCTCCTCCTCCTCCTCCTCTTCTCCTCTCCTCTCCTCACCTCTCTCCTCTCTCTCCTTTCCTTTCCTTTTTTTCTTCTCTCTCTCCTCCTCCTCCTCCTTCTCCTCTCCTCTCCTCTCCTCTCCTCTCCTCTCCTCTCCTCTCCTCTCCTCTCCTTTCCTTTTTCTCCCCTTTCCTTTCCTTTTTTTCCCCTTTCCTTTCCTTTCCTTTCCTTTCCTTTTTTTCCCTTTCCTTTCCTTTCCTTTCCTTTCCTTTCCTTTCCTTTCCTTTCCTTTCCTTTCCTTTCCTTTCCTTTCCTTTTTTCCCTTTCCTTTCCTTTCCTTTCCTTTCCTTTCCTTTCCTTTTTTTCCCTTTCCTTTCCTTTCCTTTTTTCCCTTTCCTTTCCTTTCCTTTCCTTTCCTTTCCTTTCCTTTCCTTTCTTCTTTTTCTTTTCCTTTCTTTTATTTCACTCATGTATGATGTGGCCACTGAAATTTCAGCCTAAGCCACAAGTAACCATTATGCTTTTATTTAAGCAGCACCCCCCACCCCACCATTTGTCTGATTGTCGTTCTCAAACTCCATGACATAATCACGTATAACTTTTTAATGAGATCTTATGAAACACACCCAGGAGTAGTGAATGATACAGTTGCCTCCATTTTTACTTATTCTGTTAGATGACTTTTACAAGATGACAAAAGTAACATTGATGGAGGTAATTTTAGGTCACTGTGTCTTCTTCAAACAAAATTTCAAATAAAATAATTTATTTCTTGTTCCAAATAAAGTAATTGAGAGAATGCTTTGTGTTAAGAGTGACTTTGTATTTTTTAAGAATGTTTGAGGACACCTCTGCCTTTTGTTAGGGGGTAGGTGATATTTACTCCCTGCTTCCCTGTGGACAACCCTATGTGTGCTCATTTGCACCTTTAATTACAGCTACTTTTTGTTAGAGCCTCCTGTGCAGTTTCTTAGGACAAGAAACAGTTCCAAAGGCTGCTAAATGGAAAGGAAAGAATAACCCTCTGAAGTCAGCCTGAGTGTGAATTTAATTTCCAGGAACACAGAGTTCAGGCAAGACTCAAGCAGAGACAACTAATCAGATTTTGGTTTCCAGACCCTCTCATTGATTGATGAGAATAGCACCTTTTGTATTTGTCCTGTTGTTTCTGTGGCCTTCTCCCAAGGCAGCAAACCCTTTGTAACGATGATTCTGCAAATTATCAGAAGCCCTAAAATGAAGCTTTCTCTCTCTGCCACATGAAGGGCAGTATTAGGGACTAGAGGGTTCAGTGCCTATTTCTCTGCAGGATGCTGTTATTAAGATTGAATGGGACTTTTTTCTGAAAAGCACCAAATCATTTTTCTTGTTAGTAACAAGTCAGTGTGCTCTAGTGGTAAGGATCACAGTAGGTGCTTAGGAAGGGTGAATTCTAGCCTGGCCCTGCTGTTGAGTGGTGGATTGTTGGTAAATCACTTTGCCTCTCTTTGTCGTTGTAATTGGGAGGCAGAGATTCTTAAACAAAGTGTGTGTTAAAACACCTGTTAAAAATGAACATGTCTGAGTTCCACCATCAGAAATTTTGTTTGAGTGAGTTTGAGGTGGGGTCTTAGAATCTGTATTTTCATTGAACACATTATGTGATTCTGATGCAGGTGCTTCACACTTTAACATTGATCTAAGGGATGTCTGGCCGATTTCTTAGTGTCTGTGGAGATGACAGGTGGGCATCTCCTTGGAAGTCAAGCAATGAGAGTACATGTCAGGAGGATAGAAGGGAGAAGAATGATTATTTTAAGGTAAGTACTTGAGTCATTAGAAGACTTAAAAAAAACCAACTGCTATGGGAGTACTAGCATTGCCTTCAGGCAACTTATTCTTGCAAACAGAGTGGTTGGAATGGGGAGGAGGTGGGAACTTGATTTTGTGGTATTGGTACCAGTTCTACCCATCTTCTAATAGCTAGTGTTGCTTAAGATCTGAAGGTAAGATGAAAAAATTAGAGCCTCTGAATATAATTATGTAGCGCCTCTTAAATCTGACTCAGAAACTTATCTCAGAATTTTGTGAATGAAATCATCTAATTTCCTAATTCTGTCCCTGTTAGTCATCTCCATCTCAAACCCATCCTATAAGTAATAGCTAAATTATTTATTCAAAAAGGCAGGAGGGGAGTTTCTGATGATTGCCTTTGAGGTATATTTTTTTAATAAAAGGAGTCAGGTCGGGGGTGGGTTATGTGACTACTTATCTTTAGGTGCTCCTTCTCTTTCAATCTAATATCTCAGTGAGTGTGGAGCTTCAGCTAGAATAGTTGTCTGTCAGAAACATGATAGAACTGTTTGAAGCTACATAAATTGGGAAGCACTAAATCATCTTTCTACTTGATCTATGCAGAATTAAAATCACAACATTTAGATAATTTGCACCATCTCATGGGGACTGGTCATATACCACTCCTAGTATTTTGGGTTCCTCTTACCCTGGGTTCTCCACCTTCTTTTGGGACTTCTTGATACCTCAATAATGTGAAGGCCTTGAAATTCCACCCACTTGCCACCAATCTGGACTTTGCACTGTCCCTGAGACGTTTGAAGCCTACATGTGTCCTCCTAATATCCAAAATGTATGCAGTGACCCTCCCAAACTGGGAAAATAAGTCTTTATCAAAAGAGCCACAAGCATTGTAGACATGGGAACACATAAAAGGTAGTCAAGGGTCATTTTTAGCGTGGCACAAAAGAGAACAGAGGGGGCAAGTGGGCGATCAGAAGGGTCAATGAAGGGCTCTTTGGTTTTCAGGACAATTGTGGCTGATTAGCGTGAAGATTTCTTCAGAATACTAACTATAAGGGAGCATGTGGGCAGCTATAAAAGTATGCTCCACTTCAATTTGGTCTGCCTTTTTAGGCCTCCTTATTGTTAATACCAGGCATCTTTAATTTTGACTATGGGATCTTTGTGTGCTATCTCAAGTTATAGAATGGAAAAGCTAGTTTAAATTTCTGTTGCCGCCTTTTAATCTTGAGTCTTCTGTCGTTGAGTTTGGTATGTAGGTTGAACTGAATTCACATATCCTATTGACTTTATGTTAACATCAATATGTTGGCTCACACTGAATTTAGCATCTACTAAAACTCCCAAGCCTTTATTTCATATACTGCTGTTATGCTTCTTTTTCATCATACTTGCCTTTATTAAATTTAGGAGCCCAGATTAGCGCTTTAATTTTACCATCATTTTAATTCATCTAAATTTAACTAAAATGTTTTGGTTCTTTGTATCCATCTGTTAATTTTGAGGAGGTGAAATCCTGAATATGCCATTATGTAACATTATTGCTCTTAGTGATAGTAGTTCTGTATTTCATATAAGCATCTAAATTATTAATATAAAAAAGTTTTGAATCATCTAGGGAGAGAAGGTTGGAGGTCTTGTCACCAGAGATAAGCAAATCTAGGTTAATTTTAATTTACTAGTCAAAACCCTTTTGGAATAATTGTTAAACCAATTATAAATACATTGAATAGAACTGTCACCCAACCCATATTTTTTTACCAAATAATTTGTAAAAATATTTACAAAAATATTTTGAGACATCAGATACTTTACTGAAACCCAGATACACTATGTCTACTACATTGTCTAGGCTTACCAATACACGAAAGTAAGGGGAATCTGACATGATTTATTCTTAATGAGTCCATGCTGACTTTTAGTGGTTTCGTTAAGCCTTCCTGTCAATAGTTTATTGTAGCATCAGGTTGGCAATATGGATTTTGATGTATTTTCCTTCTTCCCCTTTTCCCTGTCACCAGTCTTATGGTTTCTTCATATTCTCCTTAATTCCTTAATGTTCTCCAGAGTTGGTCTGGAATTGTGCTTCTTAAGCTTCAGTGTGTAAGGGAATCTGCTAGGAATCTTTTTACAATGCAGGTTCAGATTCAGGAGGTCTGGAGTGGAACCTGAGATTCTCTATTTCTAACAAATTTCTAGGTGCTGTTTATCCTAGGACTACACATTGAGTGGCTGGAAACCAGGAGACATGGTGTTCTGCATAGGAGATCTAGATTTGAGAGCTATAGAGCAGGAAGGACGTTTCTGGTGGATATGCCCTCAAGTTCATATTTTCACATCTACAAACTCATCAGTATCCTTATCCTCCAAGATTTACCTCCTTGATTTATCTATCTTCAATATCCTTTGCTCTCACTGGCTCCTTTGCCTCATCCTTTTTGCATTCCCTTTTCTCTCCCCAACACATACACATACACAGTGCCTTTCTTCCTTCCTTGTTTCATAGTTAGGCTTTTGGGAGAGCAGCCTTAAATCTCATACTTCCATTTTATTGTCTTCCTATTATTCCTCAATCAACAATTCTGATCATGTCACTTCTCCTCTTTGGAACTCTTCCCTGGCTCCCCATAGCTCTCTATGGTGACATTCTACAACCTGGCTCCTGTTTCCTTCTTAAGCTTATCTCTTACACAGTCTCACCAGGAATTCCAAACTATCTGTGGTTCCCAGAGTACATTATTCTCTTTCTAGTCTCCTTGTCCTAGCTTTTATTTCTTCATCCATAAAAGCTTTTTCTTGCCTTATCACCTGGCTAACTTCTCTCATTCTTCTATTTCTTTCACTCTGTCTCCTCTTAGAAACTCAAGTTTTAATCTCTGCTTATATTTATTATGTACATAATTGAAGATTGAAAGGAGAGGTGCTGGTGCTTTCCCCCTCGGGGCTGCAGCTTTAACTATGGAATTATTGTAAGGAGGTATTATCCTAACATGATGGTGGTCAGTCTTATTGAAGGATATTAAAGATACCAAGTCACTTGGTAAAGTCTCTGTAAATCTTATTCTGAAAAAGGGGAGATTTAACCATTACTCTGTAAACGAAGAGGAAAAAGAATATATTTAATTAATCTATCATTCTGTGAATTTATCATGCTGACATACACAATATCATTGACATTTTAATAAGAATGAAAAAATAAAAATAATAAGTTTCACTAATTATTGACAGTAACAGGGAGCAGCTGTATGAAAAGATGTAGACACTGAGGGCTTGATAGCTTCTTAGCTGATTACTCAAGCTGTAGAGGCCCAGGACTTGAAATAAATTAAGTCCAAAAGAAACTAGGCTATGGTCAAATGAACATTTTTAATAAAATTTAAAAATATTTTCCATAGCTGTGGTCATGATCTCTTAGGTAACACATATAATTTGTTGTCAGATGCATTGTTGCCATGGCCCTTGCAGATATGAGAAGGGACAGCAAAATGTAGAGTTTGAAGGGTGAAGAGTCTTAAAACCTTATTTGAAAAATGGTTTTAAAGTGTGTGTTTGAGAGACAAGTCTTAATCCTCTGTACATAATAGATATTCTGTACATGTGTGTGGAATGAATATAAAATATATGAAATATTTAAAATTAAATGAAGCAAATACCTTTGCTTTTACTAAGGAACAGTTCTTTGTAGTGTGTTTTTGTGCCTGCTGGATTATATTGTGTCCTAGATACTTGTAACTATAGAGAAAGGCAAGCAAAAGAGAATAAGAATTCTCAGCTTCATTAAGGATATAGCATGTGTTGATATAATTTCCTTTCACTCAGTAATCTAGAACTGGTGTTGGATTACTTTCTAGTTGAAATACCTGGAGTGGGAAATCTGGTCTTCATTTTTTTCCACTGATTTCCTGATCAGTCTATCTCTGGGTAATGACTCTCTTGTTTTATGTTTCCTTTCAGTGTAATACATTTGATTCAGACTGAATTCTGACGCTTGTAGGTTACACCAGAAAACCAAGAAACAACAACCAGAGCCTGAGGCAATATTTTAAATTATGAAAGCTTATAGTCATAATAGTCTATTTCGTGAAATAGCACTTGACCATGCCAAACTTGTTCCTCTTTTGAGGATAATGTTTCTAGGATAAAAACAGGACTTTATATAAGATCAGTTTTGGGTAGTGGGCCACAGGGCTCTAGAATCAAGTAGTTCTGGGGGTAAGTCCTGCTTCTGCTATTTACTAGCATTTTGTCCTTGGGCCAGGTTTTATTATTTTTAAAATATTTTTTCTCATTGTAAAATATTAAATAATTTAGAAAACATAGAAAGTTACAAAGAATAAATATTTATATAACAAATGAACATTTTCTAATACCATTAAACATTCTTTAAAGCGCCATTTTGTACATTTATAAGGTATTCGATATTTTACCCACTTAACTATTCTTATATTTTGGATATCGAGTGTGTTTCCTAATTACAGCATGATAAATAGTGCTGTGATGAATATCTTTTAATTAAAAACTATCTTTTTCCAAGTTTCTTTTTTAGTGTGATGGTTTCCTAGGAAGGATGTTACATAGATTTGTTTGTAAATTTTTAATAATTTATTTTGAAGCTCTTGATAACTGAAAGCAGAGTCAAGGGTAAATAATTTAACTGAGCTTCATGTTTTTTGTTTATTTGTATCATAATCCTGGGAGAATTTGAGCTACTATATGCAAAGCACTTAGGACAATGAGTGGCAAATATTGTTAATGTTTTTAGTCTTTGTTTAAATATATTTATTGTCTGTACTATATCATTAAGAGCTCCACCACTCCCATTCTCCCCCCAAAAGGAAGATAGACTTTTACTGAATTGTATGTGTTTGTTATGATATAGAATTTGTGTATATGACTATCTAGCCTAATGCTATTTTTGGAAAACTGCCTTAAAAGTGTGTATGAAGGTGAAAAGTAGAGGGGAAAGACATTGTAGTGTTTATTAAAAGCATTTCTTTTGAATTAAAAAACAAACAAGAAATTATTGCAGTTTATTGAAAACTTGGTCCAACTGGCCATTGTATTTCTATTGGTTTTAATGTAGTGTCAAAACTTCTGTGTGAATTTTTTATTCAATGTCTTTTTTTTTCTTTTTTTAAAACTTGATTTTATTAGTTTCAAGTATATTGTACATTGGTTAGGCAATTATGTGCCTTATCAAATGATCCCCCTAATTGTTTTTCTCTCCTCTGGCTCTCCATCTACAACTGTGTGAACTTAATATATGTCAGTTATTTGTGTGCTGGCTAGAGGGAGAAGCAAACGAGGCAGAAAGAGGACTATATTC
This sequence comes from Cynopterus sphinx, assembly GCA_030015415.1. Lineage (NCBI taxonomy): Eukaryota > Metazoa > Chordata > Mammalia > Chiroptera > Pteropodidae > Cynopterus > Cynopterus sphinx. Next base: position 86,158,038 of record CM057384.1, on the reverse strand, counting down.
TTGATATTGTAAATTGTTAGTGTGGTAATATAATTAATATATTGATATAATATAATTAACATAATTTGAGAATTATAAGCCACCTCAAAAGATGGCATAAAATGGTAATTTTAATAAATGAATCAGGAAATAATAAAACCTTATATCTGATTTTTTCCATTTCACACATGCACAGAGATTGGCCATATTAGTTTCTTGGGGTTTCCATAACAGATTACCACCAACTGAGTGCTTTAAAACAACAGAAATTTATTCTGTCACAGTTCAGAAGGCCAGAAGTCTAAAGCCGAGGGTTCGTTCCTTTTGCAGGCTCTGAAGGGGAATCTGTCCCATGCCTCTCTATCTTTTGGTGGCTGCTTACAATCCTTGGCATTCCTCCAATTTATACCTCTATCTTCATATCACTTTCACGTTGCCTTTTTTTATGTCTCTTCTGTCTCCGTGTGTTCTCTCCTCTTCTCATAAGGATACTAGTCATTGGATTTAGGGCTCACTCTGATCCACTGTGACCTTGTCTTGATTATACCTGCAAAGATCCTATTTCTAAATAAGGTCACATTTATAACTGGTGGGAGTGGGGGTTAGGACTTGACATATCTTTTTAGGGGGACACAATTTAACCCATTGTAATGGCAAATGCATTAAGTTCAAATAGAAACTCATGATTTCTCCTTTCCCCCCTTACCCTGATAGCTTTTTTAACCACAACTTTATCAAGTTTTGTTACTTAACTCACTGATTTATCCTTGCCTACTGTACTTGGTGTAAGTTTTATACTTTGTCCTATTCAAGATGATTCTTCCACAAGAAATTTCTCTCCTTAATTTTGAATCTTATTATCCTACAGAGAAGGTCTTTTCTCTCTCTTTATATAAGTAAATTTTATTCCTAAGGACTTGTTTTTTTTTGTACTTTCTTTTTTCCTGTAGTATCTAGCCCAGTGCTCACTAAATATTTTGATTAATTTTCTGATAAAGTAGGAGGATTTAGACTATAGATTGGAAAGAAAATTAAATAATGGTTTTATGTGCTTGAATTCCAGAATTCAAGTTGTTTGAGAAGCAGTCCATCTTGATAGCTTTAATTATTCAAGTAGGCTGTATTTTTCTCTTTGATTTAAAACTTCTACCTGGAGTATTGGTATTTTACTTATTCTGTTGCAATAGCTTATTTTGTTTCAAAAATAGCATGAGAAGATGCTCCTGACATATCAATTACTCTATAAGAAGAGTATATTATTGTCAATGGAGTTCAGGGTCTAGAAGATAATTTCTTACTATTGGTGTAATAATATCTGAACATGTACATAAAGCAAGCTACAAAATAGCTTGCTTTACCTCCATTATCATTATTGTTACATAGCTGGAGAATACTTAAGAGGTTTCTAATCTAGTCTTCTACCTCTTCAAAATGGAGGTCTACGGCAACACTAACTGCTTTCTTCTCCTTAGGTTCTGTTTCAATCCACTAAACTCCACAATTGTAAATTTGAAGGGACACTTACCAGGGTACCAAATTTAGTCTGTGGCCCTTAAGGAGATCTAGTCAAGCCCAACTTATCCACAGTCTGGTCAGCCTCAGTTCCAATTCAGTTTTCTTACCATTAACAAGCCCAGAAATATTAAGCAGATGGAAATGGATTTATGTTTCTGATTTTTCACGAACAAAAGGACAAGGGTCAGTAGTTTCTTTTGTCTGGTGGATACTGAACATGAGTATATGTAGTGTTTGTAGCTAGATTAATAAGTAAATACTCACTAAGCAGGTTGGTGCCTGGCACATAGTTAATGCTATAAGTGTGTTTGAAAATAAAATAAAATAAAAAGTTTAATTTGCAGTCAAAATCATAGTATTATGATTTCATACTGCTCAGTTCAAAAGAGCTCCGTGCTTAGCATCTCCACAGGTCCTCAGTGGGCTGGGCCTGAGACTCATCTCCTCACTGTTTGAGTCACTTCTGATGCATGATTCTTGTCTCTGCTTAATTAACTCTTGTTCACTGTAACTTTATGCAAATGGGAAATACCCTCACCGAGATCTTTCAATTTTCAGTCTCTTCTATGGAGACCTCCATTTTGGAGTCGCCTAGACCCTAAACCTTGCGATTCCAGGAACATTGGCAGTGTGCTACAGGGGGTGGGAATTAAAGAGCAGAGAAGGTAAGGGTCTTGTTTGGAGTTCCAGTTCCCTAACTAATCCAGAGGAGGTGACTGTCAATTTCAAGCCATTACTTGCCCCATTAAAAGTTAATGTCATCAACTCTAATTGAAAAATAAAAATAAAACAACAACAACAAAAAATGTTGAATTTTATTTATGGGTTTGATAATGTTAAACCAGCCTTGTTTGCCTGAGATTAACTTAACTTTAATAATGGATTGTTATTTTTCCACAAATCTAAAATAAAGTAATATTGCGTTCTTATCTCAAAAAAAAGTTAATACGTCAGAGAAAGACAAATACCATATGATTTCACTTATATGTGGACTTTAAAAAACAAAATAAATGAACAAAACAAACAACTCATAGAGAGAACATTTTACCAATTGCCAGATTGAAGGGGTGTTGGAGGGATAGGTGAAAAGGTGAAGGGATTAAGATGTATAAATTGCCAGTTAATGAAACAGGGTTGTAAAGTAGAGCATAGGGAATATAGTCAATAATATTGTAGTAACTGTATGATATCAGATGAGTACTAGACTTATGGGGTGATCACTTTGTTAAGTTATATAAAGGTATAATCACTATATTATACACCAGAAACTAATGTATTGTATGTCAATAGTAATATTGTACATCATACTAATATAATATTGTATTTTAATTGAAAAAATAAAAACATTTTTAAAAAGTTAATGAGTTGGAAGCTTACAGAGTGGACAGGCTCCTGGCAACTGAAATCCTGTCAAAGAATTGCAGTCTACATCCTTAAGAAGGGTCAGAAAGGGGTTTTCAAGGCTACTGATGGCAGAGCTCAGAGAGAAGGATGATATACATTCTCCTTTTGAAGAGGATTCTTGGTGAAGAACCTCTTATCTTTGCTATTGAAAATTACTGAGCCAGGCTTAATAATAGGTGGTATGACTTGAGGGGGTGAGATTTTCCTCTAAAATGGAAGGTCCTAAGGAAACTCAAAAGGTTTAGATAAGCAAAAACAAAGAAAGGCGACAAACTCTTTTGAAATTAACTGTTGGATGCTACATAAGTTCTGCTTGGGCTCTCCAGAATCTCTACCTTGCTGTTTTTTACCTGTTGAATAAATGATTCATTTGCACACATTATCTAAGGATGTCGCTGCTTGACTCAACATCAATTCAGCAAAAGTGGATGGACTGAGGACCATTCACCTCTCTGTTTGTCTGGAATTTGCATTGCTCCATTCATGCCCAATTCTTTTTGACCTTCCTTACAAGCAAGGACTTATATAGTCTTCATACTGGTTTAGATTTTAATTCTCGATTGTTTTATTTTTAGCCAAATGAAGAAAACCCAAGTTAATTTCTAGGATGATGACCCCTCCCAGCTCCTTTGAAATTACCAGTGTGTTTTCAAGTCTGATTTAGGATTACCCATATCACAGTCATTTTCTGATGCCTCTAAAATACCCATTCCTGCAATGTCCCCACACCTACTGAACTGGAGTTTCTGGAATAGGACTTAGGTATTTGCATTTTTAATATGTTTCTCAGGTGAGTCATAGGCACAATCAAGTTTGGGAATCACTGGTTTAGAGTCAAAGACTGTTAGGAAATAGCCTCAGAGTTCCCCTGGGGTCCACCATGCATCCCATTGGAACAAATGCAGCCTGCCTGACTCTGGGGGTAAGCCCTGGCAAGGTTTGGGGACTTATTTTCTCATTTAAATCAGGTTGCCCACACAATCTGGTAGGCCAGTAAGAACAATGCCCCTTTCCAAGGATCATCATGTGACAGGCTACTCCTAGCATTTCCAGGTTATTTAGCCATTATAGCTGAAGGTGAACATAATTATTTCATCTTCAGCTGCTAAAGATTATTTTGATAACATTATGTTATAAAACCCAGACATTTGCATGATAATTGACAAAAAATTAGCTCAGTATGAGTAAACACTTTTTGAGTCCTTGGCTCATGCTTTGTCACTCTAGTGTATCTACGTGCTAAGTGTAGCTTCTCTCAACTCAGTAACATTAAAAAAAAAATTATTCAGCCTCCATACTTAGTAGATCTAAGTTTCTGACTGCTTGGCCTGTTATTGGGGGAAAACAACTCATGTTTTTAATTTAGTCCAATGCTGCCATTTTATAGATGTGAAAAATCAAGATGGGAGGGATGAAGTGACTTATTGGGCCATGTCTCGGCTATAACAAAACCCCAGGTCTTGCCACTTGTACATGGGTGTTTTTTCCTTCTTGGGCTGCCCACCAGCAGGAGGGAAGTGTACCTGTAAAATTCTCTGCTGAGTCTCACAGTTCTTGGCAGACAAAATCCAATATTCCCAGTTCTAAAGACATATACTTCAGTGTTCCCCTGTGGTTGCAAGGAAATTGGGTTTAATTGTCTTTTCAGTCTTAAATTTGCATTAATTGTGTCCTCCTCTCTATGTCTTGTTCTACATCACTGAACACTTTCCTTCCAGAGGAGGACAGTGTTTGTCTGAAATAACCTAGGCCATGGGACTGCTCTCAGTGCCTGTGAGGACAGGTGTGGTGTAATTATCAAATCCTGTGATAATTGTACACAGTTAATTAATTCGAAGACTTGTCTCTAATTTACCATGGAGACCTACAGGTGATTCAATTAATGGCTAGAGCAGCTGTCTGAGAGCAGCAAGAAGGTAGGAAATGGCTTTGTTTTATTTGGCATTCCCATATCTTCTTCTTACCCCCTCTTTATAGGATTTGCTTTGGAGACCTTCCTGGATTTATAAAAGAGCACAGATACATTTCTTACTGTGGAATCAACAGGAAAACCCTCAACAAACATCAATGCTAGAGGGTTTACTCATTCAGTGGATACTGATGAGTCAGTGACTCTTTATGTCTTCTCTTCAAATGCTCTTTGTGATTGTTACTAAAGTGATATTTTCTAGAGTGTGGTCAGTCCTTTTGGGGGAGCCGGGTAGTATAAGTCAGTCATGAAGACTAAGTTTGATAGTAAAGAATAAGGAACTTAGAGCTATTTCTTGGAGGAAAAAAAATCTCATGTAGTTAGTAGACAATTTGAGATTTGAGTCAATGACTTTTGACTTGTGAAGCTTGAACAAAAATCTGAAATGTTCTTGATCATGTAGCAGCCACTGCTTGTTCCCTACTCAGTGTCTCTGTTCTTATTAGTTCTTAAAGGACCCTAATTTTGTTTAGGGCAACAATATGCCAAGATAAAAATGCCTTTAGGGAATATCTGGCAGGAAGGGGTGCCCATGTCACCCAGGTCTCCACCAGTGAGTTATAAGTGGAAGTTTACTGGGTAGAGCTCTGGGAATGACATTTTTCTCAGTGAAAAAGGACCAACTAAACTGGAGCATGCCTTTTCCCTTGCTCTTGGCTCTTTCCCCTTTCTGCCTAACATACAGATACCATGCCTAGGGATGGAATGACCATTTTGCAACTATGAGGACATGAGTTACATACTCAAGAATGGCATAGTAGGAATTCAGAATTCTGGGTCCTTACCTTGGTGACTTTCTTCAACTTCAGGTTACATGAGAAAAATAACCTTTGTTAGTTTAAGCAGTTGTAGTTGGATCTCTGTTATATAAAGTCAAATATAACTTGGGAAATGGCTGGTTCAGTGATCCTCGTATACGCTATTTGCAATTGTAGTCAAAGCCAATGGAGAGTTCAACTTACTATATATAGTTAAAAATTTTAGATATAGAGAGATTACCATCTCTACTGGGCTTGCTTTTTTGGAAGTTACAAGACACTAAGATACAAAAATTTATCAGACATTCTACCTAAGGCAGTACCTAGCAGCAATCAGGAACTATCCACAGTGTTTGCAGTCTTGTCCTGAATAAGGATTACTTTCAACGTCAGAGGGGCCAGGAGCCAACATGCCAGTGTGACTCCCTTGTCTTAAGGGGATGGGGCCTGAGGACATGACCTGGTTACTGCTTCTAAGGGATGGAGATGTTTGGAATTCTTTTATTTATTCTTCTGGGGAAGAGATGGTGGTCCAGGTGATGTTCAAGCACAAATTTATTACCTTTCTTGAGGCAGTCCCAATGATCAGTTTTTCTTTAATAGACCCCTTAAAAAGTAAATAACCTTATTTCTGAACAGACTTTTATCATAGAAATTTTTCAAGCATTACATGTTCTTGTGTCACTATGTGTATAATATATATTCTGGATCTTACTGTTACCTACCTGAGAAAAACAGATGAAAATTATAGATTGTTAATTCCATTTTTTTATGACAAGAAAGGAAAATAATCACATGGAAATGTTTTAAGACCTTTAGGCCTATGAAAAAGAAAATTGCTCAAGGATCACATAGAATACTATATGTAGTATTTATGTGCCAACATGATGTTTCTCAAACTTTTAGCTACCACAGACCATGTAGAGGATGTTTTATGTATCAGTGGACCATAATTTGAGGTAATTTTTTTAAAAGGTCAAAAATAATAAAAACCGTGCTTCCCAGCAGAGAAGTAATAAATGTCTGTTAAGCTGGAAAAAAATCTTAAAAATTAATAGTAAATGTTTTTATATCAGTGAAAGATATTGTTTGCAAATTTCTAAGTGAAATATCTAATATTTGGCTAGATGGTGGGTACCATATTTAGTGTTTTTTTTTTATTTCTCCTTATTTTACTAGAATAGAAAATCCTTCATAATTAGTCTGGAGCAACAAACAAACATGGGATGAATCTGTCATTTTGGGAGGTTGGATAATTTATGTTGAACCTGTGTCCAGAAGTAATGGTGTATGATTTCTCACCTGAAGAGCAGGGTCAGTGTTACACCAGAAGCTAAGTCTACAATTCTATAAGTATATCTCCCTCAAATTTGCTTTTCAGTCTTCTCAAAGAATTTCTATAGCTTAATTCTCAATTTTCAACTTAAACATGTTTTTGTCTTAAATGATAGGATCAAGAAAATCAAGATAACTGCATTGCTGACATTCACCATTTGAACCATGAAGCTGCTCTTTCCTGATACATGTGGTACAGGAATGTTTTATTCTCATCTGTTATTTCAAAAGTTTTTGTGAGCACCCTTTGCAGCCAGATTACTGCTAGGGTGAACAATTTAGCTAGGGCTCTCTGCCCATTTCTTTGCAGAGTGTGACAAGAAAGCAAATACTCAGCAGCTGTAATTTTATTATGTTCGCATTTTATACTATTTGTACAATCTTGGATTAAGATTAGGAAACATATGCCATCCATTTTAGTGAATAAAGCAGTGGGTGTTTTGGCACAAAGGTGAAACTTCTTTTACTCACTGTAAACATAGCTGGTTATTCCATCAGTACTGATCCTAATGCACCTTCTCCAATTTTCATAATAGCTTATAAAAAGTTAATTAAATGAAAAACTTTGTCTATAGATTTTTTTTGGATAATAGAACAAAGAGTTTTTAGATACTTTTCTAATATGTTCCACTTATTTGCTAATTGATATGCCTACTTTGTGCATCATTGATTTCACCTAACTGTAAAACAAAATACATACCATTGCACATGAGATTGCAATTATTCTTCCATGTTGCATGCCATTGATGGCTCTTCCATGTTGCAGAGCTATTAATATTTTTTTCTAAACTTGCATGGTCTGATTTTCCTCAGAACATTTTATTTTTCATTAAATCATGGCTGGCTTTATGAGTTTTTTGAAAATAGAGTAATCTTTATTTGTTTTGTACAAGGAATGCAACTTGGAGCAATGCTTCTGTAATTTTGGTCTATTTTTTGCCGTTACTGACAAAATGAGCCAATTTCATACTGGAAAGCATTATTTTGTACTCGTTTTGGAAAAATTTAGGAAGCTTAATAGGGAAGCTGCTATGCAGTTTTTGAAATTCAGTTTGAAAATGGTGTGAAAACTTTGACTTTAAGCCTCTCTTAGATAAGGATTTATGACAGAAACACACTTAGAAATGGAATAATTGTTCAATATAATCAAATTCTTAAATATTCCTTGGCAGTTGATTGGACCTCCTTCACTTATGTGAATCAACCCTGTATTATATTCACATTCTTTACTTGTAGTAGGATGAGGTTCACCATTTATATTTAAAAATATTATTGGGAATTCTAGTATTTTTGTTGCTATTTTATTACATATTTATGCTTTAATGAGCACTTTTGAACCATCCATTCATTTGTGTGAACTAGAAATAAAGTCCAACACTTTAGTAACAGTGAAACAATGGAAATTTTATTACCAAACAGCAACATACAGAAATGTTGAATTATATTAGCAGGACCAGCTGCACCAAGTATTTCCTTTAAGAATATGGCGAGTGTAGAACATTACACTATTAAGTTATAAAGAACATAATAGGAATGCTGGGAAAAATCTTAATTAATTTTGCATTTTAAATTTGTAAAGTACGAACGGATAAAACTATTTCTCTCACACTGCCCAGTTGCCATGGGAAACTTGGCTGATAAATTGGCCTAAGAACTCTATACTGTTAGATCTTTGAATAACTTAGTAGGTTATGTTATACCTTTTAATAGGAAGTTTCTAAGTTTGTTCATCCATTCTTCTATATTAACTGAATACTAACCATGCTAACCACTTTCTTAGGTGCTGGAGATATAAACACGTTATAGTCCCTCCTCTAAGGGAATCAGCTCACAGTCTATTGGGAAAGACAGAAATATAAACAGATAGTTATAATTCAATTTGCTAAGTGTAATTCTGGAGATATTCCGGTGAGAGCACACCATGGTATGTGGAAATCACAGGCAGTTCAGAATGGCTGGAGCATAAAGGATAAGGCAGAAGGTGGAGAAAGGTGAGGCTGGAGGAATCATATCCAGGCAGAAACTGGATATGAAGGCTGAACGTGGCTGGTTAGAAGCTTAGTATTTGTCCTCTGAGCCTCAGGGAACCACAGAGTGGTTTTAAACAGGACAGGGACAAGTGCAGGTTTATACATTAGTAAGATCATTCTTTTGGCTGTTTGAAGGAGGGATTTGATGGGGACAAGCTTAGAAGCAGTAAGACCAATTAGGCTGTTGTAGAATTCTAGGTAATACATAATGAGGTCTCAGACCAGGGAATGACAATAAGGGTGACAAGTTTGTAAATTCAAGAAATATAGATTATAAGAGTGTTAGGAATAGGGTGTTAAGGTTGAGTTAAGGCAGAATCAAGGATGATTCTTAGGTCTCTAGATTGGGTATCTATGGCGGTGCCATCAATAAAGAGAGCTATTGAATTCAGGAGTAGAGGCTGGTGGGATAAAGTAGGGTGTATAGAAGATAAGGTATTAAGTTTGGTGCAAGTTGAAGTTGAGGTGCCTGTGAAATAGCCAGTTAGACACAAGAATGTAAAGCTTGAGGGTATAAACGTAGAAGTTATCAGAGTAGATGACCAAGCCACGAGAGTGTGGATGAGTTCATCTAATAAGAGTATGTTTAGAGGGCATTTTAAAAAGCAAGTTAAAGAAGAGGAGTCCCTTTGGAGGAGACAGTGAAGGAATGGTCCCAGGACATGGGAGGAGAACTGTGGTAGTAAAGTGCCCTAGAAACAAAGGGAGCAGAGAATTTCCAGGAGGGAGCGATTGATGACATCAAACCCAGCAGAGAAAGACTAGACAGTGTCCATTGAATTGGCAAAGAGGAATGGATGATGACTTGGGAGAGAACAGTTTCAAAAGAGTGATGAGGGTAAATTACTGTGGTCCTAGGAGTGAGTGGAAGGTGAAAAAGTAGAGGGAAAGTGAATTTCTCCCTTAAGCCGTTATGATCAGAGTTTAAGCTTTCCTAGTCAGGGAAGTTCTGAGTGATGACAAGGGTGAGGGTATTCATTATGACTAAGTGAGGTAAGGAGGTCACATTTATTTGAGTTTACAGGTACAGGAATTGTGGATATGGTCACCTACATGGGACTTTGAAATGATCCTAGATAATGATGAGGCCTGAGGAGGACAGAGCTGAGTCAGGTGCTAAAATCTTCAGCAAGTAAGTGAGTTACCTGGAGGCTTGCAGATTACAAAAACAAAGGAGTAGAAGGAGATATAGCCAGATGACATAAGCTTTAAAGGAGCCAAGGTTTACATAAATATGAAAGGACAGTGTCCTAGATGTAGGAAAGTGGAGTGAGGAATCTGATGACCCAATTCCCAAACCTGAGGTGGAGTGCATAGGAGAGTAATGGTATCTAGTAGGGAAGCAGGGTGCTTGGGTTTTAGTTAAGGCCCAAGGCTGCAGGGAATAGTCTGGTAAGAAGGCAGGAAATGTCGGCCCTAATCATGGAATAGAAGTTCTAGCAGGTACAGTGAGAGGTAAGAGAGGAAAGGAATAAAGGAGAGCAAGGTCAGGGAGAGGAAGCCTGAGCAATTTGGGGATGAGAGTGTAAAAAGAGAGTAGAATTTTTTGATATATGACAAGGATGTGAAGTGTGGCAGAATTAACGGGCCTCAAGATTTCAATAGATTTTAAGGATAAAGTCACCTTACATGTTTCACAGGCATCTAAAAATCAACTGATGGCCACTCACCTGTTTCAGTCAGGGATGTGTGGCTCCTGTGAGGTTGGTAGGCTTTTCCATGAGGCAACCCCATAATTATTCAAGATTTCAGCACTGGACGGAGAGTTAAGAGACTGGGATTTAGTCCCAGCTCTTCCTCTAGCCTGCTTTATGGTCTTGAGCAACTCACTTAACCTTATAAGGCCTCATTTTCTTCATGTTTAGAGAAAGAGCAAGCCAGATGGTCTCTGGAATGGTAAATTGATTCCATTTGTTCTCTAGTTTTCTTCTATTAAATGTGCTGCTGATAGTACCATTGTGGCACCAAAACAACACTCAACTCACTCTAATCATCAAGGTGGACCACTTTTAGGCATAGCCACATATATGTACATCCAGCAATGCCTGATCTCATTTTACCCCATGTCAGGAAGTACTGTGTCCTTAGAGCTTAAACAGGGATTTCTTGAGTGTGCTGCTCACTGACTTCAAAGATAGCCCTTCAGCCAGACAGCCTTCCCTGACTGTCATTCTGTTCATTTGCTTTTTGTCTCATCCTTTTCTTGGTATGGTGAACTTTATCATCCAAAGATCTTTAAAGTGATTTTATAACTAAAGGCAAGCTGTATTTGTAGTGAAGGAAAATATACCGTCTCATTGTTTTGAACTCCCTTGTTAAGAAATGCGATATGTGTAATGGAAAAATCATGGACTTGGGGACCAGGTGGCCTGTGTTCGGTACTTCTGTGACCTAGCTCATAGATAGTTGGTAATTTGGTAAAGGGCAATGATATTTAGAAGTGTTTGCTCACGTTTGATGGGGCATCTGTTGTGTTTGCCTACATTTGGGTTTGTGTGAGTCTCGGTGAACATAATTATAAATGAGTGTGTGTTCAGGGATGTTTACTTGAACATGTCTTTGTGTATGAAGAGAGGGGAGAAGAAAAACCTATTCTATTTTAGCTTTTGTTCTCTTGTTTTTATGTTTCCTGGCAACAGTAACTTTGATAAAAGAGATCTCTCTAAGCCTAATGGGATAACTAAAGAACGAAAGAAGAGAGAATATAAATAGCACTGAGAACCAACATGGATTTTTGTTAAGTGTTCTCAGAGATGCTAGACTCAGTAATTGGGTTTTCTTGTGACTTTTAATTGCTTTACTTAGAAAATAGGGTAAAATAAAATCAGACAAGACAGTCAAGCTCTAGAACGGAAACGTGTGACTCTATATTTGTGAATTGAAGAAATAACCTCTCCACCCCTCTTATTCTAAGACCAACTTGACGGGGCACAAGATACTGTAGGACATTTTTTCTTTGAGTATCCCTCTGGCCACTTCAAAAATTTCTTGCCATAATGTAAGCTAAGAAACATGCTAGTTTTCATGAGATATAAGATAGGCCATTCTAGAATAATAGCAATAGAAATTAATATAAACATCATTATACCTCTGACATTGGAACAGTTGTTAGAACACCATTTTGAGAACTGCGGTCCACACTGATCTAGTAATATTCAGAAGATGAGAAAGTGTGTGAAATTTAATTTTCTTGGGCTTGAATTCCTTTTGCGCAAGAGGATGCTAATAATGAGATTTCCTAAGTTCAACAGGAAAAGAGGTTCTAATAATTCTCTCTTAATGGAATGTGGCCTTATTAATTTATTTTACGTGTTTAATATTAATTTTAAATGCATGTTAGTACAATCATGAAAGGGGTCAGTTATAGGTGTATGAAAACTGGAGCATTACTCCTATAAAAAGTTGAACTTTTGGAGGAATATAGAATAAATTAAGTATCTACAGAAAATACACACCAGATAAATCAGTTGGTGACACTTGAAGGTTGTATGTGTATGTGTGAGAAAATTCTTTGAGTTAAGCAAGATGATAATGAGACCAAATTTTTATCATACTTTTAAATATCATACAATATTTTCAAATTATTTTATTTTATTTTTTTCATTATGTAAAGCAGATTGGCATTATAATCACATTTTATATGGGAAGAAATTGATAGTCAGAATTTGACCAAGCTCATAAAGTGGTTGGAGGGTTGTCTGAGAATCTGCTGATTCTCGATCCGGTGGTCTTCCTAATACTTTAGTACCCCCCTCATTCAGTTGAAAATCTCTATATAACTTTTGACTCCCCCAACTTAAATCCTCCCTCAGTATCTGTGGAGATTTGTTCTAGGATCCCTGTGAATACCAAAACCCACAGATGCTTGCGTTCCTATGTAAAATGGAATAGATTGTGCATACAGTCATCCTTCTGCATCAGCAGACTCCTAACCATGGGCTGAAAACAGTACAGGTATTTATTGTGGACCCATGCAGTTCAACCTGTGTTGTTCAAGGGTCAATTGAATAGAACTGAAAAGCTCAGTATTTATGAATGAATCTACTTTGTTTGTGTGTGAGAGCATATGCATTTTTTCTTGAATGCTTTTAAAATATCAGCTCTAAGAGCGATATGCAAATATTTGTCCATCTAATGTGTATTCTGCAAAGATAAATATTTCTCTGAGAACAAACCTTACCAAACAAATTATGATACATTTTTAGTTAAAGAAACAATAGATAGTGAAATATATATTGTCATGGTAATCTAAGATGTTTTCAGAAATGGTTGCTTTTATCAGGCTTGAAAGGGAGGTAGCATCTCTTATATTAAGAAATTTTAAAACTGACTTTGGTAGGTAGAAACAAAGCCACACTCACTACCTAACAAAAGTGAGTCAGCTCTACCTGTTACCAACAGATGGCGGCATTAGTCGTATACTGGCTTCCCTTTTCTGTTTATGGTAGACTCGTGTTTGCTAGTTAATTTGGAGGGGTTTTATAAATGTTATTAACCTGACATAATATATGAAGGTGGTAACAAGCATTCTATTACTTCAATTCTTACTGGTTCTTTAAGAAAGTGAAGGTGATAAAAGGTGAAGAGATGATGAATTCTGTAAGTCTGTAAGAGAAAGAGAGAACTCATGTGACACCAGAATGTTTTTGAAGGACAAACTGTAAATTGGGTAACACATGCCCTATGCAGTTAACAATACACTGCAAGAATGAAAGAAAGGAGATTGAGGAAATGGAAAATTTTGGGTCAGTCAGTTTAAAAAATGGATGCTGATTAGCCTAATATTAATTTAGGAGATGGTAAGGAGAAATCTTGGTCTGGTGAAATGGATGGGTGGTATCATAGACTTTAGGGCTGTTCTCATCAGCAGATCATCTACATATCCACACTAGGCGTCATTGGTGAGTGCCTAATATCATTCCTGAGGGATCACCAACTTGGGGAGTCATTAAGGAAGGGGGTTATTACTACTACAGGTCAAGAGTTATAGAAAAAATGCCCAATTCTAAGGAAGATCAGTGAAAAGAAGAGAAAGATGACTTGTGTTAAAGCTTTTTAAGTATCACCCGATTATTTGGTTGAAACACATTTAGACTGCAAACTTAAATAAGTCACTTAGGACTTATGAATAACCTCGTGGGACCTAACCTTTATATAGTAAACTTTGATATTATTAGGTGTTAGGTAAAGCATGGCTGTTTGATTTCCCAGATTTCATTTTACCCAGTAATTTTAACATCTGGCCTGGAAAATCTTTAATTAGAACCATTAACAGAGAGAAAATTTTATCAGTTTAAATATCACCATCTGGCTTTGCATATTTCTGCTTCCTGATAAAGATGTGGGTAATAAATAGATTAGCCAAAAGGAAGTGTATTAAAGGAAAAGAAAATGACCCGAATGGCACTTGTGGGGGTTGGCTGGGTGGCTGGTGATAGTGCAGTGTACTGATAGAAAGTGCATCCCACATGGTTGGTCTGCTTGGAGATTAACCTTCCATTGAATATCCATTAAGTGAGAAGAACTTTGGTGTGAGGCTGGTTAGTTTCTCATAGAGTGAAGTGCTAACGTGCAAGGCAAGGTCACCTGTGAGACTCACTGATTCAGTAACTTTGCATTTGCTGAAGCTACAGTTGGAGTTTCAGTCCTATTCTGTTGTCATCTGGGGAGTGAGTGACACTTTCACCTGCAGACATCTGGACCGAAATCTTTTAGTCATACTTGATTTCTCTCTCTTCCTCATCCCCAAATCTAATCTGGCACAAAGTCCGATGTATTCTCACCCCAAAATGTTTTCCATGTTACTTGCCACTGTCCTAGTTCAGACCTTTCCACCTTGGATTAAATGGAATAAACACTTGGGTTCAGGAGTCAGACCTGATTTGGGAACCTGATATCACCACCCACTCACTTTATGATTTTGGGTAAGTGACTTCTCTAAGCCTCATCTTTCTTAGTCAGAAAGTGAGGTTAGTACTAGTATCTACCTTGTGAGGTTGCTTGAATATTAAATGAGGTAACACAAGTATAGTGCTTGGATAAGTGTTAGGTAATAGAATCTGCATTGTTATAATGGACTCCCAACTGGTTTCCATTTCTCTGATTTTTTGCTTCTACAAACCATTTTTTTACTATTGTCACAGTTATTTTCTTAAAGCACTGTTTGGATTCTGTTACTCTCATGATTAAACACACACACACACACACGCACACACACACACACACACACACCCTCACACAGTAGTGGCAACAACTATAAAAGTCCTTTCCTGGCATTTCATTACCTATCTGAAATTTGTCTGTTTTGACCTCTTACACTTGGGTCCCATCCTACCTTGACAATTGGATGTTGTACTGTGCCTACTTGTTAGCCTGTGCTTCCCTTCTCATACTTCTCGCTCTCTCTACATCCATCATACACTTTTAGTTTTCTCTCTGCCTTTGGCTGCATTCCTTCTTATGAAGGAATGTTTCATTTGTCTTCATCTACTTATTCTTCAAGGCCCATCAAGTCAGACGTCATACCTTCTTTCTTCTCCCACATGTTTGTATCTCTAGCATACAACTCATTTCTACCTGCCTTAAAAGAGTTTAACTAATTGTTGTCATGCCTCTGCCACCATCACATTCTAATGTTGGGAATCTTTCCTTTCTCCATAGATCCTAATGCAGGGGACTGCATATTTGCAAGTGCTCAGGAAATAAATGCTGAATTGGATAAAATAATTATAGCTTTATTAGTCTTTATCCATTTGACAGCACTCTCAATTGCAGTGCTAATCCAGTGTTTGAGTGTTCTTCCATTTTCACTTTTGGGTCACTCATTAGGGATCAGTACATAGATGGTATTGATATTAGATTAACATAGGTGCTTTGAATTCAAAGCATGATGGGTTAGATTCCTAGGTAGGTTGACTTTTTGGTTGCTAGAAAATTGTGTAATAAAAAGATGTCACTCCACCAGGCATTGGACATCTGAATGGATGGAAAAGAGTTTATGTAGATACTCTTGAGATGAAGGGAAAGGACTCTGAATTCATTGAGGGAAGCTTAGAGAAGTGTTTTGAAGCATTTATTCAGAGAGCAATGAGGAACCACAGTAGAGTGTTAGGGAGGGGATAAGTCAAGGTGACAATCGAGGAAGGTCACTTTAGTATGTGGTGGGCACTGTTGTATACTGATCTGTTAAAGGCAGTGATATCTGCATTGAGGGAGGAAAGCTGCACTGCATATCTACAGAAATGCCTTGCAGTGAAACATATTTCTACATCACTACTCGTCACCTTACCTTAGTAGTAATAGAAGGAAGGATATTAAAAAGAATGGCTTATTAGTTCTCACTTTTTCTTTATAGAAGCTCCCTACTCTTTGAGATCATGCCAGGTGAGAACTATAAAAGAAACATCTCAAAATTATTTTTTGACCAATGCATTAGACTCTAATTTACCGTCTTTTATCTTGTATGGGCCACTGACTGGTTGAGAATCTGATGCAAGTCATGGACCCATTTTTTGTTAAGTGCATGTGTTTATGTGTTTTCTAAAATTTTCATATAATTTCAGCTAGTATATTTATCCTCCTAAAGTCCATCCATGTAACTCCTTGTTCAAATTCCCTATTTGCCAATTGTATTGGTTTTCTATTATGGCATACATACATACATAGTGACTTAACACAACACAAAATTATTATCTCACAGCTTCTGTGGGTCAGGAGCCTGGACACATGTTAGCTGGGTCGTCTACTCAGGGTCTCACTGGTCTGAAATCAAGGTGTCAGCTGTGGCTGTGATCTCATCTGAGGCTTGGGGTCCTCTTCTAAACTCATTGAGGTTATTGGCAGAATTCATGTTTTTGCAGTTATAGAAGTCCCAATTTTCTTACTGGCTATCACCTGAGAGTCACTCCCAGCTCCTAAAGACCACCCTCAGATCATAGTGATATGGTTGTCTCACAACATGTCAGCTTACTTCTTTGCAGTCAGCAGAAGAATCTTAGTCCAGTCAGTTATGATGGAGTTTTATAAATTATGTATCGAGTCAAGGGAGTGACATCCCATCATATTCACAGGTACCACCCATCCTCAGGGGCAGAAGATTATATGGGGTGTGGAATGTTGGAATCATTTTAGAATTCTGCCTACCATACCAACTCTCCGTTTTGTTAGTTTTCTAGTTTTGTTGTTATGATCTACTGGTAAGTTGAGAAAAGTTGTGAGATGTCACAAATAATATATTATCAATAAAGTACTGGGATTTACCATTTTTTCCTAATAAGAGCAGATTTATGGTTATCCCTGAAATGATGTCATTCCCCTTCATCGGCTCTCTTGAAAGGAATAGAAGTGGATGGAGTTACTTCAGTACTCTGTGGTTGGCTGAATAATGGCCCCTAAGATATCCACATCCTAATCCTTGGAACATATGAATGTTAGCTTATATGCCAAGAGAGATTTTACAGATGTGATTAAATTAGGCTCTCAAGATTTTTCTGGGATTATCTGGATGGAGCCTAAATTTAAGAAAGCAGAGGGAGATTTGACTGTAGAAGGAGGAGATATGACAATGGAAGGAGGGGGTTGGAGTGACATGAGCCAAAGAATGCAGCAAACTCCAGAAGCTGGGAAGGCAAGGAAACAGAGCCTCTGAAAGAATCAGTCCTGCTGACACTTTAACTTTACACCAGCGAAATTGATTTTGGACATCTGGCCTCCAGGACTGCGAGAGAATAAATTTGTGTTGTTTTAAACCAACAAATTTGTTCAGCAGTTCTAGGAAACAACTATGCTCTCTAATAACTACAAAATTCTAGATACACTAGAATAACATCATCACCCCACACATTTGTTAATTAGACATCTATGATGTCCAGCTACAATGTACTCAGACTATTTGGAGTCAAAGTTGGAAGAGGTTATGGAAAATATCTCTAAGAATAAATTATGTTTGGGGTGAAGAATTACTATTATGCTGTTTCAGGGAGGCTGTGGGTCTTTGAACAAAAATCTATCATGGTAATCAAAAGTAATAATAAGGAAGGGATTAAGAGAGAAAAAATGATGAGGAAATGAAGATGAAGGGTAGAGAGAAGAAAAACGGGACTGAAAAGTCCAATTTGGCTGTGCAGACTTGCTCTGTAAATAGATTATGACAAGTGGCTTCTGTTTGGGAGGATTGATGGCTCAAGGCTGGACCTCTGAGAGCCAAGAGACCTGCTAGAGGTTAACATCATTACAGAACTATTTCTTCTCCATAGCTCTGCAGGGTTGTCACATGAGCTTGCCGCGGCCTATCTTGGCTTCAGCTGCTGGGTGTCTGGAATTCCTGATCCAAGAATCTCTACTTTGCTTTTAAGCACTTTACAATGGAAAAAGTATTGAGTGTTTTAAATTTCACCAAACCTAAGTATTTTTCAAAATATTTATGATAGGGTACCATTTGAAGTAAAATTATGGTTCTTAAAACTGCAAAATATAAAGCTCACCAAAGGAAATGAAGCGGGGAGTGTAGGCACTGGGTTTGGGAATCTTAGATGTCTCAGAAAATGTTCTGCAGGGCTAAGGATTTGATTTAAGGAACTTATTTCAGTAGCAAGCCCATTTTCGGTATATTCAACTCACTTATTAAGCTGTACTTGGTGTATTTTTTTACTTTCTGTTCTGTTCCTTTTTTTTTTTTTTTTAAATTCATGTTCAGTACCATTGCTTTAATCAAAGAAGCTTCCTGGGTTGTTTTAATAGCAGTAGGGCTAGTTCCTCCAGATTGCTCTTTTTTAAAGAGTTGTCTTAATTTTTATGAATTGATAATTCTTTTCATAAGAAATTTAAAATCTGTGTATCAGTATTTCAAAGTAAAATAAGCTTGCTGGTTTTATTATTGGATTCACATTAAATTTATACATTAACTTGAAAAAAGCTGATCTTTTTGTGATAAATAGTCTTAGGTAAAAGTGAGCAATGTCTTTTAATTTGTTCAAGTTTTGGTTCAGAATTTTCAAAGATCTTTGAAAATTTAAACAAATAATGGCAGCATTTTCAATGATTAAAAAATTAATTTGGCAATTGAGGCTTTATCTCCTTTCAAGAACAGACATAGATATCAGAAATCTTTTTCAGTTGTGGCAAAACTTATCAGTTCTCTTTTGATGGTCACAAAATGATTTCACAGCCTTCATTGGACTGAATAAACATAACAAATGTGAGTGATTTTACCACAACAACTGCTACATGTACTTGAGGACCAGATGGATTATTTATAGAATTGTTATAAATGCGTGACTTGCAACTAATCAGAAAAGATTCTTAGAATCTGTTTGATTTTCACTTCTGTGGTTTTTTATTCATATGAACCAGGTCACATGACAGCAGACTTATTAATGAGTCTGCTTTTTCCGAACAGGGAGAAAATTGTCACTAATATCATCAGGTAAGGTATCATGTTTAAAAGTTCTTACCTTATATTCCCATAAGAAAAACTTTTTACATTTTAGCAAAATGACTGATAAAATATGCACTTTTGACCAATTTTTTTCTTTGGTTTTAGATTATGCTATAAAAATTTATGTTCAAACAATATGGAACGAAAAAACCCCTCAAATGAAACAGGATGGAAATAATATGGAAATAAGCTTAATTTCAGATTGTGTGTATGTGTTTGAAGGAGGAGGTTACCTGCTCTGTTTCTAAAAGCAGGGCTGTGTTACCCAAAGAACCAGGAGCAATAAGTGCTGTATAAAGGTCATAAGGACAATCTAAAAACATTGAGAGTCAAACCGGGAGATGGGAATTCTCACTCTAATGGCAGATGCAGAGCTAGAAACAGGGACTAAGCCAAGAAAGTAAGCAGTTAATAAGACAGCCTGTCTTAGTGTATTTGGGCTGTTATAACAATACCATAGACTGGATGATGTATACAAAACAGAAATTTATTTCTCAGTTCTGGTGGATGAGAAGTCCAAGATCAAGGTGCAGAAGATTTGGTGTCTGGTGAGGGCTCACTTCCTGGTTTACAGACAGACATGTTCTTGTTTTAACCTCACCAGGTGGAAGGAACCATGGAGTTCTCTGGGTTTCTTTGGCAAGGGCACTAATCCTATTCATGAGGGCTCCACCCTCATGGCCCAATCACCTCCCAAAGGCCACACCTCCAAATACCATCATATTAGAGATTAGGTTTCAACATATGAATTTGGGAGGGTCACATTCAGTCTATAGTACAGCTATGGTGAGCTTTTAAAGTGTTCCCAGGAGAGAAGAGGATCCTAATCAATTACTTAGAACAGAGGAAAAATGCCCAAAGCCCTCATCTATGGTACTTAATTGAGTATATCATACTGTTAAAGGCATAAGGTTTGGGCTAATAGTTCTACATTTAATCTAAAGATCTGGAATAGCCATCTTGTTAAGATTTGACATGCTGTTACAACTTCTTTTGTGAAACATATCTGTAACTTTTTTTTAAATGAGAAATTCCTGAATTGAAATACTAGAGGCTCTCCAACTGACAGCCAACTGATGTCTCTTTGATGTGAATTTATGTCACATTTTCTGCTGGGTGCACCACTTATTTCAGTCATAGATGGGGATTGTCATAATCTTTTCTCTTCTCTTCTCTTCTCTTCTCTTCTCTTCTCTTCTCTTCTCTTCTCTTCTCTTCTCTTCTCTTCTCTCCTCTCCTCTCCTCTCCTCTCCTCTCCTCTCCTCTCCTCTCCTCTCCTCTCCTCTCCTCTCCTCTCCCCTCCCCTCCCCTCCCCTCCCCTCCCCTCTCTTTTTTCTTTTCTTTCTCCCTCTCCCTCTCCCTCTCCCTCTCCCTCTTCCTCTTCCTTCCTTCTTCCCTTCCTTTCCCTTCCCTTTCTTTTTTCTTTTCTTTTCTTTTCTTTTCTTTTCTATTTTTAAGAAAAGATTTCTTTTGCAAAGCCTTGTTAATGGTACACTTTCATGTTGACACTAATATATAATTTTATAATTAAATTCTTTAAATAATTAAATAATTTAATTTGTAATTAAATTATTTAAATGCTGTTCACACTATAGGTAAAGTAACTTTATACTATATATTTCCTGAAAATATTTACTGCCATGGCTACATTATATCATAGTTGATTACTTTTTTGCTAGCTGTCAAGATTGTGTAGATTTTTTTCTTAGATAAGGAGCATGTCTGGAGGATTTTTATCTAGAGTTTATTGACTTCAGTCACACTTTACTGAAACATTGAATTCCTGGGCATTTCAGGGCTCTACTGGAGCCATGGTGAACAGAATGCTCATAATCAGGACCATCTCAGACCTCTCTTAGGAGAGTTCTCTCTTCTTCAGCATAGTGACTTGGCGCTCATTCCTTCAGTTGGTCCACTTGGTTACTGCTTTCTAAATGGAGCCTATTTCTGGATATTCCATAGTGCCCAGTACTGTAATAATCAAGAATAGAATTTATGTTTCATTTTCACATTTGGCTTTGGGCATTCGGAATACTGTAAAAAAAAAAAAAAAAAGAATGTAAATACAAGAAAGCAGAGTCAGCCAGGCTCCTCAGGACACAGAGGAGCACCAGCCTGAAATCCCTCCCAGCTTCTTGCCTGCGCTGAGGCAAGCCTGTGTTCTGAGCCTTCAGGTCTCCTCTTTATTGCCCAGATTTAGCCAACTACAGGAGGCTGTAGTCAAACATGGGAAAATGATGGTAAATTAAGTCATTTTCTAACAGACATTCTAAAATTGTAGATCACAGAGGGAGTGGAATCTGGAGGAAAACACACCTGATTAGGAATATTTGCAGTTAACCCTGTGTGCGATGCAAACAGGCCATTTAACTCCCCTTTTCTTAGTTTCTCCTTCAGAGACTGGAGCAGTCAACCTTGCTTCTGTTCTCCTTTTCAGAGACATGGAAAATACATAAAGAGAGGAGTACTGGATGAAGTTCCCAGGGCAGAGGAGGAAACTGTGACTGCTTTCCCCAGTCTTGGTAATGCTGGAGAAAGCTGGTTCTTGTCTAAGGAGAGCCTGAAGTTCACCATCCTGAATCCTTGCCTTTGCCAGGACTTGATTTTATTTAAAAATTCTTTGCCTACATCTTTTGCATTGCTCATCCTCTCACCCACTTTAAAAAGCATGTATTCACTCCAATATTCATTCATTTGTTCATACTTACCTTTGGGTATTTTTTTTTTTCTTTTAAACTCTAGTGTTGCTTTGAGAAGAGTATCACTCACCTTTAAGTCTAAGAGCCAAGGAATTACTAAGAGCAGTCTGTGTGGCCAGTCTTAATCCTTTCTTTAATTAGCATTAATATTATTGGCATTTTTTTTTATTTAAGACTTTTTAAAATTGTGGTTAAAAACCATACAACATAAAATTTACCATCTTAATCACTTTTAAATGTATATAGTACAGTGGTATTAACTATTTGTACATTGTTGTTGCAATAGATATCTATTACTTTTTCATCTTGCAAAACTGAAACTATATACCCTTTGGAAAACAAGTCTTGTTTTCCCATTTTCCCCAACCTTTAGTACCACCATTCTACTTTCTGTTTCTAAGAATTTGATGACTTTAGACATCTCATATAAGTGGAATTATGCGGTAGTTTTTGTGACTAGCTTATTTCACTTAGCATAATGACCTCAAGGTTCAGGCTTGTGTGACAGGCTGAACAATATTCTTTTGTATATGTATATTGCATTTTGTTTATCCATTCATTCATTGATAGACACCTGGGTTACTTCCACCTTTTGGCCGTTTTGAATAATGCTATGAACATGAATGTGCAGATATTTCTGAGTCCCTGCTTTGAATCCTTTGGACATATACCCAGAAGTGGAATTGGTGGATCAAATTGTATTTCTGCGTTTAAAGTTTTTTGAGGAACTGCCATATTATTTTTCATGGTGGCTGTACCATTTTACATTCCTACCAACAGTACACAAGTGTTCCAATTTTACCACATCCTTATCAACACTTTTTTATTTGATAGTAGTTATCCTAATGGATGTGAGAGTAACAGGTATTTTTTGAGTGCCTACTGTGTTCCAGGTAATGGTGTAGACATTGATACATTATACAGTAATATCCACAAGGGAATATTATATTCTGCCAGGTAAATAAGACAGATAAGACCTGTCCCTAATGGGCTTATTTATTTATTTACACCCCCAATGGGCTATTTTTCGATACAGTAGACATATAACATTGTGTAAGCTTAAGGTGTACAATGTACTGATTTAATACATTTATATATTGTAAAATGATTATCACCATTAGCTAACCTCTCCATCCCTTTACTTAGGTACCATTACTTTTTTTGTGGTGAGAACGTTTACGATCTCTCTTAGCAACATTTAATTATATGATATAGCATTATTAGCTATAATTTCCATGCTGTACATTAGATCCCCAGATCTTGTTAATCTTGTAACTGGAAATTTATAAACTTTGATGAATATTTTCTTGTTTCCTGCACTTCAGTTCCTAGTACCACCAATCTCTATTCTGCTTATCTTAGTTTAAGGTTTTTAGATTCCACGTATAAGTGATATCATTTAGTATTTGTATTTCTCTGTCTGACTTAATTCACTTAGCATAATGCCTTGAAAGTTCACAAACAGCAGGATTTTCTTTTTTCTCATAGCAGAATGTAATATTCCATTGTGTATTTGCCACATCTTATTCATCCATCCATTAATGATCCTGATTTTGGTTCCTTTTTATATATACCCAGAAGCAGGATGTTGGCTCATATGGTAGTTCTGTTTTTAATTTATTTGAGGAACCTCCATACTGTTTTCCATAGTGGCTGTACCAGTTTACGTTCTCACCAAAAGTGCACAAGTGTTCTCTTTTCTCTACATTCTCACCAATACTTGTTGTCTCTTGTCTTTTTGATGATATTCCCTAATTGGCTTACTTAAATATGTGCTATAAGATGGTTTCCCATTAGTAATGATAGTTTTGAGCTGAGTACACATGCCCACTTTTTTTTTATCTGATATCTTTAAAAAAATTTGATATGGTTTATACTTATAGTATAGCTGGATAGGGTTAAGAATGTAATTTCTGTTTGGGCAAGAAGGACAAACTAGCATATCTGGAATTCCCCTATGACCTTATTCGCATTAGCAAACACATTTCTAAGTAATCTGTGGGTAAATAAAAAATGTTTGCTTTCTGTCTGAATGGACAACTGACTAGTTGGCTTTGCAAGTGAGTTATTCAGGAAATAACAGACTAGTTTTCAGACTTGTTTTGCAAAGTCTTAGGAGTTTTTGACTGCTGCAGTCAGAGTGCTGGGCTTGAACAGTGGCTAAGATTCTAGTCCCAGATAGCAAATAGATGTCAGGGCTCTTACCAACTTCAGTTGAGTGGTAGTGGCTGCCTGGATTGCAGTGTTGTGAAGGATTTTGAGGTCTTGTGCTGGGGTCAGGGAAAGAGGGCTAGAATTTTAATGGTTGCCATGGATGAGAAAGGGAGAGTGGTAGTATGTGTGCTTTACCTGCTTTCTAGGTCCATTTGGAAACTGTTCTCAAACATGAAACCATGGCCTTCATTATTCCTTTTTCCGTATTTCTCATAATGTTATAGTGGAACAACCTTATTGTTCTTTTTTCTTTTCTGGGCTGGAAGGAAACACTAGACCAGAAGAATAAGAATGGCACAAAATAAAGAAGTAGGTCCTTTCCTTCAGGATATATCAGTAGGTTATTGTTGCTCAGTGGGCCGACTCTGATTATGATAACCTTAAGATAATCTTGGGCTACAATACCAAAAGGGCAGATAGCAGCTAAGGGAGCAATTACAATCAAAAGTCTGTCTAATTAAGAGACAAAGCTGGAAATTCTTTTTTGGTCTTGGTACTATGACATTTTAGAAACAAAACATCTGAGACAGAAGAGGTGACTGCAAATGGCACCAAATTCTACGTGTTCTGAAATATGTACTTAAAGTGCTACTCTTAAGTCTGTGTTCTGAGAAAATCAATTTGGTGTGTGAATTTGCAGTTGCTATGACAACTAGGGGCTGCAGCCCACTGACTTGTGCTCTTAAGGAAAACAAGAGTTGATGTTTATGGATGAGAACCAAGTACTGCCTTAGAGAAAGAGTGAGCCAAGAATGTGTTCAGTTAAGGTCCTCACCTTGAGCTTCTGAGGAAATAGGTTCTCTCATACTCCATTGTCATCTTCTGCCTTTTGGGTTAAGGCCTCCAATAACTTTAACTAGGTGAAGTATCTGTATATACTTCAGGAAGAAAATACCCAAACAGGAATATCAGTTTGAGTGGAAAAATTATTATTATTATTGTTATTGTTATTATTATTATTATTAATTTATTTTATTATGGTGACATTGGTTAACAAAATCCACTAAGTTTCAGGTGTACAATTCAACAGTAGAAAAAAATTATTTTAAGTAGACAGTTGACATGAAATAGTTTGTTTATAACTTCAGGATAAGGAACCCTGTCTTGCTCTGGTATTCAAATTTTTGAAGAAATTATGGAAACAAGAATTTCTGACTTAGTAGTGCTTCCTTGTTTCTGGTCTTTTGGGGCTTATGTTTTCTTAATTGATTTCATTCGAAGTAACATAGCCTGTGTTGAACCTTGGAAGCTCTCCACATGTTGGGAAATTATTTACATCCAAATTGTGAATATTTTTCAGGAAGAGGATAAACTTATTGAACAGTAGTTTCAAATCTCAAATGTTTTTGGGGATCAGATTATTTCTCATTTCAGTGAATGACACCATTATCTATCCAGTTGTTCACGTAAGAAACTTAGCAGTTATTTTTGACTTTTTCTTTCACTCTCCACAGGTAATCTGTCAGCAAATACATGTTCTCCTAACTGGTCTCTCTTTTACTGCTTTTTATCATTCATTCTCTCCACAGCTAACAGGATCTTTTATATGTAAGTAACAATATAGAGATCTCACATATCATATTTTCCCAAATGGTGACATCTTGTATGATTATAGTATATCATGACTCGGAAGGATATTGACATTTGATACATCGAGATACAGAACATTTTCATCACCAAAAGAATCTTTAATAACCACCCCTACTTCCCTTCTACTACACCCTTACCTTAGCTCCCAGCAAACCCTAATTTGTTTCCCATTTCCATAATTTTTTTTTCAAGGATTTTTTTTATAGGTGGAATCATACAGTATCTATGTCTGGAACTTCTAGAATTATTTTGAAAGAGTGGTGATAGTGGATGTCCTTGAATTGCTCTTGATCTTTGGGAGAAAGCATTCAGTCTTTCACTATTAAGTATAATGTTAGCTATAGGTTTTTGTTAATTGAGGAAGTTCCCCTCTATTTCTATTTTTCTGAGACTTTTTTGGGGACTTTTTATTGTAAGTGGGTGTTAAAATTTGTCACTTGCCTTTTCTTCACTGATAAAATTATGATCTTTATTAGTGTATTAATATAATAGATTACACTGGCTAATTTTCAAATATTAAAATCACCTTGGGAATGGTGTATAATTATTTTTATGTATTGTAAAATTCTATTTGCTAACATTTGTTAAGGATTTTTGTGTATATATTCATGAAGGATATTGCTCTGGAGTTTCCTCCTTCCTTCCTCCCACTCTTCCTTCCTTCCTCTTTCCTTCCCCCTCCACCCACTCCCTTTCTTTCCTTCTCTCTCTCTCTCTTTTTTTTTTTTGTACTTTTTTTGGTTTTTGTATCAGGATAATACTAGCTTCATAGAATGAATTTAGAAATATTCCTTCTTCTTCTATTTTCTGAAAGAGATTGTACCAAATTGGAATTGTAGGATTATTTAAACATTTGATTGACTTCTTTAGTGACATTGTCTAGGCCTGGATATTTCTTTTTGGGGAAATTTTTTAAAGTACAAGTTAAATTTCCTTTATAGTTATAGGATTGTTCAAATGATTTGTTTAATAATTGTATGAGCTTTCATAGTTTTTGTTTTTTGAGGAGTTGGTCCATTTCATCTGTCAAATTTATATGTATAGAGTTATTTCCTTACTATGCTTTTGATGCCAGCAGGGTCTTTGTTGATATTCCATGTTTCATTCCTGATATTGATAACTTGTGCCTTCTCTTTTCTTTATTAGTATTGCTACCGTTTTTCAACTTTATTGATACTTTCAAGAATCTTTCTTCATTTTTTGTGTTGTTCTGTTTTAAATTTCACTGATTTCTACTCTTTTATTATTATTATTTTGGCTTATTTTCATTTTCTTTTTGTAGGTTCTTGAATTGGGATCTCAAGTTATTGACTTTCCTCTTTTCTAATGTAAGCACTTAATGCTATAAATTTTTCTCTAAGCACTGCTTTAGCTGTGTTCCACAACTTTTGATGTGTTGTATTTTTATTTTTATTTAGTTCATATTATCTTTTGATTTACCTTGAGCCTCCCTCTTTGATCCAAGGATTATTTAGAAATGTATTGTTTAGTTTGTAAATATTTGGACATCAGTTGCTGAAAGAGAGGTGTTGACATTTCCAACTGTAACTGGGCATTTGTCTATATCTGCTTTCAGTTTTATAAGTTTTTGATTCATATATTTGATTCTTTGATGAATACCCATTTAAGATTGCTATGTCTTCTTGTTGAATTTACTTTTTTACCATTACATAATGTTTCTGTCTATCTCTGGTAATTTTTTGTTGTTGTTCTAAAGTCTGCATTATCTGATAATATAGCCACTCCTTTCTTTGATTAGGTTTGCATGGTACATTGTTTTCCATCCTCTTACTTTT
Source organism: Cynopterus sphinx (assembly GCA_030015415.1). Lineage (NCBI taxonomy): Eukaryota > Metazoa > Chordata > Mammalia > Chiroptera > Pteropodidae > Cynopterus > Cynopterus sphinx. Next base: position 86,130,314 of record CM057384.1, on the reverse strand, counting down.
AACCCATGTGTATCTTTATGTTTGAAAAGAGTTTCTTTGAGATAGTGTATGGTTGGGTTATATTTTTTATTCTCTCTGCCAGTCTCTATCTTGTAATTGGTATATTTGGCCCATCTGCATTTAATGTAACTATTTACATGTTAGGGCTTAAGTCTACTATTTAACTTTTTGTTTTCTGTCTGTTCGCTCAGATATTTTTGTTTCTCTCTTTTTCCTGCTTTCCTATGGATTACTTGATCATTTTTTAGAATTCCATTTTTATTTATCTATAGTGTTTTTTACTATATCCATTTCTACAGTTTTTTTAGTGGTTGCTCTAGGCATTACATTATAGACATATCATAGTCTACTGGCGCCATCATTTTACCAGCTCATGGTATAGAAACTTTATCTTTTTTTACCCTTCTTATTTATAATTTAATTATTGTAAATATTTTCTCTATAGGCATTTAGAACCACATCAGACAGTGTTGTAATTTTTGTTTCTATCATCCAACAAAATTTAGAAATCTAAGAGAAGAAAAACGTATTTCCTGTATTTCTACTATTTCTGTTTTCTCTTCTCATTACTCTAAGATTCTTCTTTTATTATTTTCTTTCTGTTTAGGAGAAATTTCTTTAATTCTTTTAGGGTAGGTCTGCTTTCCCTTCATTCTTTTTCACTAGATAAATGATTCTCGTTTGACAGTTCTTTTTTTTCAGTACTTGAAAAATGTTGTGCCACTTCTTTCTGGACTTCATGATTTCTAGTGAAAAATCCACAATCATTTAAATTTCTTTTTTTTTTTTTTTTGCTATAGGTAAGATGTCATTTCTCTCTTACTATTTTCAAGATTTTTGTCCTTGTCTTTAGTTTTCAAGCATTTGACTATGATGTGCCTTGCAGTGGACTTCTTTGAGATGACCTTTTGAGTTCACTCTGCTACTTTAATCTGCATATTTATACCATTTGCAAAATGTGGGAAATTTTTAGCCATTATTCCATCAAGTACTTTTTCAGCCTCATCTTTCTCTTCTGCTTTCAGAACTCCATCTTATATAGTTCCACAGATCCCTGAGCCTTTTTTCACTTTTTCAATATTTTTTCTCACATGTGTTCAGATACTCGTAATTTCTATTCTGTATTCCAATTCACCATTTTTTTCTATTTGCTCAGTTATGCTATTGATTCCATTTATTGAGTTTTTTTATTTTGGTTATTATATTTTTTGAGTGCTAAACTTTTCATTTGTTCTTTATATTTATATTTATATTTTGTTGCCGAGACATTCTATATTACTTATTTCAAGAATATTCATAATTGCTTACTGGAACATTTATGCTGCTTTAAAATACTTGTCAGATAATTCTAACCTCTGTCATCTTGGTGTCAGCATCTATTGATTGTCTTTTTTGGTTCAGTTTGAGATTTTCATGATTCTTGTCATGATGAGTGATTTTCATTTGAAACCTGGATATTTGGGGAATTATATTATGAGACTCTAAATCTTATTTCTCTTTTCTTTCTTCGTTGGTGCTTTATAACATCACTGTGACAGGAGAAATGAGTGTGCTGCTTTGTTACAGTCAGGTGAGGATAGAGGCCCAAGTTCCTACTCAGACAACAGGGGGACTGGGTAGTGTGGTATCTGTGGCTCTCCACTAGGTTCCTATTGACACCTCTCTGGGTGTGAGGGATAGAAGTGCCACATTATCACTCTCTTTATAACCTCCTTAGACCCCACAGGAGGCTAGATGTCTGGGACCCCCCACTTGGCCTTTCACGGCATGGATGTGGGTGGAGTCATGGCGTTTCTATGCCATTTGGCTAGAGTAGTTGTCTAAAAATTTTCTGTCTCGGTAGACTGCCCCTTTCCTATTTCCTTTGGTTGAAGGGGCAAGCTCGTTTGTTCAGTTTGTTTTGTTCAGTTTGCCTCTGCCCATTGGCATGTCCAGGTTGCTGACTTTTTTCACCTCAAGGTCTGGGATACATGATGCAAAATGAAAACCCAGATAATTCACCACTATCCAATTCCCTGGTCCCAAGGTTCCTATTTCTTCTAGCTTCTCTTGTGCCCTGTAGGGGCACTGCTTATCACTACCTGAAACTATCCTTTTTGTTACATTTTAGTTTTTCTCTTACTTCTAGATCTTATCTAGTAGGAAAAGTAAGTTTAAAAGTCCATGAATGGGAAATTCAGTTTCTTACTTGCAGTAATTGGGTTTCTGCTTCAGATTCTGGAGACAGAGACTCACATGAGAGCAAGGACTTCATGTGATTTGATCTTTCTGAGCGCTCTGGTCAGACTTCAGTAACTTGATTACAAGTTACTTTATAAATATATACAAGTGAGGCCATTTCATGCTGGCTTTTGTTCCCTACTGTTGAACTTGCGGGACTGGCCTGTTCTAGAAATGGCCTCTCAGTGAGTGGCATCTTAGCCAAGCCTACTTCCTTCTCTGTCTGAGGCCACTATGGAGTTGCTTTCCTGGTGCTGGCGATGCACAATTCTGAGGAGTTGGTACTTGGGGTATAGTTAGAATTGTGGGGAGAGCAGAGGGACCAACTCATCTCAGTTTGCTCAGGATTTTTCTAGTTTCAACTTGAAAATCCTGCATCCTACAAGCTCCTTCAGTTTTGGGAAAACCAGTATGGTTGGTCACCTTGGGAGAGTCTGAGAGTTATCTCAGCACCTTTCCTGGTTAGATAGGGAGGGAAGAGATTGTTGAGAGGGTGTCAAAGTGGTCTGAGATCATTGAGGGGCTGTCTAGGTTCAATTCTTCAAAGCCTAGTACTTTTGGGGCAGTGTTTTAGCATATGTTCTCTTTAAACCAAGGAAAAGGATGAGCACTTTCTTGGCCAGGATCTATATATCTTAGAGGTCTTGCTCCGTTTTCTCACCTGATTTATTTTTTTTCCTGTTGTAGGAGGGGTTGAGGGCAAGTGGGGAGGGGCTTCCATTAGGTTAACAGGAACAGTTTGGAAGAAGAGTCCTTGATCTTTGGTTTGTCCTGTATCTGGTGAGAACCATGAACGCTATCTAGTTGTGGTTTGGATACTGGGGTAGTTGAAAAGCCAAACCAAGAGCTATTTAATGCAAACTGAGGTTACATACACATTTTATAGCAGTGTTTCCCAAAGTATGATCTGATGTTACCTTTTTCAAGATCACATGGGGCTTATTAAATACAGATTTGTAGGCCCAATTCCACAGACTATGTATAGATCAGCAGGTTTGGGAAGAGGACCAAGAAACTACATTTTTGTAAGCACCTCATGTAACTTTTATGAATCCTGACATTAGAGGATCATTCTTCTGCTGCTCTATTTAGATGATGTCCGGAGGATACTTGGGGAAACCAGTGTCTGATTTTACTTCTTGTTGGAAGGGCCATAAAACAAAGTATTTGAGGGACTTTATTTTATATAGTTGATCCTTTGCACAATGTGGGAGTTAGTGGGACTGACCACCGCAAAGTCAAAACTCTGCATTTAACTTTTGACTTCCCCAAAACTTAACTACTAATAACCTGCTGTTGACTGGAAGACTTATCAATAACATAAACAGTCAACGAACACATATTTTGTATGTTAAGTATATTATATTCGTACAAAAAGTGGCTATAGAAAATAAAATGTTTTAAGAAAATCATAAGAGAAAATACATTTACAGTATTTATTGAAAAAAATCCATGTATAAGTGGACTCATGTAGTTCAAACCCATGTTGTTTAGTAGTCAACTGAATTATTCCTGCTTATTGTGTGGCATTAAGGTTTGAGTAAAATTTAGAAGAGCAATGGTAGGAATCCTCTAAATGCCTTACTGATATTTTCCTTCTTTTAGCAATGGAAAGAGAGAGAATTTCAGTGGAAAGTGACAGAATAATATCTTCATAGCTGTTTAACAGCTTTTACTCTCATCTTTACAAGGATTGAAGGGAAAATTAAATGAGGGAGGTAGTCAAAATCACATAGAAAAGAAGATAACACTTGCTACTTGGTGTTCTGAAACTGGGCCCAATTCCCAAGAGGTCTTTGAGCTATTTTTTGTTGAAGTCAGCATTTTTTTTTTTTCTCTGTTCACCGCACCTGCTGCCACCAGATGTCTGGTATTTTAAAAATATCTACTTTAGAGAGAGACTCGTTGCATTGTAAATCCAGATGACATCTTAGCTGGGAATTTGGCTTGCTTTCCCACCTCAGGCAGAGCTATGCTCATGTAATAATCTTTTACACTAGCAGAGAGTGCTATTGATCTGTCAGTCTACTGGTGTGTTCCAACTCCAGATGATTCTATGAGTGGCTGATTCAGTGTAACTGGGGCCGATCTGGGACTCTGTTTCAGTTGATGGCAACTTTAATAGTGGTGGTGGTTTATGGGGTGGGAGTGGCTGAACCGGAAGTCTCTTAATGTTCAGGATTAAATTGGGTCCCTATGTTAGTCTAACAATGACCCAAACTAAGGATAATAATACTTATTTAGAAGTATTATTTTTTTTTCTTGATTACAAGTTACTTTATAAATATATACAAGTGAGGCCATTTCATGCTGGCTTTTGTTCCCTACTTGCAGGAAACAGCCCTCTTCAGATTCAGATGGGGCATTTTATACCTGCCCTCAAAAGTCTGGATGCCCATGTAACAGCCACATTTACTTCCTCTTTCATTTCAGCTATTAGGCTCTAATTCCACATCTGCTGGTGCCTTCTTCATCTAAACTGGATCTCCCCTATACTATCTTCTAGTGAATTTCCTTCCCCCAAATACACAGAAATTTGTCTTTTTTCATCTCCCTGTGTTCAAGACACAGGCTAAAGTTTCTCATAAAGTCTCTGCATTTTTCTTTCTTTAACAAAGGGGCTTGGGCAGGAGCTATGGAACTTGAGTCCTCCTAATATAAAATGATCCAAGGTCCTATATTATATGGTGAATCAGGAACACCATAGCTCAGTCACATGATAAGAGTATGAACTTATCATAGCAATAAAAGTGACAACATGAAGAGGTAAAAATAGGTTCTGGAAGTATCGTGATATGGTGTAGAGCTGATGGCTTTGATTATTACCTTTCCAGCACGGAATGGCAGATACCTATGCTTTGTCATAATTAACCTGTACAATCAGGATGATTTCACAGATACTTGCTTCAATTAACTTTGGTAGGAAATGAAATTATAATCTCATCTAAAATAATTTCATAATGACTGTCTGTGTATCATGATATTTCATTGTTTAAAGTAGTGTGTATTTTCTGAAATGATAATCCACATTCATCTCTGGTATCAAGTGTTATATCTTCATTATTATTAATTATCATCGAATAAAATCTTATTAAACAATAATAAAATTCTTATTATATATATTATTTATACAATTTTATTATTTTTTATTCTATAAAGAAAGCACTTTAGACATTATTTAAAATAGCTAATTTAAACCAAACCAAAATCACGAGGTCTTGAGGAGGTCATGAACATTCCAGTTTCTGTACTATACCTTGAGATTGTTTGAGAGTCTGGACCTACTTGGGTTATTGCAGATGGAAACAGATCCTCTACAAGAGTTGGTTTTGCTCAAGGAATTCATCTGAGATCTACCAGATTCAGCATTGTAGCTCATTTAATGTTTGATGTCCTATGAGGACTGCTTCTGGTGGGTCTTATGTATAGGTACTTGTTGACAGTGAGTATTTTTTGTTTATCCTTTTTTTTTTTTGCTTATTTTATACTTTTATTTATTAACTCTTTGTCCTGTACTTGATAATATTCTGCCTATTGTTGGACTAGGAAAATTGCATCCTTTCTCAAACATAAAGCAGAACAACAGAGGTAAAATCTATACTTACCCCAAAGGGAGGTACTTATATGTTTCTAGGTGTGCAAAGGGTGAAAAGTTCATTTCTCTCTCTCAGTCTCTTCATACATTTGAGAAAACAAAAATGCATTCTGAAGGGTCTGCTCAAGTAAAGGAGATGAGTGTTGAAGATAGTGTCAGAGACAGTGGGACGTTTCCTAGTAGCCTTTCTTGTGCTTTTCATGACAATAGAAATCCTGGGTTTTAGATGAGCACAGGGATGCCCAGAGTAGACAGGCTCCATGGCAACCAATGTGGTCATGTGACCAATGCAAAACATCACGTGATAGCTTCCTGGAATTTTCCTTAAAAACAGTTGACACGTGCTGCTTTTTTCCTCTGTTTATTCATCTCTTCTGCTCTGTTGCCTGAAATATAGATCTGTTCCATGGAGTTTTAGTTGCCACCTTAGATTGTGAGGATGGGGGACCTGTATTTGGGATGGTGGAACAGTGATCTGGAAGGATGTTGAGAATTTTGTGGGGCAGAGGCCCTGTAAACCAGCCCTAGACCATCTCTGGATTTTTATAGGAGAAAGACATCTTTGTCTTGCTTAAGCTATTTCGTTTCTTAGTCTCATCTAATCATAAGTGATACAGTAATACACTTTAGGAAGGGAGATTTTGTAACTTTTCCTGGATGCTTATTTTAGGGTTTAATCATCCTTAAGGAAAAAATATTCATTTTTATTTTTTAAAAAGTATCTTTGGTACAATCTATTCCTGTTTCTTCTTGTTTAAATCTCTAAAAATGAAGACGGTTGACTTCTTCCTTATAATAAACTTTGTGGATTATAAGATTTTTGTTCTGCCTTAATTTTATAGCTTTTTGTCAATCAGTGGATTTAGAACTTTATTTTATGAGAAATATTCATAGCTAGACTCTTGTTTTAGTAAGAGAATCAGCTAGTGCTAGGCTTGGAGTTATAATTATGCCTGTAATTTGTTGTTAGTGGATTATAACAAGCTTGCTCTTAGCTAAATGAATAAGCTGTTTGCTGAACTGTGAAAGAAGTGTAAGTACAGGAAAAATGTACTTATACTATAATATTAGGGGAGAATTAGTAGGAAATGGGTGTGTGTATGTGTGTGTGTGTGTGTGTGTGTGTGTGTGTGTGTGTAAGAGAGAGAGAGAGAGAGAGAGAGAGAGAGAGAGAGAGAGAGAGAGAGAGAATATATTCAAAACAAAACACTTCATGTTCAATTGCTGCCCTGCTTTATGGCTTCTTGGGGACAGAAGGTTCGTCCCAGTGAGGGAACAGTGTCAGTCAGATTCCTCTGGTACATGAAATTGGGGCCCATATCTGAGATGCCAGACACACACCTATGCCATCTGTCTTTATGCTCTGATTTAGTCAGGAGACTACATTCCCTGTAAAACAGTCACTAAAAGCAACCTTTCAGAGAAATGTAATTAAATACATATGACAACTTCCCTCATTTCTGTGCCCCATGCCTTTGGGCACTCACTGACTGACTCACTTTTTAAAAAAAATAGATTCATTGAGGTATAATTCACTCACCATATAATTCATCCCTTTGAGTATACAGTTCAGTGGTTTTCAGCATAGTCACAGAGGTGTAACAGCCACCACCACCATCAATTTTGGAACATTTTCATCACTCCAAAAGAAACCAGGTGCTCCTTGGCATTCCTATTTCCCTCCAGTCCCCTTCCTACACCAGCCGAGGGCAACCACTAACCTACTTTCCATCTCTAGGAATTTGCCTATTTTTGGATATTTCATACATATGAAATCATATAATATGTGGTCTTTTGTGACTGGCTTCTTCACTTAGCATTTGTTTTTGAGATTTATGCATATTGTCGCATATATCAAAACGTCATTTTTCTTTTGGCTAAATAATATTGCATTGTATAGACCACATATTATTTGTCAGTTCATCAGTTGAACATTTGGGTTGTTTTCACTTTTTGATTATTGTGAATATTGGTGCTACAGACATTTGTGTGCAAGTTTCCATGTGGACCTATGTACAAGTTTTCATTTCTCCTGGTTATATACCTAGGGATAGAATTGCTGGATATGGTAGGCGACAGAGTAGTTTCCTGCTCAGAGAGAAGCGATGGGGACTGACTGAGAAATGGGTAAACTTTGCCCTTGAGGAGGATATTTAAAATCTTCACATCGGAGCTGTAAACTTTGGTTGCCAAGATTTCAGGTGGGGTGGGGACAGTGCTAATAAAGTCAAAGCAGTAAGTGAATACATTTTATAACAGGGAAACTGAATTCCATTATATAGATTTGGCTTAAGTAGCTATTCTCAATTTAATTTTTGACCAGAGTCTGTCAAGCAAATTATGCCCTTAAGTTTTTTCTAGGTGTGTCCTAAGCTCATTTTTCCATTCTGAGAAGTGTCACTTTTCCCTATAGACACCTGCAGCCTGTAGAATCTCCTAGATTCTACCCCAGAGCACTGGTTATCTTTGTAAACTCGTTTCCTGCATGCACACCTAGAAGCTGGACATTTTTTCTGAACACATAGCTTCCTTACTCATGCCACATTTTTTCATGGATCCATTCCCTCCAGAGTCAAAATGGTTTCCAGCAACACATCCTGGTCCTTGTTCTCACCATCAGGAGCTGCATTGTCACGTGTTGTCTCATCCTGTGGAAGCAGCATGGTACAGTGATTACATCCTAGACTCTAAAGTCTGACAGCCTGGGGCTGAATTTCAGTCCTATCGCCTCTTATTTCTATAAACTAATGGCTCAGTGCCTCAGTTTCCTCATCTGTGAAATGGGGTTAAATAGTTCTAATCTCATGGAGTTCTTGTAAATCTCACATGATACATGGAAAGACTTAGGGAGATAGTAAGTGTTCACTAAATGCTGGCAAATAGCATCATTCTTTCCAGTGTTTGCACACTGTATTTTCTTATATTCCAGTTATCCCAGCCTAGACAAACAGGTCCACATACGATGTGGGGGGAAGGCAGTTTTGCTATGTACTCATCCAAGCTGAAGAGCCTCTGCCCTCAGGTTCTCATCAGGGTGAAAGCAGTGTTTTCCCATGGGGCGTGCCGGTGTCTCCTTAAACTCCTTTTTCATTTTCCTGATTCTTTATAAACAAGGGCAGGCATTTTGATTTTATAGGAGCAGAGGGAAATCACACTCTTCTGATTACTCGTCCTGTTCCCCCTGGTCAGAAACCATGTCTGGCACTTTTTAGCCCTGCTACTCTCTCAACCGATGCTAAGTCTGTGACCCCCCTCTAGGTCCACGTTGGCTGCCCTTCTGGCTGGTAGAGGGCGGACTCTGGCTTGTGCTCACCCCCATGAGCAAGGAAGGAAACCTGAGAGCAGCATCCTAAGTAGCACTGACCTCAAGCAGAGCAGGAAATGCCTGTGCCTCATCCACCTCTTGCTTTAGTGTCTTTCTCTCTCTTTTGTTTCTCCTTCGCAGACAAGGTGTCAGTGTCAGCAAGATGCATGCCAGTCAGGCCTTCGCCACTCAAACACCTGCCTGTTCTCATTAAGGATGTTCCTATCACCCTGTTGTCAGTGCTAGAGCACAATCAAAGTTTTATCTCTCTACTTCTCAAGTATTAAGGGCCAAAAAACAACTTCAGAAACATTTGTTATTTTAACAAAAGACTTTTGGAAATAAAAAAATTAACCCCTAAAAATGACATTTTCAGCATCATAACAAGCTGGTTAGAAATAGAGAGGTAGGGTGTGTGTGTGTGTGTGTGTGTGTGTGTGTAAACATATTTTCCCTTTTACTACTTAGTTAGTTACACATATTTATTATGCCATCCCTCAAGTCCACTTTACTGGAGGTAATCAATGTTGACATCCTGGGATATATCTTTCCACATATTTTTTGTGTGTTCCTATATGGACATCTTACACTTTTTCCTAATGATGGACATTCAGGTTGTTTTCAATTTGGGGATCATGTTCAACCATCCTTGTGCAAATACAATTGAAATATGGTCTTATCTATAGATCTTTTAATTTGTAGAATAGTTTCATAAAAGTAGGACTGCTCCAGGACTGCATTTAATAGATACTGCTGGGTTACTTTCCAGATATGTATAGCAATATACTTGCTCACCAAAAACAAAGATGTTTATATCCTCATGCCCTTTAATAATGGATCTTACACATTTTATTTTATTTTTTTGCCACAGACTGATAGAAAATGTTCTCTCCTTTTAATTTTAATTTGCATTTTTGCCGTTTCCTTAAGATATACCATGTTAGTGGTCAGGGTTCCCTCTTAGAGGCAGATCTGGATGGCACCTTTGCAACTGGTTTTAGGCCCCCATGGCTTCAGTTTTCTCCAGCCAGGAGCGAAAGCAGCAGCTTCAGTGAGCATGATGGATTTTAATCATAGAAGCTGATGTGCACTGTATGAATTTAAAACTATCAAAATGATGGATTTCATGTAAATGCCACTGGAAAGATTACAAGAGCGAGGAGGAAAGAATAGATAATGTGTGTGCAGAGATGCTGTGAGTGTTCTGGCTTCACCCTAGCTCTGCAGTGACCATTCTGTAGGCACAATTCTGCCTTGCTCTGCTGTGCTCTCTGCAGAACTTACAGGAGCTGCCTGCATGAGGGGAGGACCTTCCAGTGGCTGGCATGGTGGGATTAGAGAAAGGAGCACATGGATTGGTAGGGACTTCCCAGAGTGAGCAGCTTTCAAGCCTTTCTTATACCCTTCCTGTTATAACTAGGTTCATCTTCCTGTGTGTGCCCCTTTCCTGAGGGTTTTTTCTTAGCTCTTTAGCACCCCTAGGTCCTGTCCTTTAGGTATGGAAATCTTTCAGCCGTTTTCCAAAAGTTTACCCCCATCAATGTCCTTTGCTGAATAGTGAATGGGTTTTTCTAAAAGCGACTTTCCATCTCTGCTTCCAGTCAACATCTCTGCTTCTAGTCAGCACCTTTAACTCCCTCATCCCCTGCTCTGCTCTGGCTTGCTCATATTGGATGACTCTTGGACCAGAGTTGTACTTTGATATTAGGGGACTTCTTTGTTGTGCATTGTAGCTTTCCTCTAAGGCATAGGTTTTCCTTCTTTTTCTCTCTCCTGCCACTCTTCTTTCTCTTTTCAACAAGCAACCTAGAAGCAGTCATCCCAGTACAATATATGCTAATACTTTCTTGGAAGTGCTTTTCCCCACATAGGCAGTGAGTGTGATCTGGGAGACAACACTGAGTAGGACAGTCTGCCTGACCCAAATAGTTAACTGAGTTTATGGTGGATTAGAGCAATGTTTGATCCTAAACTAGCTGGATTACTTTTCAGAAATCTTATAGTAATTCATTTTGAAAAGTATATGCCCTACAAAGGATGCCTCATTCATGAAGCACAGGGCACTAGGCACAGAGATTATTCTTTGTGGGTCTTCATATAACTTTTCACCCATAGCAAAAATTAATGAGAAGTGATAGCACCTGCTGCAGGCAAGAATTCAGAGGAAAGGTTTTATAGGTAGACTTGGAGATATTGTGGGTTTGGTTCTACACCACTGCAATAAAACAAATATCACAATAAAGCAAGTTGTAATCTCTCTTTGCTGGTGAATGGTCTTCAGTTTGTAAAAAATGCAACATCTATGATGCAACATCTGTGAAGCACAATAAAGCGAAGCACAGTAAAACGAGGTATGCCTATATATACATTGCTGGTAGAACTGAGAAATCAGTATCAGAGAAGTAAAAACACCAGAAAATAAGTACATATGTACAACAATATTTGTTGTGTTATTGTTTATAATGGCAAAACTCCATAAACAAAGCAAATACCCACTTGGAGTATGAAGTGAATAAACTGACATTCACACCATGGAGCAGGGGATTTCTCTACTGTGTATTCTATATATAGAAAATTAAACTTTATGTTTATGAAAAATAATGACAAACCACCATATATGTCAGTAAACACAGTGTATCTGTTTATATGTGACTAATATTGAGAATGAAGAAAGCTGTGTTCACATTGGTTGCTTAACAGGATAGTGTCCACCAAGAAACAGCATGTGCAAATGATATACCATTTACATAAAATTATTTTTATATGCAGAAAGAGATGTATTAAAAGATGATGACCAGAATGTTAATCATGTTTATCTGAGGGTGGTGGGATTTCAGGTGGTTTTCCTTTGTTTCCACACTTTTCTGAACTATTTTAATTTATAGCAGTGACCATATGATTTGTTTAAAGGAAAACAGAAATAAACTGAAACTACTTTCATTGTAAAAAAGCAGAGGTAGAGGAAGGAAATGTAGAATTTGTCTAGCCAGAACTGTACTTCTGGGTTCCTTCAAATTTGGGGTCTAAATAGGATCCTATAAAACTAGTAAGCATAGAGCTCATGGGATGTGCTCCCCTATGTTTGTTCATTTTTCCGTTTGTTTTTCAGTCATCAAATATGTATCTAGCATTTATAGCTACCAGGTACTACTTTAGGTATTAGAGCTGTAGTGGTAAAAATATTAGATGCAAACCCTGCCCTCATAAAGCTTATACCATTTAGTGGAGATTGGTACAGATAATTATCTAGCCACTTATCAATTCCCGGTAAGTGCTATAGACAGCAAATAATCAGTATGATGAGAAATACCAGGAGGACCTGCTTTGGATCAGAGGTAGTAATGGTCAGGGAAGGCTGTTTTTTTGAAGAAGACCTGAAAAATGAGGTGAACTGAGGGAGGATGGGGTGGAGGGCAGAAGGGTCACTAAAGGCTCTCAGTCAGGTAGCTTTGAAATTTTAGGGATTCAAGAGAAAGTCAATAGAAGATGCTGCACTCTCTTGTCCATAGCACTACTCTAGGGCGCACAGTTCACATTCAAAGTCATAGAATTGTATTTAATACAATTAAATAACAGATGGCAGTGAAGGGGCAGCTTTTTTAATTGGCCCAAGAACCAGTGGCTGGGCAAGCTGGACTTTTGTATTTGTCTTTATAAACAATGGAGAAGCAATAGAAGTTTTCATAAAGGGGAGTGATATTCCTGATTGCTTTAAAAATGATCATTTTCTGAGATGGATAACACTGGAGGAGGGGGAGATTTGGGGAAGAAGGTCAGAAGTTTAGTTTTGGACATGTTACGTTTGAGACACTCCTGAGAGTCCTATGTGGAGAGGTTGGGTGGGTATATGGGTATCTTGTTGGTATGTGAATATCTGGGTCTAGGACTCAGATAAGTGGTAAAGTGGCACAATAAACATGGAAACCATTAAAATCTGTGGAAGATCAGTAGTCTGACTTAATCTGGGGGAACATAGCATGAGAAGGACTGAGATTGAACACTGATATGGGAGGAAAAGCTGGAAGAAGGAAACTGAGAAGTGGCCAAAATAGTACAACCAGGAGAGTGTACGCCAGACTTAGGTGTTACTAGCAGTTTCTAATATCCAAATGAAACAGAACCAAGGCCTTTGAATGATCAGGTTAAGATCATCCCATGAAGGAAAGGTGGATGCTGCCACTGTCAGGTCCTCACTACTATCGCACAGATCTGATCTTTGGGGTTAGTGACTGATGTGCCTTGATTATGGTTTTTATGTTCCTTTAAACAGCCACTTATCAGGGCAAATCACATTTTGTCAGTCAAGTAGCTACATTTTTGATTTCTTTAATTTTACTCCTGATGGAATGAAGTCAAGCTGATAAACCATTTTAAAGGAGTAGTAATTATTTGGGTTTTGGTGTTCATTATACTTCTATGAAAATCAGAGCGTAAATAGAAGATTTACTCTCAGGAGTTAACAGCTGCAGTCAGGAGAAAAGTTTAAAGATTTAAAAAAAAATTCTTATTTCTTGAAGTGTAAGTCAGTCTAACACTCTGAAGAATCATTATTTTGTGGTTGCTCAGTAAGTACTGTGATGCCATTTGTGGCTTCTAGAAATAAGTCTCACTAATTTACAGTTAAATGATGACCAGTAAAAGAGTTAAAAAATTATGATATGTAACATTATAGTTATTTTACATTTACTACAGATGAGGCAATGTTTGGCATTTTTTATAAATCATCTCATTTAATAGAACAGCCCTGCCAGTGGTGGATATGAACATATAGCAGCTTCAAACAACACACATGTATTATTATCTCACAGTTTCTGTAGATCAGGAATTTAGGAGCAGTTTGGGTGGGTGTTTTTGGCTTTGAGTCTCTCATTAGGTTACAGTCAGGATGTTGGCTGGAGCTTCAGTCACCTGAAGGCTTTAGTGAGGCTAGAGGATTCCTTCCACATTGGCTCTCTCACATGGGTGTTGGTAGGAGGCCTCAGTTCCACGTAGATCTGTCCACAAGACTGCTTGAGTTTCCTTAAGATGTGACAGCTAGCTTTCCCCAGAACAGGTGATTCAAAAGAGTTTAAGATGAAGGGGCAATGCCTCTTCCTAGCCTTGAAAGTCTCTCTGTCATTTATGCTTTGTCCTGTTATTTACTTAAGTGGGCCATTTTCATTGTAAGAGGTGTACACAGGGACACGAATACCAGGAATCAGGGATCGTTGGCCATCTCAGAGGCTGCTTACCATAGGGAGCCTTAGGGTACTGCTTTTCCCAGAAGTCTTAACAACTAGCAAAAATACCTTTTCTCTGTATAGAACTTACACAATCTTATCTGGAAACAAGGAAGGCATAGGTGATTCTTCTGGTTCCTTCTATCCAAATGAGTGTATAGTCTATTTGGTGTTATAAATTACTTGTTTACTCCTGTTGAAGAACGCCAGAGTTCTTCATTAGAAAAATGATTTTAAATGTTGTAACCTGTCACTGTTCCCTTGATCATTCCATATATGCTCACTTTTATATCTTTACTTGGGGTAATATAGTAAAATTTCTTGACTGATACTCATTAGCCAGTGTTCTGCCTTCGGCTATGGTAGTTAGCTGCTTAAACCTTTATAAGAATAATGTGAGCAGCAAGACTAAGAGAAGCTGGGGCTTAATGAAAGTGAATAGATTTTATATTTTATCTTATTTATTTCATCTGCATTGACTCAGTGGTATTGATTGCACTGTGAAAGCCAGTAATTTACAGAACCATAAAGTGAAAAATTGGTATTTCACAGGATAGAAAATTCTCCCTTCTGCCATTTGTTTTATAATAGGAAAATAAGAGGTCATGTTTCTTCACCAATCTTAGTGCTTTAAACAAATTAATAACATTTCATGCTGATTTTATTTTGAACCAGCAAGAAAATTGCATGGTAAATAACTTAGTGTTATTCATATCAACTAATAGAGGGAAAATGCAGGAATTGGAAGCTTATTATTCATGAAATGATAAAATGTTAGAATTCTCTTATTTATCTATGTCACTGTAGTCACCATAATCATGAATCCTGGACTTTTAGAACATGATACAAAGGAAAGAAACCTTTTGTACAGTTTTTAGCAATGTGACTCATGAATTGCAGGCGTCAAAGGCCTGGACTGCCTTAAGTAGTCACTGGGAAGTGCACATGCAAAAAAGGGCTTGGCATGGGAGATAAATGGAATAGAAATTATTCTCCTTGTTATTTTTCTCTGGACATTTGCCTTCTTTCTCTCTATTCTTGATTACTGCTTGAGAGGACAGAAGAGGAACAGAGGAAGAGAGGTGTTAGAATTTGTTTTCTGAGAAGTGTTGTTTCTATCCAGTGACACGTACTTCATTACAGGTACTTCCAAAATCGCATTAGATGGACAAGGCCCTAACATAGTGCTTGTTGGTTTAGTTCTTGTCTGAAAAAGAAGTATTTCTGAGTTCAGGGTCTAGAGCAAGGTTGTCTCAGTTATCAAGCTCCTTCCTTGTTACCCAATCTCTTATTTTGCTTACTTTACCCTGCTCCCTCCTTCCTACACAGCTCTTGACAGTTTATCTTTTTAATGTCTCTTGTGTTCTAGTCTCAACTTTGCTGTGACTTTCAGATTTATTGCTTCCTTGGCCATCTGTCTTTGGCCCCGACTTGGATCCGGCTGCCTCCAGCTCTTATGCCATCTGCTGTTCTGGCTCTCCTAGTCCCAGCTCCTCACTCTACAAGTACCAGCTATTGCTGGCCTTCTCCTTACTTGCAGAGATGGGAGAAAGTGGTGAAGAAAGCATGGAAAGGGTACTCTAGAGCGCATTAAACGCCCCCAGTCATGGGCGAGTGGCCCAAAATCTGTTAGAATTTAAATGCCATTCCTTGCTCCTCCTCACCCTCTAACCTCTCCCCTTTCTCTGGCCTCTCTGCCCAAAGTCAGCTAAAGAAAAAGGAATGGAATTTTCAACTTTTAATTAATGCCATTGTCATATTATGCCCAATCATAAGGAGTAAGAGATTCTCATTTCCAAAATCTTATTCTTCCACCTCACATCAGCAATGCTGGGTCCCTATGGACCAAAGCAGGATCTGGCTCACTTTCCTTTCTTACTCCTGTAATTATCTTACCCTTGTGTTCTTTGGAACTATTTCCAACATAATTTTTCCTTTCAGACTACATAATTATAGTTACTGGAACAGAAGGAGTAGGATAATAGAGTGCATGAGTATTCTGTGTACGTTCACTAGACTAATTAGAGTGTAGCATGATGGATCATTGCCGAGTGCGTCTCTCTCAGACTGCTCTGTCACTGGGTGTTGGCAATGGGAGATAGTAAACACTCAGCTTGTTGCCATCCATAGATGTACTCACAAAATTGAGTCCACAGAAACAACGATTTTGATAATTCTGATAAAATAATGTCAGACTTTAAGCTCTTATTTATTCACTTATTTAGGTATTTATGAAGAAACTCCTGTGATATAAAGCTGTGATTGGTTCTCATGAAGATCAACAGAACTTTCTAGATAAGGTTCTCTTCAACCTTCATGATCTTATAGTATTTTAGAGGAGAAATAACCCCATCTGGGCTAAATGCAATATGGTACAGAAGATATGGACCTTGTCTTCAAAGATTACATGAGCAATTAAATATAGGAAGGACCTCTTAGTGAGGTGGCCTGCATAGTAGATATTTAGAGCAGTGAACTACTACATTCGATCAAAAATGGCTTGTTTGGATGAGGATCCAAGGGGAGGATGCTTAATAACTTGCTTAACTTCCTTCTTTTTTCTCTGGAAGCTTTCTCCATACACATATTGAGGAGGAAATGCAACCTGTGGTTATTAAAGCATTTCAACACTGTCATAGTTAGTAGGGGCTAATATCCTGAGACAGTTAACATAGCTTTTCAGGTAATAGTATACATTTCTGGGAGGTTAGTAGACTTAATGTGAGAGACCAGAGAGCAAGATATCCTGTGAAACTATGGAAATCTCATAGTTGGTTTATATGGAAAAATTTGCATATTCAAAGAAAGGAGAGTTTCCACCTTCAGACTCTGACTGTGTATCTTTCTTTTTACCTTGCACATCTGTGTGTATCTGGCTGTGTGTTAAGAGATGTGAGGGACTTAGCTAATTTCAGGGGCTTTATGGCTTCTCTGTGAGAGCCCCCGTGGCTGTGGTCACTGGAATTTTTTTGTCTTGATTATGCTATACAATTTGCCTTTAGGAATACCACTGTTGCTAAAACATACATGCATTTGTTATAGACTCACCTAAAAGCTTTTGTGTGGCCTCCCAGAAGCTGACTGGAAGATGCTATTGTTGGAGTCTCTTTATATAGTCTTATGGATTACCAAAGTGAATACTGTTAATATTTTATCTAAAATATTCATTGGGAAACAGTATTCTAAGGAGAAATCATCCACGGTTATATTGGGGATATGTATTTCATAAGATGCTTTTCATTCAAAGTAATTATGTAAAATTCACCATGAATTTTAATAAGCTTACTAACATAGCTTCCTGTTAATTCAATTCCTGCTTAATTTGAACCTCCTGTATCATTTCAGAAAAACCTCTAGAATCAAATTAATTGTAACTAAAATAACAATTTTTTCATGCTTGTAGTGATCAGCTTAAACAGTTAGGCAGGTATTAGATAATTTAATCACAAGTTACAGCAAATTAACACTTCACTACTTAGGAAGAGGCTCAAATTTTTAGATTGGGAAGAAGAGCAAATTATTGAAAACCACCAGGCACAGCTCTCTGCCTGTAAGCTGGTCCCTGCCCCACAGCCACCCACATTCTTATTGATGGCCATAATTCTTTTGATACCGGTGGAAAAAAAGCTCTATTTATCACTTAGCCTGTCTGACTCTCTGGGTAGCTGGAGAATTTATAGGAGATTGAAGATTAAAATCCCCTGTCTCTTCTCTTTGGCCCAAGACTGAGCAGCTGGGAGATATGCAATGAATCAATAAATATTGAAAATAAAAAAAGTGGTTGAAGAATGTTATTCTTTCTTTTGTTTCTCTTCTGGTAGAAAAAGGTATTTCTGTGGCATAGCAGATTCTGTGTCTGTAGGCCATGTCGAGAAACTGAGCAGCAGTTCGGCACTGATCCTTGGCCAGAGAAGGATTACTTTGGGGCTCTGTGGAGACTATGATTAGAGCTCACCATGCCTTACATATTTTTGCCTTCAATGTTGGGGAATGTTCTCTTTATATCTGAAAAAAGCAATGAATACACTGAGATACTCAGTATGGTGAAAGCTGACAGTGAGTGGCTGTGGTGGTGTATCCTGACTGGTCATCTGAATTTACTACTGAGCATTTGAAAATAAAGATTCCAGGCTTTCCAGGGTTCTGATTCAATTGGGCCAACATGTCTACAGATCCATATTGTAAATGCTTTCTAGGGGATCCCAATGATCATGCAGGTTTAAGAACTGAATGTCTGTGGCATGGTATAGCAATAAGAGGTGTCTACTGCACAAAAACCTTTTATTTTTCTCAGTATTCTGTTCTCCTTTTTTCCCCCTTACCTTTTTTTCCTATTCTCTTTCATTAAAAATTACCAAACATGTTCTTCTTTCTTGCCCATGAAAAATCCTATGAATATTTATGGGATTGCTAAATGAAGTTGCTGATTTGTGGCCTGGGATCTGGAACCTGACCGAAATAATGCTTTTGTGTAATTGCATGTGAGTGTTTGTGTGTATATGTCTGTCCAAATGTCTTGTAAATACCATTTAACAGTATAAATGTCCTACAAATGATATCTAGCTTTTAACCTAAAATTATGAGATGCACTAAAACATAAGAAAAATGATTGTCAAGAAACAAAGCAATCAAATATCCTAACTCAGATATGACCCAGATATTGAAATTATCAGGTAGGGAAAATTTTGAAAACTATGATAATTCAGGACAGTCTCCCTATTTTAAGGTCAGCTGACAGGAACCTTTATTCCTCCTTGCCATGTAACCTAACATATTCACAGGTTCCAGAGATTCAGGTGTGGACATTTTTGGTGGCGGGGCATTATTTTGCTTACCACATATACTACATGTAATTAGAATCTTAGAAGGAGAAATGAGAAAGAATGGGAAAGAAGAAATATTTGAAGAAATATTGGCCAGGAATTTCCCGAAAATAGTAAAAGATGTCAACCCATAGATTCAATAAGATCAGAGTACCATAGCCATGTACACACACACACA
Source organism: Cynopterus sphinx (assembly GCA_030015415.1). NCBI lineage: Eukaryota > Metazoa > Chordata > Mammalia > Chiroptera > Pteropodidae > Cynopterus > Cynopterus sphinx. The sequence continues at coordinate 86,110,975 of CM057384.1, read as the reverse complement.
CACACACAAACACACACACCTAGATGCATTATATTCAAACTGCTAAAAACTAAAAAGAATTAGAAAATCTTGAAGTTAGCTAGAGAAAAAAAGACATATTACATATAGCCGAACAACGATAACATTTATAGAAGACATATTATCAGAAACTGTAACATCCAGAAGACAGTAAAATGACATCAGTCGAGTATTGGAGTAAAAAAAAAAAGTCTCTCAATTCAGAAAATTATACCCAGAAAAAAAGTCATTCAGAAATGAAGGAAAAAGGGAGACATTTTCAGGCAAACTTTGAGAGAATTAATTACTAGCAGACCTGTACCACAGGAAATGTTAAGAGAAATTCTTCAGGCACAAGGAATATGATACCAGGCAGAAACTTGGATATACACAAAGAAATGAAGATCTCCAGAAAGGGTTAAAATGAAGATAAAAATAAGACTTTCCCTTAAATTATTTTAAAAATGTCAGCAATGTATTTTGGTTTATAGTTTATATAAAAGTAAAATGTATGGCAATGGAAATGCAAAGGTTAAGAGGGAAGAATTAGGAATATACTGTTATAAGATTATTATACTACATGAGAAGTACTATAATAGTGTTTGAAAGTAGATTGTGAGTAATTAAAGATATATGTAGAAAATATAGAAAAACTACTAAAAATTTTAAAAAGAAATAGAAGTAATAAACCAATAATGGAGATAAGACGGAATTTAAAAAATACTTAATCCAAAAGCACAAAGATAGGAGGAAAAAGAAACAAAGAAAAGATGGGACAAATAGGAAGCAACTAGCAAGATGATAGATTTTATTCCAACTGTATCATTAATTACATTAAATGTAACTAATCTAAATACACCAATTAAAAGACAGATCGTCAGATTAGTTATCAAGCAAAGCCAACTATAGGCTGGCTATTAGAAAGCCACCTTAAATATAAAGACATAGATAGGCTAAAAGGCATTCTATCTGTTATCTGGCAGATTAATTAAAAGCATTTCCTGATACTCATTTTACATAATTCTTTTAACTCAAGAGACCCTGCTATTGGTTTCTTGTTTCTTTGCAAACTGAAGGAAAGAAGAAATGTTAAATCCCATTCTACACAAAGTAGTTGTTCTTTGTTTCTTCTGTTATGAATTGATATTACCTAACTTGCTTAGACTTTCCTTTTTTATCACATTGCTGAGTGTAAAAATCCTCTGTAATCTTTTTAATTCTTGTCACTTCACTTTGTCCTTCTTCTTGGCAGTCTATCTTCTTAAGATTTTTCTTATAATGTAATATTGCCTCCATTTTGCTTTTGCCTTTTTCAAGTTTCATGTTTTAGAATGTTCTGGGAGATAATGTTATCTTTCTGAAGAGCATGGCCTTGATTTTCTTTTTCTTTTTTATTTTTTACTGCTGTCTCTGGGGAAGCCTGTAGTTTTTCAAGGATAATGTATCTATTTTCCCAAGAGGATTCTCAATGGCATATTATTTTCTAAGGCACTTTTGGAATATTTTGTTTTGATTACTGGTCTCTTTAATACACCAGGATTGTTGTTCTCACAGATGCAAAGCCAAATCAGTTAAAAAGAATGACCACAGTTTGAAATTTCCAAATGCAAAATTTAGTTGGGAAAAAAATGCATGGTGAGTTCCTCAAGGTCTGTCAAGCACTATCTGTTAGTTGTAATTAATTGACATGTTTCTGCCATCACCCTTTCCTTCTTCTTTCCCTTTTGATTGTGTGTGCTATGAGCATATACTGGCTGTGTTGCTGTCCCCACAGCTCTGGGATTGAATGTTGTCATGGAATCCAGCATTAGAAAGTGTAATGGGAATATATATGGAGGAAGAATGGGTATGGAACTTGAATCATATCTAAGGAGGATTAGATGGCTTAGAACATGATCTCTATCATGAAAAGTATCTTAAGGTTGAATCTGTGTTGCTTAAAATGTATACTGAATTATCCTTAGTAGGTCTTGTTAAGCTAAGACGAATCTAAAGTGCTAATGAGATTAAATGATCAAATATATAATTATCTTGCTTTGTTGTTGTATGTATATTTGTATGCATGCCTATATATGTGTATACTCATGTGCTTGTATGTGTGTGTTTGTGTGTACAGACACACACCTTTTTTACTTGTGGCCAGTCAGATATTGAGCGTGGATGACTCTCTCCTGATTTTTTGGTCTAATTCAGGTTCTCAGAGCCAAATGAGTCCATTTTTAAGTGAGGAGAGTGAAATAGTTTAGAAAATGGAAAGAACATAGGCTTCTTAGCTTCAGGTTCCTAATAGCAAAAGGGATTAGGCTCCAGATGCCATCTAGAGTTTTATAAGTAAGTGGAGATAAAATGTGATGATAACAGTCTCAATTTTGTAAATAATAACTATTGAAAACAGTTTTTCTCACTCACAAGTATGGACATACTAATAAAATACATGATTTAAAAAAAAATGTATGCCTGACATAATAGAGAGAAAGATAGGAGAAGAGAATAGGAAGGTAATGATGGAAATTAGTTTCAGTTAAGTTTCAACAAAATCTACTATGTGCATGAGAGAACTTGGCTCACAGTCTGCTCTCTTCTTTGTGATGAATTTTCCTGTTTATTTGGTTACTCAAAACGTTTTGTTCAGCATAACCTACCAAGCTTTGAAAACTAACAGTGATGAGAGAAAAAGAAAATCTGAAGGGTCTTGATTTATAGCAAAGAAGGATTGTGTTTATGGGGATGTTCCCCAGTGGACTGGAGCAACCTCTTGATTTTGACAACTGAAGATACTGTGACATGGATACATGTCAGATTACTCTTCATGGCAGGGTACTTTAAGTGTCTTATTTTATTTTTAGATGGTTACCAGAATTTAAGTCCTGTATATAAAACTTAAGTTAGATGCTTTAGCCATATGCTGATCTGTGCTTTAGAGGGAAAAGGCCGGGAATTCCCCAAAGCAATAGAGCTTCAAATACATTGTTATTTGCATAGACTATCACTGGGGTGACAGGAAAGCTTGAGGGTGCCAAAGGTGGTGGTATTAGTATAAACAGTTCTTACACTGAATAAATGTGTGTATATATGTATGTGTGTGTGTGTGTATTCACACCACTGGTTTCATCTCAGTGTGGTAGCTACTAATGTAAGGAAAGTTTGGTAGAGAATTTCCTGGAAGCGGCTTGTCTACTTACCTACAATTAGTGGCTTTTTTTTTTTTTCTACTCTGTCTGGCAGATAGGAGGTAGCCATAGAATATCATGTTTGAAGAGAGACTCTTGACAGTAAGTTATGTCAAGATCTGAGGTATTTAGGCAGCTCCTTGCAGTGACTGGTAGCAGCCCTGAACCCTGCCCCCTCCCCTGGTACCATCACTCAACTTCTCAGCAAGGCTGAGCTCTTGGCTCAGTTCATTGGAGAACATTCTCTGAGCATCAGTACAGGAGGCAGCAGTGTCTGTGGGTCATGACTGATTGGCTGAATGGACCTGGTTCTCCCATCAGGAAAAAGCTCCAACAGTAGAATAGGCTATTCTGCAAACCTGAAGATTTGGTCCCTGTGAGCTTCTGGGGTGGGAGCTATACACTCTATATTTCTAAAATTTTAGTCTGGGGGGCCAGTTGTATGTGGGGTGCTTTTTACAAATGCAGGTTCCCAGATTCCATACCTATTAACAGTGATTCATGATGTCTTGTATAGTAATTCTGATACACAGCAAGGTTTGGGAACTACTGATTAAAGTACTACAAAAGGGGTCATCTCACTGCAGGAACTTTTGATTACTGTTTCCTTATCTTAAAAATTCATTTATTCAGCAAATATTTATCAAATGCCCGTTGTGTGACAGATACTGAGCAAGGTAGTGGAGTAATAACAGTGAGAACAAGATTGACTGGGTTTTTAGCCTCATGAAATGGAGGGAAAACCAATAAACAAATTAATAATTTTGGTAAGAGCTATGAAAGTCACAAACAGGGTGTTATAATAGAGTATAATGAAAGGAGGAGCAGCAAGTACTTAAAAAGATAGAGAAGGTCTTTGGGGAGGCAGCCACTAGATTAAGACCTAGGTTAAAATGAACCAAATTTATGAGGAGCATGCTAGGCAGTGTAAAAAAACATATGCAAAGGCACTGAGACAGGCTCAACCTTGGTCCTGTTTCAAGAACAGGAAGAAAAAAAAAAGCCAGAGTGTCTGGTGCCCAGCAAGCCTGGGGGAGAAGAGTAAGATTAGGCAGATAAGTACCAGATCTATAGGCTCTTGAGGACCAAGGGTAGGCTAACAGAGTAAGAGGGGTGGTGGACTGACATTTTTTGAGAAATAGGAGTCTGACAGTTGAGGCCTAATTAGGACCTGCATGTGGGAGTCATCAGTATTTTAATAGAAAGCCACTTGAAAGGGTAATCTAACCTAGGGGGAGGCTGTAGAAAGAGAGAGAGAGAGACAGACAGACAGAGACACACACGCACACACACACACACGCACACACAGAGACACCACACACACACACACACACACACACACACACACACACACACACACACACAGAGAAAGAGAGACAGGCAGGCCTGGTAAAGAAAACTTGGAACAGCCAGAAACTGAGAGAGGTGGGAGGGTAGGAGGAAATCCAGGAGGCTATAGGCCTATGGAAGCCATGAAAGGACTGCTCAGTGAGACAGTCAAATGTGTCATTTCTGCTAAAAGATCTAGAACAGCTCAGTCTTGTGCAGTAGCCACTAGCTAACTGCATGTGGCTATTCAGCACTTGAAATGTGACTAGTGCAAATTGAAATGTCTTATAAATATAAAGTAAAATGCTCAGTATGTATACCTAAAACTAATGCAATGTTATTTGTCAATTGTATTTCAATTTAAAAAAATGCACAGCAGATTTCAAAGACTCATTATAAAAACAAGAATGAAATATGTTTTAAAGTAATGATTGCAGGTTGAAATGATAATATTTGGGACATATTGGATTAAGTAAAATACTCTTAAAATTTCACCTGCTTCTTTTCACTTTTGAAAAATATGGCTACTAGAAAATCTAAATTTGAATGTATAGCTTGCGTCCTAATGTGGAAGTCATTTGCAAACTATATGAGAGTAGACTGTCTGAGATTAAGTAATCTCTGGCAAATTATTTATACTCAGAAGATACTGAATCACCATCGTAATACTATTATGCCTAGACTAAGTAACAAAACTTATTACTAAAAGTTCTAGCCTTTTTGAGATGTACGTAATGATTTAATTCACATACATTGGCAATATGTATTTAAATTTAATCCTTCGAAATCAACTCTGAAATGTGGTTTTTAAATCTTTTTTTTTAACCTGTATCTTCTTTCTTTTCTTTTGTCTTCTTTATTTTTATTTAAAACTCATTTTTGATCTTTTTTTTTTTTTTTTTTTTTGCGTATCTGGCCAGGGAACTTCATGGTGTTATGGTCAACTTGCCGCACAGCTGTGTTCAAATCTGTCACCAACAGGTTCATTAAAAACCTGGCCTGCTCGGGGATTTGTGCCAGCCTAGTCTGCGTGCCCTTCGACATCCTCCTCAGTACCAGCCCTCATTGTTGCTGGTGGATCTACACCATGCTCTTCTGCAAGGTTGTCAAATTTTTGCACAAAGTCTTCTGCTCTGTGACAATCCTCAGCTTCCCTGCCATTGCCTTGGACAGGTAAGATCAGGCAGCTAGGGGCTCACATTTTGTTTTAAATGTATTGAAATATTAGCATCATAAAACAAATGGAAAATAGTCACTGTTCCACTTTTTATTAGCTTATGGTCAACAGAAAGAGAATGAATTGCCAAAACAGATGCCTCACGAAAGTCAGGTTGATTTAACAGGAGTTTTGGGAAATAGGACCACGAAGAAAAACTGTGGCATTGGGAGGTTAAATTATGAAGGTGCTGGGGCACAGCTACAGAATTATGGTGTAGTTTCTGCTTGGTAAGAATTGGCGGTGTTTGTGTTGGAATTTGCCATAGATTGCTCATCTGATTGAAAGCTCTGCAATTAGGACTTTCTGATGTGGGATGAAAACATTTCTGGAAGAACAAGAGAACAATTCATGGTTATTTAACAAATGATTAGTCCAGATAACACCAGATGCCTTTGGAGGATTTATTTTTAAGGTTTTATTTTGTGATGGTTGTTGTTTTCTCTTGCCATCCTCTGAAACAGGATGTTCATTTGGAAATGAATCTTATATCTTAGCTACTGCCATCATACATAGTATGATCAAATTTATCAAAGTTAAGTGTAAAGATCTCAGTAATCAACAGCTTCCTGCCTTTTCCCTTTGTTGCTAGTATGTCCTGAATACAGTTGACATAATAATACATTTTAGAGAATAGAATTAAATAAGCAAATGAAATTTAAAAGTATTTTATGTGCATGGGTACTTCTAATTTTTAAGGTTTGCAGAAAGGAAAAATTACTGAAGCGATAGTGCTGACTCTTCTGACTTTATACTCTATGATAAATTTACATTTTGAATGAATTTGGAATTTTTAAACTCTGTCCATTCAAAACATACTTAATACCTTAATGACCTGTAAGTGTGTGGATTGTAGAACCAATTTGTGGAGTCACTTATCAAGTCTGGAATCCCAATTTCATTAGCTTCCCAGGGTCCTCTGCCTGGAGGGACACAGAGTCACACAAAGCCTCTGCATAATGGGAGAAATAATTGGTTTAAGAGAGGGAACTCTGGAGCCAGAAGTCTGGCTTTAAATCCTGCTTAACATTGCTTTCTTGGTGGGTGGCTTTGAGCAAAGTGTCTTAACCTTTCTGAGCCTCAGGTTCCGCAATGTTAAGAAGAAAGAAATGAATTATTTATGGCCTGTGCTTGGCTAGGTCATACCAATATTTGTCTCTCTTTCTCTGGGCTTTGCTTTTTATTAGCACATTCTTCTTTAGATACATTGTCTGCAATCATTTTATCATCAGATCTGGCTGTGAGCCACTCCATCTCTGGAAATTTCTCACTAGGAACTCACCATCCACAGGGGCAGATGAGGCAGTTGACAAATCCAAGTGACACAGGCCAGGCTGAGGTCATGGGTCTGCATTCCTGTTCATTAAGGTTAGTCACTCAGCAGGTGCAGCTAATAGTTGCTTTAGGGCTATCTAGACTTAGTTGGCAGGACTTTCTATTTTCTTAGAAGAGAAATCAGAAATCTAGAATTCTGTCATTGTTATATGTTTGCATTTAATTTACATTCAAAAACTATGTGGACCATTCAAATCCCTTCAACAAGCTGAATGTACACCATGCAATGCTAGTTTGCCATGCTGGCTTTTGATGATTTTGCACATCTCTTCCATACTCAACAAGAGGTCTTTGAATATCTGGAAAGTATTCAACGTTAGAATATAACAGTTAAAAGGCAGATTACTTCCTGAATTTTCTGTTGAAGGATTCTGTGTTTGTGGCAGATGTCCTTCCGGTTGCCCGTTACACTATCAGCTCAATGAAGTCTTAAGTCTTCAGTTCATATTGTGGACTTTTCTGAAAGATTTTTAAAAACAGTTTCATTGAGAAATAATTTATCATAAAATTCACCCATTTTCAATGTATAAGTCAATGAATTTTAGTAAAGTTATTGAGTTGTGCATCCTTCACCACAATTGAACTTTAGAACATATTCATCACCCTTAAAAGAAGCCTCAGTGCTCCTTTACACTCACTCTCCATTCCATCCCCAGACACAGGGAACCACTAATCTACTTTCTGTCTCTATATGTTTGCTTTTGGGGGCATGTAAGTGGACACATATAATATACATTCTTTTGTGTTTGGCTTCCTTTCAAGAGTCATTCATGTTGTAGCATGTACCAGTACTTGATTTCTTTTCTTCTTTTCCTGTTTTCTAGAGATATAATTGACATGCAGCACTGTGTAAGTTTAAGGCACATAGATAGCATAATGACGTGGCATATATATATTGTGAAATGATTACCACAGTAAGTTTAGTTAACATCCATCATCTCATAGATACGAAAAAAAGAACAATTTTTTTTTCTTGTAATAAGAACTCTTAGGATTTACTCTCTGAACAATTTACTTCATTTCTTTTGATTGTTGAATAATAATTGGTTGTATGTATATACCACATTTTGTTTATCCATTTACTAGGCAATGGATAGCTGGGTTGTTTTCATTTTCTGGCTTTTGTGAATAATGCTGCTATGAATCCTGAAAGTTTTTTTAAGAACTGGACTCAAACAAGAGTGGGAACATATTATTTTGAATGCTTTTCTGTTATACCTGGAATCAATACAGTAATAACAGTGGGCTATTTATGGGCCCTTTGTCTTGGGAAAACATGCCAACAGTAAGCAATCCTTATTTTCTTTTCATCAGAAAGTTTGTGCCATTATTTTTTTTTAAGGTAAGCATGTCCTTTTAGTAGAAAAGCAGAACTCATAAGGTCATATTTTATTATCCAGAGATATAAATTACTTGTAAGCTTAAGTATGATGTACATGAAGAGAATACAACCCTTTTTTTCACTTCTTTCTCAGATATTGTTTTTATGCACTGATTCAGCAAGTTAATTGGGAGGCCACCTACACTTCCTGCATTATCTTCTAGAGATGTACATACTAATAAAATTATTTATAATGAGCCTGTGTGATTGTGTTGTAGTCTAGTTCCTAATATATAAGAGAAGCAGAAATGACTGGAAGCCTGGGTCTGTTATCTACCATTTAGTAAATGGGCAACAGAGACAGTGGATTCCTGAGCATGTGTTCACAGGTGGGTGTGGGGCCATTATACTGAATTGATAGAGATGTGGTTAGAAAACTTTATTTATATTCAGAGAAATAAAATTGGGAGCATGTGTAACTTATGCATTTCTTTCTTTTTTCCCCGCTTCCTAGAAGGAGATCTAGAACACATTTCACCATGCTTCGTCCATCTCTCATCATCCATGGTCATGTTGTGTTTGCTTCGTATCTCCCTCAACTTGGAACATTCTCCCCCAGCTTGACCCCTGCTAGACTCCATCAAAGTGCTGCCTTCTCTTGACATTTTCCCAGGTGCTCTCTTTTGCCATATCTCCTTTGTGTGTACCTCCAAAAGAGCCATCATCTCCTCATTTATAATTGTTTGTTTGCATGCGTTTTCCTCCACTGAGTTCAGAAACATTCCTGTATGTCTTTTTTATCTTTGTAACATGGTGCCTTGCACAGTACTGGGCATATAGGTAGTGCTCAGAAATCCTTTTGACAGGAAGGCGTGTATGTACCTGGCCTCATGAGTGAATGAATGTTAATAGGGTTGTGAGGTTGATTCCAGCATTAGCTGACTGCAGAGATGTGTCCCAAAATAATCTCTGACAATCGCCATATTCTCGATGGCCAGCAGCAGCCCTTTCATGACAGATGTGGCTCTAGGGTTTGGGGAATTACTCAGTTCCCCCAAATCATTGGTGATATGGAAACAAGGTGCTTTTGGAGTTCTGATGACGTAGGTACAGAATAATCAAGTTAAAACTTGAATGAAAATCTGATTTTAACGAAGTCTAATCATGCAGGCATTTTAGACCTATTAATTGCCCTTAGGGTCACTAAGTGATTGTCATGGGAACAATAGCTATTGAGCAGGCATAAGTTTTGTCAGTTGAATTGGTTTGGTGGAAGGACTTTGTCAGAGTCCATTGTCCTTCATACTGGGTTATTCTGTCCTGAGCAGCCATAAGCTTATGTTATTCATTCACATATTGTGACATGAGTCTGCTTTGGAAATGTGGGCAGACAAATTTCTTTCTGTTAGTGTCTTTGAAATTGCCTTTAAGCTCCTCTAGACAAAGTAAAATTTTTTTACAAATTATCCTTTACCTTTAAATTGAAAAACAGGTGTCTTTATAGCAGATGAAGATTTACTTTATATTGAGAGTACTCTTTGAGATTTAATCTTGGTGGCAGTAGTTATAAAGCTAGCTATGAATTGTACAGCTAAGTCCTCACGCCTTGAAGTGTGGCTCCCTAATTCCCCCAGTGGTTTCCTTTGTCTTAGGTAGAACAAAAGCACTTAACCCATTTTTCCCTCTCTTCCACTTTTGATTTCCCCTAATTTAAAGCATATCTTCTGTGAAACAAATTTGGTGCATGTGTTTTGCAGGTACTACTCAGTCCTCTATCCGCTGGAGAGAAAAATATCTGATGCTAAGTCCCGCGAACTAGTGATGTACATCTGGGCCCATGCAGTGGTGGCCAGTGTCCCTGTGTTTGCAGTGACCAACGTGGCTGACATCTACGCCATGTCTACCTGCAGTGAAGTCTGGAGCAACAACTTGGGCCACCTTGTATATGTTCTGATCTATAACATCACCACAGTCATCGTGCCTGTGGCTCTGGTCTTTCTCTTCTTGATATTGATCCGACGGGCCCTGAGTGCCAGCCAGAAGAAGAAGGTCATCATAGCAGCACTGCGGACCCCACAGAACACTGTCTCTATCCCTTATGCCTCCCAGCGGGAGGCCGAGCTGCACGCTACCCTGCTCTCCATGGTGATGGTCTTCATCTTATGTAGTGTGCCTTATGCCACCCTGGTCGTCTACCAGACTGTGCTCAACGTTCCTGACACTTCAGTCTTCTTGCTGCTCACTGCCATTTGGCTGCCCAAAGTCTCTCTGCTGGCGAACCCTGTGCTCTTTCTCACTGTGAACAAATCTGTCCGTAAGTGCTTGGTAGGGACCTTGGTGCAACTGCACCACAGATACAGTCGCCGTAATGTAGTGAGTACAGGGAGTGGGCTGGCTGAGGCTGGCCTGGAGCCCAGCATGCGCTCAGGCAGCCAGCTCTTGGAGATGTTCCACATTGGGCAGCAGCAGATCTTTAAACCCACGGAGGATGAGGAAGAGAGTGAAGCAAAGTACACTGGCTCTGCTGACCTCCAGGCCAAGGAGATACTTGGTACTTGCCTGGAGGGAGAGCGGGGGTCACAGTTTGTACCCAACGTGCCACCCCCTGGCATGGTAGACTCTATATCCCAGGTGGTCTCAGCAGCCCCTGTGGAACCTGAGACATTCCCTGACAAGTATTCTCTTCAGTTTGGTTTTGGGCCTTTTGAGTTGCCTCCCCAGTGGTTCTCAGAGACCCGAAACAGCAAGAAGCGGCTGCTTCCCCCCTTGGGTAACACCCCAGAAGAGCTTATCCAGACAAAGATGCCCAAGGTAGGCAGAGTGGAGCGGAAGATGAGCAGAAACAATAAAGTGAGCATTTTCCCAAAGGTGGATTCCTAGCAAGGGTTGAAAGTCCCTGGAAATAGTAGGGATCTCCCCTGCTGCTGCCCTCCCTTCCCTCTGGCCCTGTGATTTATATGATCTCATTGCAACCCTGTGTGGGTTGACTCCTCCTGTCTGGGCCAGATACTTTTGAATGAGAGGGAAATCTCTATAAAATCAAATGTCCTCCTTATTGAGGGAGTATATATATATTTATATCAGTGGTCCACGTCCTTAGTAATGTCCCCTCTGTGGAAACAAAAACTGAGCAGTGTGGAACGGATCTTAGGGTAGCTACACCATGTGCATTTTCTGGGGACACCTCAGTTCTGTGGATCCAGCAGAGAATTCATGGGGGGAAGAGCATTCATGAGCTCAAAGGGAGTAGGGGCACACCAAGGGAAGCCGAAGATAATCGTGGCATGATGTGGCCACAAAGAAAATGCCTATTTGATGGACTTAAATATGACAGATATTAAAAATAGATAATATTGAACTGTATCTTTAGGAAATATAGGGACTTGGCATTTGACGCTTTTTCTCTGGACGGCCCTGTCATATGATTCCCAGCTTCTTCTGATGCCCTTCACTGTGACATGGATAAGGAATGGCTGTTCTGTCCCATTTGAAAGATATGGCAATAAATGTGCCTGACAGTAAGGGAGATACTCTGTTCTGGATTATCCTGACATCCTCTTGGCATCACTGAGACCTCGGACACATGTGCAATGTTGGTTGAAAAACACTGGAAGCTCTTTTTATGTCTTTTCCCCTTAAAGAGTGTGTGTGTGTGTGTGTGTGTGTGTGTGTGTGTGTGTGTTTTCAACAAATGAGAAAAGCTTAGAGGTGGAGAAGAAAGACTGTGAAATGTCCATGCACTATAGTCTTTTTCTCTTCTCACATATTCTCACCAAAGGTGCTACTAGAAGTGAGTAGGAGTAAGGTATATTGTAAAAAATTATCCCATGCAAACTTTTGGAGTTCAGAAGTAATTAAGAAATGCAAATTTAGTGTACACTGTGTCCTTTGGAAATAGTAAGCTAAAACTACTTAAGAAAGGTGATTCTGCCAAAAAGAGTGAGAAAAGGCTGACAAAAATCATTCCCTGTTCAGAGAAGGACTCCAGAACCAGGCGTGACCAGTCTTATTTTTAGTCTATGTGTGCAACTGTTACCCTCCCTTCATTTTGGACTTACAGGAGGAACAGAACAGAGAGAAAGAACTAATCATTGTAAAATGCAAAGGCTATACCTAGACCAGGTAAGCTTTCCACTTCCTCCCTCTCGGTGTAGTTTGAGCAGGAGCCCAAGTGGAGAGAAGAGGAAAGACAGTGTCCTCAAGTGATTGGTGCCCTGGGGGCTCTCACAGCAACTTGAGTCCACTCAAGGCGGATTTCACCAGGCTGAATTCAAACCACAGATGACACTTCACTCTTGCTAAGAGCAAATCAAGTGCCAGCCTTGCTCTTCTCTCTAGGGGATTTTGTTCTGTTAACAGCACATAGAGGAGTCCATCCAGTGCCTTGAGCAAGCTTGAAAGGAAGTGGGCCTTCTCACCACACACTTCCGTATCCTTAAGGCAGTGGTCCTCATGCATCCGTCCCTTTCATCACACTGGCCCTTGTCACTCAGAGGAAGCTGACTCTGTGTAAGGAGTCTTCTTTTCTTGTCCTCTCCTGGCTGTGATGTTTTGTAATTCCTGAATGTGAATCCAGAGACTCTTCTCTTAAAGAAAGAATGCCTCCTCCCTCTGTGTGTTTTGTCTCCTCAAAGCATTGTGTGCTGACAGCAGAAACCCAGGACTGCCGTACCCTCTCCCTGTGCCCGCTGCCTTCCAGGGCCCCTGTGCATGCCGTCTATAGCTTCTTGCTCTGATAGTTAACATGTGGCCCTTCAAACTTGTCTTTCAAATTTTTCACAAGTGTTACAACTTTCATCAAGGGAAAACATAAACTGTCAGAAAATTGTGTCCACTTTAGAAGAATATGTCAAATGTAGCCACTTTGGTTTCCTAATAATATATATTTGCATAATTTAATAAATCTCAATGTGGTGGAATTTGGTAGGCATTTCTCGATGTTTGAAGCAGATGGTTGCTTTTAACAGGTCATCGCCCAGGTGTATTTCTATACTCTTTAAAGAATTACATTTTAATAAAAAATTGAAAAGCAGTTTTCTGAACTCAAAAGATCATATGAGTTGTGTGTTGTTTCTTCTTTTCCCTCGAGTGGTATATACTGTCTGAACCTCTCTCTTCCTACATGATCTCAAATGAAAGGTATTTATTTTCCCCTATAAATGCAGATGCAGTAGCATTACAGTAGCATTTTCTTGTGTTGGTGCAACTTAAAAAATGAATTCCTAAAGGAGAAAATGCAATGTTTGAATAAATGCCACAAATATGGGTTCCAGGGCAAGGTAGAGTGCAGCCTTCATCCTCCCTCACGTGGGGTGGGGGTTGATAGCACATGGTTAGGATCATGGGCTTTGAGGCCAGATGGCCCATGTTTTGAGACCTGGCTCTACCACTTACTAGCCTGATGACTTTAATAAGCAGGTGAGGTAACCTCCATCTATCTTGGTTTCCTTTCTGTAAAATGGGGAGATAATCACTATGTCACAAGTCTTTTGCCCCAACTCACATACTTCACTTCTGATCTGAGCCATGTCTACAGTGGGCCATTGCTGGCTGCATCCACTCACTTCCCTGAGAGCAGTCAAGGACTAGATTCTCTGCCTTCTGCCCTGTGAGAGCTCCCTATCTTCTGGGTAACCCTTGATTAATGGGGCATAGGAGCCAGTAGATAAATACTCCTGCCTCCCGTCCTGCTGGACAACTGTGGGAGACATTTTTACACATCTCAAGAGGTCGGCAGTATTACATGGTGACAATAATACATCCTTTTATTGATTTCCTCCTCTTTCCCTGCCTGGCTATCTCTAGCCCTCATTTATGCCTTCAAGGATCACGTCCCCAAAACACTACTGCATAAAGCCCTCGTCTCCAGTTCTGTTTTCAGGGGACTCCCAAATGAAACAACAATACACCTCATATAGGCAATTTTGAGGATTATATAGGATGATCCATTTAACATGACGCTTGGCACAGAGGGAAGCTATATCAATGTTAGTACTCACACACCACATTTTGTAAAAAGTGGAGGGGGGCTTATTTGGATTTATTTTTCCTCAGAAAATTATATTAAACTGGCATTTTTACCAGTTACCCCAATAATAATATTTACCATGATGATACTTTGAGGTAGTACATAAGACTAAAGGACTATGTGAACCACTGGAAAAGACGTAACTCTGTAAGCCAGAGTATTTCTTAACCAAATAATTTTCAGTTTCAAAAAAGGAGGGAAAAGGGTTAAAAGAATGTTCAATTTGCTGTAAACTTATAAGGCAGACTGTGAATATGATCGAACATAATGTACTACATTGATGAAGAGGCAGAGAATATAGAGTAACTAAGGGCAGATACACATTTGAATTGGCCCCATCTGTGGAAAAGGAGCTGTAAGTTAATCACTTGGTGTGCTAAGGAACATCTAGAGCTCAGGTGCAAGTTTGATTTGGCTGGAGAGAGGAGTGGGTGCTCCATCTTGGCTCTGGGCATTCTGAGCTCTTGGCAGCCATACACTGGGGTGGGGTGGCTTGGCATGCACACGGCTGTTGCTGCGTGCCAGAGCTGCAATGCTCAGGGTAAAATGCTTATTTGAGGCTGAATTTTTGTGGAAGGGCAAGGGTTAATGCTTTCATATTGTATTATACCAATATAGCAACGTACAATGTAAACAACATTATAGCAAAGTGACTAACTTCTGCCAAATAGTTGTAAACATTTAGCAGGTTTGTATCACAACATCTTGTGCTATATTAGAGTCCTGTAGCCAAAAGAAAAATAATCCATGGTTAATGACCTGAGAATATGTGGACAAAACACAAATTGAAATCAGTACTTATGCCTAGGACAACATCAAAAGCCTTTTTGTGTGAGCTTGAGGCTTTTAAAATAAATTGAAATGATCTGAGAGTCTCCATACATGAAATTTCAGCAGCTGAAATCTCTTCCTTTCTCTTAGCCTCAGGTTCCACCAGTGTTTTTCCTCATTTGTGCCAAGGTGATAAGTTGGTTAATAGGCAGAATAAAGGCCTGGAGATGGTCATAGAACTAAAACTATGATCTCCAGGATTGCTTTGCATGAACCTCTTACAACAATTTATGTTCTGGAGACAGCATCTGGAGAAGTGGCTAAATATTGCACATGAGCCAATGAAAGATTTACAATCCGTAGAGTTATTGCTGGTTCTTATCAATTTCCTTGGAATGACTCATACAAGGATTAAACCATCAAATACAAGGTCTTTGATCTACCTCTTACTCCAAACACCAAGACTTGGATATAATTCACTAGAGGGAGTGTAATTTCTAAACCTGGAAGCAAAGTTCAATACCCAGAAACAATTCCAGGTATGTGTGTTGGGTGTGAATAATACATCTTTATTTCAGCCTGGCCTTCTTTTTTTCAGCTGGATATCTGCTTAGAAAGTGAACTTGCTAATCTATCCTCTGAAGTGTGGGAAAGGAATTTGAGAGAGATGGAAGGGCAAAGAGAGGAGGAATTCTGCACACCCACCATTTGGCATGGTGAGAAAGGGCAATTTTCCTAAATGCTGAGTAGGAACCACAGAAGCGTGAGTGCAAGCTGGCCAGTGGCCAGTCTGGAAGGAGGCTGTGGGTGGATACTGAAAGGAGCTGAAAGTGGTCTCACCAGTGCCATATCTCACACTAGAGAATTATACAGTGAAGGCCACATGCTGATCCCCTGGAGATTCCCTACGAGTACCCAGTGAGAGGACAAGGTCTGCACCAGTCAAATATTTCCTCTTTTCTCCTATCCTTTCTCCCAACTCTTATGGGGGCAATAGGAAGACCTAGAAGAGGAAATGGAATGTATAGATGGAAACGGTACTTGTTCTTCCTGTGGTCAGTTCCTTGGGCCACAAGTAAAGCCTGAGAAAGGAGGAACATTATTAGGAATCATAGTGAAGCTTTAAACCATACTAGACTTTTTCATATCTGAAAGTGACTAGAGAGTGATAGGATATGCCTGGGCTATAGTTAAGGAAAGTTAAGGAACAAGAGAGGAAGTGTTCATGGATTAAGTACTCCTACTAAGTTGAGTCTATAGTGAAGCATGACAACCATCAAGGGAACCAGCATTGGAATGAGGGTAGCAAAGAGGATAGCAGAGACATAAGGTGACATGTTCTTGATGCTAGTGAGCTGATAAATCATACATCCACACCTATGAACTTTCAGTTAGGTGAGATAATAAATTTCCCTGTGTGTATGCCATTTTGAGTCAGAGTTTTGTGTTTTTCTGCTGAGGGTACCCTCACTGACAGATGAGTTTATTATTTGCAAAGAACACATAAAAATGTGTTCCTGTTTACGAGAGAGAGAGAGAGAGAGAGAGAGAGAGAGAGAGAGAGAGATTGAGAGAGAGAGAAGAGAAAAAAAAAATAGAGGAGGAGTCTGGGAGATCTAATATCCAAATAATAGAAATTCCAGAAAGAGAGAAAAGGCAAAATAGAGAGAAGGAAACCATTGATGACATAATTTAAAAGAATGTCCTAGAACTGAAGAAGAAAGTTTTCATATTGAAAAGACTATTGAGTATTAACAAATGAGATGAAAATAGGCTCATATCACTACAAAATTTCAAAACATCAGAGATGAAGAGAAAAATCTATAGCTTCTCAGAGAGAAAAAACATCACATACTAAGGATGAGGAGTCAGAATGGCTCTTCTCAACAACACTAGAAGCTATTAGATAATAAAACAATGCTTTCAACATGAAGAAATATTATTTTCAATCTAGAATTCTATACCTGGTCAAACTATTAGTCAAATGTGAAGGCAGAATAAAGATATCTTCAAAAATAAAAGTCTCAAAAACTTACCTCTCATATACTCTTTCTAAAAGTTATCAGAGAATATTCTCTAGTACAAAAAGAAGAGGAAGCCTAGGAGTGGACACAGGGCATGTAATGCAGGAGAGCGGCAGAGGAAATCCCAGTATTATGATGAAGGGAGATCTTAGAATGATAGTAGTACCAGATGTGGAGGTCAACAGTCCATACTGGAGCAATGTGACTTGTATGTATGAAGGCTGTCCTTTCTTCTACTATTATAATGTCTTTTTAATCTGAAGAAGCTACTGGATGTTGTGCTCTAACAAAGTAAGGATGTAAACCATGAATGAGGAAGATGTGAAGTCCAAAAAACAGGGAACTCATTCTGGATATAGGATAAGAGTAGAAGGAAATCCCAGGATGATGCAGAGTAGGGCTAAAGAGCAGCCAGTCCACAGAGGAGCTAGGAATTTATTTAGGAGGGATGTCTTCAAGAAAAGAGTGTAACTGGTAGATTACTTTACCTGTGCAGAGATGCCTTTAGGAGATGTAGGAAGAGTTATCAGTGGGCACAGAGAAAACCAAATGAAAAAAATAAAAAGACAATAATTAACTTCAGGAGAAGTGAAAGGTAAGAAAGAAGAGATAATAATAGATCATAATTTTTTAGGGCGAATAATGTTTGTATGGGCATATTAATGCAAACATGGAATGTTGATTTAAACAAAAATTATAATGACATTGTAGAGGAGGAGGAAGGTAGAGGAGGAGAAGTGGAGGGATAATTGTGCAAGAGAGCAATTGGCTCATCTAACATAAAAGGCTGCAATCTAATTATATTTAAAATAGATAATAAAAGAGTAGAATATACATGTTATTGAGAAATGTGGAGATGTGTGAATGCCGAAGAGACAGCTATAATTATTGCAGGTCATTGTTGTCTCTGAGACTGTTTTTGCTTATTTTGTTTTAAGCCCTTCTGTTATATTTTGAAACAATCTATGTGTATAGAAAAAATACACTTTAACTTTAAAAAGCTTCTGAATTTTGAAATGCACAGACTAAACAATACAAAAAATAAGAAACCATATACATAACTAGAGGGAATTGAGAAAACAAGGCAATTTAGGTTTTGAGGGTCAGAGCAACCAGTGGCTTTTTGCTGATATGCTAAAATGGTACCAATTTATTCATATAATTTCTTTGGTTTGGTTGTAAATTGAGCAATTGCAGGCTATTATAAATTCTATTTCTTCCCTATATCCTTTCAATAACCAAGAAGAAATATTTCCCTTTTTTTGTGTGTATTAAAGCACTTTTAAGAATTATTGATACTTTTAAGAGTATGTTTAATTTAAATAATGCTAGTTTACTTCACAAATTAATTTAGAACTCATAATATTGTAGATAAATACAATTAAAAGTTGAGTTTAATGAATTAAATTATTCTGGAATTTATTTGTTTATTAATTTATGTTCACATCTACTTGAAAATATCTAGAGTGAATGCAATATAAGTACCTTTCCATTAACTGTTTCAAGTCATTAGGATATTATATAGATCTTAATTACTTTTAATTTCTTATACTCTCTGCTTTAAAGTTCATTCCCTTGGTGGCATTTGGCTTCTCATTGCCTGCTTTGTATTTATATGTAATGTTTCACTGGAGGCTATTAAAGCATAGCCCACAGACTTTCTGTAGGAAACGATTTGATCTCCGTTTTGCAGATGGGGAAACTAGAAGCACAGATGGCCATGTCATTAGCCCTAAGAGATGAAACAAGTTAGAAATGGAGCTAAAAACAATACAGAAAGCATTAAGTTCCAATTCTTCTACTGTACCCTCTAAAGTACTCATGATCATTATCATTTATTGTTATTATGACTATTTTTTAAATACTCATTTGGCACATATTATTAAACTATACTGGGGACTGGATTAAAATCCTTAATGCTCGGCAGCTGTTTTTCTCAATGTTGTTCCCCAAATTTCCTTATGCTTCACAGTTTCCCCTGTTTTGTTGTAGAGGCATTTAGTTCAGAGTAAATGTTACAAAATTCTTAATGGAATGCCAAGATTGAGATCTCTGAGCCTAGAGTACTCACAGGCATTGTCTTCTGCCTCATGTTCTCTTTCTTAATTCTGTGCCTGAGTTTATGCTTATTTTAAGAGTCATCGCTTTCAAATCACTTTCACCAATTGCCCACTCGATATTCTTCCCTGCAAGTATATGAAATATTAGCAAGATTAATTTATTCATAACAGTAAATATTATTGCATTTAATATGCAGTATTATAATGGAGTTTAAAGTGTTCAAGATATGGTCCCTGCCCTTTGGAGAGCTTAGGGGAGAAAAAAACTCCCACAAGAGACAGAGAACAGTAAATGATCAAGTTCTGACATGAAGGAAAGTGAAAATTATGTTTCTTTGAGAGTGTGTGTCTTCCTCAATGATTTTATTTGATGGATGGCAAGATTTTTCTTTCTTCATAAAATACTAATTCACTTCATATAGTCATAGTACTTAGAATTCAGAGGATTTTAGCCCGGGTATATACCACCTCTGTAATTTAATATGGAGAAATCAAGGCCCAGGAGATTCGGTAATTTTTTTCAAGACCTTGGATCAGAACTCATATTTTTTTAAAAAAGTGCCTAGCCCATTAACAAGATGTTAGGAGCAGAAACCAGTGCTTTTAAATGTTCTTTTCATGATGAAATTTAAATTTCAGTGGATAGTGGGTTGAGAAGATTAAAAAAATATTTCCCTGACTAAGGCCTTCTACTTTCTTCTAGCTAGTTATTATGAATAGAGAGGTAACTACTACATAGTTAGTACTCAGAAATTCCCCTCACTCCTGACGCCTAAAATGAGTGGAGGTGAGGCACTGGAGGGGGTTTGTGTGACCATCTAGTTCCTGCCCTTGTCAGGATCTTTGAGCAACTAGGCATGATTAGAGGAAGATTGAAAAGCTCACTTGCCTAGAAATAGCTTGCTAGAGGCTTTGTTTCAGAGTGAGTGACCAATAAAAGGTAAACAGTGACTACATGAATGTAAGAGTGCCTCCTGAATAGTAAATGCCCATAAATTTGGGCCACAATAGTGATCTTTACATTTGTAACAAAAAGCAGTTGGCAATTTCCACAAAAATACTAGGTCATCTTTAGCAAAACATATAACATGAAAAGAGCGTTTAATAGATGACAGATGTGAATCAAACCTGATAATTCACTTTTTTTCCTTCTCCAGCACGATTAGAAGTCTGCTTTTATTTGAAATAAAAGTACTTAGTTTATTAACCATTGCAGTGAAACAGTCAATATATACTTTCAAGAAAATTTAAATTTCTCTAGACAGTGCTTGGGAGTTATCGTCCCATTATTTAATAGGCAGTTATTAAATGGAAGCCTAAAGAAATGAAAAGGCTTATCCTAGAATCAGCAATAGAAGAGGATATAAGCCCAAATCTCATAAAACTTAAACCAATTTTTAATTCATTCTATTGCATCATGCTATAAAAATAGGGCACACTTACTGTGGTTTTGCTTTGTTTAATTCTTTATTCATAGATCGCAGAGGACAAGATAGATGGCTGTTACCACTGCCCAGATGTTTCTAAACAGGCAATTGTTGCCACCCAGCCCATTGAGCTGGTATGAATATTGTTGAAGTTCAGGCTGGGACACATGAGCAGGCTGTTTCCAAAGAGAGCCCTGCTTGCTAAAATGGAATGATCACAGAGTCTCAGAACTGAAAATAAGTATAGAAACCTATGTCCAGTCCCTTATCTTACTAGATGAAGAAACAGATTAAGAAATGAAATCCTACCATTTGCAATGACATGGATGGACCTAGAGGTTATTTTGCTGAGTGAAATAGGTCATACAGAGAAAAATAAATACCATATGATTTCATTTATATAAAGAATCTAAGGAACAAAAAGAATGAACTCATCAAAAATACTCACAAATACAGAGAACAATCTGGGGACAGAGACTGGAGACCAGATGCATTTAAATTTAATAAATCATTTAAAATGGTTTTGTGTTTCAATATATGAGTTACATAATGAATTATGAGCCAAATTAATATATTAATTCCAGTTTTTTGTGAGGATAAAATGAAGGGTAAATAAACCAGCTTCTGGTAAATAAGGAGTTTGGATGATTAAATAAGAAAAAGATTTAAGCAAGAAAGTCAATAGTCAACAAAATGATGACAAATTCCTAGTCTAACAAACACATTGTATGTTCAGATGGAAACATTACGTTGAATTCAAATTAAGAAAAAAGATGTATAAGAAGTGAGTGAGATTCTGAGCATGCCAGGATGGCAGCCTGATTGCCAACTGATGAACAACCCCCTGTGGTTGTTGACCCATTTCTTCTTTGTCTCTGCAATTAACTCTGAGAAAAATAATTTCTCCACATCGCTGCTTAAGACTCTTAGTTTAGATTGAATACATATCTAATGTGCTATGTGAATTGCTTCTAACTTCTTTTACTTTGTGTTAAAATAAATATTAAGGTTTATATAATAATAAAGATTTGTATAATTTACATACTAAAAATGCAGAGACCAATTTAAAACAAAACTATCCTTCCCCCCATACCCCCCCCCCCCCAAAAAAAAAAACCCCTAAAGAATCAGAGACCTAGGCTTGATATAGAAATTATGGTTTGGAGTCAAAGACAAGCATGCCAGTAGACTGAAGCATGAAGCATGACACTTAATGCATAGACGGTGTTCATAAACCATGGATTTCAGCCCAACATTGATTGTTGCAGTGAAATTACTAAACTTATCTCCAGCCATTATGCCCAGGCAGTGTTCCAGCCATTCCTCTGGCAGGGGTGAAATGCCAGGAGCAGAATGTAGTAATCTCACTTGGCATCCAGCAACGGAAATTGCAGCTAGCCTCAGGAAGCTTCTGGAAACTCTTTAATTCTTTACAGGTACAGAATTGCTGCAGGCGACCAAACTTTGGAGCCAGCAATATAACAAGAGAGTTAAGCAGTCTGTTACTGTGAGGGAATTCTCTGAGGAAAGAGGAAAAAGAGTTTTCCTTTTCTGGTGAGAAGGACTCACTTGGTAAAGCTAGCTCTTGAGAACTGAACTGAGATGACCAAACAAACACACAAACAAACCCAAAAACAACAACAAAAAACAATCCACAAAACCTCTGGATTTTAGAACACATCTTCACTATCTTTGATTTGCTTCACTATTTTTTAAAAAGAAGGCCTCTATTAGTTTTCTAGGTCATATATGGTATAGCTGTGCTCTGTGTGTGTGCGTGTGTGTGTGATTTTATGTTTCTCCAGTCTCCTGGCACAGTTTCCCGCCCCCACACACCAATATTCATGTAACTTGACAGAGTTAAACAAAGATCATGTGATAATGCATGGGCTAACTCTTTTCACTTAATGAAATTCAGGAGTTATTGTTATGTGTTTGGACTAATATATTTTGAGAAGTAGCAAGCTTCCCCCTACCTCCAATTTTTAAAATGGGGACATTCTCTGACTAGCATATGAGTCTTTGTAGCCCTCCACAATAGATAGGAAGAGAAAAGGAAGGGTTCAGCATCAAGGAAGTGGGAAGGGAGAATATTCTAGCTTACTGTTTACAAAGGGAGTACTGGACGTGTCTGTTCAGAGACCCTGGGTTGCACAGCTCCGGGTTCTCCATCCTGCCTCTTGGAGCAGTGACTTTATTACTATTTACCTTTTACAACACAGATTTGAAGTTAGTGTTTTTAAAAGTATGCACATGGTTCTACTGCACTGGCATCAACAAGGTACTTGTTAAAGTGAAGATTCCAGGGTGGACTCCAGATCTACTAAATCAGGGAATAGGGACTAAAACAACACTTGGAGACTTAAAATTAACACCTGAAGTGATCTTTATGAACGACAAAATCTGAGAACCCATTTTTACCAGATTTATTTCATAGCTTTATATACTAAAAAATGTAAGAAGAAAATACCGAACACATACTAAACTTAAGGTGCATTTTATTTGAATAAAGGCAGGATTACCTGTTTCAAAACCCAATTTTTAAAACATTTTTTATTTATCTCCCTGTTTATGATTATTGATTTTTTAAAAAATTTAAATTTACTTTCCTGTTTGTGATTCTTGATCACATGGATTAGTGTTATGGCCAAGCAAGATTGGGAAGTGTGGGAGGGAGTGCGGCTGGCATAAAAGGGGGTAAATGAAATAAAACATGAACTACTTTTTAAGTCTACTGTAGAGTTTATATAAACACAATTGTGTAAAGGACTTTTTTCTCAAAGTAATTAAGGGTATTTGATACAGATATTTATAATATGTACTAAGAAATTTTTAAAAATCCATTGTGTGTTTTTCGAGATCTAATTTTCATTTTTCCTATTTGGATAGCTATTTAAAGATGTGCCCAAGCACAGTTCAAACATACAGTATACTTCAGTTGTTTCTTGAATCACACCTGAAATCCAAAGAAACTGAGTTTGATGTCTGAAGTTTTGTCTTTAACAGAAGACAGTCAGCACCATCTAGTGGATACTAATGACATTTTTTTCTTGAATTCAGTCCAGTGAGGTGGAGAGAGAAGTCTTTGGTTGGAATCCCATCGACAGTTCCTGAATGGCATCAGAAAAATTTCTTAACCCCTCTGTGCTCTGTTTCTCAATTATAAATCTGGATAATAATAGTGTCTTCTCATAGCATGTTATGAAATGAAGTGAAATGATGTGTCTAAGGCATGTCCTAAACGCTCAATAAATGTTATTTTTTAGTGACACTAGGCCATAGTCTTTTAGGAGGTGGGAACTGTCCTGTGGCACACACTTTTAATTGCCCTTCAAAAGAAAAGGCTATTTAATCTAGTTTGTGAAATATATGATATGAGGCTTAATGATGTTCCTCTTCTAGTAGGCTGTTACATTTGGCTGAAGCTTATGGTGAGAAAGAGGAAATTGGGGCAACAAGACTGGAATGGTAGTTGGAGCCCAGATGGAATACAGTGTGGGCACTCTCTCATTCAAAGTCTGACTCCACTCAGAGGGAGAATGTCAAGAGTAGAGACTGAAAACAAAAACAAAAAGCAATGCTGCCATATGTCTCCAATCTGGAATGAGACCAGGAAAATTTTAGCTTAAAACATCTTGACTCTAGAATAAATCTTTATGAATTATTTTGAAAGGCACAATACTTCCTAGAATATGTTTGCGGTTTTGAAGGCAGAATTTCAGAAAACAGCATCAAAAATAGGGTGCTGACAATCTGAATATGAATTGTTTTAAGGTGTTACCTGCAATAGCTGACACAGAAGTAGTTCAGGAAATTAAAAACAAAGACGCAATTTATTGTGTACTAAAACACAACAAATGAAATTTATTAAAGTTTGCCCTCCAGGTACATAAGCTTCTCAGCTTTTGCAAAATGGAAGCAGCAGGAGGTAAATAAGCAAAGTGAGAATGATAGAAACAATTCTAAATGAGGTGAGTTTTATGCAAAATGTAACAGGGAACTTAGTTTGGAAAGGTTATAGACATTGAAGAGACACTAAATTTATGTTAAACTTGAATTTTCTTTTTACTTGCTTTATATGTACCTTATGTTGCCTATATTTAAAAAGCAGCAGTTAAAAACAATGAAAACACCAGTTAATCATGGGCATTGGTAATAGCATTGATTTTTTAAAGTTTTTTTTCTCCTTCACGTCCACAAGAAATCTGAAATGTTCTGTTTTCTTATTGAGCAACATTAGTTACCAAGTATAAAAATGGAAATGGCCTTTATTCATGAAAAATGAGAATTGGGCAGGCACTTGGAGATTATCTGGTTACTAGCTACTAAAAGCCTGGTCAATGGACCAGAAGTATTGGTATCACCTGGGAGCTGGCTAGACTCCTGGGTCCCACCTGACACTAAATTAGCATTTTTAGGAAGATCCTCAGGTGATATAACTGCAACTAAATTTTGAGGAGCCCTGGAGTTTCAGGTTTGTTGCTCTCAGTTACAGCCCTGGGATCAGTAGTTTATAAAATTTCTCTAGGTAATTCTAATGCAGTAAATCATTGCAAAACGAGTCCAACCTCAATTTTCAAATGAGGAAATTATGGCCCACAAAGGCTGATGAATTTACCTAAATAAAAGAATTCAAACAATGTTATCTATCCTCCTTTAAA
Organism: Cynopterus sphinx; assembly: GCA_030015415.1. Lineage (NCBI taxonomy): Eukaryota > Metazoa > Chordata > Mammalia > Chiroptera > Pteropodidae > Cynopterus > Cynopterus sphinx. Next base: position 86,085,636 of record CM057384.1, on the reverse strand, counting down.
AAAAATATAGCAGCATCAGGGAACAGAGGATAGGAAGTGTGGAGATGGGGAGAGATTATTTTATATAGGGGGGTCAGGAAAAGCCTGCATGAGACAGTAGATATCTGAGGGACAAGAGGAAGTGAGCCACAGGCCACATGGATAGCTGGAGAACTTGTATTAAAGCGGAGGAAGCAGGAGATTGGGTTATGTGGAGTGTGTGTGTGTGTGTCGAGGGGGGCGGGAGAGAGAGAGACACACAGAGTTGGGGTTTTATTTGTAGAGGAACAACAAGCAGTAGTGTTTCCAAATTCCCAACAGATATTAATTTATAGGAGGCAGAAACAAAATCTTAAGTTCTTAAAACACTTCCAGTCTTCTTCATATTCTTTACTATTTGAAACATTTGTTTAAAAAATAATTTAGAAGTGTTTACAAGAACTGTAGCCTATAGCAAATATTCAAATATGGGAAAACAGAGAACATTATTGGGTGACATTTGAATAATATACAAATCTCCAAACAAGGTCAACAGCACTTTGCAGAATCATGGTTTGGAAATTGCCAATTTAGGGTGTTACTTTGAATCAAAACTTGTTATTTCTTGGAACACCACTCATAGAATTTGTATAAAGTATACAATGATAGGATTGATAAATTGATTGTCGAGTGTGAGAGCAAGAGGAATTGAGGATGCCTTCAAGGATTTTGGTCTGAGCCTGGCAGGATGGCGTTACCATTTACTGAGATGGTTTAGAGGTTGGTGACGGTGGACGGGACTGTGGAGAAGTTTATTTTCTGCAATGTGGAATTTGAGATGCTTTTTACATCTATGTTGAGATGTCTATAAGTGGAGATGTCACACAGATAAGAGTGTGGGGATTCAGGGGGAAGTCTGGACTGGATATAGAAATGCAGGAGTTAGGAGCATATGGATGGTGTTTACAGGCAGGATTTTATACCCAACACTGCCCTGCATTGGAGCTGTTTCTCTGAGTAACTGAAAAACACGTAAACACGTCCTATCCACCTACAGCAATGAGGACAAAGGTGGCATCTATGTGAAAGTGTCTTGTAAACTGTAAAGCGCTATTTAGACTGGAAACAAAGCAGTTCATGGTAGTGGAGATGAAGAAATTCAGTTTGGGGACCCAACGAAATAGTCGTCATGTACTGAGAGTTAGGGAAACCATAAAGAGCAACTATTACCCTCTTCGGACCGTAGCTCAACTTGTACACAACCAATATTTTTCATTTATTTGGCATCCAAGGGCGTCACATGACCTTTTGGGGCTGCACAACAGTCTCCTGAGGATGGAGATACCCTTTCCACTTCAGGGAGGAGGACCTGCAGGGCAGCATGTTAATAGCGAGGGACACAGCCATCAGATATTCCGGGTCCGAGTTCAGCCTAACTAGGAACAAACCATGCCCCACCCACGCCGTCCCCCTAGAACACGCCAGAGACAGCTGACCGGTCCCCGCTCCGAGCGACCCACGAGCTCCTGGCTGCCTCTGACCCCCACGTCCCAATCCCGGATGGTACGACCCCTTTTTCCTCTCGCGAGACTGGACTGGCGCGGCTTCCGGTTGCCAGGGCAACAGCGTTCTCGGAAGTCGGAGGGCGTCGAATCCGCAGCTCCCTCCACCGCCGCAGTGGCTGTGGCGGCGGGAAAAGCCCCTCCCCTGCGGGGACAGGGGGTGACACGGCGCGCCGTCAGTCCTCTGACGCCCGGTGACTCGCTCCCCAGGCTTCCACGGGTAAGATGCGGAGCCGCGCCGAGAGGAGCCGGGCTCCACCTCTGCGCGACGCGCCAATGACAGCGCGGGGCGGGGTCGTGTAGGCCGCTGGGCCCGGAGACGGGCAGTTAGAAAGAGGAGGCAGGGCCAATGGGAGGGCGGGAACGGCACTCGGGGGCGGGCTCAGCGGCGGCCGGGCCACGCCCGGCCTGCGAGCTCGTCTAACGTCCGAGAATTTATATCAAAAAGTCAATTGCCCGCCGTTTAAAATAGACCCGACATGGCAAAGGATGCAAGTGGGCAGTTCACAGGAAAAAACAAAAAAATAGAGATAAAACGTGGCCAGTAAATATTCGACGAGAGGCTCCGCTTCTGTCGTGATTAAATGGAGACCACACTGCGACGCCTTTTCACGCCTAACCAGATAAACAGATGAAAAGCTTTGATGTGAACCAGGCTGACCGCAGTCCAATGTGGGGAACCGGACACGTGATCGTACTGTAATTTGGTCCAGTCTTTTTGGGGACAGTTGGGCAGATTACCAGAATTTGAAATGCAAGTGTTCTCTGACCCAGCAATTCTAAGTTATCTCCTGGGCGTGTCAACATAACTGAACCAAGATGTGCAAAAGCGGTTAACTTAAAATTGAGGTGTTCTTTACATACGGTAAAGTTCACCCTTTTAGTGTGCAGTTCTATGAGCTTTGACGAATGGTTACCATTATGCAATTACCACTACAAATCAAGATGCAGAACCATTCCATCATTTCCTTAAAATCCCCTTGTACCCTTTTGTAGTTAACCCCTCTCCACCCCCAGCCCTGGCAACCACCAATCAGTCTTCTGTTCCTGTAGTTTTGTCTATTCCAGAATATCCTATAATTAGAAGCAAACACTATGGGGCCTTTTAAACCTGGCTACTTGAAATTTAGCATGATGCGTCTGAGATTTATCCAGGTTTTGTATCAGTTGTTTGTTCCCTTGTATTTCTGAGTAGTATTCCATCACATGGATGAACCATAGTTTGCTTAGCCATTCCCTAGTTGAGGGACATTTGGTGGTTTCCGGTCTTTGGCAATTATTAATGAAGCAACTATAATCATTCATATACAGGTTTTTGGGTGAATTTAAGTTTTTGTCTCTTGGATAAATATCTAAGAATGAGATTGTGGAGTCATATGGGAAGTGTCTATAAGAAACCACCAAGCAGTTTGCAACATGGCTGCTCCATTGTGCATTCTCACAGGCAATATGTGAAAGTTCTAGTTGTTCCACAACTTTGTCAGCACTTGGTGTTATTAGTTAAAAAAAAATTTTTTTTTTCACCATTCGAATATATAGTTGTATCTCGTGGTTTTAATTCACACTGGTGACTAATGATGTTGAACATCTCGTACTGCTTTGCCATCTATACATCTTTGGTGATATGTCTGTTTAAATCTTTTGTTATTATTGAGTCTTCATACTCTTTATGTATTGTTGATACAAGTCCTTTGTCAGATATTTGTTTTATAAATAATTTCTCCTAATATTTAGGCCTTGTTTTCCTTAACAGTGTCTTTTGAAGAGTGGAAGTTTTAAGTTATCATGCATTTCAATTTATTAATATTTTATTTTATGAATCATGCTTCTGCAGTATCTCAAAATTCTTTGCCTAGCCCACAATCACACATATTTTATAGAAATATTATAGTTTTAAGTTTTATTTTTAGGTCTGTGACTTATTTTGTGTAAATTTTTATATTGCTTTTAATAGCAAGTACTCCATAGTCAACCTAAACGGGCTGATTTTAAAAAAGCTACATTTTGCAATGGAAAACTATGCCATTGTTTGAAAGCATGAAGTTATCTGCAAAATATATCAAGTGTGAAAAAGCAAGTTGCAAAGCACCATGGCATTTGTTTGTATTTGTATTGGGGAGGAGTAGGTAGATATAGAAGGTAGAAAGTTTGCATATGCCTAAAAAGATGGGACCTACAAAAACTACTAACAGTTGTTTTGGGGGTGAGGGGAATTTTGGTTTTAAAAACTTTGATATTCTGTGTAATTCTATTTTTTCCTCTCTCATGGACAAGTGTTTCTTACATAATAAATATTATGTAAAGTGAAAAAATCTATCATAAAATAACTTTTAGATGTTAAAGTTATGAAAATAAATGTAATGCCCTTTTTTCTTTAAGTTGGGTATTCATCATCACTAAATCAAGGAGGATTCATCTTTTTTAGTTCTTCCATTAATCCCCAAATATGAAATTACAGCAGCTATGTGTCCCCATTTTGATTTTAAATCATCCACGATGGTTGCATTTTTCACAAGCCTATATGAAAAAGTTTGATTTTATTTGAAATGAATGTTATAAAAAGTTGGTACGTATTAGCAGTTATTTGTTACACTTTAGAATGTGGTCATATATCCTTCTATTTAATGGAATATCATGAAGTAAATAATATTTTATTTTTGAAGTATCTTTCGTGTAATAAAGTACTCATCATATAATGTTAAGTGAGAAATATTTTGGCCTAATTTTGTTGAAGAGACATAGAGCAAAAATGGAAAAGAAATGTGTCAACAACGTTTAGCTGAGAGTGGTGAATATTGAGTGATTTTTATTAATTTTTGAATACACTTCAGTGTATTCTAGAAAATTTTCCATAATAAATGAATTCATTATTTTTTAATTCAAGATATACTTAATATAAAACCAGAACTACAGATAAGCAAAAAGTAAAAAAAGGATGCTAGAACATCCATGAATGTGGCAATCCAGAACCCACCTCTGTTACTTCTTTGATTTGTGATCATCTTTCACCAGCCCCCTTATGTATATATCTTTAATTAGAGAAATTAGACCTGTTTTTTCTTTAGAAGATACTGACAATTTATCTTTCTTTCTTTTCATTTTTCTTCCCTGCCTGCTTCTCATCCTCCCTCCCTTCCTTTCTTCCTTTTTTGGTGTGTGAATCCCTTGTTTATGCCCTTAGCTAGTTTTTTAAATTGGAATATATCTTTTTCTTATTGATTAGTAAGAGCTCTTTAAATATATAAATTTATTAACCTTTTGTGAATCATCTATTTGCATATATTTTTCTGTTTCTCAGGTGCATTTTAATTTGGAGTTTTTTTTTATTTTGGTTTGACACTCAAGAGAATTAAATGTTATGTAATCAAATATATTTGTCTCTTCCTTTTTGATTTATGCTTTTGGTGTCATGCTTAGTAAATAACTAACCTCATTATTATGTAAATTATTTTTATGTTCTCCAGTCCCCTGGAGAGTTCATATTTTACATTTATTTATTATTTTTAAAATTAAATTTTATTTTTGCTAAAGTAATAAGTCAAAAATGTTGAACTGTGCTATAACATTTACAATGGAGAAATAAAAGAAGCAATCTCTAGTTTTATTTTCTAGGGCAACCCTCTGAACTTGTAAGTATTATGCTTAATTAACTATTGTTTGTTTGGGCTTATCAATTTTTGGAGCTTCTCTTTGATTTTATATTATAACATAAAATTTCTTATACTACTTATCCATTTATATACTCCTCCCCTCTTACACTCTGTATCATTAAGGCGCAGTATTTGGTTAAATCAACATTTAGTGCTATGTAATTGTAAGTATTATCATTTGATTGCTTTCTTTTTTGTACAATGCTTTATTTTTCTTGTGGAATTTCTATGTGGCTATTGGGATTCCTTCTCAAACATTCAAATACATTTATAGGATCCTAATTCAATGCCCTTTATCCATGCTTTTTTCTATATGGCCAAATTCACAAGATTATTGGTTATATCCCCACTCACCCTGGGAAATATATTTTATTTAATTTAGTATTTTTAGGAAGAAACATAGCAGAACAGATATATATCTAAAACAAAATGAAAGATCTCTGGAAACTTTTACCTGATCCATGTCACTTATGGCTCCCTGGGCCTCTCCCTTTACTGACATGTATTCTACTGGCTCTGGACATGCTTCCATCTCAGTACTCCTTCTGTAAGCTGCAGTAAGTCTCCCCTTACAAGCATTTACAAGACATTTGGCCTTTTGGTGGCTTGTGCTTTTTGATTGTGATGTGGTGGGCCAGGGTGATCAGTCACCCCACAATAATAATGTCAGTGCCTTCCTGAGTGAGCCTAAACCCTTTTGCAGAGTTTAAATAACACTGAGATCAATGCCTTTTTCATTGCTGAGATGGAAAAAGGTAACCTAGTGGTCCCTTAAGCATCAGCTTTGGCACACTGACTGGTTGAGGCCAAATTAAATTATTCCTCTGTGTGCCTTGGAGGAACATCTGGTTGTTTATGTTTGTGCTTCTGCCTGTGTCCAAAACATCCCTAGACGCTGCTTATGCTATTCAAAAAAAAAAAAAATGAATAAAGATGAGTGAGTCATTTTGTAGGGTAAGAAAAGGACGTTACTACACTTGCTGAGCTGGAGGCAATTGCCTTTCTTTATTCTGTTATGAGAGAAGTAGTTTAATTCATAGTTGATCGGAATTTAGGAAAGAATTGGTGGATGATATCCACTCACATATGAAGCTAAGTATTGAGAAGGCAAAATCTGGAATTTTCCCTATTCCGTTTTCCTCAGCATGCATGATACCCCCACATTACTGAACACATCTGGAATGGTCCTGATCAAGGACACAGTTTAGAAGGAGCAATGTGTCTGCAATGCCCAAGTTCTCCCACTAGTTTAAACCACCCTGTATAATATTTCCTGCTTCAGAAAGCAGCACTGGGAATAGAGCAGCCAGAGTGGCAAAAGGCCTGTGGACAGTGTCACACGAAAAAGAGTTGAAATGATTGGTGATGTGTATGCAGATAATGAATGTCTTTCCTTTAGTAGAGAAAGTAGGTTTTGTTCTCAGTTATTTTAGAGGGCAGAAGTAGAATGTAGGTTTTAGAAGGGGAGGATTGACAGAAAAAGAGCAGTGACCTGGAGATAGGTGCTCCTTGAAAATGTGGTATCGGGGAGGAATGGAAAAACTAGGCTGACGGTTGAGCTGAAATGAGGAATGCTGGAATAAGGCAGGCAATACCGTAACAAGGTAGAGGCCTTAGCCAGTCACTATGACAAAGCATGAATCCTGGTTGAGAGGTGCAATTCTCCAAGACTGTCTTCTCATTCAAAGGACACATTACAAGTTTCTCTCAGAGGTATAGGAACCCGTCAAGATGGCATTCACTCTTTTTTAGCCACTTTCAGAACTAACATCTTAGGTAGCATGTTTTCCACCTAAATAATGATTTAATGAGATTTAATGATCCACAAACACAGCTGTCTTTTGATGAAATTAAGGTAGTCCTTATGACAAAGGCTCTGAATTAATTGCATATTAGCACTAATGAAACATTTAAATATACACATCATAACTTGCTTTAAAGTTTTTTGCTTGCTTGTTTCAGGGTATCAATGGATATTATAAAGGGAAACTTAGATGGAATTTCAAAACCAGCCTCAAGTTCAAAAACACGTCCTGGGAGCAGAGGTTCAAATGCGTCTTTGGAGGTGCTCTCACCGGAGCCATCACCTTTGAAGGTACTTTGCTGTTTAGAAATGATTTAAACTCCTTTCGACCTTTAGCAATTGAAAAACCAAGGTTGTTTTTGATATCCCATTTTAAGGTTCTTTTTTAGAGGGTACGTTCAGGGAGCACTCACAGAGTTCTTGGATTTTACTTTAGAACATTCAATATGAACTACTTTTTCCTTCTTTACCTCCCTTCCCTCTTTCTTCTTTTCTCCCTTACTTTGGAGTGGGACTTATTTGTTCACAGTTGTGTTTTGTTATACTCATTTGTTAACTTTTTTTTCTCTAAGAGAGTTTTTATTTCAACATCTGCTATGCCACCATCGACTCTCTAAAAACATTCAGTAATTTAAAAAAATATATAGTTTGGGTAAAAAGCACATAGTATATGTTTTGTAGGTTCATTATCTGGCCATGACTTCCTTTTCTTTAGTAGTCTCATTTTCTTTTCTTAAATATCTAAACTTGATCTTTTTTAAAGAACCATTATTTTTTTGTCTATGATAGGGTTGTGACAAAAATTTGAACCTTATTCTGTAAAAAAGCTGTAAGTTTATAAATTCATTCTCATTTATGTTTTTGATTTACGTACTAGACTCTGCATTATGAAACTTTTAGAATTTTTGTCTGTTAGGAAATAAAAAGCCCTCTAGGCATTTTTAGCACAAAGGGATTGAATATGAGAAATCCACTCCTTCAAAATCAATGGAAAGCCAGCAGGAGAGGAAATCACAAGAGGATTTCACTTGGATTATTGGTTCCCAGGTCATGCTGCTATAGAGGAAATTCAGAGTTAAAAAAGCTGTTGGTGTTGCTCCTTCTGACACTGCCACTAGTCCCTCAGAACCACAAAACTGGTGACTAGATATCTCTATCCAGACGAGTCACATTTTAGTTGCTCGATAGTCACACGTGACTAGTGACTACTGTCTTAGGGCAGTTTTAAAGAACAAAGTGTTATGTAGATACTTTTAAGAGTTCTTTACGTGTTTTAGATAGAGTCTTTTGTCAGATATATGATTTACAAATATTTTTTTCCCAGGCTATAGCTTGACTTTTTATTTTTTTAACTGTCTTTGGAGAGTGTATTTTACTTTTGTTAAGTGCAATTTATCAATTTTTTTTCTTTTGAAGATTGTATTTTTTTTTTTTTGTTGAATCTAAAAACTCTGTTAACCCAAGGTCTCAAAGATTTTCTCCTGCTTTTTTTTTTCCTGAAAGTTTTATAGTTTCATGTTTTATATTTGGGTGCTTGTGGCCTCTTTTCTTATCAGAGAGAAGGCTTTTATATATCCCAATATTCATTCCAGTGTGAGTTGTTTAATTTAGATATTTTTTCTGATTACTTTAATGGTTTTCTCTTTGTATCTACTATTGCACACCTAGGTATGGATTTATTTAATTTGTCCTTCTGGAGATTAGTACTTCTTCAATGTAAAAATCTGTGTGCTTTGTTTATTTTGAAAAATTCTCAGCCATTGTGTTTTCACATTTCAAGTGTTACCTACAGTTTTTTCTGTTTCATCATCTTGGAAGTCATATTCAATGTCCATTGAAACTTTTCCTTCTATTCTTCATGTCTCTTCTTTTTAATATTTTCTATTCATTCATTTCTCTGTGTTTCATCCTGGGGAATTTTTAACATATATTTTCTAATTTTTGAATTATTTCTTTTACTGTGTCAAATCTGCTCTTTAATCCATCTACTGAATTTTTAATTTAATAATATATTTTTAATTTTTGGAAGTCCTTTATTTTTAATCTAGTAGTTTATTTTTAATCTAGCTGTTCTTTACAGTATCTTAATGTTATAGGTATTTTTTGATTTTGTAAAACACCAATTAAAATATTTCTATGATTATCTTCGTCAGCACTTTAACATCTCAAGTTCCTTGGTTTATTGTGATTCTTGCTTATTGTGGTTCCTACATTCATGGCTTTTGAACTTTTGGAATGTAAACTTTAATTTTGGGAATTTTATGGAGACTAATTTGAAACTATGTCTACCAGAATGGGTTTCTGTTTACTTCTGCCACATACCTCAGAGATATCACTGGCACGAATCTCTCTCTCCCTCTCTTGCTTGCTAATTTTTCAGCTGTAAGCACCCCAGAAACACAGGAATAATATAAATTGGAACCTAAACCCGCATGAAGCATGAATCTGTGGTTGAAAATTCTCAGGAAAGTCTTTTTCCACTTGTAACCTGGACATGTCTTTTATTCTTACCCTGTGCTTTGGGCTAGATGTGTTTTCCTAGTTTACTTTCTCACTGTGGTTACGCCTCTTTGAGGGATCTAGCTTTATGGAGCAGGAGAGGTAAGGTTCCTTTCCATCTTCTTATCTTGCATGGGTCCAAGGCCTACTCTCCTACCCCTGCATGGGTGTTAAAAAAAAGCCCGTAGCTTTCTGATGCCAGTACATCCTCCTTAGCATCTCTTTGTTGCTTCTACCCCCATCCTCAAATAGGGCAGTTACCGTAAGGATTTTACAAGCCTCCTGTTCTAGTTTGTCATTTCCCTTTATTTTCTGTCCACTGGCAATTTCTCTAACGTTCTTGTGAGCTCATCTGTGTATTTCTAAGTAGATGGTGGGTTTTAGTTTATACAGTTTTCCATAGAGCCCAAATTGGAATATAAAAACAATTTTAGATTCTTTAGTCCCAAGCATAGGGATTATATAAACCTAAACTTTGTAGTCATGTGTTCAAAATTAGGGCTCTGCTGACCACATTTTATGTGATCTTGAGCAAATTATTTTGACTCTCTGTGCCAATTTCCTCATCTGTTCAAAGAATTAATAATACTATCCACCTTGTGTGCATGTTTTTAGGAAAAAATGAGACAAAATATTTAAAGTTTTTAGAACAGTGACTGGCACCTAGTAAGTATTTAGCACATCTTAGCTATTGGTTTCAATTCTTTAGCTCAGTTGGTCAGTCCTTCTCATATAATTCACAGCATTCAGCATAAAGTCCGGCACATAGCAAATATTTACAAAATATGTGTTCAATAAATTTAGAATAAAGATTTTTCTACTTTATAGAGGTAGGATAATATGTAAAGACCTGACAAAATTTAGATATAGAATTAATATTTTAGTATTTCTGCATATATATGTTCCTGGGCGATGACTTTTTAAAGCAGCACTTTCATGATATCGGCACACAGGTTTCAATGCATAGATTAATATTACTTTGTTCAAGGTTTATTTATTTAAAAGAAAAATATCAGCAATCACTTCAAGTGAGATTTTATTTGAACCCACTAAACTATAGGTCAAACTCTAGCATATTTATTAGTGAATAGAGACTTTGATATTTATATCAAAAGCAAAGCCTCCTAAAAATCGTGACTTATATTAATCAAATTCATGGAAAATAAGCAAGGTTTGTCTTAGGCCAGGGAAAAAAGCCACAGATATACTTCATGCTGACTGTGGATTACAAATGATTCAATGTCTATGAAGCCTGTGTATTGTCCAAATAATAAATTCTTGAATTTTGATTAGTTTTAATGATCAATATTTAGCTTTTATTAATTTCTTACCTTAATTTTCTGTATGGCAGAAAATGAGTTTGAAATGCTAGATTTTTAAATGAAATTCGTGTAGTAATAATAGATTTCTCATTCAAAATATTTTGGTTTATTGTTGCTTTTGAATATTTTTATTGAAAGACCCAATAGTTGTAATTTTTGTAAAAAATCACACAGCTTTCAGGTAGAAATCTAAATTTTAGGAAGGTTTTATCGAGCATTTACCTTTCCTGGGATTAACATGAAGGTATGGAGTAGAAGACCTGGAGCAATGAAAAGTGGAGGTAGAATGTGGCCTTGAGAATGAAGAAGAAAGAAAAATCATACACATAAGCCACAGGGCAGAAGAGAAGGAAGGTTAGTAAGAGAGAGGCCAATGGGCCATGGGCTGGGGAAGATGAGTGGGGAACTACGGGTAAAATTGTGATATGGGCAGAGTTTGCCTTTTGTTCTCCAGTTTCATCTTTTTGCCTTATTACTTCCTGCTCATTCTAAGATTTAAGATCATATAGAATGATATTTATGAAAGGTCTTTGTATATCCTGAAATGTGCTATCCAAGTATATTGCTAATATCTAGTTATCTTTTAGTTATTGTCTTTTATATAAAAACCCATTCTCTGGGAAACATCAGCTAAATTCATTTATGTCATGATATTAAGGACTGACAGGGTTTATGTAACCTCTCCTGGATAGTATGGAATTGTAGGCTTTACCGGCCTTTGACAGTTTTTTTTTTTTTTTTTGAACAGGGAACATTCTGTAACACCTCTGAGATTACATACACATAAAGTAGGCATTGTTTTATTTGTTTATAAATTGGTCCTCCATTGGTTTCATTCTATCCTGGATCTGTTTTCTTTGTTAAATCAGGGTAGCAGTGCCTTTACCACAGGTTCGTTGTGTGGAGTGAACAAGGCAGTGTTTGTAAAGTACTCAGCACAAGATGTGACTAGTAGTAATTCCTCAATTAATGGTGGTTATGATTATTATACCACTGACTCACCTCAGTTCCACTGGGGCTTTTTTTCTAGTTCAGGCAAACAGAGATGCTCCTGCAGTCGTGTATCCCTGGCAGTTTAATTCTCAGCACCATCAACCTTCTACCTTCGAGGTTAACAAGGGGGCACAGATTATGGTGAGGGAGAGCTGATCATGTAGGTGCAGACAGGACATAAAACACTCCAACGCCTGAGCCTTGAAGATGTGCAGCAGACAATCCTTCCACTGGGAGGGGAAATGTACTCCTCTCAGAAGTGGCTGGCTCTCTCTCCCTGAGGTTTTGCTACTATGTTCATTTGTGCTGTGACTCTCACTGCCACGGTCAGCCCTCAGGGCCTTATGATGCCTAGTTTTCCCTGACACAGCCGTGGATGTCTTGTTCTCAGGAACACACAGCTGTACCAAATTGGTGTTTTCAAAATGCATTTTGCTAAAAGAGAAACCAAAATGAAATAGGAAAACTGTGAATAGCATAAAATAAACCAAACACCAAAGCACATGGTTTTGACTTGAAGCATTTCATTAGGATCACATCTCAGTTTAGATTATTCACTTTTCAACTGTTCAGTAGCCACATGTGGCTAGTGGCCATTGTATTATGTTGCACAGCACAGCTCTAGACATTTGACTCTCCATCTGAGTGTTAAGCTCAGGGAGCAAAGACCATCATGTCTCGTCCCCAGAGCCTGGCAAAGAGCAGTTCTCTTCAAGACTGATTTCTGACTCTTCTTCAGTATTGCTAGAAATTGCTAGAGAATGATGCATATTTATTTGGTGCAAACTTATGAAATTTAATTGTGTAGTTAAATTACTTTTAATTAGAAAGTGTTATAGTTTTAGAATACTTTAATTCTAGTAAATGTGTGTCCCCACATATACTTTCATTAGTGTTAAAATAGTCTAGAAGTTTAAAGTTAAAAAACATTATTTTTGAAAAATGTTTCTTTGGCAATAATTTTTAGGTTGATACTGCAGTCAAGTTGAACTCTGATAAAGAGGGCTACTCAGAGAGCAGTAATACAGAGGAAAGTAGAAACAATAATGATAGTAAAGGGGAAAACTACTCTGAGAAGATAAAATTGGATGAAGAGGAGTCAGATGAAGATCTGAGTCTGGTTCAACATCAGATAATCTCTAAATGTTCAGGTAGGTGACTGGCTAATGATAATTACAGATGTTGTAGTTAAAATATTAGAACTAGGCATGTTTTTTCAATTAGCGAAGTGGAACTCATAAAAAAAACATACTTTTTATGAGCAAGCAATCACAAATTGTTATTTAGAAGAATATTAAGAATCCTTAAATATGCTTAAATAATAGATATATCATTTAATAAAATCGTTATTGTGGTCATTTTACATTAATCAAGTAGGAAGTATTTCTGCATTTTATGACATGACATGATTGATTGATTTTTTTGATGACTAAAATAGTACAATAAAATGTATCCTATAATTTTTAAATGCCTTTTTAGGGATAATCCCATTTGATCTGAATAACTTTTGGATTTTAAAAGGCTCCTTTTTTCATGGTTTTTAAATTACTACTGGTCAGAGTGAATTAGACCAGCAGTTCTCAAAATGTGGTCTGCAGAGGCCTAGGGTATCTCTGAGACCCTTTCAGGAGCTTTACAAAGTAAAAACTACTTTTATCATAATACTGACATCGTATATTAATAATATAGTTTATCATAATGCTGAAATTATGCTATTTGCCTTTTTGCCTATTGAATGGACGTTTGCACTGATGGTATGGAAGCAATGGTGGGTGAAATTGCTGATGCTCTAGCATGAATCAAGACAATGGTACCAAATTGTACTTAGTATTCTTCATGACTAAGCACTGGCAGAAAAAAAAAACAAAAACCAAAAAACATCCAGTGTCATGTAAGCATGTTTTTGGTCAAAAAGAAAAAAAAAACAGTAAAAATTATTAATTTTATTAAATCTTGACCTTTGAATACATATCTTTTTAATATTTCATGTGGTAAAATAAGAAGTACATATAAAGCAATTCTTCTGTATACTAAAATGCAAAGGTTGTATTGAGGGAGAGTACTTGTGTGATTGTTTGTTTAGTGGCCACTTTTTATATGTAACACCATTTTTACTTGAAAGAATGACTGACAGAAAAACTATTATCATTCAGACTTGGGTATTTGATGACAGACTTTTTTTTTTTTTTTTTAAATGAAATGAGTCTGTTACCACAAGGGAAGGCAACTAACAGTATTTTTTGTCAATGATAAAATTTGAACTTTCAAATGAAAGTTGGAATTTTGAAAAACTTATGTATGTCACCGTGAGCTTGACAGCTTCCTGATACTTAGACTTTTCTGATAAATATTGGTAGCCATCTTAATAAATGTAATTTTTTGATAGTGTATACTGAAATATTAACATTAACATTTTTAATTTCTGCATAATCCATTATTTTCCAAATGACCAATACATGGTAGAAGATACATTTAATATGAAATATACCTCCATGGATTTTAAGGGAAAAATACAAAAAGCTCACTAGTATGTTTACAGATTTCATATTACAACTAACTTTTTAGAGACTACCCCTTGTCGAATTTTGATGTAGCATCAAAGTGGAATATCCATAATTATCTGAAAATGCTATTAAATTTCTCTTCCCTTTTCCAATTACATGTCTCTGTGAGCCAGATTTTCTTCATAACTTTAATGGTAACGACAGAATGCAATAGATTGATTGACTTTAGAAGCAAATATGAGAATCCACCTGTCTTTTATTGAGCCAGATATACAAAAATTAAAGCAATGCCATTTTTCTAAATAATTTTTTTGGAAAATATAGTTATTCATCACAAAAATGTTATATTTATGTTAACATATAATTAATAATATGTTTATTCTAAAATAAATAAATAATATTTTTCAGTCTTGATTTCTAATATCATTAGATACAACTCATAAACAAAAGCTACTTTGGGTTCTGAATAATTTTCAAGACTGTAAAGGGAAGCTGAAATCTTAAACTATGAAAACTGAAAGCTGTTGGTTTAGAATGTTTGGGCCAGGTGACTCAGGATTATAGTTATCAGAAAATAAGATGTTATAGTTGAGATTAACTATTGGCCCAATTTACCTTGTATTGGTTAATATTGCTTCAGTACTGCATGAGTTACTTCAAAATGCCTGCAATGTAGACTACTAATGTACATGGAACCTGAGAATGCTAGGATCAGTGGTTAGGAATTAGGACTGTAGGCTGCTTCATTTGAAGTACTTAAGCAATAGGATTTGCAGAACTCCCTCATTAATAAGATCGGTATATTTTTGGATAAGCATATTTCCTTTAAAAATATTTCCTTTTCCTTAAGAATGATATACATTTTAGGAAAACAACACTGGACTCTGGAATTGCAAAGGTAAAACTTGGCCTTTCTTAGCATAATATGTCATTTCTAATGATCTATGCTGGGATAGGTGACACTTTAGTATTGAGCATTTATGCTCATTGCCAGATTATCATCTTTCATCAGACTTCACAGAGGAAGTATTGCCTGGTGGTGGAGAGCTTTGGCTCTGGAGTCAGACAGGTCTGGGTGGAAGCTGACTCTGACATTTACTAGTTACGTTGTCTTGGAGATGTATGTAACAGTCACAAATTAGCCTCAGTTTACTAATTTGTAAAGTGAGGACAAAATTTTACCACCTCGCAGAGTTATGAAGAAGGTTAAATGAGATAATGCTTGCAAATAAAACACTTAACACTGTGCCTATCAGATAACTCTATAAATGTTAGCTGCCATTATTAACATTATCATTAATCATAATCATAAGCTTGAATGACCAAAGTTCTAAAGAGTTTCTAATTCTAAACAAATTACTATCAATCATCTACAACTAAAGACCATTTTCACATATTTCAAGAAAGTAGAACAAATTGGAGGGGCATAGGTAAAAGTGTCTACTTACATGGAGTGCTTTTCTGAATCTGTTTCTTTATGTTGCAACTACTTTGTGTCATTTATAACATGCTGCATTTTACTGAAACTATTTGTGTACATGCTATCTCTTTCAGTTAGTCTGAAACAGATTTAAGATAGGGTGTTTGTCTTATTTATTTTTTGATTATGAATATAAAAGACATATCAGGATGAATGGTTTGGGATTTAAAATCATATAGATTCACTTCTGAGTTCAGTGCTTTAATTTATTAGCTATTTGAAAGGACCCAGTTACGTCAACTGTAAAATAGAGATACATGTCTGATTCAGAGGGTTGTTAGATAATTATATGAAAAAATACATGTAAATCAAGATACACGATGCCAGTGTTAGTTACTATGTCAGCTATCAGCATTTGTTGAATGAAAGAAGAAAAAGTAAAAATAAAAAAACCAAAGCTTTACAGTTTAAGCTCATTCCTACTTTCAACACAATATAGATGAACCTGAATTAAAAGAATTAGATTCTCAACTTCAAGATGCTATTCAGAGGATGAAGAGGCTTGATAGAATATTGGTGAGGAGACAATATAGAGAAAAAGAAATTAAGAAGCAAGGTCTAGAAATGAGAATAAAGCTGTGGGAAGATCTGAAGGTAAGAACTGTCTATATCTTCATATCTATGATGAGTAAGAAAAACATGGATGTGATAATGTCAGTGTGGTTTGTCTTTATTAATTATTTTGTGGAGTTAGGGAACTTTGCCGCATTCCAGATTTCAGGCACTGCACTGGCACTAGCATGTTCATTCCCCAATGGACAGCCCAGTAGACCTCTCTTACCAGCATCAGGCTGGGGCTTTTCTATCTCTGGAACAGAAAGAGGTGAGGCACCTACTTTAATCAAGTATGTATGTCTGCTTTTTCTTCAGCAAGCTTACAGGCTAGAGATAAATACACAAAAACACAAAAATATAACCTCCTGTTTCTCATTATTATTTAAAATTTTGTGATTAACAAATGGAGGAGTTCATGTTTCATATGCTGGTCAAGATCTCTTCAGAGAGCTGTAAAGTACTTGAGGTCTGGGACCATGGACTGTTTATTTCTGTCTCAATTTCTAGTGCTAGATTAAGTTTCCTTGGCTTTCTTGAACATCTTGTTCTCTGTAGAATTGAGGGGTGGAATTGACCAGATGTTGACACTGACTTGATGTATAGCCATTGGCTCACATTTAAACTTTGCCCCTCAAAGGAGAATGCTTTCAAGGTAAGGAATATTGTAATAACAGACTGGTTGTTTTTGATAAATTCCTCCTTGACCAGTTGACTGACTTTAGAGGAAATTTACCAGACAATGATATGAATTAAAAATGAAGTAATTAAGAATACATTTATGCAAAGTTCCCAGAACAACCACTGAGATGGAAAGAGACCAACATACAGAATGCCGTGCTTTAAACTAGAGAAATAATTTAGTTTGTGTAAATTTTAACAGAAAAAAAATTAGTCTATCACTTATTCCTACTGAATTTCAAAGTAAATCTTACTTGCTTGGAAACAAGAATTATAACTAGAAACATATTAAAATACAGTAGCAATCTTGAAATGTCTGAAATTGATGCTATACTTTTAGCTTACTCATTAGTTATAGAAGTGTTAAATAGAAACTTAAGAAAGTTTAAGCATTATATTTATCACATAATGATAGGAATATGTACTCTGATTCTTTCTGGGAATACTTTTTGACAGAATTTTATGGGACTAGGAGACAGATTTCCTAATTGAAGGAATAAAAATGACCTGAACCTTCTTTTTGTAGGTAAACAATTAAAAGCCATGTTAGAATTCAAGAAAATATTAATGAGTATAGTTGCTTTTTTTCTCATGTTTAAACTTTCATTTCTCTTTTATTAGTCTGCAAAAAATAATGAAGCTTTGCCAAGTAATGAGGAGATGGATAATACAAAAAAGTTTCTTGCTTGGTCTGCTGCATCAGAAGAAATTGTTGGTGAGCAAAATTGATTCATCTTTATTTTTATCTCAGAGTTCTAGAATATTTGGATTAAGGTAAAATTTTCAATTCAGCAATTTCTTTCTTTTTCGTTGTGAGTTTAACTCTTCTTTAGGGGAACTGATCACATTAGGTAGGATCATATAGAACTACCCTGAGCTTAGGTATGTTTCATAGTCTTCAGGATTTATATCTGCTCAAGCATGGGGGGATGAGGCAGTGAAAAATCAGGAAATAGATAAAGTACTGCCTTCACTTCCTGTGTGTCCTAGCATCCTCTAGATACCCAGTTTTTACAGATAGTTCCCTAATGGCCTAACATCCTTCCATGAGGTGTATCCCCCAGGCCTCCATAACACCCTTCATAAAAATCCATTACTGATTTGTCCTATTTGCTGTTCTCTCTCAGTCGTGCTTTTTTGAAACCAGCCAATTAATTTTGTATATGTTTCTACTCCCCAACTTGTGTGTATGTATATTTGTGATTCTGCCCCCTCCCCCAACTCATCTTCCTTTTTCTTCTTCTTTTTCTTCTTATACAGAACTATCATGGAGTCATGTAACCTGTTTTAGCCTACTTTATATAGTGGTTAGAATTTTAGGGGTTGGGAAGCAGTTGGTATTTTTTGGTAGGACACTTTTGAAGTCTTTTCCAGAGGTCCCAAACCCCCAGCAGCGGGTGAGCGGTAGGGGAGTGAGCAAAGTTTCATCTGTATTTGCAGCCATTCCCCAGTGCTCATCACTGCCTCAGCTCCACTTGAGATCATCAGGCATTTGATTCTCATAGGATCACTGGTCCCTGGTGCCAAAAAGATTGGGGACTGCTGCTGAGTTTAACCTACATAACATAAGCGGTCATCTACTACTGTGTGGGCATTAGACAGGCTCTAAGCAGGGGCCTCTGATTTCTCTGAAAATTCTGGAATCCCTTTGTCTTTTACAAAGTGGATGTTTAGCATTTTAGAATTCCAACATTCTGATCCAGGCTACTGCAACTCTTTAGTATGAGCTTCGGTGTGAATGAAATTTCTTCAGGTTTGTTTCTTCCAGCCTTAAGAGCCCAGAAGCTGCTTGAGCATGTCTGCATGCAGAGAGAGAATGATGCTGGTCCATTCCCACAGATAGTGAGTTCATTAGTGTCCCTCTGAAATTCACATTCATGTGGAACCTCAGAATGTGACCTTATTTAGAAATAGGGTCTCTGCATATGTAATTAGTTAAGATGAGATCATACTGAATAAGAGTGGGCCCTAAATTCAATACTGGGGTCCTTATGAGAAGAAGAGAAGACTCATATTGCATTTAGTTGTCCAATCTCTTTAATCTCCAGCCTAGGAAAGTTCTTCAGTCTTTCCTCGTCTTTCATGCTCTTGACTTGTTTAGAGAGTACTGGTCAGTTATTTTATAAACCATCCTTCAATTTCAGTTTGCCTGATGTTTCCCTCTTGATTAAATGGAGGTTAGACATTTTTGCAAGAACACCCCAGAAGTGATGTGCTCTCAGTTAGTTATACTCGGTGTACCTAATGTTGATATTTCTTATTACTGTTGATGTTAACCTTGAAAACTTGGTTAAGGTAGTGCCTGCTGGCTTTGTAAAGTTACTATTTTTCCTTTGATATTTAATAAATATCTTGGGGGGAATACTTTAAGACTAGGTAAATATCCTGTTTCTCCTTAAAATTTCAGCCACTCGTTTTAGCATCCATCAGTAGTTCTTGCTTGCAATAATTATTACTATATGCTACTAAATTTTGGGTGATTTTAATGCAATAATAGATAACTGGAGTGATTTGCATCAGCATTAGTTTTAATTACTGTATATTAATTCACTATATGGATGTATGTACCATCATTTGTTTAACTAATGCTCTCCTGTTAAATGTTTAGATTATTTTCTTTGTTTTTCAATTTTTAAAAATTACATGTAATACTGCAATAACATTTTTATGCGATTATTACTTTCTGTGGTAGTCAAAAAATGCCCTGCCACGCAAGAAATATCCATATCAAATCCCTGGTAGCTGTGAATTCTATCTTATTTGGAAAAGGGGTCTTTGCAGATATGATTAAGTTAAGGATTTTAAGATAAGGAGATTATCCTGGAACATGGAGGTGGGCCCTAAATGCCATTATATTATTATTATTATTATTATTAATTTTTAAATTATTTTTTCAATGACTTTGGTTAATGAAATCTAGTAAGTTCTAAATTATAACTATCCTTATAAGAGAGGGAGAATAGAAGACAATGTGAAGATGGAGGCAGAGATTGAAGTGATACATCCTTAAGCCAAGGAATGCTGGTGGTCACCAGAAACTGGCAGAGGTCAGGAACAGAATCTCAGCTAAGGCCCTTGGAGGGTACAATCCTACTGACACCTTGATTTGAACTTCTGGTTCCAAAACTGAGACAATATATTTGAATAGTTTTAAGTGACCAAATTTGTGTTAATTTGTGACACCAGTTACAAGAAACTAATATACTTTGAATAAATTCCTATAAGACAAACTAGTTTGTCAAAGGTGTTGGACTTTTAAAATATTTTTATCCATATTGACTTATTGAAAGGTTATATCAATTTAGAGTCCCACCAACATTGTATCTTAATATTGTGTGTTCCTATGCCCACCACAACAATGGATTTTGTAATTGTTTTAAATCTTTATTTAAAATGGAATCACAATGATTTGTATCTCTCAAGGAGGTTGAATATTTATTCTTTTGCTTAGCCATTTTGTGAATTATTTGTTCTTTTATAGCGTAAGGTATTCCTTTTTATTGATCTCAAAGACTCCTATACATGTTGAGGGTACTGATTCTTTGTCATAAATATCAAATACATTTTTCTTCTAACTTATTTTTCTTTAGTTTTGTAGTATTTCTTGCTTTACCAAAGTTAATATTTTTTAATTTAGTTAAATCAGTCATTTATTTTGTTATTTGTTGCTCTGCTTAAAAAGGCCATTTCCAATTTAAGATTATATAAAAATGTACCTTTGTTTTCTTTTAGTACAGTTATTATTTTATGAAATAATTATGACAATCTACTTGGAATTTGTTTTGGTCTTGCAAATAAAGTAGGTCCCCCCCCCCCGATTGGTTAGCTTATTATGTTGAGACCTTTTATTGAATAATACATAATTTCCCCACATTTGAAATACTCACTTTATCATGCACTAATTTGCTGTATTTACAAAATGTCTATTTTATAGCCTTAATATTTCTGTCTGTGCAGATATTAGTATTGCACTGTTTTGATTATTGTAACTTTGTAATGCATTTTTATTAGGGCAGACATGTTGTCTTTTATAAAAAGTTTTTTTTGGAGCAACATGTTTTTCTCTCTGAGAGCTGGTTAGCAATGACTACATTATTTTAGAAAAAAGACTGCAAAGCACCTCTAAACCTATAGCTTATAAATGCTTTTTACTAATCTAAATATTTAAAGACTATTGTAAGAAGGTAATCTGTCTCAAAGTTTTTCTTATATTTTCTTTTATGTCTCTTGGTAATTCTACACCTTCATGGATTTGAGATTATACTCCTTATTTCAAATTAAAAAAAGAACAGTGCCAGGAATGTGACTCTGGGTGCCATAGCATCTCAGCATTTGTATTTTAGAAATCAGATGCTAAATGCTGATTTCTCTAATGGTTGAGGCAATAGATGAGGGGGTCCATAATGGCCTTTTGACATTAACAAAGTTCACTACCAAGTGAACTTTTGGCCCTGGAGGGCAAGACTTTCATTTTCAGTTAGTTGCCCTTTCTTCAGAATTAAATCAGAGCTATCAAATACATGAATTTCTAAAGCTCATGACATGTATATTTGGCTTAAACTTATAGAGCTCACAGTTATATCCCTGGAGTTCCATGTCTATTGTAGGTCCTATCGACAGTTGCAGTCATGTTAGATTAGTACTAATGGTGTAATGTGGAGTTGGGCTTAATGAGCGGAAAGCTGGAGTTACCAGGGGCTTGAGAGTTATGTTCAAAGAGAATCATTGCTTTAAACACTATCATGTTAGAATTTAGACTTTTAGATTTTGAATTCTTAGTCAATTATAACATATTGGGAGAACAGGTAAGATTTATGAGATTTATTTCTTTATATTTGTATTTTGTTGAAATTTTATTTATTTATTTATTTTTAAGTCTTTGTTTCTTTATTTATAGTTATAAGACTTATCAGATTGATTTATTATGTATTGGTGGAGCAGATAAGATGCAAAATAGGGTCCATATAAAAGGAAATGCGATAAAAGACAGGTGAAACAATGTCTATTGACTATCACTCTTGTTACCATCTGTCTTGATTAGCTCACACTAGACCAGTTCACCAAAGTGAAGAGAAATTATTGTATTCCTGTTTCTTCACATTCAATTAGGATATTTTTCTTTGATGACTGGTCTTTTATAAAAGGCAAATTCCTTAATGAAATTTCATCTGGTTCTTTATATCATAGGTATGTATTTAGCAGTTATGTATTTGATTTTTTAAAATCTTAAGACCCCAAAGAGATAGTTTTTACTTTACATTACATTATTAGCCTAATTACACATTTAAAAAATATTTTATGTAACACAATTATTACCTTATTTCAGATGAGGAAACTTGGAATCTTCAGTTTAAGAAAGTTATTATTAGGAGAGTATTTTCAATGTGTTTATGAAAGAGATAAATAGAAATGCAAGATTTTAATTTGACCACAACTATCAAATAGCACCAATTTTTGAAAGTCTCATATTCCTGCTATTACAGCATAGCAGCATATTATTTAGTGTGAAAATGCTTCTATCTCCATTCTGAGATCAGTTTCTTTCCTATGTTATTCACTGAATTTCAGCTACTCCTCTTAATTAAAAATATAAAAATTAAATAATTAAAAATTATTTTGATCAAACATATATATATATGCATACACATACATACATACATACATACATACACACACACACATATATAGCCACAAGTTTTAAAGTAAAATGTTTCTCTAAGGCCTGTTATGAAAACTGCAATCTTTTGCTGTTTCCCTTCAGGATCATTTTTTCTTTATTACCAGGGAAAGTGCAAAGCCCTTGTAAATTGTCCAGTAGATGGCAGCATCTAGTTAACATACTTTAAAAAAGTCTCAAAGAATTTCGAGTCAGAAGAACCGGGGCTTGAACTTTAAACACACATGTGCAAACATACGCAAACCTACTTTCTACTTTTCTTCTTACTTTTTACCTTAAAAAAGAGGACCTTCTTAGGATGAGTATTTGTTGTCTCTCCCAGTCATTTTCTTAACTTTTTATTTAAAAGTAACTTGATGGACTTTGGGCTGATGTCAGAATGGCAATTTCCAATCTGTTTTCCCCCAAATGCAAAATACATCCTAGTCCCCTCTTTTCTCACATCACAAATAGCAAACAGTGAAAATAAAAGGAAAGAAAAGGTACTTATTCAATTGTTATTTAGTTTTTTTTTATAGGTACTGAACACAAATGAGGCCTTGACTCCAAGAGAAAGATAAAAACCACATTAAATTTATTTTTACCACATTTTGACTTTTTAACCCAGAGTTAATAACCTCAAATTTAACTATGGGGGTTTGGAAGTTAGCAACATGTACTTTCTAGAGATCTCAGAAATATTTTAAAAGTCTGTCCTATCTCATCTTTGAGGGATCACTATTAAGTTTTTCTAGAGAAATGTGAAAACCAAATTTTACATACCAGGAGTTTTCCCTTGGTTTTTAGCATTTATCTGATGGACAGAATTCATTACTCTCTGAGACAGATATATCTAGTGATAGGAGCATTTGTTATTGGTGTTTTTGTTAGAGGTTTTTTTTTTTTTTTTGCCTTTGTCAGATTTACCTCTTGTGTTTCCAGCTCCAAATTTGTAAGTATGGGTAAGCATACAACAGGGACATAATAATCAATCTCAAAATCAAAGTGCTTTTCTGTGAAATTCAGGTATGTGATAACTTCTGCTTTTGGATGTTAAGATGAAATAGTCTAAGAAAATCTGATGATCTCTTTCTGCTCTGATTTGCAGAGGACTAGAAAACATCATTAAACTGCTAACTGGTATAGCTAAGGAATTTTGGTTTTTAACCTCTGTTGGTATCTCAGTACAGCCTAGCAATTTCTTTTGCAGTCTCCAAAGTGGCTCTTCCAAATTGTTACTATGTTTAACTTCCTGTTGTCTTCTGCAAGTTCTTCTCTTTGGCAGTCTTACTTACTATCCAGAGAAAATGAATCAACTGGATGGAATCTCTTCTATATTCTTTCTTTCTGTCTCTAAACTGTACTCTGATTGTGTTCCTCCATCCCTCTTCACTCTTATTATCTTAGATCGAGGGAATGGTGCTCTCCTCCAAGGTCAAAGTCAATAACAGCCCACCTATTTCACCTTGTCCCTGGCTCCTGACCCATTAATCACTCACTTTCTCTCTCTCTCACTTAGAGCTTCACTCTTTCTCCTCTCTGGTTCCTTTCCTTCAGTTTACCATGTTCAAATCTTCTGGTCCTAAAATAATATCAAAGAGCCATCAAACCAACCAAACATACAAATAAAACCTCTTCCCTCAGTTCTTCATCCTACTCTCAAAAAGATACCACTCAATTTTCCTCCTCTCCTTAAAAGGTCAGACTTCTTGAAAGAATACTGGTGCTACCTGGTCAACTTCTATTTACTTCTCAAATCAATGGTATGTATTTTCTTCTATCATACTACAGAAACTACTTAATCAGTGATTCTCCTAAATTCGTAATCCAGTGACATACTTCCAATTTTTATCTTAACTGATATCTCTGTAACATCTGACACAGTTGACCACTCATAGAATAGTAGCATTTTTACTGGATTCATTGTTTGCTGGTGGCTCTCATCCCCCTCCTCCTTTACTTCCTACCGTGGAAACCTAATCTTCCTTTTGTATGGTTATGATTTCATCATCCATCCAGTCTTTGTGATGGTTAATTTTATGTGTCAACTTGACTGGGTCATAGGATGCCCAGAGGTCTGGATAAACATTATTTTTGGGTGTATCTATGAGGGTGTTTCCAGAAGAGACCAGCATTTGAATTGATTGAGTGGAGTGCATTAGCCTCCCTAGTGTGAGTGGGCATCATGCAACCTGTTGAAAGCCTGAATAGAACTAAAAAATGGAAGAAGGGAGAATTTGCCCTTTCTCTACCTGGCTGCTTGAGTTGGGACATTGATTTCCAGCCTTCAGTGACAATTAAATTATTTTATTAATTCTAATTATCTTTAGTTATTTGCTTTGACTTGTTAGTATATGATCACCTGGTAATAATGCTATTTTTTTGTGTTCTTTTCAATAATTATTCATATTCAGAGAACTTTAGAAGGACTTAGCATTGAATACATTTCAATATCTGTTTAAATTATAAAGTTTTTTTTTACTTGATGTACTTATTTAATGTTTTAAAATTAATAGATTTAAATACCAAATGAGTTTTTTATTCCTGGGTCAATATTTCTTTGTTATGAAAGATTTTTTTTTTAAATTTAGTACCATGCTTGAATGGTTAAATCTCTTTAGAGTTTTGTATCTGCATTTATAAGTGAGATTTTTTCTCTCTCCTCTTCTCTTCCCTACCGTGTGTGTGTGTATGTGTGTGTGTGAGAAAGAGAGAGAGAGAGAGAGAGAGACAGAGACAAAGAGAGAGAGAGAGAGAGAGAGAGAGAGAGATGGACTGTTCCTCATGTGCATGTATGTTATGGTGTTGGAGGTAGAGGTTGGGTTGGGGGTGTATGTGTGTGTGTGCTTTGTCAGGCTCTGTTAACTTCATAAAATGAATGAGGCTGGATGGTCATTTATTTCTACGCTTTGAAATAGTTTACATAACATAGAGATTATCTGTTCCTTAAAAATTTAAAACATTTCACTGAAAAAACCATCTGGTTCAAATAATTTCTTGGAGGCAATTCTCTCTTTTCTCAGCTTCTTTTATATTTACTATTGTGTTTAAGTTTACTAGTCTTCTGGAGTCAATTTTCGCAATATATCCATATCACTGAAATTTTCAAGTACCCATTTCACCAAGATTTAAAATTTTATTAATGTAAAATTTTATATACAGCAGTATTTTAAAATAATATTTCTCCTTATTGATTATATGTTCCATTTCTTATTTCTAATTTTGTTCATGTTATCCTTTTTTCCTTTAAATTAAAAATTTTTTTTTAGTTAACATTGTTTTGGCATAGTTTTAGATTTACAGAAAAATTGTGAAGACAGTACAGAGATTTCCCATATACCTGGAAACAGTTTCCCCTATTGTTAACATTAATATGGTACATGTGTCACAATTAATGAACCAATGTTGATACATTATTATTAACTAAAGTCCATACTTTATTCAGACACTTAGTTTTTACATAAAGTCCTTTTTCTGTTCCAGGATATCATCTAGGATACCACATTACATTTAGTCCTCACATCTCCTTAGGCTACTCTTGGCTATGCACTTTCTCAGACTTTCCTTATTTTTGATGATTTTGGCAGTTTTGAGGAGTGCTAGTCAGGTGTTCTGTGGGATTTTTAGCAATTGTGCTCTAACTCATGTTTTTCTCATAGTTTGACAAGAGTTGTATTTCTTGGGAAGAAGACCACAGAGTAAAATGCTTTTTCCATTTAATCATATCATACTGTTAACACAACTATCACTGTTAATGGTAACTCTGGTCACCTGGCTGAGGAAGTGTTAGATTTCTCCACTGTAAAGTTTCTCTATTTTCCTTTCCTTCCCATGCTGTCCTCTTTGGAAGGAAGTTACAATGTGCAGACCATACTTAAGGAGGTGAAACATAACTCCTTGAAAGTAGAGTGTTTAAATATGTTATTTTGAATTCTGTATCGGGGAATTTGTCTATTCTCTCCATTTATTTGTTTGTTTGTTTGTTTGTTTAACATTTATATCAGTATAGACTTATGGATATTTACAGTTTGAGTTACGGTCTAATACCACTTTATTTATTTCATTGCTCAAATTTTCCCAGCTTTGGTCACTGGGAGCCTTTCAGTTTACTCCTGTGTCCTACTGACATACCTTTGTCATTATGATTTCTGGCACTGTAAGATGCTCCAGATTCATCTTTATTTACTACTTGAGTCCTAGATTCAGTTATTTCCCCAAGAAACTCTGGTTCCTCTGGAGAATATTAGAAACCAAAATCTAGGTGCTAGCTAGGTGTGCTTATTGCTACTGGGGAGGTGTTGATTCTAGGCCCTTTGAGAAAGGAAATATTTATGTTTATGCTAACCTGTTATATACATACCTATAAATATTTCTATGTGTAACTCTGTTCATCTGTAATAAGCTAAACATGAGTTCATTCTGATGTGTCCAACTTTATGACCACATGGATCATTCTACCCTTTCTCCCCTGCTCTTCTGTTACCTTCACTCCAATAATGAGAAACCTATCACCATTTACTTAATTGTTCAATTCCACTATACATGTATAGCAATATGAAAATTGTTGACCTATACCTCCATAGGACACAGCTTAATCGACTGGAGTATAATGCTCATGTGCAGTTTCTGTTGCCTTTAGTCTTTCTTCACTCATTTCCAAAGTTACTTAAGGTGAGCTCCTTTTTCCTCCACCCCCTTCAGTGAACTTGTTTTATGCATTTGTAAAAGAGATTGTTTTGTTAACTTCTGCATTCCATCTGGGATTCTGTGATATCCTAAATAATCTTTTGAAAATTTGCATACATTAAGGTTCACTCTTTGTGCTATGAAGTTAGTGGTTTTCAAAAGTGCATAGCATCATGTAACCACCATTGTGGTATCATACAGAATAGCTTTACCATTCTAAAAGATCCTCCGTGTGAATTCCCATTCAACCCTTTCTTTTTCTCACAAACCCCTAGCCATCACGGATCTTTTTACTGTCTCCAGTTTTCTCTTTCCTAAATGTTATATAATTGGAATCATACAGTATGTAGCCTTTTAAGATTGGGTTCTTTCACTGTTAAGATCCATTCATGTCTTTTTGTGGCTCCTTGGCTAATTTTGTTGCTGAATAACATTTTATTCTATGGATACACCATTGGCTATGCCATAGTTTGTTTATTCCTTCACCTATTGAAAGGTATCTTGATTGCTTCTAGCTTTTGGTGATTATGAATAAAGCTGCTTTAAACATTTGTGTACAAGTTGTTGTGTAGACATAAATTTTTATTTGTTAAGGTAATTATTTAGGAGCAGAATTGCTGTATCATATGTTAAGATTAACTTTGTAAGAAACTGCCTGTCTTCTAAAATTAGCTGTTCCATTTTGCATTTCCGCCAGCAAAAAATGAGGATTACTGTTGCTCTTCATCATTGCCAACAATTGGTAATGTCAGTTTTTTTGGATTTTAGCCATTTTAATAGGTATTTATTGGTGTCTTATTGTTTTAAATTGTATTTGCATTTCCCCAGTGAAAAATGATTTTAATGCTTTTCAGATGCTTATTTGCCATCTGTGAGTTGTCTGTTTAGATCATATGCCTGTTTTAAAAACTGGATTGCTTTTTTGTCTTATTGTTGAATTTTAAGAGTTCTTTGTTTATTTTTGGATGCAAATATTTTATCAGATATGTATTTTGCAGATATTTTCTCCCAGCCAGTGGCTTGTTTTCATTTTCTTAATGGTGTCTTTTGTAGAGCAGTTAAAAAGTTTTTAATTTTAATAAAGTTGAATTTGTCAATTTTTGATTTTATGGATTATGCTTTTAGTATTGACTATAAAAAGTCATCATCATACCCAAGGTCACATAAACTTTCACCCTATGTTTTATTTTAGTTTTATAGTTTTTGCATTTTACATTCAAATTTAATTCAGTTTGAGTTAAGTTTTGTGAAAAGTGTAAGGTCTATGTCTAGATTCTTATTTTTGTTGCATATGAACATCCAGTTGTTACAGCACCATTTGTTGAAGAGGTTTCTTCTCTCCATTGAATTGCCTTTGCTCTGTTAAAGATCAGTTGACCATATTTTTGTGGGTCAATTTCTAAATTCTCTATTGGCCTGTGTGTCTGCTCTTTCATCAATACCATGTTTTCTTGATTATAATTTGTATTTTCTCTTTTTTAACATTGTACTTGCAGATTTGTCTTTTTATTCCTTCAAGAAGCAGTTTTGAATTTTTTTTTTTTGCTAATTCTAGTTCTTTATTATTTTTTTTCTTGAACTTGTTTAGTTATTGTTTTCTCTAGCTTCTTCAATTGAGTTAGGCTCATTTCATTTGCTCTTAAAATCTTAGTCTGCTAGGGCTGCCATATAAAAATACCACAGGCTGAGCAGTTTAACAGTAGACATTTATTTTCTCATAATTCTGGAGGCTAGAATTTCAAGATTAAGGTGCTGGAATTTTTTATTTTGGTGAGGTTTTCTTTCTTGCACTTGGCCACTTTCTCACTGTATCTTTGTAGAAACTTTTTCTTGTACACAAGGGGAAGTGAGGAGGATGGACACACACACACATCAGGAAATTAACATTAATACAATATTCTTATCTAGTCTACAGGTTTTATTTATACTTTGTAAGTTGTCCCACTAATATCTTTCATAGCAAAAGGAGGAGATCTCAGATCATATATTGCATTTAGTTGTTATATCTCTTTAGTTATTCTTTTTTTTTTTTTTTTTTACATTGGCATTTTGAAGACTATAGATGTGTTATTTTGTGGACCATTTCCCAGTTTGGGTTTGTTTTTGTTTCCACACTGTTTGGTTCAGGTTATGCATTTATTTTTTTTTTAAATTTTTCAATTAGAGATGACCTTAAATATTATATTAGTTTCAGGTGTATCAGATTATGCATTTTTGGTAGGAATCTTACAGAAGTGATAACTGTGTCCTTCTCAATGGATCCTATCCAGAAGTGCATGATGTTGATTGTCCCATTACTGGTGATGTTAACTTTGACCGCTTGGTTACGTGTCTGCTAGCCTTCTCCACTGTTAAAGATACTATTTTTTCTTGTGTGCTGCATAAGTTAGTTATCTTGTGAGGAGATACTCTGAGGCTATTATCGTGTTATTCTTTGAACTTTCACCCACTAGTTTTATCACTCATTGATGATTTTTACCTGAACCAATTATTATTATGATGGTTACTAAACAATTATTTTCTAATTCCATTATTTCTTCTACATTAGTTTTTTTTTCCTCAAGGAGTAAACTCCTGCAATTGAATGCCTGACTTTCAAAACTGTTATCTTTTAAATCCAAAGCTGAGCTATGAGGCCTTTGTTCTAAACTGTACCCACCTCCCATCTGAGGCAACGAATACCACCAATATCACCAAGACTGAGTGATGAATGACAAAGTCCCAAGAATAATTTCAGCCTAGGAGAAGCCCCTAGGTTTAAAATCCTCAAATATCATCTTACTATAACAATTTTTAATATTATAACTATTTATGTTTTTGTGTTTTTATAGGGACTTTACTGTATAATTGAGTGAAACTGCTATTAAAAAGGAATTATGGGATCAAAAATAAATATATTGTCACTTTAAGTATATAAAGTAACTTAAACCTATAATAAAATGTTGCCTAATTGCTGACTTGCTGAGCCTGCTTTAATGAATATTTAAGACCCTTAATAATAGTGGTTGCAAAAAAACTAAAGTTTGAAAAGAACTTCAAACTGTCTCATCTTTTGAATAACTTATTCCTTTCCCTTTAAGGCCTGTATCACTAATTTGCTAGATTAACTCATCAAAGATTGTACAAAGATTAAAATTGCAATGCAATCCTACTGCTGCTGCATTATTATGGATTCCAGTTTAGGGAACTGGAATTTGTTTTTATTGTATGAAGTTGTATATTTTGAATTTAGAGGCGATTGTGTGTTGGAGTGAAAATATCTTCTGCCTGCTTCTTTTGCCTGTATCAACTCAGAGGGGTGCTCGAATCAGGGTTGTTTCAGAGATAGGTGGTGGATCCTGTAATTTCTTCAAGACTTGTCAGGTTTTATGAAGCAAAAACATTTCTGTGCCACAACCTGGCAGATTCTCTCATGTTAAGGCATAGAGACAGACTTAAAATAGAGGCTGCTTATTTATGTTATCAGATTCTTGCAAATATATATTGTCTAAATAAACTAATAGAAGAACATACAATAATTTACATTAATACAGTTGAAAACAGAACTTCCCAATTTCTTTATGGGATTAGCCTAAGAGAACAAATCACAAAAGAAGAGAGCTAACTGCTAAGAATCTCCTGGGTTTTCTCTTTCAAGCATTCTTTTATCTCAGTGACTGACCATAGATTTAAAATCTTCACCTTGGGGATCTAAAAGAAAAAAGAAAAACACAAAGTTACTCAGTATGCATAATCTCTGTATTATGAATGTTGGAATTTCAATACATTGGCACACCCTTGTACATCCTCTGTGTGTAGAAGTTCTAGAAAAATGCTCTTTGTCTTGATTTCTGCTGTTTTTGTTTCAGTAGCTTATATACACAAAGATGATTATCATTTCTATCTGGAAGTGACATTGTCTTGAGAAATATGTGTGTAGAAGGGATTGAAGAAAACTACAGAGAATATTATTTCTTATCTTTTATTTTAAACAACTGTTCATGTAGGCAGTTTCTTATTTATTTTATATGTATTGAACAAATTATTTTTTAAAAATTAATAGATCCTTCTCACTGTGAGCATGAAGATACCTTTTTCTCCGTGTTTCACACTCAAGTACCACCAGAAGAATATGAAAACCGTATACAGAATATCAATCAAAGTAAGTTTTAAATTGTGTGATTTTTCTGTATTGTCACAAGAAAATGCTAGCTATATACAGAAATAGTCACAGATGAAATGATTTGATGTGATTTAATCTGGGGGTGGATAGAAGTTGGTGAGGTTCTAGATGAAACAAGATTGGTCATGAGTTTAATCATTGTTGAAATTAGTTGTTGAAGGTTTATTATACCATTTTTCTACTTTGGGATATTTGAAATTATTTTTACCTAATAAAGAGTTCAAGAAAAGATGGCTGCAAGTAATGAAAATCTAGCTTAAAGAAAAGTGAAAATTTATGGAAAGAATTCTGGTGGTAGACAGCTTTTTTGATTCTCCAAAGCATATTCTGTGGGTAGTCAATGAGAAGGAGACTATTTCAAAGTCTTAGAGAAGAGACCAACTGATCTGATTTGGGTTAGGGGCCTACCACTGGTCTACCAACTTGTCCAAGCTAGCAATGGTTGGGGTCACTAAAGGAGCATGGCACTTTCTGCCATGGATCATCACCAGGATGGAGAGAAGAGGACATTTCTAGTTAGAAAATTCTGAGCAGGCATTCCAATGTTTTCTCCTATAATTTATTAAAAGTACATTTTTAACAAACTCTTACAAATGTAGATATAGATGCATTTAATTTGAATTATTTTAATGTTGTGTTATTTAAGAGTATATGTATCTTCAACTGAATGAATAAAGCTCATATTTCAACTTAAAAGACTAATACAAATTGAATTATGGAAAAAAGTTATATATTTTATATCTAAGGAGGCCTGTCACCAAAAAAAGTTACTTGTACTCTAACTATTGGTAGTCGATTAAAAAATTGTTACTGATTGGAAAATAAAACTCTAATCATAAAAGCATGGATTTGTCTAGAAACCTGTAATGAAATTTTAATAAGACTTTTTTACTCAATTTTTATTTGAAAAGAATCGAAGTCCAAAAATCTTACTCTTTTCCTGGTTCTTTCCAGCTATTGTTATAAAAATTTATTCTTTAATTATTAAATCTTGGATAATTAGCTGTAAATACACCAATTGACTCTCTCTTAATCCTTTTCATTGAGATAATCTCTCTTATAATACAAAGATCACTTTTAAGTAAACCTTGAGCTACTGGCTGTTTTTTTTCCGTTTTGGATTTTTACGTGGCAATATATCTTATCTTGTAGGGTAGACTTCATTTGTCATTTAAGAAGATTCTTCTTTATGCATATTTTCTGAGCTTTAATGAGGGGTTCACATGATCTAGTTTTAAATGCTTTAAACATGACTACAGTGAAAACAAGATATTTAATAAAAGGAGTAAGAGTCCACAAGTATTTTTCTACCCTTGTTTTGAGCACTCAAAGGTTGAGTTAAACCTTTAAAAGAAGGTTGACTTAAACCTTCTTTCAAAGGTTAAGAAAACTGTTAAACTAGGATGGGCTCTAGGGATTTGTGTACTTGGGATATAGAACATCTAGGATGCTTATGCCCGGACCTCACTTAAAAGACAGATTTGAACAAAAAGTTTATTGTTCAGAAAGGGTGATGGCAAATTAATAGGAGAGCAGGAAATGCCTCTAGTCTTTAGGGGAAGTTTTGTTTCATATGAAGACTAAAATAAAATATATTTTAAAGTTCCCATAATATCAGAGGTTCTCCTTCACATGTATCTCTTCAGTTCTCTTTATATTTTCTGTGATTACAAAGGAATCAACAGCAAGAAGTTTGATACATGTTAATGAACCATAAAAGTTTAATGTGAACTTCATTGCAAATTATGTAGCACATTTATATTTTTAATAAATCTATGTATTAGTAGTTTTCTGGATCTGGAATTTAGAGGTTCTTCTATTTGTATTTTATTTCTCATATATTTCAATATATGCTTAAGGTAAAATTTTAGCATAATAGACAATTGTAATTATGAAAAAATGTCCAACTTTTTTAATATCAGATTTTACCTATGATGTGGAAAGAGATGAGTCATTGATCAAAGCAGAAAAGAAACCTTTCTCAAATACAGAAAAGATTGAGCTCAGGTGTAAACACAGCCAGGATTTTATTAAGAGAAACATTGAGGTATGTACTTAGAAATTTAGAAGCCAGAATGTGGGACTAAATGAGTGGCAAAAATAGAAATAATTGTGTTCAATATCTTTAATTTTTCTTGACTGTGATACCTGTGTGTGTAATTTAAACAGCATGTATTACTGAGAGAAAAGTTTTTATGAACCAGTACTTAACTTTGCTTTTTGTATTCAATCCTATTCTATCCTGTCCTATCGTGTTCCTTTTAAAAATTCGAACTGTAGCTCAATATATTTTTTTGCTATCCAGAAATGAATCTGGTTCCTGCAATTTGAAAAACACTTATTTAGATACGAGCTTTAAAACATGTCTTCCAGATTTTAAATTGCATATTAGTAAAATTGCTTTTTTAAAGTAATGCAACTGATTTTATAGCTAGTACTTTTAGAAATTTGAAAAGGAAAATGCTCCCAGCAGAGTTGGAGAAGATTCTCTGACAGTGCTTGAAATCTCATTTGGATGCTTGTAGGTAAGCATCGTCCACCAGCTGAGTCTCCTGGTAGCCCTTCACTTGTCACTTGTCTTTATTAGCTCCATGCTTCAGAGACTTGACCTTGGTCTTACAGGCCCTGTAGCCTGACCGTTCTCAAGGCAGACTCAGATTAACCAAGGGCACAGGGGCTCCTATATTAGACCAGGATGCTAATTAATTAATTTACAGCAATAAATGTAAGTACAGTGGACAGAAGTTTGGCTCATGGTAAACCACTGAGGCGGTAAGGTTATTAGAAAACTGAATTGGCAAGTGTAAAGTATTAATAAGAAAAGAGAGTTAAATAATTTTTTCATAGTTCAAGCCTGGTCCTTGTTCTACAATTGGCATGTCTTTTCCATATTGAATGGATTCATGGATTA
The DNA here is from genome assembly GCA_030015415.1 of Cynopterus sphinx. NCBI lineage: Eukaryota > Metazoa > Chordata > Mammalia > Chiroptera > Pteropodidae > Cynopterus > Cynopterus sphinx. The sequence goes on along the minus strand of CM057384.1, from coordinate 86,051,216 downwards.
GCCTCCTACTGCCGAGACTAGACTCTGAGACTCTCAATTTTTTTGTGCTCTGTGTTCCTGTGACCTGAAGGAAACCTTATCCAAGTTGATTTGTCTCTTTGCGCTGGCCCATTAAATGTTGATTTATTGTTTAATTTTCTAAAAGCAGTAGTGTTTTCCAGTATCTAAGTTTTTGCTGACCCAGCAGCTCCATTATAGATTTCCCTTTTTCCTTTTTAACATTTAGTAACTGAATCTTTACTTAAACTCCTGATACAATATTCTTGAAATTTAAAAGCAGTTTTATTTAGTGGATATATGCCACATAAGAAATGGCAAGATTCCTTCCAAATGCCCCAGCAAATATGTTTTTGCATTGATATAATATAAAGGGAGGTTTGCAAACTGTTTATTGTTTTGATTTTATTTTTGAAATAAAATGTTTGTTGGAATGGTTAACATGAAGGCCTGCTTAGAATGGGAGAATAACTTGCTTGGAGAATGGACCTATACCAAAAATTTGACATAAAGTAAAATTACCTAGCAAATGAAAAATGCCTAATCTCTTAAATTTTACCTTAGTGTATCTGTACTGTAGAATCTTCAGGCTTCATTTTAATTTTCCTGAACTATGAATTGCTTTGAGTATTTAATAATTTTCATTAATATATTCTGTAGTTGGCCAAGAATCCAGGAAAACAAGTGTTTATGATTGACAGAGAGAAGAAAAGGCTGGTTGAACTTTTGAAGGACTTAGATGATAGAGATTCGGGGCTGTCCAGTTCTGAGGTATGTAAACTCTGATATTCAATGACCTCTCTACTTCTTAATTTTTATTTTTTATTATGTTATTGACCCATTAGCATAAAATTACAATAAGTCAGAGAATATTATGAGACAATATTCTCTGACTTTAAGAAGTCCTGTTTTGCAAATTTGTTTTTATTGAAATTTTCAAATTTATTCTTGGTCATTTCATTATTGACTCTCAAAGGATTCTTTTATGTCATTATAAGAGGGGCTACACATTGGTTATCACAATAATAACCTCTGCCTGTGATGTAACAGGCTTAGTCATTGATGACATCTAATGTGTTTCTCTGTATCCTTTTATTTTGGACATTTCTTATCATCTCTAACTGGCTCTGTGATATTTCAGTTTAGTCTTCAGTAATCCTAAAGAACACTATCCTGCTCCTGACCAGTTAACATTGAGCATTCAGTTCCCCGAGGAGTCTGAGGAGATAAACTGAGTCCAAGCAGATGTATCAACATGTAAACCAGGGTGCAAGTGCGGATATTTATAGTGCTAGGATTGGTCACATGAGGAGTGCAGTGGCTTTGGATTTGCACTTGTTTGCACATTAAATGCATAGTAGTATTTTTTATTTCCACCAAGAAATAGTCTCCTGTGTTCCTAAAAGCCCTTAGACCTGTCATCTAGTTTTTATTCCCCTGTTTAGTAGAGATATGATGTAGTAAATGCTGCTGACACCCTGTCCAGATCCCTTTTACCTGGCACGGCTCTGTGCATCCATCCCCCAGCCTGTGCCAAGGGTGCACAGCTATCTCCTTTCCTGGAGAGTTGCCCTGTGCTAAATGGGAGCTGAACAGCCCAGAGCTGCATACCCTCCCCTACCCCACCTTTTGACTCAAGATGAGATTAATTTGTCCTGTGCAGTTTGTCCTCCAGAGCTTCCCCAAGGGTCAGGTAGCTGGTCTTCAACTGAGACCATTCCTTGCCTGGCTTTGTTCCCTCAGCCTAACCTGCTTCTCAAACCCCTTCTCCTGAAAGTACCCCTCCCTACAATAAGTCACTTGAACAAGAATCCCTGTCTCAGCTCTGCATAAGGCAACCCAGCTGAAGACATGTAGGCTCAAGGGGTAGTTTTTGCTCTAGATTCAAAAGCAGTGCAAGGGCAGCAATACCTGCGGCCAGTGGGGTAGGGCCTGCCAGTCTTCGGGTACCAGCACTGAGCATCAGCTAGCAGGAATCCCAGCCCAGGGCTGCCTGGGTCCTCCAATTTGTCAAGAGATGGTAGAAATTCATATTTTTGTGGGTAATTTTCCTCTTTTTAAATGTTGACCACTAATTCTATTAAACAAAGTTCAGTGTGGGCAAACAAAATCTCTCCTTGCCTCCCTCACCCCAAACCAAAGCAAATCTGTAGGACACCGCAGACTCCAACCTTTCTATAATTTCTGAAATGGTGAAGGCTTAGGTGGGGGCTGTGTCCATGAACAGACGAAGGTGTTGCTATGCCTTGGGTTGGGAGATTGCCCAGGGAGGTCCCCTGCCAATCCAGAGGGCAGCCATGCCTCTTAGCTTCAGTGTGTTTTGTGGAGCTGTGGCACAGAGTAGGTAGGACAGACTGCGAAATGCACATATAACTCTGAGATATTTTAGCTTTAGCATTCATGGTAATTTGTTTATGTTATTAATAAAAGCTAAGGTAACGGTAAGAATGAAAGAACCTGAGTCTCACCCTTGGTTTTGTTATTAATTATGAAGTCTGGCCAGCTGCTGTCCACTGATCCTCTGGGCACCAAACTACGGCATGATAGATCTTCCTTATATATCCTAGGAATGCCCTAACAATGCATTTTTATTATCAATATTGCCTTCCATATGTTAATTTTTTAGTACTTTTATCTATTTTAAATTCTTTTCTATCATTTAGTTTTACATCGATCTTGTACAGATTCCATATACCTGGATTTTTATTGCTGTTGTGTCTTTATCTTTGTTTCTTTATCTTTCATTATCATTTCCTTGTTCTTTATCTTTTAATAAGGATATTTAATTTATGGATTTTTTATGATCACTGATAATTTTTGGACCCTTTCCTGATATCCTATTTTATATTTCGTTTATTATTATTATTTTTTGTTTTCTTAATTTTACTCCCTCTACCCCTTGATTCTCTGAAAATTCAGCATCTTATTTCTGATCTGGTACTGTTAACCCTTAAGTTTTTAAAATACATTAAAACATATATTTTCTTTTCAACTTTAATAATTAGTCTCTAAGGTCTTATAGCTTAACAAAACAGGATCTTTGGTATGCTCTTTTCCTCTCCTCCAGAATATATTGAAATTACTTGGAATTTTACTTCCAGAATATTATAAGTTTTTACCTTTAAAACCAGTATGTTTATATTTTAGGAATATTTCTCAACAAATTTTTAGCTACATCATTAACTGTGTATTTAGGCTTAACTAATTGTTTATTTTTGAATTCTTCTGGAATTTTTTGGAAACTTTCCCCTAAGGAATAATTTTTGAGTGTTTTCATAGCCAAAAATTTATTTATTTTTCTCTCATTTGAATGACAGTTTCAAATGGTATCTTCAAATGGTGGTAAGTAAATTCTAGATGCAAATTTTTTTTTCCTGGGAGCATATAAGATTTTCTTTTTATTTTTGAATTCACAAGTTTTATCAGAACATGCTTATATATGTCTTTAAAAAATTTTTGTTCCTGCATGGTATTTGTAGGCCCTTTTAGTATGAAGGTTCAAGTCTTTTTTTAGTTCAGAAAATTATCTTCTATTATTTCTTCCCTTTCATCATCGCTTTTCTCTGCTTTCAGGCTGTCTCTAAAATAGAATATCAGTTGGGAATGTGATTGGCTGTGAGTAGCAGAAAACTTTATAAACAGTTTCTTAAGCAAGTAAGGAATTTATTTTTTTTCTGTAACAAGAAATCCAGGTATGAGCAGCTAGTTTCTTTCTATTTTCTGGTTCAACATTCTTAGTGTAGTTTTGTTTTTAGGTTTGCCAGATTGCTGGTATATCTATAGGTAAATGTGTCTGTTTTCCAGGCAGAAAGAAATGGGGGAAGGATAAGAGACAAAGAGACACTTCTCTGAGGCTTTGCTTTTTCATTTGGGAAGGTATGGCGTCCGTCCCCAGGACTTCCATTGCATCTCATTGGCCAAGCTGTGTCACATAGCCATTCATTTTGTATGTTGCTGCGAGTGTTACTGGGGATTCAGATATTTCACTTCCTCATTTTTGTAGCAGAAGAAGGCAAAGAAGAAGAAAATTGGAAATGAGGATTCGGTCAGTCAATGTACAAGTGTCTGCCATAGATGGATATAGAACCTTCTGGATCTCCCCTCTAGATCTGATAACATTTTTCTCATAATCTTCATCGTTTTGTCATTTGCTTATGTGATCTCATTTTACAGTTTTCCAGATTGGGTTTCAATCATGTCTGTTCTGCTGTTTAGTTATTCAGCCCTCTTTCGAGATTGTTGTTGTTGTTTTACAGTTGTTATTGCTTTTAAACTAATATTTGCTGAGAGATTTTTCTGCCAAGTCCTCTGAGGAAAAAGAGAGTTCTTTTTTATTATCTAGTGTGGGAGATAGATATTTTATGCAGAAATTCTGTAAAGCCAGATAGATGCTTGCTCATTTTGGAATAGAGGAGATTCAGAGGAGGAAGAGATAAAGTGTGACAGGAATATTTAGGGACACTTTGAAGAGGAGACATATTTACTGTATTCTTAAATTGTATCAAACTTCTAGCTATTCTTCAAATTTGCTGTATTCTTTCGAACTTCTATGTACCCTTTTCTTTATGGAGTACCTCATCCCATCATCTCTGACAAATGCCTGTGCAACTTACAGATGACTAAAATGATAATTATGTTTTAGTTCCCCAGAACTCTTGCTTCTGGTTGTTCTTTATAGTGGTATGTTTAACTGTGTGGATGTAATATTCTCTTAACTCTCTCTTAGATACTTAGAATTTTTAAAGATTTCCTTGTATGTTGGGAACTCATACTTGCAACTAATGGCATTCTCCAAAGCCAGATGCCTCTACTGTCACCCTCCCCAGAAAAATGGGTTTTGCATCAGATATCAATTTACTCACTCACATCTAAATCAGTACTGAATGTGTAAGTCTGGTTGTGGAACTCAGTTACTGGTCTGAGTCCTCATTGTAAAGGAGGAGGGGGCAAAAAGCATTTTCATAGGGAGGCAAGGCTCCTATTGAAATTTTTCACAAATAGCAAGGGTGTCTAGAAGGTGCAAAACAGATAGAAAAACATGATACCATCTACTACATATTATATATAATTTCCTTCTGTAACTGTACAGTGCATGAAACATTTTAAATTTCATTTGAATTTAATTTAACATCTTTTACCTCCAATGTCATTAATAAAGGTAAGAATTCAGATAAGAATTTAGAATTTATAACCAATTAGTCATTGTGATTTCATAGTTTTACTTTTTTGTATTTTTTATTATTTCTCATTTAGGTCATACAGTATTTATTTCACTTTTATTTAGGAAATATTAACCAGAGTTGCTCATTTATGAATAATTAGGTAAAATTATTTTAAAAATAATTACATATGACTTCATATTCCACCTTACAAGTGTTTAAAATATTTATTAGTATGTCATATTGTTGTATGGATATACCACAGTCTACTCACTTTTTCTATATTTTTAGACATTTGAGCTTTTTGCCCTTGTTCTATATCATAAATAACATGGCAAAAATCATATCGGTCCGTGTTCTGGGTTCCAAGAAACAAGAAATGGATTTTGTTTAAAAAACAAGAAAATGAATTTGTTGGGAAGATTATAGACTCAGTGGGTAGTTTATAGATTCAATGGGAAGTTTGGAGAACCAGGTTTGTAAACCAGGAGATACCAAGATTGGCCACAACCATGGCCATAGAAACTTCTCAGAAAGAGGCTGCTTATGAGCTGCATGACAGTCACCAGACACTCCTGCTAGATGTTCACTGTTGTTACTTTCAGTGCCACCAACACTGGATACTTCTTGCTATTGCTGTCACCTTGAATCACTCTCTTACTTTCCCTATGTCTTTGCATCTTTCTTTTTCTCCAGAGTCAAGGTCTGATTGGCTGCATCAAAGGCCTTTTGCTTGTCTTCTTGATGCCAGTAGGTAGGGAGAAAGAGTGTCTGGTTGGGACATGTACCTTCTCAAGATTCATTTAGTGTTTGTTTTACTGAAGCAAGAAGGGAGATTGCATTTTGGGGTTGAAGGGACACAAACATAAGTCTTTATGGATAAACTTTTTGTGTATATTTCTATGGTTACCACCTAGGGATTGATTCCTGGTATTAGAATCACAAAACCAAAATGAAATTCTTAAGCTTCTTTACCCTCTACCTGCCTTTGTATTCTAAAAGTGTTCTTTGTGATTCTTCTGTCCCCATACTACATGCTTCCCTGTGTGACTTCAACCATTCCCATGGTCAAACAGTTTTAACCATTATAGATAGATGGGTGAGTCCAAAATACTTATTTCCAATCCAGGTCTATATATTGAACTTAAGACAAATATATTTAACTACCTAACATAATCTGTAGATCTCTTAGGGACATCTGTGAATATCAAAAGGTCCCAAACAGAATTCATTATCATTTTTCTTTTGAAATCTACTATATCTCCTGTGTTCTCCAGTTTGGTCAGCATGACCACCATCACCCCTGTTGACAAAATCAGGAATTTAGTTTTTATCTTTCATCTTTCCTCTTCCCTTTACTATTCTATCAAATTTTCGCCAGATTCTATTAATCTGCTTCCTAAGTGTCTTTGTAATCTCTTATTTTCTGCATTCCCAGGAAACATTCCTTAGTTCATATGCTTATCATTTTTGTTTTTGATTATGGCTTTTGCTTTTTAACTGGGTGTTTTACCTCCAGTTTTGCCCTCACCAACTCCAGTTTTAAAGTGCATAGCTGATCATATTGTTTCTTTGATTAAGAAGTGATTAAGATTATTTCCTCCAGGAAGACTTCTCCAACCACTTTGTCCCTTCCTGTCCAACTAACAGGTTAGTTGACCTTTCCTATTTTCTGTGGCATCCTAGGCTTACCAGCATGCTTTACACCTTGTTAAAGTTTTTGCTTCCAAGAGACTGAGAACTCCTTGAGGGCAGAAATTTGTGAGATTCACATTGAATCACAAGTGCCCAGTGTAATGCCTTCATACTGGAGGTATGAGATATTTGAATGAATGTTATGAATGGGTTTTAACCTATTATGAAGCTGGTATTAGTTGAATGAAGAGTTAGGTGATCAATTAACCTCATAAACTCCAAACATCTGCATTTATAGATCCTATGTTACTTTTCAAGGACAAATTTTGAAAATAGCTTGTTAATTATAGGATAAAAATTGATTTCTCCCTGTTCAAAACATCACAATCACTTTTTCAAAGTGGGGAAATGAGAATGTTATGAGAACCAGACTGTGAGGCTAAGAGATTTATTCTATAGGGGAAAAAACCTACAACTTGAAAGAAGATGCTTTATAAAAGTTGGCAGATAATGAAACCATAAACTATTTAATTTTTTTCTTTCACTGCCCCAATGTTAATGTTCTGTTTTTGCTTTATTTCATTTTGTTCATTTGTTTTTGCAATGTTCTGAGCATTGATGTAGCAATCTGAAAGGTATATTTTGGAAAAAGCATAACATGGTTGAACTCTATGACCCTTGTTTCCTCGAAGGGCGATCCGTCTAGCTGGCTGGTCCCAGGAGAAGGATATACACTCGAAGTCACCCAGCATCAGCAGCTTGCTGAAATTGATACTAAACTCCAGGAACTCTCTGCAGCCTTCCCCATAACTTTCAGCTTTTCTCCAAGACTGGAAAATCAGAATGACCAGGTATAATTAACTCAAGAGTGCATGGACTGTTCAGGTTCATGTGAGCTAAAGCTAGTTCACGTTTGACAGTCTGCTCATTAACTAAAGAAGTTTCTTTCTGATTGCTTTTTCCATGACTACAACTACAGTGATAGTAATTTCCACAACAGTGTGTATTGTCCTTTGTTGACTTCCACTTTCTATTTATTTTTATTTCAGTTGGCAGTTTGCTGGGATGAGGTCATTGAGGAGATATTTATTTTAATATTGTTATTTCTTTATGATTTAACCTAATTTTTGATCATGTCAGAAGGGAGGAGAGGGAAGAAAATTGACATAGTACTCATTAGTCCTCTGAGAACCTTATCTCTCTTTATTCATCTAGATCTAGGTGTTAACAATGGCAGCTACTTGTCCCTTGTCCTGCCACATTATTCTAGCTCCTTTAATTTAACACTAGACAGTGTTGCTCACTAGGTTGATGGCTTCGCTCCTGTAAGGGTTTTGAAATAAATATGTTTCCTCTCTCAATAATTTCCTCAAATATTCTTTACACAGATAAATACAGATAGTGGAAGATGTAGAAAAATAGAAGAATAGCAGCTTTGGAAAAAGTAAAATATTTTTTCTCCCACCTATATTTTAATACTTCATGGGATCTAGTTTGGGGTAAGTGGTAGGTAGTTTTCACCCGAAGAGAAAATGGCAGGTCATTTGTTATTCTCCTAACCCTCAACCAGTTTTTTTCACCAGATCATTTTCTGTACAGTCTTAGATGCATATGGTTTTCTTGTTTCTTAAAAAGATTTAAATATCAGTAGTCTACAGGTAATAATTCTGCTTTGTAGTGAATCTTTTCTCCAAGCTATCAATTGAAGATTAAGGAGTTGGCTTTGGGCCATTTGAAACTAGCTCAGGGGAAAAAAGCAGCATTAAAATGGTCACTGGCAAACCTTTATGGAGCCAAATTTACTTCCTTAGGTTATGTTTCTAAAAGCCAGGCACAGCTGCTTCTGAACCCTCTACACAGCAGTAGTGGTGGTAGTAGAAACCACAGATTTCTGGATTGGGATCAGAGTTCTTGGAAAACAGAATTAGAATCTCTGTCCCCACCCAAATGTACCCCAAGGACTTTGACACTAATTATGTTGCTAGTTTATTTATGTTATTGAGTGTCATTTCCCAAAAGAAGGAAGCCAAGATGGAGGAATACAATTGTTCAGGAATAATATTCTTTGTTCTTTTCATGTTGCTCAGCTTCATGTTCAGTTTCATGTTCAACAGCTGACTTTGTTGTTATAGTTGTTAGATTTCAAGGATAGCTGATATCTCAAAGCTAAATAAGTAATGGTTCTAAGGATAGAAAATATCTTTTGTTCATGGCTGTCAAATGTTATTCTTGAAAGAGACTGAGAATTTAGAGATTTGTTTAGCCATTAGGACTTCGAATAAAGCATGACCCTGGTCAGATTCTGTCAAGGTTCACTAAATTACATTTTCAGAGGTTACATTTGTGAGTCTGATAAAATATTTAAGAAATAATTAAAGAGAAAACCAGTATGTTACTTAGTTGTACAGCGATTATATATTTTTGTGTGAAACAACATATATTTAGAAAGAAAAGAGAAAACTGCATTTTGGGTCTTTCATTGGTTGCAGAAACAGAAATGTAGCATTATAATTGCTGAAAAGAAATAATTAATGCTTCTTGCATGCAAAAATAGAATATCTTTTGAGCTTTTGTTCAATTTCCTCTTGGCATTTTCTCATTTCTAACTAGAACCAGCATTGCATATTGAATTTTTGAGGCAGAAATGCTAACATAGCAAATTATTATATGGATATTATTTTTGGATTGGAATTCTTTTTGAATAAATACACTGAGAAGTATCTTGGATAAACCTGGCATGTCTATTCAGTTGACGAATGGATTCCAATCTGTTGCTGAACTACAACTATTTATGTTATTTTTATTTTTAACCCTTCTGCAAACCATTAACTCATCAGTAATTTTTCTCTATGCTCCTTAAGAATGTCTTTTAATTAGAATATAAATTTCTGTTTTTTGACAATAGATTCAACAAGTATTAATTAAGTACTCACTGTGTGTGAGTAATTATAAGGTACTTAAAGATAAGTCAGGCAAATAAATATAGAACTGTGGAGTCAGAAGTCTCTCTTCATGTTCTGACTCTTTCACTTACTAGTTCCAAGACTTGGACATTAATTAAATACACCCCAACCCCAAGTTTTCTCATCTATAAAATATTAATAATGATATTATTCTTTAAGGTTCTTTTTAAAGGGTAGATATAAAGTGCTTTGTATAGTGTCTGACACAGAATTCGACTGATGATGATGATAATGATGATGATGATGATGACGATTATAAATGACAAGGAATTTTACAGGAGGCACAAATTATACATAGGTATCTGTGGTACAGTGTAGCAGAATAGAAAGCTATAAGCAGAGTGCTGTGATGGTTCAGAGGAGAGAGAGAAAGCACATGCAGAAGGAAAGTCAAGAAAGTCCATATCCATAAGTGAGGAACAGAAGAGGAGAAAGAAGAACTAGTGATTGAAGCAGAAAGGGTCAGAGGCCCAGGAGACTTCAATTATACAGTAGAAGGTTTGAAAACTGGTGGTCTGCAGGGCAAATTTAGCTCATTGATGGGTTTCCTTTCTTCAACCCACACGGGGTTAATAATCTTTTTTTTTTTTTTTTTTTTAGCTAAGATTTAAAATTGGGTAAACCAATATAAAAATCCAAGTTTCTAGTTGAAAAATTAGAAAATCTGGCAACATTAGGCCTGAATCCTTGCTTGGCTGACTATAAGATTGAGCTGAGTAGCAACTAGGCTTTTTATGGAGCACAGATTTTCTAGTTGCTGCGGTATCTGCTACTCCTGTTGTATTATAGGCCCTGAGGCCTACTGCATGCATTTCTCTTACTTGTCCAGTCCCTGTACAGGCCATCAAAACATGACTGGATGCCTGCTTATTTCATAGGAAATGCTGGTGGTTGTTGATGTTAAGTATCCAGATTAGTATATGGCTTCAAATCTGACCTTAAAGCAGTTTATAAGATACTGGAGGATAGGATGTAAACAGAGAACAAGTTGTGGAGTGATCACTCAAACAAAAAGTACCACAATGTAGGCACTGATCTTAGGAAAAGTACAGAAGTATATGCTGGGGGAGCACAGAGAAGGAAAAGATTATTTCATGAAGGCATGATATTTAAAAAATTCCTTTGGAGATTTAAAAATTTTGGTCAAGAAAATAGTTTCCCAAACAAGTTGAAATACACAGACTTTCTTACTAATCTGTGGTACTTAGTTGGTAAGTGCATGAGCCTAGGATGACAAATGTACCTGAGTGAGAGTAATTTGAGGAACTCCAGAAATGTGACTGGGAGATCATGGAGGTGTTGGTTGTTGTGAAAGAGGCAGAGAGGAAACCTTTTCCTTACGAGCTTGCTGATTACAACGTTCTCTGTATAGATGCCATGGCCTGGCTCTTAACTTTATGGCAATGTTTTAGAAGCAGCATTTGGCTTTAACATATCTGATTTCCTTAGTGTAAAACAAAGCCTGTGGTCACATTCAGAAGAAAGTATGGCATATTACTGCTATTGCTGTAATGTGAATATCATGTGGTAACAGTTTTTACATCTGCTTTTTATTTTCGTTTCATCTTAGCAAAAGAAAACTAATTGAAGCAAATTTTTTCTTAAAATCTGTGGTTTAACTCTGCATACTTTTCTGTATCCATCTCCTAACCATCCAACAAATCAGTTAGTTCTTTCCATGTATTGTAAATCCCACCATAAAGTCGAGTGAGATTCCATAATTTAGTACTGTATTTCTTATTTGTAGTTGTATTAGATTCCAGCTTTCTCTAGAAATATTTAAGATATTGGAGTTATATAAACATTCAATTTCTTAAATCCTGAGCAACTGGATTCAATAATAAATTCTGTTCAGTTTGGCTCTTTCAAAGAAGTGTAATTTATTCATCTCTCATGCAATCAAGAATTCCAGTTCATGGTTAGATTTTTTTTTTCTGGTTAGGAGAGGGTCTTCAGAAATGGCTCTCATTGACAAGATGTATTTCTTTGTTCTTCAGCCAAGTAGTTTAATTGAATAAAACACCCTCCTTAATTTGATTTATTTTCTTGTTCTTAAATATTGATTTAGTTGTATACAATTTGGTAAGACCAACAAAATACCAAGAAATGCTTGAAGAAAATTGTAGTTGTATTTATCTGTTTTCTTGCCAAGAGCATGCTGTTGCTGACAGTAACAATTACTTGTTTTTTTTTTTTTTTTTTTTTTTTGCTTCTTACTGTTTCAACATTAGCTAAAACTGAGGAAATATAAAATGTGTAACATGTAATCCTGAAAGATGTTTTGTTGTTGAGTACAGGGATTTGCAGTGTTTTAGTAATGGCCATGCAGTCCACTTGACTTCAAATTACTTAATAAACAGGTTGAAGGCAGAAATCTAGTAATTTCTTATGTGTGCTAGTCACAAGCAGAGAAATCTTATTGACCATGTGCTCATTTCCAAAACCTGTACAGCATGGAAATCTGAAGTTACTTCAGAGGTACTTGCCTCTAATGTTAACCTATCAAACATTCCCAATTAAGTCTGGGGAATTCTTGCCACATATGTTTTACAGATTACTTTGAAGTTTATGTTTATATTTATATTTATTTATTTTTTATGTTAAGCCTCCTGTGTAGTCAAGATTTCTTTCATTTAATGACAATATTCCAAGATGATAAAAACAATCTGGCTAAAAATTTTTTCCCCTACTTTTAGTATTGCTAGGCAAATGATCCATCTGATGACAGGAAATAGCAGTAGCCTGTGGAAAAGTATAGCATTAGCTTGAAAACACAGGGCAAGATTGGATTTATTTAGGCAGGTTTGTATTTTTCTGGCCCTTAACTCATGCCTTATTTGCATGTCAGATAACTTATAAAGATATGATTAATTTTCTCTGTATTTGGCTTTTGGAAATGAGTTTACTTCAGAGACTCCTGCTGAAAAATATCCTTAGATATTTTTCTAAGAATGACCTTAGAATCTCCTGGCAATCAATGAGTCAAATCAACAAATACCTATTGACCTCAGGGACAGTTCTTGTCTTAAGGCTCTTTACATATTCTAAGAATTTTTACTGAACTGAATTTTACTTTACTGAATAAAAGCATTGCTATATGACTCAGAAACATAGAAGCAATATGGATAATCAGGGAGTTTGCTCATAGGAAATCAAAATATTTCCTGATGATCATAAAAACAGACATTACTAGTTGGCACTTTGACATGACAATGGAACCCCTCCTAGCAGTACAGAGCTTCTTGAATGTGCCACTGGGCAATTTTTGCCAGAATCAACGACTACTTTTTTTGCTTCCTCTTAGCTCCTGTTTTCATCACATTCTACCCTTCAAATATTTGAATTACATGGCTATGTTTTCAGAGGTCATGACTGAGGAAAGATGTTACATAGCCTTAGGTGTTACTGTATAAAATTACAGACTCATAAGCTATTAGAGTTTGAAGAAACTTTATCAGAAGAAATTGAGACCCAGAAAGAGAAAGCGGCTTGCTCAAAAATACACAGCTGGTTATGCCAGCAGCTCTGAGGCTAAAATCTCACCTCCAGGCTAATACCTTTTGGATACAGAGTCATATTCTGAGAGCAGAACAAAAATAGCCTTGTTAGAATAATAATTTTGTTTTCTTAAAAATAAAAAAAAACCTTTTTCTGCTTATGAAATTATTATATAAAATTTGATAAATACAAAAATATCTAAGAAAAATAAAATAAAATGATCAAGATTTTTAATAAGTTACATTTCCTTCCAGTCTACTTTTCTGCAAATACATATACACACATGCACAGATAATACATGCATGCTTGCATGCATGCATACATACATACATACATACATACATACGTAGTTACATACGTAGTATATCAGTTAGAGTTCTGGGCAAGAAACAGAAAAAAATCCAGCTTGGATTTGGAAGATAATTAAATGGAAGCACTATTTATGGATTTAAAGGAGCCAGTTAGAGGTGTTGGGACACCCAGTGGGTAGGGGAAGAAAAAGTGTAATGGAATTTAGAGAGCATTAGAGCCTTTGTTGAAGAATTGGCCACCCAAAATTGTAATCACAGAGGGTTTGGGCAGAGGATTAACAAACTTTTCCCCTTTTAGCATGAGAATTGGAGCTGTTGTTAATATTCTTTTTCCCTGGCAATCTGATAAAAGTTGGAATGTCAACAATGTTAGGAGGCAGTTTCACTTCACTTGCTGGGGAAGTTGTACTTTGGGCTTCCCTAAGAGCAGTGATTCTCGTGGCTGGGCATGTCCCTTGCCAGGACCTTGGATGCTATGGCTATGGGGTCATCTCCAGAGATGACGCTCCTATGGGATATGAAGCTCTTAAGCCAGGGTAGCTTCCTTGCCCCTTGTACCTGTGATGACACAGACTGCAGCCAAAACTCCCACCAAAGAAGGATACCTGACACTGCCTTTGTGTGTTTCCTGTCCTAAATCCTTCTGAGTAGACTGGCTTCACGTGCAGCCCCTCTTTGTCTTTGAGCATGAATTTGCAGTTGAATCTAAGGGCACCTCAAGGATACATCACTGCCAAAAACAATACCAAAGCAGGGATATAAAGGAGAAAATACTCCAAGCTCTCTTTTCTCTTGCCCTTCAGTCTCTTAATACTCCTCCCCTTACATTGACTAAACCTAACCACAAGACAGAGGTTAAGCAGAGAGAGTCTGGTTGTCCCAGTTTGTGTCAGGTGCTCACCACAGTTTATCATTCTCATGCTGATGTACACTTGGCAATATGATAAAGCTGCTATGAATATTTGTGTACAGATCCTGAGTCATATATTTTCACTTGTCTTGGGTAGATTCACAGGAGTGTAATTGCTGGATCATAGGATAGACGAACTTTTTAAGAAACTGCCAGTTTTCCAAAGTGGTTGTACCATTATGTACTTCCCAACAAAGTATGAGAGTTCCACTTGTTCCAAACCTCTCCAGCATTGTTTGGTGTTAACAAACTTTTTCATCTGGGCCACGGTAGTGGCTGTGTAGTGATATTTCACAGTTTTTTTAATTTGCATTTTCCTGATGACTTAATGATATTGAGGACTTTTTCATATGCTTTTTCTCATTCACATATCTTCTTTTCTGAATAATCTGTTCAAGTTGTTTTAGAAGTAGGTTGTCTTTTTATTACTGTTTATGTCATTATTGTGCGAATACTGTTTTTTCACACAATCTGAAAGTAGGGGAGAAAATATTTCAGCCAGATTGTTTTTATCATTTTGGAATATTGCCATGAAATGAAAGAAACCTTGACTACACAGGAGGCTTAACATAGAAAATAAATATAAATATGAACTTAAAAGTAATCTGTAAAACATAGGTGGCAAGCATTCTCTAGATTTAATTGGAAATTAATCACAAAAACTGTGTGATTCAAGTTTTTTCAGATTTGTATCTTATATTTTTCTCTCAATATGAGGCTTACCTGTTAATGGTGGCTTTGGATAAGCAAAATTGAGAAATATTGATGAAGTCTGATTTATAAATTTTTTTCTTTCTGTCTTTTCTTTGCCTATCTAAAGATAAAAGAAAACATAGTTATAGATTATTAAAATGATGTCTTTTTTCTTTATTAAAAAATGATTTTCATTTAAAAATGAAATCCAATTTAATTTTTTTTAGATCTCTGTGTTTTATGGGCTGAATGTTTATGGTGCGTACCCTCCCCCCCATCCATATGTTGACATCTAATCAACAATGTGATGGTATTTGGAGGTGGACCTTTGGGAGGTGATTAGGTCACAAGGTTTGAACCCTCATGAATGGGATAAGTGCCTTATAAAAAAGACCCACAGTGCTCCCTTGCCTCTTCTGTCATGTGAGGACACTGCAAGAAGATGGCCATGCAGGAACTAGGAAGTAGGCCTACAGTAGACAGCAGTGCTTATACACATTCAGGATTACAGTTTGTGTCAGGTTACAGAGAGGGATAAGTCATGGTCTCTGTCTGAGCAGTAACATTGTGGTAAGTATGATGAGGGAACATGTGGAATACTAGAGGGAATAATTGCCCTTCTGGGATATGTCAGGGAATATTTTATAGTGGAAATATGTTTGTGCTGGGCTTAGAAAAAGGATTCTCCATGAGGACTTGAAGGGAGGAAGCATGGAGTGGTGGAGAATTAGCAGTAATGAATATAGCTGAGGCTTTGGGTCTGAGATATAAACAATGGGAGATGAGACTGAAGCGATAGGCAGAGCCCAGGCCGCAAAGTGATGAGGACTCTGCTCCTTGCTCTGTGATTTCTATGTCATGAGTGGAATGAATGGGGAGACAGGTGACACTGAGCCCAGTTAAGAGGCTCAAGTAGTAGCTCAAGTCAATAGTTCTCAAATTCTCAGGTAGCTGAGCTTGAGGTTGTTAGTCCCCAGCCCTTACCTATTAAATTAGAATCTCTGGGGTGGAGTCTGGGCCTGTAAATATTTTCACAGGTTCTGTAGATAAGTTTGCAGCACACTGGAGTTTGAAAACTACTGATTCAAGTGAATGAGGATGAGGCAGTGAGAAAGAGAGAAGGGCCTTGATTAAAGAGGTATTGGAAAGTAAATGGTGACCATTCTTAATGACCAAATATATGTAAGAAATGAGAATGTAGGAAGATTCTGGCTTGAACACTTCAAAAATGTCATCTATGTGAGTCACCTACATGGCAACGCAGAGTAGGAGACCTGTGGGAGAAAAGATAGGAAGTTTAGTTATAGATCTAGTTCTGGCTTACTATCAAGACATACCCATTTGTATCACCTAGAAATAATGTTAACTTCAGGAGAATATGGTTCTATAAATACAAATATTGCTGATAATAATAAAATACTTTCATTACATAATGCTTGTTCTTTTCAAAGGACATATTTAGCTCATATTTATTAGGCACTAAGATTTGTTGTATGCCTACTATATACTGTGATGACTTTTAGGCTAGATATTGTTGTTATTACCATTACTATCATTATCATTTTGCAGATGATGAAACTGAAGTTCAAAGAGGTTAAATGATTTCCCTATGTCCATCTTAGGAACCAGGGAGAGCCAGGATTCAAACTCTTGATTTTTCCCAAAGTCCAGTTCTCATATCACTGTTACACAGTTGCCTCTTATAATATGGATGGGTGGTGTTTTTTTAAAATTGTTATTTACATATGATGAACTTAAAGTCCAGAGAAACTGATTTGCCCAATTCCAAGTTGATAAGTACAGAGCAGGGACCAGAGCCTAGGCTGCTGTTTTCCAGACACTGTTCTTTTCCCTCTAATTGCATTCTATATGAATGAGTTTATTTCCATCCTTGTTTTATGTACAAGTGGACCTTTCCCTTCTCAAATAGGAAGAATATAGAGAATTATAAATATCATTTTTAAGGGAATAGATATTATTTGAGAAGCAAAGCCAACCTTCAAGTCTCAATGGCTTTAGAGGAGTATGTGATGGTACATTTTCAGCCTGTGCATGAATTTTTTTTTTAATTAGGAACCTGACAATGGTGATGATAGAAATATGGAAATAACTCCAGGAGAAAAGATACTTCGGAACACCAAAGAGCAACGGGATCAGCAAAATCGGCTGAAAGAGATAGATGAAAAACTGAAAAAGATGAAGGAAAATGTGGTAAGTCTGTTTTCATTTACAGTTTGATCATAACCAATGATTGTATTTAAAAAGTTTCCAGTTTCCTTTGACTGTTTTATGATTGTTTTAATGTGTTTAAATCTGTCAAGAGAACTGACATGGGAATCTGTCAGTAAGAATTTGAATAAAAACTAAAAATATGATTTATAGAACTAAAATAGTGCTACACTTAATTTATGTGACATAGTAAATCTGTGGAATACTGTTTGAAATCATTATAGTGATCCATATACCTAATAGTCTGACAGTGACATGAATGTCCTTTCTTTGGTGGAAAAATTTGGTCTTTGTTCCCTATAAAATCATCTTTATATATTGAACTTATCACTTAAATACTCCCACCTTTGTTCATAATTCATAACATATCATTACTTATTAACTTTAACACACTCTAAATCATTCTTGAACCTATTTTATGTTTTACTTACCATTTAAAGACATATCATGGCTGACGAGGGAAAGCTCTTAAATCAAGTAAATTATGAGCTGATTGATATTCTGAACCTATTAGGAATGCTCTGTAACATTATGATTTTCCAGCTACCCATGGCATGTTTTAAACTGGATATTTGGCTTTTACCTAAAATTAAACATGACAAGGCTGAACTTGTGATTCTACCTACATCCTCTCTGCCAGGGCAGGTTTTGTCATAGTTGCCAGCAGTACCCACTTTCTGTCTCCTACCAAATCCTGTTATCTTGGGTCATCTTCATGCCTCATTAAGTTTTAGCCAGTATGTCTAATTTGTTGCCATATTTACCACAGTTCATTATGGCTCTTTGAAAATCTCTTTTTTGTCCTAACTTGTATCACCCTTCTCTCAACATTGTCACCTTCTATCTAGCTGCTTATAACCTCATTGCTCTCTTCTCTCATTATTTTATTTTATATGCTACTCCATGGGAGTAACATTAGGTAAGCGATTTTGATTAAATTCTGATGTCCTCAGAGCTCTGTGAGAGTGTGTGCTAATCCTGGCTAAGATTCTTCACCCCTTCTGATCACATCCTGCCCAACTGCTCTTATCATTTGCCAGCTGTGGACAGCAGCATTGACCTGCAGCCTAAAAGATATCTGTATCTACCGAATGAGAGTCAGGCAACAAATCTAAAGCGAACAAATGCATTGTGTTTCTCTTTATAACTCATTTTTATTTACTTCTCATGGGAAATTTTATGGGAATTATATTTCAGGGAGACTCCTTTTTTTTTTTTTTTTTTAGAGGGATAATTTTCTCCTTGGGTCTATTGAATGGGGAAGAAGTAGAAGTAAGAATGGTTGGTAGGTATGAAAGGGGTTTTGGTCAATCATTGTGCTGGCATTGATGGGGGCATTTCAAACTTGATGTGGCAAATAAAATGTTTGTGGTCTGATTGGTTTTGGGAACTGTTGGCACTTCTCACCCCCTGCCGGAGCCTGCAGGCAATACTCAGGTCCTGAAAGAGACAACAGCTAGCGACGAAGAAGAAAAGAGAGACAGAAAGTATGGGGTCGAGAGGTTCAGTTCTAAGGAACTGACCTCGTCTTTATTTTACAGAGGCTTTTTATACATTTATCATTTCCAAGATACAGCAAAGTTTTCAAACAAACAAATCATCTCCTGAGAACAATCTCTTGGGAACAGTCTCCTGGGAACAGTATATTTATTAAACTTCTACTTATGTGCATAGAATCTATTACTTGGCGTCATATGTTTTCAACTGCATCCAAGGGCTATGTTCACAGGGAAACTTCCCGGGAACTGTGGGCACAGAGAGCTTTTATCTGTAAACAGATACCAGAGTGCAATGGCAGCTCCCTCGCCAGCCCAGAACCTTATCCGGTTCCTTCTCCAGGGCGGCTCCCCACAACCCCCCATCTGCCAATCCAAGGCAGGCAAAGCCTATCATTCTCCACGAATACTTCCCTGATTTCTAATTATTAATCATATGCTGTGGACATGTATCTTTTCTTTTTCTACAGTGTCTCTATCATTATTTAATTTTTGACTCAAAACTTAGGTCCTTTAGGAAATCTTATATTTTGTTCCACTGTCATGAAGACTGGCTAGACTTAAAGAGATATGATAAATATCAAGAGTTGGTTGTTATCTAAATGAGAAGAGCAGTTATTATGTTCCCACTATATGCCAGGCACTGTTCCAAGCACTTTACAATTTATTAACTTATCTAATCTTCACAGGCACTCTAAGAGGTAAACATCAATATCCTCATTTTATAGATGAATAAATGGGAGCATGGAGAGGTTGGGTAATTTTCTCGAGCTTAGATTGCCAGTAAGTGGAAGAGATAGGCTTCAAATAGCTTTGACAACTGTGCTATACTGCCTTTCTGGCATTTATTTTATTATTATTGTTATTATTATTATTATTATTATTATTGTTATTGTTTTTTGATGATTAATGTATGATAAATTTGTTAACACCAGTAATATTCATGGGCAAAATGTTTAGAACCCCTCATATAAATTCAGTTTGATAATTTCACAGTTTTGTGTTTTAAAGTGATCTCTTCAGAAATCAGTATGTGGTCAATAAGGTGTGTGATTGTTGATCTGTTGTTTTTATGTTTTAATTACTTAGCGTTTTATAATAACCTATGAATCATATTGTGTATTGTGTGTGCACTTTTGAGGGAAGATACTGGGTCTGCCCCAAACTCTGTAAAGCCTATTGTACCTCACAAACTTTTAGGTACTTTGTGAATTGAGAATCTGGAGACCTGAGTTCTTTGATCAGTATTGTCTGTAACCTGCTCTGTCACCTTGAATAAGTCACTTAGTCACTTAGAGACTTGGTTTTCTTACTTTTATGGCTTACTTATTTTTGGCGAGGGAAAGTGTTATTTATAATATCCAAAGTTCAGTTCATGGGCTTCCTAAATATTTAGTAATTTGATTTAAATCTTCTATTGAAAGTTAGTTTTGGAAGTAACAGTTTTTTAAAGGAGAATATAGGATTGTCTTTTATATATGTATAAAAGTTAGTCTGCCATCTATAGATCAGAGAATATGATTTCTGAATGATATCATCTGGGAATGGCTAATTTTGCAGTTTTGTCTTCTTCCTATGGCAATGAGATATTGTTTCAAGATCACTGACTTGGGTAAAAGAAGTAATTTGTGGCCACTGAGTTGGTGATTTAAGGGTCAAATCTCTATTTATTCTTATGGATGTAAGAGAAAAAGAGTGAACTAATGGGCAAAGTAAGAGTCCTGGTGGTGGTATGGGGGGGACTCCTGGAGTCACCTGGATCCCAGGATTGATTTGTCAATGAAGTCTGGAAGAGTAACTTAATTTTGTGTTTCAAATGGTGGCTGAGGCTGTGAATACACATTTGTCTTGGTCAAGATTGGTTGAGGAAGTGAGATTCGATTTAGTCTGAAGGTGGTAGTATTGTTGGTTAACAAGGATCTAGGTAGTTGGAGCTGGAGGAAGTAGGTGTGATGAAATGAGGCTGGGGCTCACAAACGTAATATGAACTTCACTGGGCATGCAGGGACCCTGACTACTAGTTGCATAAGCAGAGGAAAGATGAGCTACGGCTACTATGAGTGGCATATCGAAACAAATCTTTAGGATTTGCTCAGTGTAAGTCAGCAGTGTCATGTAACTGCCATTGTGTACATTAAGGGAGAGGTAAGCACAAGAGATCATATTTGGATGGTTGAATGATAAGGATGCGGTGAGATTTAAAACCAGGTAATATGAAGGATTGTTGATGTGACTGAGTGTATTTATTTAGCCTGGTAAAGAAAAGGTATGTGTGTGTACACATGTTTGTTGTGCAGAAGGAGGGATTGGATGGTTTGGTTGAAAGATCACACATGATAATGTCTCATAGAGAGTTAAAGGACTATTGTTTGAAGTATTAGTTTTATTCTTTATATTGTAGAATAAAAGAATGGTGATTGGGAGGCCATAAAGGGACAGATTTCTGACAAATATTAAGGAAGAAAATTAGAATTATCTCAGTGGATATTGTCTGGGGCAAGGTTTTCAAATTAGGCTGGAGTGACATTTGCTGGGTAGCAGTAGAGAGGGTTTAAGTATAAAAAGGGTGGCTAGATGGTTTAGGTCAGTTTTTCCACCACTAGCAGATATTTTATGTATGGTGAGAATATGGAGGTGCTGTGCTTTGAGCTCTTTTTCACATTTGGAGCTGGGGAGGATTTGCACTGAGTCACTAACCCCTCGCATAGTTGTAATATTGACTTTGACTATGGATGAGAATTTCTCTGTCAGGCTAACTACTTGTATGGAGATGATTTGAGATGGTAGAATCAAGAGAAAATGCAAATAGCCATACTCCTAGAATGGGCAACACAAGACAGACGTGGCCCACAGACACCTCTTAATTATTTGCCTTACAGTGTGCTCTGGTACCTCTAACCCCCGATTTTCTCATCTAATGTTTTGGGTGCTCTACAGGCTTCTCTGCCTATTCAGTCTTCTAACCCAGTTCTGCTTTATATTACCTCCCTTGCTTATAGTTCTGTTATGTAAGCTTTTATATGTGGGACATATGGGTTAGGAGCCAGACACTGGAGCCAGACTGCTTGGGTTTAAATCTCAACTCTGTACTCACTAGTTCTGTGACTTTGGGCAGGCCTCTTGACCTCTCTGTGCTTTGGTTTCTTTATATGTAGGTTGGGGGCAGTTATAATTATTGCCTACCTCATAGGCTGTTATGAAGATTAAAAAGTTAACATATATAAACCTCTTTGAATAGTGTCTGGCATGTTTTAGATGTTATATAAATGTTTATTATTAGTATTGTTATTGTTTTTAAGATTAATATGACATTTACATAGCTTGTTTTTATGATAAAGAAGGGGAGAAAATAGTATAGAGGATGATAAGCCTTGGAGAAGAATCAGAATGCCCTTTTTCTGACTCAGGATGAAAGAAGGGAGAGATGGGCTAGAAAGGCAGGTTTAGAGATGAAGAGAAGGTGAGCGAGGTCATGCCTGAATGTTCTCTATTTGCTCTATAAATAAGAGATCATGCCATATGGTCATATGGGAGGGTAGGATAGGGATGTGGCTTTGAAGCAGGATAGAAAAGGACTGTGAGAATGAGAAAAAAAGCAATGGTGAACAACGAAGACAGCTCTGCTGAGTTTGAAAAGCCTCACCATGAGCCAGTCAGCAAGGCTTAGAATCTTCTCTGATGGCCCTCAGCATTCTACCAAAAATGGAGAAAATGGTCATGAATTGAGACAGGGGTGAGGGTAGGTTGGACGACTGCAGTGGAAGATCAGGGAGGCAAGGTAATTGGTGGTACTTATGAGACCATAATTAAAATAAAAATAAGAAACAAATGTAGTTATACCTCAGATATCAGCTGAGATCCCTTTGCCCTTTTTCTACCCGATTTCATAACTTATTTTACACACACACACACACACACACACACACACACACACACACACACACCCCATACATAATAGAATAACATACTGCTATCAAAAAAATGAGGTAGATCTATCTATCTTGGAAAGATGTCTGTGACATAGTATTAAGGAAAAAATTGCATAAGACAATGATCAGTATGATTCCATTTTTATTAAAAAGTAAGTCATAGAAAAATCTGGAACAGTTTACACCAAGTGCTAACAGTGATTACTTTTAGTGGGGATAGGATGGATAGAGAGGTAGAAAAGGGAAATTTACTTTTTATAGTATATGCTATTTAAAGGGAGAAGTGTATTAGGATTATGGGTGATTGTTATATTATTTTTAATACTTATCTCTATAACTCACCTGTCCATATTATACATGTGTTACATTTGTAAACAGAATTAACGTTTACATTGAAGCATGGAAAGATCTCTACTTATCATTTCTCAGTAAGTTGTCTTTATGCATTTAGAAAAATAGAGCAGGACATCACAAAAGATAATGTTCTGTCTTACCAGTGATTCAAATTCATATTCAAACCACTTTTACCTACTATATACTCTTATCAGACCAGCAAAAATAATGATAAATGTGGGCTAATTATATGTCAATAGGAGTGGTGTGGAGGCAGCGACAGCTGTATTAAACATTATCTTAACTTTTTAAACTGATTATTTTTCCCCTTGAAAGTATTTAGTCTATTGTTATATTTTGACCTACATAATTTCACTTTTAGGAATATTTCCAAAGAAATCACACTCAAGGAAAACCAAACCAAACAAGTAACAATTTAAATTCTCTCAAATAGAATGCTAAAATAATTATACAATCTTAACTCATTTATTACTATGATAGGATAATAAAAACAACAGTAATGTATTTGTCAATACAGGACTTTTAGTTGAAAATGGGTGATATAAAATATAAAAATAAATATTCTTGATAGATTGTAAGTATCAACTATAACTATGTAATGTGTGTGTATATGTGTATATACATATATATATATAGAGAGAGAGAGATAGATAACAATCTGAAAGGAAATAGAATGTGTTATTAGCTTAGCTTTATTATTTTTCCACTTTCCATTAAATTATTTATATTCTTTTAATCCTTTAATATAGTGATGGACTTTTTCGATAAGTTAAATAAATAGTAACAATAATTCATGCTTGGTCTAGTTTTTCTGGGAGTGTTGAGTGTTCCATGGTGATAATAAGAGCAAGGGGGTTTTTCAAAAAACATAAAGAACATCTTTAACTTTTGGGTTTGGTAAAAATGCCTTTGATGAAGTTGTATAATAGTAATTCTAGCTTGCACAAATCAAAATAACTCAGTTTTAGTTTTTGCATTGTCCAAGGAAGAATCACCAATCTGATGTCATCTCATTGAATCCTTTAATGATAAAATATTCTCAAAGATTTTTTGTTAGTATTGTTAGAAAAAGCTTTCCACAGTTCCAGTCATTTTAAATGCATTGACCATACTTATTAGGTCTTTATTGTGTCTCTTTTTGAATTTCATTCATTTTTTTCATCGTTTGAAGTCTCTACTATTTCTTTCTGCATTCTTTTCTTTTTCTGTTTCCTGGAAACCACTGAGGTTGGCCTTTTTTGGTGAACTTCATTGTCATTATTGCATCAAAATGTTTAGCTCTCTAAGCCTTGTTGCTGAGCATTGTGGATAAGAATTTGGTTCACAAAAGATGATAAGTTCTTGTGTTCTGATTCTTATTTCAACATGCTCTTGCCATTTAACTTAGTAGGAGAATACATGGACTCCAATCAGAAGACTGGAGGGTTTCTTCTGCTTGGTAAATGGATGGAGGGTCTACTTCAATTGCTAAAGATGCCATAGATTGGAATTATAGAATATGAGAGCTGAAGGGACCTTAGAGGTCACGTGGGGCCAGTTCCATGGATTAGAAAGCAGTCTTGAATGGCTAAATAATTTTTCAAAGACTGACAATTAGTTACTGGTAGACTGGGCCAGTCCTCAATTCTTTTGACACTTCCACTTGTGAACTTTTCATTAAATCCAACCTCTTTAATTTATACCTGTATAGTTCAGCTAATTTTCAGCTAAGATTTGAGGCTACCAATAAACAT
Source organism: Cynopterus sphinx (assembly GCA_030015415.1). Lineage (NCBI taxonomy): Eukaryota > Metazoa > Chordata > Mammalia > Chiroptera > Pteropodidae > Cynopterus > Cynopterus sphinx. The sequence continues at coordinate 86,026,309 of CM057384.1, read as the reverse complement.
GGGCTTCATTCTAAAACCTTTGTGCTGTTTATACATCTTTTCCAAATTCAACAGAACCCAAATCTGACATGTTTGTGGTTAAGCTGGAACACTAATTAGTGTGCTTTAATATTTGTATATTAACTTAGACCTTAGTTGGAAAAGTAGTTATACTCTTTCTTTGGTGTCATTGTTCAGAACTGTAGAAATCATCTTTTTTTTCCTTTTCATTTGTAACAGTTTTTAAGAAGATAGATAAAATAACACTGATACATAAAATTGGTATTTTTATAGAGTGTACAATCTTTGTTTTTATTCTTTAGGTTATAACAGGTATGTGCAATAACAATGTAAAATATTCAGTTGTGAAATTTTGAGAGTGGGATTTGTGTATTAACAGTCAAACAAACCTTAAAAAATTTGTTCTTACAAACACAGGCAAAGAAACACATTTTGAAACATGTAAGACAAAATTTTCAGAAGCACTTACATACTTATACCTCATTTGATGCAGAAAGCTTGATAAAACTTCCTTCAACTGAATAATATCATGTAAAGACTGAGAAACAGCATGTAGCAGTTATAGGTACATGGCTGGAATGAATTTATTCTGGAATGAATAAATGAGCCAGTAACCTGAGATTCTTAATTATATACAGTTTTATATTAGAAATAGGAGAAAACCATGGCCTTGCAGCTAGCCCCTGTGCCAAGTCTCTGAGTCTGAGAGTTTTTCTAGTTCTATGACAGACTAGATGTTTAGAGAAGCTCCTTTCAGTAGAGCAAATATAAATATACTGGATAAATGTATTTTTTTTAAAAGTAATTTTTAAAGCATAGCTGAGCTGGCAGGAAAGAAGGAAATTCTTTGGAGGACAGAGATGACAAGATAGTTTGAATCAGGAGGGGTAAGTGACCACTGGAGGCAGCATTTTTCATCGACATATCTGTTGACCTCCATTTGTCTAGAGCCTGGGTTTTAACAGACTGAATGTAGGGGCCTCAGGAGACAGAGCCCAAGGCTGAGGAGGTCAAATAGGAACTCTCAAAGAGAGTTGGCACACCAAATGGTTAGAATCTTAGGGGATGAACTAGAAAAACTGCTCAGAAGAGGGAGTGGTGGAAATTTATATCTTTATATCTATATCTTTATCTGTATCTATATCTGTCTCTGTGTATCAGCTTTGTTGTGGGTGGAATAGGAAACAAAAGTCTCCCAAGAGACACAAGTTTACACGAAGGTAGGCTATGGGTTTGCGTTTACACTACTTGTAGGGGCTGAAAAACCCTAAGCTGAATGTTCAATTGGAAGTACTCTTAGGTTGCAGTACTCCTGGCTCCTGGTAGAAGTAAAGGGAAATCTCACTGGAAGAATGCAGTTTAAATCTAGATGTTAAAGAATTTTCACAAATAAAGTTTGAAGACTATGAATTTATGATAAAGACACACCCCAATTCATAAGGAAATAAGTCAGAATAAACAAGAGTTAATAGAAAAAACACACTGTAGAATCAGTTTCACATAGACTGCAGTTTGGGATGACCCATTTCAGAATGTAAAATAAGTCTGTTTAAGATATTTAAAGAAATAAAAGGGGCTTTTGAGAGTATGGCAATGGAAGATTTGAAATGGAACCAATTAGAACACATAGAAATTAAAATATGAAAGTGAAAATTTTTGGAGTTAGACTTTCCTTGATCCCTGCACAGGATCCTGGCACTTATGTTTATTTCCCCCTCATTTCTACTGCAGCTTTTATAAAGCTTTGTATCATCCTTCTTGTGAGGACATACCAGTGTTTTCAAATCAGCCAGAAAAATGTTGTTATGTAGCTTTTCTAGAATAGCACATCAGCCTTGGACCTGTAGAGCAGAAGAAAAAGAAATATGATCACACACAATCTACATTTGCAAGAATACATCACTGTAATTTTTTTCCCAGTAAGATGGATTTTTTCCCCACCTGTTTATCTCTCTTACTGCTGCTCCTAACTTTAGCACTTAAAGTGTTAGCTCTTATTACTTGAACTTTTTACATTGAGCAATTTTTTAAATTGGAGCACACACTAGATTTAATGAAATGTACTCTCTGATACATTAAATTTTTTAAATTGGCTTTATTTTTTAGAACAGTTTTAGGTTTGCAGAAAAAAGTCACAGAAGTATTGAGTTCCCATATACCCACTCCCAATTTCCCCTATTATTAACATCTTGTATCAATGTGGTAGAACTAATGAACCAATATCAATACATTATTATGAATTAATGTCCATATTTTACATTAGGGTACACTCTTTGTGTTTTATAGTAATAAAATTTAACAAATGCATAATATCATGTTTCTACCATTACAGTATCACAGAATAACTTCCTTCCTTAAAAATCATGTGTTCCATCTATTAATTCTTTCTGAACCCATAGCAATCACTGATCCAGTTTCCCCTCTTTTTAACAATATTTTGCAATAGCATGGTATATTTCTTACAGTTGATGAGCCAATATTAATACATGATTAACTAAAGTTCATAGTTTACATTAGGGTTTGCTCTTTGTGTTACATTCTATGGGTTTTGACAGATGTATGATATGCACCTACAATTACCGTATCATACAGAATCATAGCTTCATTGCCCTAAAAATCTCCTGCCCTCCACCTGTTCATACCTCTCTTCCTCCCCGTGAACCTTGGCAATCACTGATCTTTTTACTATCTTTGTAGTTTTCCAGAATGTTTTATTTTTTATAGTCTTTATAGTTTCTAAAATGGAATGATGCAGTATGTAAAAATTTAGATTGGCTTCTTTAACTTAGCATGATGTGTTTAAGAGTTATTCATGTCTTTATGTATCATAACAGTTCATTTCTTTTTATTAATGAAAAGTATTTCATTGAATGGATGTGTACCACATTCATCTACTAAAGAGTGTCTTAGTTGCTTCCAAGTCTTGGCAATTAAAAGTAAAACTACTATAAACATTCAAGTGCAGGTTTTTGTGTGGACATACATTTTTAACTTAATTGGGTAAATACCTAGAACTGCAATTATTGGATCCTATGGTAATCTATGTTTAACTTTGTAAGAAATTGCCAAATTTTAATTTAAACTGGCTGTACCATTACATTCCCACCACCAAGGAATGAGAGTTCCCATTGTTCCACATCCTTTGTCAGCATTTATTGTTGTCAGGTTTTGGATTTTAGTCATTTTTATAGGTATATAGTGGTTTCTCATTGTTATTTTAGTTTGCAATTGTCTAATGACATATGATGCTGGACATCTTTTCATGTGCTTATTTGCCATTTGTGTATTTTATTTATTGAGGTGTCTTCAGGTCTTTTGCCCATTTTAAAATTGGATTGGTTGTTTTCTTATTGTTGCATTTTAAGAGTGTGTATATTTTGAATGGAAATCTATTATCAGATATGTGTTTTGCAAGTATTTTCTCCTAGTCTTTGGCTTACATATTCATTCTCAATGCATGATACATTTTTCACTGCTTTATTTTCTTCACTATTAAAACATTCTGGAATATAACTTGAAAACAACATGAAATACTAGAGTTAAAAAATATTAGTTTTAACTCTATGTAATTACCCTTTTCATAGGTCAAAAATGATAGAGTATTCACAATTTTATATAGTTCAGTCTAATTGAAGCCAATAATATTTCTCTGCAATCTTCTGTGTGTGCACTACCCATCAGCAACAAGCCGTTATTTTGCCTGAGATGATAATAGAAAAAAAATTAAGTTCATATTAGATTAAAAGCAGATGTAGATGTTATGATCACAGAGTCTTAATTTTCAAAGACAGCTCTGGTGTCAACTGCTCTGGTTGCCAACCACTGAAATGTCTCAGTTATTCTAAGACTTCTTGCCACTTAAAGCTACATTTTAAATGGGAGCTCACCTAGAAATGGCACAAAAATCCTGCGTTCTAATTTTGGGTTAAGGAAATCTGTTCACTCTCTGCAGAAGCGCAAGAAACTTTGTGTTACTTAATTCTGCTGCTAAATTTATGGGCGCCCAGTGGGCTGCCTTGTGTAATAGTGAGTGCCTTGTATGGACACTCTTAGACAATCTTTCTTGCTTGCTCAAAAAGTCATAGGATATTTGTAATAGTTTTCTTTGGACCTCCAAATGAAAAGCAATGGGCTAATTATTATTTTGAGGAACATAATTCATGACAAGATTTTTATAAACCATGGCAGTCAATGATGTTGCAAGATTACTTTAAATTGTACTGTTAAATAGAAAAAAAATCCAGATTCAATAAAATACGAACATACAAATTTCTGTGTATTTATGTATATACTCTCTTTCATGTATAAAACTCTATTTTAAAGGTGGAGTATAGAATCAAGCTTTTGATTTACTGGTAGAGGATAAAACTTGTAACAAATATGGTAATATAAGACAGAATAAAACAAGTGACATGAGAGAAGTGCGAAGAAAGTACTATATTTGTTCAATTTAGGGAATGATTATAGTGGAGAGATCCAGAAAGGCTTTGTGGAAAAAGTGAAATCTAAGTTGAATCATGGAGAATGAGTAGGGCTTAACTTTGTGTAGCTGTGGGTGTGTGTTACAGAAAGAAGATACTTCGTGGAAAATGGCCAGATATGGGAAAGCTTGGACCATTTTAGGGAACAGTAAGCAAGATCAGTAGCAATTATGGACTAATCATCTAAAGTTTTGATTTTATGCTAATGACACAAAAATACATGATATTTTCGACATGAATTTTGCCGAAGCAAGAGTTGGAATCATGCTTTCTGCAGGGCTCTCATTGCGAGAGAGTCAGTGTGAGCGCCCCCTAGCCGCCGGCCCAGCATCCACAGCCAATACAGCTCTCTCAGCTCCAATTTAGCATCACATAGACCTTAACATTTGTGAAGTATTAAAAACTATGTTTCTATGTTTTTTTTTAAATTAAAAAATGCTCTTCTAGTGATTGAGATTTGCAAAGAAGGCAAATATAGTGGTGTTTACTAACTACAACTGCTTCAGGAAAATGTTAGAGTAGAATGCTGAATTTGTTTTTAGATCAGATTGGTGACAGGATTTTAGAATTTTGCAAATAACTTGGGACAAAACTCTTTCTGGTACCAACAGTCTATTTTTATCCAGGTTGACTGGAAGGGAAGAGAGGAAAATAAAATCATAAAAGTAGAATGAGGCCATATTTAAGAGCAGGCTATGGCAGGCTGATAAAGTTTTCTGAGCAGCTTTTTGATATCTGAATTTTGCTTTTATAAAAATTTGTTAATGTGTTCATTAAACTTTTACTATTAACAAAGATGGTACTGAAAGTTACTATAAGGACAATTTGAAGAAGTAGTAGTTCAGTAAAGGAAATGATCCACATAATAGCTGTTACCTTCTCAAGGCTTCTCTTCTCTCAGTTTTGTACTCTCCATTAAGATTGTAGATTATGTTGGATTTTTTTGTAATCTTAATCTTTGTAGGTATTTTTCTCTCTAAAAGAATTATAATTATTTGTTATAAAAATACAGTTATGGTAGACATTACTAACTGCCTAGGCTAAATTTATTCAGCCTTCTTTTTTATTGATAAAACTCTGAGACAGCTGTTTGCCTAACTAAAAATACTCACAGTCTCAGATTCCTTTAGATCTAGGGTGGTCATGTGACCATTCCTGTCCAGTGGGATAGAAGTATACATATCCTGATAAAAAGAGAAATACTCAGCTGACATATACCCTTTGCCCTTCATCCTTTTTCTTTTTCTTGGTTGGAGCGTAGGAATATTGCTTGAACCTTCACGTGGTATCTTGAGACTACGAGGACTGAGCAAAACGATAGAGGCAGTGATGACATTGTGAAGCCACTAAATCACCCCGTGTCTGTTAACCTCTGACCTATTTCTTAAGTAAGAAAAACTAACTTTGGTTATGTCAAGCAGGTTGTCTGGTTTCTTTTATCAAAGCAACCTTAATTGATACAGTAGCCTACTTTCAGTCAGGTATAAAATGGTTAATGTTTCCTGCTAGTGCACTGAAGGAATTACGAGAATTAATGAAGTTTGCTGGGGAATTGGTATGGCACTTCAGTGTGTCTTTCTTTTAGGATGTGAATTTTTACCCCAAATTGAAAACTTTATTTTTCACTAGTGAAGCAGACTATTCCTTTTCTCTATTGCTAAAGTATATATGGCACAGAGGGCAAAACGTCAAGAAGACCACTGATCACAGGGAGCATAGAATGGTCAGATTAAAGTTGCACAGGACTTTCCAGTAAACACAGAGTCGTTCTGGGGGAAAGCAAGTAATTACTGATAGGCATTTTAAGAATGTGGAGGGAGCAAAACTTCTGTAAAATGCCACTGGTGAAGACTCACTATCTGCAGAGTTACAGTAATGGTAACAAAAATTTTGACATGATGAGCTAACATCTTAGATCAGCACTGTCAAAAGAAATACAATTCAGATCATATATGTAACTTTGTCTTCTAGTTATCACTTTTTAAAAATGAAAAGAAACAAGTGAAATTATGGTTAAGTCAATAATATCCAAAATATTGCTTTAATATGCAATCAATATAAAATTATTAATGAAATAATAGATATATTCATACAGTTTTATATATTTTAATATTTAAGTTTGTATATTTTACACCAATAGCACATCTTGATCCAGACGAGTCATATTTTAGTTGCCCAATAGCCACACGTGACTAGTGACTACTGTATTATGGCAGTTTTAAAGAACAAAGTGATTTATGTGAAAAATTTTTCATCAAAATTCTAATTGTCTTGAGTTATAGGAGAAATAGGTATTAGTAAATTTCTAGGAGAATCTAACAATGGTGAAGAAAAGGGTCCTATGGAAAGTATCCAGCTATCTCTTCAAAGTTGAGTCTGACCTGGCTTGTTAGATATGATTTAAAAAAATGATGGCCAAGAAATGAAAATTGAAATGAAAGATTTATTGAAACCACATGTGTAATCTTGGAAACAGAAAGAATCATCTCAGTTTCACCTCTTAGGTATGTTAAGAAGTAGGAAAATGTTTGTGTCTTTTTAGCATAATTCACAATGTCTATCTAAAATGTTGGGACTTCATTTAACTTATTTTACCATTCTGCTATGATAGCCTTTTCCTTAAATTGAGATTGATGAGAGAAGAAAAATTTGGAGAACACAGAGAAGGCTTAATACACCATCTTTTTAGTTGTTGAGCTTGATATCAGCTCAGTTTGTGTTTGATTGCTGAAGTTAGAATATCTCAATAGTCTTTCTTTGGGCATAAGATTGGCTAATGTGATTGTTATTTACCCCAGTTCATTTAATGAATGAAGTATTCTGAATTTTTCTTTTCTTTCTTTCTTTCTACCTTTCTTTCTACCTTTCTTTCTACCTTTCTTTCTTTCTTTCTTTTCTTTCTTTCTTTCTACCTTTCTTTCTACCTTTCTTTCTACCTTTCTCTCTTTCTCTCTTTCTCTCTTTCTCTCTTTCTCTCTCTCTCTCTCTCTCTCTCTCTCTCTCTCTCTCTCTCTCCCCCCCCCCCTCTCTTTTCTTTCTTTTGCCAACAAGCATCCTATACTCTTTTACTAGTGGCAACAGTCTAATGTTTCAGGTCCCACCACTATTGAAATACCACCCACTGAAAGTGCTAGAGAACATTTTTAAAGGGTCTCTGTTGACATACAGGAAGTTTTACTGGTTTTTTTTTTTGTATAATTAGAAACATACTTTGTGAAGACAGAGAGTCCTCCCAACTAGAAATGATGGGTGACTGTTTCTAAAGATAAAAAAAGGATAATTTGTTGAAAGATTTCTTTAATTATAAAGTAATTATGCTAATCTTGTTACAACCTAAATTTATTTTCATAGTGAAAATGGCTTTTGATAGAATTCAGGCAACCCAGAAAAATAAAGGAAAAATCACCCATAATGTCACCTCTTGGAATGGTGACCTATAATACAACCATAGTTAACCCTTGGCCATTATCCTGCCTGATGTTTCTCCTATTCACATGATCCCCACATTTTCACAACTTTTACCACCACACAGGCACACCTTCCTCCCCTCTTCTCTCCTCTCTGCATTTCTCTTCCTGTTCCTTCCTGCTTTCTTTGTCTTTTTACAAAACGGGGATCATAGTCTACAGACATTTTATAAGCTGTTCTTTCATTTAACAATACATTATGGGCAAATTCCTATATCAAAGTATATACCAACTTCATCATTTAAAATAGTATACTACTATATGAGTGTATCTATTGAGCAAGTCCTCTAATTGTTTATTTGTAGTTATGTTCAGTATTTTTGTTATTATAAATCATAATACAGTGAGCTTCCTTGTCTGTGCATTTGTTGAAGTACTTTCTGAGGATAAATTCCCAAGTGGAATTGCTGAGTCAGAGCATATGTATAGAGAGTTTGGCTCTATGTTGCCAAATTGCCCTCCAGCGATGACATTTAATTTATACTTGCACTGACAGTGTTCTAGAGTGCTACATTTATACCAATAGTGTTATCATTAAAAAAACTTGCTGATCTGAGAGTTTAAAATGGTATTGTTGCTTTGATTTGTATTTTTTTTGGTAGGAGTTAATAGTGTATTTGGACAGTATATTAATAGTGTATTTTCAAATATTTATTGGCAGTTTGTATTTCTTCTTTGGCAAAGTACCTATTTATATTTTGTTCATTTTTCTATTAAGGTTTTTTTTCTGTTGTATATAGGTTATCTTTATATGTTTAGAACATATAAGCTTTGTTATATATGTTACAGATTTAACTATTACCAAATTTTATTCTACTTACTGTTTTCCAGTATTAAAAAATTTGCAAGGTATTATTTTTCTAGCTTATTATCATGTGGAATCATTTATCATTTATGAGAAATATATGTTGGTTGTGGTAGCTTTCTTTGTGTTTCTCAAAATGATCCATCAGGAGTATGTATACCCTTTCATGTCTAAGCCTGCATCATCTCTAGAGTATGTTTTGAGTAAGTAATGTCAAGGAAATCGCCATCTAATTATGTTTTTGCCAAAGTGTCTGTTACTAACTTTGAAGTTTGCAGCTAATCTCTTCTTAGCTACATTTCTTTGGATCTAAGGTTTAGATAAGCAGTGACAAGTAAAAAATTAGAAGACTGTAATTTCTTTTCTTGAGAGAGTCTGCTTTTTCATATTTTAGTTTAATGTTAACAACCAAGAATTAGCAAACTCACTGTTTTTATTTTTATTTATTCTATCTCTACATCATGTGAAAACACACATAATCAATATCAATGGTCTAAGATTATCCTTCAGAAACATTTCTTAGCTAGTTACTCAAGCAATATCCTGCTGTCAGTGAACTCTATTTCATAGAATATTAAGATTTCAAATATCTGTTAAGTCATACTGCATTATATATTTAAATGTTGAATGTTTTCATCACAAAAAATAAATGATAACTATGTGGTATGATGAAGGTAATAGCTAATGTTATGGTGCTAATTATTTGCAACATATAAATATATCAGATCAACACTTTGTACTCTGTAAAATTATGCAATGTTATTTGTCAATTATATCTCAATAAAGCTGTGGGGGTTTGAAATACTTTTTTTTTTTAAATAGGGCTTTTCACAGTGTGGAAAATCTGGACACTGAGTGGTGCTTTTTCTCTGTGTCATACTTTGGGGTATGAAGGTAATGTGGTAAATTTGACTATGAAAGATAGTAACAAAATAAATTTGTGTCTCTAAGAATTTAAATAGGGGACACAAGATAAATATGTATCTAGTGGGAGAATATCAACTATAAAGATCTTGAAAGATAATATATATGGTGGTATTTTGATAATTTTGTGAATAGGAAAGAAAACTTCACACTTGAGTTACTCAGAGAGGAGTGAAGTGAGATAAGCAGAGGAGGAACAATTGGGCACTGGCTGTCACAAGGACACAGATGAGGATTGGCAGTCATGGAGGGCAGGCTGGCAGATAATACCAAAGGCAATGACCAGCAGTGGATCCTGTTGTAGACAGAGGTCAAGGACTAACCCCAGGTAGGCAGCTAGAACCTTGTCAAAACAGTGAGCATTCTATGGTTGGTGCAGTCCAAGAAAACAGGAAAATGCAAACATGCAAACTTTAGAGAAGCACAACCTACATAAAAGCAAGACAGCGCTCTAAAACCCTATAGTTCTGTGACTCTCTATGCTGGGAAAATGTAAACCCCATGGACAATGAGCTATGAAAGAAAGATGATTTAATTCATTATGATTTTTCTCTGCTACCAAACTCATGTTTGGTTTATTTTAAATAGTTTGATTAGTTGACTAAAAATGTCTTTGAAAAATGAGTCATAGTGTAACTCAGAATTTGCATATGTATATGTATAAAGACATGAACTTATATCATTTTTGAGAATTTTATATATATAATTTGAATCTTAAAAATCAACTTTATTTTATGATAATTGCTGGGATTTTTTTTGCCATTCATTTTAACTATATACTTCATTTATATAAATTTTATAATTTTTAAAACTTAGATATTTTGACTTCTATATTTTTGACAGTGGGTTAGAAAACTCCCAGTGATAACTCCTAGTAAGGGCAGTGAGATCACATGGCCTCAGATGCCAAGGTGGCTACATACTAAAATTCTTAAGTTAGACTGAAAATCAAAAAGGTCACTCCGTGTCATTTGCGGAGCATAGTCATTTCCTTTATTTTTTTATAGTGCATCATAGTTTGCAAAGTACTTGTCCCTACAGTTTATTTTGATCTTCATGACAACCTTGGAGGTAGGTGACATAGTCATCACTACCTCTGTTGTTATAGGTGAGGACACTAAGACATGGGGCTTGCTCATAACCCATATCCTGACTTCCAGGAGAGTTCTTTAAATATGTATATCCCCTATCATCATATATGATTACAGCTCCTCAGGTTATATTGGAAGGTGGCAGTACTTTTGATTTATTTCTTCTTTGTATATGCCATATTATTATAAGCTTAGCAGAGTTGACATTTAAACATTTGAATGAATTATTTTTCCTGTGAAAGGTAATAATACAGCTACACTTTAAATAGATTGCTAAAATATTTAAATCTTACTCTGGCAGATATTTTGAAAAATAAGATACAGGAATAGGTTAACAGCCATGCTCTCAAGTTGATTCCTTGGCAGAGATTTATTGCAGCAGTTAAGCATGGAGAGTAAAGTGGGCAGACAAACCTTTCAATTAGCCCATGATCATGGAACTTGCCTCATTTATTTAATAGATCTGCAAAGGCACAAAGAAAGGTTGTTTCAAATAATTTTCATATTGTTTTTGTGGCTTAGATACTTGACCGTTGAGGAGCTACTAGACCATGAAATCCAGCCAGTAAGAGCTTTGGAAGTCACAGAGCTCAAAGGTTTATTAAGTGGTGTGAAACTCTGTTGTTTTGTGCATGTGCTAAATAATTGCTGTCAGTGCAAGACTGTTAAAAATTCCCAGCTAGTAATAACATGAATAGCACTTTATGGCTTTAAAAGGAGATAAAAGAAATTTCTTAATCAGCACTTTGGTGCTATCACAGCATATGTCAATTTTGTTATTGTGAGGACTTTACTTTTGGCAGGCACTCTCCCTTCTGGCAGCAGAGCTCTAATTACCATATAAATTAAGCTGGGAAATCAGTGGAGGGCACAAAGCCTGGCCCCTTCTGCTTGTACTACGTTACAGGGCTGCGGTGCCAAGCAGGCATAATGTAGGCTGATGGGGCGTGGAAGGCTCCATTCCCCTTTCTTTCCATTCAGATCGATTAGAGGAACATGAAGCTGCTTAGCTGCTGTGAAAACATAGGGTCATTCTTTTCTTTTTCTTCATTTTTTTTTTTAACCCAGCGTCTTCTCTCAAACAGCATTTCACAAATTAGCCTAATCCATCCTGCATTAATTCATAGGCACTAATTATATTTGAGCATACATTCTTACACACTAAATTATAAGTATCCTTACTTTAATCAGTTGTAACTAGTCCTTAAATTGAGGGTTTAGTACTTCCCTTTTATAGGATAATAGACTTTGCTATGTTATGTGATGGGATTAGACCCTTTATTTAAGACGTGGAGTTGAAGATGTAGATGATGCATTAAATTTTTTTTCCTAAAAAGCTCTGTATTTTCTTCTAGCTGAAGTGTAATTCAAAACTTTATAATGTCTCTTTGAAATTTGTGAAAAGGTTTTAGTGCTTAGGTAGTTTTGGGATGTGAACTAATAACCACAATTTGTAGGGATGTAATTATAACACAGATAAATATGTTTTATAGTTGTAAAGTGTTTCCCACATAAACCATTTTGTTTGATGTTTAAATAACAGTCAACATGGGTAATTTAGGGATTAATAGGTAGTTGCTGCAGGCCACACAGTTAGTTGGTAGCACAGCTAGTGTTAGAACAAGTCTCATCTCCCTTTGGGGCCTGTTTCCTCCCACCTTATACTGCTTATTGACTGGAGGTTCCCCCCCACTGTTAAACTCATATACTTATAAAGTTTCTGATAAAATATCTTTTTCTATCAGCATTCTTTATTTATGTTTTCATTAGACTTTGTAGAAAATTTAATAATTTAAAAAGAACCACTTGAAAGCATTCTGCAAAATTTAACGTTTTACAGATAGCATAAAATCAGAAACTACTTTTTCACTCTTTGGAAGGTAATTGACATTCTAGTTCCTTAAAATAAGTACATATATAAGTTGTTATTACCATATAAGTTAAGCTTGGAAATGAATGGAGAGTACAAAGCCTGACCGACACCTTCTGTTGGTAACTGCTCTGCTGCCAGAAGGGAGAGCATCTGCCAAAAGTAAAGTCCTCACAATAACAAGTACCTTCCCTCCCTTCCTCCCTCCCTCCCTCCCTCCCTCCCTCCCTCCCTCCCTCCCTTCCTTCCTTCCTTCCTTCCTTCCTTCCTTCCTTCCTTCCTTCCTTCTATCCCTCCACCACCCATTCATCCATCCATCCTCTATCTATCTATCTATCTATCTATCTATCTATCTATCTATCTATCAATCATCTATCTATCTATCTACCTTCCTACCTATCTATCTAATTCACAGGGTTTCAAACCTCTTTAAAGATTGTAAAGAAGATAGTCTGATGACTATCTGTTTTGAGAATTGACTCTTCAGAGTAGGTGAGAGAACTACAGAGATTTCTGTTTCAGAGTAGATTTAGGTAAGAATCAAATCAGTTGAGAGACCTATCAACTTTCAGTCCAGTGCCTGCTGCCCTCCATTAAAAAACTGTACCCATTGATCCTTTTACCTCATTTGGATTTCTCCTCTTTAATAGATGAGATTGGGTAGAAAGAACCTTAACTTGCCAGGGTCAGAGGCTCATTCTGGAACTTAACTTCTTAAAGAAGAATATTCAGCTATTTCAATCTCAAGCAGGGCTACAGGGTCTCTGTGCACCTTCCAGAGATGACTGGCTAAGGGACAAGAAGGGGCTGAAATCTATGGTGTTCCATTTGATTAGTTGTGCTCATTGGTGTGATGCTGAGTTCACCTGGAAGAAGGGGACAATTTCTCTTTACATAAAAGGCTTCAGTCACTTGAGAAGCTCTTCTTCAGTGGAGTGCTTTATCCAGAGGGGCACCTTTTCCAATTTGCCCAAAGGCATCCTCTATATAGGTGCTGCTCTGTTTAGAGTAGGGAGATTTAGAAGAGGAGCAGTTACATCATTGTCTTCATTGTCACCAAGGCTAGACACTTCATCTCTCCTCTCCTCTCTCCTCCGTTCCCCTTTTCCCTCCCTTCCCCTCTTCCCTCTCCTCTTCTCTTCCTTTCTCTTTCCTTTTATAAATTGAATGAAGTATCCAGGCACATTGTTCTTTAGGTGGTCATGGAAAGTCACCCTTTATATAATTAACTGGACCCTGTTAATTATATAAATGTAAGGCAAATAAGTAACTACTACTATTCTGGAGAAGAGTTACAGGAGGTATTATTGAGCAAGAGGCTGAAAACCAGGAAAGGACACAGGCTGAGGAGGCAAGGGAGATTCTGAGGTTACAAAGGAGAAACTGCACATACTTTTAAATTTTACTTGGGACCCGATCTGCTGACAGCCTTCTGAAACTGAGGTGGTATTTTGCAAGTAAATACAAATAGGCAGAACTTGCTGCTCTATGCCCCTGCCCCTGCCAACAATAAAGAAAAAATTTCAAATAAACAAAATGCCCATTACTCAGACTTTCCCTTTCAATCTAGTGATGCCACAAGTCTTGGGAAATTTGCTGCAAGGTTTTTTAACAAAAATAATATTTAAAAACCTCAACACTGTTTAAAATGGATGAAGAACTGATATACACTCTACACTGTCTGCAGGGTTATTTGACATTTACCATCATTGGCTGTGATTCAAGAAGTATTACAGGCTAATGTTTATTACTTTTTTTCAGTTAGACACAGCCTTATATGTTAAACACCTTATACGGAGAGGAACAGAAAAGATTCATGTTATGTGCATTTAGAAGATATTTATGACAGAAAAGAATGAAAATAAATTTGTCCCAGTTCTATATTGTGTTACTTGATGATACATTGCCGACAAGAGGGGGGAGACAATACTAATTTATTACAATTAGAGGAGGTACACCAAAGATTTATATGTAGAAAGCTACAGGAAGCATTTTTAATTAAAATACGTTTTCTGAACTTGTCTTTGTTTTCTTTGTTAAAGCGAGGCACCTGTGTTTCGAATTTTGCGCGGCTGATATTTTGGGAATGCCATGAGAAGGAGGAAATAAGGTTTCGAGATGAAAGAAATGGCGTGGAGGCGCCATCTAGTGCTCATGTTGTCTTGTTCGTGTTCTCTTTCTTGCCCGTGGTGGTTAGGTCTCAGGGGTGGGTTGCCGTAGTGTTGGGGTTTACTGGACAAGCCCTTTAAGATATAAGTGGTGAATTAGCATATTGTTGTCCTTGATAGGATAATGTTTTTGCTCCTGTTTTGTGGTGACTAAAATTATCCTGCTCAAAATTCATTATTTGAAATTAGTTGGATGGTTTTATTATCCTTTTTGCTAATGTTTTTAGCTAATCCTGTCAGCAAAGACTAGAGTTAAACTTGAAAATCATAGCTCAGGGATAGCTTACTATTTCATCGAAATGATATCTCATGTAAATATACAGAAGGCATGTAAAATAGAGTGTCTGGAGGGTATCATGGGACCTAACCAAAGGTTTGGATGATTGACAGGTGCAGCGAAATGTCATTATAAGTTTTTCTTGTTCTTTTAGGATTAATCTCTTTTTATTAGAATGTAGAAGAAAAAGATCAATGGGGAAATTAATCTTTTGGGAAACAGTATTTTTTAGATGAGCTATATTCAGCAAGCATACACCTCATTAGAGAGACAGCCACGGATGGTTGACTATAATCATTTTTCTTTACCTTTCAACCACATGTAACCCAGAATTGTGTCAAATAGTGAGGTTTTCCAAAACGAACTGTTAGAGAGATCTTATGAATGATCTATATTCTCACAGGGCATTGTACCCTTTATCTCCTCAGTGACAAATCTTTGAAGGTTCCTCTGTTTGTGTGGGGTGAGGGTAGGGGAGAGGGGAAGGTTTGTAGTAAAGGATTTTCACTGAGATATAAAATAAATGTTTTCAGGAGGATTTTTACTTTATTAGTGTTGTTTTGGTACCTATTATGGGAAGTATTTACATAAAGAATCTTAACATTGGATTAGGTACTAACATTTTGTCTTTATGGTTTTTTTTTTTTCAAGAATATTCTCGTGGTGGAGATAAATAAAACATTAAACTATAGGATAGCTCTTCAACACAATGCAGACTTTAGCTAAAAACTTACACAAAAGATGCTCTCTGAATTTGCAATGACAGCTTAGGTAATACTCCAGTCATTTTGATTCTCAGGTGTCTATTGCAGCCTCAACACAGTGACAGGTGGTAGTTGCCAAGATGTGTAATGGAGTCTGGGTTCTTAAGGTCCTAGTAAGAGACAATGTTGAGACAAGAAGCCAAATCACCTGTGTTCAAGTTCCCACTCTCTTCCTTACACATAGTGTGACCTTGGAGAAGTTACTTGACTTCTCTCTATGCCTCAGCTCCTTCAACTGAATGGAGATAAGAGCTGACCTTGTAGGATTGAATGCGATGTACTTAGGACAGTGCCTGGAAAGATGATGGGGACCTAGTCCTCACTAGGTATTTTCATTCTCATCATCTGGCTAAGAAGCCAAAGTTTAGGCACCATACAGAAGAGGAAGTCAACACTGTATTTTATCAAGTAAGAAATTATTAAATGACTGCCTACTAGAAGGGTTCATAAAAGAGAGACCAGAGTAAGATATGATATTTTGGAAAGCAAGGAATAAGGAATGGATCTGGGTTTTGAACATTTCAAAAAAAAAAAAATACATTTTAAGTCAGTTTTCCCTATTAAGATTTCAATTAAGGAGAGTAATTCATTATGATTCTTGGTTCTATTTTTTTTTCTACAGGGCTAAGGACCTTTGTCTGCTCACCATTTGTTTTTCATTCATTTAGCAATGTTTTATGAGCTATGTCCTATGTGGCAGGCATTGTGTTTGGTTTTGGGCATATGATGATGAGTGAGACAGACAAGAATCACAGCTGTAGTTTTTGTTTTCTGACCTTTTAATAATGTTCCCCATGTACCTCAGTGGCCTTTCTGGATTCCTCATGCTCAGCTTTTTAAAAAATTTATTTGAAAACCTTTATGATGAAAAATTTCAAATTCATAGAACAACATATTTAGAAGAGTAAAATGGAAATCAGGTTTCCATCACCCATCATTAACTTCAACAATTATCAAGTCTTTGTCCTCTTTCCTGACCCTATTCCTGCAGGAGTTATTTTAAAACATATTCAAGACATCATGTCATTTTACCAATAAATACTTCAGTATGAATTACTAATTGATAACGAGTCTTTAGAAATATAACCATTGTGCCATTATCCACCTAACAAAATCGACAATTTCTAAATATTAAATTATATCAAAGATTTCTCAAAAATTTTTATTTTAGATTAACATACAAGTAGATTTTTGCATAAGGTTTTATGAATTTTAACACATGTAAATATACAGAATAATTCCATTGCCCCCACAAACTCTCCATGCCTTTATAATTACAATCTACCCACATCAGAAGAGAACACCAAACAAACAGAATAATGCAGCATGTATATACTCTTGTGTCTGGTTTCTTTCACTCAGCATAATGCCTTAGAAATTTATCCAAGTTGTTGTATCAGTAGCTCCCCCCCTTTATTGCTGTATTCCCCAGTATAGAATACAATGAATAGTGTTCCATTGTATGAGTGGACCATAGTTTGTCCATGCACCCACTGAAGGACATTTGGGCTATTTCCAGGCTTTGGCAAGTGTAAATAGAATTGTTATAAACTTCATCATTTCTCTGAGATAACTGCTCAAAAGTTAATTGCTCATTCATGTTATAAGTGTATGTTTACCTTTAAAAGAAACTGTAAAAACTGTTTTCTACAGTGGCTGTTTCACTTTTCATTTCCCTCCAGCAATGCATGAGATTTCAGTTGTTCCATACTCTTGCCAGCACTTGGCATTGTTAGAATTAAGACTTTTAGCCATTCTAATAGGTGTGTAGAGGTATCTCATTGTTGTTTTAATTTGTATTTCCCTGTGACTAATGCTGTTGAATGTATTTTTATGAACCTGTTTGCCATGAATACATCCTCTTTGGTGAAGTGTCTGTCTTTTGCCCATTTTTTGGTTTGGCTGTTTATTTTCTTACTGTATTTGGAGAATTCTTTACATATTCTCTTTATAAGTCCTTTATCAGATAATATGTAGTGTTATATAATAGTATGTATAGAAATATGATTAATTTTTATGTTAATTTTTATCCCATGAACTTGCTAAAATATTAGTTCAAGGAGATTTTTCACTACCTGCCCTCTGGTACCTGAGGGCTTTCTCCACAGCTAACTATCTTGTCTGTGAATAGGCATAGTTTTATTTCTTTATTTCCAATCTGTATGCCATTTATTTGTTTCCTTGCCTTTTTTCTTACTCCTGCTGAAACTTCCTGTACAATGTCGAATAAGAGTAGTGTGAATGGACATTTTTGCTTTGTTTCCAATCTTGGGAGGAAAATATTCAGTCTTTCTTCATTAAATATGATGTTAGCTGCAGACATTATTAGATTGAAGAAATTCCTTCTTTTCCTACATTGTTAAGTATTTGTTATGAATTTTATTTCGAGTTTTTATATGGATGGTCAAATGCTTTTCTGCATCAGTTGATATGATTATGCTGTTGTTTTTCCTTTAGACTACTAATCTGGTATATTACATTGTGTTTTTTTGCATATTGAATTAGTTTTGCATTCCCGTGATAAACCCCACTTAGTCATGGATCTTGTTAAGTTTTGAAGTCTCAATTTGAAATGTTTAATGAGGGATCAACTGGAGGAACATACAGACTTGTATTTGGGCCATTGTGTTGGAAATCAGTTGGCTGTTTGGGATGTTAGCCGCCCTATGAGCTTCTGCTGATCTGTTCCCCTCCCACTTAGAGACCAGCCATGCCTCTGCTCCCAATATACTTTGCCTCTATCTCCTATTTACTTATGTTTAGTTTCATTCTCTTGATAGTACTAGACCAGAAACTTTTATCTATTGGTCATTTCTGGGCATTTTCTTTCAACATTTGTGCTTGGCATATTTAATTTACAGTGGGAGAGTTTGGGGATAAATTGTATTTTAAGAAACATTTACTTTAAACACATCTGTGTTTAGTGTCAAAATTTAAATGCTATTAAATAATTGTGTTCACAAATTTTGTCTTTCCTAAAGCAAGAAAAGAAAATAATATGAATGTCTTGCCATCTTCTAAGATCTGATTTTAAATGCAATTTTTTGGAAGGTCATGGAAACAAACCAGAGAGTAATATAAATGTTTGCATGTGGTTAACATAATTTGTTTGCCTCCCCAGAGGCTAAATTCCAAAGAATTTGTTTCTGTATTCTTGAGTCTGAAGATGCTGCAAAAATACAGAGATTCCTGTGAAAGCAAGCCCTCATCTGGGGAGCCTCGGCTTACATGGCCACCACACTCACCCCTTTCTGGAGAGCAGTGCGAATGCCTTGGGTTGCGGCATGAGCTCAGAGTGCTGCCTTCTGTTAAAACATAGTCTCAGTTTCTTTGAGCAAACCATTAATAGATGTCAAGTTCACATTATAGGTTTTAGTTCCCAAACAGTGTTAAAAGCAAATGTGTGGGGGTTTTATATTTCCAGCAGCCTTTTTTTTTTCAAACTAAAATATGTAGGTTTTGGTTTTCAACAGGCCACATTTCTTCTAATAAAAACAGTTGGAACAAAATGTGTTTTATAAGCATATAAAAAATGTTAGACTATAATGATTTTAGTGCTGCATATTTAAAAATGGGTCACTAATAGTTAAGATATTAGCATCTGCAAAGAAAGTAAATTATGGAAAGTAAATTACATTATACCATTTATATAAAAGTTGCAAACTAGGCCAGTCACTATATTGTGATTATTTTATTTCAACTTCTATATAACATACATGTCTTTCAGCTTTAAATTATTCAGAATTTGGCTTTAAAATTTTTAAACTTTTGTATATAAAACTGATCTCTGAAGTTTCAAAAATCCTATTTTTGTTTCACAAAATGTATTTTGTGAAAAAGTACCTTTCTTCTGTGGACTCACCAGAAAGAGCATCTCAGTGGATTCTGGTTTCAGAATATGTTGTGCTTGCTTCTAATGGCCTACTTCCCATCATCTGATTGACATTTTGAGCTCCTTTTGCCCTGTCTGCTAGGAAGCTCAGAAAAAAATTTCAGCCTATCTATATGGCCCACTAAGTATACATCTGGAGTCATTTTAATCTTTTTTTCACTTAATTTTTCTTTTTGCTTAAAATTTTTCATTTGACTCTCCTCCCATATTATATTATACTTGGTGTTATATGCTGCTGTGTATCCATATTGGAATAATATAGTTGGGAATAGAGTTTTAAAAATCTGAATTATTTTTCTTTCATCACTTCATCCACATCATTATATTTCTCTACCACTTTGGCATTTTTCTTTATAACTTACAATTACATATTTTTAAATGATAAAATTCCAAACAAGAGAATTTCTAGGATATGTTTGAAGAAATCTTTATTAGCTTTTTAGATAATAAAAGTAATACTCTCTGGTCATAAAAACTTCAAACATTGTAGAAATATATAATGTAGAAAATAAAGGTCTTCTATAATCTCCTCTTCATTCAAAAAAGAAAATAAAATAAACCAAAAATAAAAACCCAAAAGCCAAAACTCTTAACTATTCAGTGTATAGCTTTATAGCATGACTTTGTTGTTTTATGTTAGAGTAGCAGTGGGAATGATTTTTGTTTCCTCTATGAATCTTGGCTATGTAACTTTTTCTCATTTCTACACTGGGACATGAAGTTTGTGTGTGTGTGTGTGTGTGTGTGTGTGTGTGTGTGTGTGTGTGTGTGTATGTTATATGTATAATATATATTATATACATATATAAAATGTGATGTATTTTATATGTGATTGCATATATATATTGCTATATATGTGATTGCATATATATTTTTTTCTTCTGCACAGTCTTGAAGATAGCCTGTCATATCTGAAGGATATACAACTCAATATCCTTGAGATGCATTTTAGGAGGGGGGTCATAGTTGTTCTCCACACCCAGCAAGTGGAGTCAAGGGTATGGAGGGTAGTTCATAGTCTAGCCATGGTACTGGCATCAGGTAGGTCTGTGTTCAGGTTCCGGTAAGTTACCTTTCCTCCATAAGGATGGTTTTTTGGGGATAGTAATAATTGTTTTAAAGTGTTCTTGTTGTGAGCAACTGAGAAATTATATGCAAAGCCCTTAGCACAGTGTCCAGTATGTAGCAAACACTAAATAAATGTTAGCTGCTATATTATTTTAACTAATGGTGACTCTTATAGAGAAACTCTAAATAATTATGGTGCAAACAAGATAGAAGTTCATTTCTCTCCCATATGTATGTCTAGACAGAAAGTTGAGGGCTGGTATGGTTCCATAGTTACTAAGAACCTAGGTTCTTTATATCTTGATGCTTCTATATCTTCTATCTCATGGTTTAAGGTGGCTGCTATAGGTCTGATCATCTCAACCATATTTCAGCCCGGGGGAAGATCATGATAGAAGTTGCACGTAGCATGTATACTCACATCCTGTTAGCCAAAACTTAGTTATGTGGTCATATCTAGAAGCAAGGGAGACTGGAAAATGAGTCTTTGGCTAAGTGGCAATATGGCCAACTAAAAATACTGATACTTATTAGAAGAGAACAGACATTGAAAGGCAACCTGTGGTCCTTGTCATGGCAGCTATAGCTCTGTCTCTGAGGTAAGGCAGGTGTTCTGAATATCTTCTCTTTAAAAAATGTCTCCTGCTCTATTATCTATGCATTTATCAAATGCCTTTATAAACTTGCTTATATTTTTACTTTTTACTAATTCTTTAGTAGAGTGATTGTTAGATGTTTATGAGCTTTTATATAAAGAACTATTTCCTTTTATTCTAAAATTACTCTTTGTATGTTTCAAGACCTCCCCAATATCTAGGATTCTGGTCCTTTTTCTTAACATTTCCCCAGTTCTGTGTTTTAAGAGGTAAAATTTATTCACTGAAATTAGTTGAGTACTGCGGGGGCTTGCTCAAGAGTTTTACTATTTCAGATTAATGTGGTATAGACTTCAGTTACATGATTATAACATTTAGGTGAATGCTGAAGATTCAGAGTTGGAGAAGCTGAAGGTTTATTATTATAAATAATTGCTTTGTACCTTGTGGCTATTTTGAATACTAATATTAAAATTTGTACCTGTGACAAGTGGAAAATTATATAGCCAGAGATACACCTGTGGTGACATTAAGTGTAATAATGTTATTGGGTTTTTCCTTTTTAATAGATTAAGATTTTTTTAGTATTGATGAATCATTAAAATGCTTTAACATAAATGTTCTTGTTGGTATCTGTGATCTTCTTGCATGTGGTGGTAAAGTCTTCTTTTTGATCAGATATAACAGAACTCTCATTTTTAAATTAGACTTCATGGTTGTCTCAGCTGAATAGTAGCTGAGACTGTGACTAAAATTTGGATGTTACTTGAGTAGGCATTCTTTTCTCCATGCCAGTTTGCTAGGACAACAGTTCAGAAAAATAGACTGGCAACATTTGTCCAGATCTGTTTGACTTGTAGTCTAAAACCAGATTTAAGATATTCACAGTTCTTGGTTACTTAGCTTTTTAGCCTACTTGGATGCCTAGGTTACTGCAATAATTATTACTGAACTACTCTCTATTTTTCTTAAAACTCTAATGTTGGTTGTGTGAGTACAGAACTTGCTCAAATTTCATGAAAATCTATTTAGCTTATTTTAATTAACAAGGAGAAAACTGATTCAGAGATATTAAACAGCATAGTAAACTTAGATGATGAATGAATATATGCATATGAATAGCTCAACACCTAGGTAAGATCCACTCTTGCTTTTTGAATTCTGTTTTGAGACCTTTAGAGTAGGGACTTTTTCTAGATAAAAAAAAATAAAGGCAACAACAGTAAAATAATACCCAAGGAATTAAAAATCCTAACAGCCTTTTGATTTCCTCTCAGTGAATCTGGTCTCCAGTTTAATTTTTGCAGTTTTTATGACTTGGTGCACGCAGATTATAAGGAAGGCAAATGTGGGCATATGATTTCAAGTTGCCTTCCTGTAGGGATGCAGTGTTTCCTTAATGAGTGCAGAGTTCTGATATGATCATGGACTTTAGGTAGCAGTAGCATAAAACAGTATCAAAGGAGGAAAATCTGATACCCTTGATAAGAATTGGCAATAGAATTTTATTTTTAGAAAGCAAAAATTGGAACAACTGTATTTGTTATTTAAAAAAATTTTTAAAGTATATTTAGCTGTTATCATTACTCTATATATGAATGCTTCTATATTTCAAACAAAATATTCACTAATTTTTACCTTTCCAATGAGACATTTTATTTGTGTGACTATTTTTAAAGCATGTGCTCATTTTGGTGGAGTTGCTCTTGTGGTGTTTAAACTGTATTTGCATATTTTCCTCTTCCTTATGAATGTCTCATTTCTAACTTATTATACTAAATGCTTTTTTTGTGGCTTTTGGGTAGCTTACAGATAGAAGAAACAACAAAAGAATATGCTTATTATAAATTAAATTCATTTATATTTCATTTATTAAGGATAATTTTAGTTATTTTTGTAGGCTTTTAAATATATTGACTGATAAGTTCTATTTATTAGCAAAATGTAACTACTTTTAACATTTTGGTATATCTTTTTCTACAAGTTCTTTTTCTATGGATACAAATATACTCATGCTAACCTATATTATTATATTATAAATTAGAATTTAGTTGTGTTTATATTAAATATATTTATTATGTAGAGTATATATGTTATATTGTGAAAATTCTACTTGTCAATAATTATACTTTGTAAATACACTTTTAAATAACTAGCACATTACATTGTGTGATATACCATATTTTACCAATTCCCTTGTTATTGAACATTTAGATTTTGTATTATTAGAAATAATATTGCAACAGAGATCCTTGTTTATCTTTCTGTCTCTGATAATTTTCTTAGAATAAATTTCTACCAGTAGTATTACTGGTTTAAAGGGTTATGAAAAAATTTTTAAAGTCTTTTGCTACATAATGCCAAGTTCATTCAGTCAAAAAATATTTTTTAAGCACCAATATTGTATCATGCCCTTGGAATACAAGAATGAATAAGATAGTCTTTGCTCTCAGCTCACAGTCTAGTTGAGGGACAGACTTACATGTGATTAAGTTCAAGTCCATGCTCTCGGGGAAGGTTGTATTAATTTACATGTCACTAATTTGTTAATATATGCAAGTAGTTTTAAAATGTGTGTGTGTATGTATATATATACATATACATATATATGTATATATATATAATGTTCTTTTGAAATTAGGGCATTCTAGAATACTTTATAGGAAATAAACATATTTACATTTTGATTATTGTATATCTTGAATCACATACATAATAATTTTTGATATTATAGATTTAGAAAACCCAATCCATTTCTGTAACAGGGTATCTATCTACATTTGTATGGTATTCTCATTACCATAGTTTTGTGGGGGCTTTCTACTGTGTGCTTCTAGTATCTCAATACTTTCTGTCACTGACAAATAGAATGCTACTCTGACACTTGGAATGGTTGGTACAGAACACTGAATTCATGTTGCTCAAAACTGTCTGATCACCATTTTGTTCTTTTTTAAAGGAGAAAGACTGTTGTTTTATATATATTCTTTATAAATATGGATGAGACGTGACTGGAACCTGAATACCTATAGTAGTGAGAAATCATGGTAATGCTATTATACTTAATTTTCAGATTCTCAAATACCCACTAAGCATGGCCTTAATGTTCAGGATAGAAATTGCAGATTTTCTAGTTTTCAGGACAATAGGTTGATTGGTTGTATCCATATACCCAGTATATTAAATATCTGTTAATCAAAGGTAATTATTCATCATGAGAATAGACTAATGACATTAAAGAGGGGAAAATCTCACATTTATAGTGTTATTTGAGAGTTGGAAGAGCAAATATGGCTTTCTTGGAGCTCTGAGCTTCATTCCCATGTCCAGAATACACAGTTCTTGGGAATAATTATTTCATTCATTGCTCAATAGGTTTCCCACATGTGAAGGCTGCCAAGCTCCCCCGGCTTCTAATTTAGGAGCTAAGAGATTTCCTTACTGGGCTCAAAAATGATCTTGGAACAAATGTATGGCCTTCCTCATTCAGTACAGAATGGCTACTGATGAACACTGTACCAAGTGTCACAAGATAAATTATGTGACTGAGCTGTGTTCCAAAACATACCTTTACACAATAATATAACTAATATTTTTCTGGTTCATTAGAGTTCTTCAAGGTTGTTTTGTGAATGAGTGTGTGATTTCCATCCTTAAATGAGCAAACTATTTCTAATAAATAATGAGAGATGGTAGAACATTACTGTACACTTTTAGTTTTTTCCACTTGTCTTTCATTTGCTCAAGATGAAGTGGATAATTATATTTCTCAAATGAAATAAATGAAGCAGATTTCATATTGCACCATAGAAATTCTGGAGATCTGTACTTTTAGGATAAGTTTGTAGAGAGGTAGGGGTTGTAGTTTGTTATTTTGATTCCTGGTTTTAATATATCCTTAAATTTTATTTTTGAGTTTATATTTGATAGAAGGGTGTCTTGGTACCAGTAATCTTTTGGGACTTAATTTCTCCGGCAGCATTATGTTGCCAAGATTCATTTATTTTTGTGTGCCTCAGTAATGCACTCTTTTTGAGTATCACATTCCATAGTGGAAATATACCTAAATTTATTTACTCATTTTCTTGAAAATAGACCTGGGTTATTTAAGCCTTTTGTTATTATGAATGCTGTTGCCATGAAGATTCTTCTATATGTTGTTTGCTATCTATGAATAACAGTTTCTTCTCGTTTTCACCTAGGAGTGAAATTTATGGGTCATAGAGTATCTGAATGTTTACCTTTACATGATAATGCAATACTGATTTCTAAGTAGTTGTACCAGGTTACATTCCTGCCAGCAGTACTTAAAAAACATGTTCATTCATATTCTCTCTAAAATATTATCAAACTTTAAAATTTTTATTAATTATATGGGTTTATATGGTTTTTATTTGCATTACTCTGATCACTAAAGAGATTAAATATTTATTCATGCACTTATTGCTATAAGTATTCCCTCTTTCAAAAAATGCCTATTCTTTTGCCTAGCTTTATAAAAATAAAATTAATTCAAGTTTTCTTATAGGAGTGTTTTATATCTTCTTGATACTAATCCTTTGGTGATTATATGAGTGAGGAATATCCTCTCCCAGTTTATAATTTGTCTTTTCACTTTGTTTAAGGTGACTTTTAATGATCAAATGTTCTGCTTTTAACAGAGGCAAATTATTAATATTTCATTTTATAATGAACACTTGTGTTTTTTAAAGAAAGTCTTCCCTGTCAAGGTCAGAAAGAATTAAAAAATATTTTCCACTAAAAATTTAAACATTTTCTTCTGCTATGTTAACTTCTGGTCCATCTGGAATTAGTTTTTGTATGATGTGAAATAGAGATTCAGTTTTCAGTTTTATCGTATAATTCACCACCTCTGCCATATATTAAAGATATATATGTGAGATTTTTTTTTCTGAACTTTCTTTTGTTCCATTGATCAAGATGTCTATCCCTGATAAAAGTCATGTTCTTTTAATAAGTTAGCTTCATAAGAAGTCCTAATACCTGATGGGGTGCAGCTCTCCTCCTTCCTCTTCTTTTTTCTTAGCTGTTCTTGGATTTTGTTTTTCCATGTGAATTTTAAAATCAATTTCTGAAGTTTCATGAGCAACCCCTCTTAGGATTTTGATTAGTATAATGTTGAATTTTTAGGTCAATTTGGAGAGAATGTTATCTTTATGATTTTAGGTCTTTCTGATTATGGACCTGCTACATTTCTCAATTTATTTAGATATTCTTTAATGTCTCCTAATAAATTAAAAAAATTTTTGATTTGAATATTACATCTATTTAAAAATGTTTATTCTTAGTTATACTTGATATTTTAAATACTATTATAAATCATGTCTTTTTAATAATATGTTCGCTATTTATTGCTGTTGTATAGAAATCTGATTAGTTTTTGTATGTTGATCTTATAACCAGTCATCTTGCTAAACTCTCTTTTTTAAAAATGAAAAGTTACTTTTAGATCCTTTGGTCTTTCTATATATAAAGTCATAGCTGATATTTTTATTTTCTCTTTTGCATTCTTTTTGCTTCTTTCTTTTATACTTTTTAGGAACTCCATGACAACACTGAATAGAAGTGATAATAAGGGGCATTCTTTTCTTGTTATTGTTTTTAAAGGCCACATTTTTAATGTTTTCTCATTAAATGTGATTTATAGTTTTTAAAAAATTAAATCTGGTTAAGGATATTCCCTTTTCTATTCCTAATTTACTAAGTTTTTATAAAGAATTCATATCAAATTTTATCAAATGCATTTCTGAATCTATTGATATATCTTTACCCTTTAATCTTCTAATGTCTTAAAATAAAAAATGACTGAAACTAAAGATATGTCTATATGTTATGAACTAAGAATTATAATTAATCTAATTCTGTGGTTAAAAAAGAAATTTCATATTTGTTTTTTGAGATTATTACGTTTATTCTTCATTTGGTTAAAAGAGTCTTTTAAAAATGCTCATGTGCTTTATTGTTATTTGTTAAATTTCTCTTTTTTAGAGACTTTCTGTGCAGTTTGGTTGTGAGACTTAATGTCATGACTCACATGTGCTTTAGGGTCTACACATTCTAAGAGTGAAAAGTTCCAGGATTATCCTATGCTCTCTACTTTTTAGTCCTAACTTAATCAGATGATTAAGTGGCCCTTGTTTTAGGTAGACACTTTGTGCATAATGTTCTATAGTGTATAGAAGTCTTGACCCTTTCTTTTGGTTATTTAGGCCACACACTTTTTTTTAAATTAATATTGTCGGGGTGATATTGATTAATAAAATCAAATAAGTTTCAAGTGTACAATTCAACAATACACCATATGTATATAGCATAGTGTGTTCACCTCCCAAAGTTAAATTTCCTTCCCTCATCAAATATTTGACTCCCTTTATCCTTACCTAGCTCCCCCATCCCCCATTTTCCTCTGGTAACCACTAATCCACTGTCTGTGTCCATGAGTCTCTGTTTGTCATGTTTGTTTGTTGCTTTCAGTTTTATATCCCACACAAGCCGCACACTTCTGTATTTCCATCCTACCCAATCCCATCCATCTCATCCCATCATGTGATCTGTTGTATGAGGTTTGTAGCTTGTAGGGAAAACACTTGGAATGTGTTATAATGGTTATGAACATTTAGAATGAAACATGCTTAGATTTGAACCTTTGCTCTTCTTTTTGCCAGCTGAGTAGTCTTTATAAATTTTAATGACCACTCTATCAGTTATCTGAAAAACTTGCATGACATTTTTGTTATGATTGTTGTGTTAAATTGCATCTATTATCACTATTATTATATCATCATATATAATTAATTTTTGCATCTCCAAGTATACTGGATGCAGTTTTAAGCTACTGATTTAGATTTTCCTGTGGTGTACTAAAGGTGCCAGTTGGTTTATTCCCTAAGTGCTGAAAAGAACCACAGTACTGAAATATCCTTACCTTTACTTTACAACCAGTGATTTTTCTATTTTGTCTGTACTATTTTTGGAGAGAAGGAAAGGCAGGCAATCATTTTTCTCACAGCTAGGCCATTTCTAAGCACAGCTGACAGATGGAGGTGTTTGGGCTGATCTCAATGCTGAGAATAACATTAATATTGATTGCCCCTGTACTGAGCATCTCTGTAGCCTCAGTCTCCTTAAGATTCTCACCCAATTCCCCAAAGCAAATCTTTCACTTTCATCTTGATATGAGGAAGTTGGGGCTTGGAGAAGTTCAATAGCTGGCCCCGTGTCACACAATTAGTAATGGGTGAAAGCAGGAGGCACTTACTGGTCTCCTTGACTCTAATACCCACACTTATCACCACTGCCTATACAGATGCTATTCCCTGGAGAGACTTTATATCCTTCTGTTTTCTGGATGCTAACCTGAAAGTATGTGGAGCCTGGAATTCAGCAGGACCTGCTAGGTAGGTGAATAGTTGGATCCTTGGTGCCATTTGGGGAAACCAGCTCCCTGTTGAGTCAAGAGTGGCTCTGGAAACTTTGGGGACTATTTGGCCATTTTCTACTGAAAATTAAATCTAAAAATGATTTAATTCTAGGATTGGTAGGTGTGAGAGACTTTTGCATTATTCACTTTGGATAAAGAATATTTAGATATGTGGTGCTCATGGCTATATTTTGGATTTTTAAGTCAGAAAACTAGAGGCTTTATAAAAACCTCTGGAAAATATCTGCAGCATGCTGAAATAAAGTGAGAGCTTAATAAAAATATGCATTAATGCAGGAATCCACTGCCCTCACACTAAGCACAAGAGATCTCTGTTGAACCTTGGGAAAAATAAACTTACTTTCTTGGCTTTTATGGAGGTGGCACTAAAATTTGGTGGTTGTGCCCAGGAGTAGGGTAGTGGCATAGAATGAAAACAGTCTGCAGAAGCCTTCAGGTTCTTTAAAACACAACCAAATGAAACATTAATATGGTCTTTTCAGAATGAATCCGTGATTCCCTCATCCCACATAGACAGTTGATTTTTTGAAAAAGAAATTTAACTTAAAAAGTTAGTTTAGTTTTCTACTTTTAATAAATCACAATTAACTGAAAGATAAAATTTTTAGTTTAAAATTCTTTCCTTCTCCAGCAAACCAAAAAAGGGATACAAGTTTTAGGAAGAATCATCAAATTTTGTTTTTTGCCCTTTTGTCAGTACCCTACCTTGTTCTGGTTAATATTAAAATGCCCAAAAAGCAATTATCATTCATCTTTCAACTTGATGAACAAGTATTTTCATTGCAAATGAAGTATGGCCTGTAAATGATTAAACATTAATAAAAACAAGAATCAACCTGATTTGTTTCAGCACCTCTATTTCTCTGCAGGAGGTAACATTTTTCTGTCAGTGTGTCAAAGTGTTATTTTTGCAGCCTCCTTTTTGCTCAAGTAGTGTATATGCAGCTTCGTTTTGAATTCAGTTAAGAATGTGGCTAAGTTCTAAAATGAAAATATAATATCATACTTCTCAGAATTCTGTTTATAAAAATGTTGTGTAAGTGCTTACAAAACATTTAGAAGTTTGTGACTCCCTGGAACTTCTGTTGCATCCCTCAATAGTATTTGCAGTGCATTTACATTATTGGTGACATTGAATAACATGCAGGATAACAGGCTTTTCAGTAAGCAGCCTTAGTAAAATAGTAGTTGACCGAAAGCTGAGAGCTGTTTCTGCCTATGAAAGAAGTTGAGTTGAACTAATTGACCAACTGACCTTTCTTCCACATTCTTTTGTATACTATTAAGAGAGTAATAATCACTACATTTTAATTTATAGCTAATATGTGGTTCCTTAATTTGCTCCTAATATATGGGAGTACATTTTCTGCCATTTTCCTGTGTGGGGTTGTTGGGCCACATTTGTTTCCTGAGTACTTGTTTCTGTTTACCAAACAAAGTAATTACTATTGGAATAGATTTACCCACCCGAACATTGATTGGCACATAGTAAGTGCTTAATATTGCAAACATGAATAAATGCTAGATAGCAAATGCAGGGACTTCTGGTCTCTCTGCATATCTAATTCAGTGGTCACATATTTAAGGGTGTAGAGTGACCATTTTCTTTCATATTGCCACTATCTCTGTAATGTTTTAAAAATTATTCTTACCTGATGGTTTAAAATTCCAATCTTTAATCATCACCTCCAGATTTAGATAAAAGTAAAATTGTGGCATTGGCTATAAGGAAGCGGGGAACTATATTAATTTCTAGTTTCCCAGAGGGTTCCTTCAATGACCATGATTTCACTCTAATAGGAGAACTAAAATTAAGTGGTTCTAGTTGCATAAAGCCTTGGCAGTAACTCATGAGTGGATCTTTTATCCTTTGCTGGTTTTCTGTATGTGTTTTCTCGTGAAAATGCTGACTGTTAATATATTTATGCTGCGCAGTTATGGTACCAGCATTGTGTAATACATTGAAAACTAGAATAAAGAGTATCACATGCCTTGGTTGTTGTATTTTTTTTGTTACTCTTTTACATCACAGAATTGCATGTGTACATATAAAAATGACTATTGATGTTATTATCTTTTTAAATTTCAGAATTTATTTTTCTAAATATAGTTGAAAGTTTGTGCTCTAGGAGAGTAAAATGACAAATCCTTTGAAAGAGAACTCAAAATAATTTATGAGAATACATGTCTTATTGCTGTTTTTTGGAGCAGACATTTTTGTTTTGATATGATATGTGATATGAAGGGAAACATTCACTCCAAACCCTTAAATATATGAATTAGATATGCAGAAAGGCCAAATGTTGCCTTTTGTATTAAAGAAGGAATTAACGTCTATTTTAACATAATAGATCTCTGCCGTACAATGGTGCTATAGTAGTGTCACTGCAGTGATGCTGTCATTCTTTAGATATTCTGCTTTAGGGTTATTCTTTTATTTTTAGCTTAATAACTTTCTTCCAAAGTTATTTGGGATAAAAAGTCAAATGTTCAAACTTGGCACATAATTAAATGAATTTGAGATTTTTTCCCTAAAGTTTCAGCTAGGACTCAGTTTGCTTAAAATATGAAATAAAAATATATTTCTATTATAATAGAACAATTTCAAATCAAGTTACTCAACAGACCTATTCTTGTCATTTCAAATATATCGTTAAGTTTCATGTTGACCTAATTAATGTCTCCAAATAAGTAAGAAGACTGGCAGTTTGGATTCTCTAGAAGCCAGGCTGAGAGTTTGGGGTAAAAAGTATTTATTAGGAACCATCACCTATACAGGGGATGAAGAGGAAGCGTGTTCAGGCAGAAGGAGAAGGTGAACTGTCTTATAGACTTGGCAAGTCTCCATGGACCAGCAGGGAACAGTGGAGGGAGAGTTTCCATTTAGCAAGGTCCTGTGTTGGCTGAAGTAGCTGTCCTTTCTATTTCTCTTGTTTCATCACTGAATGTAGGCCATCCCAGAAGATGTGTGACCTTAGGCAAGTGGCTCTCAGCAGCTGAGGTGGCCCTAAGAGCTGCTTATCAGAGGCATTCTGATGACCATACTCCCCACAGCTGGGCAGAATGTCCTAGAGAAGGGGACTGAGCTCAACCATGTGAGGCTGTCTTAGTTATTATAAACAATACTATTTACATTTATAAATTTGTATCATTTATCTTCATCTAAGTAATGAAAAATGGAGACAAAACAGTTTGCTTAAGATCTCATGGTTAATTCTGGGCAATGTTAGAAAGAATAACTTGTGTGTCCTAATAGCCTTCAGCAAGCTGACATGATGTTGCAATGGACATTTATTATTTTAAAATTGGCGCTCAATGTATATGAGGAAAAGGAATTATAGCTACTCAAGAACTAGTGTGGTAAATGAGAATAGGCACAAGTTTATATTCCAGTTGACCTGGTCTCCCAGTTCACAGTGTTTCTTGCTCTTTGATAGGCAAGTCCCTTGGTCAGTTTGACCTTCTGGGTTCTGATCTGTCAATAAAAGGAATGAAGTTGATGTGTTGACTAAATAGTATAGATGAAAATACATAGTATTGATGTTCATAGGAGGAAACATAGTACATGCTAATTTTCTTAAATACCAAAAACAAGTCAAGCTGTAAAATATTGGTAGAAAAATGAACATTTGAAGTTGAAGGCAGAGAGAACTTTTCTCCATACTATTTTTATTTTGTATTTCTCTTAAACCATTAAGTGTTGATGAATTAGGAAATAACAGACTTTTCTGGAGAAGTTGCTTCTGCAATGTGGGGCCATTGCAGATAGATATGGGAAGGGCACTTTTTTAAAAAAGAAGAAGAAGCATGGAATGAAAAAGATTGACTGAATCAACAGATAATTTTGAGCTACTTATTATGGGACAGGCCTTTTATTGAAATTTAATGATATAGTTTAGTAGAAGGTCAATGAAAGTACTGGATCTGAGACTGTTAAAGACTGTTCACTTCTCTCTTTTCCACTGCCATCCTCTTGATTTATTCTCCCATTATTGTTCTTGGTTCACTGCAATGGCTGGCAAAGATTTTCCAACTACCTACTGCAGTCCCACCTTCAACCTATTCTTTAAAGAAAATTTGATCCTGTTAATCCTATTTCCCATTATTTTCATAAAGGCCAAAAATACTCTACTTGATATTGACTATTGCGTGGAACTTACCAACTTCATCTCTCACTATTTACATTATCAAACCCAAACCTACAACACACACTCTTCCCTCTCCTCATCCTCTGCCCCACTAGCTCCTCTCACAGGATTTGCCCCTATTGCTTCCAAATCTTGGAAAGCTCTTTCTCTTTCTTTCTAAACCTGGTTAACTTCTACTTGGTGAACACGTTACACATTACTCCCTTTGGCAAAGCTTTTGCTGATCCCTAGACTAGATTGGGTTTCCCTCTTACTCTCCTCTAATATGCTCTCTTAGAACTCATCATAGGAGTAGTTATGTGTTTATTCATGTAACTGTCTATTTTCCTTATCAGACTGTAGCTCCATGAGGGCAGGGACTAAGTCTGTTTTGGCTCACAGTTGCCAAGCACAGTGCTAGCACAGAGGAAGGACTTCACAAATCTTTGAACGAAGGACTTTAGAAGGCTCACATAATCTTTTATTGACCAGCCTGTGTGTCCTACCTACCTCACTTCTGGGCCCAAGTAAGGATGGACATAGGCCAGTGTAAATCCCATTTACATTAAGCTATACATTTGCTAGCACAAAGACTAACAACTAAGCCTTTACTCTGATGTCTACACTTAAAAAAATTTTTATCTTTGTTTAAACTTAGTAGTCTTTATGTCGTTAGATTAAAACAAAATCATGGTACTTTTGATTTATTTAAAAATTATTTTCCTTCAGTCATTGAATTATGAGAAGTGATGACCTTGAAATATTACTCAAATCCTATTTTTAAGGACCTATTTTTTTGGGGTGGGGGAGAGAATCAAGCATTTTATAGATTTCTTCTCCTAAAAACTTTTCTAATCTTTTCCCAATGTTTTTCCTTGGACAAAAAGATTACCTCTTTACAGCGACCAGTGTGTTGTTAGGGAGAAAAGTAACGATGGAACTGAAGACTTGGAAATCTCTAGTTTGCTTATAAGAGCAAAAGTAAACCTTTTCATAATAAGTGCATTTCTTGGCTATTTTATGCTAGTATAAATTCAGGCTGGCCTACTTTAAAATGGACGTCTATTTTTATAGGAAACACATGGAATGTCTGGCATTCTGCTTAGAAGAAGGAATCTGTGTCCTGCTGTGAAGCAGCAAAGTACTTACTTTTTGTTAGTGATCTTAGACTTCGATTCTAATGACATCCAAAAAATTGAGTCTGATTGACTGAAGTCAATATTGTATCTTAAGAAAACATGAGAATAGTTAGATGTGGAGCAACTGAAAATGAGAGGGGCTATATAAATTTAGTTAGAAAAATTTGAAAAATTATTATAGTATAACTAAACTGGCCATTTTGTCTTTGTGATTTATTTTGAAACCATTTATTTCATAAAGCTTTTTACATGGATATTTATTTTAACTTTGAATAAATTAAAACAATGAGTAATTTAATTTAATATTGCCTCTGACATTCCAGTGATTCCTATATATGAATGCCAGAACTAATGGACTAAAAAAATAGATTGTAATCATGCAAATAACAATACTGAAATAAAAATAATTTAGAAGCCTTTCTTATCTTTTTTATCACTACTAAAACAATTTGTAAATTGTAAGCTTGTAGTTTATAGATAATATTAGTCTCTCTAAGTCTTGGCCATGCTGTTCTGCTACATATGTTAACTGTACTGGAAACGGGGCTGGCTGAAATTTTTAGTCACACGAATATGGCTTTATTTTATTAGTTCTCTGTTCAATCTGCCATTTCATATTGAGGAAGTGAATTGATAGATCAACAGTCGATTAACATGGAGCTTCTTGCTTCACTGTTTATTTCTTTCATGATTAACCAGAAGCTTTAAATTGCTGATATTTTATTTAATTTTTAAGTTTACTGGAGTTAATAAGTATGTGAGATTGTTTGAAGAGCATCAGTTTCCACATTGTGACTATAACTTCTCTTGGGTAATATAAAAATTCAAGAAAAAAGGAAATTAGGTATTTTTCTTGCATTATCATAATCTTGTGGAGTCCACACAGAAAAGTAGCTATTGTACTCTGAGGGAGTTTTTTAAAAGTGGCTTTTGTTTAGCTCTATTTGGCATGGCCCAGAAATAAAATCTTGTTTGTTCATATTAATAGCCTTCCCATACTGCATTTTATTTAGTACAATTAATTACCTAATTAAAAATTTACTCTACTTTTGTTAATAGACAAAATAAAAGTATCAACTACCTCCGAAAATCTTGAAATTTGAGGATATAGATTGGTATTAGTGAGATAGAGTAGTTAATAGACTTTGTCATGGCCTTAGTCTATGACACTGGGAAAAAAACAGTTTCAGTTTTCAGTTTTCTCATTACAGATTTGGATTATTTTTCCACTAAATTAAGTGGTACTCTACTTGTCAATACTATGTCTAAATGACTTTTGCAAATAATGAAAAGTAATATTTTGTTATTTATTAAATAGGTATTTTTCTTACATGTTTCTTGTGAAAAATATGAGATGAGTTGGAAATTAATTTATAAAACAGTTTTGGAAATTCCCCTCCCCCCACCCCCTGCCACCATTCAGTTAAAGAAACTTAGCTCATTCAGGCATTGATTTAGAATACAATAAATAGGAAATAATAAGGCACAGTCTTTCATCTTAAGTACTTTGTTTTATAGTGTGGAATGAGAATTAAAATAAGGGAGAATACATTTTTAAAAGTCCCCCTCCCCATGCTGTAGGAGGTATACAAATGTTATAGGAGTGATTAATTTTCTTTAGATGTTTGGGGCCATGCTGATAGTGTTGGTGTTGTGAGTGGAGAAAAGAATGTAATTTTCAACAAATATTTAAGGAATACTTACTGCACACCAACTACATGTGAGACTCTTTCACATGTTGGAGAGGCAATGTGAACAGTACTACATCTCTGCTTTCATGGAGCTTGGATTCCAGTGGGAGAATGTAGCTACCTTTGACAAATAGGCAGTATTTTTAAAGGTAAAGAGGAAGGAAGTTATTTCCGATTCTCACTGCCCTTTCTTCCCTTGGCTGGGTCAGAAATGCTTTGTGGAAGGTCAAGAGCACATGAGGGGGCTTAGCCTTGATTAGTGGAGGGGCTTCACTTCCTGAAAACAGGAGGAAGAAAGGGAAAATGGGAATCTTTGCAGGGGTTTGTAAGTTGATGTTGAGACTTTCAAGGCTTTCAAGGCTCTCCTCTAAAGGCTTTTGTTTTCCCAACAAAATTGAGTGAGGTCATCAAATGAGGTTGGAGTCAGGTGTTTGTTGAGTTGGCTGTGGTGAGAAGAGCAGGTATAAAACAGTTTTCTAGGATGAGGGTTCACATTTACAAGAAATATAAGAGGATTTCTGGGCATCGTTGAGGTGAGTGATCATGAATCTAAGAGAAAATAAATCTGTTTGGTTTGATTTTTCTCAACTATTACTATTAGTATTTAGATTCTAGGTTGTTACCTGGGTTCATCTAGGACTGTGGTTGTGATTAATTGCCAATAAATTTGATGAATGGATAGATTCTTGACCAATTTAATATAAGTCTGATGAAATCCAAATGTTCATTTAAAAATACTTTAAAATACACTTCATTTAGCCAAAATTATAGCATTTCTTAATTTTAATTAATTTTGATCAAAAAGACTTACAAATTGACATTAAAAATATGCTAAGCACTTTTAATTGACATGTCTATTCATTAGCCTGCTTTCCTAATGGAACAAATTGCATCAGGTAAAACTGTTATTGTGAATATAATTTTAGAATATGAAAAAAAACTGCTTTTTTTGCCAGTGCTGTCTAAATGTGAAGGCACCCTCCCCCTAACATGTTATTTCATGGCTACATTGCTTTCTGTATTTGTTGCTTTTAACAGTCCTTAATAATTTCACTTCAAAAAGCTTTTTGTTACCATTAGGAATACATCCAAAACCAGTGACAGAAATTAATGGGCAATACCTTTGAACAATGCTTTGTTACATTTCATTACACAATATCTATCTCCATAAAATTCTTTTCTTGCCATTGAAGCAGTTTAAAGAGAGCATAGGATCACTGAATAATGCCTTAAGAAACATTCCTAAAATCTAGTTATCCATTTAAGACTTTTGTCTGTTTCCTTATTTTAAATTTTCCCTAGGACAGTTTTACCCTGGAAATTAATTCTGCAACCCCTTTTGTTTCATGCCTTGTATTTCTCAGTACATTGTACATTGTTACTTCTGTTCAAGTTACCTTCAATGAAAGTGGTTTAGTCCATTTTCATTCCTAACCTTATATTATAAGGATGTATTATGTGTATGCCAAGTACAGTTTCTGTTGTTTTGAGTGAAACATAACTGGTACTACCATAGAGACCTAAGTGTGAATTTTCATTACTTTCCTTTTACTTTATATCAGAATTTAATTTGTACTGGGTATTGAGTTGGATGTGTTTACCTTTGATTGAATGCAAATAGGTAAACAAATAAAGATTATATCTATTTAGATACAAATTAAAATTTGTACATCATTTATGTTTACATATATTATATTCCCTGGGGAGTAAATTTTTCCTGTTGTGATAACAATATTTTTTGGTGTATTTAGAAATTCAGTGTGTTAGTGGACCCTATAGGTTGTGTTGAAAAACTGTGCACAAGTGTAAGTGGATATAGTAATGTGATCCACTCATTTTCAAGTGGGCAAGAGTTGGATTAAATTTTGTCACTATTATATGGCATTTAGGGGTTTGAAAACCGCAGTGTATACCTGTAAGGAATCCTTATTTTACACATCATGAATCTTTTAAATTTTTGGCAGAATTTATTTATGAAAACAAATTTATAACATGAGAGCTTGCTTGAGTTTGTCAAAGATGTTTTCTAAGATTATATTTTAAATATTTCATTCTGTATTTTTGCTAAATAAGTTTTTGCTAGTAAGAAAATGTACAGAATTCATGAGACAGTAATCATTTAGTTGTGTTTTGATTTATGATCTCTTATTTTATGACATTAACCAGATTTGTTTATATTTACAATTAGCAGAGAATTGTTTTGCTTTTATAAGTGCTATTTAATAGCATTTACATTTTATTATCAATTAATAGAATTTTTAAGAAGGGCAATTAATACAAAGCATTAATTATATTATATTTTTTTATGACTTAATGGATTTTTTTAACCTTGTGGCCTAGTGCTGCATGTTAAGATGATCATCCTCATTTAACTGAGGAAGTTGATTTAATTTCTCAGTACTATGCAGTGTGGAAGACTGGAGCAGACCTCACTGCCTATTAATGTATCCACTTCATTGTTTTTCTTTGAGTAATATTATGCAAATTAATTGAAACAAGAGTTACAGGGCGTGTGACTACATATTCTTAATTTCCAGAACATCTGTAATTTCAAAACATATCACCTACTAAATCTTTCCTTCTTTTTAGGTAGATATTGAAACCTTCATGGTAATTCATCTTCTAAAAATCCTTTTAGGTTCTGGATTTTCAACTTTTGTAAATTTTGTATTTATAACTAATATTTTTAAGGCTTGATTAGATTTTTTTCTGGGCATGGTACTTCTAGACTCCTGATAACAAATATAACTTTATTAAAATTTAAAAATACTGCAACTACCCTTCTTCCGATTGGTCCTATGACTCATTCATTTGGGGTATAGTATCCTTTTTGGAGGGGGATTTAATAAATTTTCAAAGACATGTTGGCTTGTCTGAGAATATAAACTTTTTAATGCTTATGCTGTATTAGAATGTGTTAATGGAATGAAGAACAGTCTCCTGAATGGCTGATTAAATAATATTTTTATATCCTGAAGTAATCTTAGAACCAGGCAATCTTAGTGGGAAAAAAGAGTGATTTCCAGCTGAGCAGAACTCTATTAAATATGACCTAGAAAGTCATATTTGTGGTTGGGAAACTATATCTCTGTTACAGTGTCAAATTTTCTCTGGTGTGTGACTTGAGGGAAAGAATAAAGTAATTAGTTCTGGCACCTATCAACAAACCTATAGTGCTTTGAGTCTAGATTGTCACATTTTCAGCAAGTTGGGCAAATGAATTTTCACCAATATTGCCCAGAAAAAAATATGATCATTTTTGAGCTTAAGGCGAATAAACAAAATTCTTTTGGAATTATATTCTAATTTTTATATCATTTAGATTTTCCTCAGAGTAATCATGTAATTAGGTCCTAGTAGAAAAATATTCAAGTAATAAGTATATACAAAAGAATTTGGAATTAATTTAAGTGAGAAATTTTTACATTAACTGAACTTGACCTAGAAGAGTCAAAATTTATAGTAGAAGCTCAATTTCCCAATTATTTTTCCAGACCTATTCTATAAGGAAAGGCTCATCCCTTAGATATAGCCTAACTGGAAGTTTATCCCTGTTCTATATGTTGAAAGGGAGTTTGTTAAAAAAATAGATGTAAGAAAAAATTTCAAGTGATGTGCTTAGCTCCTTAGTATTTTGAATTCCCTAGTTTGCATACCAACAATCGTGTATGTTTTTCATTAGAGAAGCAAACAGTTCCACAAATGCTTTATTTTCTTAGTTATTGTATCCGGAGGAGGAATTTCTGGGTTATACTTATTAAAGTAATAGTTTATCATGTTTATTGGGGCTGAAAGAAGAATCACATTTTCTAGTGGAATATTGGTTAATTTGCATTGAATCTTCACATTTCATTGCCTAAAATGGTAACCTGATAACTAATGTTAATAGATTACTCAGTTTTGAAAGAGCAGAGTAAAAGAACATAGTGTAGATTTTCCAATAGTGGAAATATATCCTTGCATTTTGTTTTATGTTGAAGTATATAGTCAATACTCCTGCTAAATTGTAAGTCAAGTTAATTAGTGTCTCAGTGTTTTGTGCCAACTATCACTGGTTGTACTAAATGTACTGTTCTTGAATGGTTGACCAAAATGCTAATTAGGCAGTTTCAGATTTGTTTTTAACTAGTGTATTTCCTATGAATTTGTACAGCCATTTCTTTCTATGATAACTTTCTTTTTACCCACAATTCATGATTTTTGGCACTGTTTTGTGCTCTTGGATGAAATCAGCCAATGTCTACTGATTTTGATTAACATTAATGATTTTGTATTAACATTAATTTTATCATCTGAGGGTAGAGACTTTGATTGTTTTCATTTTTATATCCCCTAGGATTAATATAGTGCTGGCACATCGTGGGTGCTCCTAAACTGTTTGTCTTTTGAGTAAGGAAAGAATGAATGGAATTTGTTGCTATACCATTTTATTTTCAAGAAGGAGGAATGGTGGAGTAAAAGTTCAATTGATATTATCATATATATTACTTAAATCTCCCAAAGCACAGAAAATTCATTACTAAATTAAAGGTGTGCCAGTTTTTCTCCAAGAATAGAAAAAATAAAATTGAATAAGATTTGTTTGCTTGAGGTTAATACAATAGAAATAAACATGTCATTTTTTTTTTGGTTTGCCAATATCTTTTTGTCACCATATCAATTTAACATGGTGACCATGTGGATCAATTATAATGTGTTAAGCCACTTTTGTAAATTGTACGACCTTATCCTTGCTCTTTTTTTTTTTTTTTGAACTGAAGACATGAGATCCTTGGTATAAAATTGATCTACATAGAAGACTTCTTGGCGGAACCTTATTATTGATTCTGGCTCAGGTGTCCCTTATAAGTGACTATTGTGACTTCTGGACTGAGTCTGGATTTGAAAATTTATATTTCTTGATGATTTTATTACCAATGTTCTCTTTGTAGGACCTAGGATTATAGTTTTGTTTTCTAGTTATTTCTATCAAAGTATAATTTCTTTTACTTAATCTTAGTAAAATAACTCTTTAAATATAATGAAGGCTGCCAGAAGTTGGTAGAATTATGTTTATACATGAAATACATTCTTTCTAATGAATATAATTTTCTGCTATTTTCTGTTTGTATTTGAAAGCTTTGCCATTTATTCTCCTTTTTCCTAGTGGCTGAGAGAGTCAAGAAAATGCATTTTGTGCTAAGCTCCTTTAACTTCCCACTGATACAGCTTCACAGAAACTGCTTCTCCATTTTTCTTTAGTCGATGCCCTTTGTGCTCTTCATTGTACTGGATTGCAGAGAAGCAATTCTTGGATTAGGCAACCTTGCTGGTTATTAAAAGTCTCATCCAGGTATTATGTGATCCTCCACTTAGAAAATCTGAGAGTTGAGGAATTACTATAACAGCTACAGTGCTTGCTGAAGAAGAGAGTAAAGTCATTGGTGAACAGGAAGAGCATAACTGACCCTAATTGTAACTATTTAAAACACAGCCATCCTGGCCAAATATATCTGGAGCTCACATCCAGATCTGGGATGTGAGAGCTATGATGCATGTTTTCAGGCACTTGTGGCACATGGCCAGTATTCCGAGTATCAGTGCTGATGGCTTTTTACAGTGTGTGCCAGATACATTTGGTCCCGCATCTGTGTGAGGTCTGTGGGAGGACGGCCAGCGAAGTGCAAAGCCCAAACCTCAGAAAGCAGATTTGGCTCTGGTGACTTCTCTTAGAAACTGTTTCATTAAAAAAAAGCAATATTTTTGTCTAGATTTTTTTAACAGTCCTTCAAAGTTGACTTTTAAGTGCAAGATGTACAAAAATACAGTATTTTGAAAAAGAAAGAAAACATACAATCTAACAGTTTATAAGATTCTGGAAAGTACACAATTTCATTGATGCTAATAACTCTGTTCTTAGAAGAATTCTCTTAGAAAAAGAGAGAGAAAAAGCCAATGTTTAGGGAGTTTTAAATGTGGTAAACTCTGCTTGAGAAATTGTTCTTGAAAAGAGAGTTATAGGAACTTGGGGGCAAGCGTGGTGTCATGCTGCCTGTCAGATTAGAGTGAGAGACATGGGGTTGACGTTTGGGCCTACTTAGGGAACTGCTTCTCTTTTGCATGACATGTTGGGGTAAAAATCACCTCTGATGTAGAGCACTAGCAAGGATCCTAAGGTGCAGTGGCTCTCCCATCTTCCATGGGAATTTTTGCGTCTTCTCTGAGATCTGCGTTAGCCCATTGCTGTGCGCGTGGAAGGGTCCCAGGTGATGCTTTCCACATAAGGCACAGCTTTTGCCTTTTCTCAGCATCATTGTTGAGACTTCTGGCTTATAATTGGTGAACAGATCTGAGATCCAAGAGGCCTGGTTTCAGTTTGCCTTTGTCACCAACACAAGTGGACCCTCAACCTGTCTGGTTTTTAACTTCTGTAAATGAGGGCTTGAGATGGAGGAGGAGCACATGATCCCCTAAGGATAAGTAGTTAAAAATAAGTGATTATTTTTTTCCTAGAAAAGTGTAAGTTTTGATTATTCTTTTAATACTTTAGAACACTACCAAAAATGTCGCTTAATTCAACAAATTTCAGTTGCCTTTTGCATATAAATGTAAATCTACAAGATTGTGACAGTGAGAATGTCTCAGAAAATGCTTTATAGGTAACAAAGTGCTTTCTGTATATCTCTTGATTCTCACAAAAACTGTGTGAGACAGGTTATTTGCTTACTTTATAGATGAATAAATTGAGGTTCACACTGATTAAGCAATTTGCCCAACTCTCCAGCTGGTTGGCAGCTAGGTGGCAGAGGCAGAATTTGAGCCCAGGTCCTCTGCTTTAAGTGCCATGTCCTCACAGTTGTTAGTTTTGCAGGTGGGGTATTGGAAACTTGAGAAGTGTCTGGTACAATGAATGAGGATGGGCTTTAGAATAAGACTGTCTACATTTATAATTTTGTCGTGGCTTTTGGTTTCATAGGAGCTTTAGGTAAAAAGAATTTATACCCATGTTGTACACATTTAAATTATGAGAATAATGATTTAATTTTTAAAATCATTTGCAAGTAACCTGTGCAATATGCAAGGCTGAGAAGCATAGTGGTAAAGCATTATGCTGTTGAAGCCATTTCCTTCCTTATAATCTTTACCAGAATTGTTATAACAAACTCTTCACTGACTTTCCAGTGTCCACGCACTCCCTGCTCCAGTCTAGTCTACTTGGTGCTAACAAAGATATCTGTTTAGGGTTCAAACCTATTTAGATCCTCCCTCTGTGCATAGATGTTCTCACCTGGTATTCATAGCCCTTGAAATATGCACAACTGCCCTTTCAGCCTTTTTTAATCTATAAATCTTATCTTAGTCATGTAATTCTATACTGAATTCTCTACCCCCTTCCCTGGATTAATTACCCAGTGCCTATGCTGTATCTTCTCTATCCCCCATTTCCAGATTTCGATTGTCCAGTTTTCCACAACCTTTATAACTAGGTCAAGATCCTTCTTCTAGGCCACGCCTTCCTGTAAGACTCCAGGCAGAAACAATCTCTCTCTCCTATCTGTTTTTTTTTTTTAAATTGTGGCAAAATATACATGACATAAAATTTACCATTTAAATCATTTTTTCAGAATATCGAGGTATAATTAACAAATAAAATTGTAAGATATATGAGGTGATGAATGTGTTCATTAACTAGGTGGTGAGAATCCTTTCACAGTGGATATATATATTAAATCACCATGATATACACTTTAAATATCTATCATTTTAACCATTTAAAAATGTACACTTCAGTGGTATTAGCACATTCACATTGTTATGCAAACATTAGCACTATCCATTTCTAGCACTTTTTCATCTTCCCAAACTGAAACTGAACACCCATTAAACAAAAACATTCCACTTCCCCTTCCTTCCAGGCCCTAGCAACCACCATTCTACTTTCTGTCTCTTTGAATTTGAGATACCTGCTCT
The DNA here is from genome assembly GCA_030015415.1 of Cynopterus sphinx. Classification (NCBI taxonomy): domain Eukaryota; kingdom Metazoa; phylum Chordata; class Mammalia; order Chiroptera; family Pteropodidae; genus Cynopterus; species Cynopterus sphinx. The sequence goes on along the minus strand of CM057384.1, from coordinate 85,982,537 downwards.
AGGTACCTCATATAAGTGGAAACATATGATGTTTGTTGTTTTGTGTCTGGCTTATTTCACTTAGCATAATGCACTCAGGGTTCATCTACATTGTAGCACGTGTCAGAATTTCCTTCCTTTTTAAGGCCGAATAATATGCCAGTGGATGTATATAGAGATTTTATTTACCCATTCATCAATGGACACTTGGGTTGCTTCCACCTTTGGGTGACTATGAATAATGCTATTAACAAGAGTATATATAAATGTCTGTATGAGACCCTGCTTTCAGCTTTTTTGGGTATACATCCAGAATTGGAATTGTTAGATCATATGGTAATTCTACATTGAATTTTTTAAGGAACTGCTGTTTTCTGCAGTGGCTGCACTATTTTATATTCCCACTGGTGATGACACAAGGATTCTGATTTCTCCACTTCCTTGCCAACACTTGTTATTTTCTCTCTCTTCTTCTCTCCCTCTCTTTCTGTCTCTGTCTTCTCTCTCTCTCTGTTCCCGCAACCCTCTGCCATGCCATGTGAATGTGTGTGTTTTATATTAACCATTCTAATGGGTGGGAAATGGTGTCTCATTGTGGTTTTGATTTGCATTGCTCTAGTGATTGGTGATGTTGAGTGTCTTTTCATGCACATCTTTGGAGAAACATCTATTCAAGTCTTTTACCTGTTTTTATTCTGTTTTGTTGTTGTTGTTGTTGTTGTTGAGTTGTCCCTGTTGTTTTTAAGCACTTAGTTTGTGTTTGTCTTATGATATTTTCCATAGTCTGGCTCACATGGGCATTATTTATGTGTGTTGTTGTATCCCTTCTAGACTAAGTAAGCCCCTAAAAGATGGCCATGGTCATATATCTCTTTTTCCAGTAATACGTAGCACAGGCATTGCTTTGCACAAAGTAAACCTTAAATAAAAGTTAATTAAATGAGTAGAAGATAGTATAGTTATTCCTTTAACACATACTTGGGTGCCAGCTGTGGTCAAGACTCTTCTGTGCACTGGATCTGAGCATGGGGCTCATGGCCAGAGTAGGTGAAGGGCACCAGTGGGGGAGGAGTGGGAAGTAGTCATTTGGACATTGTGGTTTGAAATCTCCCCACGAGATCATTCCCATTAAAAAATACTCTTAAGCCTTAAATAGAATCATAAGTTAAATCTTATTTTCCTACCCTTCTGCCTTGTTTCTGATAGTTACTTTCCTCAAACTCCCTTCCCTTCTGGGGTCTAGCTAATTGGGGCATTAACTGAAAGGCTGAGATGTCACATGGGGATATTGGGAGCCATAATGGTGGTATAAGCCTCTTTCACGCTCCTCCCTTCAGTAGGAAGTTTAGGTTTCCAAAAGCCTGTGGTTAGTCTTTTAGCTTTGTCCACAATCTCTGATATTGATAACTCACTCTATGAAAAGTATGTGCCAAAACATAACTCATGACATTGCTGTGACATCTGATAAATTCTAGATTTAATTGTGACAAGTGAACTCTGACCTCCTGGGTAAGGGTGTGTTGTTAGTTCCAGGAGAGCCGCCTATATATCCCTAATATTGCAGTTTAACCTTTGGACTTCCAAAGTCAGAACTAAATTTCTTAAGTTTTAATAGAGAAGTTACAAATTGTGCCCTGAAATATCCTTAATTCTTTTCACTTATTTCCATGTCAACTACCTTTTAAATATTAAAGAATGATAGACATTTGTAAGTGTTTTCCAATGATATCAAATTACTTCAATTGAATCAAATACAATTGCATTGTTCTCTAATAATAGTAGCATCTTTGCAGCACATTTATAGACTTTGGACTTTATATAAACTGAAAATTTTCTGAAAGGTGGGCTTTTGGCTGACTATACTTTTTAATTATTTTTTATATCGTATTAGTTTTCTCTGTAACCTGTTTAGACTATATATTTTTATAATACATGAGTCCCCTTAAAAATAGTGTTGAACTGATTTTTCTCCTACATTTGTATTAGGAGGAATATTTAAGAACTAAAAAGAAGAGGAGCTTGTGTATTTTTTGGGTTAGAATCAATTGCCTGCAGTGACACATTATAAAATTTGGATCCATTGTCTATTCATGTCCAGCATACTTTCTTGGTTTTCGCTTAAAAACTTTAGATTTCAGATATTTCAGTATTGAATGTTTGCAAGTCAGGGTTTCTATAGGAAATAGGTAGATTCTTAAATGAAATAATCGAGGAGAGGTTAATAAAGGGACTATTAACAAAAATGTGAGCAGAGTAAAGTTAAAACTACAAAGGATGGTACACCATCCTGGGTTAAAAATTGTCGGAAGCTGTTACCATGCTGTTTTTACCTTTGCTAGAAAGAGTAAGGGAAGGAGAGATTATTAGAAACTAAAGGGTTGGAGCCTCCTGACTAGGCCTTTGTTGGGGGATGCTGCCAATGCATGGTGACCTGGCAAGGAGGAGATGGGGAAGATTTAGCTTCTCTCTCTACCCTCCCTTTAATTTGCTGATGCTCCTGTTCATCTGATTCCAACAGGAAGCCAGAGGGTAAGGAAACCCATACATGCTAGCTTCCCAGAGGATATAGCAGATTGAGAAGGATAAAGTGTGGATTTCTAAGGGCAAATGAAAACTAACTATCTTAAACATATTACATATTGCGCGCTCTCTCTCTCTCTCTCTCTCTCTCTCTCTCTCATCTCATCTCATCTCATCTCATCTCATCTCATCATGATATCCTGATATTGTGTATTAGGTCTAATTTAGTTGTTTAGCTGTTTAGGCAATGTGAACTATTTAATAGAGGAAGTTCTGAATGATGCTTCCCCAGAAATCAGGAGCATCCCAGATAAAAAGTGACATGGCACCTTGTTGGTTTACAGTTTCTCTTACTGGAGAAGTATCAGGGGCTGCCTTGAACACAGCTCAAGCCCTACTTGCCTTGCATTCCTTGATTTCACATTGAGGATTCTTCAGGACTGCCTAAGCATTCTAGAAAATTGAGCACATCCAGTGTGCTAGGCATGGACTAAATTCTGGACTCATAAAGACAAATAAGACATATGTCCTTCCTTGAGGAGCTTTTAGTCTAACAAAAGTGACCTTTAAAAATTACATACTATAAAAAATTACATACTATAAAGGGTTATAGGCATAGAGAAAATTAATCTTGAAAAATGGATAAAGTCCTCCAGGTGAATGTTCATTACAGCAGCCATGAACAAAGATTTGAAGTGACCTGGCATACCCCAAGACCTTAGCAGGGCAGTTTTGGACCAGCCATCTTCTCTAAGCCAAATAAAGGAATTGTGTCTTTGAAGACACAGAAGTCAAATTCCTAGCACATGACCTTCCCATTTGGGAGTATGCTGGTAGCAGTAGGCCAAGAGTGACAGAACTGCATCTTCCACTAACTCCTACAACCATCTAGTGTATTCAGAATTTTCTGGGATTTTTAGGCTACTGTCTTATTGTGTTCAGTTTCTGCAGTCTTCCTGCCATCTTGATTAACTTCTAAAAACAGAGTTAAGGTCCACCTGTATGCTGGCTGTGGTTGATTCCTTCAGAGATCTATTCATCTCAGCTACTATCTAGGCCTATATTTATCTGTATGCTATAAAAATGGTTGCTTTTAGTGTATCAATGAGTGATTCTGTTCTAGGACCCATAGAAGGGTCCAGACTAACCTGCCTGAGATTTTGAATTATATCTTAAAAACATTCTAAAATATACCATAGTTGTCTCCTAGGTTGACCCGTGTACCTCTTTTCCTCCTGGGGCATCTGAGCAAGGAGGATGGTATTTCTCTAGCTTGTCTTTTAAAAAGTAGCTGCAAACCAGCAACCAGTATTTTAGGGGCATGGACACTGAAACAAGAGTTTGAGAAACTTATTTGAGGTTGCACAGGTTTTGAGTTTCAGATTTTCAGACCCTATGACATGATCACAATATTGAGCTTGGTGCTAGGCATTTAGTAAATGTTTGTTGAATGAATGAATGACTGAATGAACTGTAAGTCTTGTTGGAATGTCAAATTAGAAGAATTGGTTGGGTGATTGCAACTGAATGGGAGAGTTATATTTTTGAAACATGTTGTCTTCTGAAAAAGATGGACATGCCCTTTTGATATAATAGATCTCTAGTTCAATATTTTATAGCCTCAAAGGGAGAAGGAATGGGGTATATTTATGAAGATCCTTAAAAAAAGATTTTCTAGAATTTTAAATTTCATTTCCAGAAAGACAAGTTCTCAAATAACACAGTCCATGATATGTCTTAAATCTTTTTGTATGGCATTCCTTCTTATATTGTTAATGAAAACACAAGTGTTGGGAAAACTTTAGTTTGAGGAACACAGATAAAGTAGAATTCCTTTGGGATTTTCCTGTGTTTAAGTTTTATAAACTCTCATACCCTGATTTAATTTTATTGATGTAACTGATGAGAAACCGAATATCAGCTTCAGCAGTAGCACATGATTATAAATGTTCTGATGTTTTTCATTTATCATTAGAGAAACAGTAATTTTATCAGTTAATGTGTCTTCTTCCAGAACACGAGTGATTTCATGATTCATCTTTAAGCCTATGGACAAACGACCTTCTTTTAAAGAAAAAGAATTTACATGATCAGAATAGGCCAGATTTTTTTCTTGTTGTTCATCATTTACCATACTTGGGGGTCGTGGAATTTCATTCCATTTAGTCCATTAGTTATAAGAGCCATTGGTCACAGGTCTTCCTGAGTGATGTAGTGTCCTTGTGAACTGTGGTGCCCCAGTGGGCCTCTAGCCTCTGAGACTGGTGAAAAATGAATGCACTTGTTATGTCTAAGAGAACATGTGTTCTTGCCTTCTCTTTTAAAACTTCTGAAGTGGCTGTCTTTGTTCTGACTGGGCAAACAAATTGGATTTATTTTATCTCAAAGGGCTCTAGCAATTTTCTCTGTGGATGATCTATTTGAAGTTCTTTTTCAGTTGTGTTTCAGCTGTTCAGTATTGTCATTTAATATTCTTTTGAAATTTCTTTCTTTGTGAGCAATAAATACAAGATAAAGGCTGTAATTTCTAATCTAATGAATGAACAGACCAATCCTTCTGGTTTACTTTTAAGAAAAATTGTCTTTCTTACAATTTATGGTACTTTGGGAATACTTCCTGGGCCTATGGGCATGTGAGGACAGCTTCTGTTCCATTCTCAGGCAACCTGGTAATTTGGCTTAAAGAGCTAAGGTAGAGCAGATGATCTTGTTATTTATTGTATTAATTTAGTGATTTATATAATCTCTCTTCCAGTAATAGAAGACTTTGGTATTAGTAAGATTTAATGTCTTACGCATATGAATGAAAGGAAAAAGCAATGGGAAACACATACCTTAAGTTATTTACTGGTCATTATGTACATTCATTCTTGACATTCCCAAGTATATATTTGGACTTCTAAATTGTCCTTGAAGAAGCTTAAAGTGTTTTATACATGACAGCTTATTAATCTGTATATCCAAATTTAATTTGGAATGAGAGCAGGGAAACTGGAAAAATGGAAATTACTAAACACTATACAGTATAGCAGTATATGGAAAAAGTGTAAATCTTCATATCTAGAATCTAAAATTTATTATCCTCTACTAGGTGAGCTTCTGTAGGTCAGAAACTGTGTTTTCATTGCTGTAATACCCTTTAGGATGCTTGTTTTCTTATCAAGTTAAAGAGAATGGAGTTTTCTGAGCTTTACTGCATTTCTAGTGTACATCATCCAAGTTCCCCAAATTATTGTAAATCATCAAGAGTGGGGACTCTAAGGAGTCTTGTTCCCTGAAAACATCTAGCACAACACAGTTAATATTTAATAAGTTCTTGTTAATAAGTTAGTTATATTTAACTCAATCCAAAAGAGGATAGTGTCTGCTTGAGGAGCTTCCATTAGTTAATAATTATTAAATATTATAACAAATGAAACGGACTGAAGACATAGAAAAGGGTGTTTGAGTAATTTCATAGATACGTTTACTTTTCCTTTGATTTCTGAAGTTATTCAAATTCAATCCAGAAGAAAGGAAGCCTGTTTAGATAAGTAGGATCAAGATTTAAAAAAATGTTTTAAAATTCATTTAAAAAAATGAATTGTTTAGGTAATTGTAATCTTTTGATTGTTAACATGCATGTGTAAAATCCACAACAAATTTTTATTTCAATATCCTTAGTACTATATAAGTAGAATTTGATTCTATAAACACAAATGCAAGTTTAAAATATATAATTAACAAAGTACTAAATCTGAATGTAGCAAATGGTTAGAATGAACTTTTAATTAAAATATTATGTTATGTTAATCTGCACTGGAAGCATTTATCTAAGTAAATGAGTTGAGGTTGTACTCTTCAAGACTGAGTTATGCTTCATTCTTGAATAGCACCGGGCTTATTTTTAAAATGCTAATGTTTAGACTGATCTCTTCAGACTTGACTTTACAGAATGCAACAGTTTGGCCTTTGAGGCTGACTCTGAGTTGAAAGAGAACCATGGAGATCATCTAGTCTAGAGGATTCTTACCCACTCACATTCACACAGCTGGTTATTGACATTTGTGGGAGTATAATTTGTGCCTCCTGCCTGGGGAAGATAAACATCTCCTCCTTTCACTCCTTTATTCATCCTGTGATCTGTCAAGAATTGAGCTATTTCGATCTGGCTTCATCCAATAATTTAATTTAATTGTATTAGCTTCTTGGATGATATGAATTGGGGGAGACAGATACTTAGTGGTTGAGAAGGGGAAGCTATTAAAGGTAAAAGAGACCATATGAGAAATATTTTGAGGCCTTTTCAATTCTGATATAATTACTTTTATGGGTTGATTTAGAACAGTGCAGTAAGATTTTAGCTTTCAAATCCAAAGTAATTAATTTCTTTAAGAGGCTTAATAGAATCCTTTTAACTGTCCTTTTTAAAAATAATAATGCCAATTAAACAACAACCATAATAAAAACAGCAATAACAATAACAACAACAATAACATGTGTCATGTGTTTTGAATATATTATTTTCTTGCACACTCATGACAACCCTGTGAGATAGGTATTATTAGAATCCCTACTTTACAGATAAGAAAATTGAGGCATGAGAAAACTGAGATATAACTTGCCCGAAGTCACACAGCTTAAAGCTTCTTGAAAGAAATAATGTATTTTCCATTTGTTAGAGCTTAAACTAAATGTAATAATATTTATACCTTTTTAATAGGTGGTTGAAAGAAAAATATGAAAATGGGAGTTGCTTATCATTTTGCATTAAACATTGTGAGAAAACTATAACAATGCTGCAAAATTTGTTAGAATGATGAAATATAGTTTCAACAGTCATCATGTCAAGGTACATAAGATTTTCTTTTAGATGAACTCTTGAAGCATAAGAAATTTAATATTGTTTAACTTAGAAATCCCTAAATTCTGAAATGAACTGTTTGTTTGGTTATTAAACCATTAGAACTTGCACTATGACTAGACATCGAGACTTACTGTTTTTTTGCATGGAGACTTAGCTGTTTTTCACAGATTCACGCACCCTTCTCCCTTAAACAAGTTCCTCTCTCCATGAACAGTGCCTTCTGAGACTTTATCTGAACAGTTACCAGAGATGCATGCTGTAAATTAGAGCATAAAAAGTGTTGCTGTTACTATTATAGTCGAGAGGCATTCCCTTTACTGTCTAGTAAAACCATTGTTAACGCCAGTCCAAATTGCCAGAAAGCTAAATTCACAGGAATTGTTTTTATTCAAAGGAGGCAAACAATAAGAAAGCAAGTTAGCATTAGAATAATAAGAAAGCAAAGTACGAATACAAAGATATTTTAAGAATGTTTTGGGAATGGTGAACTTGGTCTAATACCTGATCATTTCAATCTAACCTTTATGGGATTGTACAGTGAATACGCTTTTAAGAAATCATAACACTGAGGTGCTGGAAGATAAACCATCAGAACTGGGAGGTTCCCCTTGTTATTTAGATGAAGAAACTGACAGCCAGGGAGAGGTATATGTGAGGTCATTTTTAAGAATGGTGCAATGGTCTTTTTGCTATTCTACCCTTAGTCATCAAAGAGTCATTCATATCCCCCTGCTTACCATGGCAGGGGGATAAATTAATGCATCTTAGAAAACTTTTATCAAAGGTTGAGACAGATTTTTCTGCTTTGTTTTTAGTCACAAGGGATGTAGGACTTAATATTTTGGATATTTGAAAAGGGTTAGGATGTATAGAAGGGACAGAGGAATAACAGGATAATACTACAGAGCCAGCATACAATTAAGTAGTAAATCACGTGGTACCAATTTTTAATAATAATGAACAACATTTCCCAAACAAGATTTCCCTGGGATATCAGTAGTCATGCTGTAAAAAGATAGGCCTAAGTAAGTTTGTGAAATTTTCACTACCATACACCCCTCTTAGGAATTCATAACTGATGTTAGCTTTTTAAAGGCTCTGAGAATTCCTGTAGTAGAGAAACATAAACTTCATTTAAACCAGAGATTCCAATTTTATTTGTTCTAGAACAGTGCTGTGTGAACTCAAATTGAAAAATGCTGATTTAGGGAACCTGAGGATAAGGAAATTGAATGGTAGGCTCGTATAGTTGAGAATGTTACTGGTTCCGGGGTGCTTGCCCCTCTCAGGATAGAAGTTAAGAAAGTGGGCAAAACAGTTTTGCTGAAAGGTTTATTAAAGTGAAGGTTTGATGCACCGTGGAAGTGCACTCTGAAGGAGAATGGCTATGGCTCCTGGAGGTTTATAGGCACGGCATAATTGTGGCACTCTGCGGGTTGGGCCATTCCTCATCTCCCTCCAGTCCCTTCCCAATACATGCAGAGGCAGTTTCTTTTTAACACATGTGCAGAGCGACTACATACTACTTCATGCATTGCATGTTTTGTAAGCATCTTAAATCTCCATCCTTGGGCATGATTTAAATTAGGGAAATGTCATCATAGGGACTCTCCTGAGCCTTACTGTGCATGTGTGGTGATAGTCCCCTGTTGCTGGTGTGCCTCCCAAGGCTCCGTGGTGCCTATCTGTGGTGGAACCCTAGGGCAGATGTTCTTGTGAAACTTATCAGGCTTCGGTAGCTGACCTTTCTAACTCAACAGCAGGAAGTTACACCCCTGTCTCAAGGAAAGCTTTGTGGAGGACAGGGTATTTGAGCCAGGCTTTTAAGAACGAGTGAGGGATCAATACACAGAGAGTAACAGGATGAGCAAAAGTGTGGGGCCAGGAGTGAGCACCAAACCTGGCACTCAGTTGGTGGTCAATAAATGTTTTTGGATGAACGTGTAAGTGAAAATATGATTTCCATTAAAGGAAGTCAAGATATTGGCTTTATTGAATTGAAAAGGTTGGAAGAGATGAAAACAAAGTTGCAGAGGTAGAATTTTCAGATTACGGAGGGCCAAGCTAAGTATTCAGGAGCCTTTCCAGCAGGGAGCTCTTGTTGGTTCCTGGCCAGAGGATGACACAGTAAAATAATGTTTGGCAAGAATAACCTAAGAGTGGTGTGCAGCCAGGGCCAGAAGGGTGTGAGCTAGGTAGGGATGGAAAAGACCGAAAATACAGTGAAAAGCAAGGAGTCTTCGAAAGCAATGCTAACCTCTGTGGGTAGAAAGTAGTCACATACTGGTATTCATACATGCCTAAGTAAAAGCAAAAACAGGAGACCTTTTAAATATAAGAAATACGGTTGACTATCCCATCACAATTTGATAGTTTGGAGACAGGAAAGCTGAGGCATGCTGTACCTGAAAACTAATAATATCTTTATTACTAAGATGTATTTGTTCTTTATTATGCTTGCAGGGTGTGAAATTCAGGATAAATTACTCTGTCAGGAAACTTCACTGGCTAGAGTTCCCGGAGTGGGTTAGACACTGACTTTCCTAAAGTTTTTGATGTCCTCGTATTGCAAAACTGTTTGTGTGAATAAGCATGTAATTTTTCTTTATGCATCTTATTGCTGCTGAAAGCTCTGAGCACTCTTAACATAATTTCCTTTCTTAAAGAAAAGACTAAAATAGTGTTCAGTCAAATGCTTGTGTGCTTGTCTTCATTTTGCAATCGAATTATTTTATGTTTGCACTACTTCTCTTTCATTCACTCTTAGGTTAGAGAAATAGTTAAGTCCTCTTTGGGGTGAAGCATTTTCTAGAACAGTTATAACAACTAACCTAAATAAAAAGTTCCACAAAAATATCCCAGTCTTAAATAGCATTCCTTTTAAAACAATGATATAAAGATAAGATACTTTATAATTACAGCCATTATTGCTTGGTGGCTTGAATGGTCAGGTTATTTTAGGGTTGTCTTGAAATGCCTGCCCCTTTATTCTGTGATTCATTGACTCTCTTGACCTTTATAATTCAATTTATAATGTCTTTCTTAGGCAGTCTTCCCTGATAAGCCCAAATCACCTAGTACACCATATAGTCCACACTTTCCAATTGACTTTCACATTTGTGTGTGGATATTAGTATTTTATTTACACGATTAGTATTTTTTATTTGTGCACTCCCTTCTTCTGGGTTCTTAATCATTGCACATATTTTTTTCCTGAGAAGGTAAAGTCTTAGAGACCAGTGGTCTGTGTCAGTGGATTTTGGCTGCTGAAGAGGAGAATCACCTGGAAAGCTTTTAAAAATTCTGACAGAGATCTCACCCTCTAAGGTTATTATTTAATTTGTAGAACCACTGATCTATATCAAACCCAAATTACAAAAACACTATATAGTAGTGAATAGTGCAAAGCCATATAGTCTATGAACTAATGGGAAATGTTTTATAATAAGGTAGGGACTAAAATAAAAATTGCCTAGGAAATTTCAAGCTTCCTGTACGATGCTAAGTTTCTCTATTTCTTCTTTTATGTAACAATTGTATACAGATTCTTGCATGTAAGTGCGGTGCTAATGCTCGGGACTAACTTCTTTTAATTGACTCAAAGGTAGAAGATAGTGATAATAAATTCACTTTTGAACTCCAGACTTTATAGGTCATTCAGTTTTTTTAACCAATATATAGTTCGGTATCTATGTGTCCTGTGTATCAGATATTGTTAGAACATTGAAACATGCATTTTTTTTGGAAATTAAAAATTAAAAAAGAAGTCTGTTTTAATATGCCTCCCCTATTTTTGTGTGTTTGTGTGTGTGTGTTTACAGTCTTTAATCATTTTTTTGAATAACTGTTTTGAAATGATAACTACAAATTATTGTCCTTTGGCCAGAGACTGTTAGAAAACATCCAAACCAGAGTAACACACCAGTGGAGTCATAGGGGAAAGTGTGGTGTGCCCAGGGCAGGAAGGAGCAGGGTGGACAGCTGAGCCCCACTTACCAGGAGACAAAGCCACAGAGTCATTGTTGAGTAAACCCAAAATTATGTGTCCACAGGGATCTTTCTCTCATCTATCTTAACAGTAGCTTTGTTCTGAGAAGCTTTTGAATATAACTGCTTGATAATTGTGTAGCTCACCAGTGCCTGGATGAGAAATGGAATTATACCATTTTACATGAGCAGTTTGAAAGCATGAATTAGATAATTTTATCTTCTCAACTACTGAACAAACAGAAGCTAATTACAAAATAGTTTTACCTTTAGTTACATATGCAAAATCTCTCTGCTAGGTTAATTTTTTCAGTTCTTGGCTGTGAAGCACAGTGCCTTTCAGAGAGGGTTTGAAAATTATGCATCTAGATAACGCTTTTCAGCCCTAGTGGAAATACTCCTCAACTTCTGAATTTGAAACAACTCTGCAAAAATTCTCTTGAGTTCTTGGAGGCCATAAAACAAGTAATGGACAATTCAAATAAAGGTCTTTCTTCTTGTTTATATCTCAGACGCACACCTGAAAAGAATCATTTGGGCAGATTTGACTGATAAATGCATGGTGTGCTGGTTCAGCAGGACATCTTGACTGGTGACAATAACGAAGGGTCTGGGGTGACCTGTCCCCTGGGAAATAAAGGGGCTGTGCGTTTCCAGTCATTAATCACCCCAGGAATAGCTGTTTTAAACCCTCAAGTCTAACCGATAGGGACATGGAACACTCGGCCAGGTGGCTGGAGGTTAAAGCACTTTCCTAGAGTGAGGGGAAGTGTTTTGGACACTCACACACATTTCATGCTCAGTTATGATGAGCATGAAATTCCAGGAGGAGGTGCATTTGGAGGGGTCACATGTATAGGGGACATTTCAGAAATTGAGTTTTAAAGTACTAAAAGCCTTATGAGAAATCTAAAGATGTGATAGGATATCTTACAGACTATTTTAGATGATAGTGAGTTTCAGCTGAGGAAAATTACTATCACCAATGTTTCTAACTTATAAACTTCATATGAGATCCTTTGTTGTCTGATAAACCATATAGTTACATTCTGCCCCTTCAGACTTTAATTTATGGTTGTCACACTTCCTTACCATTGCAGGATTTTCCAATCACACCAAAGCTAAACTAAAAGGTTGAAAAATGTGACATTGATTTTTGAAGATTAGAACCAACTTACATAACTTATTTATGAAAGAATATTTATGTTTAAGAGTAAAGTATGAAAGCACTTCTGTAAAGTTTTTAGCAAGTTGTAGGCATATCCAGAAATATGGGCCAGACTTGATGTTCCCACTTGTTTTAGGTAACATTCACTGTTTTTTTTTTTTTTTCTTCAAAAGTTGGGAAGTACATCATCTAGATTTGGCCAGAGATATCCAGAAGTCCCAGAATAAATTTAAGCAAATTAAAGAATGTCAGTCATTACCTACTCTATCATGGGTGGTGGGCAGGCTTGAATGTGATCAAAAAATAAGCTGTGTTTATCTGCTTCTTCATCCTTTTTTTTTTCATCGACTTTTCTTATACCACTCCTTTTGGATGTCTCAGGATTAATGCAGTTGGGCAGCTCCACATAGGACCATCATCTGGAATAGACCCAGTTTAGGATTTGTGTGGCAAAATATTTTCCAGAACTACTTTTGACACTTAAAAACTCAGTTTTAATTTTTTCTAACAAATTCAGGTTTGAAATCCATAAGAAGAAAACAAAATTCTTGTGATATCATTGTTGTCTACTTGTCTTTTAAGTACTTTCTTATATATATATAATCACTATTATTATAAAATAGCAGTCACTTCATGTATTAGAACATTCTGTTTTTTTTCTCTTTTCCACTTTATAATTGAACTTTGCTCTGCCAGTGCCTAAAATGATGCCAATATTCTGCCACATGTCTAACCTCAGGTGCAAAGGAGTAATTATATTGGCACAGGATTTTCTCCAGAGGCAAAATATGAATCTGAATTTATTAATTCAATATCATGACTACCACCTAAAAATGAATCGTTTCAAGGATTAAATCAATTGTGTAAAGAGATTGTTTCCATTAGAGGAATTTTATTTTCTCTTTGAAACTCCTGAGAAAAATTATTGTACAGAGTTATTTTAGAAATGTGCTCAGTGAAGGTCAACAAGTACAATGGCAATAAACAATTTATGCACTTAACCAAAAGAATGAATTTATGTATTATATTTTATTTTAGATTCACCTAATGGATCTTAATGGATGTCATTTTGTAATCCAGCACTTAAAACGAAATCTAAATCATTTTCAAATTTTATTCCACACCTCCCTTATAAAATAAAAGATTTTGGATTTTGTTTCCTTATTTTCAGAGACATTTTTCTCCAAGGAATGAAAAATGGCTTTATAACTTCAAACTTGCAAGCTGAGTCACAGCAGGCCTGAATATAAAATAGCTGAAAACGTGTGTGCATTCCTACCCCAAGCAGCATTCTTCATGTCATAGATCACTGTCACTAAAGAATTCAGTTAAATACAAAGACCCTCAGGTAGAAATGGGCTGTTAAGAGCCACCTCGAGTCTGTGAGTCTGTGAGTCTATGAGTGAGCTGGAGAAAGCCACTCATATTTGTGAATCCAGCTGGAAAGGTTATTAATAAATGCTTATCACTCCAGTCTAGGAAATGGTTTCTGAGAGCACAAGCAGGTTAAAATAATAAAATAAATTAAAAATAGGGTAAGGGAGGGAAGCTTACATTAGGATATTTTTGTCTTATTAAAATTAGCAAGAAGGCATGAGCAGCTAAGATTTTTGGTCCTATGGTATTCTGCTTCTGTACCATGAACTCTTGTAATATTATATAATGATGATATGATAACAGTCATAGGTAGTAACTATGACTCATTTCAGTATCACTAACTCTGATAAGTATAACTCTAAAATTGGAGGCTTTATAGCAAAATATCAAATGTAAGGTCAAAAAAATGAAGGTTGATTTCAAGGCTCCCAACCCACTCTTATTCTGGTGACTGCAATTTGCATTTTTATAGCACTCCATAATCAAAGACTGCTCCATAATTTTGTGAATATTATTAAGGCTTACAGGCTGCTATAAATTTATGGTAGCAGCTGGGTGATCTATTCAGAGTTCTGGATTTTTTCTATTTCACATTTGCTGGTTGCTGCAAATGCCCTCGAACTTGGGTGGTGGGGCTTCTGTTTTAATCCTGTGTAGTTCTGTTATGATATAGGAAAGAGAGCAGATTTTGGCCCTAAATCTTGTAAATGGTAAAATGGCAAACACTGGAAGCCATGACTCATAGTTCTCCCACTGTACCTCTGAAATTACACTTCATCAGGTAAACCAGGAAAACGACTTTCATCGGAAAGTCAAATAGAACACCACGTCAGTTTTATGTCATTTTTATGCATCATATTTTATGGTATTAGTCATAGTACTTATTTGATTTCAGATACCATAAACCCTGTTATTTATAGTCAGTAAACAGTTATGAGGATTTTTTTTTTCTGGCCTACTTATACAACTGGTTGCTCTAGATGATGTGATGAGAGGCAGATGACAGGCATCCAGGGAAGTTGTGTGCATTTTCCCATTGGTGCAATTGACAGTTGCCAGTCACCCATGTTGATTCTAAAATAAGGGCTTGAATTTTGCTTTTGTGCTCTGGTGGTGGATAATATGCTGATACCACAACTTAGACTGTGGAATTTGTTCTGAGGAGAGTAACTTTAGCTTTTTTTTCTTTCTAGAGAATAGGAATTAAAAACTTACTTTTTATTTTAGTTTGAAATAGAAACGGAAAAAAATTCGTATTATGTAACTTGCTTGATCTTCCTTACATATACACTTCTATGGCTATTTGAGGCATTTTATCTCTACAGATTTCTAGGTGTCTCACAGATCTTTAATATGCAGTAATAAAGATTTCTTTTTTGGTCCACGAGCCTTTGGGGGTTAAGAAACTTGACTGAGTGATGTACACTTTAGCGTCCCTTTCAATAGTCTGGTGGATAACATCAAAATAGTTCCTTATAATGCCAGGAAAGAAGAGGAATTTTGGAGGGTAGTGTTTTATACATAGTCTCTTCTAACTTTACTTCCTCTTATGTAGCTTTCATTTGTACCACTTTTTAAGAATCTCCTGAGTATCCATTGTGGGGAATGAAGCACTTGTTCTTCTTGCAAGCATTTGGTTCCTGCTCCTACCAGCTGAATTTAAGGGGGCCTGGTATCATTTACAGAGTTTCATGTTTGCCTGTTAAATTTTACCTAACTGTAGGATACTAAGTATGCCAGAGAGGGAAAAAAGGCCTAACTCATGAGTGGGAAATGAGAGACTAGAAATCTAAATATTTACTGTAGAGCTATTTCTATCTATCTTATACACATTCTGATACTACAGTGGAACTCAGTCAACCCAGGAGTTTTGTACAGAATGACTGCATAATGTTGTTATTAAAACGGAAGCAGAGGCAGTTCAAACCAAGAAGTGGTTTGAAAAGTCTTGAATTCCTAATGAGTGATTAAAACAATGATCAGCGCAAGGTAACAAATATTGTGAGTGTGTAAGAAAGACGTTAGGACTCTGCAGAACAGAGGTTCAAGGTTTTGCTCTGCTGCCAGGGCATTGGGTCAAGGCACTCAGGCTCTCTGGGAAATTTCTTGACTGTGAATTAGGCTGAATTAGGTGATTCATATGTTTTCTTCTGGATCTAAGGTTCTCTGATTTTATGACATTACCACAGGTCCAGAAAATAATTGCACAGTCAGACAAGACCTCATTTTATGTTATTAATCATAGTGGAGCAGAGGAGGGGACCATTAATTATACCCTGAACAATATTATTTCCTCGGAGGCTCCTATAGCTGTTCCATTTGAAGAAGAACCTCTACTAGTTTAAGAATGAGAGGTTTCAAGGTGCCATGATCAATGGATATAATACCAAAGACCAGTTATTTTTCTTTAGTTTTTTCAACATAAGCATTGTCTTCCTGCCTCTGTTGGCTGATGAGAAGTCTGCTAATTTAAGTATTCCTATGTGGGTAGCTTTTGTTTGTTTTAATATTTTTTTCTGTCCATCTTTTTGTTTTTGTCTCATTCTTTTTTTTTAAATCTTTTCAACCTCTGCCTAACACTTAAATATTTATTGAATTATTGTTTTATATATTGAATATTCAGTTATTCGATCAACATATATTTATTGAGCACCCAACTAGACGCTGGGATTACAACAATGAAAAGACAAACTTGGCCCTTGCCCAAATGGTACTTATAGTCCAGTGGGAATAAAATATTATTTCTTGTTTAAATTTTAGAAGAATTTGGAACAACTGTTTTATAACTAAATTAAGCTGCTCTTTACTTATTTGGGGACTTGCATTTTTTTCTCTTCATGTATTAGTAAAAATTTATAATTTTTTAAAAACATAATTCCTAATACGTCCTTGTAGTATTCTCTTGGGTATCTAGAGTATGCTATTGAGTATACAATCTTTTACAGTATGTTTTTGTTTGCATTGTGATTTCAAACTGGAAAGGTGCTCTTCATATAGCTTTGTATATTTAAGGATAGAGACAAAAGGGTTATACTTGGAGGAAAAAAAACATCTACTTGTGTTGCAAAGTTTTGATACAAAATACAGTTTATCCCATTCCTGACTGCAACCTTTTCAAAAGCATAATTGTAGAGTTTTATATATCAACTTCTAATTCATTTTTGTTGTTACTACTTTTATTGCTTTCAACTGAAATTGTTTGTTTAATTACAGACCAAGCTTGTGGTTTCCTAGCTTTCTTTTCACTCACTGGCAAGGGCTTTTAAGGCAGACAGACCTAAGAGGGCTATGTTTAAAACATTTAAAAAAAATTGTCAGAGAAATAAGGAAAATACTTTCTCTGCTTTATCACCTCCATTGCTCAGAGTCATTCCTCTTAAATTCCTCTGGGCCCCCCACAGGCCTTCTGTCTTTGGCAATGACCACTATAGTTCAGCTTCAGAAAAAAAGAAAGTGGTAAACTTTGGTCTTAGTTGCTGCTTGGGAACTAAGAGAATTTGGTCAGTTTTTAACCTCATATTTTTTTCTTCCTTTTTTTTTCTTTCCTCTTTTTTCTCTAGTATTACTTATGATTTTGTGAAGTCCCTTGACTTCATAGATTATATTTAAAATCTAAAGGTACACTTTTATATTTTTTTCAACATATAGCATTGGATCTTAACTTAGAATTAGCTATTTTTGCACCTAGCTTTATTGAGATATAATTGATATATAACATTGTATAAATCTAAGGTGTACAATGTGATGATTTGACATATGTACATATTGTGAAATGACTGCCACAATAAGGTTAGTTAACATCTTCATCACCTCATACAACTACCTTTATTTATAGTGAGAACATTTAAGATCTCTCTTAGTAACTTTCAAACATATAATACAGTGTGGTTAACTGTAGTCACTGTGTTATACATTAGATCCCTAGAACTTATTTATTTATAACTGGAGGTTTCTTCCCTTTGGCCAACATCTTCTTATCACCTTCCCTCTTCCCCAACCTCCTGGCAATCACTATTCTGTTCTCTGTTTGTGTGGTTTCCAGGTGTTATCTGAAACTAGCTGAGGAGAGACTAAAGAAAGAGGCAGACCACTCTAGATTGTTTGTTGGCAGATTTAACAAGCCAGAGAATTTACATACGAACTTGTTTTGGGCAGCTGAAAGATGAGATCTCCACACTCGCTTAAAGTTTATATAAAGGCCTTATCTGGACTCAGTCACATGTACCATTCAGATGGTTTTGACACCTTACTCTCTTAAAGCTGTGTCCTTGGAACTGCTTGCACTGTGGGGACTGTTGGCAGAGCAGACATTCCAAGGACAGGGAAAGTTGTGAGGAGCCTTTGCTTGCCCTGATCTAGCTCAAGGGTCAACCTGTGGTCATGTTGTCTTATTTTTTAACAAGTTTTATTTATTTTATTTTTTATATTTTATTAGTTTCAAGTATATAGTACGTTGTTTAGACATTTATATAGTTTATAAAACAATTACCCTAATTGCTCCTTCTCTCCTCTGTTTTTTTATCTAACCAATATATTAATGCTAACTGCATTCTCTATGCTGTGCTCCCCATACCCATGACCATCCATCATCTACTAATTTGTACTTCTTTAACCCTTCAATCCATTCTTCCAGCCCCCAACTCTCCGTCTCTTTTGTGCATCACCAAATTTTCCTCTATATTTGTTTGTCTATTTTTGATTAGTTTGTTCTCTTTGTTTCTTAGATTCTGCAGATAAGTGAAATCATATGGTATTTATCTTTCTCTGATTTGTTTCATTCAGCGTAATAACCTCTAGGTCTGTCCATGTCATTGCAAATGGTAGGATTTTATTCTTTTTTAATGGCTGAGTAATATTCTATTGTATATATGAACCATAGCTTCTTTATCTAATTGTCTGTTGATGGGCATATAGGTTACTTCCATATCTTGGCTATTGTAAATTGTGCTGCCATGAATATTGGGTTGCATAGATCTTTACAAATTATTGTTTTGGTTTCCTTTGGATAAATATGTCTTCTTGATTATCTCTTCCAAAAATGAGTTTGGCTTTTTCACATATAAGTTTCGCATATAAGTGAGATCATACAACATTTGTCTTTCTCTGTCTGACTTATTTCACTTATCGTAATGTCCTCAAGGTACATCCATGTTGGCTGTTGGCTGTTGTAAATAACTGGCATTTGTTTTTATGTTTTGAAATAAAGAAAAATAACAGAATTGTGAAGTTTAAGGCTTCTATTGAAATGGAGCAAATTTGTTAGTCAAAACCACACACACACACCACACACACACACACATATCTATGAAGAAATAATAAAAAGTATATTCACTTTCCTCTTGGTCTCCTTACTATCTTATCTTTCTTTTTTTTTCTCTTTCATTCCTCCCTGTGGTCCATTTAACTACATTTTTATTCTTTTGTCTTTTAGATGTCTATAATCAAATAAATATAGTGATGTAGCTATTCAAATGTTAATAAGCAGATAAATTATTTATATAGTGCTCAGGCAATTTTTAGGATGAGGAAAAATTACATCCCTGCTCAAATTGAGAGATCATAGTGTATTTCTGAACTTCTTTTGTTTTCTTAGTGTGGAGAAAAACATCCTTCTTCTCATCAATGGCAAACATCTAAAATCACTTGTTGGAGGGAAGAATGCTTTAATATGCTCTGCTCTAACATGTGCTAAACACATTTAAAGGGAAGAATGAGATAAAATTATTATAAGAAATTTTCTTTTCTTTGATATTCATATCCATTCAAATTGATAGCAAATGTTCTCCTGTAGGTCCTCATGGAATTTTAAAACATTCTGAGATAATTTTTGCAGGTATTTTAAATACTTTTTATGAATCAGCCTTAGTGAGAACTGAATAAAGGGTGACGGATCAAAGTTATTACTTCCAGATTCTCTAATTCTCATGGCTAAACTAAAGGGAACTCATGCTCTTTACTAGATTGTTTTTTTTCTTTGACATTCCTGTTTTTCAAACACCCACAAATAAATGAAACGTTTGCAACACTATTTTTTTCTTAGCATGAAAAATTTTCATCTTTGGCTTAAATGAAAATCTATCTTCTTTTGTTGTAATGATGCTTCTCAATAATGTAAAGAAGGTATAAGTAGGGGATATTTGTCTTTTTTTTTCCTGTTTGTTTAGCATATAATTTATCTTCCAATGTTTGGGAAATTACCCACTTTGTGAATCTTAGCAGGATTCAGATCTTGCCTTTTACCAGAGAATCTGGGAATCTCATTCTTTAGTTTTCTGGCAGCCTTTGCCGCAGGGCACATGTAGACCTGGCCCATCAGGCATACCCACTCTGAGCCAACGGATGGAGCAGGAAGAGTGGAGAATCCACTCAGTGTCAGCAGTGGTGCTAGAAGTGTCAGTTTACTGAGGCAGCAGTGGCAGCAGTTCTAGCAGTGGCATCATGTCTGTCTCTGGTGAGGTGATGTTGGTTAGTTATCTCAGCTCACTAGCTGAGTTGATCAGTGGAAGTAGCAGCCTTGAACCAAGTGGCAGGATATTGCTTGTAGTTGGTAGCCTCCTATTGTTCCTTACTGTTTTCCAAAACCCTTCTCTGGCCTTCTCAGTGACTATGTGAGAATACCCAACATTATTTCAGTTAATTCCATTTCTGCTTAAGCAGCCAGTCTTGGTTTTGTTATTTGTTATTTGCAACTAGGAACCCTGATCAATATGAAGTTTGACACCAGGAATGGTTGCAGGAAATGGAACCACAGGTAAATAGGGTTGTCGCAGGAGACTGGGGTTGGTGATGTCTGGCTTATTTGGAGCTGAAGGTGTGAAAAATCTAGCTGCATAGGCATGAGACTCTGGCATACCATAACATTCAGTGACAAATCAGTAAGTAAATTATCTGTCACCTTCTAGAATGAAGTGGTCATTGAAGTAAAAAGGTTTTTGGAACCAAGCGGCAGTTTCCTAAACTAATGTGATTGGATGAGGATCTGAAGGACTGGGGTGGTATTGTAGCTGCTTCTAACAGCGCTAGACAGCTTAAAGAAAGAGAATATTAACTGTAATTCCTGATTTTTTTTTCTCTAAGCATGGATTAAAAACTAGGGACCTACAATGACTGCTCTAAAAGAATTACTTATCTTTTGTAATTCAGGTTTGAAAGGTCAAAAGCTAAATGTGGGTCATCAAATTAGAGTGTCAGCTGAATTCTCGGCCAGGTCACTTATGTTAAGTTTGAGCAGTTAGAGAGAAAGGGTGGAAATTAGAACAGGGGTGTGTTAGGGTTGGGTTAACTCAGGGTACTCTGAATCTCCAGAGTCTGCAAGCCATACTTGCCAGCTGAAGCACCACCTGCACATCTCTCTGATGAGGCTGTTTCTGTCTTGGTTGACTTTTATGTCACCTGAAGGAGTTGCATTATGAAGTCAGTTTTCCTTAGTTCCCATATGCCCCATTCCCAGATCTATAACTAAACTTAGATCCCAACATACCTCAAAATGCCAATGACAAAGTCAAAGCTAGGAAGAGGTGGCTTATAGTGCTAAAAAATTGCAAAACTTTGCCAATTAATATTGAAAAAAATCTGGGAAATGTGTATGAGAATGGATTTCGAAAGTTCTGTATTCAAGAAAGAAAAAACAATTTTAGATGGATTGAATTTATTGCTATCAGAGAATTTAATCAGAGGTTCTGGATTTAAGGTGCTAGCATGAATCGGTGGTATTGAGTCTAGTTGCTTCTTTAATTGGTTGACCAAAACTTGACTTTGGCCCCACTAGAAAGTTCTTTATAGACTGTAGGGCAAGGAATTCAGAAACTCAGGGAGATAAAGATTGTTGGAGGGGATATATCATAGGTATTAAACCCCACATTTTAACTATGCCCCTTGACAGAATCTCGAAGGGATTCCCTATTTCAAGATCGTAAGCTATACTTGATGAGGGGCCCACTAGCATCTTAGGGGAAGACAAATGAGTGGCCATTCTCTGTAGGCCAGTGGTGCTGAGGTAAGATGCTCAATTTGAAATGGGGCTTCCTAATATTACTAGGATACTAGGATCCTGGGAGAATGGAGCATAAGTAGCTTACCATCAGAAGACAAGGTGGACAGCTACCATAATTGACAGCAGGATGGGCATTTTAATTTGACCAGCAGGAATCTTTGGAAATGGCTATTGATCACAGGATCTTTGTGACTGAGACAGATAGGCACTTAACTATGACTTGTTTTTTACAGTCACAAAACTCTGGGTCTTCTGGCATACAGAGGCTTGATTTTAGCTATTTCAATAGGAAATCATAGCCTCTCACCTAACTCCCAGATGGAGATCAGTTTATAAATCCAACATCATTTAAGTGAAAGCAAGTCAATAACTTGCTAGATAGGGCCCTGCTAAAGAGACCTGAGTGTGTTTCTTAGAGTAACTAAGGAAATACAAAAATTAGTGGACAGTTGCTCTGTTCAAGTGAAGCAACTGCCCTGATATTTGATATATGGCAAATGCTTTCCTCCTCTAGGCAAATAAGTTGAGTATACTCTAAACAGTTTGTTTTTACCTGGTAGGAGCAGCAGAATAACTTCATTGCCTTGCTCAGTTATATATTTTTTCTGGCTCAATGTCACCATTTCATCTACCAGCTTGTTTGACCATCACCCATATACCATACTATTCTAACATATTGTGAACATGCTAATAGGATCTGGAAAGTAGGAGATAGCAGATAGCACCGATGTCTTGGTATAAGATACATGTATATTAGCGGGAAGGAGACAATCTAGTCTCCCTCATCCATACAACAGTGAAGCTTCATTCTCTGTCCATCACTGCTAACACAGTAATGCTCACTGTGTTCTAGACACTTTATTTTGTGGTTAAAAAATCATGAAAGGGTTATATGCTAGTGTGGTGATGAAAATGAATAAAGGAAAACATAGTTTAAGAAAGTTTGGTTCTTGGTCCCAAAATGGAACTGCTAGATAAAGTAGAAAGTTGTATTTGGAAATGGGGACGGTTTATGAAATCTATAATATGTTCTATGTAGATGCTGCTAAGTGAAATTCCTTCAGAGAACAGGAAAGTTACATAAATGTATGATTAGAGAATACACACATTCTTCTTAAAGGCATTTAAGTTTAATAAATTTAAAAACACTAGATTGTCCAAAAGAAACATCTTGGTTTGTGATACTGCTATGACCCAAAAATAAGAAAAAATGATTTATGAAATTATTTGAGCAAGGATTATAAATAGTGCAAATATCACTCATGATAGGAGATAAAATTTTAACAGAGGATAAAAAAGGGATGTTTACATCATGATATGTGCGTGTACATGTGCATTACATGCCTCTCCCAGAAAAAGTATACCATTCATTCACTAAATATTTGTTAAGCTTCTACCATGTCAAAATATTTTTTCTAGGCTCTGGGGGTGGTGTAGTGAAGTAATCAGTCAAAATCTCTGCCCTCATGGAGCATACATTCTGTGGGAGGAGGCAGGCAACAAACAAATAAATTAGGGAGTATGTACGAAGGGGCAAATGCTATGTATGGAGAGAAATAAAGCCAGAAAGGGACACAGGAAATGCATGTACAGGTGGAAGCTGTTGTACTTTTACATAGGGTGGTCAGGGAGGGGCTCAGTGAGAAGATGACATTTCAACAAATGCCTGAAAGACACGAGGGAACAAGTTTTGAAGATATTTGGGTAAAAAGCATTTCCAGAAAGTGGATAGCAAGAACAAAGGCCCAAAGACAAGAACATGTCTATCATGTTCAAGTCAGTGAACAGAAAGGCAGTAAGTGTGGCTGGAGGGAGTGAATGAGGAGGGAGTAGGAAATACAGACAGAAATGTGAAACCAAATTCCTAAGGAGTTTGACTTTTATTTGGAGGGAGCTAGGGGCCCACAGGAGGACTCTAAGCAGAAAAGCACCCAGTGGTTTCACTTACATTTTTAGTAGAATCACTCTGGTTTGAGAATACTCAGTAGGGCAGCAAAGAGAAGCTGAAAGAACAGTTTGGAGGCCATGCAGCAATCTGGTGAGAAATGATGGTGGATTAGGGTTAGGGGAGGTTAGGATTAGGGAGGAAGTGAGAGTGAGTTAGATTTTGGATATATTTTGAGGTAGGACCCAAAAGATTTCCAGATATATTGTACATATGGTGTGAGAGAAAGGTAATCAGTTATTTTGGCATTTTGCAAGGATAGTCTAAGTGGGATAATTTTAGACATTAAAAAATGGTAATTACAGGAAGGGACTTCATATCCAGAAGCACTTACCTGAATCCACTTCTTGATGTTTCCATTTTATGCATTTTGTATTTCAGCCTATTATCCTAAATTAATAGTTATTAATGGATCTAGGGGGAAATTGTGTTTTATCCTGCATACTTGAAGTTAAAATATTAATTTGAAATTTGATTTGAAGGAAATAAAGGCTGTTCATTATTTTATCAGACTTCCAGAGACAGTATTTTCTATATTATAGAATTAAAGTACAAAGATATAAAGCTCTTACTGCATATTTCTATTTCTTTAGCCAAGATATTTTAACATATTCAATTAGGTGATGTTTCTAATTGAACATCAGTTGTACTTGATGGTCTTGATATCATTCGTATTCCATTCTAGATAAGTGACTTATTACCCCGACCTGGTACATAGCTGGAGCTTGTCCTAGCTCATCACTGGAAATTAAGAGAAAGAATGTTAATATGATACAATTAGAAAATAGGGTCCCTACTCATGAAAAGCTATTTTGGCTTGTTTCTTTGAAATGTTTATTTACTAATAAAGAACCTTTGAGAAGGTTCTTTCCCTATAAATACTTATGAAAAGAAATGATTTTCTGCTGTGCTCATGAGGCTTCTATATAAGCACATGAGTAGATTTCCATAATTAAACCTAACCACAATCAAAGACTGTGATTATTATTCAGTTCTATTTTAATGGCAGACCAAATTAAACCTCTATGTCAGACTTGTAGTGAATGCTGTAATGGTAGGCCCAGAATATAGGCATTTTATTGTACTGGGGAATTTTTGTGAATCTGAAGCATTTTTCTTGGTCAGTGGACATGAAATTGGTGGGGATGGGGGACAATCCTTGTTTGCACCATCTTTGCCCACTGGTGAGTCGTTGCCTGTGGAGGATGATATGGAGAGTACCAGAAGTATCCTCTCGCTTCAAACAATAAGTCTGTCTGTCTACCCTAGCTGTGATCTGAAATATTAGGGAACTCTTCAGGAATTAAAGCATTGTTATCCAGTTGGCCCAAATCCTAGGCAAAGGGTCAATAATTGATTAAGCCATTACCTTCCAAAGCCATGTGGGGAAAGCAGGGTCCAGAAGGAACAGGGAACAAGGGAGGGAAGAGGGGCTGGGCCATATCCTGGGACCACTGGCTAGTAAGGATATAGACTAAGACCACTGAGTTAAATTTCTAGGAGTTTGGTGCCACTGCAGAAGATGACAAACACCCAAAGAAGGTTTCATGTAACCCAGAAATCTTTGCCTCATATTCCTTTTGTGGCATAGATCTGGGGACACAGAAATGAGGAGGACCTGCTTCTGGCCTTGAAAAGCTTAACATCAGAGAAGGCAGACACAGAGGATGCTGTGCTAATGTAACCTGGAACTCTAGGTTTAGGGGATGCAGAGGGCAGCCATCACCCACCAGCAAAGGCCTCTTGTTTATACTTCTGCCTTGGGTTTATGAAGTAAAAGGGACTCTGACTGTATACCATTTTCAGATGTAAGACAGGATGTGGAGGGGGTGTGTCAGGGTAGCATGCTGCTGCTAGAGTGCTCTCTTTGGAAAATGGAGCTTAATCAACTCTTTTAAACATTTTTGTGAAGATAAGAAGGAGTATGAAAAGCCCTGACTTTATATTCAGCTTTATTTTTTGCTAGTTCTGGGTCTTGGACCAAGATATTTAATTCCTCTGAGCCTTAGTTTCTTCATCTGTTTAATGCAGAGAATGATTTCCCAGTTTCCTGCACTGGGTGGTGGGGAGTGTGAAATGGAATAATGTATGTCAACATTCCTGGTACACGGTATTTAGCTGAAGACTATAAACGCTGTCTAGTCTATGCCCCAACCTTAGGGCAGCTGAGTAATAACCGGGTTTGTCTGGATGCATGCCTGATATGAGACCTGATGACCAGGGAGGGTGGTAGAAAGAGTTATTCCTCTCTGATAGCCTCATGCTGTATGTGGAAGGAAAAAATTTGAATTTAAATTTAAGCATCATTTAAGTGAGAATACACACCAATTTATTTATATCCTTCTGAATTTGTATCTAATTCACTAATGGCTTTTGTTGTTGTCGTTTGATTTCCAGAGAATTTAGAAATTCTCAGGAATTAAATTCAGGAATCACAGAACCATGAGCCCACAGTTTGGCTCATAGCAAAACTTAGAAGTTGTTGTTCACAGTATATTATCCTTATATTTAGTGGCAGCGTAATTTCTCTTTCAGATTGGCAAATGTAAAAGGACAGTTCACTGAACAGCAATATTCATAGGGAGCTTCATGTTTATGTAATGACATCGGGCTTTGTGTGCTGTGCAGAATGTACAGGGGTTATTAGATGTTTCAGATACATGTCTAGACAGGGTAAAGCTTTAGGAGCACTTGCCCAACCCTGGGAAAAGCTACAGGTTGCCCGTTTGTGACCAGAAAAAGCTCTCCTTGATCACGAATTAAATGTGGAGTTAACTTTCTGCCTAGATTTACATCCAAGAGGAAAATCAGATCTGATGAGATTTGACAGGGCCCATCATTTGTCGAACGAGATTAGGCCTAACTTTGTGGCCTGAACTGGGGCTGCTAACAATGATATTGCCTAAATATCTTTCTATTATCCAGCTATGGGGCCTGGATACCCACTTTTAGAATCACCTCTATGGATAAAGTCATTCTGATTTGAAAAGACTTCTGTAAAATGTGAGCTTGCTTATTCATCGGGAGGGTTATGCAGTGACCTGGATTGCTTAGTCTTAGGGACAGTAATGAGGAAACATATCTCAGAATAGGTAAGTTCTAATGTGGGGGCTATATAGGACATTTTAAAAAGTTTAGAACTGAGTATACTTTTTGTGGTCAGGTGGAGAGGACTGAAGAGGCAGCATGAGGTCTTTGGATACTAATTTAGGGAAGAGAGCAGAGAAAGAAGAGATTGCTGAAAGGGGAAAGTGTTCTGAGTGGGACTGTGTGTGTGTGTGCATGCACGTGCATGTGCATGCACAGGAAGCAAGGGATACACCCATTTCATTTAAATCCCTGTGCTTCACAAGTTTTATCTCAAGCCCTGACACTGATTATTTTGAGCAAAAATAAAAGTATCTTGAACCAGCCCTTTCTGAGTACTTTCTGGCACTGAAGACTTAATGGTGTCTGCTCTGAAGTGTATATACCTTCCTACAGGGAAGAGAGATTCACATTCCACCTTTCCCTCTTGTGTGCCCTCTCCCAGCATCTGATGACCTCCTAGCCCCCACATTAATCCGCTGGAGTACACATGGCAAATTGTTAGTTGTGAGATGGTCTGTGAAGCTCTATTCCTGGTACCCCAGAGAGAGACCTTCAAGGGTAGGAATGTTGAACTTGGAATGTGAAGACTTCCTAAGAAGGGTCAACTAGCCACTATCGTTATCAGCTTCTCAAATCGAAGCTTAATGTTACTATCAATGTTCTTCTGATGATTGAAATCCTGCCTACTCTGCACGAGGCACAGTTTCACACATGTATCTGGTGCTCATTGCAAATTGTTGGTTGTTAGTGTTCTTCAAAACTAGTTGTTAGGAGTCAGCTAGTTGTTAATGTTTCTATTTTACAGTTTAGAAATTTGAGGCTTTGAGAGGTCAAGTAATTTGTTCAGGCGCAACAGCTGGGGAAGGAGCAAGCTCGGATTTCAGCTTAAAAATGCCAGCCTCCCTCTACTACTATGTGTAATTGTTAAGGGTCTTTCCTTTTCATCTGGGAGTTTCTGTGTTTTTCAGAAAGATAGCATGTGGCCTAAGGAACACTTAACTTGGGTAACTTTACCAAATGGATTATTAATGGTGGTGGGAAAACAATATGGACAAAGGGTGCTGGAGACACATCTGGAACAACGTCACATATTTACATGGCTTGCCTAGCCTCTCATTTTGACACTTCAGTGTCTGCTGACATGGTAGGGTCTGCTCCTACTTAACTCCCTTTAGGACTCAGGCCTGGTCTTGTACTCTGCCTACCCAGAAGGAGGACGGGACTCCCCTGTCTGCAGAGGATGTGCTTAGTCTGGAACACTATACCATGACATCTTTCATACCTTGTGCTTGTTGTTTTCTTTCTGTTAGTCTCGACACTCAAACCAAAGCTGACTTTGGCTTTCACCTCTTGGGTCCAATTCATATTTTCCTTGCAGCCATGCTACCTCTGGCTGCCCTGGGCAAATGTCCTCCCAGGACTCCAAGAGATTTTCTGTTTTGACCCCACCCCTTGGGCAGTGCTCTGCTGTTCTCATCCAGCCATGCCACTAGGAACTAGCTATTAAGCCTGGGCTCTAAGGCTCCTGAAGCATCACTTTCCCCCCTGTGGCCTTGCCAGTGCTGGCCATAGCTCTGTAATCCCTGCCCCTTGCCTTACCAGCACCCTCCTACCAGCCTTTGACCCATTTGCAGAGGCTGCGGTGGAGCTGCTGGCTCTGTGTCCCCAGGCCCGCCCTGTACAGCTCAAACTGCCACTTGTAGAGCCCTGGCCAGAACTTGGAAGCTGTTGCTTATTGTGAATGTCTTAGTCTGGAAGAGCAGAGCCTGAGGCAAAAGCCTATATGCTACCACTTAATTGGCAAAAGCAATGCCAGAGAAGCAGAAGTTGGGAGAAAATGGAGTAGGACTGAAAATGAGAGCTGTGTTACTGATCTGACCACTGCTTGCTAGCAAGAATAGCTGATTGATCTTCTGGGACATCTTCAGAGAGAATCCTTATGGGTGACTACCTTTCAGGATGGTCTTGACAGGGGAAGGATTTTATCCATTGGCTCTTCTCTCCTCTTGGTCAATATCTGCCCGAAGGGCAGACTTGCATTTCTAGTTTGCACAAGTAAGTCCAGAAGTGGCCAGCCGACAATCTCATACTTATTTGCAACTCACACCTTAGCAACAATAGAGAAGTTCTGGATGGGAGGTAAGAGGGGTGGGATGTGCCTGTGGATGACTTGAGGGGCTATGCAGTGACATCAATAGTGATACCTGGATCCACAGCTGTGGGGGCTTCACAAGCCACATTAGCACTGCTCAGCCCAGCAGCAGGCAAGTCACAGATCTGGGTGAGAGATAAACTAAATCCCGCTATGTCGGAGCATTTAAATTAAAAATTATAATAAAATATAGCTAACATACAATATTGTATTAGTTTCAGGTGTAGACTGTAGTTATCCAACAATTATATACCTGAAGAAGTGATCTCTAGGATAAGTCCAGCAACCATCTGACACGGAACAACACTGTCACAATGTTATTGACAGTATTCTCTATGCTGTACACCACATCCCCATGACTTAATTGTTTTATGTTTGAACCTCTTAGTCCCATTCATATTTTTCCCTTCCTTTTTTGATTTTTGTTGGAGCGTTTTTAATGTCAGTGCAGCTTGGCTCCTGGAATCGTTTGTATGGCTAGGAAACTTTTTGTCCATTCAAGGGAGCTATTCAGTTTCCCTTTTTAGTTCCCAGGGATGAGCATCAGTCTGAGGGGTCTCTCTTATGTGGGTGAGTTCAACTGAGTGTTCTCTCTAATTGGTTTTCCTAGATAATGCTACAATAGTGAGATACTTCCCAGAGCAAGAGACAGAAGAGCTGTCAGCTGATAAATGTGACATTGATCACATATTGAAGGCCTGTGTCTCTGGAAAGCAGTAGTACTCATGGTCAGATCATGGAGACCTTGTCCAGTCCACTGACAGGCCTGTGAAGACAGGCACTACCTTCTAGGCCATGTTTCAACAGCAGTAAGATGGCCTCCTCTGTGCCCTCCTGGACTGGGAGTGAGTGGTGGCTATTTATATTTATTTTCCTTAACACCTGCTGGATATTCTCCCCTGACCAGGCCTTAAATGAGCCCTGATGGGGAGGTGATCCTGCAGGGACCACAGCACACCACCTGCAGGTCACCCCGGAAAATGCATGTGAAGATTCTGGAGACAGAGTTCTGAGTTCACCTTCTCCTCAACTGGGAAGTTTAGATGATATCAAGAGAAGTCTTTAAAGTTCTAGAGAGGCAGTCCTGTGAGCATACAGATGTTCTTTAGGTTTCGATTATACTGAATTTTTCTAACTTGACTCATCTCTCAGCTGACCTCCTACCAAAAGGTGAGGCTTGATCTGGACCCTGGCTTTAGGTAAGGCATTTAAATAGCCAGGTGCCTTCTTGACTTCTGACCCCTTCCTGGCCTCCCTTGACACAACTTACCTCTATATAGTAAAAATAGACTTTTCAAACTTGAGAGTAGAGAAGACTATACAAATGATGTTTATAACTATTACTATCCAATAAACTAGCGATCTGCATAGCAGTGGGAGTTAGTTGCTCTAAAAGTTACATACTGGATATATTTCCTGGGGGATTGGGGTTTAGGTGGGTGGCCCAGCCCCCCATGACCCAAAAAGTGCTCTGTATCCAAACTTGTTTGCCTCATTTCCAAAAAACTTCCTGGCCAAGCTTTGTTTTGCTGGGAGTTTGTGGGGCATTCAGGCCAGCTCTGGCACCTGAGCTGAGAAGCACCATCGCGGAATACTCACAGCAGCCTTTTACCAGGCAAACCTATCAGACAAAACCTTCCAAGCCTTGCCTCACCCAGCTGTTTGGGGAAGATCGGTGACCTGGGCAAGGGTGGTGTCCTGAGATAGTTTTTCAGACAAGCAAAAACTAAAGGAGTTCATGGCCTGTTACTTTGACATGCCAAGTCCCACATAAAATCAGGCTTCCAACACCACCATGACATGACGTTTATGAACTCACTTCAGAGCTGCTTGCTTTGACCTACTTCTCACTCCACATTATTCTGTTCACAGATTCTCTTGGCTTCTGACCTGGAGACTGACTCACTTTCCTGTTTACAGCCTTACCTCAACCCTCATTCCTAATATTTTTACACAACTTCTCTGTCAATGACTTTGCTTCCCTTTTGACTAGAGTTCAGATTCTCCTCTGGCCAGACACTCTCTGACTATCCTAGGTAAAAATAAGCCAGATCTTACCTGGCCCCTAGGGCACTTGGTCACTTATGTGGCCTCATAAGAGCATTGTACCTGATGGACTTGCCTTTATATGACTGGGGTAGCCTCAGTGTAAGAACAGAATAGGGGAAAAGGAGCTAGGAGGGGAACGGTGCATAAGGCTATTCCTTCATGAATTATTAGCACCATTGATGCAGACTTTAAAATGAACACCAATCATTGTACCCCATGATTTTTAGACTTATTTAATTTCAAAGAGCCACAGGAAGTATTAAGAACCTCTTGAGGCTTTATGAGCCTATTGGGAGCATATTGACTTGATAGTCCTGCTTTGTAGTCCAATTAGAAGTCCAGCTTATTCTATCCACAAATGAATACTTCCTGACAGTAATTCTGCTTTTGTATCTCAATGAACTATTCAGTGAGTATTCAGATAGAATGGAATCAGTCAAGTTTGGAAACACCATGATTGCTAATCTTTTAGTTGGCTATAAACTTAAATATCTCAAAAAAGATTTATTGTGGGGTCTCTTTTCTGCTTATGCCTTCTTCTTTGGGAAATCCCCTTTACCCACAGCCCTGCAAAAGTCATGGACTTGGGTGGCCACGTTCATACCATTTAACCCTTGCCACAGGTGATTGGACTAGTGGTGCTTGACAGTGATATTGTCAGTCCATCATCTGGTCAGCGACCAACCAGGTTATCTTGCTTGAAAATTTGAGCTAGTAGACATAGAGATCATTGTCAGTCATCAGTGGGTGCCAGACTCTTAAGGTCACGTTGAATGAGGTCCTGGGACCATTTATGCTACATAAGCAAGCTGAGGTTGTAAAAGAACAGAAACCATCAATAATCAGGGAAAGCTAGTTTGCAGAGAGGAGGATGCATAAGACAAACAGAGGGCTAAGGGACTACAGGGACTCAGTAAGAGAATGATGAATCACATGATTTCAATCCTGGTGGCTTCTCAGCTCCAGACTTTAAAGGCCTGTCTATACTTCATTTCCTGCCATTGCTATCTTTGAGGCAACTTCTTAGATTCTACAGCAACACTCACCCCTACCACCTGAGATAGTTTTTCAGACAAGGAAAAAGTAAAGGAGTTCATGGCCTGTCCCCTCTTCTTTTTTTGAGATAAGGATTTCTTCTGTTCCTATGGCTAAAAAACCTTCATTAAAACTAACTGCTTCTTAGGTGTTGCTTGCAGAGGCTACAATAGAAAGTTGTAAACTTATACCTTGGTAATTAAACAAAGGGTGGACTATTTTCTAGTTGCTTATTTTAAAGTAGAACTTGATGTCATTGAATGCCATTTACATCCATATTCTTGTTGCTAAACATTTAGGACATTCTGGCTTTCCATCCTTTTCTCATTTGTGATAATAGTATTGGCTTTGTAGGGTGGGTCTTTAGGAACTCAACATTTGTGGAAAAAAAAGGAATGAGATGTAAGCTTACATCAAAGGACAAGATTACCTCTGCTAGTTTATAGGGGTAGACTTTCTGATTATTTGTACCGGAGACATAATCTTGATTGCATTGTCAACAAATTCAGTTCCAAAATAACTGAAGATTTTTATGGCTGGAAAAACTCTAGATATATAGCAATAGGAGGGGTGGCAGGGATGAGGATGAGGTAATCCAGTCTGTGATCCATCTCTAGCAATTACAAGTGTGCCTCTTCATCAGATTTAGCTCCTACACCAAACTTGTATTTATCTAGGTGGAAAAGAGTAAACAGTGGGCATCCTGGGAACTGGGGTTGGATTTTTTTTTTTTTTCTGAAATGAACTGAAAGAGAGGGCACTATGGAAGTTTGCATGAGATACTAAAGAAATCTGGGTAATAAAATCCAAAGTTAAGTAAAATACTCTACAGGAAGAGTTTTTTTTGTTTGTTTTGTTTTTTAAATCTGAGAGAGTAGACAGAAAAATGAATGTCAGTTGGGAAAAGGATATTTAGAGAATGGTAGAGAGAGAGCTCATTTATAGTGAGAGGCTATGTTACCTAGTAGTTGGGCCCATACGATCTGGACCCAGACTACCTAGATTCAAATCCCAGGTCCACCACTTAGCTATATGGCCATAGAAAGGTTACTTAATTTCTCAGTTTCTTCATTTATTAAGCAGAAGTAGCAATAGTAATTACCTCGTAGATTTGCTGTGAAGATTAAAAGAATTGATACATGTAATATGCATAGAGCAGTATCTAGCCCAGAGGAGGTGCTTAATAAATGCTAGTTATTACTATTGTGTAAGATGTCACCTGGTGTGCCAACAAGACCAGCAAAATGCAGAAGAACTAAAGCTACAGATGTTCTATATTCTTTTCCTGATGAGAAAATTCAATACATTTACTATTTGACTGTGGAACGTGTGTGTTTTGGCTAGAACAAGAAAGAAGATCCATAAAAAGGCTACTAAGATGAAGATGGGAAGAGAGAGGCTTTCGTATAAGGAGAGAAAATAGATTGGGCTCTAGTCTGGAAAAATGAAGACTGAGATGCACTATGATGAATTTTATGAAGGACAGGAATAGCATGAATAATAACTTCTTTATGAAATACTGGAAAATTAGAACTGGCATGAAAGACAAATACTTTGAGGTGAATACTTGAACAGATGGTTACTTCACTGTGATTGCACAAAGCCATTCAGTTATGGAGCTCACCAGCTCAGGAGTTACAAAGCAATTTGGATGAAGGGTATGTGTCATGGTCCCTTAGCTGTCGAGGTTAGTTAAGGATGTTTGTGATAGAGCCCTCGTTTAGTCTAGTTCAGAATTTGTAAATAACTTATATTAATGTAGTATCTAGCTACTTTAAAATACTCAGCAACATTAATTCATTCTATTACTACAACAGTAATTTACTAAGTTTATACTATAGTCAAGGCTCTGCAGGGAATCCAAAGATGAGAAAGATGACTCATATTGAAGGTTTTGCTCTGTGTTGCCACTCAGAAAACACTATAATTAAATTAATTTAAATTGAAGGCTTAATATAGTTGGTTAACTTTTACTTATAATGTTTTCAAACCAGAGGATTTTTAGTTATTTTTTGAATTAATAATTAGTATTTTGAAGAAATTAAAGAAAAAAGTTCACTTTTTGTTAGTGTCTTGTTTTCATAACTTTTACTCAAAACATTCTATATTTTTTTTATTTTTAGAGTAAATATTCATAAAAAGCCATTTTAGAGCTAAAAGTTAATTTAGAGATCATCTTCAGTTCCTCATTTCGCAGCAGGAGACAGGTCTCTTAGATGACATGCAAAGGTGGCAGAACTTGAACCCAAGCCCAAGTTCTAGTCTTCTGTGTTTTCTTTCCCATCAGTCTGCTTCCTCAGAGGATCAGGGTGATTGCATGGTAGGTAAGCTTATTTCTGTGTACACACAAACTCAAATGTGTTGTACTTCATCTTGGAGTACCCAGAAGCAGATTTACTGCGAAGCCAGTGAAGCTGAAGCATCAAGATGCCCCTCACTTGTATGAGCCTTGAGTGGGGAAAGGAAGCCAGGTTGCAATCAGGAAATATTTCTGCTTAAGCACTGCTGCTAAATGCCCTAAAGAAATAATATGAGGATAGACTCAACTTTCTAAGGCTCCAGTCATTTGTCGTGATTTTTTACATTCTAAAAAAAACTCCTCACTTCTGTATTTATTTTCTATTTGTAAATGTGTGTGTGTGTGTGTGTGTGTGTATGTGTGTGTGTGTATGAAAAGAAGTGTCCTACCCCTGCTCCAAGATTATATAAATTTTAGGCTCCATAAAACCTGGATCTGCTTCTGATGCCTAAAGATATAATCAGTTGGGAATTTCATTTTAATATTTCTGATTTTTATTTTTAAATTAAGTTTATGAAACAATTTGAATGCATTTAAATTGCTTTTATTTTTATATTTTAAGTTAATTTAAAATTTTATTATAATAATAAAATCGAGAAAAAGTTGTGTTCAAATGTTTTAAAAGTGGAAGCTCCTTGCCCCTTCCTTCCATACTTCTTAGTTTTGCTCTCTAGACTCAACCACTTTTAATTCCTTTAGATTTTTTCCTGTTTACCTCTATATTGTTTCTTAATAATTTACTTTATTGATCAGTTTTATACCAATTTAAAGTGATGTAAAGTTTTAAATAAAAAATACAATGGTATATTATTTACCTATTATATATTGACTTCCTGTGATGGTAGCTAAAGATTTAATTTTATTAATTCAGACACCCCTTTTTTCTCTTCCTATTTCCCCAAAATAGTTAAATCACAATTTTTGGTTACCTCAGTTACTACTATTCATATTACAATGACTGTGGAAATATTTTTTACAGCAAAAGCAAATAGTGCTATATGGCATCCTTTCTTGTTTGTTTGTTCTAGAGTTAATAATGATCTTTTTCTGCTTAATTTTCTGTGTTATATATTTGAAACACTACCTTTTCTTTCTTTTCATATAGCTTTTTGTTCACTGAGTTCTTTTGTTTTTGCTTTTACTTAATTTTCTCTGTACCCTGCCAAATATATCATCAGAACTGCCAAACATCTATCTTATCAATATTACTTGTGGGAGTGGTGAAACATATTAGATAAAATACAACTCTTTCACCTCCTCACCCTTTTCCCCCCAGAGACCTCCTTCTGTAATTCTTCATCCTCCTGCTCCAGGATGGATGGATTTTTTCTAATGTCTGGAAATTTCATATGATAAGCTTTTAGTGAGGATGTTTGATAAGAATGAAGCTCAGTGGGTTCTTTCTAAATCCTAGGGAATTGTCAACTTATTTTAAGCAATTTTACATAAGCAGGTTTTGAAAGTGTATTCTAAGTATCTAGTACCATAAAAGGACAGACAGCTTTCATTTTTTAGCTGACTAGGTTTACAGAGTAGAGTGAAGGGAGTGCTCCTAATAAAATGGATAAAGTACCACAACTAGATGCCTGAAATGTCTAGTGATTAAAAGCAGGATTTGCTAACATATAATTTAACTCCTATTTTTCTGACGTGTGTTAACCTTAGGGTGAATTATATGAATTTTGAATCCCAGATAATTATTAAGAATACATTCCCAGACAATTTCTTGTTATTTTTAAACTTATAAGGGCACTTGCCACTATGAAACCAGTTTTTAATTTATAGAAGTTAAATATAATTTAAGACACATGATATATTTTAAAAGCATGATACAAAATTTGTTTTGCATACTATTTTTCGTTAGTTGCATTAGAAGCATTTCACAATAATGGGGAATTAACTATACTAGTACCAATAATAGCTCCCCCCAATACTTTATATATGCAGAATATTTGGTTAATTCTTATTGTGTACTACAAAGTAGGCCAATGGCATTTTTTTTTTTTTTTACTTAAGTAGAAATTAAGCCATTGCTGTTAATGATTAGGTTATCATATGGAGGATTTTTTGTTATCAGATAATTTATCACAGTGTAAAGGAGAATTTGTGTTTTCTTAGATAATCCAATATGTAAATCAGGGATGGTGCTGATTCTTTAGAGAAGGAAAAGATTATTTTCAGTGTGTTTCTGTGTATTTTAATCCCATTTATTTTTGAGATTGTTGCGATTCAAGTGGCATGCTTTTCGTAACCCTATACTTTCATTTGATTTATTTTCTGAGAACATCACTGGAAGAAAAAGATTTTGAAATCCATAATATCTTGGTGGAAACACTCAATCCTGATAACCTTTACAAGCAGAGATTAAATGTGTTTGATCAAGTCCTCCTCCCAGAATACACTGCTATTGGAATGCCCCTGGCCTCTGTCTAGGCATGTAGCTTTAAAGCAACTACACATCTCAGGATGCACCACCCTTTCACCCTTCCTTTTCTGTCTTCAGTGGTATTGTCTGTTGAAAGTTGTGGACAGACATAGGAGTGGTGAATCCCTGGGGGCAAGTGTAGTCTACCCTGTTTGCCTGAGATTTTTTTTCCTGTTAAGAAATTGGATGGTGATGCGATTCACACTGAGGAGTGGTAGGAACAGAGAAATACCTACTGGAGATTATGGCAGGATTCCTGGCTGTTTATCAAAGAGTTCGTTGCTTACTTCCTGCTTGATGTTCCAAGACTTATAAAACTGAAGGTGCTTTTCTAATATCTCTATTTTAGCTCAAGTTACTTCTATGCAGAGAGAGAGTATTGGTTAATTTTGTGCAGTAATTCATTTCCATTGGTGTTGTGGGACCTTTTCCTGGATTTTAGCATATGTGATTGGTTCTAAACTTATTCTCTAAGAGTGCTGTACATTTCTCCTGCAATTCTGGATTCTTTAAAATGAATGATTTTGCTGAGTGTTTTACAGAAGGGGTTTCTGGGCACTTGCATTTATACTTTATTACTGGAAGCTTACCAAAAATAAATGTTTACTCAGTCAATTGACTATGAAAATTTTTGGTTTGTTTCATCAGTTAGATTCAACATCAGGTCTCTCTGAGGAACAGTTAAGGTGTCTTCTGGATGAATGCACATTCAAACAAAAACCCGTGATTCAACTTTCTTCAAAAAGAGAAAAGAAGGACATTGAGAATATTATGCCTGAATCCCCCCTGTTCTCCAGATCTATCCTCTCTGAGTTACCAACTGTGTCAGAAACAGAGGTCAGAAGCACCAAGATGGAAGATGCAAATATGCATGAAAATGCAGAATGTAAAACATCTACAGGCTACTATATCACCAAAGCATTGACTGGGCATTACATGTCTCAAGCTCTTGTCATCGAAGCTGAGAATATGAAATACCTCCAATTTTCCAAGGATGAGGTTTTTAGTGATACAGAAGACTATTTTATGTCAAAGACTCTTGGCATTGGAAGACTGAAAAGGCCTTCTTTCTTGGATGATCCACTGTATGGCATTGATGTGAACCTTTCATCCGAAGACCAACATCTGAAACTCAGCTTTTCAGAGAAATCAAAAACAGGTAAAGCTTGAGAGTATGTGTTTTGGTGAATAATTCTTACTAAACATCTCAATATAAAAGTATTATAGTTTAAAGTAGAGTAGGATAAGGAGGTATGTTTGTGAGTTACAGATGACATCGATTAAGAGCATGTAAACATAAGAATATGTTCATCAATGTATGTATGAGATCAAGGTTAAGATTAGTACTCTTATGAAATATATTATTAATGATAATGTATTTTTAAAAATTGGTATAAAATTGGTATATGATATTATATAAATTTCAAATGTACAATGCTATAATTTGACATCTGTATCTACTTCAAAGTGATTACCACCAAAAGTCTGGTTACCATCCTTCACCATACAATTGACCTTCTTTACTCATTTCACCTACCCCCAATCACCTTCCCCTCTGGCAACCACCAGTCGGTTTTGTGTATCTATGAGTTTGTTTTTGTTTTATTCGTTCATTTGTTTCTTTTTTTTTCTTTAAATTACACATATGAGTGAAATTATATGGTATTTGTCTTTCTCCATTGGACTTCTTTTTCTTAATACCTTTGAAGTCCATCGATGTCATCACAAATGTCAAGATTCCATTCTTGTTTATGGCTGAGTAGTATTACAGTAATATGTGTATGTGTATATGTGTATGTCTGCATATATGTATACACATACATATATACATATATGTATAAATAAAAATGATATGATATGTGTGTGTATATGTATATGTATGCACACACAAATATCACATCATTTTTATTCATTCATTGTTGGACACTTAGATTAACACATATTCTTGATGGTTATTAAGAAATCAATGTTAATTTCAGAGAAAAAGAGAAATTAGTTTGAATAGATATAAGAATTTGAATAGATTTGCTTAGTATTTCAGCTTCCAAACTTCAATGATGAAAATTTGTTCTAAGGAATGAATTTGTAAAATGCCATTTATTCTTGCGATTTTATGAGTTTCTGTATGCAGATTTCCCATCTCAGCTACTTGTATACTCTCAGGTAGTTCGTCTTAATCCAATGTTGCATCTTACAATGGTACAGTGATACAGGATGTGAATACTATGGGCATTTTTGACATAAACAAATTTCAATTATTTATCAATGTTAGAGGTCTAACATAGTCTGTATTTGGTGAATCTATTTAAATAGCTTCAACTTTTCCTCTAATATAGATTAAATAAATTATCTGTCAAATCTATATCTACCTATTACTTATCAAATCTATTAATTCTGAAGTAACTCATCAGTCCTGTATTTCTACCTGCTTGCAAGGCAAGTTCATCTGGATATGGCCTTAAACTGATTTCCTCATCTTTCTTTTAACTCGGATTTTCGTCTTGACCTCTGTTTCCTCAACACTCAAGCTCAAAATCTGCATCATCATAGCATCTTCTCTCTCCCTTACTTTCCACTTTCAATCTTCAAACATTGTTTGTCTCCTCCTGCAGCATCTCCCATGTCCATCCCTTCCTTGCACTTCCTACTACCTCAACTGGACCAATGCGATAACCCTCTGTCAGACTTCCCTGCCTCTGGTCTCTTCCCTTCCTCTTGTCATTGTCAACCACCACTAAACTAATTTACCCAAAGAACAGCTTTGATATCCACCCTTCCCAAATCAAAAAGCTTCTATGGCTCTCCACTGCCTATTGAATGAAATCTGAATTCTTTCACTTGCTGTTCAAGGCCTTCACAATGTGACCTGAAGTTCTCTTCCTAATCAATCTCTGACTAGTCTCTAGATGTTCTTCAGGTTATAGCTGATCTGGTCTCAGAATTTCCTGTGTTCCTCAGGAATGCCCAGGTACCCCTTCAACTCTGAATGTAACCTTTCCTGGTCCCTTCTTTTAAACATTTTCTTCTCCTGTGAATGTCCCAGAGCACTGGTCCCCTATCATATCATTTTACACACACTGTCTTACCTTGTTATGCACACAGATATCTTCTCTTCCTCAAAATTGTGTGACCTCTTTGAGGACAGAGATCCTGTTTTCTGATTCATTGTTACATTTTCTATCATATGCAAAGTGCTGCCTTAAACCAAGGGCCTATTTAATAAATAAAATAATTTAAATTATCCAGTTTTAGAATAATATACTGAAAATATGGTTTACGTTTGTTCTTCACATTATGAACTAAAGCGGTGGTATCACAAAGAATTATGCCAGCCTCACATTCTATATAGATCTTGAGCTTTTTTAAAAATGAAATTTTACAAACTATAAAGTTTTTATTCAGTAGCATAATTCACTTACAACATGTAATTCAGTAGGATGGGTGTGGTCTGCCTTCCCCCATTAAAGATCTTCATTTAATAAACTAAAGAACAAAATACAAAAACTTTGTTCAGCTCTAAAATTTTAGTATTTTCTTTCTTCTTGGACAAAAGGTTTTTATTAGAGAGAGAATATCTGCATCACCTCTTTGTTTACTCCAGTCAAACTTACTTAATTGAATGTATATGGGGCCTCATTCCCATATAGGATCATTCCCATATGGGATCAGTGTTGTCTGTGTGTGTGTGTGTGTGTGAGGGGGGGTGCTTTAGAATAGCATTTTTGCTAAGAAATTACTTTACTTCCATGTGAATGTGTGTCACACTGATGTATATCTATTGCTGAGCAGAACATGACAAGATGAAATGAACTAAAATTTAATGTGACAATGGAAAGAAGCTATGGTGACTTATTTCTAACTCCACAGAACTTGCCTCTGATGGTACCAGATAATCTGAATGTATGATTGTAACAACCTTGTGTCTGGAGGATTAAGATGGCATAGATGTGAATATGTGCACCATATTTTATTTTCTATTTATTACATAACAAACCTTAAGGAATAGGTCCTACATTCTCATTTCGAGTGTGTTAGCATATCTAAACTTAGAGTTTTTATTTTACTAACCTCAGCATTTATGATTATTAAAATAACTTGCTAATAAATTTTATTCTAAACTACTAAACTGTACATTATGTACTTTCTACAAAAGTGTACACCAAAACCAAATGCTAAACCAGTTTTCTGGGCAAAAGCCCTTTAAAGATGAAATGGTAATGGGGAGTTTCAGTGTGTTCATCTGTTACATTATATCATGGCTCTTTCTTGGGAAATAGATACACGTGAATGTAATTCACAGTAGATTTCTATAAGCAGAAAAGAAATAAATACCATTTAACATTTTCTCTTTCAATAACAAATTATTGGTATGTAGTTTTCTTTTCCTTGATGCAAAGTCTGTTACGTGTTAAAATTCTGCTTCTAAAATGCAGAGTCAGATAATACTTCAAAGGAGAACCAAACCTAATGGCACAGAGGACCAATTTAAATTATGGTATTGAAAAATAAGGTTTTACTTCACAGCTATATTAAGTTTCCACTGTGAAGTACATCATATTTCATGTTTGTACATTAAGTTTAATGGTAACTACTGTTATTTGACTTTCTGGATACAAGGTTCAGTAAATTCAGGGTAGTACTCACTGTTGGAGTTCTAGGGGATCAAAAATAGCACCTTCTTTTTCCCACCCAGATCAGAACTAACTCAGAGAGAGGTGGGTCCCAGCGAATGGAGATCAAAGAGATCAGCTTTATTGCTGATGAAATGTAGGGGATTGTTGTGACTTGAGTAGGCAGCCAGTTTTCCTAATGCTGCGCCACCAAAGTAAACTTACACATCCAGTCACTGGCAGAAGCGAAAAATCTCAAGTCCCACCTGTGGAGACCTGTTCATGTGGAACTAATAGTATGGAGGAGCAAAGAAGCACACTTGGAGGGGGTGCTGACTCCCTTGGAGGAAGGGGCTGCCCTGAGTGTGCCATTTCTTCCTCTAAACTCACCAATCAAAATAACTGGCTCTTCTTCCCACTGGGAGAGTATTGAGGGGTAGAGTGAGGTCAGATG
This sequence comes from Cynopterus sphinx, assembly GCA_030015415.1. Taxonomy (NCBI): domain Eukaryota; kingdom Metazoa; phylum Chordata; class Mammalia; order Chiroptera; family Pteropodidae; genus Cynopterus; species Cynopterus sphinx. Next base: position 85,940,608 of record CM057384.1, on the reverse strand, counting down.
CCTCCCACTATAAGTTCCTCCACATGGGAGCATGAGGCAAATGAGAAGTAAGTGTTCCTTGGTACCGTTTAACCTCAGAACCACTGCTGTGTACGCTAGCACTTGAGAAGGAAAATGCTTCAGGTCATTGGTCAGTATATTATTTAGTCAAATGATCTTATGCCAGATTACTTTCTAGATCATACAAAAAGGCATGTATGCATTTACAGTATTCTTTTTTTGACACAAAACATTTGAATGACTTATTAACAGAAATTCATATAATAAAGAGTAAAACATAAATAAACAAGTAACAAAAATAAAATAGAATAGGGCAAAAAAGGTTACAAAGTTATGCAGTAAAGGAGCCAGTACTATATTAATTCCTCAAGGAAAACAGTGCAATTTCCCATAGGATCCATTTAGTGAATAGTGTTCTTAAAAATACTATCACAAATACCAAAGTGAGTTGGGTGAGGTTGTTTTAAAAATAACATCCCTAAAGGAAAACTAGAGTGACCAACTGTTTTGGTTTGCTTAGGAGTGTCCTGGTTTTACCTTGGAATGTCCCTTGTCCCAGGAAACCCTCACTCCCTGGCAAACTAGGGTGGTTGTTGCTCTAAATTGAAACAGAACACAGAAAAATTACCCAAAGGGCAAAGCTAACAGTCTAGGCTTGAACCTAGACGAGCAGAGCGGTGCCTGGTTTGCCTATCCACTGGCACGATCTGGCTTGGTGGTTAGGAGTGTGGGCTCTGGGTAAGGCATACCTGAGTTTGAATCCTTGCTCTGATACTGGCAGGTGATCTTAGGCAAATTACTTAATCTCGCTCTCCTCTACACTTTGGTTTCATTATAAGTAAGGTGGCTTAATATTTACCCTATAGGGTTGTAATAAGAGCAAATGAGAAAATTTACATAAAATGATTAGGTCAGTGAGTAGACTTCTTTGGCTTACATGGTATTTAATGTGTAATCAGGAGATTTCCTGCAAATATCTGGATTTCTGACTTTTCTGACAAATCAGCAGATCCTTCCACCAATGAGGGAAGCTGAGTAGCAGATGTTCCTTTTGAAGGGGCATGTACTCTCCAGGAAGATATGGTCCGCATCTGGCCCTTTCTCCTTTATGGGCTTGGCCCTTTGGAACCCTGTGAGCATTATTCCTAACCAGGGTGAGCATCGGGGTCATCTGGGGAGTTTTTTGCTTGTTTTATATCTATGTCAAAGGCCTTAGCCAGACTTACTGAAATCAGAATTCCTGGTATGGAACGTTCAGCCTGTCAGATTAATGCAAACCACAAGATTTTGCTGTGAATATTTGAGAAATATGGGTGTCAGTTTAGATGTAAGAAAGCTAATTATGTTATCCTATTGTGGTCCTCAGATAGAACAAATTCTATCAAAAATGGCAACTATACAATTTGAATATACCTCATATTGAAATTTTTTCCATCAAAGTTTTATTTGATTCTAACTTGCTCAATGAAGGCTGGTTGCAGGTGGACTGACTTTTGTCAATGCTGTTGTGGTGGTTTGAAGGGGACATGTGTTAATATATGTTATTACTCATACCTTTCAAAGAAAGTAGGTTGTATTGAGAAAGTTTTCTTTGTCCTAATATAGTCTTACTGGTTTGCAATGGAGCAGTGAAATTCAAAAAATAGTAATGCTATTAGCTGATTTTTTCCTTTTAGAAATGTTTTGGCTTGCTCTTAGGGCAATACTTAACGTGTTGCTTTGATGGAGTGTTTCTCTCAGTGTGTGCCTTCAGGCCTCCCTATTAGTATTTGTTAAATTACTTTTCCAAGGCTGCTAATTCCTTCTTAGATGCTCTTAGTAACTTAATCCTCATCCAAAGTTTATTTGATCAAAATATCAGAGCTGCCGTATTAGAAATTTCCAGCATTCCTTTTATATATATAACATTAGTACATAGTAAGTTTACATTTGATGACTTTATCTTTTCAAGTTATTTTTAAACTAATTTTCTTTAGTCTAATTCTTCTTGAGATAGACTGTTCATGTACATATTTGCCACTTATTTTTCTCTATGTATAAATTACCATTTTCTCATTTTGATAGCAGTGTGAACAGTGGCATATTGGAGAATTTTAATATTTAATATACTTGTCACTTTATCAGTTATTGAGAACTTCTGATTCCATTGCTTCATTCAAATTGGGTAAAATGAAAAGTTACTGAAGATCATCTGACTAGACCAGCAGTATTGTCATTATCTGGGATCTTATTAGAAATGAGGAGTCCCAGGCCCTGCTCCAGATCTGTTGTATGAGTCTAATTTTAACAAGATGCCCTCACCAGGTGATTTGTATGCAGGTTAAAGTGTGAAAAGCTCTAGACTAGATATAGTTTACTAGTCACTCTACTTTAGGATTGTAAAAAATATTAGCATATGTGGTGGTAGTGAAAATATCAAAAGGTATCTTTTTTCCTGTCTGCTCAATCCCTGCATTTTTTCATTTTGATGAAAAAACTACCTTAAATTTCATTCTGATGAAGATACTACCTCTCCAGATTGTCTTCTCTCTTCAGCCATCACCTTGTCCTTTTGGGCAACCTTCCCCTTTAGCCACTGAGAGCAAGCATGTCCTAACTTGAATTCTCTACTCTTTTATGATTAATATTTTACTTAGAGACACATATAGCCGGTATGGGATCATTTATGCTTTGTATATTTGTAATTTTAGGTATTCCTGCTTAGGATCTACCTCAAATCTTTCTGACAATTTAGGCTGTACTGAGTCCATTCCTTAGGCAGCTCTTCTCACTTCTGGTTGCACGTTAGAATCACCTGATCAGATTTAAAACGGATGAATATGTTGATTAATTAAATAAATTGCTAAGGTTTGACTCATCAGTATTTAAGTCACTTTCTGAGAGTGGGGTCTGGGTGATTCTGTTATGTAACCATACTTCAGTGTCACTGCCCTTGATTCTTTGTCTTATTAAGAACATTATTTTGGAATATAAAATGAGTAGGACATAATCACTACTCTGAATTATTTCATAGTCTGTTGATGAAGGCAGGCACTTAAGCAGATAGTCACAGTAGGGTGGGACAACTATAATAAGAGTTTCAGGACAAAGTACATGGCAACACTGCAGAGGCAATGATGAAAACTGTGGAGATGGGTAGATGGGGAGGTGGTATTCAAGTTACGCCTCCAAGGATGAGTGGTCCTTTTCTTGGCGGGCAAGGAGAACACTCTAGATGGCAGGAATAGCACTTATGAAGGCATGAGGTCATGGTCTCATCATTCCTCACCTTAGGGGAGGTCTGCTTCATATTCATCCCACCTTCCTCTACATCTTGTTTAATATTTCTTCTCTATGGGTTGACAATATCACTACATTTTTCACTTTACTCTCTGCAACTACAATCATTTACCCTGAATTGTTAGGTTGATTTCTTTTTAAATAACAGCTTTGTTGACATATATTTTATATACCTATATTAGATTCCTGTGGTTGCCAGAACAAATTATCACAACAGAAATTTATTATTTCACGGTTTTGGAGGCCCAGAGTTGAAATCAAGGTGTCAGCAAGGCCACACTCTGCTTGAAGGCTCTAGAGAATGCTTTTTTCTTCCCGTTTCTCAGGCTGTTGACATTCTTTGGTTTCCTGCTTTGTGGTCACATCACTCTGATCTCTGCCTGTCTTCATATTGCCTTTTTCTCTGTGTGTCTCGAATCTCCTCCCTCTGTTCTTATAAGGAAATTTTTTATTGAATATAGGGCCTTCCTGGATAATCCAGGATGATGATCTTAAGACCCTTAGCTTAATTACCTCTGCTAAGACCCTTGTTCCAGGTAAGGTAACTTTCATAGGTTCTAAGGATTAGGATGTGGACATAACTTTTTTTGAGCAACTGTTCAACAATACTATCCAAGTCAGTGGTTTTTAGTATATTCACAGAATTATGTGTTCTTCAAAACTATCTATTTTACATTTTATTCACCCCTAAAACAAACACTGTACCCATTAGCAATCACTCCCCATTTTCTTCAACCTTTTAGCCTCAAGCAATCACTAATCTACCTTCTGTCTCTCCTGATCTGGCCATTTCTTATAAATGGAATCATGTACCATAGGTGGCTGTTGTTTCTGCTTACATTTAATTAACATAATGTTTTCAAGGTTCAGCCATGTTGTAGCATGTATTAGTACTCCATTCCTTTTTATTGTTGAATAATATTCTGTTGTATGGATATGCCATACACATTTTATTTATCCATTCATTAATTGATGGACATTTGGGTTGTTAAAACTCCTTCACTGTTATATGTAATGCTGCTATGAATATTGGTGTATGGATTTTGGGTGGATGTATGTTTTCATTTCCTTTGGGCATGTATGTAGGAGTAGAATTGCTGGATTTATGGTAACTGCCAGACTGTTTTGCAAAGCAGCTGCACCATTTTAGATTCTCACTAGCAGCGTACGAAGGTTTCACTTCCTCCTGATTCTTTTTTATTGTTTTTTATTTGGTTCTGTTGTCAATACTGCCTTTTCTGATAACCTTCTCACTAATGTTGGTAGAATATTTCCATTTCACTTTTGTGTCATAATCTTTTTCTCACATTGAAGAAATGAAAGGTGATCTGTTCTTATCTACTCTAAATATGTTATTTATTTTTGGTTTCATCCTACCTCTCAGACTTAGTTCAAAGCAAAAAAAAAATTTTTTTTGATGTCTGTCTCCAAATCCATAACCATTTTAGCTTTCAAAACACAAAACGTTCTCCCTTGGCTGAAAGCTTAATGAAGGCAGGTGCCTTATCTTTCATTTTTTCTTGTAAACTTTGTATTAGCTTATGATGACTGTCCAATAAATATTAAGAATGTGGTTATTGTCTCATGTGTAAAAGGATTTAATGTTTTCTAGGCTGAATGATTTTTCTTAATTATGTACACATTCCTTATTGCCTACCAACTTTGTTTTTCATATGCAGATGAACAAGAGATAGAAGATGTGACAGAAGAATGTAAAGAATCTTAAGCAAAGAATCTTAAGCCAAGGCTGGGGTGTGCTTTAAGAAAGTTGGTAAATTAAGTTAATTTATACTTTTTCTGATTCTTTGAATTCAGTGAATGCATTGTAGAGACCATTCTTCAAATGATTTTAATATTGGGATTCTTTCCGGATTGTATTTCATTGATATTATTGTTCAATGATTTTCTTCATTGAAATTCCTGAGAAACTTGTTTTTTATTACTAATCTTGCAACATAAGGAATATATTATAGAAACCAACATTTTATGTATCTGTATTTTAAAACTGGTTGAAGTGCTATGATTGTTTTGTATTTGACTTTATATGTTACAACTTTACTGTGATTCAGACAAATTTAATCACTATGTATTTTTGTTTGGCCTGGGTTTTTCCTTTTTTTCCTTCTCTCTCATGCCTGTTAAGTAAGTACAACTTGCCATGGAAAGAAATGAATTTTCTCAATAAAGCAAAGTTCGAATAGCTTTTACTCTCTTATTAGCAACGATGCCTTTCTTAAGGAGGAGTTTGAATTATTTGATATATTACTTTCGATTTGCTATCTTTGAGAGTTTGCCTTTTAGAATGCAGCAAATAAAGATCAGCTACTTTGAAAAATTCTGTGGTACTAAGAGAGGTTTGTCTAGTTACAAGTCAGTAAGCTGGATTCATGAGAAAATTTCATGTCAACACTGCATATGATGAACTGGTATTAGAACTAGATGTGCAATTTATTTTTGATTAAAAAAAGAGCTGGCTATTATGCTGCCTTTAATGAAATTTGGAGTAGTATATATGTATTAGTGTATATGCGTTATTATTTTTCGTTTGCACATTTTCATCAATTAATATTGGATACTGTTAGTGATTGCCTACATCAAATTTCCTTGACTTTTAGAATGAAGAATTCTGAAGCTACTATTTGCAGAGAAATCAATAAGCAATTTCTTTTTTGTGCCTCCTCTTTCAGTTTACTTTAAAATAGCAACGATTCATGTTCATGTCTGTGCTACAATGTAATTTATCTTGATGCTCAGAAGTTTGCTGTGGGGTGCCAGTAGAAGTTAAAAGTCATGGTTTTAAACTCTCATAGGAATGACATGTGTTGTAGGGTTTGGGTCAGAACAGTCAGAGGGGAGAGGAGATATGGGTAGGACTTTGGAGTAGCTACAGAGAGGAGCCATTTTTGCCCATCAGCCTTTCAAAAGAGCTCAGCTTTCTAAACCCCTGTGCTTGTGCTATTCAGGGTGTGTGTGTGTGTGTGTGTGTGTGTGTGTGTGTGTGTGTGTGAAAGAGAGAGAGAGAGATAGGGGAGAGAGAGAGAGAGAGAGAGAGAGAGAGAGAGAGAGAGAGAGAGAGAGAGAGAGAGAGATGACTGGAGAGGTGGAGAGAGCTTCTTGCTTTATAATGTGTTTCTGCAAATGGTATTTGGGACATGGTGAGACTTTATGTTTCAGGAGTTGAAGAGAGCGGAAGGAAAATAGAATGATCCTAAGTGACAAATTGTACCATTAAAAGAGATGACACCATTCCATAGCATGTCAACTGAAGTTTCCTCTAACAAGGACTGGTAAACTGAATTTATAATTCAACATGAAGGCTTCAGATTAAAGAAGAAATGATACTTTGATAGGGAGAGGAATTGTTCTTATTAAAAATCAGTATTTATTTTGATATTCCCTTTGGACCTAGTGATAGAACAAGATAGAGATGAAAAACTAAGAAAGAACACGAGCTTATTCATTTTAAGAATGAATTTAGGATTTTAAAATTTGAGATTTGTGGACTTAAGACTTCTCAAGAGGGCTATTGGCATCATTTTTATTGTGAATCTTCACAGGGCCAGAAGTTAATGCCCTTTAATCCATCTCTCTCTGAAACACACCAACAGTTGCAGGAAAAAAAAGCTAAGCGACTTGATGTGATGCTTTTAATTTTTTCCCATATTACAGAATTTAATAAACAGTCCTCTTTAAAAATATATAATTAGGAAGCAAGTTAAAAATAGCAAGACAAAGAAAAAGTACAGGGTGGAATATTTAGGAGAAACAGGTCATAAAATAAAGTAGAAGTAGGATTTGGAGAACAATTACAATGTTTCTCTAAGAAAGGAAAGAAGATATTTCATGGAAATAGTATAATTCTCAGCAATAAAGTTAACAAAGTTTCAACATTGCAGAAATTAAAAAGTCAGTTATGTTGTAATTAGCAGAATGAAAGATAAGGCCTAGAAAAATAAACTGGGTATGCTGCATACCTAAAATAGAATTTATTTTAAGGAGAATTAAAATGTTTTAAAGTTTTAAATTACAGTTGATATACAACATTATACTAGTTTCAGATATGCAACATAGTGATTAGACATTTATATAACTTAAATGATCACTCCAATAAATCTAGGACCCATCTGACAACATACAAAGTTATTTAAAAGATCATTCACTCTATTCCCTATCCTGTACTTTATACCCCCATGGCTATTTTTATAACTGACAATTTGTACTTCTTAATCCTTCACTTTTTTCACCCATCTTCCCAACTCCCCTTCTATCTGGCACCCATCAATTTGTTCTTTTTAAGTATGAACGTGGTTTCATTTTTCCCCCTTCTGTTTTCCTTGCATGAGGAGACATCCCCAAAATAATATTACTAAGAGCAAGGTCACAATGTTAAATGCGTATGTTTTATTCTAGGAGTTTTATGATTGTGGGTCTTAGCATTTAAGTCTTTCATCCATTTTGAGTTTATTCTTATATTAGTGGTGTAAGAAAGTAATCCAGTTATATTCATTTGCATGTATCTGTCCAGTTTTCCCAACACTATTTATTGAAGAGACTGTCTTTATTCCATTGTAAATTCCTGCCTCTTTTTTTGTAGACTAAATGACCATATAGGGGTGGGTTTATTTTTTGAGTCTCTATTCTGTTCCATTGATCTGTGTGTCTGTTTTTATGCTAGTACCATGCTGTTTTGATTACTATAGCCTTGTAGTATAGTTTGATGTCAGGTATTGTGATACCTCCAACTTTGTTCTTCTTTCTCAAGATTGCTGTGATTATTCAGGGTCTTTTGTGATTCCATATAATTTTGAGATTATTCTAGTTCTGTGAAAAATGCCATTGGTATTTTGATAAGGATTGCATTGAATCTATAGATTCATTTGGGTAATTTGGACATTTTTATGATATCAGTTCTTCCTATCCTTGAGAATGATATATCCTTTCATTTATTTGTATCTTCTTCAATTTCTTTCTTCAGTGTCTTATAGTTTTCTGAGTACAGATCTTTTACCTCTGTGGTTAAATTGATTGCTAGGTTTTTTATTCTTTTTGATGCTATTTGTGGGATTGTTTTCTTAATCACTCTTTCAGTTCATTTTTGGCGTATAAAAATGCAACTGATTTTTGCATATTAATTTTGTATCCTGTTACTTAATTTATTAGTTCTAGTAGTTTTTTGATTGATTCTTTAGGTTTTTTTTTTCTATACGATATCGTGACATCTGCAAATGACAGTTTTGTTTATTCCTTCCCTCTTTGGATGCTTTTTATTTCTTGTTTGATTGCTGTTGCTGGGACTTCCAGTTTATTGTTGAATAAAAGTAGTAAAAGTGGACATCCTTGTCTTGTTCCTGATTTTAAAGGATAAGTTCTCAGCTTTTCACCATTGAGTACAATGTTAGCTGTGTGTTTGTTATATATGGCTTTTATTTCATTGAGGTTATGTTACCTTTATCCCCATTTTGCTGAGAGTTTTTAGCATAAATGAATATTGATTTTTGTCAAATGCTTTTTGTGAAACTGTTGATTTGATGATATGATTTTTATCTTTCATTTTGTTTATGTGTCACGTTAATTGACTTGTGAATATTGAACCAACTTTACATTCTGAGAATAAATCTCACTTGATCATGGCGTATGATCTTTTTAGTGCTGAATTTGGTTTGCTGGATTTTTGCATCTATGTTTATCAGTGATATTGGCCTATAATTTCCTTTATTTTGAGTCTGTCTGGTTTTGGCATCAGAGTACTGTGGCCTTGTAAAAATTAGTATTGGAGCCTTTCCTCCTCTTCACTTTTTTTTAATAGTTTGAGAAAGTAGGCATTAATTCTTTTAATGTTTGGAAAAGTTCACCTGTGAAGCCATCTGGTCCAGGGCTTTTCTTTGTTGGGAGTTTGATTATTGATTCAATTTTGTTAGTAGTTATCAGTTGTTCAGATTTTCTGTTTCTTTCTCAGTCAACCAAGGAAAATAGTATGTTTCTAGGAATTTATCCATTTCTTTCAGGTTGTCCAATTTGTTAGCATATGATTGTTCATAGTATTTTCTTATAATCCTTTGTATTTATGTGGTGTTGGTTATCACTTTTCTTTCATTGCTGATTTTATTTATTTGGGCTCTCTCTCCTTTATGAATCTGGCTAAAAGTTTATCAGTTTGAGAATCCTTATAATCAGTGTTTTAAACTCTGTATCTGGTAGATTGTTTGTCTCTATTTTGGTTAGTTCTTTCTCTGTAGTTTTGTCCGATTCTTTCATTTGGGTCATGTTTCTTGGTCTCTTCCTTATGGTTGCCTCCCTGGGTTTGTTTCTATGTATTAGGAAGACCCTCTACATCTCCCAGTCTTGGCAGAGTGGCCTTGTGTAGTTGATGTCCTGTGAGGCCCAGTGACACATTCTCCCTGTTCACCTGAACCAGGTGTTCCAGGAGTGTCCTTTGTGTGAGGTGTGTGTACCCTCCTCTTGTAGTTGAGCCTTGATTGCTGTTGACACATCAGTGGGTGGAATTGACCCTCAGGCTGACTGGCTACGAAGACTGGCTGTGACTGTGCCAGACAAGCTGTTGTGCAGGGGCTGACTCAACAGAGCAGGAGTTGCTTTTGTGGGACTCTGGTGTCAGCCAAATCCACACTTCAGGTTTGTCATTTGTGGAGCTGGTTGTGTGGTACTCTGGTGTGATCTGAAACTGGCTACCAGGTTTGTTGGTTCTAAAGCCTCTTGAGAGGGCCTCTGGTGCAGACCAAGTTCAGCTGTCATTTGTGACCCACTTGTGGCCACCAGGTGAGAGTTACAAAGTGTTCTGCAGTTGGTTGCTGTTTGTGCTGGGCTATGAGGCACTTGAGAGAGGCTGGCTTCCACTAGTGCCAGGCTTGGCACCCTTTGGTGGGCACCACAATGTGAACTGAGGCCAGCAGCCAGTTACACTAGGTTTATGGCTGCCTAGTTGAAGCTACATTTCAAGTCAACACTGACTGCCACTCATGCCAGACTTGGGCCACCTGATGGGAGTTATAATGTGAGTTGAGACTGGGTGATGCTTGTGCTGGTCTTGGGACTACTTAGCAAGAGGTACAGGTCACGCTGAGGCTAGCCACGGCTTGTTGGAATTTGTGGACCTTTGAGAAATTTTAGGAAAGTGTGCAGCTTGAGCTGAGGCAGGTTGATCGTGTAGAAACGTTGGTGCAAGTGTGTTGGACTGGGTATGCTAGTTGGTTGGGGCAGGTTCTCAAGGAATGACCAGGGTAGGGTGAACAGTATTAGCCAGATTAATGGAGAGCTCAGATTTTGCATCCACCTGAAGGCTGGGTGGTGGGAGAACTCAATGAAGGAGCAATGGTACCTGCCAGCACTTCTTTCCCCAGAGAGAGCTTCCCCGACCTTGCTACTCCAACCTTCACCCTAGTCAATTTAGTTCCTCCCTGTATGTCCCTGGTGCTTTTTGAGTTACTGCCTTGCTGCTGGAGTTCAGAACAAGTGAGACAGTGAATAAATCTGTGTGTGGGTTCCTCAAGAGGAATGTCTGTCTCATTCACCTGTAATCTCAGCTGGTTTTCACAGCCAGGTGTTATAGTGACTCCATCTTTCTAGCACCGGTGCCCTGGGTTGAAGAGCCTAGTATGGGGCTGGGACCCCTCACTCCTCAGGGGGACTTCCACAGGAGGGCTAGCTCCCACAACTCTTAACCACCACACGTGGGTGTGGGAATAGCCCATTCTGTGTCTTCACCTACCCTACCAGTCTCAAAGTGGCTTCTTTTGTATATCCTGTGTAGGAGTTCTGTTCAGCGATCTTCAGGTGGTTTTCAAGGATGGTGGTTCTGTAATTGAGTTGTAATTTTGATGTCATGGAAGGAAGTGAGCATAGTGTTTCACTACTATCACCATCTTGACTAGAATCGAAATGGTAGCAGGAAAAATCTCTCACCTTGGTGTCATTATTTAAATTTTTACCAAGTCCTTCATTTCCATACAATCTGCTGATTGGAAGGCTAGTCTCAGTGTGAACATGGAACATGCTTGAGAAACAAGCCCCTGTCCCGTTTTCTGTCACATTGATATTTTAAGTTACTTTTGGTCTGCTACTTAAAAGTGAATTAGAATTCCCTTCTAAGACTTCACATGTTGTCTGAGAATCAGTGATACCATGTTTCAAAGAATCAGTTTTTTCCAAATCTGTTTCCAAACTCTGTAACTATTCCCAACACATTCTAGTTCTTGATTCTTCACTTGGGTGCCATAAAATGATTTAGCAATTTATACTTATAAATGATTATGGTAGGCTAGATAAGTCTTGTTAGAATGAGAGAGGAAAATCAACAAAGAAGATTCTATCTCACTCATTAGTCCTTTCTAGTGTCTAATGGATCTCAAAGCCATACCTTTACTTATAAAATTTCTTCTGCCTGTTCTTATAAAACTGGAAGTTAATTGGTCAGTAGTCTACATTCGTAGTTAGCCCACCTGAAACTCAGGGTCTGCTTATGGTAATGCTTTAGCTTTTTCTTTATGAAATAATTTGATTTTTTATGTATTTTTAGGACTTCTCCCAAATTCTATCATTGTCTTTGGTAATCTGTTTTTGACCAAATATATATTCTCCAAGAGGTGATATCTACAGTGTTTGGCTCAACTTTTCAAGGACAATTCCTCCCTCATAACATTCAAAGCTTCTCCATAACATGCAATTGTGTTGCCCACTCAGGGTCATTATTCATGTGTCAGAAAATGTAGGTGTGAGAATTGCATGTGCTTCACTCCTGTTTTATTTCCCCTTTATTTTTATTTTCAGAAACTAGATTTTGAAAAGGATTCAATAAATGACATTTAGTGACAATAGTAAAATATGAAATTGTATCCTTTCAGGGCCCACATTTTGAGTGTTCTCTTTCCCATGTTTTTAATGTGACAGGCTAATGTTTTGTTCTTTCCCCCACCATAAATCCAGTAAATGTATATTCTAAGCCTAAGCAACTCAGTCTCCCTAAATCATATAGAAACTGAATGTTAACCCTTACCTACTGGAACTTCTTTTTGAGTATACCATAGTGGTTTAAGAATGGAATTTACCTGTATCTCCTAACAAAGCCAGCAGAGAACAAATAAACATGGATACAGTAAGTATAAATATAAATTTCCATATGATTTATTGTTGTTCCTTGTACATAAGAAACAGTAATATACAACTTACACTGCTTTAGAATGTAAAATGGATAAAAATGTTTACAAAAAAGCACATTCCTAGAAAAAGGTATTGGCAGATAGTAAAAACTGGGGGTGGGTGGGTAACAAGCAAAACACAAATCAAGAACAAAACAAAAACCAACAATTCTTCAATTCAGTGTGCAAACATTTTATAAAAATAGAAATACTAACTCTACTGGCAGTATTTCCTGATAAATTATTTAAATAGCGTATCTACACAATCTGAGATATCTATTCCAATGGCAATGAGAAAATAATTTATAAAAATAAAGCAATGGTATACAAGATGATAGAAAAAAACAACTTTCAGAAGATGTATTTAACATTTCAATGTTATTTCCTTATTGGGAATACTTTTCTGCAAAGAATTTTTATACTATGTACAACATCGACTTTGTTAGGTACTACAGTAGCTTTAAGTTTGTTAGACACTTAAACTCTTTGCTTGAGCCCATAATTCTTTACTCAGTCACACAACAAATGAGGTAATATTTGTATATAAGTTTCACCTTTGTCATCTTTTTCTTTTGGAAAAAATGAAAAAATAATAAGTGTAGATGCTTTTCTTCTCCCTGGAAATAGGCACAAAGGGTGGGGTAAAACAGTATCAAAGTCCTCATGGCTTTCTTTACAATCTAAAAATACTTGTGAACAGACAACCAGCTAATTCCACTTGAAAAGACAAAAAAAAAAAAAAAAATCCAAAATCATTTACTCTAAGCACAAAGTGAGAGCAGCTCACTCTGCTGGTTTTCCTTGTGCCATTCTTATGAGAGATTTGCTGATAAATCTTAACTACCTGCTCTCAAACACTTGATATGAAACCTAGGTTCCAGGTAGAACAGAGTTAATAAATAATCTGTATTTACAATCTTACAGTCATGAAGACTCATAACAAAGATGATATGGATAGTCCTTATACTTCTTCCTGTTCCATGAAGTCTTTCAGACAGATCCTCCAGAGTAAGTAAAAAATATTTTACATTGTAAAGCATTTGTAAAAACAAAACTACAATCTAAAACAGAATTGGAAAACTCCATGATATTCAGGACAAAAGAGAAAAGGAATGTTTTAGTTGATAATTTTGTGCCTTTCTAACCATAAAAGTACAAGCATGGCTGCCCCTCCCTTGGGAGGCAGCCTGGTGCTGAGATGGTAGGTTTTATTTTCCTGCTACATCTGCAATAAAACCAACAATTTCATTGTAACCAGGCAATGTGGCAGTCAGTTTACACTGTTTTAATTCTGACTCCCTATTCAGATCACTATAAGTGATGTGTGAGGGGTGGAGATCCAGAAGAAAGTGCAGAAGCCAGTCCTTCCCTCCTTCCCCTGCTTCTATGTAAGTGCCTATTTACATGGGTTAATCAGCTAACACCAGTCAGCATCATGAAATCCAGCAATAGTTTTTCAATCCCCTGAAAATGGTTTAGTACCGAACATGTAACAGTTTCTACGTATTTTCTCATACAGTTGTCTCTTGGGTGTGCACCCTCAATGCTTTGGCCCCTGCTCCCCCTATTCCTGAGGGAGTAGGTCGGGTGGTTTTGTTTGCCAATTCTAGTGAGTCCTCCCTTCTCTCATGTCTGAAAGTGCTTTTGAGTCCACTGCTCAGAGGTGGCCTCATAATAGCACCCTGCTCTGACAAAAGCTGAATGGAGCTGGCACCTTCCAACTGAAGCATGTGGATGGTTTTGCTTTTTCAAAAGCAAACCAAAGTAATTGTATTCTTGGAAGATTCTCTTCTCATTCAGAGGCTGAAGGCTGAGTCTGATTTGGGAAATTGCATTTTCTTGAAGCAAGTCACATGTTTTAGGAGTCCACACTGATGCAAGCAGAGACAAAGGCAGGTAGGGAGAAGTGATTCTGGGGGTTTTCTTAAGCCCGTAGTTCCAGAAGGTGCAATACCAGCGTTGGTTACAATCAGTCTTTTGATCAGCAGTTTGATGATTAGGAATCTGTTAAATAAACACAGAAGTATATAAACAAACAAATTCATAAAGGCATTATCATCTTGATATCAGTCAAACGACCTAGGTGTAGCTCTTTTATAATGACAAAAGCATAATTTAAGATTGTCAGCTTATAAAATTAAATGTTAAATTGTTTGAACATTGTTGTAGGATACCAATACAGCCTGACTGACTTTGTAGAACTTAAGTTATGCTTTCTAAGGCCTGCAATGTTTAAATATCTTGAGGAAAATCAACCATCTTTTTTCACTCCAATTGAGCTTGTTGGCATTAGGCCGTGTCTCAGTAAACATTTATTAAACACTTATTTTTTGGTAGGCCCAATGCTAGACTCCATGTGAGCTTAAGTAGCTCCTAAGTGAATAAGAATAGAGGAAGAAAAGCTAAGGTAAGTAGTGAAAACTAATTGAACATGCCAATACAAAGGCAATGCTCTTCTCTTTCTTGTATACCAGGGAAAGGTGTGAAAGACAGCCTGTGCTATAATGGCATAAATAAAACTTAAAGGAGTGTTTAAGACATAGAAGCATGTAAAGTTTTAAAGTATTATTAATGTGGTCTAAACTGTAAGGAGCTTGTCTACAGTTTACCTTTGCACTGTGTATGAAGAACACAGAGATTGCTAAGCAAATTAATATTAACAAGGACTCAGGATTTCATAAGCTATAGTTATAGCCCTTATTTCATTATCATTGTGTCTTTGACAGTGAAATATAGATAGATAACCCTGTCTGTAAAATAGTCTTTAAATCAGACTCTCCCATAAGGGGCATTCTAAATATTAGTCTGAACTAGAGATGTCAAGTGTGTACATTCATCATAATGTTGCTCCTACCTCTGCATTCATATTTCAGGTCAGAGAAGAATACCATTTCTTGAGAGAAGACAAACAACCCTAGCCTACCACCAGCATAGGTTTTGTCATAGATGGGTCCTGAGTCAGCCATGATTTTCTTCCCTTCATACATCACCACTCTGCAGGTAAAAGAAAATCTCATTAGTGACACCCTTAGGTTTTGGTCTTCTCCTTCTTGCCCTTTGGTGTGACTCTAAGTGAAATTTATTCAGTGGAATCTTACCTAATGAAACCAGTCTTTGGCCTGTGGCTGAGACGCCATCTGTAGGCAGTGAAATCTTTCCAGCCTATGTGACGAGGGTCATGCCACAGGGTACGGACCTGAAGGAAAAGGAAAAGGAAAGGTTGGAACACAGCTCCCTCGTGAGATTTATATTTCATTCCAAAAGAAACAGTGCTTAAAAGGTACTGGGTTGATCTAAGTTAGGGGACTGCAATGTAGGATTTTTCCTAAGGTCTCTTTGATTTGATGTGCACCCTTGAATGTACATATAAAGTTGAAAGAATGGAAGGAGCTTTTTTGAAGGGTGACTAGTTATGGTGAGCTCCCCTCTCAGATGCTATTGGGTTTTTACAAAGAAGATCTTGATGTTGCAGTTGGTGATGCTGGGAACGTGACATATAAGACAACATCTCTGAGTCTTGGTCAAAGCACAGCATCCCTTGTGTTAGTTAAGCCACTGTTATCTCTCCCTCTGCAGGTGTTCTTACCTGGCCAGGGGTATTTCCTGTGTGCCACAGGGCATTCCGCAGGTGCTCGCCAGGCCCTGTGGTAGAGTTCACGACTTTCACAGAAAGGCCTGAGTATCCCTGAGCCCTTGTGGGGTTGACATCCCAGTAGGACTGGGTGATCTGCTTCCACATTACAACATAAAAGCGGCTGCTGGACTGGTAGCCGAACACAAATCCAGCATAGTCATCATCCCTTTCAGTGTTGATGAAGAAGGTGCCACTGAAGTCCACAGCATTAAACTCATCATAACCTGGAAGATGAGGCCAGACCCAGGTTAAAAACTGTAGCCTTCAGAAGGTTTTTCATTATGTCACAGACATCGTTTAGTACCCACAAGGACACACACAACTGCCAGGTTCTATATGTGCTTTTTTTCTTTCTCTTTTGTTTGAAGAACTCACCACTCACCTATAGCAAGTCCAGGATCACAGTTGACAGTCTGGACAAGTTCTTTACCCTGATGGCGTACCACCCAGTTAGGGTCATTTTGGGATGTCCCTTTGGGATCTAGAGGAATCATCTGGAATCGGCGGAAATCAGTCTCACTGATATCAACATTTTCAGGACAGATGTCATCAATGTCTGGCACATTGTCATGGTCAAAATCATCTTTGCAAGCATCACCTCGACCATCACCTAAGGTCAAAAAGGCAAAAGATCAGTGAAATTCTGAAACACTATTACTGGTGTAGAAAATTCACTATCTTGTCAAAGTTGGCCTTTTGTCTCTTTATCTTCTCAAATGAATTCATCTTTGTCTTAATTTCCTCTATCCAGAGAGCCATGGTTTCCATTACTCCCTTAAAAAGTGGCTCTACTGACTTACCATCAGAGTCCTTCTGGTCGGGATTGGGCACAAGTCTGCAGTTGTCTCTGTCATCGGGGATGCCATCATTATCATCATCATAGTCGCAGGCATCTCCCTTGCCATCTTTGTCATGGTCGGCCTGGTTGGCATTGGGCACGTAGGGACAGTTGTCCAGGTTGTTCTGGTGGCCATCTTCATCAATATCCTGATTATTGTCACAGGTATCTCCAATGCGGTCTGAATCAGAATCAAGCTGACAGAGACAGAAAGAGGGTAAAGTATAAGTCATTAATAATAATTTATGGCTAGCAGGGTTTTATGTCTATATACTACTGCAAAAGACAGTAATATGTACAAATTAAGTTTTTTCCTTGATCCTTGTTTTACACAAAAAAAATTGAAAAGGGATATTTAAATGTTTTTATAAAAATACAAAATTTTCTAAATTAATAGCATTATTTAATCACTAAGGATGAAATACAATGTTAACTACTTGTATCTTAATGTTAAATGAAATTCTTTGGGTACACTGATATTTTCCATCGAAGGGTTTCAATTGTAAACTTGTTGACATGTCAACTTCTACTCTAGGCTATTAACTCATGGGAACATGGCATGCTTTTTGCACATATTGGGTAATACATATGGTAGAGATCAATTACTTTATTTTTAAGTAGTTAGTTTTATACATCTAGTCCATAAGGATTGTTATCTGTTAGCTCAAGTAAAGTAAAAATTCTGAGTTTTTTCAGAACTATTTCTCTGAGTCCTTTTATATTACCTAGTGTGCATGGAATGCTGAAGGATTATTCATTTACAAACTGAAGTTTTTCTTGATAGTATTTGTTCTTTGCTAGTAAGATTTTTGTATGCCTGAATTTTGTTATAAATTTTTTCAGTTTGAGGAACCAAAAACTCGTTATAAGACTCAAACTCAAAATAGATTACCCTCCATGCCATTTGATCAGCAAAATTATCTCAGACCATTCAAACTTTCCTGTTACGGCCCCAGAACTCTTTATCCTGTTGCTCTTTGCTTTACAGGACCTCATAAGAACAAACATTAGGAGGAAAAAGCTAGATTTCTCATATCTTGAATATTATAAAGATATTAACATTTTTCAGATTTTCTCAATTTCCAGAACAACGCATTTTAGGGGAAAAAAATGCCTTAATTTTGTCCATGTAGAGCCTGTTCTGGCTAATGTCTATCTGTAGCACTCCCTACTATCGTCAGAGAATGATATTTGCAATGCTAAACACTTTTGAAGAACTGACAAAACAGGAATTTCTCCAGCTTTTGGGAAGTATTTTCAGTTTGATGATTTTCTTACAGGCAGATTACAGCATTAGGCATGAAAATAGTTATTTTGCTTAAGGATATTTTTTTTCATCTTTTAGTCTTAAATATGATTAATATTACTAAAGTTGTCAGTTAAAATGATTATTACTAGAGTTGTCATAGATTTCTGCTTTGTATAATTTATCTTGATACATCATGCTGAACAAGTCATGAACACCTTTTAGAAGACATGATTGAAGTTATAAGACTGTCACACTAAAGATCTATGGGCTCTGCAAGGAGATAACATCAGGCAAACTGTTTACATGAAAATATTGTCATTGGCTATGAGACATTGAAAGCCATGGTAATTAAAGTGTTTGAACTCTATTTTTTAGAGGTCTAGAAAATGGGTATTCCAATCCTTCCCTGAAAGACTTTGAAAGGAGTCCACATACCTGATCTGGATTATGTTCTAGGGGGCAGTTGTCACACTGATCTCCAACCCCATCCATATCGGTGTCCTTCTGGTCCACGTTATAGACATACTGGCAGTTGTCTCGTTCATTGAGGATACCTACCAAGAAGAGGGACAAGTAAGAACTGGAATCTCCAGCCTCAAATGTTTCAACTAAATCACACACAGCCAGGGCTGAGTGCAGTCATTATCAATCATGGGCCTGTTATGGTCAGGGAATATCTTACCATCCCCATCAATGTCTGCAGCGCAGGCATCTCCTTCCCCATTGTTGTCTGTGTCAGCCTGATCTGGGTTGTGGTTGTAGGGGCAGTTGTCACAGCGATCTCCCACGTCATCTCTGTCATAATCATACTGGGCTGGGTTGTAATGGAATGGACAGTTGTCCTGCAAAGGAGAAATGGAGCATTATACCACCCTGTCTGTGAAAACTGCTCAAGATTCAAATCACCAAATCACATGCATTATATATGTATATCTGCAAGAGTCTACAACAGTTATTTTCTATTTATGGGCTAAACTAAATGAGTACTCAAGTGTAAAATGATCACTGCAAAAGTTAAAAGCTAGGACCTAATGAATGAAAAATGGATTCCTGTTGGTTATTAAGTCAGTGAGAGATAAATATAAGCTCATCATCTCAGTTCTCGTTATGCCTAAAGTAAATTTTACTATAATTTAGATAAGACATCTGAAATAAATCTGGGGAACAAAGTGTCATTTGTTTATTGTAATTTCTTGCTCAAATGGAGAGAAGATTGTGATGAAAAACAAAACCCTCATTTAAAAATTCTCTTGGCAACATCTGTGTTCTCAAATTACTGAAATACAATAATTCTTCTCTTATCATATCAGTTTGGTATATTTTTCCCTGTAACTCTAAGTTCATCTAATCCTAAAGCGTTCAAGCTGTCATTGAATAGATAAGCGAAAGAGAAATGGAAAACATTTGTTTTTACCCTGTCATCTGGAATTTTATCATTGTCATCATCATCATCACAGGCATCACCAATTCCATCCTTGTCATAGTCTTCCTGCCCTGAGTTGGGAAGGTTGGGGCAGTTATCCTGGAAAGAGAAAGATGCACATTACAGCTGCAGTTTGCATGCCCTTTGCTCAGTTCATACAAGAACGAACTAAATGCTGCTTTGTAAAATTTTTATGGAAAGAAAAATATTTTCTTTGGAAAATACATACAGAATTTGTAGGCTTCATACATGCTGGCAACACAAATCACTCTGCTAGTATGTAATAGAGTAGTGAACATTTTTTGGACAAAATGGATTTTGGAACACAACTGCCAAATGGGCTTGCCCCACTCATATTCTTGGCACCAAGTGATTTGATATTAAGAATCAATGCTGCTCTGCCTTTGGATGACATCTTTTAGTTTCACTTTCAAATGTTAAGCGTTTAGCCTGTTCTTTTGATAAGGGTGACATGCCTTCTCTCTGGAGGCACATGAGGGGACCAGGTTTTACCTTTTTGCAGTGGTAAGTTGCATTGGCCACGCACACCAGGTCCTCGTTGGGCCAGCCGTCCAGGTCTGTGTCCTCCCCACAGATAATGCCATTGCCAGCATAGCCAGGCTTGCACTCGCAGCGGAACATGGGGTCGCTATAATGGCCCAGGTAGTTGCACTTGGCATTCTTGTTGCAGTCGTGTGTCCCATCTGTGCACGGGTTGCGGGGTTTGCACACCTGAGGGTACAACATCCTCATGTTAACACAAAGCCTTCAGGAGTCTCCAAATACCACAGAAGCAAGAAGAACCCAGGTCCCTGTTATCTCTAGACAGGGGCTCCAGAGAGTGTGGGTTACAACTGTCCTTCCCCTTCTCCCTTTGTGGTATCCAGGTTATAGGTTAACAATTGTTTCATGTCTGTTTTTCCTGAAAACTGCTCAGCACTGAGGCATTCAAAAGTCCATTGGCTCACAACTTATTCCAGAGCAGCATTTGCAAATGTGACAGATTTACAGTGGATTTTCTAGACATACTAAAAGCTGGATTGTGCATTCACCTCAATCTCCCCATCCCTTATTTGTTTTTTGTGAAGAGGATGAAATGACATTCTACCCTTTCCTAGTTGTTTCAGTCAAGGACACCCTCATTTACTGCAGTCTACCGGTCTGGCCTACTGTACCTGTTTGTTGGCAGTGGCATACTCCACACCCTGGCCAAAGGGCTGTGGGCCAGTGAAGCGTGGTGGGCAGGGCAGGCAGTTGTAGCCAGGGTCTGTGTTCTCACACCTGTGCTCTCCGTTGTGGTTGAAGCAGGCGTCGGGCACTAATTTGCACTATGGGAGAAATAAGTTTGCTTAATGTTTAGAAAACACTGCCATCAGAAATGACTAGGATAGGTTAGCCGCTTTCTTAGATCTCCTAACTTGGAGCTCTCAGTTCCTCACCTCATCAATATCTTTGCACTGGATGCCATTTCCACCAAAGCCAGGAGGACACGCACCACATTTCCAGCTGCCATCTGGGTAGCTAGTACACTTGGTCCCAGCAAAGCAGGGATTGGACAGGCATCCATCTGAGACAAGAGATAGGCAAAGGTTTGGTCTAAGATACTAACTGCCATGCTGGTCACTTAAACAATACAGTATGACTGATAACTTGTTGAGATTATGTTGTCCATCTGGCATTTTAGAGTAATTAAACCACTTAGGACCATTCAAAGCTGAAACTCCCTGGAATGCTGTCTATGGCATTTATTTAATAAAACCCACAGGTGGTTTTGTCCTGTGCTGCATGGCTCACCAATTGGACAATCCTGCTCGTTGCAGATCTGGTTTTCCATCACATCACCAACACAGTCCTTGCCCCCAAACTGGGGCGTAGGGTTGTTGCAGAGTCGGCTACGTTTCTGTACTCCTCCTCCACAGGTGACAGAACAGATATCCCATGGTGACCAAGGACCCCAGCCTCCATTGACTGTAAAGAAGTGAACCACATGCAAAGTTAAGGTCAATTTTCAAATATCTCACCTGTTAAAGAAGATTTTCCTAAGTTTATTCAAGAAACCTCTGCTACCCTGGCACTTGGGAAGAATGTTTGGGAAGAGGGCAAGTTTGAAAGGGTTTTCTTTGTTTTTTATTAAAAGAAGCTGCTGAGCATGCAGGACTTTGCTTCTATTTGTTTCTCTAGGAAGTAACCTTTTCCCTTCCATGACCTACTGAACAGATGGCTCAGATGCCAAGCAACCAGCTGCCCTTAGCCAGGCAGTGTGCTCATACTTACCAGGGCAGGCATCTTTCTTGCAGACTTTGGTCTCCCGAGCTTCACCTTCACATGGTTTCCCATTCATCTGGGGGCTGGGAGAGTTGCAGAGCCGGATCCTTGTAATCACACCATCACCACATGTCACAGAACAAGATGACCATGGGGACCAGTGGCTCCAGCCGCCATCCTGTTTAACTGAAGTACAAAGGTCATGGTTATAGAGTGCTTACCATGAGCCAAGCTCTGTGCTAACTTAAATGTTATCTAAATAAATTCCTCACAATAACTCTATCAAGAACTATTATCCCCAATGTGCAGACATGAGCCTCAGAGAGGGTAAACTGTGCTCAAGGGTATACAGGTAGATGACAGAATTAGGGTGCAGATCCAGCGAGTCCAGGACCTGTGCTCTTAACCTCTGTGCTATGGAATCACTCTAGGTGACTAAAGAACAGGTCAGTTTTCCACATTCTTAAGGGGCTCTGATGCTTACATCTCTTATCACACTCCTGAATGTGGCAGGTCCTCGTCTGGACAGAAGAGCCCTCACATCGGTTGTTGAGGCTGTCACAGGAACGGCCACGCTGCTGGATCCCATTGCCACATGTTGCAGAGCAGGAGGTCCACTCAGACCATGGGGACCAGCCATCATCCGCAGAGTCACTGGCTGCAGAGAAAAAGCGTTCATTTAGCACATGAGCTTTCAGACTAGACAGTCTGTAGACTGCTCTGTTCAGGATTTGCTTCTCTGGCCAGAAGGCGAAAAGCAATCTATTTCTTAGGCCAACAGCTGAGGGGTTTGTCTCGGTCATGATGTTTACTGCATCTGGGTAATGGACTGCTTTGCACAGTGCAGCCCTTCTCCCAGGGTATGTGCTCCCATTCATCACTGCCTCCTTTCTCCTCAGCATTTCAAATGAGTTTCTTTTTCTTAAGCTCTCTTGGTAGGCATTTCCAGTCTCAGGCTTCCAAGAATACCAGAGTTTTAGGCAGCTTACGGGAGTCACTTGACTTTCGAGGGAGCCATAGACCACGTGTTTGACAGATGAACTTGAAGGGAGCTCAGCTGCTGTTGGCTTTAGGCTCCAATTTGGTCATGAGGTTAATCAGTGTGTTGCTCTTCTCACCCTAGCATTTGGGGCTGCCTCTGCATATATTTTCACAAGAGAATGTGTTTGTTTACCATCTGCTCAGGCACCTACAATAATATCTAACTGTATCAGACAGAAGACAGAGAACTTGTTTTCTCTTGCCATCATTTGGTAGGCATCCTAGCAATCCTCGATTTAAGTTTAAAACTCCACTAGTCTTCAGCTAGCTTTGTTCCCTTTAACCCACACCTGAATTGAATGCTGAATAGAAATAGATCTACAAATGATTATTACAGTGCCAATACTGCTAACATGATCCCTGGAGGGGACTGGTTATTCTAAACTGTGACCAGCATGTGTAAGTGTAGGATGTGTGCAAGGTGAGTGTCACTTTTCTGTTTTATTTTTTATCTCAGTTGTGATGAATCATTTTTGACCTGTACCTACTACATTCAGTATTATCTCAGCACAGTGATTAATTTATAGTGTCAACAAAAACCAGGCACAGGATGCCATGGAACAATAGTGCCTCATTTCTTTTAGTGCCCTAAAGCTCAAACTGCTGTTATTTTCTTAGGCCTCCTACCCATTTATCTGTAGGAATAGAACTTTCAGGTCCAATTTAGTCCAATGCTTGTGCTAAAGGCCATAAATTTTTCTGGTGAGCAGATTTTTCTTAACTCTAGGTCATAGGTCAAATTCTAGAAGCTGTCAACTTAGAGCTATTACTGCTACAAATTCATCTCTCTTTTCCTTCAAATATACAATGTTACCAAGATTATTGCCTATATCATAATTCAGAAGTGTTATTAAGACTTAGTCACGTTGGAGTTTTTGGCTCTATACAGCAGACAAACCGTCAGTTAACCTGATGCTACAGCAGACAAAAACATATGGAGATGGGGGTGGGGTTCCAGGGTTGTGTTCAGCTGTCCAGCATTTATGTAAAATTGACCTAGTCACTGAAGAATGGTTAGGCAGTTTTAGGAACTTACGCCAACACCGTGGGCAGCATTCTCCATCAGGAACTGTGGCATTGGAGCAGGGCATGATGGGGCAGGACACTTTTTTGCAGATGGTAACTGAGTTCTGCAGGGCAAGAGAGAGAGATATGGGTTACTAAGTATACTGACTACAAACAAAGTTTACATACTACAACATTTCAGTTACAAGATGGATCAAGATCAAGGCTATAAATACTCTACTGGAATAATCTGAATAGGTCTGTCTTATTTGCAGCCACCAGTAGAGGCAGTTCTAGTGCTAGTTACTTGTCACTTCATTCCTTGGAGAGTTCCTTCTTGGTAGAAGTTTCAGCATGAAGAATTTAAAAGGTAACCACCAAATATAGGTCAGATCTATTAATCTGCATCTGAAATCAATCTCATAAAACTCAACCAGACTTTTAAATTAAATATTTTATCTTTATATAGAAAAGATCAATGAGCATATTTTTCTCAGGGATAGATCTGGTTTTACATCATGTTGGAAAAGAATGGGAATTTAACAAAGTTGGTTCAAAAATCCAGCAATCCATGATTTGTATTTGAACCAGATAAACCTCCAAACTCACCTGCCACTGGCACTGGGGAGAGAGAGTCACACACACACACACACACACACACACACACACACACACACACACACTGTAGGCAGTGCCATCTAAGCTAAGTAGATAGTTACTTCCTAACAATACCAGGCTAAGTCATTTGAATAACAATCGGTACTGTATTAAAAGAATCTCCTCGTCATAGCTAAATACAAATCAGGCTTGGGGAAAATACAATATTCCAACCAGTTGTTAATTACCTGACATTCAACACCTAGCCTTTGAACTAAAGCAGGTAAATTATTCCACTGTCTTAGTAGATTTGTTCTTTTAGATACTTAGCCTGGGGTGTAATTATTACTTTGAAAAACTTTCTGAACGTTTAAAGATTTTATAGATGTCATAATTGGATCTTAAAAAAAAAACAAAACCCACTTTGGTATCAGGCCATGGAACATAAAAAGAGCTTGTGTGGCCAACGGGGTACTTCCCCAGAGACTGGCTTCAAATGCATGCCATCAACTCCTCGTATTTTAGTTTGGAGAGATCCCTTACCTGACAGTGACACTCAGTGCAGCTATCAACAGTCCATTCCTCATTATTCCTGTACTGGACTCCATTGTGGTAGCAGAGAGGAGGCCGCCTCAGCTCAATGACCAACTCTTTGTTCTCTTCAGTCTAAAAACAGGGAGGGGAGAAAGGTCATTAGTGCCCAACCTCATTTTAAATCCTTTGCGACCATTTGTGATACACCTTCCGGGGCTGGGTATGGAGGTCACTGACCACTTTGCGAATGCTGTCCTGAAGCGTGGTCACAATGGTGCGCAGGCCCCTGAGCTCCAGGACCATGCTGGACAGCTCGTCACAAGAGATGCCGCAGATGGCCTGCAGATCCTTTGTCTTATGGCCAATGTAGTTAGTGCGGATGGCAGGGCTGGAACCATTCACCACATTGTTGTCAAGGGTGAGAAGGACATTGGTAGCTGCTAAAAAGCAAACACACACAATGAGAAAACTCACTGAAGAAGTTCTCACCAGCCAGCTCCTAGAGTTCCTAGTTGTCAGACATTTCATTTGGGGTGAGGGATACAGGTGGAGGGGATATGTATGTGGAACAGACTAAGGTCTCTTTTGAATACCTTTTAACTATGTTATCCAAGGTGATTTATACACAGCCAATACTGCTTAAATTTCTTGCTTGTTTTGGGTGGAATTCCCCCAATTTCCTCACATGTCCCAAAAAACAGAAGGGTACTCACAGCTGGAGCAGCCTTTGTTCCTGAGGACATCTTCTGGTGTGGTTCCAAAGACGAACCTCACATTCTGCAGCACCCCCTGTGGGCAGAGGACACAGGTTACTTGTAGAGTACAGGGGAGGGAGGAGGTACATGGGTGGGGGACACTGTTTATGCTAGGAAAAGCACACAATAGATGTTCTAAAAATTTCAAAGAGCGCCCTTTTAAGATTCCCATGTCAAAATAACACACCGACATCAATTGCCAAACAACTTCAAAACCTTAATTGTGACTTCTGCCAAGTCTTTAATATTTTACAAAGAATCCAGTTATCAGCCTTCTCGGGTACGCAGGAAATGGAACCCAATACTAAGGCTGGAGGATATAATGACACTCTCCAGTGTCAAAGAATTAAATGTGGGAGTTTCAAAGCCACAGTTGCAAATATCTAGAAGTTTAAGCAAGGAAGAAACTGCAGCAGCAAATAACCACTATTTTAACCTTTTATTTGAGACTGGCTACATCCCCATGAGGGATCGAATAGCAAAGTAGTATTTATTCTGCTTCAACAAAGTGTCTATTTCAAACAGCATTAAAATCAGTTGAATGTACTTGAGATAAGTTATTTTCCCCGAGTATAAGAATATCTAAGGCTTGAAAAGGCTGTTACAGGAAAATCATTTGTTTCATTTAGCGGTTTTCAAAGTATGGTTCCCAGAACACCCCTACCAGTATCAGCCTCACTTGGAACTTGTTAGAAATGCAAATACTCAGGCCCTACTCCAGACCTGCTGAAATTGAAACTCAGGGTGAGGTACAGCAGTATGTGTTTTAAGCCTTCCAGGTGATTCTGAGGCTCCCTAAAGTTTGAGAACCACTGCTTTTAATCCATAAGCAGTGTTTCCTGTATGGGAACCCCTGCATCTCCTGCTACAGCCCTCCTGAAAGGTCAGCTGGCTAGCAGTCGACCCCACAGACCAGGAATCAGAGAAGAGGGCTCACCTGGAAATTGTCATTGACACCCCCTTTTGCAATGCGGAGTCTGGCAATGCTGGCCAGGTCCCTGGTGAAGATGCTTTGGATGGGGACTTCTAGCTCAGCATTCTCCATCTTCTCACAGTCGATGTACAGCTGGGCCCTGTCCTCTTGCACAAACAGGGTGATGCTCTTCCACTGGCCGGTGGCCAGGAGTGCTTCTTCCACTGACACCACATGCTGCTTCCCCTGCACGGTCAGGCTCAGGTCCAGGGTGCCTGCCTTGCCATTGGAGACCACGCTGAAGACCTGGCCGGTGTGGTCTTTTCGCTCCACTGCCAGTAGTGTGCCCCGGGTTTTCTTCATCTGCCTCAGGGAGGCCAGGAGAAGGAAACCTTTCTCTGCCCGCACAGCATCCACTAGGTCTTGGAACTTGTCATCAGGCACAGGGGGGATCAGGTTGGCATCCTCGATGCGGAAGGCTGGGCTAGAAGGGTCAGGACCCTTCACCAGCCGGCGCCCAGCTCCCTTTCGGGCAGCTCCCGTGAGTTCAAAGATGTCGAACACGCTGCTGTCGCCCCCCGACTCTGTTAGACAGGAGCAGGACACGCTGTGAGTTTTCTGGACTGGGACCAGGGGATGGGGGATTCATTTCTGAGGGGTGGGGCTAAAGAAACGGGGTGAAAACTGGCAACTGCTGAAAACTGAATAAACACCATGGTTGGAGGGAAACTGCAACCTGATGCTCAGTCCCGGCTCAGGGAGAAATAGCTGGGAGAGGGCGGCTGGGAGGGAGGCACACCTGGGGTAACCAGCACCTCCTCTTCCATCCGCCCTCAAAGGTGTTATACAGACTCACCTGGAATGCGGCTGGAGGCACACACGTGCACCAGGAACAGGACACTGAGTCCCCAGGCCAGCCCCATGGTGGAGCTGTTTGTGCCCAGCAGGGAGCCTGCAGGAGGAAGCGTAGCCCAGGGTCAGAGGCAGCAAAGTAGGGAGGGTGGGCAAAAACCGGGGCTGGGCATCGCGCCAGGTCCCTGGGGATCCCCCTCACCCCCAACTGTCCTCACATTGGCTGAAATGAAAGACAACACGCTTTACTTGGGAGAGGGGATCAGGAATACAACAAGAGTAGAGAGGAGGGGATTGCTGTTTTAAAGTGGGGGGCGAAAACCAACAATCTGGGGGCTTTCCTTGGGAAGGTGAGGGTAAACCGCAAGACCAGGAGATGTAGTTTGAGGGCGCAGGGGTGGGGAGGAGTTGGGGGGCATGCGTGTAGACTTGTCTAGAAGACTGATAGATAAATTTAGGGGGGACCGGGAGAGTGAACCCCAAGACCGGAGAGGATGGCTCTGGAGAGCCCTTCCACGACAAGTCCCCCCGCGGCTAGGAGGGACAGGATGGGGAGGGCGAAGGGGAGAGCCTGATGAGGTCTTAAGACCCGGAGTCCGACGTGGATGGCCAGGGCCCCCCTTACCTGAGTGCACGGCGCGGCGCGGCGGCGAGGGTGCAGCGACCCGAGCGGGGGCCGGAGCGCGCTGGCGCCGGGGAGGCTGCGCGGCGAGGGGACCGGGGCGCGGGGACCGAGTCGCGGGCCGGCTCGGCTGCCGTGGCTGGCGGGAGCGCCGCGCCGCGCGCCTTTAAAGGGGCGCTCGCATTCCTGGGCGCTGCCCGGGCCAATGGGGAGCGGGCGGGCAGGAAGCGGGAGGGGGGCGCGTCTGGGCTCCTCTCCCCGCCCCGCGCCGCCGGGCGCTCGGCCTTCCAGCGGGGACACGAAGGGGGGTTGGGGCACAGCAGCCGCGTAACTTCTCAGGAAATGTGGGGCTCGCCCACGCGGCCCGGCGCGCGCGGGCTCAGCGCTCTGGCTCTCGCCGCACGCGAGCCGGTGGCGTCGGGGGCGGCCCCCCGAGCCGCCACGGGGCTTTGGCCAACCACGCAAGACCCCAAGGGGGACGTTCAGACGAACTCGTCTCCTTGATGAATGCCCGGTTCAGGGGTGC
This sequence comes from Cynopterus sphinx, assembly GCA_030015415.1. Lineage (NCBI taxonomy): Eukaryota > Metazoa > Chordata > Mammalia > Chiroptera > Pteropodidae > Cynopterus > Cynopterus sphinx. The sequence continues at coordinate 85,911,923 of CM057384.1, read as the reverse complement.
ACACTCCGAGCCCGAGCCCGTCAGTAAACGCAAGAACTAAAGAAAAACAGAAAAAAGGGCAGCCTGATGGGGCCAATGGGACCCAGAGAGAACCAGCCTGAAGAAGTTTCCTCTAGCTGAGCCTCATGCGTCCAACCCGGGGGCTGGGGACCGCGCACCTGCGCTCGCCCCCCGCCGCCCCCCCCTCCCCGGGCAGGTGAGCGCGCACCGGCCCCGCCGGGCAGGTGAGCGCGCAGTCGCGTGCCCGCGGCGGCCCCCCCAGCCCTGGGGGACGTCGCTTCCCCAGACCGCCGCCTGGGGTCGCTGTGCGTGTTCTGGTCACGGAGACTAACTAGCGAGGACCCGTTTCTGGTTGGGACGGTGAAGCGCCGTCTCTGGCATCCCGTTCCCTCGAGCCAGAACCGACTTTGTGTCTTGAAAACAGGTTTTGTGCCCGCGCGTGCTTCTTAACGTGACTGCTGGTTGGAGGCTCTGCGGGACCGTCTGGCTCCAGGGCCTCAAACCCTTTCCAGACAGACCCACAGGATAATAAACCACCCTCGGCTATGATTTTATTTCCTTGTTTCCTCCCTAAACGTTCTTTTCATTCTTTTCGGCCCCTGAGACCGAGGTGTGGGTTCCATTCTGCGGGTGCCCCGATTGCCATGAGCGCTGCCACTTAACGCTCCTGTCACTGGGAGTCTGGTTTCTGAGCCACTGTCCCAAGCCAGCATGACTCCAGCTGCCTGGAATTCCATTCATCTCTTTGGTCTGGGACGTCAGCAGCCACACTTCCCCTGCTGTGGTCCCGCACTCTCACACCGGCCCTGAGACGCCGGGCGCAGGTAGCAGCTTCACCAAATAAGGATCTCAGCCACAGGCTGGGGAAAGCCCTGGGGTTCACGTCCCTCCTTAGTACTTACACCTGGCAGGACTCCTAATTGCTGGAAACACCCACAGGTTTACATTCATCAAACAGCAATTTCACTTTTCATGTGTGGGAGTGTTGTGTGATAAGGTGCATGCGTGCGTGTGTATGCATTACGGAGTTAGTGCTTTCCAGTTACTCAGTATACATCAAGTACCTCTAGAAGGTGACAAGTATGTTCCTAAGACACATGTTTGTTTGTTGCTTCAGTAAGCCTGACAGTCAGATAGATTTCACATGTCGAGGGACAGAAACAAATCTCTATCAGATGATAAATCAGATTCCTGTCGTGGAAGTCATGGGCGGTGATTCATCCGAACAGATCTGAAGATTCCAGAGTCAGCAGCCATGCATGTCCCTCCCCTTCCTTCTCTTTCCCTAGCAACTTGTCTGCTCCTTGAAAGGTGACTGTTATTTTGTCACTCGCTAATTCTCCATAATAGTAGGTGCTTAGGAACAGTTTTCCAAGGAATGCTGCCAGCCGAGGGCCTCCTATTTTTTTGTGGCACCCTTGCCAATTTTATACAGGTCAGCTGAGGGCTTGAGGTCCAGAAGAGGTCCACAAAAACAGGGTGCATCTCTCCTTTTATTAAAAGATCATCTCCCCTAGGCCTTGCCATGTGGACGCTTCCTGGTTAGATGCTTCCGTGACTGAGGGACTGTAGGAATGTCTCTGGAGTTTTCTTGGAACTTGGCTTCTTTCAACAAAACAAGGAGAAGCATTTTAATTCTCTACATGCTTCGTAAATTCGAAGGCTACCTATATGGTGGCAGGAAGAGCTTCCTTGCCAGAGAAAGATGACAGTGGTACAGGAGTTATTTATCTCGAATACGAAGGCCATCCCCAAGTCACGATACTCCAGTTGTTGTGGTGGAGGGGGTGTCGGGACAGCTATTAGGTACTCACCCATATTGCTGCTGCTCAACATGAGCTGAAAATGTTCCCCAGAAACTTAAATACCTCTGGGCAACTTTGAGAGAAGCAGGTAATGGGAAAAAGAGGAAAGAAAACCTACACCTTTAATGCAGGGATATTGTTCCTCTTGTGTGTGTGTATCCTTACCCTATAAGTGTGTGTGATTAAGGAGAACAGATAATTGAGAAAATATTTTCTGTATCTAGCAAAGAACAGCATTTTTGTAAGATTTTGTGTAAGGATTTTAAAACACGTTGGAAATGTTCAGCAGTGGAAAAGTTTTTAGATGTGAGCAACAATGAAAAATCATAGTACTTTAGAATAGACCCGATCATAGCATCTCTAGAATGAAGACATAAATTCACTCCCTCTATCTTCCCTAGATCATGGTTTGAAGTTGTTTTAATTCAGCTGCCTCCATGGTCAGAGCCAGGGAAATGTTACCAATAGATTTTTCTTATCCTTTAATCAAACATGAACTCAAGCTCTCCCTCCTTCATGAGATGTTCTCCTGCGGCTGTCTGTTGCGTTGTTTCTTCTTTCTGTGAAAATTTGAAGCATATATTATCTCTGCCACGTAACTCGGCACCTTATACCCTGTATCACTTAGTTTTTCAAAATCAATTTTATTTTCTTACCTGTAAGAACTAGATTGTAAGGACCCAAAGGCTTGGGCTTGGGAAGATCTCTAATATTTGAATTTCCAAATCAATTTATGCTCAAAACAATCTATGGCACAGAGGGACTGGACCAGACTAATCATCATTTCTCTAACCAGCTATATACTGTTTCATGCAGTATGCCTTAACTCTTGGGGTGGATATGGTGATTGATTGCCAAATATTGCCCACCCACCGCCACAGAATTGAAGCAATACACTTGGGGAATTGATCTCAGTGGGAAGGGTCAGACTATTGGGTTAAGAGTAACTACCTTCTCTACCACTCTTCAGCCCCACTCGTTCTTCCCAGCTAGTGATTGATTTGGATATTAGCTTGTGACCCAATTCTGCCTGATGAGGGGTTTGCTAAAAGCTTCTGGGAGAAGTTTTTTCTTGCTTCTAAGAAGGAGCCATGCGAAATCAGCCATTCTCCGTCTTCATTTGGCCATCAAGGTTGAAAAGTGCCAGTTGGTGCTGTTGGCCACTAGGGGAGCCAAACAGACCATGTGACCAATATTGGAGAAGGAGAAACAGAGAGATGGAATCTGAGTTAGACCACATTTTTGAGATGCTAAATCTTCCTACCCTAAAGGTCGTTGTACCTCTGGGTTTCTTTGCATATGTGCTTACTATTTAAGCCAATTTGTTGATGTCTTCTGTTACTTAGAGCCACATACATCATTACTTGTGCAGCTCTTTTTCCAGTCTGGATTGCCTTTTCACTCATACTTTGCTTGAACCTCTTCTAATTTCTTCAGGATAAGAGGAATAAGAATAGGCCATAGGATAAAAATGTTTTAAATACTCTTCACTTATATTATTGAAATGCTTTGCAGAAAAGTTGCACCATTCTCTCTCCTCCCTGGCCCTTTGCCAGCAGGCCAGCCTAGTCCCAAATACTATTCACAGTTGACTGGTAAGAGCGAGCATTTCTTTTGACTTTACTCTTTGTAGCCCTCTTTTGGAGAAGTTTGATATAGTCCAGGGGGTTCAAAGAACAGAATATCCAGGATGAGCTGATCCTGAGTGAAGAAGGTAGGAAATTGACCTGCTAGCAAATCAAGAGTGTGAGGGCAAGAAGATGGAAAAGGAGATGGTGAGATGTCAGCTTGGGCCTGGAGGTGGAAGTGGAAGAATTAGAAGAAAGGAAGTGAGGATGTGGCGAATAGCCGTGTAATACATGATAATGATAAACCCTGATGTGGCCTTTGCTAAAAGACCCGCTAGTACTTTGGGTAAGGGGCAAGCGTTACTCATGGTTGATGCTGGAAAGGCCTGTGCTTGGGACCTGCCTCTCTGACCCTACTTTTATCACTCTTCTCTCTGTGCAACTTCTTTTTTTCAGTTTTATTGAGGTATAGCTGACAAATAAAACTGAAAGATGAATTGATATATGTAATACATTGTGAAAGAAGTTCCCACATCAAATTAATTAGTTAATAAACACATCTCTCTCCTTACATAGTTACCTTTTTTTTTTAGTAAGAACATTTTAGTTCTTCTACCTTAGAAAATTCCAATTATACAATACAGTATTATCAACTAAAGTCACTATTTTCACATTAGCATCTCAGAATTTATTCTTTATTCAACTTTTCTGTTTTGTCATCTCGATGCCCTTCTGGGGCATCATTGGTATGGGCTGGTTTGAATTCCAAGTGGAGACTCTCTTTTCAAGTGTTTATCACCTCATTAGAAGGCAACCTTATAAAAAAGGGTGGGGGCTGGGAAATCGTCAACTTGATTTAATTTGATGAGGCTGAATCATATCTCCTGTCTCCAATTTCTTTTACCTCTGCCAGGGCCTGAAATTATTCTGAAGATAAAATAATGTAACATTTGGAGCCAAAAAGAGCTATTCAGTCCAACCATTCAGTTAATAGATGAAGTTGATTCAAAGAGGTGAAGAAATAGAACTTGTCAGCAGTTCAGAAAACAACTAAGGTGCCCTGACCCTCAGCTCGAAGTCCTTCCCTTTATATCCTCTGCTCTTCAAGATTTATTTCATATGGTTTAGAAGAAGCTTTAACATCAAAATCAGCAGAGATGCTTTCCATTTTGCCAGTTAAGAGCAAAGTATGTGCCCAAGGTAAGAAAATAGGGAGAGGAGGAAGACTCAGGAGGCAAAGACAGAGTAGAAGAGACTGAATGTAACTTGTTACCTGAAGGCTGACCTGCATTATCTCATCCGCCCTGCTTCCTCTCAGAGTCTCAACTCTCCTAGTGTCCTGACTCTTTTTTGTGTCTACTTGCTGCGGTTCCTAACAGGGGTGTTGCATTTTGCCTTGAGGTTGGAGGTTGGGATTGTCGATTGCTCTAGCAGTGTGCTGTCACTTAAGATTTACCCAACCTAGGGTGTGATGCAGAATCCCTTTGATTATTAAGCTGATTGTATGGAACCAGAGGAAACTTAGCCTCCCAGATTTCAGAAACTGTGGAATAATTTTTTGGCCCGGCACTGACCCACAACTTTTTACAGTGAGATGTTTGTTTGTTTCATCTGCAACTGAAGGGCCTGGGGAGCAGCACCTTGGTTAAGTATAGGAGCCACGCAGATGGTTAAAGGACTGAAATAAAGTACAAACAAGTAAGCTTGAGGAGTACAAGGATGTGCCTTAATTCTGTACCTTTTCTTCTCATTGAGATTGTAAAGGTGTTGATCTCGTTATTTTCACAAAGGATGTGAAGCAATAGCAGCGTTTCGGAAATGATGAAGGATTTCCTAAAAGTGAGGATAAAACACTTTGGAATGTGACTGAGATAGGTTGTGAAATATTTTCTGGATGGCTTCACCAATAGCATGGATTAGTAGCTAATCCGGGATTGAATGATTCCAGAGGTCCCTGTCACTGAGGAAGGCAGAGTCTGCACATCTGTGCGACAGTGGCGTTGCCAGGACCTCCAGGAGGAACTCCGCTTCCGATGCAGGTTAAATACATTCCTCTAAGGAATTTGACTTCCTGAGGTTCAACATGCCACTTGAAGCCACCTATTTATAAATTATAACTTTTCCAATTTGTGGAACTGTCTTTACACATGCAGTCCAGGTTAAGTGATATTTCCAATTTTTCTGTTTTTACTTTTTGCCCTGGAAGAAAATTACAAGTGTCGGTTAAAGGGTGAGACGAGCAAACACCAAGAAAACCCCAACTATTTTGTGAAGAAGGTAAATGGGACATGGAGATTGGCATCCAGTTCAGGTCTAGATGAAAGACTCACATGCCACTAAGATATGTGGACAACAACCAAATGGCTGGGTACTGGGCATTTCTTTTAAGTCGTATCAAGATCTCGAGAGCTTGTGTTTTTCCCTTTTTCTTTTTTTAATAGGGAGATCATGACGACTTTCATTTTGCAGAACTGAGCCAAAAGAATTGTCACTCTTTCTAATTTAAGAAGATGAGTGTATAGTCTGAAGAAAGCTTTTAATTTTATTATGACACCAAAGATAAACACTGCTGCTTCCCAGGGAAGAGGTGGAACACGGAGGAAACTTCTTTCTTCCCCCTTTCTTCTTTTCTTGTTTCCTTCCCCTTCCCTCTTTCCTCGTTCATTTTATTTCTTCCTCTGCCTTCCCCCCTCCTCCTCCTTCTCCTTCTCTTTCTTTCTCTCCTCCTCCTTCCCTGCTTTTCTTTTCTTTTCTTTTCTTTTCTTTTCTTTTCTTTTCTTTTCTTTTCTTTTCTTTTCTTTTCTTTCTTTCTTTCTTTCTTTCTTTCTCTCTCTCTCTCTCTCTCTCTCTCTCTCTCTCTCTCCCCTTCCTTCCTTCCTTCCTTCCTTCCTTCCTTCCTTCCTTCCTTCCTTCCTTCCTTCTTTCTTTCTTTCTTTCTTTCTTTCTTTCTTTCTTTCTTTCTTTCTTTCTTCTTTCTCTCTTTTTCTCTCTCTCTCTTTCCTGCTTTCATCTCCCTCCCTCCCTCCCTCCCTCCCTTCTTTCCTTCCCTCTTTCCTTCCTTCCTTCCTTCCTTCCTTCCTTCCTTCCTTCCTTCCTTCCTTCCTTCTTTCCTTCCTTCTCTTCTCCTTGAGACTATAGTGAGAATAAACTGCGGTAACACATGTAAAGTATTTAGCTCATCATTATTCAATGACCTGGATTCCACCTGCTTGAGTTCAAAATCCTGACTTCCCTCAGAACTCTTACCACTCCCTTGATCCCTCTTTGTCTTAAGACTTGAAGGCAGAGGGCATCTTTATGACATCATCCTTCCTGTTTCCTTGTCAGTCTATCTGTCTGTCCTCCTCTAAGGTGGTCGAGAGAGCACCTAAAAAGACAGGAAACTGGGACTTCTCCGAGCTTACCAAACCTGTTCTATGAACTGTTAATAAATTTTATTTAATAAATGTCTGTATGTGGAACAGAATTTGGCCCAAGATTTGGTTTCATTGTGATGGGGAAATAGCTATACTCTGCACACCTTGGGAATGACCACATTGGCTCAAGTCGGTTTACTGCAGGTACTCACAGGTGCTAAGCGTACCTTTCAATGACAAATCTCTCTTAGTGACCAGATGGAGAAATGGGCTCCACGACAGGTGCAAGGCTTTAGTTTCCTATGACCCAAACCTCAGCCTTCCCTGTACTTGCTAATTTTAAATGAGGTTGTCTCCTCAACTAAACACTTGTGTTTTTCTTTACAGTAGATCCCCAAATACTCGGCACAAAACATTTCTCAGAAACAGGGTTCTGTGATTAAATAACTTTGGGAAACAGTTAAATGCATATTTAAGATTGCTTTGAAGATTCAGAATGCATGTTAACATCATGTTGAAGATACAGCGAAGTCTGTAGTAATGAAACTTGTTTAAATTTATTGATCCAGAGTTATCCACTTGGCCACAGATCCCTTGTACCCTTTGAGAACACCAGTTAATATCCTAAGGAGCTGCTGTTCCACGGAGCACACTATCTCAAGTGCAGATCTTGATAGTGCTATTAGATTTGCTCCTTTTTATTTCACTTCACAGAGGAAGTTCTATCCTGCATTATTTGCAGATGCAAGTAAATTGAGGTGGGACATAGTTTTAGATCTATGGTGAGCCAAATAACTGACAGATTTAATTATATATCATTTTCACAGATTCAGAGGGTTATTTTTTTGAGAGGCCAAGACCTTGCTTGGGAGTAATACAATGCTTGATGTATTGAAAGCTGGGCAGACATCCCCGTAGAGCATGCTGGAAAGGCTTTCCTGAGCCATATTGGTCATGACATTTAAGTGCCAATCAAATAAATTAAAACAAAAAAGGTATAAAATTAAAATGATACAAACCAGATATTTCTGGATGCAGGTCAAACCAGCCACAATGAAGGAAGCACCCTGGTCGTTAGGAGCATGCCTTCAGAAGTGTCATCCAAAATGGGGCACTTGTTTAGTATTAATAAAGTTCGGGGCTGGCAAAGGGTAGCTGAGTTTGAAGTGAGAGATGTGCTACAAAGGAGAACAAAGAAGAGCCACTTCTAGACGATGCTTTGCTAAGGCTAATGTCAACCGCAGAGCAGTAGCTCTGTGTGCTTTAGAGTGATATGGTAGTGTGTGAGTGCTATCCATTCATATTTTCAAGTTGTCTTTCTTTTGGGCAAATTGCAGGATTGAATTTCTATGCCATTTTTGAAGCCAGGCATGGTTATATGACTTGATTTAGGAAATAAAACGTGATTGAAAATGATGTGTGTCACTTCTAGACGGAGGATTATGAGCGCCAGTGAGTAATTTTCTGCTTTCTCTAGCCACAGCCACAGTAAATGACAACATTTGATTTTAATAACATACAAACTGGAAAAAAATATATACTATTTGGAAGCAGAGGATGAAACTATCAGTATAAATTATATAGGTGATATGATTGTCTATCTAAAAACTCAAGACAATCCACCAAAAACTGATTAGAAATTCAACAAGATGAATGTATTAAAAATGAATGTTCAGAAATCAAGTTTTCTTTGATATCAGCCATAACCAATTAAAAAATTTATTGAAAAAAACTATCCTTTTCAAAATATAATACCCTGTACAAATTCTAGAAGGATCAAATAAAAAAATTGTTTTAAAGTTTGCAGAAAGAAGTGCTAGAAGGATAAATACGAATTAATAAAAATGGTAACCTACAGGGAATGAGGTGATAGGGTAAGAAAGGTATAGGTAGAGGCAAGACCTCTGCATGTAGTGTAAACCTATCTCTAGAGATTTGGCCTTTTAGCCATATAAATGTATTATCTTTTCAAAATATAAAATTTAAATCATATACCAACTTGTAGTAAGCAAATGAATATTGAATCAAGTGGGGAATTAGTTTCTATGCTTAAAAACATAGGAAGAAATAAAAAAGACATGAATAAATTGATGATATGAAAATTTTAAATTCTGTTTGACAAATAACACCATGAACCAAATCAAAATAAAATGAAAAATCACGAAAATATATAGCCAAGGAAATATTTTATATTCACATTTTTTCCAATAACAACAAAAATCTAGAAGTTGTCCAGAAAAAAAATAAACAAAAAACACAAAAGATAATTTATATGTAAAAAAGTATGAGTGGCCATTAAACTGAAGAAAAGCAAAGAATACTCTCAACAGTGATCACATAAATGAAAATTAAGATGAGATAAAATTTTTGGTTGATCAATTTGACTAAGAAGAAATTTTTGGTTGATCAGTTTGATTAAGAAGAAATTTAATATAGTGTTGATGAGATAGTGATGAAATGAACTAATTTATAGTAAATTAGTGAAAAAGTAGATTATAAAACTGTATTTTCTAATTAAAAATATACACATATGTTTAGAATAAAAAACTTGGACAGAAATATAATGAGATATTAATGGTTATTACATAATGTTGGCCATACATAATCTATGTTTTGCTTTAATTTTTAATGTAGTTTTTGAAATTTCCATAACAAACATGCACTGTTTTTCAAAAGAGAAATTTTATTTTTTTAAAATAATGCGAGGTAAGAATCTAAAGTTCTCCTGAGCACAGATTTCCTCATCGCTCTACAAAAATCTTTTCATTAAATTCTAATGAAACATTATTTCCTGAGGTTGTCATTAAAAACAATTCTTTTAAATGTTTTTGTGTAATTTACTTTTAAGTTAATTGTAACAGTGCAGCGGAAACATTCTCCCTGTTTTCAACGTGCACGTATGATTTTAGCTGCATCATAATGGACTTCGGACCTGATGCCCACTGTCCTTTTGGAGAAATGTGTTCTGACCGCTGAACGACGAATTTAAAAGAAACTTGGGGGATACAATCCATTTGTAAGTAGCTTGTGCTCTCCAGATCCTGTAATTTAAGTGTCTGATCATGTGTCGTTCTTTAAAACGCCACGAGGGTCTTTAAAGGTGTGTTCTCATCTCAGGGATGAGACTGGACGCTGCTCTGGAATACACAGGCCAGGGGAAGGGCTCACTTTACCGCACTCCCCCGAGTATCCCTTAGGCACTCGACAGTGCTCACAGGACAGGACAGGACAGAGCGTTGGTTTAGAAAAAGCGGGGGCACCAGGTTTCTGCAGCAGGGAGCCCAGGGCTGACAGGCTGCATTCCGGCAGTTTCCAGGTGGGGCATGGTCTTTCTGGATCCTTCACCGGGACACAGTGTGCCGATGGCATTTCGGGAACTAAACTCACCAGTTCCCCCTTTGTCCCATTTCTGGCACAAACCTGGTGAGACAGAGAACTCCTGGTCCGGGTGAGGAGGGGCTGCTGCCTGCTCTCGGAGTGGTGTGTGTCTCAGGCTTGAGCCTTCAGGGCACACCCTCCCTCCATCAGGCGGCTCCCAAAGAACATCCTTCAACTCCGAAGTTTTTTCTCTCTCTCTGTCAGAGTACTCAGAGGAATTTTGTTCCTCCTAAGAAGACATTAGAATGAAGCCAGTAATAACATAGAAGTAAACTTTTATGATATTTTGCAGGACATTGAGCTCTCAATTTGCCCAGATTCTATACTCATGGGGGAGGGATTGACCCTTTCCTCTTTCTAAAAGGAAACAAAAAACTCTACATTTTCCCGGAATTTTCTCTCCAAGGGACACATGCTGCTTTGCAGAAGGCACTTACTTCATGTGATAAAAGTTTTAGTGGGGCATGGGCTATTGTTCAGACAATAGCTCTCTCCACTTGGCCCCACCAGAAGCTCTTTCTCCTGTTGACCTGGGGCCCGTTCGCTGAAGTATGGGTTGACATGCCATTCCCTCTGGAACATTTCCTTCTGCATTTAGGTCTTGGAAGCTGTGGTGTTCAATAATTTTTGAGAAGCTAAAGAGTTCCTTTGGGGGAAAAGGTGGCCAGGACTCTGATCAATCTTTGAAGTTCAAGGTAAGGCTATCAGTTAAGGGAGACCAAGAGTAGTTGTTCCTTAAAGTGTGACCCACCAACAACCTGGATTGAAATCACCTGTGGAACTTGTTAGACAAAGCAAATTCCTGGTCCCCACCCCCAGAATCTTAGTTCTTGGGGAGTGGAGCTCTAGGAACTGAGAAATTCTTTCACAACCCAGTCTAGAGGCTTGATGCCAAGTCTGGTTGGTTCTCTCTCTACCATCCTGGCATGCCTCTCTTTATTGCATACGTTGTCTAGCAAAATGCTTTTCCCCATCTTCTCCGGGAGTGGGTTACAGTGGCCCAGCCACCCCCTCGCATGCATGCTTCCATTTTTTTCATTCTACAGATACGTTTTGAGAGCATACTAAGTTCTAGATATTAGAAAATCTCGAGAAATGTAGTCATGGCATTCAAAGCTGCCTTTGGGGCCATGACCTGTAGCAAAGCAGTAAGTGTTATTATTGGGGTCTCCTGCCATTATCACTGCTCATGCTGGAGGCGGTGTGCTAGGAAATCCTTTCATGTGGAAACTGCCCCACCCACAACTGAGCAAGCAGGGTCCTTATCCAGTTCTCTTTCTTTTGTGGCAGAGACACAGCCACTTTGGGTTTTGGCAGTGGGGGTGACAGCAGCAGTACTGACACTTGTCACAGTACAGGGATTTTGATAGATGGTGAGATGTGGTGGGGAGAAAGACCAGCAGGCTCGTTTGGACTTGTTCATCTGAATTTTGCTTGGATTCAGACACTCTGTGTTCAGGTTTAATTTTCAACATCTCCACAGCACCTCAGTTTGTCCAGCAGGTCCAAGACATAAAAGACTTATCAGTTAAAAGAAGCATCTGTTATTGTTGACTGAACATTTTGGAATCAGATTTTATGATCATTTCTCCTTCATTCCAACCCACGATCCCTTCCTTCTTTCAGTCCAAAGAGGCCCAGCACTGGCAGCCACCCAACTTCAGTGCATGCTTTGTTTATTTGTTATCCCTCATCTTATTTAGGATAAGTAGTTGCAGGAACAACTTCAGAGGTGTATTAGTCTGCATGAGACAGGAAAAACAAGGGATAGTCTTTGGAGAGATAAACAAGAGAAACAGGTATATAAAAAGTCTCCTAGGGATGTTGTGAATACATTTCGAGGATGCTGGTATCTGCCTCTGCTACATTTCTGTTTGTTTAGCACCATTGAACATTTCTAAGTGCTTTGCCGCGAATGCTCACTACACCCCATTTTACTGATGAGGAAAATGGGGGCAGAAAGTTGCTCAAACTCCCATAGAAAGTGCAGGAGCCAGCATTTACACCCAGATACTCTAGCTCCAGCATCTGTACTCTTTGCTGCTCGTTTTTTGTTTTTTTTTTGTTTTTCCCTTCTCAAAGAATGCTGCTTTCCCTTTTCCTTTTAAATGCTTGGCTACCATATGGCACCTTTCATTCCTGTCTGCCTGAATTTTGACCCATTGGGCCAGAGGTTGACTCACTAGAAGTCAGAACCACAAAATTCTGCATGAAGTATTTCTTAGGAGTAGGAGCACTCCCAGAAAAAGAATATTTTTGCCCTTTCTGGCTCAGTAGTGACCTAGAGGGGCAAGATTGGTGGAAACCATCAATACAGACATTAAGGAGGGGCTTGCTTATTGGTGGGGCCGCAGCGAAAGGGTCTGTGTGCTAACACTGTCCAACGACGCTTTCAAGGCTGTCGAGGCAGATCTGAGGCTAGAAAGAAAATGCGGAGGAGCCCTCTTAAAGAGAACAGTGCCTGTCTGTGTGACAGAGGGAAAGAGCATAGACCGTGGAGCCTGAAGGACGCAAATTCAAATACAGACAATTGTACTCACTAGATGTATATCCTCACACAAGTTGCTTAACTTCTCCAGGTCCTAAGTACAACAACAGCCTCACAACTCGGCCGCTGTAGTGAAATGGAACAATAGAAATCACTGGTCTAATATGGGACTAGATCCACAGCAGGCACTCAGTACCTGGTGGCTACTGAAAATTCCTTTCTCCTCATGACAGAGCAACCCAGCCGCCCCTTTAATCCTTCTTAAGTCAGGCCGCTGTAGAGGTATGAAAACCTTTTTAGATTTTGGCTATTTGCAGATACTGATCAAAGCATGGCAGTGGTTAGGAATAAGGTCTTGTAGTGGATTATTTGGTTAAAAGATGTTTCTTGTAACATTTAATTTTTCTGAAAAGAAATCATAAATACACTGAGCATGCTCTGGCTGATACTGATCTGAAGGCTGGTTGGGACAGGGAGGGATGGAGCAGGCCTGCTGGGTCCTACACAGCCTGACCTCACCACTGGGAGGGATGCTGTCCACATTTACCCCTGTTAGCTTGGACATTTTTGTGTGTGTGGTCTGGGTGCTTTTGTTTCTGCAGCATAAGAGGTTCTGATTAACATCCACCTAATAAGCTAATTGCCTTTCTATAAATACTCTGTTTTCTGTTTTGTCCATAGGTTAAACTTGTGGGCTCATTGACCTCAATCTGCTCTTCTCCTTGGGGTTTGCCAACAACCCCCTTTGCAAGCCTTTTAAAAATTTCTTCCAGGGGGTCTTTTGTTCTCTCTTCCACTTTGCTAATTAGAATGCGAAATTAAACCCAAAGCGAGCAAGCACTGACCCCAGGGCACCATGCTAAACACCTCTTCTTCCTTGCCAGAGACTTGCCAGGGAGCCTCACCTTTCCTTTATTATCTTTTGTTAGTATTAACACATGTGATTTACTTTCTCTGCCAATTTGAATCATCTTAGCAATTAAAATTTCATGAGAAACTGTATAAAATGCTGCGATTCAAGTCCAAAAATGCAACATCGGCTGTGTTTCTTCTATCATGTGGTTACTCTTTCCAAAACAAAAACCAAGATATCACGTTGTTTTGCATTTTTTTCCCTTAAGCAATCCCTTTTGTTTAGGGCTTGAGAATTCCACTGTCCTAGATGTATTTACCAATCATTTGAACCACAGCTATCCTTCATTTGTTAATTACAGACCTATAGGTGTTGTTAATTTCAGGAGAAATGTCCAGACATTTTCAGTTTCCACTCCCTTCCAGCCTTCTGCTTGCCAGAAAATTCTGAGAAATAATGAAACCTTTCACCAGTTTCTTACCCAGGTCTTTGAACATCACAAACTACTTATTACCTGGCCCTTTGATTTGTACATGTTCAGGTTGTCCAACTACTGCTTTTGGTGTTACTTTCCATTACCTCTATTTGTAGAGTCTTTGAAGTAATACCATGGTCATAATTTCTATATTTAGAAAAGACTTTGTCTGAGAGTAGTGGTTTTTAGTTAGGGTGGCACAGTAGAATCCAGGGTAGAAGCTTTTGAAAAATACAGATGCCCAGGCACCCCCTGGACCCAAGGTGTTCCCAAATTTAGTAGGTTTGGGTGGGATCGGTGCTCTATTTTTAGTTTTAAAAAAGCTGGTGTGAGCCACATTCGGCTAGAAGGAGTCCAAGTCTGTAGCGTCCAGACCACAACCCTGACTGGCCTCAGTGGCCCCGGATGCGGATCCTGGGCTCTGGCCTCTGTTACCTCTCCCTGGCTGAGAAGGGGCTGTTTGAGCTGGAATGTGAGTTTGTGGGGAAGGTAAAGGGCAAACATGAAAAGAGGGCTTTCTAGGTGAAGAGAAGAGCAGGATGGATGCAGAGGCAGGAAAGCAGAAGCTGGTTGTGGTGCAGGGAGGACCTGGCTGAGCTGGAACCGGGCATGGACCGCCTGGCAGAGAGCAGTGGGAGATCGAGTCGGACGTGGGGCAGGGTTTCTGCTTTACACAGGAAGCGGCAGTGGAGGCCGCGGCCCGAGAATGCCAGGTACGAGGCTGTGAATTCCAATAACTGTCACGTGTATAAATAACGCCAAGTTCTATCTTTCTTCTCTTCATCGTTTCCAGGACAGATTATTCAGAACCCAGAGCTTTTTGAAGCAATTAAGAATGCATTTGGCCTCTCAGTCTCTTTCTTGGGGGGATTATTAGTACCGATGGCTTCTTCCACACACTTTGCCCAGAGGCCTGGCTCTTGCTAAGGTGATTCCTTAGATCTCTGTACTTTGCACCAGGACCCCTGTCCCACATCCCCACCAAGGCAACCAACAATAGCAAACAGAGGTGGTGCTCCCTGTTCAGGACAGGGTTTCTGCCAATGCCTATCTCACTTTATTTTTGCGGAGTTTTATAGGTTCCCCTTAAAAGATGGGGAAAGGTAGATTAAGAAGAGTTTGTTTGTATTTTAATCTTTCTCCAAATGTATTGGAGTAGGCATTATTATCTACATTTTATGGCCAAGAACACCGAAGCTTAAAAGAGGTGAAGTAACTTGCCCGTGGTCACAAATAGTAAATGGTGGAACTGGGTGGAGAACCAGATCTGTCTGGTCCCAAACCCATGCTTTTTCCATTACTCCTCTTCTGCCTGTCTCCGTGTAGGATTGTCCAGGAGCTGTTGAGGCATCCTTGAGGTTAAACCTCATATACCTTTTTAATCAGACACTAGGCTAACGGCATGTCTAGGCTTACACGGCGCATATTTAAGACAGTTTAAGTTCACGTAGTGCTTGGGAGAGTGATAGTGAGGCAAAAGTTGGGACAGTTGCAAGACCAACTTCGCTCGCTTTGTGGCTTTGCTCAGAGCGCGGTAGCACCCGGGGCACATCTGCTCTCTCCAATTTAATATTTTCTTCCTGCTTGGCAGAAGAGGCAGGGGAAGCAGGTGCAGCTCTGTAAATTTTCTTGAGTTGTTTCAGGTAATTCTTTCCTCAGGTGCTTCTGGCTGGCTTACCCTTTCACAGCACTCCCGGGAACACCTAAGGGATGAGCGCTCTGACAACACTGCTGTGTCCAACAGCGTTATTCAGCCCACCAGCCGTTATGGGACAACCTTCCAGTGAATCTCTGAGCTGCTGGTATATGACTTCCATGAAAGCAGGGTCAAGGTCTGTATATCCTTAGCATCTAGTTCAGGGCCTGACATAGAGCAGGTGTTTCAGAAGTATTTGTTGAATGAATGCAGGTGCTCTGGTTCCACGTGGAGTTTTCTCCAATCAATGGTTCTACATCAAAGAGATTTTTCTAGTTCTACAGACAGAATGGAGAGGAACTAAATCCACTGCACTATTTTCATTTTTCAGTTAGTTTTCTTGTTTTACCATGCAGTTACTTTAGGGTACCTTTGTCTTGTTTAGTTCTCCAACCGATTCCCCTTAGCATATTCTTACATTTTATTCATTTATTGAGAAAATGAAGTGAAGAGGGAAGGAAAGGCTGCCAGCACACTTTGGTAACTTAGTGAGAACACAAAATCATGGGACTTGTTTGCTCTGAGAGACCATATCCTTGGGAAGGGGCAAGGCAGGGACAGATAAGGGCTGACACGTCTCGCTGAAGGAAGGACGCAAAGCTGACAAACGAAGACAGGGCTCATCTACCGTTGGAGTGTAAATGTAGTTCCCGCCTTCTGCATACGATGTAATCGCACGAGTGTGGAAAGTGGCTGTGGATGGTGTGTCTGCCTTAAATTTCACTCCTTAAAACCTTCAAATAATTTATTCTAGGTGTTTGAACTATTTTGAGGTAGGGGTAAGGAACTGGAAAGATGAGAATGTTTAATTTTTACCGAGACCTTGAAAATGTCAGGGGCTTGGCCGTGGAATGGGGTCAGATCTTTCGAACTGCTTTGGTGTGGTTGGGCTCTGCTGCCAGTGAGAGGATTACACACAAGGGATTATTTAAACATGAAACATGACTTAGCATCACAATAAGCTTATCCAAATATAAAATCTTATTTTTAAAAAGCTCTCCTTCTCCCTTAATATCAAGGCTGGGTCAATCCTTTTTATTGCCTTGTCCTACTCTTGGTGGTACTATCTTAAGTGAGTTTTTAAAATTTTTGATGTTTTTTTTTCTAATGCTTGTGATAAAGTTCTGAAGACTGTTAGGTTTTGCAGTGAGAATGATCAAGCGAATTCCTTCTCACTGATTTGTCAGAGTAAACCAGAGAAATCAGAAGTCTTCAAGAGTTAAATTGTTACCTGAGAAAAACCAAGCAGAGCAAAGCAAACCAAGGGAAAGCAAAGGAAAATAGACCAAACCCGCACTTCCCTAAGACACTTATTCACTTTGGAATAGAATTCCAGAGGGCCGAAGGTAAAAATTTAAACTAACACTAAATTCACTCCACCTCAAGCTCGCCAAGGGGTCATTTATGCTAGCTATTCTTGAAATATCCAGTGCTGAGGAACTGCTTTTATTTTACCTAAAAATCAGTCTGGCTGTGAGATAGAATTTTAGTCAGTTAAAGAAATTTCAACTGTTCTCTTGGATTTTCTTCACATAGTTACCATTGGGTCATCTGATTTCTCCTAGACATGATAGATCTTTAAGTAATATGTTAGTGAATCATTTATAGTTTTATAGTTTTATATCCTACTGTTTTCACTTAAGTCCTATTGTGAACACTTTCCTATGTCGATATATGTTCTTCAAAAACTGAAGTGTAATGGCTTTAAAGAACCCTATACCCTTATTTTACTTATCTTCCTCTTGTTGAATGTTTAGATTATTTATAATATTAAAAGTATGTTACAACAGTAAACTCAAAACTCTGATTCCTTCTCTCATTATTTCTTTAGACTATTTCACATGTGGCTACTGGGTCAATGTGTATGGATATTACTTTTAGAATTTTTATGTATATCGTGTTTCATATTATGCTCCAAACATAGATATTTGTGTGTAGGAAGTTCCCCAGGGAGTGAGAAAGTGAGGAAGAAGATTGGGCTGAGGAGGAAGTTGAACTATGATGTATCGCAACAAGGGCCTCAGCTAATCCGGGAACTTTGGAGTCTGGAGGCTCCTTGAGAGGTGTACCAAACTGAGGTAAACAAGGGCTGAGCCTTTATGCCTTGTTCTGACCACTCATTAGCTGCAAACGGCCTTCAGGGAGCAGGCAGGACTTCCAAGGGCAGTTCCTGGAGAAGGCCTCACTTGCTAGCTGTCAGCAGCTACCAGTCCTGGAACCTGGAGGAGTGAGTTTTAAGAACTGAATGGGGGAGGCTGTTGCTGTATCATAGCATCTATTTAAGTTACCCTTTGCACCTCTAAGACCCACTTGTTTCTTGTATAGTTTTATCTTATCTTGGAACAGATTCCTTTAGAATTCTGGCCAGCCTCTTTTCCTAGGGAAATGTACAAGAGAAAGTTTAATGTGACAAACTACAGCGCTCATTGATGCAGCTGTTCTCAGGGACACCTGACACTCCTCAATTCCTTCCTCTACAACCCATTATATATTTCCCTCTCCCTTGGCTAGCAGTTCTGTTAGCCAGGGGGCTTACTTGGTGGGTGACTCAGATTCTTATCATTGAAGGATCTGAGCTTCATATGAGTGGCTCTCATACTCTTCTCAAGCCATTCTTCTACTCTTATCAATTTATTATTACACTTGGTTAGAGAATTACCAAGGGGGACCCCAGAGGTCCTCCTGGGTGCCAAACAATAGCCTTCTCTGTTCCCACTGTGTAACAACCACCCAACTTTCTTCAGATGTCCATGGTAAATTGCCCCTGCACAAATGGTTACACCTTTTCTTGACTATTGATCTCTTAGTACAAGAAGTTCAAAGTGCCTGGGTAGCAGCCATAGCTTTAAATTTAATGGGAGTTTTGCAGTATCCCTGGTGAAAGTATTTATGTTCTTAGAAACAGAATCTCTAGATCCATAGAGGCTGTTGTGGGGATAGAAGGCATAGATTCCCTGGTTGGGTCAGTGGCTGGGGTGATGAGTGGGGCTACTCCTATTCCGATACTGAGCCATGTTTTCTACAGAGAGAAGACATAGTACAAGATAATATTCTTTGACTGAGGGTGTTCACTACACCCTGAAGGATGACACCCCTTCCTTAAGAAACATCTCTTATGTGGTGCTTTTAGCAGTACCTGCAAAGGCTGTTTTTTCACCCTATAAAGTCAAGAGCCTCTGGGTGGTATAGTATGTGACAAGACCAATATATCCCATGGTCATGTGCTCACTACTCTTCCCCCTTTTATTTTAAGAGAATTCCTTGGAATGATGTGATGTTATGATGTGATGTTATATGGGATTCTGTGTTAGTGAATCAAACATGAGGTAAGCCCTCAGATAGTGATGCTGGATGAACCTCTATGGGCAGGAAAGGCAGACCCGTACCCTGAGAATGTGTTGGTTCTTTCAAGATGGAGTGCTGGCACTTTCATGGAGAATGGGGTCCTATGTAATTGGTACACCACAATGTAGTCAGTTGGTTTCTTAGAAGAATGCTTCTGCATCAGGGGCTTGGCAATAACCCCTTTTCCTGGTAGTCTGAACATTCAGCAGAAGCAATAGATGAGTCAGTTTTTTTGTAAGCTGGACTCATGCAGAGCCTCTATCCCTGCCACCATGATTACTCTGTTCATATATATGCCCATCGTACCAGCACTGGGGTGGCTAATGAGACAGTCTGTCTAATACCAACTGATCAAGTCATTCCGTTTACTTGACTATAAAGTGCCTCTTCCATAGTGAAAGCTCTTTGGTGGGCATTTATATGGATACCAAGATCTTTACACTTTATGCCCAGTTTCATATTCCTCTTTTTCAGACCTTGTCCCTCATCTTTCAACCTCTCTTTTTTTAGGCCACTAACCAACCAGCCAAGTCACTCATTAAAGGGTTGAGGAAGGCCTCTGTCCATTAGTCTGTATGAATTTCACAAAGCAGATGACCAGGTACATCACCTGAAGTCCATTGGGAGCATTGGGAGGATTTCGCCTCATTGCTGAGTGTTACTGAGAACTCTAAAGTTTATTTCTGGTTTGCATCCATATATCACGCTTACCAATTTGTGAACAAAGCCTGGCTTTCTCTCTCCTCCATCAACTGAACTATAGGTGGTGCAACAGAGTGAAATGACATGGGATTTGAATTATGGGCTTGTGCAATTTACTTGTAACTGAACCTTCTCATGCCCAACTCTATTATCTGTCTCTCATTTGTCCTTACTCTAATATGGGAGGCATGATGCTTTACTTCCTCAGGTATCCATGTCATGATAGATTCTGTATCCACCAGTTTCAAAGTGTTGGGACATCCCCTTTTCCTTGGTTCTGTTTACTTGCGTAAGTGGCCATAAGACCCTTTGAAGGCCGAGACAGTTATTACCTTACATACTTGGTGTGGCGTTGCAAGATCTTTCTTTCTGGGTATTTGGACTTTCCTTCAGTCGAAAGCCAGAAGATCTGAAAAGTGGTTCTGGAAACTGGGCAAGGGATCACAAGTTTTTATTGGGTGGTTACCCTTAGCTACTCATCAAGCTGTTTTAGTTTCCTTTGACTATACGGATTGAGAAATAGTCTTGTTAACTGCTCATCTACCTTGCCCTTATGGATGCCATGTTCTATTAACCACTCCCTAGTTCCCTGAATGTCTGGCATCTTTGGCTGCCCCTCTAATTTTGTTGTTCAATGCAATTATTGTACTTATCTTGTTTCTGACAGCTAAGTGCTGCCATTTGGCCTCTATTATGTTCACTATTTCCTTTCAACTTCATTGCTCTCAGGGAGCCCAGTTCTGTAGCAGCATCTGCTATGGTCAGCCCAGCCTGAGGAGAAGAGTCATTGCTGAGTTCCTTGCTGCTGCTGCTCTCACACGTACACTTCTCATCATTCTGGTGAATACAGAGTCCTCCTGGCCTCCTGCAGAATGTAATCCACTGGCAGGTTTTCCAGCTTCCTTCGTATTCCCCACCTTATGGCCACCTCTTTGAGCCTTTTGATTTCTTTTTCCATAATATAGCATGGTAGTCTGACTTTACTATTTTACCTTTTGAGGACCATTGCTTTTTCCCTTGTTTTCAAGAGCTTTTCTAGGAGTATGTTAATGCCCTCTGCCTGGGTGCCCACCTGGGCTGATAAATCCCACATCAAAGAGAGTGCTTTCATAGCAATAATCTCTCCCTTATTTCAATTTATATTCTACTCCCCTCGATGCAGCCTTCTGAGTATCCAGCCCCATTTAGAGTTTATTGACCCCTGACGGCACATGTTGTCTGGGATCTGGAGCTCCTTTGGGGTATGGTTTCTTTCCTTCAATTGCAGACCTAGCACCTTCCTGGCCAGGTTAGGTTGCTACCTGACTCTCTTGATGGCCAGGAAGAGAGACCATACTGTTTTGCCAGGAAGGGAACACTGCATTGCCACGAAGTAAGGAAGGAGCATTAATTTTTAACAGGAATGAAGTTCAAGTCAATTGTGTTTTTCTAAGAAAGCAAAAGTTTTTTTTTCTTCGTCCTTCACTTCTATGTGAGGTTCTTTCAGGCATCATTGTCCTGCCTCTGGTTTTTGATTCCCCTTGTCTTCTCAAAAGTTTGACTGCCTGTTTTCCTGATATATTATTTTATGTACTGCATAGAATAATTTTCTTCTCTAAAATAAATAAGAGAGAACAGAGGCCTTCCTCATCCCTTTAATCTTTTCTTCCGATGAGACAACCTCTACTGTTCTTTCTCTCTCTCTGTCTCTTTTTTGTCTGTCTGTCTGTCTGTCTCTCTATGCCGCCTCCTGCCCCGCACCACCCCACCACTCCACCACTCACACACAGTCCTGGTGAAAACAAACAGCACATAACCTGGCAAGTGTCTGGGGCAGTGTCTTAGCACCACTGCCCTTTGCCTAGAGTTGGCTTCTCAAGCAAAATTACCATCCTTTGTAGCTCTAATTTTGACACAACTTTTGGCTAATTTCTCTACTGCAGTAGCAAGGTACACTTTAGCTGTACTGTTCAGTCCAAACTTCAGTTGCCAAGGGTACCAATAAATCACTTTTTACTTTGCTTTCTTCTCACTCCATTCCTGGTTCCTCCCTCACTTAGGCCATGTCTATTTATTTGGAAATTCTTGGAAAATCATTGCCAATAGACTAACTCCTCCAAACGGTTATTGGTTTTTTGTCTATCCAGTAAATAGAAAACTTGGAAACATTTTAGAAAAGTTCTTACCTTTCCTACCTTCCAGTCTCTATAGTAAGGCCAAACTGGGATTTTACTCCAGAATCTGAACACAGAAAATAAGCTTAGGAACCACCTAGGTCTATTGGTTCCTGGGCATTCTTGGGATTGGAGAATGTTTCAGTCTGGCCAAAAATGCTCAGCTGGCTACAGGCCTTGGAGGGCAAGGCTAGGACAGCTCTAAAGACAGAAGCAAACTGTACCCTATGTTCTGAGTCTGCCATTGAAACAAAACAGGAAAAGACACTCATCTTTCAGGCCCTGTGTTAATTCTGCATGAAGATGAAATGCTGTAAAGGTCACACATTCATGAAGAAACTTTCTCCATGAGCTGCCAAACTTCTTGTGGTTGCCTTTCTGTTGAGAAAGTTAAAGTTCATTCTTTGGGTGGCCATTGGGCTCAACAATGCGGAGTCTTTGTTACTTTTACTCTCTGTTTGGCCTTGTGGCCTTAACCAGAGACAAGACCACTTTCTCTTCTCTCCAAGACCGTGTGATACCTGATTTGCCAAAACAGCAGACACTTTTCTCTCTGAGAAAAGGTGTTACTTGGTTTCCTCAAATTGTTTATGGGACATGAAAAATTAAAGAATTGAAAGACTGGCTTTACAACTCTTTTTATTCCATTATACTCTGAATCAATGTTTTTCTGAGAGAAGTAACATGTTTCCCTAGTCACAAAAGACAACCTAGCAGAGAATAATTTATCAGGAAATACAATAACATCTTAGAGTAAAAATGTTGGTTCTCTTCTGCTTAGAGGGCTTTCTGTTCCCATAAGTTTTTCAGCTGAGCCTTAGGAATCTGGAAAGTAATGAGATTGGCTCAAATCCTAGACTAGCTCTGATAAAAAATTTCTCCAGGGACCTCTCATCCTCATGTAAAGAAGGCAGAGCCATAGACCTATGAGCCTTCTCACTGATACTCAGTGAGGAAGGAACTGGCTGTGGCTGATTCATTATGAAAAGTGAAGGAAACAGAGGGGTACCCGAAACCAGCACTCTCTGAAAATCTTTATCAATCTTTATCGAAAGCCATGACGAATGGCTTTTCTACAGTGTATAGAGTGGGTAAAGTAGGCCGTTCTCCTCTATACTTACTTGTCTAACTACCTGTGCCCTCTTCAGTGAGCTACAGGTCTAGGCTACAAATCCCTAAACCTCCAGGGGTTGGACTATGACTGACCGACCATAGATACTCACCATCATGGAAACTTAGTAAAGGTATGATTAGAGAGTTATAGGGCTAGACAGGTCTCTTTTAGCCTGTTTCTGTGATTAATTTGAACCTGAATTAAAAGGCAGATGGACATCTGTAGGACTGCATTCTATGAGAGAGACCCTAGATATATTTGTACTTGGCATCTTTCCTGGATTCTCCCATGGGTCAGATTATCAGTAGTGTTGCTTATTTTAATATTTTGAATTCTACTAATTAATTCTAGATTTTGAGGGATCTGGGTGCTTGCTTGCTTGCTTAGGTACCTACCTTATTTTCTTACATGTGATTTGTGCTGTGCATATAGGATTTGTCTGATAAGTGCCATTTGCCATCCCATTGACTTCCAGATACTCCTTTGAGGCTTGTTCACCCTAAAGATTGTTTTAGCCTTTGGATCTGTGCTTTCTTTGGACCTCCAGACCTAATCCTCAAGTTATGATTGTGTTAGTATCTATTCCTCCAGACTCTGACCTTAGATTTTTCCACAGAACTTTGAGTAAGCACATACCCTCCACACAAATTACTTTGGCCAATGCCTCCAGTCTGACCAAACTCATCCTTCGCAGTGACCGTGTACATTAGAATCAACTGGGGAACTGTCCCCACTGCAAGCCTGATTAATCAGAATCTCTGATTTGAGCCCAGGAACCTGCATTTTAGCAAGCCTCAAGGCTTTATTATTCTAAAGGTTTGAATAACTACTTGTTAGTCCTGCCACTTTGGTTTGGCCCAAAGTCTTTGTTCCTTTGGTTATCCTGTTTTTCTGCTACCTAGAGCCTGTCCTGGAAAGGTTCTCATCATGGTATATCAGACACCCCCTACTACCCACCTGTAAGCAGGGATCCTAACCCTGTGGGATGCCTCTTTAGTTTACTTCCTTGTCTCTGGTCCTGCACTATCCTCAATAACTTTTGGGAGGGCCCCACCGCATGTTGGAATGTATGTCAGCTGCTTTTAGAGGGACCAAAAGCCACACGAGAGTTGGAATGCATTGGCTATTGTTTTCCTTCCACTCAGAAAGAGATGTAGCCATGTGACATACAACAGGGTGATTGAAAACAGGCTGTGGTTTCTGCAGCTTCACTCCTAACTGGGGAACATTTCTAGTGTCCATATCCAAAGGGAGAGGTGGGGGAACTAGAGATGCACAGTTGTTGAACAGGAGCACAGATAAACAAAATGACTCCTTTTTTTCCTGCTCAGTTTTATGATTTTAAAAGGATGATGAAATGTAGAGATTAAGAAAAAAGATAGGCAAACTTTGCCAGTCCTATTATGAAAGGGCCTTTACAATCTTTCATTCTGATGGGATCTTAACACAGGAAGTAGGAGGTGAGGAAGGCCTGGCCTCTCCTGGGACTTCTGTCGAGGCCTGGCTGAGCCTCTGGGTCAGAGATAGGGAGCTTCCCTGTGCTGCCTGCCTGGAGAAGAGAAAACAGACCCCTGTTAGTTCCTGCTGATAACACTGCAGACTGTGTGGGCAGACATTGCTCATCCACTGGCTGGAGAAAACACATGCCTTAATGCCTGGGTTATTCTTTACCTTATGTACAATGTAGCTTGGCAGGCAAGAGGGCGTTAGCAGACTGCTGATTGAGATGGTGGTAGAATGCCATGTTCCAGAAACCTACTAGGAGGTGGTAACTTTGGGGATTTGTTGGGGTGTTATCAAATCCAAGGTTAATGTTCTTGAGAGGGAGTCCTTCCTTCAGGTCTCTGTTTCTATCTTTCTTCAGTCCTGTGAAAGCAAGGAAGAGCTAGAAACTCTTTTTTTTTTTTTTTTCATAAAGGGCTCTGAGAAACAGTTTCCACACTAAACTCTTTGCTCTGTACATACTCACATACTTGTTTTTCAAAGACTACGAATTAAATGAAAAAGTTGTATGTGTTCAAACAAGCAGACACAAATAGGCCTGTAAGATCAGAAGACCACTGGTGTGAAGGAGCTCAAAGGAATGAGAAGGTGGCTCAAGACAAGGGTTAGCTCTTGTGTGATAGTGATAACCTGGCACATGTATCCTGGAACACTTTGGCCCCTCAGCAAGGATTTTAGAGGCTCTGTGACCAACAGTCTGGCGAACATTGTGAGCTTTGCATCCCTTGCAGAACCTACTGTGATTCTTGCATATGATTGGTACTCAAGATATAATTGCTAAAAATCTCATGGCCTCTTAATGGGCTTTTCGATGAATTCATCAGCACAAAACTATGCTGTCTTTTTTTTTTTTTTTCATTCATTTGCTCACTTGGTAGACATGATTGGTAGGCATCCTACTCCTCATGATGCTGAGTCAGAGGTACCCCGGGGACAAGGTCTCCTGGTCTTCCCCCCAAAAGGATGGTTCCTGCAGGTTCATGGGCACATTTTTCCTGTTCCCAGAATGAATTAATGAATAAATGTGCTAATTATCTTTAGAGTATTTATTGCCTTGTTCCTCATAAATTTCTGACTTATGAAAAATATGTTGCCTGTTTAGTAAGCGGCAAGTATCCATCCTCTCCTGCAAAGAAAGCTTAAAAAAACCAACTAGCCTAAAGATGGTTTCTACCCTTATTATACTAGGGAAACAAGTCCTTTCATCTAGAGCATTCCTTGCCATTTAGGCTTCCTTCGCATCCTGTAGTAGGGGGAGGTCTGTTTGGAGATGTAATGTTGAGAATCATTAGTGGTGTTAAAGTCACAAGACTGGAGAGATCACGAGGGGAGTGGATATAGAAAGGAAAAAGAAGAGAACAAAAGACCAAAGGCACTGTGACACTAAGTGGTTGGGGAGGGAGAAACTAGCAAAGGAGACCTATCAGGAGCAGCAACAGAGGTAGGAGGAAAACCGGTGTGTGTGTGTGTGTGTGTGTGTGTGTGTCCAGGGAGCTAGACGGAGAAAGGATTTCAAGGATGAGAGAAAATTGATGCTGAGTGGTGTAGTAAGTCGTAGATAGGCTGTGCCACTGGTTCTAACAATGTGAAATAATCAGTGACATCGGAAAGGGATTTTTTGGTGGAGAGGCCGAGGTGACAGCCTGATTCGAGTGGGTTCAGGGAGTTCACCTTTGCTTCTTAGTGAAAGCAAAACAAGACCCTCACAAACCTCTGGTCAGGGCAGGTAATACCTTATCCTGCCTGAATCATCTCTTTTGTACAGCCTTTCTAGGATTTTATATAAATTCACAGCTGATGGAAATATGAACCAACCATAACTAAGCAGGTCATCAAATTTTGGGATTGTACAGTTATTTCAAGGCTTTGAAATTAAAGCATCAGCCTTTAGATAGGACATAGAATGCTTAAATAGGAAATTAGAAATCATCTAATTGAATCTTATTATTTTTTTTTAACCTATGGGTGAACTGAAGCCCAGATTAGGGAGGTGACTTATTTAAGGTCACACAGCTGCTTTTAGGCATTGACTCTCTTCTCAGCATACCTGGTGGATGAGTGTCTGTACTTTTAAGAAAGATTACTATGGACATATTCTACCATTTCCTTTGGACCTCCACTTTGAGACTATTGAATTCTCTTTATTAACAAATGGACTGACTTACATTGCAATGTAAGCCAGTTTTCCATATAAAGGAGTAGTCTTATTAAGGTCCGATAATCTGGGAAGATCTAGTCAGACAGCCCCCATCTTGAGAAACGAGGGGAATCCTCTGGACCAGAAATGGTCTCGCATTCAGAAAACCCTGAACCGGGCCTTCCTGTCCTCTTCCTTGACTTTCCTGTGCCATAAGCAGAGTCCCTTTGCCCAGCTTCCCTGAGACTTGTTCCTCCATAGATGGCGGCCAGCTATCCCTGACTCCTGCTACTTGGTGTTGTCATTCTTGGACAGGGCCCAGGTTGTACTGTGCTCATGTGATTAGAGATTGCTGGTATTAGGGTGTTCATCCAAAGGTTTTACCCACTGTGCCTTAATCCGAAGGGAGGAAAAGAGTTCAGAGCCTTCTGTGAGGAGCTATAGATTCTTAACCAGGAACAACAATGAGCTTCGGCCAATCATCTGCCTGAATTGTCCTTGAAATTATCCTTCCCAGACATGAAATGACAGGCCCTTGCTCTGCCCTCTACTAGGATTCCAGGCTGTGGTTGAAAACTCTTGGTTCCTGGGCTGGGCCTGTGTCTACTGCCTCCTTTCCTAGACCCCTGAGCTCCATGGAAGATATATAAGATATAAACTTGGTACTCATTAGAATTAGCAGCACCAAACATTGATTTAAAATCTATTTATAACTTAAAGAGAGTCAATAATTGTTTTGTTTAATAACAGGATATTGAATGAAAGAAAATCCAGTTGGAGAGATATGGTAAAGCAGTAACTTTCAAGCTGTGTTTCCCATTAGAATTGTCTGGGGAACTTTAAAAACCCTGAGTGCCTGTGTCATACCCCACACCAATTAAATCTGAATTTGTAGATGTGGGACCTGGGCATCATTAGTTGTTAAAACTCCCCAGGTGATTTCATTTATAACCAGTTTGACAACAAGTCTGATAAATCAACACTTCTCAAACTAGACAGTAAATAACAATCAACCGGGGGTCTTGTTGAAATAAAGATTCTGATTTGATAAGTCTGAGGCAGAGCCTGTATTTTTAACAAACTCCCAGTTTATGCTGAGGCTGCTGGCCTAAGAACCATAATTTGAGTAGCATTTGAGCAGCAAGTTGCTAAAGGGTCATTAACAGTAGGCCAGGGGCTTGCTGCTAAGTGACAATGAGAGGCAGAGGTGGAAATTGCTGTGAGAGCTTCTGTGGGAATTTAGTCTCTGCTGGTCTCTGAAGGAAGGGCAGATCCAGAAAGCGGGGTAGGGGCGAAGAAGGAGGGGAAGGCAGAGGAAGAAAAGGGAGAGTATAGGAGAAGGAGGGGGAGGGAGAGAAAGAGGGAGATTCTTCTGCTACTGCTGAGGTCTTTGAGGCTCCTGGAACATAAAACACAATGGCCTACCCAGTAGAAACCTTGCAGAAAGCTGAGTGATGATAAATCTATTCCTTCAGCATCAGTATCTTAGGACTTCAGTGTTGGAAGGCCTTGGAATGATGGGTTTAACCCAGTCCTTTTGCTGCAGATGAGAACAGTGGGGTCGCTTAGCCCGTGCAGCCTCAGTCACAGAGCCCAGCAGCAGTGGGTGCAGGACTGCTGAGATCCAGCGGTCTCCCTGCATGACTGCACCTGCGTCACTGGGTCGTGGTGACCTTGAACCTGGTATAACCTCACTGTAGATGGAGCTCAGCCCACAGCAGAGAGTGGCCCTAAGTGCTGTGAGGCTCTTTTGCGGGCCCCAGAATTCTCTCACAGGGTGTTAGAAGTCACATTTCTGGAGGAACTTGCTCCCTGCCATGATCTGACCCTACTCTGTCTTAACGAGTTTTATTTATTCTCTATAATCCTGAAGTAGCTTGCCCAATTTCTACATCTGTAGGACCTAATATGCCCCTGGTTAATGAATAGGAGATACAAGATATGAAGGAGATCACCCTGGAAAACAAAGAGGGGCTTTGGTCTCCACACCTCTCTTTGGCAAGAGGTTCTGGGATAGTGGTTCATGCAGACCTCTGAGAAGGCCTATCTCTTGTTGCATGACAGCCCTTTTACCTCCAGTCAAGGAGAAGTGCATGACAGGAGGTGGGGGTGGAAGGACCAGGAGGGGTCATGTCTGCCATGTGGCAACAGAAGCATCTGAGCTAGCTAGCTGGATCCTGAGAGCACATTTGTCATGTGATGTGTCAGCTGCCCAGGGCGGTGGGGAATACTTATTAACCACACAGTGCTAGGCCTTGGAGATCCAGAGATGAGTAAGTCTCACTCTCCTCCTGTAAGTTGCTCCTCTGAGAGAGAGGGGAGACAGATGAAGACAACAGCATTTACACTGAGATTCAATGGTGGAGGCTAGGCTGTCCCTGGCACAAATGTGAAGTCTGTGAACTGTCCTCAGGCCCCTCTCTTCTTGAGTTTCTCTCCTCTGGTCCTCTGGCTCTCTCTTGACCTTGTTTCCTCCACTCTCCTTTCCTTCATCCTTCCTGTCTTCATGCCTGGTGGAGGCAGGGGTGGTAGGCATTAGACAGTCAAATTCAGAGGCAGACATGCTGACTCCACAAAGGCATCTCCCTGCCCCTCGCCTTCCAATGCTGTTTACGAGAGGCCAGGTGGGCTTTGGCAGGGAGCAGAAGATTCCACAGCTGCAGACTCTCTCGTCACTGCCATAAGGAGCCCTGCCAGCCTGACACTGAGCCCAATAGCACAACCTTGTCTGAAAGGAAAAGAAATGTGCCCAGGAGGAGGTGGGAGTGAGAGGCGGGGACTACAGACCTGTCAGTTTGCAAGTTCCACATCTGTGATCAGGGCCCAGACACACAAGCTGTAAGCAACAACGCAGACACAGAACTAGTTCAGGGTTGTTTTCAGCCTTCAGTTAGAATGGGAGAAAAAAGATCAGGCATAAACAAAGTAGAAAGTTGCTGCTTATTGTGCTGAACTGCCTTAAAAGTGAGTGCCCTTGGAGGTGAGTGTCCATGGAGGTGAGCACCCTTGGGCACTGCCTTCAATGCCAGCTCTGAAACTCACAGCTGTCTCTTTGCTCTCCTGGCTTACTTGCCCACTGGCTTCCACTTGCTTTCCCATAAAAGGTGCTCTGTGGCTTGAGGACAGCACTGCCAAAGCAAATACATAGTCACTGCAGGCCCCAGGGGCCCTCTGCTGAAATTTGGCATGAGCTCCACCCTCGAATCCTGATGTTATCACTTCCCTAAAAGCTGTTGCCTGCTTAGCTCTCTTGCTAATAGAAAGCTTCCTTATAAGCAGTGACTGTCATGGGAGAAGACGTTTAATATGTGGCTGTTTTGAGTGCTTTAGGATTCTGCTCTTAGAAGAGTGAATGCACAGATTAAAGGGGAATGGCTAAAAGTCAGAGGCAGGAGGAGAGGTCAAGATGGAAACCCATAGTGGACTTGGAGCTTCACAGTGGATCTGTGAGAGGGATGGGGTGGGGAAGAATGGCCAGTATTGTCAGGCAGGATACTTGAGACTTTATGTGGGGGTAGGTTTTGGCAATCGTGAAGGCATCTTCTCATGAGCACTGAGACATAGCTTAATGTCAGTGCAGATGTCCCCAGTCCCCAAATGCCCATCCACATATTGTGGGTGGTGACCTCACTTTTTTATTTCATCCCCTCCTCCGTTCAGAAGTTAGACTTTCAGCTGCTCCCCCCAAACATTCCCTCGCTTGGTTTCTGTAACTCCTCCTTCTGTAGTAGGAAAGGGGGTTGACAATTTTCTCTTATTCATTGTATATATAAGAAAAGGTAATTTTTAATTTTCTGCAATGAATTTAATCTTGCTCTAGCACCCTCACCCAGATAAGTAGAAAAGAAAACACTTTCTTAGTGTTTCAACTTGCCAATAAAATCATCTGTAGCTCTTCTGGTTGAAAAGTGTCTTTTAACTTAAAGCAGTCACCTTTGGGGGTAAATTGTCAGTCTTTCAGCTTTCTACTCCTACTATTTCTTCTCTCCAAGAATATGGTGGTGGGGCCTCACAGGAGTGGGGAGTGAACCTCAGATGCATGCGTGGTGCAGTTAGTAGATGGTCTGGTCCCTGGGTCCCCATGCAGAGCTTGCTCACTACAGCTGGCCCTTCCAGTATTTTAGGGCTACTCACTGATAAAGCCTTGGGTCTGGCTATTTGCTAAATCCCACTCTGTTGAGAGCACAGCACCTTCTCATTCCCTCAGTGGGTTATGTAGGACCTTCTCCTGAAACTCCTCCAATCAGAGCCTATCCTGCTCTGATTTAATCCCTTCCCTCAGCACTCTCCCCCACCTCCAGTGTGCTACATCTATGAAAAGACATTAATCCTGGTGGTCTTCCCTCCCTTTGGAGCCATGAAGCTGTCTTTGAAAAGGGAGGTGTTATGGGTTCAGTTATGTTCCCACCCCAAAGAAATAGATATGGTAGAATCCTAACCCCCACAGGACCTCTGAACATGACCCTATTAGGAGATTGGGTTACCAAGTAAAATGAAGTCATCAGCATGGGCCCTAATCTAATATAACTGATGTTCTGAAGGGGTAAAAAAGTGGGAAATTTGGACACAAAGACATGTACAGAGGAGAGACGGTGTGAGGACACAGAGGAGAGGGCTACCTATGAGTCAAGGAGAGGTTCCTGGAACAGATCCTTCCCTCCCAGTGCCCAGAAGGAACCACCCCTGCTGACAGCCTGATCTCGAACTTATAGCTTCCAGAACTGTGAGGCAATGAGTTCTGGTTGTTAAGCTGCCAAGTTTGTGGAGCTTTGTTATGGCGGCCCCGGTAAACCAGTATAGGAGAAATTGAGGTTTTTTTTTTTTTTCTTATCCTGAGTGAGTAAAGTAGTCCTCCACATTCCAGTAGTCAGCTCTCCTGTCAGTCCTGGGTGCTCTTGATACTGCATTGTGAAACCTCTTTGGCAACTTTGAGGGCTGAGGTTGGCTAGAGACTGGTGCCTTTTATATATGCTGAACAAAGTGATTCAGAAGGGACTAGGAAGAAAATTTCCCCTTCCGTTTCAAAAAGCCTTGTTCCAGGCGAATCCATGAAATAAAAATAATTTACCATTATTTTGGCTTGCAATGCATTTCCACTTAATTCAGCTTCTGCCTCAGTTGGATCAGGCCTCTCCCGTTTCTAAGCCAGACTGCAGGACCACAGGCCCCAGTCCTCTCCTTGCCCCCAATATCCAAAGCAATACCTCTCCAGCTTTCTGCAGCTGACCAAAAGGATACTAAATGACAATGTGACACACATCAGCCTACCCATTATAATGGGTGCTCAGGTCTTTATCAAAGTCAGGGCATTATTGAAATATTGACTTTGGAAATTCTCTCCTTAGGGATGGCTGTCGGATGTTGGGTGCCCTCAGATGTGATGGCTCTGCCACCGCATCCAGCCATCCATGGTGGCCCTTATTCTGCTGGAGTCCAGGTCCTCCACCAAGACCTGGGCTTAAGTAATTTCACAGGATTTCTGTGGCTTTTAGGCTTTTCAAAAACATTGCTGCCAAATCTTGTTGAAGGGGAAGTAATGCTAAAACCATTGATAGAGACTCTTCAGCTGAAAGGAGAGTAAGGAAACAGAAAAATAAATTTGGCATCAGATGACGCATTACCAATCATGTGGTCTCACTGCTTGATTTTACTGATGCTGAAGCGAGGTCCTAGATGTCAAGCGATCAGCCCAGTGTCGCAGAGTATGTTAGTGACAGAACTGGAACAGGACCCAGTTGTACCTCCAAAACTGGGGTCCTTCCTCTGCAGAAGAAATGAAATAAGGCAGCTGTGTTGATTGACAGGTCAATAGCTTCTTAATTTAGTGATCTTTTTCCTGATCCAAAGCTAGTCTCTTTTCCTAACATACCTGAAAACCTTGAGGCTCCCTCTCTCTAATTCCTTTCCTTCCCCATTCAGAATCCTCTAGCACTTGGCTCTAATCTACATCCTCTCTCCTGCCCTTTCTCCCCTTCCTATATTTGTCCCAGGTTCTTTGGGTCAGCTATCCCATTCCCTGACCTGACTTCCTGCCGGTATTTCTCAGATCTTAGTGCTGGCAAAAATCTGAAGGGACTGTAAAGATGGGGATGCCCTCGCCTGCGTTTCAGCTTCGGACGTTCTGGATCAGGAAGCTGAAGTCTGAACAGGAAGCTTCTGTGATTCCGAGGCAGGGAGCCGGATATCACACCTGGAGAATCATTGCTTCACGATTTCTCACCTCCATCAGGGCAGTTTTCTGCTAGTGTAATTGAGGGCTTTGGAATTCCTACTTTGTCAATTACTAGCTGATTTGAGCTTGGTCAAAAAGTTTGATCCCTCTCAATATGATTTCACATCTGTCAAATTTGGATACCAGTTTCTATATCCTAGAGGTGTTATGGAGGATGAAGGAAACAATGTTTAAAGTAGTAAGCATTAGCTCTGACCAAGTGTTAGTCACAGAACAAGGCATAACGTTTTCTTCCGTGGGGGTACACATAGTCTAAATGTGGACTGGAGAAAACCACAAAGCTCTCAAAGTTTAAAGAAATTAATGGCAAAATATTAAGCAATAGACTGTGTAGAAAAAAGGGTGAGATTTTGATCAAGTCCTGGCACAGTCCCCGTAGATACAGGGGTTTGAGATCCAAGTCTGACCTGAACTAGGTGACAGGAGAAGTTCACATGGTGTGTCTGAAGCTCAACTGCCTCATCTGTAAAACGGGGACGATAATAATGCTGGCGTCCCTACCTACCATGTGAGACAGTAGTGCTGATCCACTAGGACACACCAAAGCATTTTGTGACTTACACAGTTCTCTGGGAATATAAGTTATCCATTTTCACACCAAAAAGGCAGGTGACTAATCCACTAGCTATTTCTCTGAGGATCAGAATAAAGTGACCAGTTAAAAAAGCAGCTTGTCAGGAAAAACACCAACTTAAAATAGAGCCAGAATTGGATCTGTGCCTCATGTGGTAAAGAAAAGTATTCAATTACTGTTGTTTTAATTGACCTGTTCTGGGAGTTGTGTTGCTGCTTTATCATGTGATTAAGGCTTTGGAATTTCTATTCTATTCTTCGGTAGCAGCTGCCGAACCTGTAATCTCTTCAATTTTTTCCTTATGGCTGACCATATCAAGCTCAAATTTTAGGGTAAAGCTTAAGGGCAATAAAAAAAAAAAACACCCAAAACAAAAAACCCAAAGAAATAAACCAGTCCACTAAAGTTTCCTGAATTAATGCTGATAAAAGGTTGATGAAAGTTTAATAAAGTAGCATCTGGTTTATACTTGTTGCTCATAAGCCTGGCTTTCAAGACTTCTGCAGACTGTGCCTTCACTTGCCTTTTTGCCTTCACATCCCAAGTCTGTCCTTTGCAAGTTCTTTTCTCCCGCTTAGTGATTGGCTTTATTTCCTCAATCCACTGTGCACTTTCTAACCACTGCCTTTGTTCAAATCATCAAACCACTGCCCCAATCATCTGTCTCTTCTTTTGTGCTGTCCTTTGTCTGTGCCTGCCTCTCTTTTTCAAGGGCTCAAAGCTTCCTCCAAAAAGCTTCCAGAAGGCCTCAGCTTTCCTTGGAGGATCTGCCTGTTCCTCTCGTGTGTCCTTCCTGGGCTGCTTTGCACTGCAGGTTGTCTATTTGGATACCTGTTCTATAGACTCAGGCTCTCAGGACTGCCTTTTTACCTCTTCATCCCAGAGTTTAGCACAGGTCCTGCAAACATGGGAGCACAATCCTTATTTATTGCTATTGATAAAGATTCTGAAGTCATCATCTCCTTTGATGAGAAAAAGTAAACAGGGATGAGTACTAACTGTTAAAGAGCAGCCTGATATGTGACAAGCCTGTGCTAAGTGGAATGGTTGTGGGTGAGCTCTAGAATCAGACTGCAAGCCCATTTTTGGCTTCCAAACTTTTGTAAGTATTAATTAAAAACATTAAAAAATTGGACACTGCGCCTCTCTAATAATATAATTCATCTTTTCCTGACTTATAATTTAAGCTGTCACATTTACTGGCACATGAACTAAAAATGTCTTTTCATTTAAACATTAGACATAGAGGTGAATATTGAATCCATTTAAAAGGATTTGGAACAGCACATATTTTGCTAAAAAATTATATTTTAACCCAGCAAGAGATGCTATTCCTTCAAAGGCATAAACTCAGATCTCCCACAAGGAGAATTTTTAAGTAGTTTTCTTTTTCCACCATTACAACCATAGTCACATTTAAATAATTTCACCAAATGAAGAAATTTTCTTATAAGACAAACTCCAAGCACTTAGGCCATGCTATGGTGAGTTTTCCATGGGGCGCCAAGTTTCCCAGGTATCTGGGGCTTAGGGACTCAGAAATACATGTATCGATGGCATAAACTTATAAATAGTGCCTCCATAATTTAAATGAAACTTATATTACAAGAAGAAATTATCTTTTTTTCTCAAGAATTTGGAGGTCTAAATTGAGGAAACACACACACACATACCCCTTTCTTGAGTTCATTTGCCAGACTTTATTTGATAATGCTGTCATTGTACCTTATTTTAAATGAGTATTGTAAGACATCAGACACTTAGACAAAGAGCAAGGCTGCCATGGAAGACACAACTACTCATCACTCCCGCCCACTGGTTAGAGGAGGACAGCTGCTGCCGCGGATTGGCTGATAGCTGGTAAGACATGCTGCAGAGACGGGCTTTCCTACTTTCTTCCTAATTGGCAAAATGGTCTAGTCCAGACCCAGACATGAGAAAATAAACTAATTAGAGTGTAATGAAAGCTAATGACAGCATTTGGTCTCGCAGCTCTTCAACACTCGTGAGCCCCTGACTGCCACATTTACAAGTTGATTTACCAGGTGAGGACATATGGAGACTAAGTGAAGCTGAGCTGAGATGAGGCTGTTCTTGGCAGGATAGTCTCTCTCTCTCTAGAATACCATTTTGATATACACCTGAGCAGGGAGCAGGATTAAAATATGTGCCTTACTGAGTGTCGAATGACCAAAAATGGGTCATGGGAATAAATCATGTACAGTTTACCTCTCAAAAACCGAGAAGTCCAGTATGCATATTTTCCCCTTTGAGTTTTTTTTTCTGGGACAGGATGATCAACAGTTAGCCTGTCTTGGCTGTCTGGAAAGCATGGAGTCTTGTCTTGGCTCTAGGACTGACACCAGAAGAAACACCTTGGGCAGTCATTGTACCTCACTTTCTCCATCTACACACTGAGTAATTTAGGCTTTGGGGAATGCAGTGTATTTGGTAAAATAAGGTTGACCTTGTACTACTACTGATGGCTAGAGGTCTTAGTGATGCATGGCCTTCAGTAAATGAAACCTGGTGCTAGTCGCTCCTCTTCAGAGACCCATCTCCAGAGGTTCTGCATCCCAGGTTCTGTAAGAATTCCTGCAGTCTATGCCCTAGGGAAAGCCCTGCCCTCACCCCCTTTTTAAAAATCACTTTTGAGAAACAATACTGCTCTGTATTTCTTTCTGCTCCTCCCACATGGCCAAGGCTACTGAGCGCTTTGCATTTCACTCCATGCCCCTTTCAGGCAGCAGGAAAACAGCTGAAAAAATGCAACAGCAGCTTTGCGCAGAGACTGGTTGCATACATATGGGCTGAGCTACACTCAGGCCTGCAGGGTGTGTTTAAAGCCAGTGCTCCTTGGTAGGAGCTGGTCAGATAAGTATTGTTGGAAAATTTCTGTGTTTAGTTCTAAGTCTTCCTCTCTTTCTTTCCTTGAAGAAAGGAACACAACAGAAGAAAGCAATTTGTTTGCTTTTCTGACATTCCTTTGTCTGAAGAGCATTAGTGGCTTGTTTCTTATGGTCCTGGTTTGCTACTGGGCCAGAGGGAAGGAAATTGGAGGTATAGGTAGAATGATCCCTAGGTTTGAAAAGACAACACTGAACCCCCCCTCCACCCAAATCCATAGATTAAGCCTCAGGCCTGGTGCCTTTTGGACAAGACTTTGTAAACAAATCGCCACACCCTAATGTTACTGAATTTTCCTTCTCACTTTGAGATGCATGTACAAGCAGACAAGGGACATTAGCATTCTCTGCTGTGCATCTCTCTTAACTATCACATTTCATCATGTTTCTGATGGATGACCTAGGAGCACTCTGATTTCCCCTGATTCTTGGAGCCTCTCCTAGGCTGCAGCCGAATCTAGTGAGAGAATGAGGAAACGTATAAGCATTGTAACCCCAAACATGGGAGCTGGTGGAAAATCTTCAGTCTCAGCCCAGGGTAACTGAGATTGCTACCGTATTTGTGAAGCTATGTGTGTGAATTGACCATGCTAAACCTCTGGGGTTTTTTAGAGGATGAAAATTCATGTAAGCAGGAAACGTGTTCCTCTTTAAAGTATAACTCTTCAGGGCATATTCTTTTCCCCTCTCGTGTTTGCCTCCTAACTGTTTAAGGTAACCAGTCTCAGTTTCTCATCTGGGTCAGACATAGGATGGTTTCTATCCCAGTAGTCACATCTGGGACAGTGGCCCTTGTTAAAGTTGAATTTGTTTGGTGCCAAGGCTCCATCAAGGAAGATTTGGGCAGTAGCCAGAATCCCTGTCATCCCTGACACTCTTTGTGAAATGATTTTTAAGGGCAACCCATGTGTTGGGTGATGGATTGGGGACAGTTTGTTTTTAGACTTTTAGATTATAAATTATTTTTAAAGCTCATTGTATTTAACCTTTTTAATTCCCCATGCAGAAATGATTTTTTTTTAAGATCCTTAAAAGAAGGGTTATTCTCCATGTTGTAGTAGAAATCCCTCAGCCCTTATTAACAGTTGCAGCTGCAATGTGTACAGATGGCAAAATGTATATTGATGGCTAGAAGTGCCTGAAACATAGTAGATTTAGAGATGTACCAGACCCTTTCCTTTGCCTCTGGGCAAATTGGAGACTTGCCCAGGATGCTGGTTCCTCTGAGTGTGCAGATTCACCATTATAATTTGACCTCATCTGTGTCCCTTCTTTGTAAAAAGCTTGGATACCTGACAGCTTGATTGTGAATTTGATTATGATTGGCAAGAAGAGTCACAAAGCTACCTACCATGTTTGGCTTAATATAATTTCCTTCTTAATTAAGAGGGAAGACAATATTAAGAAAGAGTCAAGAGTTATTAGCAGATACTTCTGCTCACATAGTGAAAATAACAGAGTGGCTGTGAGAACTCTTTTTGAGACTCAGGCAAACCCAGGCTATAAGTAATGTTTTTGTCTGATAAGCAAAATGGCACCATGTGGAGGTGGTGATATGGTTCAAGGAATCTTAGATTTGCTGTCTGAAGACACGGGTTCTTGGAATGCTGTCCTTTATTAGCTGTGTAACTAGCAAGTCACAATCTTATTCAGGCTCCATTTCCTCATCTGTCAAATGTATATAATACTTGCCCCAGCCACTTCATGGGGTTGTTCTAAAGATCAAAACAGACAAAGTTTCTTCTTATGTAAGGGTCCTAGAGTCAGAATCTATGATGAAAATTAAGTGTGGTCCAAGGGTGATTCCAACACAATTAGTATTTTTTCCAGTTCTGGGACAGATAAAGCAGTTGGTTTGCTTTAGAGGTTGTATCGTACAAAAATGTGTTTTTAAACATTAGATTTTCACTTCAAATGATGTGATACTCCTAAAATGAGAGACATATGGGGAATCTGGAGGAAGAGGACAGCCCCTTCCCCCATCTCAGACTGATGAAGTGGAAAGGCTGATGGAATCACTTGCCTCACAAACATCGTTTCTCTCTTTTTTTTTTTTTTGTAAATACTGTAATTGCTTTTCTTTATTGCCTCATGTCTGTAGTTGAATTCTTGTAAGTTAAATGCATGCACATGACTGCACTGCAGGAAAACCTTTGGAAAAAAATCAAAGGGCTATACAAATGAAAGACCAACTTGTAAGGCAAAGAGCAAGATAAAAGGGGCTGCTCAGGATGGTGAATCAGACCAGCCGTGGGAAGCCCAGAAGCTGCTATATGAGGAAGAGCAAACTGGCATACTGGTGCAGAAGCTACCATTGTTATCTAGTTCCTGAGACCAGGAACTCATCAGAAAAGACGTTTTTTAAGGAACTTTGCAGATGTATTAAGAAACTGCATACATTTAGTGTATAATTTGATCAACCTGACAAATGGATATACAGTTGACCCTTGAACAGTGCAGGAGATAGGGGTGCCAACTCTGTGCACAACCGAAAACCCATAATAAATTTTGACCTTCCCAAAATTTAACTACTAATAGTCTACTACAGCTGACTGGAAGCCTTATCAATAACATAAACAGTGGATTAATACATATTTTGTATGCTATGTGTATTATATATGTATGTACATGTATATTATGTACATTCTTATAGTAAAATAAAATGTTAAGAAAATCATAAGAGAAAATACATTTATAGTCGTTCAAGGGTCAGCTCATGAAACCATCACCACAATGAAGATAGTAAACATTTCCATCACTCACAAAAGCTCTCTCACACCCCATTGAACACATCCCTCCCTTCATCTCATAAAGTTGCTATAAACATTCACGGATAAATCTTTATGTGGACATACCTAGGTGTGGAATGGCTGTGTTGTATGATAGGTTTATATTTAAACTTTGAAGAAACTGCCAAACTTTTCCCCCCAAAATTGTATTAGTTTATATCTCCACCAGTAGTTTATGAGAGTTCCAGTCACTCTGCATCTTCACCGATACTTGGTATGATCGGTCTTTTCCATATACGTCATTATAGTTTATGTGTGGTGATTTTTTTAATAGTTTTAATTCACAATTCTAAGATAATTCATGAGTAATATTAAGCATCTTTTAATGTGTTTTTTGGCCCTGCAAAGTTCCTTTTTTGATATATCAGTTTATTTATTTATTTATTTTGCCTATTAAGGAAATTAAGTTGTCTTTTTCTCATTGAATTATAAGAGTTCTTTATATGTTCTGGGTACAAGTGCTTTGAATATTAATTTCTCTCAGGCAGTGGCTTGCCCGTATGTTTTCTCAATGTTTTTCAAAGAATGAAAGTTTTTAATTGTGATGAAGTGGCACTGATTCAAAAACATTTTTTAAATGGTCTCTATTCTTTTCGTTTTCTATCTGAGAAGACTTTTCCTACCCCAAAGCCACAAAGCTTTTCTCTTTAATCTTCTTTTAAAAGTTTTACAATTTTAGGTATTACATGGGTGTCTATGATCCATTTCAAGTTAGTGGTGAGAGCTAAGGGTTAATCTTTATTCCCTTTCCCTGCCCCTGCCACAATGGATATCCAGTTGATCTAGTACCACAGATCTTAGGCCTCCCTTCCAGCAGGAAGAAATAAAAGGTACAATTTTAAACTCTCCTGGTGGCCTCAGTTTTTCTTTCTTTCTTTTTTTCCCAAGATCTTGTCTTTTGTTGTATAAATCCGCTGAAGAACCTACATAGATTAGGAACAATAGATATGCACATAAACTCTTTGGAGATATCATAGCTGTCCTGAATTCTCTCCATTTACACCACCAGATGCAGTCCACCCTTCTCTACTTTGCTCTGTGGAAGCTGACCCGAATGGAACTCATCAGCCATCAGTGAGCAGGGTCTGGCCACTTGGAGGCATGGGCAGGAGATCAGAGGTTGGGAGGAGAGAATGGGTGGAGTTCACATTCTCCCTTCTTCCTCTGTGCTCTCTCCTCCACTTAAGGATTTAGCTTCTCTGCAGCTGCCCTCTCCATTATGGCTTTCTTTCAGGATTCCGGTAGCAGCTCTCTTCCTTGATCCTTCAGGTCTAAGAGAGGTGACATATTTCTGTTGTTGTTAGTTCAAAAGTGTATAACCATTCTCTGCTGGCTCCCTTAATCCTGCCCCTATTATTCCAAATGATTCCTTCATGAAACTTTCCTCCTTTGGAGTGCACCATCTGTTTCCTGCCAGAACCCTGACTGGTACACCAGCCAAAATAAGCTCCTCCATATGAGGAGAGGGAGCAAACAGTGATAAGGAAGATAATACTATCCATTTGTTGCAGCTTTCTATGTGCTAAACACTGTGCAAAGCATTTTGCATGTATTCAATTAATATTTACTTGGTGCTTAACTGCAGGCTAAATATTGTTGTATAAAATAGATTCTGCTCTCAAAGAGATGCTACAAGTCAATCTTCATGACAATAATGTCATTCTAATCACCACCTCAAATATGGGGAGGCTGAGTCTTGAAGAGGTTAAATTACTTCATCAAGATCACCAGCAAATAAGTGCAGACCCTGGCTATCTGACTCCAAAGTTTATGGCCTACTCATTCCATGGCAACAATAACTGCTCAAGGTCCCTCTCAAGTCAACAGCTGTATAAATTTCTGGGAGTGGAACTGTTTTGCTTATGGACAACTGTACTAGTGATGAGCTGGGGGAGGCTGACTGTGGTGAGGACAGACAGATGAAGACAATGCTGGCCCCATTTAAGCTGAGGACAAAGCATTCAGATTCTCACCTTGGCCCTTCCCAGCTCTGCCATGAGCCAGCTGTTGATAGCAGATAGCATTTTTGTTCAGGTCCAGGCATATTCCTCTGCCCTGGCACAGGCATTTGTGTACCATGAACTGTCCCTTACATGCAGGAACCTTCACAAGGAGGTCACTTTCCTTTGCAGTTTCTTGAAGAATGTGCTAAGCCCGAAGAGGAAAAAGAAATTGCTGGCATATAATTTCATATAATTTTGAAGTCAGGATACGAACCTTGGGTCCCCTTCCATTCTTCTGAGGCTTGGTCATTAAATTATAAAGAGAATGGCTTTGGAGTGAACCAAATTCCTAAGGGCCATTCCTGACCAGCAGCAGGAATGGTCTGAACACCCACAGCAAACCCTGCAGGAAAGCCTTTTTTATTCTCTTTTAATTTTCAGAAGAACCAGATTTCATTATTTCTATAACTTATTTATAAAACCCAATTGG
The DNA here is from genome assembly GCA_030015415.1 of Cynopterus sphinx. Classification (NCBI taxonomy): domain Eukaryota; kingdom Metazoa; phylum Chordata; class Mammalia; order Chiroptera; family Pteropodidae; genus Cynopterus; species Cynopterus sphinx. The sequence continues at coordinate 85,870,416 of CM057384.1, read as the reverse complement.
CTCCTGACAAGCCCAAATGTTCTTTTCCTTTTCTTTTTCCTTCCTTTTCCTTTTCTCTCTCCTTCCCATTCTTCCATTCTCCCTATTTCTACTCTGCCTCCTTTTCCCCCTTCCTGTCTTTCTTGTCTCCTTCCTTTCCTTAACAAGCCATCTCAGTCATTTGATTAGGTGCTGGTATTCAAAGTTTGAAGGAACTTTTTTGTTTTAAGGGTATATTTTTTATGGTACTCACATGGGGTTCCCTGAGACCTCAGTCTCATCAGGCAGATAAATACATACTTTTTGACATAGAAAAGGTTAACCATCAAAACATATAAATGAGAAAATTACAGCTAATTAAAACATGGGCATCAAACTAGAACTTTTTCTTCTGAAGGGTTTGAAGAAATACATCGGTTTTATTTATGCCCATTTCCTCTCTGTGATAAGAAAGCAGGGTACAGTCAGGACAATTGTATCAGCAGGGGAACAACAGTAGCAAGAGAAAAACTCACTTTTTATGGAAATAAAATATAGGCTGCGTTTGAAATTTTTTTTGCCTCTTGGCTTTGGAAAAAGTAAGGTAGAGAATGGGGGAGCCCAGATTAGGTGTTACATTGTCCAAATCATCACAGGGGCTTCTCTTCTCTTCTATAAAGCTCTGCTTATCTTTCAGTGAGCCGGTCGGCTTGGCTTTTCTTGAACTCTTCCACTATATCCCCATAAATGACCAACAACGCAGGATTTTCCATGACCCAGAGAATAATAGTTGATTATAGAAGTGAAAGGCAATTGCCAAGAATTTTTATTTGCAGAGAACTCTCTAGAGAAGCTCTTCTCTATCCCCACCCTACTCCAGTATGTATCCCATTCTTACTGGCCCATCATCCATACAACCCATCCAAAAAAAATGGGCGAGTCTGTCCCCCATAGGCCTTATAACTTAGAGAAAGGAAAGATCTAGAGTTGGAAGTTCATCTCCCACACCACCATCTGGTGCAGACTGGGTGGTGTCCCATGAATAAAGCACCTGTAGCTTCAGAAGCACCAGACAATAATTTTGATATTACCTGGCACACACATAGACCTGGACTTCTTGGAGTGGGTGCTCATTCTCCAGGGTGGAAAGAGGTAGGTCATTTGCTTGTTTTTTGGTCTCAAGATGGCTGCTCCTGCCTGACCTTATGGAGGCTTCTTGGCTTAGGGGGAGGTGATGTCACTCAGTGCTTCCTGCAGCTGTTGGAGCATGAGGAGTTGTCCCCACCTCTGGGCCCCAGGGAGAAGCTGCAGTTGAGAGCCAGTGTGTGTGGGCTTCATGACTGAACTGTTACTCTGCACGGGAAGGAAGGGTAAAGCGATATTCAACATACCAGACGGGCTAATAGCGGTGGCCTGATTTATAGAGAACTCATATGACCCTGAAGTACAGGCATGTCTCTTCCCCATTTTCCAGGGTGTGGTCCACACCAGGGCAAGCCCATTGTCTCTTTTGTGTCTAAGTGGTCTGCGTAGATCTACTGAGTTGTTTTCAGAAGAGGTCAAAAGTTCTTGAATACTACGGCTGGGTTAGGTTTGAAATCGTTTTTTAAAATTGTTTCCTTATAAGTAGTGGCAAGTCAAAGATCTGATGTTCTAGGCAGGGGTCCCCAACCCCTAGGCCATGGATGGGTACCAATTAGTGGCCTGTTAGGAATCAGGCTGCACAGCAGGAGGTGAGAGGCAGCTGTGTGTGTGTGTGTGTGTGTGTGTGTGTGTGTGTGGTGAGGGGGGAGGGAGTTTTATCTGTATTTGCAGCCACTTCCCAGCACTAGCCTCACCACCTCAGCTCCAACTCAGATCATCAGGCATTAGAGTCTCATAGGAACACCAGTCCCTGGTGTCAAAAAGGTTGGGGACTGCTGCTCTAGAGCATCATATCCCCAATTAATTACTTACAGAATATCAATCTGCAAAATTACTAGTTTGCATTAAATAAACAAGCCAAGCTAGAAACATACTCAACTACATGTAACAGATGCTGAAAAGTATGTATTTTTGAACATTGAACTGTACGTTAATATTAGAGGATACAAAATCCTACTTGTTTGTAAAGTCTAGTGTTTGTCAAACATATTTGACCATGCCCCTTTCTAGTACATCGGTTTTATCATGGAGTACAGCATTCCTTGAGCTATTCTCCAGTGCATTCTATTCTAGACAAAGCCACAAATGGCTGCTCCTTTGGAAGTCTTTTTTTTCCTTTTCACCTTAACTTGTTATTCATTCCACAGACATTAATTGAAACTATTTATTCATTCACTCACCTGTGCTTAGATTATATTAGAAAATATGTAAAATGCTTCCTGCCGTGCCAGCCTTGAGGGATTCGTGATGGTGCATAAGGCACAGTTCTCATCTTTGAGGACCTCACAATCCAGTGTCTAAACAAAAGCTCAGGAGAGAAACCTTGCCTGGAGGCAGGGATCTGGGAGATGTCAACAAAGAGATGTAAGCGGAAACCACGAGAAGGGAGGAACACTTATAGGCTGGGAAAAAGATGGGGTCAAAGATGGAATTCCAGGAACCACACTTAAGAACTGGATAAAGGAAAGAATCCACAGAAGAGACGGAATAGAAATCAGAAGAAGCTCTCTGACCGTCAGGCAAAGTCTGGGCTCTGGGCAACATGATGAGGCATTGAATGATCTCCCTGGGCAAGGAGAGAAAGGAGGGCTGGTGGTGTGTAGTTGTGTACCTGTACGTGTGTGTGTGGGGGAGTTAATAAGGGGTAGTTGGCAGAAAATTTTTGCTCACAAATTATAAGCAAATGGTAAAACTGTTTGGGAATATGACTCTAAAACTGAATTGTTTTGTTTAAGTGCAAGGACCATAGAATCAGTTAGATTTGGGTTTGAATCCTGGCTCTGCTACACAAGAAATTTTTAAACATGCTTTTTTTCTTAAATTAACAAGTTTAAAGAAAAACTTCATTGAATCAGGAGACATAGTACAAATTATAGCAACTTGCATATGAAAGCTGGCACCAAATTTGGCCTTTTGGGAACATGCATAATTTAAAGCACATATTTGGACAAAACAAATAGAAAACAAATAGCAAGGTGGTAGATTTAGATCTAATATCACTGATAATTACATTAAAGACTACATACGCCAGTTGAAGGCAGAAATCATCAGAGTGGGTCCAAAAGAATGTCCCTACAATATGCCACCTACAACAAATACACATTAAAAATAAAGACGAATATAGATTTAAAAATAAAAAAACAAAATAAAATGAGTAAAAGTACATATTTAATCTTCATCAAAACAGTGAAGACACTAACTGAGCACCCCAACAGGAGTGGCTACAAAGGTAGATCTGGTCTGTGTACACAGTTAGCTGTTGTCCTACAGCCTCAGGGTGAGCCCTAGGGTCAACAGTTTGCTCTGAAGAGAAGCCAGGAGAGCTTGTCTCTGAAGGCAGTACCCCTGAGAGCATCAATGTCACAAGCATGGCATAAAACAAAAATGGTGCTGGGTAAGAAGGCAGGAGATAGAAGGGTCATTCTTTCCTTAATGAAAATAATTTTTTAAGGGAACAAGAGCCCAAAGTTTAACAAAGGTTGGTACACAGTAAATACTAAGTTAATGCTGTATCATAACAATAATATTAAAGAAGTCTTGAATTAACTGTTCTTGAGACGTAGATATCCATGCCTAGAAACGTAGGTGGCAAGCAACTTCAAATAGGATGCTTTTATAAAAGCGAGAATAATTTTTGGATCTTCCTGCAAGTGTAGTATTCCCTGTCTTCTGTCACTATGATTCTATTATGACTGTTGCTGTGTTGTGAATGAACTGTATAAACAAACAAGACCCATTCCCTGATAGCTATTTTAAAAACAAAAAAAACCCCACAACAGCGTTACCAAAAACAAGCAAACAAAACACCCAAACCTTAAAATATCTCTAATATCTCTATCTGTACCAACATGGCCACATCTCATTGCCCATGGATGTCTGACTGCTTGGTAGCAGTTTTAACCTCATGAACGTTCAGATAGCATGAACTGTACAAGATGGCTTTAGGTGGTATTAATGAAATGTTATCTTTTCTGCATTTTTCTGGTTCTTTTGGGAAGTGCTAGATGGTTAGGAGAATGGGGGGTTGCTTGAGGCTAGAGTAGCTAGTAAGTCTCCTGTACTCAGAAGAGCTCAGTGATGCCTTCATCTTCCTTCTGGAGCTAAGTGGTTCAATACTGGAACCTTGGATTGGTGTGGGCTCTGCCTCTTAGAGGATCAATTATGTATATAAGTATGTATGTATGTATGTATGTATGTATGTATGTATGTTTGTATGTATAGTTGATATACAATATATTAGTTATATTAGTTTCAGGTGTACAGTACAGTGGTTCAATAGTTTTATTTCTTAGAATGAGAGCACCCCACTAATTCTAGTAATCATCTGTCACCATGCAAACTTATCATGATATTATTGGCTATATTCCCCTTGACATTTTTCACCTATCCCCTACCTACCCCCTGCTGATAACCATCCCTTTGGTCTCTGTTTCTATGAGTATGTTTTTGTTTTATTTTGTTTGCTCTTTTTGTGTTTTTATTTTTTTAGATTCCACATATAAGTGAAACCATATAGTATATTTGTCTTTCTCTGCCTCATTTCACTTAGCATAATACCCTCTAGATCCATTCATGTTGTTGCAAATGGCAAGATTTCAATTTTTATTGCTATATAATATTCCACTGTGTATGTATGTGTATGTATATATACGCATTTTTGTGTGTATGTACACACACACACACACACACACATATATATTCATATCTTTATGCATTCATCTATTGACAGATACCAAGGTTGTTTCCATATCTTGGCTATTGTAAATAATGCTGCAATGAAAATAGGGGTGCATATATCTTTTCAAATTGGTGTTTTTGTTTTCTTTGGGTAAATACCCAGAAATGGAATTGCTGGGTAGTATGATATATCTATTTTTTCTGTTTTTTGAGGAATCTCTATACTGTTTTTATTGTGGCTGCACCAATTTGCAGTACCACTAATAGTGTACAAGAGTTCCCTTTTCTCCATATTCTCATCAATGCATGTTATTTGTTGACTTTTTGGTAATACCATTCTGACTGGTATGAGGAAATACCTCATTGTGGTTTTAATTTGCATTTTCCTCATGATTAGTGATGTTGAACATCTTTTCATATTCTGTTGGCCACCTGTATGTCTTCTTTGGAGAAATGTCTTTCTATTGTCCTATTCCCATTTTTAATCAAATTGTTTACTTTTTTTCCTCTTATTAAGTTGTATGAGTTTCTTATATATTTTGATATCCACCCCTTATTGAATGTACCATTCAGTAGGCCATCTTTTTGTCTACTGAAGGTTTACTTCATTGTGCAGATGCTTTTTAGTTTGATGAAGAAAATAAATAAAAGGCATTTAAATTAGAAAGAAAGAGGTAAAACTGTCACTATTTACAGATGATACAACATTGTATATAAAAAACCCTAGAGTCTACCAAATAATAGAATAAAAGAATTCAGTAAAATAGCAGGATATGAAATTAATATATAGAAGTCAATTGCATTCCTATACACTAATAAACAACCAGGAGAAATTAAGAAAATAATTCCATTTACAATAGCATCAAAAACAATAAAATACCTAGGAATAAATTCAACCACGGAGGTGAAAGACCTGTACTGTGTATACTATAAGACACTGAATAAATAAATTGAAGAGGACACAAATAAATGGAAGAATACACTGTGCTCATGGATAGGAAAGATTGATAGTGTTAAAATGATTGTATTCCCCAAAGCAATCTATGGATTCAATGTGATTCCTATCAAAATACAAATGACATTCTTTTCAAAACTGGAACAAATAATTCTAAAATTTATATGGAACGCAAAAGACCACAAATAGTCAAAGCAATCTTGAGAAGGAACAAAGTTGGAGGAATCACATGTCTTGATTTCAAACTATACTACAAGCCATAATAATAAATACAGCATGGTACTGGCCAAAACAGACATATAGATCAGCGGAGGGAATAGAGAGCCAAGAAATAAACCTCTGCTTATACAATCATTTAATCCATGGCAAATGAAGTAAGAATATGCAATCGAGAAGACAGTCTCTTCAATAAATGGTATTGAGAAAGCTGGACAGATTCATAAAAAAAAAAAAATTTAAAAGAAAAAAAAGAAAATGGACTACTCTCTTATACCGTATACAAAAATAAACTCAAAATAGGTTAAAGATGTAAATGTAAAGCCTGAAACCGTAAAACTTCTAGAAGAAAACATAGGTAGTAAACTATTTGATATCAGTCCGAGTAATATCTTTTTGGATATGTGCACTTGGGCAAGAAGGGGACCATTTTTGGCCATTGTACCTGCAGATATGATTCTTAGAATACAGTTTTTTTTGTTCTATGTATAGACCTTTTGAAGAGCTAATGCAAATTGTGTGCCTGCTCCCCAGGAAAAGGTACACACTGATTTTGTGTATTATTTTAGAGTCGCAATACTCTGAATTGTGTAGAACCCAAGTTAAACCCCTCAGTCTGTTTGGAAAGTGTCAGAATTCATTGGTTTGATATTGACTAAACATCAAACATATAGCAGACTGGGAGGCTGAGCACTGAAAATGTGTGTAAGTAAAAAATATGCTTTATTAAAGAATCACAGAATAGTAAAGTGAAAAGATCCTCAGCTCTCATTTCCCCCAATCGTTTCAAGAATTAGGTAGGTAGTTGGATTAGGCGATCTTTAGGACTTTGATATAGTTCTATAGAGTTGTTCCTAGTTCTAAAGTTCTGTGAAAATGGTAAGTCATAACGTTTCTTTCTGTAGGCACACATGCGCACACCACTGGTCCAATGTGAATCCTTATTTACCTTCATGGTGTTTAACCATTGTTTGAACTAAGATGAGACTTTTGCTCCAAGTAAGAATGCTTAGTCATCCTACACAGTCCATAGCTCCTCAAATTATGATTGTAGTGACACAGGATGCTAGTTTCCTTGGTTAAAATGAGTGAATAATGCAATAACTGCAATTTTTAGTATTTCAAAGTAAATCATTATAAATGCTCCAGAAAGCTCCAGAAAATTAAGAAACTGCCTTTTTTTTTAAACCACAGAGTATGAATGAATTAGACCTGCTAATGTGTGAATCTTCACTGCTTTGACATCTCTTGACAACATACAACTTCTTGAATAAACTTTATTGAAACTCGTTGGTATGGAACATACACCAAAGTCAGGTGAAACTGCTCTCCCTTAAGCATGGAATTCTGTATGGGTTTTATTTTTATCTCACTTAATCCTCATATTCTCCCAGAAATCTTAAAAGAGATTACTAGTGCCTTTTGACAATATGAAGATCCTATGACTTGAGAAGTTAAATAACTTACCAAAAAATTACACACGTGTGAATGGCAGAATCAGGATTCAAGTTCAGGCTATCTGGCCAAGCTCCTGCTATACTACTAGGTTATGCTGCCAAGAAGCACAGACACCCAATTTTGGAGCTTTAAAAAAAGCTAGGCTACCAGGGTCCACTGCACAGGCTCAGTTTAATTTAAGGCTCTGCCTTTGACCAGCTGTGTCCTTGGGGATGTTTCCTAGCCTTTCTGTGTCTGTTTCCTCTGCTACAAAATGAGGCTAAAAACAGTAGCCACTTTATCGGGTAGTTGTGAGGATTAAATGAGTTCATATACAGAAACTGCTCAGAATAGTACCAGGCACATAAGCCCCTAGTAAATATTAGCTATTTATTACCTAAAGTTTTCTGCCAGCTTCTTCTGAGCTCCCACGCTTCTACAGCACCAGGCCCGTTTTTTTTCTAGGGTGAGAACATAAGAGAAACATTTTGTTCTTCAGTGCAATCAACTATCAAAGGATCTGTGGCCTAGGTAATCACAGACCCTTTGGTTTTTGAAAGCAGGATTTCTGAATGGTATTTTGGTAAATATTCTTCCCTACTTGTGTTCCACTTTAGCAATTAAAAAAGCAAAATTAGCCTTCTTTTCTTTATTCTTGCCAGCTGATATGGGTTGGTGACTTGTAGACAGACTGAGGACTAGCTTTTTATTTATTTTTTAAGTAATTAATTTTGAAAAACCCAGTGGCTACTTTTCAGCTTCTAATGGAGATGGTCTACATTTATTTCTGGCCTACTGAGGGGTCTGTCATCACTTCTAATCCCTGGACTCTGAGTTCTTGAGGACAAAGGTGATGTTAGCTTGTCTCTATAACCCCCCTGCCTGGACAAAATGAGCAAGTAGTGGCCAAAAAATGCTTGTGAAATGAATTAATGACTGAGTGAACCCACATTTAGAGCATCCCAAACCTGTTTCTCTTGAGGGGACATGAGTTGTTTTGGACCAGAGTGGAGACAGGTTCTGTGCTTGCTTGCCATTTGGGTTCCTCATCAAAAGCAAGGCAATGACAGAAAATTAATAACTCAGTCTCATAGCTTCCTCAGTTAATTGCCAGTAAGTTATGAAAGAAGCTTAGTGGGTCAGTCTGTGGTCAGTGTGGGATTTTTGCTGGGTGGGCTCTAGAACTGTCTTTCTCATCCACCTACCACCTGTCTAGTATCACTACATAGTGACCCCAATGGCTGGCTGCATTACATTCTATCCTGTTACATCAGCATGACTCATTTTTTTTTTCTTGAAAATGTTGCTTGCCGTAAGCCAGTGCTAACTGGTTTGGATTTAGAAAGGCCGTATACTGGATTAAGCTAATGATGTTACTATCTTATTTATGTTACTCTCTTATGTGTGGTTAGTTTAGGCTTTCTTGGGGGAAGGAATGGCTAAATTGTCTAAAAGGAACATTCTGTTTTCCAAATAGAAATTTCATGACCACATTTTTCAGGACCATGGCTTAGCTCAACAAGAACCATATATTGGTGACGACATGAGCCAGATTCTCATACTATGTAATTTTATTGGAATTCTCCACAGTTCCTGCAGTAACTTAATGCTGACCTTATGTTCTTTCAATGGTGATGCCCTCCAGCCTCCTCTCTGAGCTTGGATGCTGACAAGAGAAGGTCAAGCTGGCTGAACAATCTGGGATGGAAGTTTGTAAGTGGGGAAGGTCCAACCCAGATTGGAAAAACTCAGAATGTGTTTTAGAACGGAATGGTAAAAGTTCCCAAATTATTATAAATTGAATTCGCTTAGACTGCATTTACTTATATTGAGAATACTAATCAATAGGAGTTTGGAACCCTATTTCTGGGGCTCATTGGCCCACTTTGTTGGTCCACGTGCACTAGATTAAGAACCTCTGATCTGTCAGATACTTGTTTTACAGATAAATAAGCCAAGGGGAATCACATGGTCAATAAATATCAGAGCCAGAATTTGGATCCAACTCATAACTCTAAGGTCCTTTTGACCAAACCCCGCCCTGGGAGGCCAGCAGGCCCCTCCATCTCCACTGGCTCCATTATTATTAACTGCTCTAAAGTACACTGGAATATAGGGATCAGATAGAAACCACCTACCTCTGGCTACAAGAAGCCAAGTCTGTCATGATTCCTCCTTTTCCATTAGTCATCTCCTTGACCTCTCTCCTTTTCCCAGGACCCTGGTCTTCAGGGCTATCCACATTCATTTGTGTGAGTGGCCGAGTCCAGCTGACTTCGGTGCTGGTCATGAACTCAGGCCTGAGCCATGCAGAGGCAAAGAGAACTTGGCTGGAGAAGAAGTGGGGATCTGAACACAGTGGGAACTGAGGAGACTGCTTCGGCCTGTCCAAACACCAGCAAACTGCACCAGAGGAGGTGGTCAAATGAAGGCAGCAGCAAGACTTTCTACTGCATCTTCCCCACCTGGGCTGCCAGACAGCATCGCCAGAGACTTGGGCTTAAACACCTAGGTATGACACTCTGGCACCTATGAGTGGTGTTGGACAAGTGACTGGAGTATGGAAGCCAGAAAGACCAGTCTTGGGATGAGATAAGTGATATCAAGTATGATGTCTGGGTCCCTGCCTAGCCCATGGGCCCAGAGAGGATAGTCCTTGTCTACCTGCAGCCTGAGGTGAGAGGTTTGCCACTTTGGTCCGTGGGTTGGGATTTCTCATGTCCAACCAGTGTTTTCAGGCACAGAAACTAACTTAGGTAGCGGGGCTTTTGCTTGTAAATAAAAAAAATAACCCTAACTTGAAAAAAAAAAAAAGAAAAGAAAAGAAAAGAAAAAAAGAAAGAGAGAAAAAGAAAGAAAGCAAGAAAGAAAGAAAGAAAGAAAGAAAGAAAGAAAGAAAGAAAGAAAGAAAGAAAGAAAGAAAGGTTTTAGTTTTGGTTTTGTTTAAAATATAAAGCTAAGTTTAAAAAGCCACCCAAGTATAAATTGGTGTTTTTCTAGAAATTCTGACTGCTTGTTATAAGTTTCAGATTTGTCTGTCACAGTCTGTTTGAATAGTAACAGTGATTAAAAGAATTTTAGTGCTGATGGTGGTAGGTATTTTATGATAATCCTCACAAAAATCAAAGAAAAAAGCTCATAATCCTCACAAATATGTAATTTTACTTATGAAGACACACAAGTCAGAGTAGGTAAGTGATTCCCCAGGTTAAAGAGTGGCAGAGCTGGAAACCTAAACCTGTCAGACAGGATGGCTCTTTTCAAGACTCTTAAAGTGTCCCTCTGCCAGCCACCAAATATTTGCCTCAAATGTTTTTTAGGAGGAAAGGTATAAATAAAACAATACAGGGTTGATATATGGATTCGAAATGATTAGAACTGCATGTTTTTATTTCATTTATCTCATTTATTCTTTCCAACTAAGTCACTGCATCCCTGTTTTATAGGAAAAGACAGTACCTTGTTATAGGAAGCTCAGGAGGCGACTTGCCTGAGGATGCTTGCTAATACTAGGTGGACAGTGGACTCAAATCTCATCACCAGCTCTGGATTTCACTTCTCTCTTCATTAGGTCAGATTGTTCTTCTCTGTGAGAAAATCTATGGAGAAAATTGTAAAAACTAGCCCCCAGGGGGTTATTCCTTAAGGCCCTTACCTTTAAAGATGTGACTCTGTTGATCTCTCACTGAGAGGTGAAGCCTCTCCTTGAATCCAGCTGGCCTTGGGACTTGCTTTAACTGGTGGAATGTGAAGGAAGTGATTGATATTTGGGGGTTTATGAGCCCAGAACTTAAAGAGGCCTTGCAGCTTCCACTTTCCCTTTTGGAATCCATCCATCACATAAAAAAGTCTAGGCTATTCTGCCAGAGAAAGAGGCCACATAGGAGAGAAATGGGCAACTCAGCTCACAGCCAGCACCAAGGCCCCAGACATGTGAGTGAGACCATCTGAGACCTTCCACCCTGGCTGCTGAACTGCCTCAGCCAACACCACGTGGGGCACAGAAGAGCTGCACCTGCTGAGCCTTGCTCAAGTGCATGCGATCATATGGCCATTATTTTAAGCATTTTGAAAGAGTTTGTGACACAGCAATAGATAACAGACACACACTGGCTTTGGTACTATGAGACTGCAGAGTGACTAAGACATAGCTCTTCCTTTAGGATGTGTCAACTTAGGTTCTAATCTGCTAATTTTGTTCATATTATTAATATGCAAGAAATAATGGTCCCAGGATGGGCCAGGTGAAAACAGAAATTGAGCTACATTGGTGGAAGATGTTAATCTGTTTTCTCGGATTACTCTCCTCATCCTCATCCAAACCATAGCCCTTGCTGTGACCCTGGCCATAACCCCGACACTACCCTCTAGCACCCTATTCAACTAATTTTTCATGACTGGTTGGACTTAGAGCAGACATGCCAAAAAACAAGAATATCCAGGCACTAATCTCAGGATGCTGTGTTAGGTATCTGCAGCATGGGGTGAGGAGAAAACCCGGGCCTGAGGTGAGGGAGTGGGGCATGCCAGATGCACTTCTCACTGTTAACTCACTGTGTGTTCTCAGGCAAGTCTTGTCACCACACTGATCCCTGGGTGCCTCGTTTGGAAAATAAGCTGGTTGGATTAGATATGTTTATTCTTGCACTAAAGCCTGTGATTCTGAAAATGTCCAAGAATGCTAAAAGAACAGGCTCTCCAGGTATACTGAGTACCATAGGTCTTAACAGCTCTCTGGTGGTAGCACCTGGAGAAAAGAAAGCATGTCCTGAGTGATGAGGGACAGTTTTCAGGCAAAATATTTGGGAAACGTTCATTTGGAAAAGATTGGAAGTACCTTAAAAATGTTGATGGGAAACTGCTGGGGCCAGGCCCAGCCCCGCCTGGAACACAGCTATCCATACTGAGCTGAAACTCGCTCTTTCCTCCCTGCCAATCACATAGCCAAATAGGAGGCCCCTTGTTTTCTTCCTTGAGGGAAATTCCTGGATGCACGAGCCATGGCTTTATTTCAGAATGTCATCATTTTCCAGTTATTCTGGTCCTTGGACTCTTTACCCAGTGATGGTGCCTTACTGCTACCTCATACTTGGCCTGAAATGGCTTCCCACTCAGGGGCCCCAGTGCTGCCGCCTCCCAGGCCTGTCCTTGGCGCATTGTCGGAATGGAAATACGAAACCCTCAGGGCTTTTCCTTCACAATCCCTCTTTCAGTTTTTTTTCTGAGCCGTGGCATACACTGTCACCTCCTCTAGGAGATAGCGCAGAAAAATACCTTGAGGGGTTATCAACTGGGTGAAGTTGAGCCATCAGAATGCACCTTATTTTAAAAGGAAGTCTTTGCAGCTGTTCCAAGATGTTATCACACCTATTGTAATCCTTACACAATTGTGATCATTTTTCTTTATGTCTAATTCAAATTCCTTAGTTGCAAGGTAAATTGATGTCCTGTTACTTTGGGTTTGGGAATGATGGTATAAAGCTGGTTTACTCATCTTCTATTTCTTACAATAGCTATTAAGGACCGTCTGGCGGGGAGGTGGGAGTCAGAGAGTAGATTTAATTTTTGCTGCCCCTTTTTTGCCAATGCTCCTTTGAGTCTATGGTTGAAAGAGGCACTGCTTACACAGCTCCAGCTTTGGGTGAATCGGGTCAAAGGACAGCCGGTGACTCAAACTGCTGTAGAAGCTTTCCCTGAGTGTGTGTGTGAGCTTAGCAGGGAGAAGGTCCCACAGATCCTGCTGTGTAGAGCAGAAAGTTCCAGCTTCCAGGAGCATTTGGTTCATTTTCCAAACCATCTGCACCAGTCCCCAAGATTAGACCATGAGCCCAGTTCACGAGTTTAGGTGAAATACCAGTTGTTGTGCTCATTGCTGCTCTCCACTTCCTACTTTGGCAAATGACTCTGTAGGAGAAGTGATGCTGTAAGAATGGCAATGATAATGATGATTACTAGGCCTCTGTGACAGTTATCGATTTATTACCATTCAGTTCCAAATCCATTCTTCATGGTCCTACTTATGATATAAGAACATTTCTTCATTTCCAGCTGCCAGAGAGCACTGGAGAGACCTCAGAACCTTTTTCCGCTGGTTCTGGCATGCTATTTGTGTCTTGCTACTGAAAGTATGCAGTGGACACAGCAGCATCTGGACACCCAGTGGTGCTTGTCTTCCAGCCGTAGCTCCCTGACTGGCAGTATCTCTGCAGGAGGAAACCTTTATTCTTGTGGTTTGCTACCCTGCTGTCAGTGGCTTCTCTGCTATCCATCGGCCTACAGTGACCCCAGCGTTGAGATCATCCTCAAAGATTGTCTCTTCCTTGGGTTCTGCAGTATTGTGATTTATAAGAAATACATATTTTGTTTTCCAGGTGACCAAAATATATTTTCTCATTTATATTTGGTCTTGGCCAACAGTCCTGGCTCACAGCTCCCAAACCTTTGGACTTTCCGAGCAATAAGGACAACAGAACCAACTTTTGTCATAATATTTGGTCTCTTTTTTTCAGTTTCTGAAATGGTTTTAATGCCTAAAAGGTGTAGTGGATGTCTTGTGATTCATAATGAGCCCCTTTCCACCCCACCTGGGTTTATGTTAATGAGGCGACTTATTTTGAAAACACCTAAGGATGTGGGCTGGTTGTCAGGGGGAACCAAAGTTGAGTAGAGGGGTGGAACTTGCAGTCCTACCATTTGATTTCCAGGGAGAGGAGAGGTACTAGAAGTTGAATCAGTCACCCATGGCCAATTATATAATCAATCATGCCTTCGCAATAAAGCCTCCATAAAAACCCAAAGTTCAGAGAGCTTCTGGGTTGGTGCACATGTGGTATTTCAGGGAGAGTGGCAGCTTGAAGAGGGCATGGAAGCTCCATGTCCTTTCTCCACACTTTACCCTATGCATTTCTTCCATCTGCCTGTTCCTGGATTATATATTTTTACAATAAACTGGTGATCTCGTAAATGTTTTGTTCTGAGTTCTGGGAGCTGCTCTAGCAGCTCAATCAAACTCAAAAAGGGGATCATGGGAACGTCTGATTTATAATTGGTTGGTCGACCAGAAGCACAGGTGATAACCTGTACTTTAGATTGGTGTCTGAAACGGTGGGAGATGGGGGGTGCCCTGTAGGACTAAGCCCTGAAACTGTGGAATCTAATGCCATCTCCAGGAAGATAGTATCAGAATTTAGTTGAATCGTAGGACAACAAGTTGGTGTCTAAGAACTAATTACTTGGTGTGGAGGAAACCGCCCCCCATCCCCAACTCCAATCACACTGGAATTGTGTCTCAGAATGCTTTTGAGTGCTCTCATTCAGACTAGGGTGCCCTTTAGAATTCTCTTTTATTCTCTTTAGTAGCTCTCTGTAAATAGTTAATAATTCTCTATGTTAAACTTTCTGTGTTCATATAACCATATTGTCTGGTTTTTGTCTCCTGATGGGACCCTGACTGCTATACCCTCTTACCAAATCATCTCACTTAATTCTGACGATGTCTTTATGAGGTAGGTGTTCTCACTAGTCCTACTTTACAGGTGAGTAAACCGGGGTCTAAGCGGTAGTCCTCAGATTCCAACCTGAGTTCTTGACTCCAGAGTGAATGACTTGGTTCAACAAAAGTTTTTTTTTCAAATTTGCTGAGAAAATTTCCACGAAGTCCTGAGTCTATCACTTTCATGTCAGCCTCATTTTCATGATATTTGTTCCAGATAACACCAAGTACACTTGAGAAGCCTTGAAGAAGAGTTGCAAATGGTATTTATAACTCTCTCATGATCCTAAGTGAGAATAAACCCCTCTAGGTGGAGATATCAGGCCTTGCCTGGCTTATTGTGTCTCCTTTGTTTTTCTAACTCGTAATGGGTCTTAGCCCTCTAGGTCTCTTCTGGTGGCCACTACATCTAGCCAAATGGACAGTTGAGCCTCTGAGAGAGACTTTTGAGTAAAAGTCTCACACTATGGGTTTGGAGTCCTTCTGTCTCCTGCCTTTTTTTCATCCAGCCTCAAGTGAGATTGTAGGGGCTACTGGTTTGTCCTTTCTATTGGATAACAGATCCCTGACTCACCTGCACCAGAGAGGGCCTGCCAAATGGGGCTGCATAGACCCCATTTGGAAGGGTAGTATTTGGGGGTCTACTGATGGTGCTTTGGGAAAGGCCATGTTTCCCAGCTTTTGCTTGGGAGGGAGCCTAATTAAATGGAGACTTGGAAAGGACAAAGGATATTGGTTAAATCTAATCTTTTGATGAAAGAGATTGATTTTTTTTTTTCCCAAAAGGAATTTCTTTTGGAAGAAACAAGAGCAAGAGGTTTATTTTCTCTCTAGAGAGACGTTTGGAAGCTCAGTGTCTATGTTTTCTGGAAAGGAAGGGAGAGCTTGAAATATTGTAGGCTAACGTCATTAAAAAACTTTTTACCATGTAATGCAAAATTTGAAAATATGCTGGGCTTGTCTTTGGATCACACCAAGATGGGCAGCCTGTTCCCTCTCCCTGTGTGGTCTCTGGCAGCCAGGCTTCTTGGTGAGAATCTTGCCAGTGCACATGCGTGAGGCTTGCATGTTGGGATCCTCTCTGATTGTGCCATGGCCCATGGCTGGCTTTCAGGGCACTAACATGGAACACAGAAGAGGCCTGGTCTCAAATTCTTGCCTTGTTACCTACTGACTGCATGATTTCAGATGAATTATTTTATGTCTTTTGGTGTTGGCTTCCTCAAATACAACAAGTGATGGTAATACTACCTGCTTTTGAAAGTTGTTGTGGACGTTAAGCAAGAAGATAGAGATCATGGAGTGGCATGTCGTGGTTGCTCAACCAGCATTAGTTCCCTTCTCTGGGATCTTGAAGAATGGGGCTCAGTGTAGGGCTTTATGAGTTGTTTCTTAATTAAACAAGTATAAAGTGCGAATAGCTTTATGTCATCAAAAAAGAGATGTTGGATTTAACTATCAAGTGTAAGATAAAAAGCACGAACTTTAGTTAGAAAGATTTCTGTTCACATGCTGGCTCTATTACTCAAAGTTCTGCAATAAAGAGTAGCTATGATTTCTCTCTAAAAAAATCCCTTTGTCACTGTAGTAACACTCCATAATTGTTAGGAATAGGCAGAAATAGTACCCAGATTTCTGTTGCTCAGTCTCCTCATCACTATGATGCATGTTTGCTCATTCACTTAATGCACAAATGTCTATTGAACATTTAGTATATTAATATTTTATACCATAATGCTGATAACATTTTGTCTTTTAAAAGATGGTTTGGATGTTCACTACATGCCAAGCACTATATTAAGAATTTTACATGTATTACTTTTATTATATAATGACCACCATCATTTATTAAGGGCCTACTCTCCACTGGGAGCTATAGCTGATGATTTATAAATATTGGCTCTGACTTTAAGAATAATGTTTATGATATTGCTATTTGTTAAACACTTATGTGTATGGACACTTTTCATACATTCTAGTGATATTGGACCACACACCCAAACAACTTTCTTCCATTTTCCAGCATTTTCTGACCATATTAGAATACTTTCCAATTCTTTAAATTATCACTTCTGATCTCTGGGCCTTTGCACTTGCTGTTCTACCTGCCCATGTGTTTGCACTGCTGCCTCCGCACACCATACAGACCTCAGCACCACTGTCACTTATCCAGTGATCTATTCTCTGACCACATCAAGTAACTGCCACTCCCATAGCAAGTCATTCCCTACCTTGTCACCTTGTATTTAAACAATATTTTTAGTCTGTTTAAAAAAAAATAGATTTCATTTACAAACCGAATAAGTTTCAAAGAGAACCTATCAGCAGTTTGCTATTCCTAACTTATAAAGCTGAGAAAATCCTTAAAAAACATTTGGCAAAAATATGATAAGCTCTAATCAATTCCTAGGGAGTATCTTAAAAGAATGTAATTCTGATTCAATTCCTTTTGGAATTACAGTGTTGTCAAACAAATACAACTGAATGGTTTTCTTAGAATACTAAGTGGACAGCCTAAGATGGGATTCTTTCTCAAATTCTGCCAATATGTAGTTGGCAAATTATTATCCTCGCCACCTCAGTTTCTTCAGCTGCACAATGAGAAGGTAAGGTTGATTGATTAGATTACATTGATTACATGGCTCTCTGGCACAATCTCCTAATTTTGTGTATAACTGTATTTATTGAGATTTGATATGTGTCAGTTACTATGTTAAGTAAGTGCTGTCCCTATATTATTTGATCTAATTCTCCCAGCACTTCCAAAAGGTATCTGATTTTAGTCCCATTTTATAGATTAGGAATCAGACACTCAGAGAAAGCAAAACTTGCCCACCAATGACACACAACTAACAAGATTTCAGTCCATCTATAACTGTCTGATTCAAGCAGTAAGCTCCTAATCATGTTGGAAAAGTGCCAATCTCAGGGGTTCTGGAAGTTGCAGGCCTATCTTCTAAGCAGGAGATTAGATTACATTCAGAAGAGAGATATCTCTCCAAGAAACAGCCATGGAATTTTATGTAGTTCCTAGTAGAACTAAAGGCTGAGCAAAGCAAAGACAGAAATCAACCTGAAGCTTCTGCTGGTTCTTCCAAAGCTCCTCGAGACATTTCTTGTGGCGTGGATCACATTATCTCTGGAATGTGAATTTAGTACTTGCACAGCAACTTTGTAGAATTCAAATTAAACAATTAAGATCTGTACCACTCTTTTAGAACCTCGCCTTTCGAATTCATTAACTGACTCTGTTTGCATTGTTTTCCTCTTGGTCTTCAAATAAACTATGCTTCTTGCTGCAACAGATAACTGTGTAATGTTCAGCTCTGTGTGTTGAGAAGGTAAAACCCATAGAATCACCAAGTTATATGGATTTAATTATGTAATGCAGACATAGTTCAAATGCTTTTTGAGGGAATTTGTTCTAATTTCTAAAATTAGATCAAAGTGCTTGCGTGCGCACACACAAAGGCATGCACACACATATTTTGGCTTTGTTCCTTCATTTCTAAAGCCTTCCTTTATTGATTCGCTTAGTCTAGTGTGTTCCAGAAAGGTTTTTTTTTTTTTCCTTAAGAACAAAGAGAATGTCTTTAATTCTACATCTGTGCACATAAACAATCACTATGTATGGAAGAGTGGTGAGTTCACATTTGTTGACATCGTGATGAAAAAGATTTCAGAATCCACCTAATTTAGTGTGACCCAAACTCACCTGATCATAAGAATCATCTACATGTTCTTGGGCCTAAATCAGAACTTTGGAGTCAGAATCTGTATGGAAGATGTCAAGTAATATGTATTTTTAACATGCCCAGTGATTTTTATCATCATACTGGTTTGGAAAACTGATCTCCATTTTTACAAAGGGCGTAGAAGTCTTTCTTTAGTTTCACCAATAATTTTGAGTTTCAGCTCTTTGGTTTTCAGAAACAGAGACCTGCTCATTTTAATCCATGGAAAGGAGGATGAAGGATGAAGAGTAGGCAGAGAAGTATAGCCAGGCCTCATGGAATGAAAGCTCTGTGCTCTTTCATTTATGATGTCTTTGCTATTCTCTGTGCATCAAGTTCATTTTCTTCTTTCTGCTGGTCAGGTTTCCCATGACCGCAGCTTATCCATGGTCCATCGTAGCCCCTTGAGCTTGAGTCATTTCACCCTCAGATCTTTCCCTGGAGCCCACTAATTCAATGTTTCAGTTTTCCAATTCAATATTTCTAAGAGATAAATTACAGGCTCAACTCGGAGTTTTAAACCAGGTTATCAGACATATTGTTACAGATAACCCATTGAGGCAATTAAAAAACACACTCCAGATGTGGTTTGGAACAGGTAATTTTATTATTTGACTATCATGATATAAAAAGAAATCTCTAGGTAGTAGATAACATTTGTTGAAAAAAATTTATGATCATGATTTTGGACTATTGGGAAGATGTTTGAAACCAGTTTGCTCTATGGCTTATTCAGTTGTAGACAAACACTCTTCAGAGCTGTGAAACTAGAGGTATACAAATGACTAAATAGCAATAAGTAATGAGAAAATATCAGAAAAACTTGAATAACAACAAAGTTTTGTATAGTCAGAGTTTCCAAAGTTTTCACCCCATTTCGACTTAAGTTTTGGGGGTTTAAATGGTCTTCTCAGAATGTATTTGGTAGCTATGAGAAAGGTCAGAAACACAGAGGCTACTTTCCTGATATTGTTTTGTTAAGAGTGGGCCAGTTGGCTTTCCACTGCTTAGATACCAAGTTTAAAATTAAAAATCAGGCCAATTTATCATTTTTAGTTCCAGGTAAACTACTATCTCAAGAAAGATCACAGCATGGCCTGACATTTTTTGAATTGCCCCAGCTTTTTTCTTGGGACTATTTAAAATCAAAATAAAATAAAATTTCCTTGGTCATATCTCAAATTTACCACAATTCTGGGAAATGTCACAGGAGCAAAGGCGGTATTATTTCATTAAAAATAGTTGTGTCAGAAACTAAGAGTTATTTCAAAAACTTCTGGAGGTTTTGGCTCCCAAAATCCATGTGATGTCTGATGACAGTTCACCAAATAATAAAAATGTTATTTATCAGTAGAAAAAAATGATTCTATATAATCTAGTTCACATACTAATTGCCCTTTGCTTTCCTGTTCTCTTTGCCTGTTCTCATGACTATAGATAGAAAAGGCTTTAAAAGGATGTCAGTCTCAAAAGAGTCAAATTTTCTTCTGGTTGAAAATGTTGATAGATGTTGAAGTTAAAGCTTGCTATAATAAATTTTTGGATTATTGGGGCTGAAGTTTTAAATTATATAGATGTGTTTTTAAATGTGAACATTGGAATATGCATGTCGTTTCATTTGCTCTGGTATATTTGTGCAGCATGCTCTGTGAGGGCTATGAGAGAAACACAAGGCAAAGCCGTGTATGTCTTCTTGGAGTATAAGTGTTCAGGAGGCAAAACTATCACACACAAAAGAACATAACTAAGCACTGGACTTCCTAATACTAAGGACCACAGATATTTAAAGAAGGAAAATTCTGTAATGGATGAATCTTTGAAATAGATTTGTTTTTTAAAGCCTCATGGGGGAAGGTGATGAGACTAGAAAGAAATTTTATTCTATCATTTATTTATATTACCTATTATTGAAAATCCATTTTCAATCAGATTAGAAAAATATACATTAAATTTATAATACTCTCATTGTTTTAGAAATACTTAAAAATATTTTTTCTCTACCAAGTTTTTCTTTTTAAAAGAGAGAAAGCATAAGAGGAGGATCAAACTTTTTCTCAGGAGGTTAGCTAATTGTTGCAGCAGTGTATGTAAGGCTCAAGAGAGGAAGAAATGTGCCTGTTATGTTCTCTGTTGTTTTGTAGTGTCCAGCGTAGTGTGTATTACACAGCAGAACTTGGCATATACTTAATTAAATAAATCATATCCATAGATGATGGCTGTGATTTGATGAGATGGAGGATGGTTTGAACAAAGGCATCAAGATGGGAACTAGCCTGATTAAAATAGAGATCCAGGGATATGGGATGGTTGGAAATAACATGGTGTAACTAGGGAAAGATTGTATTATAGAAAGTTTGAAAGTATGGATGTTTGACAAGACAGGCTACAGAGAGCCACTGAGTTTTATAAATGGGAAACTAATAATAAATTACTTTTAAAAAATTTAACAAGATTACACAAAAATTAGTTGAAAGGAGTGGAGAGGCCAGTTACTTTATTTGTGAGCTAATGAGGAATAGACCTAGGTGATGAAAGATGAAATAGACCTAAAAGCCTAGAGACAGTATAGCAATAAAGGGCTGAAGAAGAATTAGGAAGAAAAGTCTGGAAGACTAACAGAACGGAGCTAGTATTGAAGGGAAGGGAGTAATTAGGAAGGGGAGCCAGTTTGGGTGGGTGGACAATTTGGGAAAGAAAGGTGCCTGGATCAGTTTATGATGGAGCAATGACAGGATGTCTATCTGCAGGTTTATACAAGCTGAAAGAGGTTAGAAGTCGGGGTCAGATTTATAAATCTAAGAAGCATTAACATGACAATGACAGATCAAGCCATGAAAGGGTAGAGAGATGAACAGATGGCAGGAATCTTAGGGTCCACAATGAGGGTAATAGCTGGTCAACCTGGATGAAATTCACCTAATGACTCCCTTGAGAGTAGAGAGCATTTCCCATTCATGTTCACACCCCCAACATGAAGTAACATGACTATCTCACAGTAGAAATCTTCAATTACTATTTGCTAAAAGAATGTAATTCCTGCCTGTATTAATCCATGGTGATCTGAGAACTTAGGGGTGCAAATATCTGAAACACTTACTTGGGATGTGATGATGATAGAGCAGGGGACACAATTTTCCTTTAACAGCATTGAGGCTCCATTTGACATCTTTTTTTCCCTCTATGCCACTTTTTCTTGTTAAATGAAAAAGAATAAGCAAGATGTTAGCACATCTGATTTGCAGTGTGTTTTGGGTATAAAAGAAGTTAAGCATGCTTTTTTCCTAAGCAACAAAAAGAAACAGATTCGACAGCAAACTTAAGTATTTACAGTGTGCTTGGTATTGTGTGGGTCCTGAAGAAACTCAGTCCTGTACCAGGTAGTTTATAATTAAAGTGGTGACAAGTTTTCCGAAAGCCAGCTCTGACCCTGTTCCTCAGGCTGCATCGTTCTGTGTCCTCGTTGGCTGGCATCTTTCTTCCATTGAGGAGCTACAATATTGCTTTAAACAAACCAGCTTGCTAATTCAGCCGTTTCAAATGCACAGAGGTGAGAATAGCCCTAGACTCTATAATGTCAATCCCCACAGACCATGATTATTATACATTCAAATTACATGGAAAAAACCATGAGATGGTTTTTAACAATATAGAATTTCTGTAAACACATGCTGTATTAACTCTTGGCAATGTCTTTGCTTATGGAATTCCTAAAGTCCAGAAGACCTGCCAGAATATTTCCTTTGCTTTTTCCCCTTTTCTTCTTCCTCACCAGGCATTGAGTGTGAAATTTATATGATAGCCATGCTGGGTGGATATGAAGTTTTAAATGGTGTCTTTCTTTGCAGGTCGGTTGACAGGCAGAATACTGAGGGCAAACTGCATGATTTCGGACTCATAGCCCAGGGCAGGAAAGCCCATGCTGAATTGCTTATTCATTCTTCCTTTAAGGGGTGGTGTCTCAACATTTCACTCAGTACCAGTTCCTTGGGAGAATATTATTTGCTGCTTCTTGTAGAGAGGTTTTTGTGAAAAGGCAAAAATCAAGAAGTTTATTTTTTTATCTTCTACTTTTTTTTTTCTTTGACAGAGAATAGATTCATAGCCCAAAGTCTTTGACTTCCTTGGGCTTGGCATCTCTCCTTAGGGCCTGCTTGTCCTATCTGTCTTTATATTTATACTGCTGTGGACACTTTGGCTTCTTTTTCCCAAACAGCATGTGATGCTTTCAGCTCATACTTGGCTGCTGGCCCTTGGAAGGCTCAAATGCTCTGAGGCTAGATTAAGTGGTATGTTAGGGAATTGAAAGAGAAATGTTTCTTTGGGTCAGGCTTCTTCTTGGACATTACACATTACTTCTTCTCTTCCTTCTTGTTGACCAAATGAATATCATGAGCTTCCTTCGGAGGACCTACATAATTACATGATACAGGATTGTGGTATCCCTAAATTGGGGCATGATTATATCATATACTGTACCCCATGAATTGGATGCATCTGAGAAGTCAAACTTCCTTTGTAAATTCTAGCTTGGAGAATGGTATACGGAAGATAGTACAAGGGACCTACAGGTTGTCATTCATTCATTCATTCATTCATTCATCCATTCAATGCACATTTATTATCTACCATGGGCCAACCACTAGGGGTTCAGAATTAAAGCATGATTCTGTTGGTAGTATGGAATAACAGAAAGACCTTAGAATTTGGAGTCAGAAGACATGGTTTTAGTCCTAGCTCTGCCACCTATTGACTTGAGAAAATTTGTATGAATGCAACATACAGGGGCTGAGAGGAAAGACTGGCTGATCTGTCCTAGGATAGTTGATAAAAGCATCAGAGCAGTGAGTTACATTTGAGTTGCTTCTCAAAGAATCATTGGGAGTCTGTCAGATGGGCAAGGTGAGATGGGGACGGATTCTAGATAAATCGAATAGTAAGAGGAAAATCATATGTAATAAAAATATACAACATCTTAAGGGGACAATAAGCCATCTGGGGAGGCCAAAGCATCTAATGTATGGGAAAAAATTATTGAGTATTTTGCTGAAAAGATAGGTTGGCACCACATTATGAAGGCCCTTGAATGCCTTGAGAAGGAGTTTGGACTCAATCTATTGCCAAGGCTAATTTAACCTCAGTTTTTAATAAGATGGGTCAAATGGTCAGGGTGTCCTTCCGTATGTATTTAGTAGCAGCACTGAGGTGAATTGGAGAGAATAGGTCCAGAGGGGAGGAAGGAAGACAGGAGGATTTTTTCTAGTTTAGGTGAGAGCTGAGATATTATTATTTCCCATGTCTGTTTCAATAAAGCACTATTGATGCTTCTGCAACAAGGCAAGTCCAGTGAGCATGTGTGGATGAGTAGTGGAAGAATGTCCTGGACAGTAAAAGACAACCAGCTACTTATCTAATTATATAGTGGTGACTGAGAAGTCCCAGGAAAGCAGGCTGGAGAGGCCCCGAGGTTCACTGGTGCCAAGTTTCAAAGGCCTCAATGGTGAGGGCTGCCACCTTTCCAAGGGCAGCATGCTAGCTCCTTGGGGGCAGTCCCTTGACCCAAATAGCATGACTAAACACTCAGTTTTCTCTGTGTGAGTTTTTGAACCTCTTTGAAGTCAAGAGGATTTTCCCTCTGTCACAACCAGAATGTCAATTCTCTTTTGTGTACTTTTGCCATTGGACTCCATGGGGATTCTCTTCTTGGCAAAAATCTTCCTTGTGCACTTGGCTGGAAGCCACTGTTGTTACATGTGTTGGACACAGCTGGTGCTCTGTCAAGCCCAGATAATAAAAGCAGTGATGACTATGTCAATCAGAACTAACTGATAGATAAATTGAATAACATTATTTAATATATTCTATGTATAGTAAAGGAAAGGACCAGTGGTCTGGTCATTGTGATATATGTGGTGAAGTGAGAGGTTGTTGCAGGGTCAGGCAGAGACTGAATGGTGTCATTAGGATGAATGAAAGGTTCCATTGTGGTAACTAGATGGGAAAAGGAACAAAGTAAATATGGTCCCCTACAAATTTGTGACTTTTTACTTTATGTGAAGTTTAGACTGAAATAGAAAGGCTTTAAATTTACAGATATACTTATGTAAGAAGTAGCAGAGAATGCACTGGCTATGACTGGAAATAATCCTGATTCTAGTCTGGCACTTTCACCTACAAGATATTATATCCTTGGTTCGATTCCTTATCCACTTTAATCATAATTTCATCTTTGCATATAGTGAGGGGTTGAACCAGGCATGGTACAATCCCTTTCAGTTCAAACATTTTGCATCCATGATCAGAATCTGCAAACCCGCCAAAAGCTATAATACAAGCAAAAAAGGCACACTGACCAATTCCAGAAAAGCTTTCACAAAAGCAGCCCCTGTGTTCAAAAACATAAAATGACTAATTCACACAATAAAACACTATGCTATGGAAGATAATGTAAAAGAATGGGAAAATGTGGCATATTATCAAGTGAAAAAGCAGATCACAAACATTATTACAGTATGGCCTAACTTTAAAAATGTACATATAGGTGTCACGCACACACAGGCACACACAATTATAAAATAAGAGACACAAAATCTATCTCTGAATTGTGGGTTAATAAAGTATTTTCAGTTTTTCTACCTATATTTTAACAAGAAATGTATACATATTATGTGATAAGGAAAACAAGATTATTTTTAATACGAGAAGATCAGTATGAAAAGTTTCGGCTTAATGTCCTTGCTTTAGTGTCCACATGAGTTTGGGTACCATATTGGTGTCAGGTAAAAACAAAGCTTCAATATATGCAAAGTATTTAGAAGATGGAAAAGATGTGGAAATGGACTGTCCACATGCTTCATTTGAGTCATAGGGTTTATTGAGAACCTGAGAGAACGGCTTATTTTCTCCAGCTGGGTGCAGGAATGCTCTCCACGCTAATGGCATTTGCTTTAGTGTGGGATTCCAGGGCTGCTCATCTCCCTGCCCTGTGGACAGTGCCACTCTGCCACCACCATGGGGATCTCGCCAGGCCCACCCAGAAGGAAAAGCATTATTTAAATGGAGACCTGTCCCAAACATTTTTGTCATGGGTACAGAACCGAGCTGATTATCTAAACCTGGCTCCTTATTTTACAAGTTAGAAAACTAATGCTCAAAATGACTAAGTCGTTAGCTTCAAATCTCACAGCTAGTCAATGGTAGAGCTGGGATTAGAATCCAGGTCTCCTTATTCTCTGGGCAGTGACTGCTCCTCCTTAAGCCCCCCTCCACACCCCATGTCCTGATTCCTAGTTTTCACATCTAGTGTCCTACAGATCCTCAGCACAGCCAAGAAATATACCTGGAAGTGTAAAAGGAGACCAAAAGCTATGACTATATTCTGGAAAGCCCTTAAGAACACACATTTATATGACAACATAGTTTAAATGAGAAGAGAGACACCCTGAACTTTCTTTTTGTAGAACCTTGTTATAAAACATACTTTTTTCCATTACTCTTAATTGTTACTTTCCTTTAAAAGGCCTATTGTTGCCATGGAATCATAAATCATTATAAGCTCGTTGTAAACAACCATCAGTACATGGAGAGAGCTTGCTTAATAGAAATTCTTGTGATAAAAGGCCAGAAGAATTCATTACGTTTCCTCAGCATCAGTTAGCATTGAAACTCAGCTAGTAATTTTACTCTTTTCCTGAGGTATAGATATATAGACAAAGTGGCGTTGTCTGGATCATGAGATAAAACAGTTCCTCTGTACTCTGTACTTTAAGACCATATCCAAAGTATTTTCCCCAGTCGTGGGCATCACTTAAGATATTGACAACTTACGAAGCCCCCAGAGAGTACCGACCAAGTAGCTGACACACCTGCAAATTTAACACCGAGCAGTGGATCATTGGTGAAATGCATATGTTCAGACAGTGGAATTGAGGGGTATAGAATGGAGAGAAGAAGGAAGGATGCTGGTAAATGGATGAAATTTTCGGAGAGGAGATTTTACTCAACCCTAAGAAGATATTCATAATAACCAACAGTGCTCAGCATCTCCATCATGGTAGGGTTTATATAGGGGTATATGATCTGTGGTCAAAGATACTGGAAAGGGACTTTCTACACTGGGAAGGTGGTAGGGACATGAAATATGTCACTTTTAATTCTTCCTTCAAACCATGAGAGATTATAGCTCTGACTGAGGTCATGGACTGAGCAGAGATTTCTAAGACAAGGTCAGAAACACTAGAGCTTAGAGTCAGAAGAAAGAGGTAGACACTGCAGCTTGGGTTAATGAAAATAGCAAGAGGCCACCAAGAGGAATAGATTTTTAGTATTTTTAGATTAATTTTTAAATTAACTAGTTAATTAATTTAAAATTGAGGTGAAATTAACATAGCATTATATTAGACTCAGGAATACAACATGATTTGATGTTTGGATATATTACAAAATGATCACCACAATGAGTTTAGTTAACATTGATCACCACACAGTTACAAAATTTCTTTTTTTTGTGATGAGAAGTGTTAAGATCTCCTCTCATCAGTTTCAAATATGCAGTATAGTATTATTAACTGTAGTCATCATGCTATACATTACATCCCCATGACTTATTTATTTATTTATTTATTTATTTATTTATTTATTATTTTATATTAATTTCAGGTATACAGTACAATGGTTAGACATTTATATAATTCATGAAGTGCTCCCCCGGATTATTCTAGTACCCACCTGGCACTACATACAGCCATTATAATACTATTGACTATATTCCCTATGCTGTACTCTACATCTCCATGACTGTTTTGTAACTACTAATTTGTACTTCATTTCTTCATCTTTTTCAGCCAGCTCATCAACCAACCTCTCCTCTGGCAATCACCAGTTTGTTCTCTGTATCTATGAATTTGTTTTCATTTAGCTTCCTCATTTCTTTTGTTCCTTAGATTCTGCATTTAAGTGAAATCATATGGTATTTATCTTTTTTTGTCTGACTTATTTCACCCAGGATAATATCCTTTATGTCCATCCATGTCATTGCAAATGGTAAGATTTCATTTTTTATGGCTGAATAATATTCCATTGTATATATGTACCATAACTACTTTATTCAGTCATTTATCAATGGGCTCTTAGGTTGCTTTCATATCTTGGCTATTGTGAAGAGTGCTACAGTGAACATAGGAGTGCTTAGATCTTTACCAAGTAGTGTTTTGGTTTTCTTTGAATAAATATCCAGAAGAGATTACTTTGGGTGGTATGGTCATTTTGACGATGTTAATTCTTCCTATCCATGAGTACAATATATCTTTCCATTTATTTGTATCTTCTTCAATTTCTTTTTTTTTAAGGACATAATTTTCTAAGAACAGGTCTTTTGCCTCCTCAGTTAATTTGATTCCTAGGTATTTTACAGTTTTTGATGAAATTGTAACAAGGGGATTGTTTTCTTAATTTTTCTTTCTGATAGTTCATCATTGGTGTATAAAAATGCAACTAACTTACAAATATTATTTTTGTATCCTGCGACTTTACTGAATTCATTTATCAGTTTTTTGATGGAATCTCTAGGGCTCAGTATAGAATCATGTCATTTGCACATAATGACAGTTTTACGTCTTCCTTTACAATTTGGATGACTTTTATTTCTCTTTCTTGTCTAATTGCTATAGCTAGGACTTCTAATACTGTGTTGAATAGAAGTGGTGAAAGTGGACATCCTTGTCTTGTTCCTGTTCTTACAGAAAATGTTTTCAGCTTTTCTCCATTAAGTGTGATGTTAGCTATAGATTTATTCTATATGACCTTTATTATGTTGAATTATGTTCCCTCTATTCCCCCTTTGCTGAGAGTTTTTATCATAAATAGATGTTGGATTTTGTCAAATGCTTTTTCTGCATCTATGTATATGATCATATGTTTTTATCTTTCTATTTGTTAATGTGGTGTATCACATAATTTGTGGCTATTAAACCAAACTTGCATCTCAGGAATAAATCTAACTTAGTCATGTTAAGTACTTTTAATATATTGCTAAATTTGGTTTGCTAATATTTTGTTGAGGATTTTTGAATTGCTGTTCATCAGGGATATTGGCCTATAGTTTTCTTTTTTGTAATGTCTGTATTTGATTTTGGAATCAGGATAATGAAGGCCTCATAAAAAGAGTTAGGAAGCCTTCCCTCCTCTCAATTTTTTTTGAATAGTTTGAGAAGAATTGATGTTACTTCTTTAATGTTTGATAAAATTCACCTATGAAGACACCTAGTGTAGGACTTGTTTGTTGGGAGTTTTTTGATTACTAATTCGATTTCATTGGTAGTAATTGGTCAGTTCAGATTTTCTGTTTCTTCTTGACTCAGTTTTGAAAGAGTGTGTGCTTCTAGGAATGTATCCATTTCTTCCAGATTGTCCAATTTGTTGGCATATAATTGCTTGTAGCATTTTCTTATAATCCTTTGTATTTCTGTGGGGGTTTGCAGTTACCTCTTTTCTTTCATTTCTGATTTTATTTATACGAGTCCTCTCTCTTTTTGTCTTGATGAGTCTGGTTAAGATTTATCAATTTTGCTTATCTTTTCAAAGAACCAGCTCTAGGTTTCATTGATTTTTGTATTGTTTTTCTCTACTTTATTTGGTTTATTTCCATTCTGATCCTCATTATTTCCTTCCTTCTACTCACTTTGGGTTTTGTTTGCTGTTCCTTTTCTAGTTCTTTTAAGTGCCAGGTTAAGTTGTTTGCTTGAGATTTTTCTTGTTTCTTGAGGTACGCCTGTATTGCTATATTGTGTGTTTTCATTTTTATTTATCTCTAGGTATCTTTCAATTTCTTTTTTGATCTCATTGTTAGCCTAGTCACTGTTTTGTAGTGTGTTAATCTCCATGTGTTTGTGTGTTTCTTAGTTATTTTTTTCCTTGTAGTTAATTTCTAATTTTATACCATTGTTGATGGAGAAGATACTTGATATGATTTCAATTTTCTTAAATTTATTGGGACTCATTTTGTGGCCTAATGTGTGGTCTATCCTGGAAAATGTTCCATGTACACTTGAGAAGAATGTATATTCTGTTGGTTTGGGGTGAAACACTTTGAAAATATCAATTATATTCATCTGGTCTTGTGTATTGCTTATGACTGCTATTTCCTTGTTGATTTTTTTTTTTTTTGGGTCTGGAAGATCTATTCTTTGTTGTCAATGGGATGTTGAAGTCTCCTACGAATGTATTGCTGTCAGTCTCTCCCTTTATGTCAATCAGTCATTGCTTTATATATGGGGATGCTCCTATGTTGAGTGTGTATATGTTTACTAGGGTTATGTCCTCTTGTTGTACTGACCTCTTTATTATTATACAATGCCCTTCTTTGTCTCTTATTATAGCCTTTCTTTTAAAGTCTATTTTGTCTGATATAAATATTTCTACCCCAGCTTTTTATTTCATTTCTGTTTACATGAAATATCTTTTACCGTCCCTTTACTTTCAATCTTGATGTGTCATTTGAGCCTAAGTGCGTCTTTTGTATGGGTCTTGTTTTCTGATCCATTTACCTACCCTATGTCTTTTGATTAGTGCATTTAACCCATTTATATTTAAAGTGACTATTGACAGGTACATAGTTATTGCCATTTTATTCGTAATTATGGATTTTTCTTCTTCTTCTTTTTACAGAAGTCCCCTTAACATTTCTTGAAATTTTGGATTGTTGGTGATGAATTCCTTTAGGTTTTTCCTGTCTGGGAAGCTCTTTATCTCACCTTCAATTTTAATTGAAAGCCTTGTTAGGTAGAGTAGTTTTATTGTAGGTCCTCTTTTATATATATATATCACATATATATATATATATATATATATATATATATATATATATATATATATATATATATATAATCGCTTTTAATATTTTGTGCCAATCCCTTCTGGCCTGCAAAGTCTCATTTGAAAATTAGCTGACATTCTTATGGGAGTACACTTGTAAGTAACTAGCTTCCTTTCTCTTGCTGCTTTTAAGATTCTCTCTTTGTCTTTAAACTTCGGCATTTTAAATATGATGTGTCTTGGTGTGGGTCTGTTTGGATTTCTCTTGTTTGGGAAACTTTGTGTTTCTTGGACTTGTATGTCTATTTCCTTCACCAGGTTAAAGGAGTTTTTTGTCATTATTTCTTCAAATAAGTTCTTAATCACTTGCTCTCTCTCTTCTCCTTCTGGTACCCCTATGATGAGAATGTTGGTATGTTTGATGTTTTCCCAGAGGTCTTTTAAACTTTCCTCATTTTTTTTGATTGTTTTATCTCTTCTGATTTGGTGTTTTCTGCTTCCTTATCTTCCAATTTGCTGATTGGGTCCTCTGCTTCATCTAATCTACTGTTGATTTCTTCTAGTGTATTCTTCATTTCAGTTATTGTATTCTTCATTCCTGACTGGTTCTTTTTTATGGTTTCTATGTCCTTTTTTTGTGCTTACTCTCTCTGTCCTCACTGAGTTCTCACTGAGTTCATCTATTCTCCCCATAACTTCATTGAGTATCCTTATAACCACTGTTTTGAACTGTCTCTTGTAGGTTGCTTGCCTCCATTTCATTTAGTTTTTTTTTCCTGGATTTTTTTCCTGTTGTTTTATTTGTGGCTTGTTTCTTTGTTTTCTAATTTTAGTTTCCTCTCTGTGATTCAATGTGTTAAGAAGATTTGTTATATCTCCCAGCCTTGGCCAGGTAGTCTTATGTAGTAGGTATCCTGTGTAGCCCAGTGATACAGTCTCCCTACTTTTCTGGGCTGGGGGCTCTGGGTGTGTTCCTTGTGTGGGTTGTGTGTGTTCTCCTGTTGTAGCTAAGCCTTGTGGATGGGACTGACTCTCAGGCTGACTGGCTATGTGAATTGTCCACACCCACAGGATAGGAGCTGCTGTGTGGGGGCTGACCACATGGAGTGGAATTGGCCCTGGCAGCCTCACGTACCTGTTGGGACCACCTCTTGGATGTGCCACTTATAGGGTTAGTCAGGTGGTGCTTTGTTGTGGTCTGATGGCAGCAGCTGGATGTGTTGGTTCTAGGGCCCCTTGGGAGGGACTTCAATGTAGGCCAAGGTCAGATACTGCCTTTGATTGCTCAAAGCTACCTGGTGAGAGCTTCAAAGTGATCTGTCAGTGGCTGCTGCCTGTGCTGGATCTGGAGGCAAGCGGGAGAGACCACGCTGTGAGCCAAAGTTGATTACTCACAGTACTGGTCCTGGGCAGTTTAGCAAAAAGACCAGTGCACCTCAAGGCCTGAGGCTGCCTGCCAGCTAGCTGCCTGAAAGAGCCTTTGGGAGTTGGGTGGGTCCAGGGACCCAGGGAGTCACCAGTGTAAAGTGAGCAGATTTTACTTGGCCAATATAGAATCAGGTTTCGTGCCAGTGCTGAATCTGAGGCTTCCTATAAAAGTCTCAGATTGCAGCAATGCCAGCTGCTACCCGCTACAGGTGTGCAGACACCTGAGATCTGCTCCTGAAATACCTTAGCTCGGGGTGGGGCTCGTGGCCCCCCGCTGAACGTCTCTCTTTAGTTGTATGGGCCACACAAGGTGAGGGCTGTTTGCTTTAAAATTTGTGGCTCAGAGAAAGCACAGGATGACACTGCAGAAGTCTCAGATCACAGCGAGGCCAGCCATCATCTGCCTTGGCCTGCAGACCCCAGCTATCCATTCAAGAGACGCTGCAGCTCGGGTTGGCACCAGTGGCCTGACACCAATTGTCTCCCTGAAAATGTGTGGGCCTCATGGGCCCCCATGAGCTAAGTAAGACTGTTATCTCCTTATTAAATGCTTTAATTTGCATTTCTTTGAGGGCCATTGCCTGCCCACAAATACATGGCCCAGGAAAGTTCAGGGCAGGGCCAGCTGCCCGGCAATGGGTCCCCTGCGGGCAATTTGTGGGTTGGTGGGACGGCGTGCCGAGGGAAGCTCAGGGTGGAGTGGGCTGATCTCACCTGGCCACTGTATCTTCAGAATTAGCCCTATGGTGGGAAGGGCTCAACTCAGGTGAGATGGTGCCCAGCTGTAGACTCCTGTGGAGGGGAGTTCGACAAAGGAGCAATGGTGGCTGTCCCTCTAGCCCTAGGTTTGGCACCACACAACTCAGTCTTTCCCCATATGTCTCTTGAGCCTCCTGAGCTGCTGAACCATCACCAGAGCCTAGGGTGAATGTCTGTGAGCAAGTGAGTCTGTACAAGGGCCCTTTAAAGGAGATGTCTGGGTTTTCAGATTTCTGCTGTCTTACCCAGATGGCCAGAATCCCCAGACTTTTACAGTCAAATTTTGTGGGAACTTCTTTTCCTAGGACTGGAACCCTGGGCTGAGGAGCTCCTGTGTGGGGGTGAGGCCCCTTGTTCCTTCAGGGGGGCCTCTGCAGCTGTGTTCTCCCTCCCCATGCTCAACTGCCAGGTGTGGTTGTGGGACCAGCCTGTTCTTAATCTACATCCTTCTTACCAGCTCAATGGGGCTTTTTCTTTATATCGTCAAATGTGTGTGTTATGATCAGCTAGACCTCAGGTGGTTCTCCAACTTGACTGTCTTATAATTTGGTTGTAATTTTAATGCAGTCCTAGGAGGAGGCAAGCCCTGCTTTTACTTTGCCCATTGTCTTCACTGGAAGCCCCTGTGACTTATAACTGGAAGACTGTATCTTTGAACCCATTTATCCATTTTCCTCACCCCTACCCACTACCTCTGGCAATCTGTTCTCTGTATCTATGAGCTTATTTTTTATTCTTTTTTTTTTAAATCCCACATATAAGTGATATCATATGGTATTTGTCTTTCTCTGTGTGACTTACTTCACTTAGCATAATATCCTCCAAGTCCATTCATGTTGTTGAAAATGGGAGGAAAGGATCTTGAGGTCTTAGTGACCTGGTTGTTTTTTGCAAATTTCTCCTTATGTTCCTGCATGTCCACCTTATCTAAATTTTTCCACAAATATGGGAAAAAAATGCAATGGAATGAAACAAAACACATTTTGAAAATAGCTTATTGTATCTAGCCTAATAAATGAATATTTTACTTTATTAAATGTATTTACTTATTACTATAATAACAAATAATTATAATTAATGTAATAATTATTAAAATATTAAGTTATTATATATTATATTTGTATTTACTTACTAAATGTATTCCATTTTCTAAAATCTAGGAGAATTTCTGATCAGTGCTTGGCCATTCTGTAAGCCCTTATCAAACACATAGTAGCGCACTCCTAAGAGGACTTGGTCAATCAGAATCCACAAGTGTGAAAGCAGGAGGAATGGATCTATTTGTAGGGAAGGGTGTTGTAGTTTCTTCAGACTTCTCTCAGAGATAGTAGGGATTGAGACTTTAAGAACAGTTTTCCATTATTGAATTAAATGAAGTGCCAACATTCCTGTGTGAGAATGCTCAGTGTTTCTCAGGGTTTGATCACAGTTTACTATCAGTACCAGAAAATCAGGGAGAATAAAGCTGTCAAGACATATAAGATCTTTATTAGATGTGAATTCCAACTTGTGTATAAAAATGACTCCATTTGTTGAGAGGAAAGATGGTTAGAGATATTAGAAACCATAGTGAGCTAGTAATTACCAACTGTCATAATACAATTTGTAAGATTTTTTAAAGGATGGTGTTATGTGAAATTTGATATGGACTGAGTTAATTAAGACTACTCCTGCTCTCAGGAGGTTATGTCAACTCTCAACTTCGAAGGCTGTTAAGCAAAAATGTCTGTTGCCCAAAAGACAACACCCTGTAGACAGCCATCTTGTCATTGTAAAGCTCAGAGAAACAGATATTTAGATAATGTGCAAGAAATGAAGCTGGTGAAACAAAATGCTCATCAAGAAAACAAACAAAAAACTCTCCTGGTAACAGAGCAAGAGGATCCTGGTTACTCAGGACTCAGGAAACCGTGAATATATTTGTGTGGATCTTCTATTATCATATGGGTCTCTGGGTTAGATTGAGGTTCAAATAAAACAGGAGATGAGTAAAAGGCAAAAATCAAAAGACCCCGTAGATATAATGGTGTATCTTATTATGATGTTCTGAAAGTACTACCAATCCTATCAGTTTATTTTTGGTGAATGGGTAGAAGCTTAGAATCTATTCACAGACTTAGTTATTACCCAGGAGGGAAGATTGCTATTTGTAGCAGGAGCAACATAAATATTACCAGTTTAATGAGTCACTAGTTTTCTTGTTGAAGCCTGATTTAGTACCTCCCCACAGGGACCTCTGCCCAGCCTGCTTTGTGGGGAAATGCAACTTCATGAGGTCCTTGTTATTGCCCCTTTTCAGAGCCACCAGGACTTTGGAATATGAAAAGGATTTATACTGACAATAACAAAGATGATGCTGGTGATGACGACAATGATGATAACTTCCATTTTGAGGACTTATAATGTGTCAAAGGCTGTTAAGAAAAACAATTTGTAAAAATAAGAGCACTTAGAAGTTAATTTTTCATTCATGTCTTATGACTGTGGCAGCTATTGCTGGCTCATCTTTCATTATGAGCTTTAATCAGATCATTTTTACACACCATACTGACAACTTCAAACGTTTTCATGTTTAAGCTCAAGCAAAACTCCACTATTTGCTCAACCTGAACATTTCCTCTCCCTCTTAATACTTTTGAGAAAAGTCAAGACCTGGCCGTTTGCTTTAAGGTCTTAGCATTAAGGCCCCCAGGCAGTGCCAGCCTCCTGCTGGGAAGAGGCAGAGAGACTTTACATTTCTTCAAAGGTTACTGCTCCCCGGGTCTTGTTGGAGACCTAGTGTGTTGTGCACACTGTGGGCAGGGACTGCCCAAGCACCTCTAGCTCTTGTTAAATTTTTAGGTGGCTCCTCCGCACCCCAACAGTTAGATTGGAAAGGTTACAAAGGACGCCAGTGAAGACAGGCTAGACATAAAGCCTGAGCTTTCTCTTTGATTTTAGAATGCCAGTGAAAGGATTCTGAAATCCATCTTGTTGGCAATTGCATAATGGTTAACAACAAAGGCTGGCGTTGGAGTGATATCCAGTTGAGTATATAACCTCTCTCAGGTTTTAGTTCTATAATAGGGGAATGGATAATGCCTTCTGCTTCATGGGTCTGTGGTGTACATTAAAGAAGACTAAAGACTTCATTGTTCAGATGATTTACCCGGCTAACTTAGTTCTCAGCTATATCATTGCTTTCTCAGAAGTGCTTACCCTGCTACTCTGTGTACTATACACTCTAACCCTCTGCTCATAACATTTTACCACCTTACTCTGCTTTAGTTTTCTTTAATAATATTTATCATTACTATGTGTGCTTTTTTTTTTCTTTTTGTTTGTTTGTTTTCACTATTTCTCTCTCCCTCACTAGAACATAAATTTTATGAAGGCTGAGACTTTTTAGCCTTGTTCTCTCTGCTCTGTCCTTATCTCCTTGGGGAGTGATGGCACATAGTAGGTGCTCAATAAATGTGTTGAATGACTAAATGGATGAATGTGATGAATTGACGTAAAATGCTGGCACATAATGAGTACTGAATGGATTGAAATTTCTGCTATCAATTGTGTGTGGATTGGCTTTAGGTGGAAAGCTACTCTTGGTTGGGCTCAAGGGCTAGAGATCGATAGATATATCATTATTTAGGTCAGTGGTCCCCAATCTTTTTGGCACTAGGAATCAGTGCTCCTATGAGAATCTAATGCTTGATGATCTGAGGTGGAGCTGAGCTGGTGATGTGAGCACTGGGTAGTGGCTACAAATACAAATTAAGCTTCAGTTTCCTCAAATCTTGTTGGCTGCTCACCTCCTGCTGTGTGACCCAGTTCCTAACAGGTCACGGACCAGTACTGGTCCATGGCCCAGGGGTTAGGGACCCTTGATCTACAGAACTTTATCAAGGATTTGGTGGTGTAGGGCCTACTCAGCAGGATCTAACAGGATATAGAGGAAATTCCTTAACTCTTTCCACAAATGAAAACCAGGCAGTGCTTGTAGGTCACAATGAGACACTATAAATGCTTACTTGGGACACTATGAATGCTCGCCACGGCCAAGGCAACATTGTCCTGCTCCCAGGTACACAGCATCTGCTCATCCTTTATCTTTATGGGAATAAGAAATAGCCTTTTGCTTGATGCTTACCTCTGGCCTCACTGGCATAATGAATATTTATTTTTTTTTAAAGTGTTGTATACAAAATAAAGTCACAGACACTATTAATCAATTTGAGCCTCATATTTTGTTTCCTGGCTTCTACACTTATGATAATCTTAAGATATTTTCAGGATGCTAATTTACACCCAGGGGGTGATTCTAGCCTCTTCTGCTTTGTTCTTGCAGAAACAGTTAAAATGTCCATCCTGTGTTACTTAGGGTCCTCCCAGGAGCAGACCTCAGGATAGTGTTAAATGGTGCAATAATTTTCTTGGGGGAAGTGCCTTTGTAAAAGGACTTATTGAAGGACCAGGAGAAGACTGGATTAGCAGTCAAATCATGAGGCAAGTCTGACTGAATGAAGGGGAGTAGGAGAGAAGGCTAGGTGGAAGGAGGCCAGACTGCCAGGCAGCCTAAGGAAGCTTCAGCAATACCACTGGGAGTTCTTGTGCCTGGATCAGCAAACTAAGGAGTCCTGTGTCTCCCAGGATAGAATACCTCCACTACACCCTATTACTGGCAGGGAGCAGCCCTTAGAAAGTGGGGTCATGATGCAAACATATCAATAGACTTAAAAATATAACATTTGGGGTTCTGGGTCAATTCCATTCCTTGCAGAAGGAGGTTTGTGTGGCACATTCTCAGCTTCCACACTCCATGAAGCTAG
The DNA here is from genome assembly GCA_030015415.1 of Cynopterus sphinx. NCBI lineage: Eukaryota > Metazoa > Chordata > Mammalia > Chiroptera > Pteropodidae > Cynopterus > Cynopterus sphinx. The sequence continues at coordinate 85,833,003 of CM057384.1, read as the reverse complement.
ATAATGACATAACCATCCCCTAATGCTGGTTGCTTTGCCATGAGGTACCTGGCTGCCAAATGGGAGAGCTGCTATCAAAACTTTCACCCAGGAAAACACAAATTAAATGAGTTAACACAGTAATGATAATTGAGTTCCATCTACTGTAGCCACAGTGATTCTCTGATATTCCTTGGCCCCCAAAAAGTACCATTCAAAAGTTGTTCTGTCTTCTTAGATTCCCCTACATTCCCTTCCCTAGAACACAGATTGTTCTCAGTAGAGCTGGGTCAGTACAAGTTCCCAGAGTTATAGCCTCCAAGAACCAGAACTACCACTTACTCTCAGAGGACCATTTCAGTGTACAGGTCTGCCCACTGGTCCAATCTCTTCCTATGATGATTTTTTCTCTTGGATGGTGGCTCCTTCTTGACCTGGGCCTTGGTTAGGGTCATCCAACTCTATGATGAATTTTCTCTTAAAAAACCTCAAGGAGTTGGGCTTCTTGTCTCTTTTCTCTCAGAAGGCCATTTGGGTTCCTTATGAAAAATCTCCTCATCCTTCCCCTAGCACCTTAACATTTTTCTATCAATACTTTACTTCTGGGGGGAAATTATGCACACATGCTTCACTGTAGCTCTGCCATACTTGCTAGCTTAGAATGAGAACAGTTGAAATAACATCTCAGACAAATATTTTCCATTATCTGTACAGAATAATCAATAGGAAAGTTACTTGAAGACAGTGCCAACATTCTTTTTTCTGAAGCATTCTTGTGTGCTGAACTTTGTAGTCTCATACCTTTTTATTATTTCTTAACCACTGGTTAATGTGACTTGTCATAATCAAGAGGTCCTCCTTGTATAGATTTGTGTAGATGATTTCCACCAAGTTCCCTTTATTTTCCTAGAGTTTTGGTATAATGGGACAAGGTCTAACGAAGTGAGTCAAATAATAAATAGCTGATTTCATTCCCTGGAGCCCTCTCCTTCTGTGGAACATTTACTGTCTAATTTGTCTGTGGGAAGACACAGCTGTTAGCAGGCAGCTTGAATGCCCCAAAGCAAAAGAAGAGAAGACTTCCTGTGAACTTCGGAGCACATACTGGGGGTGGAAGGACTTTGTTTTTCACTCTTAGAGCTTGTTGCTCCCAAATAAATGGCTTTAAATGGAGATGAAGGGATAAGACTTGTGACTAATTTCTCCGGGGAGCCTAAATATTTCTACCACTGACCCTAGTGTGTCGCCTCCCCTGTCTTTTCACTGCAAGACTCATAGCAGCTTTATGACAAGGTGGGTGTTTGTGATCTAGTTCAGGATGGGGACTAATCCAGTCCTCCCGGAGGAGGTGTTCTTTCCATGACGCAGCTGACGCTCAGCTAGTGGAATCCCAGTGAGCTAAGGGAACAGGCAGTGTGTGTCAGGTTGATTCAGCCGAGGAAGTCATGGCCTTGCTTTAGCCTTATAAGGCCATGGTTCCGGAAGCAAAACTGTGTCAGCTCAAAAACCCAAGTCTCTGAGCATTCCCAGATGACATTTGTAGTTTTTCCAACACACATTTGGCTTCCTTGGTTTCTTGCAGTGCTTTGATTGTGCAATCACAACTTGGCAGGTTCTTCATCCTGCAAAATCTGTACATTTTCTGCTCTGACATCTCGAAAATAATCTCTGAGGCATTTTTATCACAGTAGTTTATCGTAAAGCAGAACCACTCCCACCAACACTTCTTGTAACCAGTACTAGGAGAGTGATGACGTAGGAGGGAGAAAGGTGTAGTGGCAGGAGGAATGACCTTGAAATTTGTTAGACCAAATTTTAGGACTTGATTTCCTTTCTTTTACTTCTTGAAGGAACTTAGGCTCTCAGGGGCTCAGATTAATTCTGTAAAATAGAGAAAATAGTATCAATCTTGCAGGGCTATTGTGAGCATTAGATATAAAATAACCTAAGAGTTAAGTAAATATATGGAATCAGTAAGTTTTGTATGAATAGATATGTGGGGTGTGTGTGTGTGTGTGTGTGTGTGTGTGTGTGTGTAGTGATGGTTCTAGTGTACAGATGGGAGTGGTTATAAATTTATCGTATATGTAAAAAATCTCAGCTTGCTTTTCAAGCCTGAGTAAATCACAAAAACATACTCATATGCTTACACACATCCTCACATGCACACATGCATATATACCACATGCATGCACACATTCCTTGTAAACCTCAACTTTACTTTTGATAAATGATTTGCTTCTGAGGCTAATCCAAGGCTAAGTATCTGTGAGTTAGTCCTCAACCCTCCATACTGTCTGGGAATGTCAGGCTGAGTTCTGTGCTGATACTCACAGAGGTACTGCTAGGCCTTCCTTTTCTAGCCATCAACTGGTAGCAGGCACAATAAAAATATGACCGTTTGCTTTCAACACTCTCACTTATGTCTAAGACATGAAGACAGAAACCATTCTGAATTCTAGTCTGAGACATCTGGGAAGGAGAGACTATTTTTTTTTCAACTCTTGGAATGCTTCCCTTGTCACTGCAGCATTCACGTTGTTTTCAAATGGGGTTTATGACAGACCTTTTTTGGCACAGTAAGAAAAGATATAATCTCTTCCTTTATGAGGTCACTATGGCAAAATATTGGTCTCCAGCTTCTTAGCATATTTAATAAAAGACTTGATATCTCATAATTCTGAAATGGAGTTCCAAATGATATATTGGGAAAAAACTCCTGCCTTGAATAAACTTTGTTAATTCAACCTGTCATTTCTTTTAGTATGCTGGTATGCTGACCTTTATTTTCATTATTTAATTTTTCAGCCAATTGATAAAGCAAAATATTTATTAATAAACTGCTGAAGTGCTGGGAATACAATGATGAGAAAGACAAAGAAAAGTTGTTTTTTATGGAGGCTATAGCCCATGAGTTAAAAGCAAAGTGCAAAGTGCTAGGAGGAAAGAAGTATAGGCAGTATAGGGCATTGTGGTAGCACAGGGTAGGGCACATTGTTTGGACTTGTAAAGAGAGAAGGCAAAGCATAACATGGGATCTGAGAATGATACAGAGTGGATGGGTCCTAAGTTCAAGGGAAAAGTGGCTGTGGGTGAAGCAGTGGAGGGGAGGGTGGGCCAGATCATTAGATCTCATAGGCCCTAAAAGCCATTGTGGCCCTAAAAGCCAGAGTTTGGATTCTATTCTGAGGCACGGGGGAATCTATGAAGGATTTTAAATGGGTGTATCATAGGAGGAAGATCAACATTTCATTTTAGCAAGATCGGTCTGGTAACAATGTGGAGTATGAATTGGATGGGTTTAAGTTTGAAAGATGAGAGGATATTTCAGATTTATTGCTGTAAGCAGTACAAAAGGTGATGGTAGTTTCACTATTGGCAGTGGAAATAGAAAGGAGCGATGGATTGAAGACACTATTTAACAGGTAGAATTTATAGGGCTTGGGAATTTATTGCATAGTCAAACTCAAGAAAAGAAAAAAGGCAAGGATGATGCTAATTTTTTCAACTGAAGCAACCACTTGTATGGTGTGCCATTTACTGAGACAAGGAACATAAGAAGAGGAGAAAGGTTAGGACATATTGAGCTTGAGATATCTGTGATCAAGTGGAGATTTGAGTACACAGTGGGATATTTATATCTGAAATTCTGCAGAAATATCATTCTGCAAATGTGCATTTGGAAGTTATCAACTAGCAGGTGGTGACTTGAGGCATAAGGATTCATCAACTAAGAGGGTATGGATTGAGAAATGAACCAAGGGCAGACCTCTGAGGTTAAAGATGGGGTGAGGAAAGGGAAACAGACAAAAGAGACAAGAAAGAGCAACCACAGTAGTAGGAGAAGAAGGGGAAGTGGGATGCAGAAGAGTGGAAGAGAAGGTTTCAGGGAGGTAGTGGTCCAATGTGTCCAGTGCAAGTTAGAGATCAAGGGCGATAGTGTTTGAAAGTTTCCTTTGGATTTTACAATAGGGGACTGTTGTTTATCTTGGCAGCAGCAGTTTAAGTGGAGTAGTAGTGAAGGAAGCCAGATTTTAGTGGACTCATGAGTGAGTGGGAGATGAACAGGTGGACAAATATGTGAGGGCAATGAGATAGGTCAGTAGCAAGAAGGGCACAGGAGAAAGAGCAGATTTGAAGTTTTTCTTCAAATATATATATATATATGTGTATATATACACACACACACACACACATATATACATACATACATATACATACATACATACACATCCATCCACCCATCCATACACACACACACACACACATACACATATATACACACACATATGTGTGTGTGTGTGTGTGTGTATATATATATATATGTATATTTAAACTTACATGAGACTTGGGAGTGTTTAGATGCTACCAAGAAGGAGCTGTTAGGGAGGAGTTAAGTTGTTGACAGAGGTCCCCTGGGATGAAGAGGGGGAAGTTCTAGATCATCTGTAAAGGAAATAGCTTCGTAAGGGACACATCTTTTCTACTGTAAAAATGTGAAGGGAGAATGTATATAAGCTGATATTTTTGGTGGCTGAAAATATAATTTTTCCTGCCCCATCTTCTACAAATCATGGTCTTTTTATTTATATTTGTGTATTATTATAAAACGCAAGGATTTATCTACCTGGGCATTGGCCTTGTGTTTTAGGTTATCAGTTGGTATCTTTAATGATTTAACTTTAAGTTCTGCAGGGACTGAGCATCTGTTTGTTTACTTTGTCCTGCAAAAAAGTATTCTCTCTTTGCTGAATGTGTTACCAGGAGTTAGGGCACAGCCTGCAGCTCCAAAAGAGAGCAAAAGAAGATTAAGGCCTGACCCTCATTTGTCTAATGCTCTGACTAGCTGCAAATCAGCCTTAGACACTAAATCTGCATTTTATTCAGATTGGCGCTTTATTTTTCATTCTTAAAATATACTTCAAGAGCAATTTTCAGCTCACTAAAGGAAGGAAGTTTCTCAAGGAGCTGGTAGTGAAAGCAGGACCCGTGTAAACCTAAAATATGCAGAGCTATATGTTTGAATTCCATACTTCCCAATTCTAGCATGCCTATGGAAATGAACTAAGTAATTCTGCAATAGCCTAGGTTTTATGTTAACATGATTCTTAGTCTTAGTCTTAAAATCTGTATGAACTCTACACACACACACACACACACACACACACACACACACACAAACCATAGTAGTCATTCCTACTGGAGCCAGATCTGAATTTTTTTTTTTAGATGAACTATATAAGACCCAAACACATGTTCTTACTTAATTCTCAGTGCTCCAATAAGTTAATCTAGTGACAGCATGGTTCCTGGAGAGGCTATCTGAGGAGACTTGAGGGCTGAGATGTCTCCTTTGTGACTTGAACAAGTCTTGTCATAAACTTGATACCTAAGTCTCTTCCTCTGGCTTCATCCTGGCCCTATATTTCTTCACGATCTTTTAATATTTACTAAAACACTATAGAGAACGAGTCTTAGTCTTTTCATAGACAAGAAGAACTTCAGAACTGGTGACTCCTCAGAAGAAAGTCTCCATGTATAGAAAGCAAGGACTTTTTCTTGGTAGAAAACTCTTTCTGTTGTTTTAAGTTCCAGATTGTTTATCTGATAACTGAGTTATTTATTTTTTCATTTTCTTCTCTGGCACGTTCATGATTGTTTATTTTATTTATTTTCTTAGCCTTGATTATTCATAGCCACATTAGCGTTTTGTTAAAGTTGTGAGGTCATTTTAAAGCTCTTCTCAGCCTTGCCTTCTAGGAGTTACATTACTTGGTCACTCAAATATTCTTTGAGAAGGAAGACATAGCTGTCAACATCTCTCCTTTTTACAGCTTCGGCAGCCTTGGGAGCTTTGTGCTGAACGTGGTAAGGGCATGTTCTTTGTGAATGTGGTCAATGAGAAAGCTCTTCATTAAGTAAAATATATTGGGATTTTGCACGGGAAGAGTTGGCTATCATTTTGTGATTTCTCCCATAATGCTTCATGAACTATTTCCTGGAAGCTGTTTAGTATTCAGGCTTTCAGTAGAAGAAAACATGGTCAAAACACAAGACTCCCAATTCATTAAGCTGGAAATGTTGGCTATGAGAATTTACAGGAGGCCTTTGACATTCATGGCAGGGGCTCAGTGGTTGGGATACAAGGCAAGGTTTGAGTTACTGAGGTACTATGGGACTAGGCAGCAATCTAGTAACAGGAAATCCATAATTCAAGGCAAAAACAGAACTTGTAACAAGATTGATACGTGCTTAACTGATGAACTCCTGAGCTTCTCATTTTCCTTTTAGAATGTGTTTGAACTGAGAAGATTTGACCCTACCAGTGAAGACTGAATGGTCTCTCAGAAAAGAGAGAGAGAGAGAAAAATAAAACAACAACCTGATAATTCCAAATATTTGTGAGGTTGCGAAGCAACTGGAACTCTTATAGAAATGCAAAATGATGTAGCTACTCTAAGAAAATCTTGGCAGTTTCTTATAAAATGGAACATACATTTACCATGTGACAACACTCTTAGATGTTTGCGCAAAAGAAATTAAAGAAGGTTTACATTAAACCTGTATGTAAATATTATAGGTGCTTAATTCATAATAACATAAAAATGCAAACCACCCAAATGTTCTTCAATTTGTGAATGAGTGAAAAAAGTGTGGGGCAACCTCATGATGGAATAATACTTGCAATAAAAGGATAAACTTATTTATCTACAAATAAGGTTGGCCGAATCTCTCCTGCTTTAAGTTAAAGAATCCAGATTCAAAGGCTACATACTATATCATTTCATTTACATGACATCTGGAAAAGGTGAAATAATAGGGACAGGGAACAGTTGGTAGTTGTGAGGCATTAGGAGTGAGGGGAAGTTGTGACCACAAATGGGTATCACCAGGGATTTTTTTAGGTGCAAATGAACTATTCTATGTCTAGATTTTGGTAGTGATTACATGACTTTAGGCATATGTCCAAACTCACAGAATTGTACACCAAAAAGAGTTAATTTCACTGTATCTAAATTTAAAAGTAAATTTATAAGAGCAAAGAAAAAGGAAAAAAAGGAAAATAAAAGAAAGTAGTGCCTGGCTGGAGTAGAGTTTGTTTCAGAGCCAAGAGGGAGCTCGAGGTTACAAGGGGACAGTCTGCTCGCTACTGCATGTTCCACTGGCTTTAGCCAAACCCTTGGTGTGGACAGGCAGTTGGAAGAACATGGCCATTTTCAGGGTGCAAGAGCTCTAAGGTTTGACTCATAAAAATAGAAATAGAGATAAATCTTGGGAAAGGGAAATTGTGTTGAAGTGGACAAATTGATCTTCTCAGAATGAAATTGGGAACAAATATTTTGGTGTTGCCACATTGGAAGAGAAGAACAACGCAGATCATGGCTCATGGTGTTTGGCCGAGAGATCTGAAAAGCTACTGGAAGATTCCCAAAGCTTGGACCCTTCTCCATGACTTTTTTCTCTGTGAGCAATTAAATCAGTAAAGGCTGTGTCCATAAAGGGAGATCAACTTTTTGGGGAGAATTATGCTTTATAGAAGCATATTTGAAGCATTTTTGTAAGAGTTAATGAGGTTTGCTTTTACTCTCATATGTCAGTCAGGGGAAGAAACATGTTATGATGGAGAAAACGAAATGTTTAACCTCAAGCTTACCTGGTTTACAATAGGCTTTGTGACCTTGTGCTGATTACTTACCTTCTCTGAGTCTTCCTTTCCTTCTCTGGGATATGAGGTTGTTGTGGATGTCAGAGATGAGGCGGAATGAACTGAGAATGAACTGACAACCACCCCCAGCTGCCACCACCACCACCACCACCACCACACACACACACACACACACACACACACACAGATGCAAGTGCAAAGACACACATTTGCACATCTGAGAAGGTTGGGAGAGCCATCCTAAACCAGTGTTCATCAGGAACAGATCAGGGTCAAAGTTATGTTCATAGGAGGATTATCCTCTCCCGATATGGGATGGGGGAAATTGGTGTGGGTTATCTCCAGAAAAATACAATACCCACCTTAATGTGGCACCATGCTTCACAGGTAATCAGTGAGAAATTCATTGTCGTTCTTCTCAGTGAGGGGCTGGACAGGAATAAGACCACCTGCTGTCCCCTTCCCACCATTCCTGAAACCAGCATCTACTCCTTTGCCCTTGGATTTGGCATAATGTGAGCAGAGGGGAGCCTCCATTTGTCTCCTGATCAAATTTGATGGTGAGAAACCCCCATCCTATGGGGAGGGTTGGAGGTTCCCTGGGTTGAAATATAGAAATGTGGGTGTGTTGAGTGAGTGGGTTATGAGGGGAAGAGATGGAGAGTGTGCACTTCTGTGGCGCATGGTGCTTTCTGACTCCAATGTCTGCCTGTAAACTTTCTCTCCTTTGTGGGGTAAAAGGTAAAAAACAAGTTAGAAAAAATAACAACCTCCATTCATTTTACATTAAATGGTTCAGTGTTATGGTATGAGTGATTGTTCATTTGTGCCTGGTGTGTGCAGAGCAGCAGGACTGTGGGGTATGGTCCATCTCTTTAGAAAGAGTTTAGTGTGGTCCAAAAACAAAACAAAACAAAACAAAACAAAACAAACAAACAGACAAAAAAAAAACAGGACAATATTTAAATTAGTACCATTGGGGTCAATTCAAGGCCACTCTTCCCAGGTTGGCTTGATTCTCAGTGTTGAGTGAGAGCAAGTCACTCTGAAATTTTCAGATCAGCGAGAACAAAAGTCTTGTAGTGTGATCACTGGGAGGCTGTTGTCAGACCCTTACCTCAGCTGGTTCCAGTTTGGGCCAGTCCTCCTAATGGGTTAATATAGAGATGCAAGTCTTTTCTTTTGAACTTGTTGGCAAGTGTTTTGTACAAGAACTTTTTCATTTTTACCTGTGTCTCAGAGCTATTTACTAATAATACTTTAATCAGGTTATTAAGGACTACTAATATTTACTACGAAAACAGTATTATATATGCATTCTTTCTTCCAAGGAACACTTGACGTTTTGCAAAGCTCTCATTGCACCAACCCACAAAGAATTGAAATTTCCAGTCTTTGGAAAGAACGCCTTGTTATTAGTGTTCATTATCAGTGATGTTTTGAATTGGCTGGTCATGGTTTTTAGTTGTTGCTCTTCTTGTATTAATGACTATATTTAAAGATTTAAGGATGTATATTTTAAAATTATCTTATTAGTATAATAATAATATCACCATTTGATTTTTTCATTCCATCATCATCATCATCATCATCATCATCATCATTATTATTATTAATTATTATCATTGAGGTGTTTCCATTAGTAATTAGAAATTACCAGAAGGGTAGATGGATTACTGGGTCCTTTTTGCTCCATCTGTAAGAACTTGGATAGGACATGGTATTAAGGATTCAGTATATTTTCATTTATTTATTTCTGTTTTTACTGAGTTGTCCTTCTGGAATTGCATTTGTGAACTGAGTGGCTAGGTCTATGAGTGCAAGGTCAACAGGGCAGATCAAAACCACAGCCTTGGTTAGAAAAAACTAGACAGACAAAAAAAAACAAACCAAAACAATAATAAAACAAACAACCCTACAGTGCATACTCTATTGCTGCAGAATGGTGTTCTTTCAAATAAAACGCAAGGCCTTAATATAATTTCCCCTTCAAAATCTAGAGACGTAGGTCCTGTTGTCTCCACAGTCAAGTCTTGACTCTATTCTTGCAATGAGATATTTGAGCATCTTTACAATACTAGTTGACATTGCTCAGCTATAAGTCCTGCCATTTCCTTGTTATCTCACACTTTGGGTTGAATGACTGTATCCCCCACTCACACACATCATGCCTTTTCTGAGGCTATCATCTCAGTGTGGATTGTCTACCTCCTCCTCCATCTCCACCATGTGTCTGTGTGTACACACATGTACACAGTGCCCTTGACTCTCGGGTAAACACCAACACATCCTTAAAAATCTAGTGCAGCCCTTTGTGATTTTCCTCTGTAACTTTTACAGCATAGTAAAATTTTGGGTTCAGGAGTGCTGATTTTGTTCTCAGTTCCATTGTGTAGCTAGATAAGACCCTCACCTCTGCATTTGCTTGTTTGTTTTTTGTAAAATGACAATAATTCCTTTCATCAAATGAAATTTATTAAATACTTTTATTCAGATGAAACAATCAATTTAATAAAATAAGTTTTGTGTAACTTGACCAATCCTTCATGCCAAATCCTTGAGCCAAATCCTTTCTTGCATCTGATTCAGATTTATGTCTGTTTGTGTGTGTTTTTACAAGAGAAAGGCATGATGTGGAATATATGTATGTTGTTTCATGCTTTCCCATGAGCTCAGTCAAATGTATCCTGTGGTATTTATATTTTATTCCATGCAGTATAGAAAACACTGACTGTTCATTCAGTGACAAGTTTCCAACAAGCACCAGCCCTAGGAGGGACATGTTTTTAGGATATGTACAAGGTTACACAGTAGGGCTATAAATTTTGATTAGTCCATATGGAACATTTTGTACTTTATAAGAGGAGCAAGACAGATGTTTGTCTCAATTTCATTTAAAAGGCATTTTCCTCAGATTTATACACAGAACCATATGACTGATAAGTTTTATTCATAACTCTGTCACCCCATGTGTTATCCATTATGGATTTAGAAGGCTGAAAACACCAAAGCCAGTGTGAGTCAGTACAGGCCTTATGCAGATAATAGGTTTTTCTGAGTTATCCCCTCTTTGAGGCTTCCCTCAGTTCATCTTGGTCATCACACATGGGGCACGCTCTAGACTCTGGAGTTGGGTTCTGGCACTTCTGGATGTAAATGTTAGGACTTCACACTCTATCTCCTGGTCGTTCCTTTAGGGCCTTTCTATTAATCAGAATACCATACTAGAAAGCATACTTTCATTTCCTAGAAAAAAGAAAACAACTTAAAAAAAAAACCATTGAGATAGTTCTTTATTAAAAAACAGTTGTGCATTTAAAAGAGACTAGGTAATTTTCTGGGTACAGGGATATAAAGATGAGAAAGAAGAAATTTTTGTCCTTCAGCTCCCTGTCAGCTCTGAGAGACAAAGTACAGTGTAGGGACAGTCATAACACAGGTCTCGATGGTGTGTCCCTAGGACATTAAGAAATGTGTGAGTAACTCTGACTGCTGAAACTATTTAGGGCTCATAGAAAAGGTGACATTTGACTTGGGTCTTGAAGAATAATTAGTATTTCATCACTTTCAATCTTATAGATTTAAGCATAAGATTATCTTGTTTCACTGCAGATAAAATACATTGACATATCAAAATCAAACTTATTTGGCAGAGGGTAAAAAATAAGATTTATTAGATGATTTCAATTCACTTGTCAAATATAAGCCACTCTATTGCAGTTATAAGCAAATGCTGATAGGACATAATAATTGGTTTTTCATCCAAGAATTTATCCAAAATATGGTAACAAAATTGTCATATGAGATTTCAGAACCCACTAAATGCTTCTAGCAGAATGCTTTGCAATATAGACAGTCCTCGCTTGGCATGGCTGTGATATGCACAGATTTCAGATGCCGTGGTTTATTTAAATTATACCAGTCCCCTAACAACACAATTGAAATTTCAGTTATCATGGTATATTAGCTGTGAGTAATTGCATAAAGTACAAACTTTGCTGCAGCCTCTTCAGTCTAGGGATTATTATATGAATAACAGATGCACTTTATGTTAAGTGACTGTCAACTCCTTGTCACTTAGTCACAAAGTGACATTTTACAAAACTGGAATTGGCCAACAAAGATAAAAATACAGCAAAAATCAAAATTTGATAATGTTGAATAATGAACTGTGAATAAAATATTAATGAAGTTATAGAAAAACATAGCTGACTATGAAATTGTTGACCTTGCCTGTGAGACACTCTAGAAATGCAGCCAGAGGAACTTAATGAACACGAACTTATATAAAGGAGGAAAGTTTTAAGATGAAAATAATTAAGATGTTCCAGAGGAAGTGACGCCAGCAAAATATCTTCATGTTAAAGGAACTCTTAGAGATATTTCACAACATTGAAAGCTCAAAGAATAAAGTGTTGAAAACTGACTCAAATTTAGAAAAGAGTATGACAATTTGCCAAAGCAGAGAAAAGATGCTCACACCATAGTTATGCTATGAGAAGAAAGTAAGCCTAGTTCAAACTTCTGTTGATATTTTTTTCAAAGAAATAAAAAAATTAATTCTCAATGTTACTATTTAAAAAAAAATAATGGTATACTAAATAAATATTAACTTTACATTTCTTTACTTCCCTGTAACCAACAGTAAGAGTTTTTAAAGTCTTGACAAAAATTTTTAAAGGCCATGGAATAATTGTATTTTTTCCCATTGATTATTTAGATCACTTTACGTGGTTTCAGCTTACACAGTTATTTTTATGATTCTGTGTCACTGTGCAAAGCAGGAACTTCCTGTAATTTGAAAAGACGAAAGACGTTAAGTGCCAGTAAATGCTCACAGAGGGAAATATGTGAATCTGCTTCTGTTGTCAATTCCATTCTTAAAACACATGCTATCTGTGTAAATGGGGTGCTTTGCTTTCATATTTCACAAACTAGGGGACATTTCCCAGAGGCAACACAAATCTTAGGAAGCTGTATACAAATTTTGCATCATGGATGGTTTTCATCTCTTTGTGTTCCTAAAGACTTTCCCAGATGCTATTTGGACCTGTTATCAGAGTTCACCTTCACAGAAGGCAGTTGTGTTCTCTCCTTTGAGTAAAGTTCATGGTGAGATTTGTTTTTTAATTGCATATCACATACTGGTGGAGTCATCAGATTGGTGAAGGCTGTTGTAAGGAACATCAGTTGTTGCCTATTCATAGTCCATTCCCCAGGATGCTGGTTAATAGCCTCCTGCTTTTACAATGCATTTCCCATTGTATACAGTATTGGTGGGATTCTCTTAAGGAGTCTCTCACTTCCTTAGCTTTTCTGCCTGTAGTTCAAGTATTGAATAATGTAACCACTGTAGTTGAGTCTCCCCAAGCAGTTGTATGGGGCAACACTGTCCATTAATTCTGCTCCTTATATTTCCAGAGCCACTTTAATCCCCATTTCTTCTGAGTCTCACTATTTAATTATTTCTTTAATTTTGTAAACTATCCTGTATTCTTCCAATAGATTTCCATTTATTTCTTCCAATAGATTCCCATTTATTTATTTATTTATTTATTTATTTTTGCCTATTAGCTATAATTAAAGAAATATACACTGTTTTTTGTTCTTAAACCGTGCCTAGATAAAAAGTGAAGACAAACTTTAAAAGCTTCAGGCTAAAGAGTCATCACGAGATGTGTTCCAAATCTCAACAAAGACTTAGAAGTACCAGAGACACTTGGCTCAGTTCAGTGAACTTCTTCTTCTTCCTCCGAAAGGAGAATTTTGCCGGGGCAGTAGCTCCAAACTCACACATAACTAGATCTTAAAAAAATAAAAGAAAGAAAGAAATAAAAAAGAGAGAGAAAGAAAAATGGCAGCATATTAGAGTTTTATTCTTTTATTTACTCAAGGTCCAAGTGAAGTGAGAAAGGAACATCATGCCACAGATTTCACTTATTTGTTGAGCACTTACTATGTAGCAAGCTCTGTTCAAAGCTCTTGGGATGAATTGATCAACAAAACAGACAAGAATCTCTGCTTTCTTTGAGTTCCCATTCTAGTGGGTAGAGACCCAAAGGGAACTCCTTGGTCATTATTATTTTAATCTAAGGACTATTAGGTGTAACGTATAAATCAAATAAAATTTTACTTGAGATTTTGACTTTTTGCCTCAAATAAAAATCAAACCTAAACTAATAGCTTTCATAAGTGTTCAATTATTTTCCTATTTTTGGATTTGGAAGTTATTTTCCGTTTTGTCAGTCATAGCCAAAATTGGAAGACAAGTACATCTAGCCTGAGTGAATTTAGAATATAATTAAGAGATTCAATAGTGTCTGGCTGGTGCCTGGAATTTGGCAAAAGATTCTTCACACTCTTGTTGCTCAATAAGCATTGGAAAATGGATATTTCTGATCTGAAGCTGATTTCTCAATAGTACATGGGAGTGATCCTGCCCAGGGGATGCGGGGGAGGAAAGCTCCTTTCCCTCTCTTCCCCAACTTCTGGGATAAAGAGGAAATTACTATGGAAATGAATACCCTGAAGGCATTTACTGGCTCAATTTCATGATATTAAAGACAAAGGAGTGGGTGCTTTGGCAGTCAATGAGAATTCTTACATCTCTAACTGTATCTGGCCAGTTAACCATTGCTATTTAAAGAAAACTTGAATACAAACAGCTTTATTTTTTTTCTGAAGCTGCCAATCAAACTCCAGTATGCATCTTTAAAGAAAAATTTGGAAACAACTCATTGTCCTGCTTAAAAAATTATGTTATTTGGGTCCCGTTCAGTAGAAATTGTGACATCTGATGTACAAGGCATAAGATGAGGAGACAGTGAGCACTGTGAGAAATAGCAGTTTTTTTTTTCCTGAAGTCAGCTCAGTACCTCATCACCTTGTCTTGGCTTCTCACCCTTCCTTATCTCACTTCTCTCTTTCCCCATTCTTATTCTCCTGGAATAGCACTTCCAAAAAACATTAGAATTAAGCCCTGCTTCAGGTACTCTTTCTAAAATATCCAAATTATGAGAAGAGGTGATTTATTATTGCCAAATAAATAGCCCTTTGTCTTCAAACTATTTCCTGAGTAAGTGGCCCTTCTTCACATGTATACCTGGCACTATTTCTGGACTTTTATTTGTCTTTTTCTATACGGATACCAAACTTGTAATTCTATGGATTTAGGGTTTGAGCTCCGGTAGGTTCTAAATAATTATTAAATTCACTATCAATTTCTTTCCTTCCCTCATGCTCTGCTTTCCCCTCTGCTTTGATTTTGTTTTTCTGTTTCAGTCCCACTCTTTTTCTCAGTATGGAATCTGTCACTGACTCTGATCTTCTGCCAGCATTTCCGCCAGCTTCAACTATTAATCCAAAATGACTTGTAATTTGAATAGTATAATAATAATTGGTAATGTACAAGAGACTTCTGATGATGTGTTTTCATGGTGACAGAACCTCTGACGTTTGATGGAACATACAGTCTTTAAAATCGCAGCCCCATTTCCTATATACCCTCATATTTAGGTTTGGCTATGTTACCAAGTTCTTTTCACTGGAATAGAAACAGAAATATCATGTGGAAGCTTCTGAGAAACTTCTTAAAAGACTGTGTGGGTGCCCTTTGCTTCTATTCCTTTATTATCCTTTCCTCCATCCTGCTGCCTGGAGTGTACCAGCTGCCATCTTTCATGATGAACTTGAGGCTCTCCACAGCGGAGCCACAAGGTAGAAGGGATTTGGATCTCTGGCTTTGTATAGAATCAGACCAACCCTGGACCTCCTATACTGAAAAATAAATTATCTTTTGTATTGTCTAACACAGTGTCAATTTAGACACTGTTTACAAACTGAATCTGAACTAATATGTAGGGGAAGTGAGATGAGGACTGCAGAGTAGAAGGAGAGTATTGGCCAGAAATGTGAATTAAATTTTTCACTCCTAATCTTATTGAGAACTTCAGGAACCTTAACAAAACTTTTAGCTTTGGTCTAATATGACCCTTGTAGATTAGGGGCAAATCATCTGACTTACCAAATGATCAGATGCCTCAGAAAGGGTAATTGAGAAATTACTACATCCCAGAAGCTTAGAAATTCTCACTACCACTCCATACTGAATTGTGTTAACGTTTTACAGAAGTCAAACACTGTTTTTTTACATGATTTCTTGACAAAGAAGAGTGAAAAGAAGGAATGAGTTTTCTGGTTATATGATTAAAGAATTCCAAAAAGTTCTGCTGAGTGAGACTCTTTGAGAAGTGCTATTACATACTTCTGTTGTTGAAGGACATGCACCTTTAGTTATTAAAAAAATTGGGAAAGAATACATTAATGAGGGTTATCTCATTATAAAATCGAGACTTATTTTGGTCATCACCTCAAAAATTAGCATTCTCAGCTTGCTAATGAGTCAACATATGTGGGTATAACCCTTTTTCTGTAAGATTCAGGAAACCTTTGACAGACATGATGGACTTCATCCAGTGAAGGGAAAGGAATCCTGGCTCTAGAGTTTAAGGATAAGAAAGTTTATAGCTCCTCTTTGGAGTGTACGTTTATATGGACTTGCCCAAGGGTCTTAATTTTCTATGTACCTGCAGATCTGGTTACACAGAAGATTCCTTGAACCCAGAGTTAAATGTCTTTCTATTTTTAGAATAACCATTAGAATGAAAATATTGGAGGCAGGGAAGAAAGAAATGTAAAACTAGGCTCTCTAGAGAGTTTGGTCAAAGATAACAATCATTCAAGTTGGGGCTGGTGTAAGAACAATGACAAAGGTTAGAAATGTTGGATAAAATGAGTACTAATTGAAAATAAAACCACCAAAAGTAAAAGCAAACAATGTAATGCTCATTTAGGTGGTTATTTTCTCACTTTCTATTGAAAGACTGCTAGGGATCAGAAGGAAGAAATCACAATAAAAATAGGACAGGCTCTGCAATCACTATGTAAAGGGTGGTGGGTGAGAGGTAGAGATCCACCATTCCCAATGTAGCTTTCATGTTACTTTCTCTCCTGCTGGTCCCCAGGGCCTGGTCCCCAGGGCTTTTAGGTTTCAAGTTATTGCTTCTAAAACACTCTTTTTAAAGGTAGTTGTGAAGCCTGAGAGAATTATCAGGCCACCCTCATAATGACAGACTAATTTGGTTAGTTTAGAAGTTCAGGGCCTGTGGGATTTGAATTCAAGACAGGTACATTTTGAAAGGTGTTTAGGGGCAGGAAATTTGGAGACTAGGCCACTGTTGGGTTAGAACAAAGAAAGGCCAGGGCAGTGCCCACCCAACAGGCAGAGAGCTAAGGGCAGGGTGAATAGTAGGTGAGATGGGGAAGGTCAAAGGCAACATACTTTAGTATCAAGGCAGCTTTATATTCAACACTTCATTGAGAAAGCATATTTTCAAATCCTGAGCCTTTTATTTATTAATTTATACCTTTAAAATGATGGGGATAATGAAAATCTCTTTATTTATTTATTTTTCTCACTTATTGAGTTCAGATTCACAGCTTTAGAAATCAGATGAGAAATAGGAGAGATGGAAAAGCTTATTTCTGGGAGGTTCCAACTTGATCTTAGGCTTTACTTCTTGTGCAAAACATGCAGATGTGTATTTGCACCTATGCTGGATGAAGCTCCTAAGAAAACTCATCAAAAAAAAAAAAAAAAAAAGGAAAAAGAGAGAAAGAGAGAGTAGGTTAGGTGCACTTGATCTGGTGAAAGAGATTTAGTCTATTGGCCATCAGAGGGGAAAAGACTTTTGAGTAATTTACATTACCATTTGACTTGTTTTCTTGCCCAGCCTCTCATGGGCCTATTGGAGTCCTAGGAGAATGAGACAGAAGGTGAAAATTGAGTCCTTTATAAAACCATAAGACATCCTTGCATGAGAATATAGTATTGGTATTCAGCTGGGAAAGGTTAGTCCATGAAAGAGGTATGTATAGGTATGTAGAGGTATGTATGGAACAGCACAGTGTGGCTTTGATAGACTGAGGATCCCAGAGGATATGCTTCGGAAACTTCAGGATGTCAATATACTTGTCCCAATAGCACTCAGAGAGAGGAGATGGTCCTCCAGGGATGTGGCTAAGGTGCTCAATGAAAACCACAGAGGATTCAAGTGGACACAGAAGAAATCCACAGGTAGGGGCTGGGTAGAAGAGAAGTGGAAAAAAAGTAGGAGATTCCACATGGTGGAAGACTTGATTAAATGTGAGAGAAAAAGACCTCCTAGGGCCTGTGTCCTTCTTGAGAAGGAGGGCATCAAAGATGCTTGAGTTTTGCAAAGGTCAAAGATACTGTGTGTGTGTGTGTGTGTGTGTGTGTGATTTCTTTCATTGATAAGGTTACTAATCACTAAAAGTACTTAATGGACTTTGATGCTCTGATGGAATGTGCGTCTGAAACTAGAAACTTGAGTGCTCTGCTCTTGGCACGCTGTCCACTGGGAGAGCAGAACTCTCCACCGAAAACTGAAATGTCAACATATTGGGCAGATTGGGATTAACTTGGGCTCCTGGTAACTGGTAGCAACAGGACAAAATAACTTCACTAAATAAAAGAGATGAGAGGATAAAATTGGTGCCTTTCCCAGCTGTCACTGATGGTTTTGGAGAAAAGATCTCAAAAATTCTTGGGCTGTTACCTCTTCACCTATTTTCTTGATATTGGAATCTTTCTTGATTGGAATACGTTAGGACACTTTAGGGGTTTCATGGGGTTTCTGAGAACTGACTTTCCCACCTGTTGCCCTTTTGGGCAGTAAAGAAGTTTTTCTGTAGGAAGCAAGCTTTGTAGGAGGATTTTTCAGAATGTTGTGCTTGCTTTAGCAGCTCATGTACAGAATGTAATCTAAAGACTATCTGTACCATTTGATCTAGTCTCTTTAAAGGAAGATTTCTAAACCTTTTCTTGTACCTAATGAATCAAAGTATTTGGGTTTGACACCTAGGTATCTGCATTTCAACAAGCTCTGGGTAAATTTTATATCCATTAGAATTTGAAAACCATTGACATATATGGATAACACTCATATATCTGGTACTTACCAGATGCCATGCATGAGAGCACTTCACATGGAAGATCTAACTTGATCCTTGAAAAAAATCATATGCAGCTGATATTCTCACTTTATACAGGAAGAAACTAAAGCATGCAGAGCTTAGGTAACTTTTACTAGATTGTACACTCAAAGTTGTGGAAGCAGAATTCTAACCTGGATATTTCTGCCCATTCACACAACATTGCATCATTAAGAAAAAACTCTGAAGAGCAGCAGCAATAAGAGAGAATCAAGGTGAGTCCTAATATGGAATCTCTGAGAGGCAGAGTGATATATGTGCACAGATATGACAGGTATTCTGCCTTATGAAATGTGGAAGGACATTATTCAGTCAGTTTTCTCTAAATGTGTTAATTGTACTAAAATCCTGCTTGCATCATGTGAATGGCTGTCTATATGCAGAAGAATAAGAGTTCTGGCCTTGGAGAACACTGAGGGAGAGCGTGAGGGGTAAAAGGACTCCAACAAGGTAAAATGGGGTAAACAGAGACTTAGTTGAATTTGATCTCATCCTACACTTCTGCACATTGAATATTTTTGACTTTGACCTTCACAAACTCAGAATCTCTTTTACCATATGTTTTTGAGGTTTAAAATTCTTATGGACTCCTCACTGTCATGATATTATAGGCCCAGACTTCCAACCATTGGAGATATGAGGGATATTTGATGATCCATGTTTATTTTAGATTCACATTGACACTAGCTACACATCCTTTTAGTAGGATTATTAATCACCACACTGTGAAGAGAGTCTGAGCCTGAGAGATTGAATTTGGGCCTAGTTCTAAGGTCACCTTGAGATCGCTATTATTATATCTTTTCTGACCTTGTTTATTTGTTACTATCAACATCATTTGGGGAGATGCTTAGTTCTTCAAAACTGAATAATAGAAGGGAGGGTGATGTCCAAAGAGGCACACTGTTTCTCCCTCTCTCCTTCCTTCTTTTCCTTTCTCCCATCCTTTTTTTCTCCTCCCTTCCAAAACAATTATATTAATTGTTATTTCTCTATAGTTTCATCCTATAATCTTGAATTTAGCAAAGGAACTGGGTGCCAAGCTTATCAGCAATAAAATAATTTTTTAGGGCAATATTTCTGACTTGTCTGACAGAAATTTAAAAACAAGTGAAAAGATAGTCTTCTCAATATTGTGAAATCTCCCTTAGGTCCTACATACCCAGTATGAAAATGAATACTGAATGCAAAAGATTTTGATCTCAACTATTTTGTGAATATAAGTTCGAGAGGCCATCTGTTGGGTTTCTGAAGCAGTTCTCTAATCACATCAGGAATTTCAAAGGGACACATATGCACATACATGCACATGCACACACACACATACACATGAAATGATCCAGGTCTTTTGGGAGAGGGGAAACAAAGCAGATTTAGAGGTTCATATTCATCTTACCCATGCACTCATATCATTTTGAGTAATCTTGTTTTATGCATCCATCTACATAAGAAGATTCTATTGAGTAGGATTTCTAGATGTCTTCATGCAAAAACTTTCTCATATTCTCTATTATTTGTCCTCTTTATAGAAAGTGTTCACCCAACTTAAGAATTTATGTCGATAATTTTGCAATGAGAAGTGGTCAGGGTCTGTCTTACAAGGTCAATGGAGAGTCCTTGTCTATCTGCTATGACATACCTTGGACATTGTCTGCTAGCGTTTAGCAGTTCTACCTGGCCTTGTAGTGTGCAGTCAAGGACACTGAATTGGGAATTGGGAGATCCATGCTCTAGGAGGGACTCTGCCATTAACTTGTGGTGCCAATTTAGATGAGTATGGTCTTCTTTTCTCCAGGGCTTCATTTCTTTCACTGTTTCCAGTGTCTTTTTTTCCAATACACCCCATACAATTGCCAGAGTAATTTTTCTGAAATAGTCACATAACATCTTTGTTTTAGTAGCTACCGATAGCCTACAACAGTGGCTCTTAATCCTGGTGGCATCCCTTAATTAACTACAAAACAGATGCCAGCTTCTGAGTGTGGAGCTTGGAAGACTAAACTTATAAAAAAAAATTTCTTTTAAACTTCTTGACATCTGACCACCAAAGATATCTAAAGCCCTTCACATCTGGCCACAGCTGCATATCCTCCAGAATTCCCCACAGGTGCCATGCTTGACAGTCCTACTGCTCATTCTTCAAAGCAACATGTGAGCTCTGCCAACATTATCCACCAGTGAGACCCCCCAGTAGACCAGTTTCTTTGTCAACTCTTCCCCAGGGCTTCCCAGTGTTGCAGAGGGAGAGTTAGAAATTTTACCCTGTGTTCCTACAGCAACTTGTATTTACATTTTTATTATAAATAGTATTGCTTGTCAGCAAATGTATTCATTTTTATGTAAAAACAATACTTTAAACAATATTGTGCACTTTGTACCCTGCACCACTGTCTTGTTGTTTTTATGTTAAATTTCATTTTATACCATGTGTAAGTCCTCCTTCTTTACTCTTCTTTTTTCATAATTATTTCAGTTTTTCAAGTGAACTTCCCCCCTTTAAGTGGTCCAGAAAATTTACTAATGTATTAACACTTCTAAATGTATTAGCATAGAATTGTATGCAGGATTCCCTTATAATATTAATATCCTCCTTAGCTATAGTTTTACTCCTTTTCTCTTACCTAAAATTGTTAATTAATATTTTTCTCCCATTCACTGCTCAGTTTATTTATTTTCATTCTTCCTTGTTTAACATTGAAGGTATTTATAAAACCACAATTTTTTTTCTAAATAAGCTTTGGCTGCATATTATGCATTTTGATTTGTAGTTTTGTCAATATCATTATTTTTTTTTCTAAAAACTCTAAAACTGCAAATGTGATTTCCGCTTTGACCCAACAGTATACAGGGAAGTGCTTTAGCAACTCCTTTTTCACATTTTCCTGTGGTGAAATAAAAGGCACAGAGAGTACATTTTAATAGCAGGACACGTTGAGGGAAGTTGAGACTGAGACAGAGCTGGTACAGGCTGAGTGGGTAAAGTGCTTGATAAGCAGTCTGGGGATTCCTTGGTGAAAGATGCAAAAATTAGGGTGGATGATGCTCAAAGAAAACATGGGAGTGAATTAAGAGCAAACTTCAAAGTTTAGTCAAGGGCTGGCCTTGGTTCTGGTTTCTCTGCCAGGAATGGTTAATGGGAGCCGCCCTTCTCCTTCTTGACCATCTCTGAGCTTTTGCACCTGAGTGCTGTAGGGGACACCACATTCACACAGCTATACCTTTCCCTCTCTGAGCATATGACCACTCAGGAAGCCAATATAATGAGGCAAGGTATATATGCCACCTGAGAAGAAGAGGCCTTAACTGCATCCTCCTTTTATCCCCATCTTCAGGGATCCCCTCCAGGAACCATGAAAAAGGCCCTCTCTCTCCAAGAGGCAAAGGTAGAAAAGCTGGATAATAAGTTTCTTTCTCTTTCTTTTTAAAAAAATCCACATTATCTTTATTTTTCTACTCTTTCTTCCTTGTTTTATTGAAATGTAATTGACATATAACATATTAGCTTAAGGTGTGCCACATGCTTTGCTATATGTATTTATTATGAAATGATCACCACAATAAGTTAGTTAATATCCATCACCACATATAGTTACAAATATATTTTTCTTGTGATGAGAATTTTTAAGATCTACTCTTCACAACTATTAAATATACAGTATTGTTAACTATAGTCATCAGGCTGTGCATTATATTTCCAGAACTTATTTCTGCTCTCAACCATTTCTCCAGGCTCCCTGTCCCCAACACCCTGCCTCTGGAAAATGCCCATCTGTTCTGTTCTATGAGTTCAGTTTTTCTGGATTCCACATATAAGTGAGATTATGCAGTGTTTGTCTTTTTCTGATTGACTTATTTCACTTAGCATAATGCCTTCAGGTCCATCCATGTTGTCACAAGTAGCAGGATTTCCTTCTTTTTTATGGCTGACTAATATTCCATTGCATATACAAAGCACATTTTTAATCCATTTATCTGTTAATAGACATTTAGGTTGTTTCTATGTCCTGGCTTCGGAAAACAATGCTGCAAATGAACATGGGGTTGCAGATATCTCTTTGAGATAGTGATTTTGTTTTCTTTGGGTATATATCCCTGAAGTGGAATTGTTGGGTTATATGGTAGCTCTACTTTGAATTTTTTAAGGAACCTCCATGATGTTTTCAATAGTGGCTGTACCAGTTTACATTTTGAACCAACAATACACAAGGGTCCTCTTTTCTCCACATCCTCACCACACTTGTTATCTTTTAGCTTTTGATAATAGTCATGATGCCTCATTGTGGATTAGATTTGCATTTCCCTGATAGTTAGTGATGTTGAGTATCTTTTCATATGTCTGTTGGCCATCTGTACATCTTCTTTAGAGAAACATCTATTGCGTTCCTCTGCCCATTTTTTAATGGGATTGTTTGTTTTCTCTTTTCTACTTGGATAACACCAGCAGCACCAGTGCCCTTTGCCACAAATGACAGAGCAGCTCCCTTTGGCAAAGATGGACTTTATTTTTGGATTTTTTTTTCTATTTTTTTTTCTTTTTTGGTATGATTTAAGCACAGCCTGTGTTCAACTTGACAAGTAAACCTTCAAAATGACAAGCAGTGGCTTGGAGGAAGCCTGAGATAAATGGAACATGGGGTCAGCCTGTGCCTCTTTCTTTGTCACAGGTGTCTGCATTCATTTTTCCTTTCTTTCTTTCATCTGGGTCAGGTTTGCTGAGCCCTGGGGTTGGAGAGAGCCTGTCTGCTCTCCTCTTTCCTGTTGATTTTCATTTGCAGGTTGGAAGGGGCTCTCAAAACGTTCTGGCTAGGGCAATAGCTATGCTTTATCCTGCACACTGGCTTTGCAAGTGAGCTTCCTGGTGGTTCTGCCTTGCTTACCACTTCTGTTTTGCAGATTCACAGTAGGACATCACATGATGGCTGGCAGCCCTCGCCAGACGCAGCCTGGACTTTAGTAATAAGGTCATGTCCTTTGATCTGAAGCCAGTCTAGGGACTATATGAACATTGAAATAAACTTTATGGGGTAATGTTGGTCCCATGAGAAGTTTGAGGAAGTTTTTCATTAGGCCCATTCTCTTATTTTTAAGTATTTTCTTCAAATTTGGTGATGCTTCCTTTCTCCCTTTAGAGAATTTGCTATTTTTTTTCCATTTCACATCTATCCTCAAGAAATAATTTGTTAGACTCAGCAATCCTGAGTTAGTATTTTTTCCCTGTAGAAGAGAATACTAGTTATTCCCTGATTCCAGTCCTTCAAGGAATGAAATTCGATGCTTAAATTTCATCTGGGCCGTAGCTGCCCACAACAAAAGACTACCTTTGCCAGTCTCTCTTGCGTGTCCTTATGGCCAAGTAAAAAGTTCTGGCTTCTGCTGGCTCTCCCCTGCCTCCACCTTCCCATCTCACTGAACTGAATGAACATGGGGGCTGGAGAACATCTTCTGACATACGAAGTGGGAGGACATACTAGGCAGAGCAGCAAGATGGAAAGAACTTGGGTTTCAGTCACTTAGGGCTTGCATATCATCCCAGCTTGTGCTTAGCTGTATGATTTGGGTTCTTTTCCAGTAGTTAAGCCTGATCCTAATAAAAGTACTCATGAGATGTGGGTTGGTAGAGTCTGAGTATGAAAGCAGCACCTGTTCCATCAGAGGGAATCAGTAAAAGCAGGTATCTGGCCTCACATCACTGCTCCAGGGGGCTTGCCACATACCTGATCACAGCTGTGTCCAGCAGCCTCTTTTGCAGTCTACGATGACAGTCTTTTCATGTAAGTTTTCTACTTCTGAGCTCCTTCCAAAGCTTATCCAACATAGCATATATAGACAAGAGAAAGTTCACTGCCCTTTCTGAGCAAAAACTTTGAGTTGTCCTTTAAAACTGTGTTTTGTATATTAACTAATAAATCTTTTTCCTTGAGTGTGAAAATAAAATGCTTTCTCTGTTTCTATAAAAAGCAGTTGTAATTTTAAACACTTCCCTGGCATGAAGTATATCAGATAAAGATAAATAACCAGAGACCACTTATTTGTGTGAAACAGTTTAGGAGAGGGGTTGGAAAATTGTTATTGTAAAGAGCCAGGTAGTACACGTTTGAGACTTTGCGGGACTGGGATGGTCTCTATTGCAACTACTCAACTGTGTAGTTGTAGAGTGAAAGCAGCCAAGGACAATAAACATGCGAAAGCATGGCCATGCCTGTGCACTGATGAGACTTCATTTACAAAACCATGCAGCAGACTGGATTTGGCCTGTGGGCTGTAGTTTGATGGATGGCCCCTGATTTAGGGTCTTACAGCACTCCTCACTTTTCAAGAAAGTTGTATACATATAAAGGGTTGTATATAAAGGGTTAGTTGCTTTTTGCATTCTGCTTATCTCAAATTAGAGGTATTTTAATGATTGCATCAGTGATCATCTTACTTAAAATATGTTAGCATTTCAGTTGGTTCTTTGCTTGAACAGGAATGATCTTACTGTTAAATTGGAAGAGCTGTCTACCTACTACTATATGATATAAATGCTCACTGAAATCAGTGAGGGAAGGGCAGAAGCTTGGCCTTTTGCACACCTCCTAGGTGTATGAAAATATTTTGGAATAAAGTTCGTTTACTAAAGTCAAAAAACCTTAATTATAAGCTAATTTCTTATGTAACAATATTTAATTTTTTTTACTGTTACTTTCAGCAGCCATGTGGAAGACACTGAGCATAGAAAAGTGTCCAGATTTGTGCATCTTCTTTGCTTTATAAGTCATAATTTTAGTATATGCCTTCTAAGGTGGGAGCTCAGAGATTACTTTTTGGCCTCTTTCCCACAGGGGAAGAATGAGAAATGATCGGGTACTTTCGTGTTTCCATTTTTATTTAGGAAATCCTAACAGGAAAGAGGCAAACCCACCCACTGAGCATTTAGCAAAACTGGAGAATGACGCCATAATATGGGGGATTTATGTACATGCTTTCTAAGGCACTTTTGTAATAAATGTCCCTCTAGCTTTGGAAGGAGGAATGAGATGTTTATTTTCCTCTTGGAAATGTGTGGCCGTGTTTTGATTCCAGTTCCTTTAAATTCAATAAGTCTTTATTGAATACTTTCTATGTGCTCATTCCATGCAGGTTAAAAGGGGGTGGGGGAATGGGAGAAAGATTCAGGAGCTTGTTCAAAAGGAGGTTTCTTGTTTTTGATTTGATGTTTTATTCCCAGTTTGCATAGATCAGCATCCTAATATAGGATAAGCGTCACGATTTTCTCTGCTGTTTTACATTGGTACCTAGAAGAGAAAATATGCAACCCTTTGGTCTCTTAATCCATCCAAAAAAGTTAGGACTTTTCCAGGCATACTCCTTTTTTTCAGATGTGTCTTTGAAGCACATGATTTTTAAAACATTAATTTGTCACAAGTCCCCTCAGAGAAGCATCACTCTGTGGTACTGAAAGGGATCCAGGCTCACCTCATCAAACTCCTGCTTCAGACCCAGGGAAAATAGAATATGTGTACACAAGATAACCCGTTCTGCAAACAGGGTGCCCTTTGAAAGTGAACATAGCAAATATTTGAGGTGCTTTCCTTCCCACCTTTTCTCTCCTAAGCCACATGTGGTAAAGGGGCAGAAAAGAACAGCCTTGCTGCTTTCATAAAAGGAATTCTTTGATGTGGGAGACTGAACTGGGCTGTTTGGGGCCTGTGGTGGGAGGGAGTTGGGGAAAGAGGAATTAAAGTTCACGGAGGAAGCTGTAGTCCTTAGGTCAGGCTGAGATGTGACCCTCAGAGCTTGCCAAGTCCATGAGGGAACATAAGTTGCCTTTGGACGGCTTCTCAATGGCCCCTCTGTGGCCCTGAGTCCCAGGCCCTGCTGAGGCACTCTCTGATGTGAACTGGGAAGGTCAGTCTGCCCAGCAGAGACCTTCCTTGTCTACTCAGAAGGTTAACCAGTGGCATCTCCCAAGTAGAGACTTGAGAAACAGAAACACACACACGAACACACACACACACACACACACACACACACACACACACGCACATCTCTCTCTCTCTCTCTCTCTCTCTCTCTCTCTCTCTCTCTCTCTCTCTCTCTCTCTCTCTCTCTGTTAATTGGCTTCCTCTCCACCCATAAAGAAGAATGTTGATACTTTAAGTCTCCACCCCTACAGAATTCACTGGGGCAAGGTAAACTATCATTGTCTACTTAATTTGCAAACCTCCAGCCCTTTCTGAATCCTGCTACAATATCTCAAAATGTGTCTTACTGATCCCAAAACTCTGAAAATGATAATTGCTTTCTCTGACCCAAGCTTTTGTTTATTTAATCCTCTTAAAAGTCCGAATTGTTGCCAGACCATAGTTTTTGTTTGATTTTATGTTTTTTATTCTCCCAGGGACACGAGCAACATCAATTTTAAAATGGATCATGTTTATGGTTATTGTCTAGTCGGTTTGTCTTTCTAATTCTCAGGCACTGACCTAAGACTGTTGTGTTTGGGTTCCCAACACTACCAAGAATGTTGACATTTTAAAGTCCCTCTCAACATTCTCTGTCATAAACACACATGTACTCCATATTAAAGAAAAAGACTACTTTTAAAATGCACAGCAAAGAGATTTAATTTTTATTTTACCTTCATATCACTAACATATTTTTAAGTCATTCCTTTGGGGCAGGGGATTTGAAAATTAGTTTCTGAAGCCTAGAAGTCTAAAGCGACATGTTGGTGGCTAGTAAGAATGCCTGGGAGAAGTTTTGGGTAAACAATCAACATGTTCTTCCAATTTGGTTCTTTTCCAGGCCTCTTGAGTTTGAAACACAGGTTAAAAGAGTACTCTAAATTCTGGTCTCATTTTCTCTGGAAAGTTTCAGAGGGAAAAACAAAGACTTTGGTAACAGAAAGACTCAGGTTAAGATTCTCACATTCTATCTGTGAACGTGGAGCAATAATTTGATTTTTCTAAATCTCAATTTCCTCACATTCAAAATATAGATAACACCTGCCTGAGATCCTTCTGAAGATGAAATGTGATCATATCTATAAAGTGTCCAAGTCAAGGCTTGAAAACAGTCCTCTTTCCTGACTCCCTCCACGCCTGTCTGTTGGCTTTCCTACCGTGGGCATGTGGACTCTGGCTAAGCTAACCCATTATTCTGTAGTAGCTCCCATGAATGCAAGGAGGATGTTGAGTCTTGGCATATGAGGTTGCATAGTCAATCAACATAGGGTAGAGACAGTTATTACTGCTCATGTTAAAGGAAGAGAAAGCAAACTCATCTTTTTAGAGCTCTCTTACACACCAGCACACTTTAACCTTTCATTTGTATATTCATTTATCCTAGGACTCAACAGAGAGACTGAGCCAAAGAAGACACTACCACAAGAGAGGTTTTAACTGAAAGGAACGTGGTTGCTGCATATAGACAAAGGATGAAGGACAATATCTGTTCCTGATGATGTGGTAAGCAATGTTGAATGTAGTAGAAGGCCACCTATCTGAAGGGTCACCTGTTCTCTTTTGGTTTTCCTTATTTGAAGGGTGGGAGAAATGACATCTACAATGTTCTCTAGAGATAGGAGGCCAGATTATAAAAGCTTTACCAATTTCTTTTGAACATTCAGTGTGAATTGACAGACCCAATAGGTGAGTGTAGTACTTGGTGTTTTATTTTTTTATAGTGCCGAGTGCATTGTTGGCATTAAATAGAGTTGTGTTGAATGGAGGAAGAGAAGTTCTCCCCCAATGCTGATAGCCCCTCCTACCAAAGGGTGTTAACATGATGCATGCTTTCTTGTCATCTGCTTTCTCACTCTTCTAGAATATAAAGGTATTAGCTAGTAAGCCATTGGCCACTGTGCTAAGTGATATTCTGAAAGGGGTTTATTCATAGAATCCGTCCTCTCTTTGTCCAACTTGTTAGATTTTCTCTAAGATCCTTTCCATACTTTTTGATTTTTAGACTAAAACTCTACATGGTTATAAATACTTGCCTAAGTCATTTCAACTTGCTTTCTTATATGGAAGTATTATTAACAGTGAAAAACAATACAGATCGAGGTCTTAAAATAAAATAAGAAAAATTAAGCAGGAATCAAGTGAAGACATTGAAAAATGGCATATTACCACGGATTAGCTTAGGTCACCAGTGTTCAAGACTCTTGGCTATCTCATTGCTTTGACACTGATGTGTGGTCTAAGAATGTTGATTAAACCAACACACTTTAAAAAGCATTCTGTAATGTAAGATTCTATTAAATACTTGCACCGAGCTTGTCAAAGATCCCCAGAGTGCTGATTCTAACAATCTATTAATGGAAACGTACACATGAAATTACTTCCTTTCTTTATATGTATGCTTACCTAAGAAGATGTTGGACATGCGAGACACTTCGTGACTGGGAAAATACAGTCATCTGGGAGGAGTCTTGTGGGGAGCAGCATATGGAGCAGGTGATCCTTGTGAGACCCTTTAGAAAAGCAGGAAGGAGGAAGGGGGGTTTGAGGAGGATGGAGCAGGAGAGAGCAGGGCAGGGGATACTCATATCATGGGAGGAAGGCAAGGAGAAACCAGGCTGCAATAAGGTTTGCTCCTTGGAAACCTGAAAGCCATTTTGTCAGGCTTCCTCCCCCGTCCCCCCCCCCAAAAGTCATACCCTGAGAGGAATAGTGGGGGGATACTTTAGGTTTTATGGATGACCTTTTAAGGACCTCTTGACTTGCTGCATCTATCCATCTCATCAGTGATTATTCAGTGCCTAAGACACCATGATAAGTACTGGAATTAGGAAAAGGAATGTGTAAACCTATCTCTACCTTTATAGAGCCAACGATGTCTCCGAGGGGAGCAGACCTACACAGAGACATGCATTATCTTATTAGTTTAGTGGTGGAACTTCAGGGAAAGATGGCTAAGGCAGCATAGCTTACACTACGTGGAAGATGAATCAGACTGCCAAAACCAGAGTCTGATTCACTCCTTGACAATTTTTTCTCTAACAATGAACTATTTTTCAAATGTTAAGTGAATTTCAAATTTCTCTGAAATGACCAAAGACCACTTTTTATTTTTTAAAAGGGAAATGCACACTACGGCCAGGGAGCTTGCAAGTTTCTTATTTTAACTTGTTCAGAAGCATAACAGTGCAAATAAGACTTAAGAAGGGCTCTGTGCTCAGGGATGGCATGTGGTGTGGGCAGCAGGTTCTGCACTAGGAACTCTTGGGCAAAAAAATGGAGACATCAGAACATGCTTGTTCAGGCTGAATGGGTATGAATGATTCTCTGGATGTTTCACCCCTTGAAATTTCCCTGTTCTTACCAGAGCCTCTTATAGACGACCTCATGCATTCACTTATTTATTCAGCACATAGTCTGACCCCCAATTATGTGTTAGGCACAGTGGAAGGCACTGGGTATCCAATGATATACAGGTTCATATAGTCCCTGCTCTCATAGAGCTTAAAAATCTAGTGAGGGAGAAAACATTATTAGTTTAAGAATAATTGTAATATATTTGGTGTGTGTGTGTGTGTGTGTGTGTGTGTGTGTGTGTGTGTGTGTGTGATACTGCTGCCTAAAAAATATAATTATAAGATAATTTATAAAATTCCCAACAACTAAGAAATATGGGTAGTTATTTTACATTAGCTATCCACATGTCATAATTTTAGTACTGATGAGAGCTACACCAACAAATCACAGGGTGTGATGAGAATACATAATGGCAACAGCCCCTGGCTTGTGACGGTTGGGGAAAGCTTTCCTGAGAAAGTAACTTTTAGTATAAGACTTGAATAAATGAAAGTTTACCAAGGGAAGAGGAAGTAGAGATGAAGAACAGAATGTGATCCAGGCAGAGGAAACAGGATGAACAAAGGCCCTGGGGCCTTTGAAACTAGTCTCAGTCTGGATTTAGAGCTGTTTCAGGATGTTCCAGACCAGTTCTCTTATATTTTTCAAAGGGAGTTCAAAAT
The DNA here is from genome assembly GCA_030015415.1 of Cynopterus sphinx. Classification (NCBI taxonomy): domain Eukaryota; kingdom Metazoa; phylum Chordata; class Mammalia; order Chiroptera; family Pteropodidae; genus Cynopterus; species Cynopterus sphinx. Next base: position 85,802,323 of record CM057384.1, on the reverse strand, counting down.
GCCTTCAATAGCTGTCAACTTATTCCCAGCTTCCCCCTTTTCCCACCTCTCCTACTCTCACCCTCTGTCTAAAAAGTTCAGTTATACAAGAGAGTCCATGTGTGGTACTGGTTTTTCTTTGACCCTGGTCAGCGGAGTGTTGATAGGAGACATATATGTCTAGACAAACGATTGGTTACTCTCTGTGAAAGTGTTTCAGGTCTGACTCAATCTGAAGGAGAGCCAAGAAAGAGATGATAAGGCTGACGGAAAAGACCTCCTTAATGAACGGCAGTGAAAAAACAGTCCCAAGGTTAAGGCTCACAGCAGCCCTGGCATTTCCTGAGGCTTCTGGCCCCAGACGGCCCTTGAAAGCACTCAAGGATAAGAGGTAGAAAGGTTATTTCATTTCCTCTCAGTTACTTTGTATTTTAACACTTTCCTGCCTCTCACACTAATCTTTATCACCATACCTCATGCTCCAGTCACCTTTTAATTGGGGGGGGGGGTGTAAATATCCCTATTAAGTGTGACAAAATGTCTAGGTTTCACAGTCCATCAGAATGGAGGTGATTCAGTCAACTTTCTTGGTTGTCCCCTCTGTAAAATCCTTTCAACCTCAGAGGGTTCATTTATAAAATGGGTGGAAAGATGAGCCTATGATGTCACCATGAGGAGAGAGTTTGAACAGTGAATTATAAATTATATATAAAGTTAGATATTAAAGAAGAAAATTCCCTTATTGTTCCCTAATATCTCCAGGTGTTCATTATCCATGGTGGAGGTATTGTCACCTAACGTGCACTTAATATACCTCATTTCAGAGGACCACTGATGTACTAATAGTAACCTTGCAGGGTTCTTTCTCTTTCCCCTAATAAGAGGTATGAACAAGGTTTAAATTCATAGCCAAGAGGTATACTTTGCTCTCAGTTTTAATTAAAAAATTTAAAAATAAAGTCACATCTTACCTAAAATGTTCGAAGCTCTTTCAATATACAGTCATATGCTACATAATGACCTTTCAGTCAACCACAGACCACATGTATCACGATGGTCGCATAGATTATAATGAGTTATAAGCAAAAAGTCTGTGATGTTAAAAGAAAAGGCGAAACCTGACTATGATGTTGAATTTACTGCTAGTTCTGGGGTTTTTAAATAGAAATAGAGGCTCAGCATGCTCTGCCCACCCCTGGCTGGGGCTGGGAGTTGGCAAGAGAGATGAGAGGGCTGAAAGGGAGGTTAGCTCTGGACCTGTCCCTGTTCTCCACCCCCAATCCCTGTCTCCACCATGGCTGTGTGCTCACACATGTGCACAGGCACACTCATGCAGCACAAGCTCATTTCCCTTTCCTCCATTTTCTAGAAATCTCTTTCCTCCCAGTTCTGTTTCTCTCTCTCTCTTCCTCTCTTGTTATTTCTCTTCTCAAGCTTTATCTCTCTGGGTCTCTTACAATCTCAGCTCTCTCTCTCCTCTGCCTTTCTCCCTCCCTCCACTTGACATCTTCTCTCCTTCCAATGGCTCCTCCCTCCACACCCTTCCCCCTGTCCCCACATTTGCATGTGCACAGCAAATGAACCCACAGTTTACCTTTTATACCATATTTTTACTGTACCTTTTTTGGGTTTAGATATGTTTAGCTATACAAAAACCACTGTGTTTCAGTTGCCTACAGTATTCAGTATAGTAACGTGCTGTACAGCCCTGTAGCCTGGGAGCTCTAGGCTATACTATTTACCCTAGATGTGTAGTAGGCTATGCCATCTAGGTTTGTGTAAGTACACTGTATGATGTTTGCACAATGATGCCATTTCTCAGACTATATCCCTGTTAAGTGACACATGATTGTGGCGAATCGTAGATCTCACCTGGATCTCCTTTTTTCTCTTTCAATGAACCCTGTGAGCTAAGTAGCATAGCTCTTTATTTCATGGGCAGAAATTTGAGACACAAATAAATTAAGCCTCTGGCTCAAGAGCATACATATACTAGCAGGTGGCAGAGATAGGTTTTGACCGAGGTGGTTTGATTTCAGGTCCAGTGATGTCTCTGCTTTGTTTACTGCCTCTGGGCCCAAGAAACAGTTTAGTCAATGGAAGGCATATGCTATGATTCACCATGGCATCCTGGTTTGTTTTGAGACTACCATTTTTAGGCTGTATGATCTGAATTTTAATTTTCTTACTTGTCAAGTGAAGCTAGTAAAGCATATCTCAGAGATTTTCCTAAGGATTTAAATGAGCACATAAGAGTTCCACTCTGTACTGGTACCCACACTCCTGCACATAGAATTTTTTGTTTATTTGATTATATGGTTATTTATTGTTTGTTTATCATCTGCCACATACATTATATACATGTCCAGTGGCTATAGCTTTCAGTCCACATTTTCCAGAAGGGCAATGACATCATCTCCAGTGCCTACGACAGTGCCCAGAACAATGTAGACGTAAATAAATATTTGCTTAAAAATAATATTAATCAAATAAATGTGTTGATGCTAAAGCAGAGAAATAGAAATACCCAGAAAGCCAAAATAAAATTCAGCCTCTTCAAAGCTGGGACATGCCCAAATTATGAGTGGCACAGGGAGATACACCACAGTCTCAGGCTACTGCTAACCTTGCTGGGCTGCCTCCTCCTAGAAGTGTGAGGTTAGTGCGCTCTCCTTGCATCATTCTGGCTTCCTCTCTAGAAGCCCTGCATCTCCCCAGCTCCAGGGCTGCTCTTGGAGCTGGGGCCCATAGAGTCGAGCTGGCCACAAGCACAAAGAAAAAGTAGATCCTGTTCCAACATCCAGGGGATCCATCTTTTCTCCTCAGTCTCTGGTATCATAGTATCATGAACTGGATAAATCCAGTTTGACAATGAAGATGGGTAGCTGAGCCACCTCTCCTCAGCATGTGGGAATGTTCCTTAGCTCAAAGCAGAAATTGCTTGGAATTCTGGCACTTTTGGTTTAGAGTAGAGCCTGAACAGGTAAGTTTTTCTGTGTCTGTTTGCTACCAGGAAAGTCTAGCATCTCTGTGTGAGCTTCTAAATCGCTTACTACTCTTACACAATTCTAGTTGGGGACAAGCATAAATGGACGGGACACATGGACAGAGTTTCCCAGAAAACACACTACAGATTCACTGTCTTTGTTAAAGGTGGCGGCACGTTAAAACCCATGATGACACATGGGCCAGGCTTTGGTGTTGCTTAAAAATAGCTGAGGGTTTGGTTAACCACAGAAAAACTGAGGTGAGGAGGCAGTCGTTCTTCTCTCATGTTCTCTCCCTAGATGACTCAGGGTGGTCTATAGCTTCGTGTCTGAAAGCCAGATTTCTGCAGGCCACCTGTTGCCAAGTGGCAGGGATCACTTGGTACAAGTCATGGACAGCAACTGGTGTAGCTAGGGCAGAAAGGTGGAGCCTGGAGGACTCAAGGAATCTCCTACAGCCACATGCGCCAGAGCCTTGCCCTGGAGCTCTGTTGCTGATATCCACAAAGGCATATGGTTGACAGATGCTTATTGCAGCCAAGACTGAATAAACTCAAAGAACCAAAATTCCGTACAGTACAATCAGAAAAGCAAAACAAAACAAACTAAAAAAGCCAGCAATTGCCACGTTCATGCCATTTATACATTTCTTTGTTTTGGGGTTTCACTTCTGAAATTCACTTTTTCTTGTGGGCTGGCTCATGTGAAAAATGGAAGGGAGTTCTGGGTCTTTGTGACCTTGTTTGCCTCAATTTGAGCAACTTCTAAACCATGACTCGCAGAGCAGTATTAGAGAGAATGTCTGTGACTCTTATGAAATGGTGAGTGCCTGAGGACCAGAGCCTGACAAGTCCGTTATATCTGCCACCCCTGCCTCATGCCCCCACTCCACATGCACTGTATCTGGCACAGCACTGTGGGCATTTTAGGCACTTGGTGAATGTTGGCTGAATTGAAAAGTTATAAGATTATTTTTGTTGTTACTGTTTTTATTTCTCTTATGCCATTGCTACTACGCATGGTGTGTTTTCAGAGGTGAATTTCCCCCTCTCCTCCTGTGTGTTGGCTTGGCATGTTTAGCTTTTTTTTGGTCCAGTTTGGTTCCACACTTGGCATTAGGAAATGATTCATGAAAGGATTTATTTGGCACTATCATGGAGAGTGATGAGAATGAGAAGGACAGAAGGGTTTGGGTCCTGCTCCCAAGCATATCCAGGCTGTGGTCCTTAAAGCAGATATTCCCCATAATTGCTCCTCTGAGTCTGGTGGCATCTTTTGCAGGCCCATCAGCCTGCAGGACTAGAAAGAGCAGGACTTGAATTGGAATACCCTAGTACTAGCTGGGGCTCTGTCCTGTGACTGTGCAAGTCTTATCACATGTTTGGGTTTCAATTTCTTAATCAGTGAAAGGTAGGCATGAGACTGAGGACCATAATGGTGACTTTTAGCTCAATATTAAATTTGCTTTCTCACTGTCCAGTACTTTGCCTCCTCCTTGTATGAGTGTCTGCCTGACTGAAGTCCTCTTGGCATGGTGACCTCCTGTAATGACTGTGATGACTTTTAGAATCATTTAGCAAATGACCAGATACTCTTCATCTTGGGCAAGGTCTGTTTGAAAATGTAGGTTTAAGGGTTGGGCGAGGATCTGTGGAGTGGGAAAATGGTCTTGTATAGCATGATGTGCCCCTCCAGTGAGAAGAGCTGTCACCAAGCAGAATAGTTTCCAGAATTCTCAAGGCTGCCCTCTCTCAGCTTTAGAATCTAGATGTAAAGAATCTGACTGGGGCTTTGTGGTGCTGCTGTGAATCAGACTGATGTACCTGGTGCCAATTTATAGAAACAACAGACTTTGAATCCCCATGCCTATTTTCTCTTGTTAGGCTTAGAAAAAATAAGTCAATAGGATTTAAAATACTACAACCTTATGAATGCAGACTCTCTAACAATTCTATGTGTGGCTGTGATTCACAATTTTCTTTCCATATGTACATCAAAGTCCTCTGCAGGTTTCCCCAGGGGTTAGTCAGTGCTCTCCTCCTTCATGTCCACCCTCTCTTCCCTTATCTATCAGATGGAAATGCAGATGAGAGTAAAGCCCAGAGACCGACAGCTTTACTTTTCCCTGTACTTCACTATAGTCACCTGGGGAGTGGGGGTAAAGAAAATTCCTTCCCTTAAAGACTCTTGTTATAAGTAGGTTATACAAAGCTAGCAAAACAATTGGCTGCCATTCAGTACTTTAATCTGCCCATTCTGACTGTTATGGACCGTTGCCAAGAAGCACCCATAATTGAAATATTTTACTATCAATGCAGAATGGCTCATCAGAGAACCTGGAGTCACATGCAGATGTCTGGATCAGGTCCACATGTGCAGAAAGGCTAAAGTGCTCAGTCTACTTCTCCAGCAGAATTCCTGGCTCCCTAGGAGATGGAATGTGCATTGTTATTGCTTTGTGAATAATGGGACGAATGTGCGGTAGGGGCTCTGTCCAAAGAAAGGGTCATTCTAGGTACTGCTTTCTGAATTAAGTACTACAAAGCTTGGCATTTGATTTAAAAATTCTCTTTGTTTCATTAGACACCTGACAGAGAAAGAGTGAATGATCATTTTATTTGGAGTTGATTAATTCCATAAGCTTCAATTTATAAATATCTGCAATAAAGAACAAACAGGTAAAAGTGAGAATTGACAGATGGATCATCAATCCTTTGATGTCATCCGTGGACCAAATAGACAAGTCTGTGTGTGTGACTTTCCAAATTAGTCCCACCAGGCCTGGTGGAGCAGGGCAGTAGGCCTTTAAGGGAGTTGAGCTGGCTCGTTTTGAAGGCCCCCACCTAGGCCTGACTCACTCAGTCTCTGGGGATCTGTTAGAAAGTTCAGACGTGGTGACTTCTTGAACACAAGGTTGAAGTCTATTTTAGGCTCTCTGGAAGTCAAGGTAGTTTTTTTTAGTGGTTTATGAAATATTAACTTTTAACAGAGATGAGAATGTACATAACTCTAACTCACATGGGAAAGAACATCTAGGTTGGCAAAGGAAAATTTCTGTCTCGTGTTTGAGTTGTGGTCTGCCTCCACATCTAGATGTTTTTGGTCTCTTGCAAAGAATTCTCTTTAAGTGCTTGGCAAAGTCATTTGTTTTTCTTTTCTTTTCTTTTCTTTTCTTTTCTTTTCTTTTCTTTCCTTTCCTTTCCTTTCCTTTCCTTTCCTTTCCTTTCCTTTCCTTTCCTTTCCTTTCCTTTCCTTTCCTTTCCTTTTTGTGCCTTGTCTTTTCACCTAGACAATAGCTTTCTTGAAGAACAATAATCTTTTCTAACATTAATTTGCATTCTCTATTGTACTGAGCATAGTGCTTGACAAAAAAAATAAATGCTCTGTGATATTGGAACCAATGCACGATAAGCCTGCTTTTACTTGCTATCTCAGTGAATCCACTCAGATGCATAAAACAGATAACTAGAAGATGTCTTTGACACTCTATATAAGTTGAATTCCCTGGGAAGCAGATGCTGAGATGGAGTAAGTGTGGGAGGTTTATGGAGCAGAGAAATAATACCTGTAAAAGATAAAAGAGGGGAAGAACAGGATTGGGCAGGGAAAGTATTCTGAGACCAGTGCAGATCTCATACCTGTGAAAGGAAGAGGGGGAGAAAGCAGGACAGAGCAAGGAGCCATCACCAAACTATAATGCAGATCTGACAGAATTTTGAGAAATCCAAAAGAGCGTTCCAGGGAAAGAGATTGCCCTTACAAGAGTCTTGTGTGGGGCAGAGAGGAGCAGGCCCTAGGATCCTTGTTCTGTGCTGTCACTGGCTGAGAGCTGCCTGAGAAAAGTATGACCAGCACAAAAGCTGAGCAGATCCTAAAGGTGCAAACAGTGGGAGGCTTTCAGCTAACTGTACTTCTTGCAGCTAAATAGCAAAGTCCTTCTGGAAGGGAGGCCCAGGCAGCACACCTCCATGACCGCACATAGCTCCTCTCCCTGTTTCTTTACCTTACGTCATACTACCCATTCACATCAAATCTATAACCATTGATTTATAACTGCCATTAAATTTATCTCAAAGATATCTTTTAGGTTGCTTCATTTTCCCATGTTGCCTACACTAGCCCAAGATAATATCCTTTTTCTCTTAAACTCACACCAATCTCATGAGCATGTGGTCAGTGAAGCCTCACAAAGCCCTGCACCCCAAAGGATGCTCCACTTAGGGTTTAATGTTCTACATTAGTTACCTTGAAATTCTTAATAATTTTATTTTTGAATTTGTATTAAAAAATATGTAAGTGAAGTCTGATGGGACAATGGAACATGTGCTGGGGACTTGGAGCCTGGCTTACTTGTGATCCCATCTCCTCTCCAGATAGGTCTTGCCTACTCATTCATTCCTCTGGTCCTTGGCACCCCAGACCCTGTCTAGCCTTATCATCACCTTCTGCCTCTGATGGGGATCTGGGTACAGGTGGGGAGAAGGTTGGGGTTGAATATGGGATCTTGGGGCATGTCTATCTCTGTCCTGTACTGGTAATACCAAGGTGCATTTGGTGAGTGACTCAGCAAAGGTGAGCCCACTCCCAATCCAGGCCCCTAATATGCTCTGGCATGGAAGTTGCAATAACTTTAACGGTTACTCTCTGCCATGGTTTGAGAAGGCAGGCCCATGGGAAGGGGAGACACCTGGCTCAAGTCCCCCATCCTAGCTGGGGCATAGTACTGTGGTCTGGATGATAGCAGGACATTTATGGGTCTCTACTTAAATGAATATCCCCATGTCCAAGGGAGCATGACACCAAATGGCAAATAAAACCTCAAAGGACAGATTGAGAAAAACTGCAGGATTTATAAAACAGCTTTATAGCTTTCAAAGCACTTTTATTCTGTTTGGCCTCACAGTTTCATTTTACAGTGGTCCCTAAAAATTAAGTAGCTGATCCCACCAGCACCACTGTAATAACTTCCTAGGTGTCTTTTGCACCTATCCTCCTTCCAAGCTGTTCTCCACATTATCGGCAGAGTCAGCACTCTAAACCAAAATCTGATTAGGTTACAACCTCACCCCAGTTAGTGCCACCGATAGCTCTTTGGTGCTCTCAGGCTAGAATCCTATAAAGTCTATAGCTGCAGGGTGGTCCCCAACTTTTTTGCACCAGGGACCAGTGTTCATAGGCGAATTTAACTCCTGATGATCTCACATGGCAGTGATGCTAGCGCTGGGGAGCGGCTGCGAATACAGATGAAGCTTAGCTTGCTAGCCTACTGCTCACCTCCTGCTGTGTGGCCCTGTTCCTAAGAGGTCATGGATCAGTATCAGTCCAAGGCCTGGAGGCTGGGGAACTCTGCGTAGCAGACACTGACCATACTCTCATTTCTACTCATGAAGGCAGCTCCTCTCCATGCAAACAGCTTCCTGCTCTCTTTCCCATAAGCACCCCACACCGGTAGGAATTAGGGACAATAGTCTGCCTTTCTTCCCGCTCAGTGGGACAAATCAGGTATGTTTTACCTGGTCTCTCAGAGTTCCCTGGTTGAATTGGGCTCATAGCAGAAATCCACTCATTACTGTCCTAGTATCGCTTTCCTGTCCTCCCTTTTTCCTCCTCCTTCATTGAGTGCTCTGGAATCAACCCCTAATTACACTACTTCAACTCAACCAGTTTTTGTCTCAGAGTCTGCTTCTCAGGAAACCAAACTAAACCTGGTCCCATTTCCCCTCTAACTATGCCTCATGCTGTTCCTCCTCTGCCCCTTTGAGTTTGTTGACCGTGCTCTGCTCCTGCCTTCCATGGCCTAGGAACATGCTGTTTTTTCTTTATGAAATGTTTCGCAACCTATTTTTCATCCCAGTTCCCCATTTCTAATCAACTTCTATCTATCCTTCAGATCTCAGCTGAAAAAGCCCCCTCAGGGAGCCCTTCCTGACTTGACGTCATAGATAGATTCTTTAATTTTATGTTCTCAGAGCCTCTGTTTCTTTTGCATCTGACAACTCAGCTCAGTTTGTAAATTTCTGTTTATTATAAGTGATAATTTGATTAATATCTATCTTTTTCAGTAGACTATAAGCTTCCTGAGAGAAATGACAGCATACCTTATTGCTGTTTATTTTTTCCCCCAAAAACCATCACAATGCCTGGCTCATTGTTGATGCCCAATAAATATTTACTAAAAGCCAAATGAGTTCAAAGATATTTTAAAATTATTAGAGAAGTCACTCACAACTGACAAGAACTCTGAACTATTTAAGCTGTGTGACTCGGGCAAGTTCCTTAAACTCTGTGAGTCTCAATTTCCTAATGTGAAAAAGAGGGTAACAATAGCCCATATGTATTAGGGTTCTTGTAATAAATAAATTAGATAATGCAGGTAAAGTGTTTGTGGGTATGGTACACATGATAAGTGCCAATAAAAATGTTACATTTGTTTCTCTTCATACAGTTAGAACTAGGGAATATATGGAAAGATGATTATGAGGTAAAAAATAAAATGTATGAGAAAAGTTAAAAGTGATGGAATCAGTGTGTCTGGAATCAAGAAAGATTAGAGAGTATGAAATGTCACACCAAGAATAAATAAAGAGAACCCCCAGGATGTTACAAGGGGCTCTTCTTCTTCACTCAATATAGAATATGAGAAAATGTGGATAAACATCAGCATGCTAGATATGTTAGCTATAAAGTAAAATTTCCATTAGGGCCCCAAATTTAATGTTGTTCCCAACTTATTTCTATCTCTCTTTTTAAACTATTGTCATAATAATTTGGCCACCATTTGTCTAAATGTTAGTGTCTCTGTGTTGCAAGAGAGGTGATGTGTCATTGGAAACTGACATCAGTGTTTCACGGCAATGCATTGTTTCTATTCAGAAATAGTCAGGCAACTGGCACATCCTGCCTTTGCGTGTGTGCCTTTTCATGTGTTCTCCAGATGAGCAATTAACATTTAAAAATGCATTTCAGTGCTTTTTAAAGATGAGGAAATGTAAGACATTGGAACACACTTGTGACGTGGATTCTTTGATGTAATTAAAAGTTGAGATGTGTGAACTGTTGCCTAGGACTTCAGTTTCAATGGCCTGAGACATTTTATTTTTGCTCGTTTATTTCAGTTGTGTACTTACTATAAATTGTATTTATTTCGCATTTAAGCTTTTCATATTTTTATCATATTATATGTGTATTTATTAATTTGGACATTTAACAAATATTTCTAAGGCATTTTCTAGATGGAAGGGGTAATACAAGAATTCAGAGAAGAACTGGAGGTGTTTCCAGCTCTAGAAAGCCTTTTTCTGATAGGAAAGTGAAGAATATAGAGCAAAGTAATTCCTTATACGATTACGTATTATTTAGCACTTGCTATCCTCCAGGCACTGTTGTCGGCACTGGTGCATGTCTTCAGCAAACAAGGTTCTTTATTGGAGCCTACAGTATATAATTTCAGATTATATGTGATAAATTTCATAAAAGAGGAATACCAAAACACTTTGCAAGTTTAGAAAATAAAAATAATAATAAAAAAAAACACATCCACCCAGGAAACTTTCAAGGAGGAGAAGAACCTTAGAGGAAAGGTAGGAGTCAGCTTAATAAAAGGACAGAGGCTTTCCAGCTGAAAAGAAATGAGCACAGAGCAGGTGAGATTCTGATTCCCGATTTCACTGTTTGGGGGTGTTTTCCCACAGCAAGCAGTTCTCCAACACCAGCTGGGTGTCCTACAGTTCAACTAAATTCTGATAATATTGTAAACAAAATTTTAACTTCCAAGTCTGAATCTTTTAAAAGAAGTCTTTTAAAAGAATGGGTTTAATAAGCCATTGGTAGCAAAAATAGAAGATGGTTCTTGGGGTATGGAATCTAAACCACCAGCAGCAGAGCTAAGTAGAAAAGATAGTCCAGTTTTGCAAATATTTTACATACCAAGTAGTGAGGAGAAAGATGTGGTAAGTCATTCTGAAAGCATTCACATTAGTTATAGACAAAGTGGTGGGAGAAAGTGAAGCGTAGCTAGTTCCAAGATAGGCACAGCAGAGTTTGTAAAACTCATGTGCAAATAAGCAGCAGGAGCTCCTGGTGTTTGATGTTACTATCCCTGAAATAGGCACCTGGAAATAAATTTCATAATTCCAACATACACTAAAAAGTGGGAGCAGTCTTTTGCAGGTTTTGCACTGTAGCTGTTAACTGATTAAGCCCATTTTGTCTCTTTCTTACATTCCAGCCTTTGGCCCACTGTAATTAATTTAGGACTCAGAATTTTCTCCTTGTCACCATCTGCCTGGAGATACCTTCTGATTATATAGGCTAAGGGCTCATTCCCACAAGACCATCCTCTACTTCTGATTCCAGTCGCAAGTCCAAATTATTACCTGTACTTCTGCCCAGCTGGCTAAATCAGAGCATCTCAAGACCCTGTCCTTGGGTTCGATTAATTTGCTAGAGCACCTCACAGAACTCAGGAAACTCATTTACTCACTAGATTACCAGTTTGTTACAAATGATATAAAAGGAAACAAATTAACAACTAGATGAAGAAATACATAATGTGAGGTCTCAAACAAAGGAGCTTCTTTTCCTGGTGGAGTTTGGAGCTGGGCACTGTGGCATGTGGAAGCGTTCTGGTTCATCAACCTGGATGCTTTGTACCCCATCTTTCTGGGTTTTTATGGAGGCTTCATTATATAGGCATGATTGATTAAATCGTTGGCCTTTGGTGATGGATTTAACCCCCAGGCCCTCTCCCCTTTCCTGGATGCCAGGGGGGTGGTACTGAAAGTTCCAACCCTCTAATCAGGTGATTGGTTCCCCTGGCAACCAGGCCCCATTCTTAGGTGTTTTCTAAAAGTTACATTATTAACATAACAAAAGACGCTTTTTAGCACTCTCATTTTGTAGGAAATTCCAAGGGTTTTTAGGAATTTTGTGCTAGCAAGGTTGAAGAACAAATATATATATTTCTTATTATAAATTACAATATTCAAGGGGCTTGAGTGTTTGAACACATGAGCCATGTCTAGGGGGTTACAAGTCATTTATTAAAGAGTTGACCACAAAAGTAGTGGAGAGAAAACTATAGAACAGGGCTTCTCAGCCTCAGCACAATTTAATGCAGGACAGGGCAATTTTCCCCACGTAGGGGTAATCCAAACCCTGCACAAAAAGAAGAGGGTTTTTTGGCGGAGAGTGTAGAAAGAATTCAAAACACACGCCAAAGTTAGGGTCATAAGGAAAGTTTATTAGAAGAGGGGTAACACTCCACAGACAGAGTGTGGTCTCTTCTCAGGGGCAGAGAGTGAGCCGGACAGTGAGAGACAGAGTAAAGAGTACTGAGAGTAAAGGCAGTGTGTGTGCGTGTATGTGTGTGTGTGTGTGTGTGTGTGTGTGTGTGCGCGCGCTCATGTGCACACAATTCCTCCTGCTTTACATTATCAGGGCTTGAATTTACTCTGTGCGCCCCTCCCTGCGTTGCTCTCTGTTGAAGAGTGGTCATAAGCAGGAAATATGGAAAACTGTGGTTTCCAAGCCCAGTACTTTTGTTGATACACTGTGGGATGTTGGGCAAACCATTTAACCTCCCTGTGCCCCTGCTTTAAGTCATTGAGAATGAGGAAGCAAGACTCCCTGAAACATTTAACTTTCAGAATAAGTGTGGTAAGAGATTGAGCATCCTGGCTAATTGGCTCTCCCTTCACTAATCTTTCATTTCTATATTATGATCAAACATTGGGTTGTGGTGGAATCAACAGCCACTCAGTGCCTGTCTGTGTTTTTATCACAAGTCTGATCTTCAGCCTGGATATGTGGGGTCCAAATCTTAGCCTTTATTTAGTAAGGTCTCTCGAAATTCTTCCTGAGGCTCTGCTAGTGAGGAGCAAAGTACAAGATTCCAGGGAAAAAAAGGAAGGAAGGAAGGAAGGAAGGAAGGAAGGAAGGAAGGAAGGAAGGAAAGGAAAGAAAGGAAAGGAAAGGCCGAATGAAAGAAGGAAAGAAAGAAAGAAAACTTCTGAATAACCTAGTGGGTGGAGCCGGCTCTTAGAAATAAGTTTGTTGCTCTGCTCAGACAATTGATCTGGGCTTAAAAGCAACTTGATTTTTTTTTATACTTTTTTTTTTTTTTTTGGTTTTAACTCAACATATACAGATTAAGTGTTTCTTAAAGTGCCAGGAATTGCACATTCAGCAGAAGACAGAAAACACATATTGTCATGGAGGTTGCATTCTAGTGTGAGGAGATAGGCAATAAAAACCAAATATTTGCATTTTGGGGGGGTGATTATAGGTGATAAAAAATAAATTATGGTTGAGAAGAAAGAATGATGGGGGTTTTTAATCTATTAAATAGGGTGGTCAGAAGAGGCATTTCTGAAGAGATAATATGTGAGTAGCAACCTGCAGGCAATGGCAGAAGGAATGTGTCACAGCACCCCAAGCAGAAGGGGGTACCCCAGTGTAAAGGTTCCAAACAGGAGGAAGCCTGATGTATTTGCTTGAGGCCAGAATGTTGCCTTGAACAGGCTGAGGGATATCCTGTGAGGCTGGGTATGAGCAAAGGTATCCAGCTATTCTGATGTCCCTTTCTGCTTTATATATTCCCTACTCAGAAGTGTGCAAAAAAACCTGTTGCTCTATTATAGTCCACTGCGGAAAGCTGTGTTGCAGTTCCAGGTAGATCAACCTAGAAGTCCATGGAGAAAACTGTGAATGATGTAGCTTTGTTTCTTCAGGAATGGGAGCCAATACAATGAATCGGGACTAGAGAACTGGCCATGGAAAGATATTTGAGAATTGTGGTTACCTTCTGTGAATATCAGTGCCAGGACTCTGTGAGGCTTTGGAGTTTCCTTTTGTCCCAGAGACTCCAGAGAAGGCTGGCAATAAGTAAAGCTGCGATATTTAATTTTTATTTTTAGACAGGGTCCATGTCTTCACTTACTAACACTTCTCACTGCATAGAGCACAAAACTAGGCAGATAGATCACTGGCACATACTCAGTGTTTATTCAATGAATGTGTTATAATTGCATCAGAGACCAGGAATCTGGCAAACTTGGGAGAATCTTGAGGGACCTTCAGGTCCTGACCCTTGCTTATTAAAGTATGAATTTGCTTCAAGGCCAATATATGGAAAACAATTTTTAAATTCATATCAGGATGGACCCAGAGTCATAAACCCATCATTTGCCATAACTGGACAGCTAGAGATATTGTCCTGAAGGAGATTTGTTACCAGACCTGTAGTCGTCACAGGAGTCTGGACTCATATTACCAATCACTTTTTGATGACCACATCCTGAGTACTTGCCAAAACTGAGAAATTTATCAGAGAACAAAGTTTGCTCCTATGTTTGAATGCCTGTGAGATTTCACTGTCTAGTGGAATATTCCAGCTGCTATTCTTGGGAGATGAATAAATTTTACATTTATCTGTCTCTTTTGAAAGATCTCAAGTAAAGGAGATTTCACAGAATCACATGGAAAAAGTCTGAGGAAACACTAGACCTTTTAACTTCTAATTCCTCACTATCATCACCATAATCATCATTACTACCACTGCTGTTACTACTAATACTACTATTTTGATTTTTTAAAATTGCTTATAATGACCTTTAGTTATTTTTCTTCCAGATATGTTACTAAATATTCTTTGTCATAGGTTAGGTTATTGGATTACTAGTTTTGTTCAAAGAACACTAATGATTCAAATTTTGTTTATAGGCATAGTAGCCTGTACAGTCATATAAAACTAACACAATAACCCTACTGTTTTGCAAAATAACATTATGTTTGTTTTGTTTCCTATTTTCTGAAATCTCTTACTTGCTTTGTGACCTTGGCATATTACTTAGCCTGTCTGAACCTCATTTTCATTGTATGTAAAATAAGAAAAAATAATAGTAACCATGTCAGAGATTGCTCTTAAATTTTCCTGGGGTTATATATACATACCTTTCAGTCCTGTGCCTGGAACAAGCTGAAGTTCAATAATCATGAGCTAGAATTATGAGTTATGAAAATAAATAGAACTGGAAAAAAGAAAGATAATAATCATAAGATAATAACTAACATTAATAATGAGACTGCTTAACTTTGCATAAATTCAAAGAGCTCCTACGTAGATTAAAGTCTTCAGAAATAGAATTAGTCTCTACAGGTTTGGACCAGTGTTGATTAAGTGGCTTAATTTTTGTTTTAACCTACTATATACTTCTCACATATCCTGGTTACACATTTAGTCTTCCCTTTGCATTATCACTCAGATTTTGATATTTTTAAAAGTCAGCATAAGGAGGGATAATCTGTATAATCATGATTAGATGGTCATACAGGATAATTTAAAGACCTCACTCAACTCTGAGATTCTATTAGCCCCAGCCCTCATATGGTACCGTTGGTTGGTATATTGAGTCATAGTAGTTATCGTATCCATTTCATAGAAAGTAATCCCTCAGCACAAGTTCACACATTTCATAAGTGGTATTCACACTCAAGTTTACCTGACAACAATATTGACTTTCTTAAATACTATGTTATACTGCCCATACCAGTGGAAATTGTAACCCCTTGAAAATTCTCAAATAATATATTTAATTTTAATATATTGATATATAGGATCAAGTTGTAAAATAATAGAGATTTAAAATAAAGCAACAAGGTTTATATAATAGCTGAGGTTATAGATATAGAGTTGAAATTAGACAGATCAAATAATATCAAATAACAGTTTCTTAACTAATATTGTCTTTTGTTATTTTAGATACAACTTGACAACCACAAGTCACAAGATGAAAAGACTACACAGTTCAGCGTAGCATCGTAACAATTACAATAAACTTAATTATGTTAAGATGTACATAAAGTCTGTTTTATTTGCTTGGTTATTGGCCATACATCCACAGACGTATGGTTACATTTAGTATCCAGTGCTTACAATTAGTATTGCTTTTATAGGAAAAATAAAACTTTTCATTCTCTCACTGCTTAGTTCACCAGTACTAAGCATTGTCTCGTTATGAATTGTTTTCCCCAGTGCTGTGTTCTTTTTCATTGTTAATTGTTGTTACCATGTATATAATCACACTCAGATCCTAGATCTTACTCTCCAGGAGGGTTCTCTTGGCTTTGGCCTTGATTCCCCTCGGGGAAGTGCTGAGCCTTTCCCAACCTAATGCTTCAAGTTGCCTGGTCTTTTATCTTGTTGGAGTATCTCTAATTTTATAAGTCAGGTCTAATTTAAAATACTCTTTCTTTTTTTTCAGATTATGGATCAGTCCATGGATTTTGTTCAGAAGAATAGTCACCATATCAGATTGGGCTAAGTCCTAAAGAAACTGAGGTTGCCTGGGGGGCAAGACTGGGAAGAAAGTAGCTCATGACTCCTTTTGAGGAAAGTGAGGTTGTCTTGGCCTCAGAAGGGGAGAGGGCCTAGTCAGGGTATGCTCTGGACACTGACCCGGGCAAGTGGGGCAGGCAGGTGGGAATAGACGAGACACTTTCTCGTTATTTTTGAGGAACTGTTCTGCTACCTCCTATTCCACCTCAACCTTCAGACTACTAGGCAACGAAAAAGTTCCTACAGGAAGTTTAGGTTTAGGATCGGTTTTAGGAGTGTGAAAGGTATGAAGATTTCCCTTGCCTTCCCCTGAACCCTCTTGCCAAAGATATTTCCATCTGTTTTCTATTGTCTGAAATTCCTGTAACATATGTCTTTAATTGCACAATAAGATATTGAAGGCTTAAACTTGCAAATATGGTAAATGATGAGTCCTTTGATGAATTCGGGGAAGGGGTTAAAAAAGGGACTTTGGAAATATATAAAAATGCCTGACCTTTACAGATTTCCTTGGGCCAGTCCTGTCTATTTTTATCTTGGTGAGAAACTGTATAGCAGGATTTTTTTTTTTTTGGAATGGTTCTTCACATTCTGAACCTCTCATCATAAGTCATTACTGTCTACTCAGTGATCTTTTCCAGAAAATGACTCGTGTTATTATCTGTGGATACATCTGATGTTGGATAGTTCATAGATTATTTCTAAAAATCGTTGTTGAAGAATTTATGTTATCTCTGGTAGGTGACAATGGTATTCAATATACCAGTTAAGTAAATTAGTAAGGGGGCAATATGAGGTTTCATACAGGAAATTGAGGCAAACAAATGAAAGGGATATTTGTTGCTGAGGGAAAAGAAGGGCATTTGTCCTGTTTCATATGAACCAGCTGCCTATTTTGGATTGAACCCAGCATTTTATTTTTTTAGTGTTTATACATTCAAAATATATCTGCTTGGCACCTGTTATGTCCTATAAACTGTATTCAGTGCTGTAGTTACAGTAGTGAACAAGAAAGCTGTGGTTCCTTTTTGCACAGAGCCATTGTCTAGGGTATTAGAAGTGAAGGCAAAAGGGCTTCTGGGTTCATCTCATACAAACTCCTCATTTTACAGGTTAGAAAATGGAAACACCAAGAGGTGAAGGAAATTGCCCTTTGTCATAGCTGGTTGGTGGCAGAGCCAGGGCTGTAATTTGACTCTTGCAACTCGCAGCCCAGTTCTCTGGTCATACTAACTGAGTGGCTTAGCACAAGACCACAGGCATTGTGGCAAGAATCTGCTTGGACCGTTCCCTGTGGTCCAAAAGTGTCCCTTGCCCTTCCCCAAGCCTCATGGATACCTAGAAAGTGACTTAAATATTGGGATGACTTTTGTTCGCTACATTAGAGCATGTTGGGGTATGATGAGGAAGCAGAGCCATGGAGCATGATTTGCTTTGGGAGAAAGCCATTTTCTCTCTCCTAACCCCAGCCCTTAGTGCATTTCTGGACCTGCCTGAGCAGAGGAGTTTGGCTGACAACTAGATTGTTATTAAAATGATAATTAAAGAGGTAACAGGAAGGGAGCATGTTTCAATACCATCCAGAAGAGTCAGCACTTTTGCTGGATAATGAATTCTTTATACCTAAGGGCTATTATTCAACTAAAGGGAACATGCTATGCAGTTGTGTCTAGAATTGATACGTATACATCCCAATCAATGGATTTTATGACCAACTTGTTGCTTACAAAACTACATCTTAGAACAACAGGAAAGTAGGAGATCGTCTCGAATCATCTATATGGTATTTGCTACTGCTCTTTGCAAGGCTTTTGCAGGCAACTTTAAACTTCCTTTCAAGACTGACTTTTAGAGAGATCCAAATTCCTGAAATTTGCCTGGGAAATAGAAGTTTTAAGAGTTTATTGTGAGTTTATTGTTTGTATTGTTTCATATGGACCTGGAAATGCATTTTACCATGAAGGGTAGGAAATTGTTCCTATAGGTCACCCAAAAAAGGTCACCAAAAAAGGAGGGGCTTTTCCAGTTTCCCCAAACATGTCACCGGTGGCCTTTGCCGGTCCATGCTGCCCACTCTTATGGGTGAGCCCAGGGTCCATGCAATAGCTGGACTGCAGTGTCATTTCCCCTCCTCTCCTTCCCACTTAAAGAACCATACTCAAATGAGTTTCTCAAACTCATTTTACTTCTGAACCCTTCCTTGAAGGGGTTTCCAATTGATAATTCATGGAAGGAACTACTGTTTTGTAGAATAAAACTTGGGAAAGAGTGACACAAAGACACAAAAACTGAGCGAATGTGATGATGTTGCAAGAATAACCTTGCAAATGTTCAATTTATTAAAACAAAATATGCAAATCATACAATTTTAATTTTATTGTCAGTCCAGCCTTTGAGTTGGCACAGACCCCATGAGTGTCCAGAGGTGTTAGGTCTACCCCTTCCCCCCCCTCTTGCTTAGTTCTAGCTGCAGAAATGATGGTAAGACCCCTGGGCTGGGGGCGCTTTCCACTTCTGTTCCAGAGGACTTGCCCAGGGAGCATGTGCCTCAGATCAACACAGCTTCCTCAAGTGTGAGCCTTCACTGATGCCTCATTTCCCGTCAGCATGCGGGGAAAAGCAGTCAAAAAGATAGTCACACTCAGAAAGTTAGTCATGTTGGGAAACTTATCTGTTTCGGGCACTGGTTCCTCTCATGCAAGGGGGTGGCAGATGTGTGGTCCAGCTTGTAGGCTAACGTCGTTTCTCAGCATTATCACTTGCCGTGTTCTATTTCCAGCTTGTCATTTGTTCATTGGCTTGCGAAACTACCATCCAAGAGAGCAAAAGCATTTCTCCACCCTTGGGCCATTTCCTCCTGACATTCTTTACTGATTACCTCTAAAGCAGTTGTGATCATTGCTTTGGATGGTCAAAGCATCAGCTGATGGCTCTTTGTCTCATGAGAAACAGGCCAGCTCTGGCTGATCCCAGGAACATGCCTGTGGGTGAAGTTCAGGTATACAGGGTCTTGGCCTGGCTCCCAGCTAGGCTACATTTTACAAAGAAAGTTTTAGAGGCATTATGATCTGGAGGTGTTAGGACAAGGTGAACTGGTAGAATTATAAATATTTAGTATACCCCCCAGCCTGTAGAAAGCCAACCCAGACTGGTAACAAGCAGAATTACTATTAAAGGTTCATTGAAAAGGAGATTCTATAGTCACCTTCCTCCCATTTTGGTAGCTACAAACCTTGATGTTTCCTGATGGTGAAAGAACTAAGGTTTGCCATTTTTCATAGAATGTTCCTTAGGGTCCACTGAATTAATCCACATCATATTACACTTATACATATGTGTGTATCATATAATATACATATCATATATGCATACAATGCACATATTATATACATGTATGTAATACATATTTTATATACATATATACACATTATATATATAATCACACACACATATTTATTACCATTAGGCACTGTGGTGCACATGCTCATGTGTGTTAGAAATATATAAAAACGTGTAACAGTCAGCCTCCAAGGGAATTTAATCTATTTGAAGATATAAGGTATATAGACAAGGCAGCATATGCTAAGAACCACGTGAGTCTGGACCATCAGCTGGCACTATGCTGCCTCTGATGGAGAGATTGCAGTATGTGCAGGGAAGGGCAAAGGCATTCTTGATGAGAGGAACGGGGTCAGCAAGAGAGCAATAACGTGTAAATGGAAAAGGCCTGGCTAGTGGGTGCTTGGTATAATGACTGGCACAATGCCTGGAGTAGAATAAGTGCTTGATAAATGTTTGTTGAATTAGACTGAATGGTTAGAGTAAGAGAATGCTGGAGAACTAGGCTATTATCAGATTGTGCGATTGTGCAGGGTTTTAAATTACTGTCTAAGTAGTTTAAACTTAGTACTGTGGATAATATCTTCTCTAGAATGCTTAAATTTCTGGAGGGCAACATACTAGTTATAAACATCTGCCACTCTAACCCATATTTTCTCTTTGTTAATGTTTTCTATAGAATTGCTGGGAAAAGAAAATGAAAACATGTTAGTGAAGCTGTTTACCAAATCTTGCTAAGTTTTGTTTAAACTTCACTAAAAAAGTTAGATGCTGGTTACCTGACAGTTCTTCTCTGTTATGTCCACAGTCCCTTCTAAGTGCATGTTAATGGACAAGTCCTTAGGAAGCCAAATTATGTGTGGTGTGACCCCACTCTCTCTGGCCATAGATGATTGGATTTCCGGTGGGCATTGTGACATGACGAAGCACTCTCTTTGGACATATCAAGGATATGAAGCATTTAGCAGAGAGTGTAGAATTGAAAGATTATGCTGGAGAGAAGAGCCAAAGAGGATGCAACAAACAGCATATCTACTCACAGGGGGAAGCAGAAATAACACAGAAGCAGAAAGTATGATGAAGAGAAATTATTTCATGTGTACCTTGAGCCCAAGTCCTTTGGTTTCATATTCAGTTCCAGATACTTCCTGAACTTTTCCATAAAATTTAAAATCCTATCACCCCTTTTCAGTATTCATTCTCTTGGACTTTCCTGATGCATTTTACATAATTGCTCCCTCCTTTCTAAAACTATGTCCAGTGAAGTGCCATATTCTCCTGGGTCTCTTCCTTCTTCTCCTACCACTTTCTTTCTCTTCTTAAGCTTCTCTTCCTCAATGCCCACGGCTTTTATGAAACATATTTCTCTTCTGTTTTACTGTCTGTGAGATTTTATCCATCTTTGGGCTTTAAACTTATATCACCTTGCATATGGTGCTCCAAGATATGTCTGCAATCTGGATACCTTTTCTGAACTCTCAGGGGGCTCACATTTCCAGTTGTTTGCCCAATAACTCCAACTGGTTGACACTCAGCTAATTAGAAAAGGCTCCAGGCAGTCCCACAGCCATGCCTTGATTAAGACTTCATTACCTCTTACTTGACATGTCCATTCTCAAAGGATTGTATATGCTGATGCAAAAATAATCCCTAAAGCAAAGCCTTGATTTTATTACTTCCCTGATCCCGAGTCTTCAGTGACTCCTTCTCATCCACCAGGAAAAAGTCGCATTCTTTAACTTGGCACTTTGGTTCATTTTTAATATGGGTCCTGTAGATATTTACTTAACTTATAGGTTTTTTGAAAAGTAGAATCCTTTCTATGTCTTCTCTAGCTTTTAAATTTCTATTTATTTCCCCCAAATTTCCAGTGTTGCTGCTGCTTTTGTAAAGCAATTCTAAATGGAATTCTCTCTTTTCTCTAAATTTTCATGATTTCTTGTTTGTAACTCTGTTAAAGAAAATATTGTAATGTTGTTTTACTTTCCCCCTAATATTGCTGATTTGCATTTGGCTCTTACGCAGGTGTCAAAGTTTGCTGTGTGTGGCCCGCTTGCTCTCCAATCCAGTTCTTGCCTTTCCCTGATTTGCCCTATATCACAGGGGCTGCACCTGGGGATTGTGTGGCCCATATTCCTGCGTCGACTGCTTTCATCCAGGGTAGGTTTCATATTGAGAAGTACTGGCATGAGAACCCAGGCTCTTCTCCCCACTCCCTCCACCTTGGGAAAGCTGTGTCTCCCTTGAGGCTTCAACTCCTACTTTAACTGTTGGTTGGTACTTGCCCTTGGGCTCCAGGAACTTGGCCTCCTCGTTCTTCCTGCCTGGGGACTGTAATAATGCTTGCTATTATTTGTTTCTGGATTGCTTCATAATCCTCTGATGGGCTTCTTTCATCACCTGTGTGATCAATTCCCACATATTACATTTCTTTTATTTGAAATATAAATAGTTTCTATTTTTCTGAGATGGATAATACTGGATGTACTCGATTCTAATTTTCATAGCAGAGACCATATTTTATCCTTACATGGTCCATGGTTCCTAGTTCAGTGACTTGCATACTGCAGGTGCCAAATAAATATTTACTGAATAAGTACATAAATAAAGAAAGACTTTGGCTATCTTTAAAGGTAACACAGTTAATTTTCAGGGAAATTACTCAGAAAAATTTAGGAGGCACTAACCATATTGTTGGTCAAGAAAGGTACCAAAACCGAAAAATCAAAGACTATGTTTTATTGTTATTAACAACAAAAAGGCTACTGGGTGTCTTAAAAATGACACTGAATTTTGCATTAGAAAATTTAGTGAAATAGGAAATGTCTACTTAAAAGATTTCTTTTTCACTTCTCCTAGACTTTGAGGAATGCTTATAGATTTGTGGAGCTCAAATTATTCTTAAAATTAGCTATCTCATCGTTTTTTCAACCTCAAATGTCAATTCCCTACAAGGTATTAAGAAGAGGTTAAAATGGTTAGCATGTTATTGGTACATTGATCTTCGAGTTTTTCTTTGGTGTTCTTGGGTTCAGAAGAATTCATGCGTTTTCTGAATCACTCACTGTCTCTGCTTGTTTAGATATCCACTCCTGAGGGCTTCAGTAATATGGATGAATATGTGGGAAAATGGGAGACACAGCAGGAGGTATAAGCCAGTGTTTTCAGAACCATCCCCATTGTAGAGAAAAATGGATTTATGGTTAAATTTCTTAATGGAACTTTCTACTCTGCCTTTAGATTGACCCATGCCCTTAACCTCTTCCAGTCTTAATTTCCTTGTTCTTCAGAAAGTAGCACAATTCATGAAAGGATTCTGAGGGGAAATGGCTTGATAAAATAGAAGATGAACTGAAAGTGAGATAGAAAGTAATCATTACTCTAGATAGTCCCTGCCACAGATAGTTGTGAAAAGTAATGCGTTTGGTGGCTCCAGAGAAGAATGTTGACTTGTTCAATGAACAATTATTTATTGAATGCCTATTATGTTACTGGCACTGTGGTCACTGCAAGGAATTCAAAAGAAGTTGCCATAAAATAGAATATCACTTCTGATTTTTCTACTGTTAATCTTTGCAGATCAAAGATCAGAATAATTTTTATTTGTTCAGATTCTTAGAATTGAAAGCAATGAGAGAGGATACACATTCTGCCTGCTGGAGTTAGTAGTCCTTACTCCTTTGCATGTAGATGTGGTCAACTTTTTATCTCTTTAACAAGGCATATTATTTAAGGTCTCTTTAAAATGTCTCCCTGCATTGACAAGGAACAGAGACATTTTAAAATAATTTTGTGTCAGCTTGGGAAGAGAGAACTGGGGGAGTGAAGTCAAAACCTCCAACCTGGAGGGTTGACCCAGTGATAATTTGTTGATTGCTGAGTATACCTGGAAATCTTCTGGAAATTTAGTTTTAATAGGACTTTTTTCTTTCTCTCCCTAATAGAGACTGTGTCTGTGGTTTTTCACTTTACAAGCATTTGATATTAGATATTTCTGAAGGTTTGCTATCCCACACAGGTGATAAACCTTCACTGACTTGTTATTGTGAGAGTAGTAGGCTCAGCTCAGCTGCTGGGGACCTCACACCTTGCTTAGAATCTATGGTTTCCCCCCTGTGACTTTGGGTTAGATTGGATTACCTATTTAGAATAAGATAGCTTGCACGTGCTTATGAAGAGTTATTTATGGTGAGGTCACTGGATCTTCATGGCACACCTAGCTCAAAATATATAAAACAAAATTGAGGGTCTCCAAGGCACCTATGCGTGGCTCGGCTTTTCCTCTGTCAGGTCACTTATTTAATGAACATCTCTTGAGTACCTGTTATATACCTAGCCAGCCCTGCTGTTAAAGGCAAATAAGTCACAGGTGTTACGCTCAAAGAATTGTGACTGTAACATTAAACTTTTAAATTCTAATCAGGTTAACATCCTATTATTTTTAGCACGAGCTAAAGAATATTTGGTTCAGAAATCTACCCTATCAATACTCTTTATGTGTCAAGGTCAGCTTTATGGAGAGATTAAACAGGTGACCCTGTGATGAGGAGAGGGTGTATGTCATTGATGAAAGACACCTTTCCCTAAAGTGTCTTTTACCTTTCAAATTCCCACACATTTTTTTCACTTTCTATTTCAGACAATAAAGATATTTAAATCTGTATATATATATGTTTTT
This sequence comes from Cynopterus sphinx, assembly GCA_030015415.1. Lineage (NCBI taxonomy): Eukaryota > Metazoa > Chordata > Mammalia > Chiroptera > Pteropodidae > Cynopterus > Cynopterus sphinx. Next base: position 85,778,004 of record CM057384.1, on the reverse strand, counting down.
TGAGTGGGTCATTTATTAAGCTTATTAAAATGTCAGTTTGAATGATTTCATCAATGTAATTTCATCCTAAAGCTGTAGAACTTTTCTTTATGAGCATGGAGGAGTTTTTTTCTTTTCCTTTCCTGTTGTGTGGTTTTGTTTCCCTTAGGCTGCTACTCTTTGCTATGTAAGGGAACAGAAAACTAGAGATAGTGAGTAGGAGCTTCCCAGATTCTAAGTGAAAAGGAAATGCATTGAGACAGTTTATAGTGTGGTTCAGCTTTACTTTAACGAAGCAGGGTGAGGTGGGTGCCCAGTAATGGGCTGAGAACAGATTAGGGCAAAAGTGTTGGTAACAACATCAAGGGCCAATAATGGTTGAAAAAAATGAAATTTGTCATTGAGTCAGTACATTTCCACTGTTTCTGGTGTAAGCAGGTAGCTGGTTAGTGTGTGTGTGTGTGTGTGTGTGTGTGTGTGTGTGAGACAGACATAGATTTAGATAGATAGATACATACATGCATACATACATAGACAGACAGACAGACAGTCAGATAAATAGAATAGGTATGAGATGTCTGGTCATTTTTCATCCATTTGTGTTAGCACCAAAGAATGACTCTAATGTTGGAAATTTCAAGTTAAGAAGGGAGGCTTTTGACTTGCTTGACTGAGTGGGAGCTGATTTGAGAGCAGTTTCAACTTTGTAGCCCTCTCAAAGTGCTCCTTGAAACTCTCTGAGGGTTGGGGGAACATGAATATTCTCTGGATTGAAAATGACTAGTATTATATTGGACCATCTCAAACTTCTTGGGTGTAGTCCTCTATGGGTGTGTCTGAGGCCCATACATTGATTGAAGTGATACCAACAGAACAATGGCTGCCACATTTCAGGTCAATGCCATGGCATTCCCTAGATTAAGTCTTGCCTACATGATTTAATTTAAATCTCTCAATAAGGTCATGAAGTAAGTATCACTAATTTTGGTTTATGAACGAAGAAACTGAGGCTCAGAGTGATTAAGTAACTTGCTTAAGATATAAAATCAGGGGTTTTTTAATAATGTATTTCTATTATACTGTGTCCTTGACCTATGAGTGAATGACTTTCTGATAAGATTCTCCATTCCATCCTAATGAAAAAAGGTCACAGGACCTCGAGGTCTTGGAGCTGATCTCCCTAATATGACGCAGAACAGAGGCCTAATTTCTACATTGCTGGGTTCTCCTTGCGTGCCAGCTTACTATAGCTGGCTCTGTGATGCAATTTACATCTTCCTACTGTACTCGTAATATGATATCAAAAGCTAGGCAGTGTCATATCTGCCCTTCAAAGACTACAAGGAAGTTACTGTCTTCTCTGTGACAACACAAGTGGCAGTGGAGAAAATTAGGAGTTGCTCAAGCCTGTGGAATCATAATGTTAAGTATGGAAGGATTGAGAAAGAATTTAATTGATTTTGGTGTAGAAGTTGTTGATTTTGTTAATCTTTGGTTTCCAGCTAACTTTCTATTCCAAATAAAGAAATTTTCTTTTCATACAGAGCTTGCATGTATTTCAAGTTTCTGAATTTACACACTTAGCTAGTAACACTGAACATTATCAACTTACATAAAACAACAAATATCAAATTGCTAAGATTCCCAGCTGAAAATATATCTGTTCCATAGCTCATTTTCAATTATGTGATGCTTTTTATTCTAGTATGACAGATTTTTATTTTTCTTTGGGCTGTACTTTTCTCTTTGGAAAAGTATTCTTAATATAACAATAGCAGCAGTACCAAGAACAACAATGAATTCCCCTATCCATTCTTCCATGTCTGTGTCTACCATTAGTTCCTGCATCCCAATCCTGGGACTCTCCCTCCACAAACACTCCCCTTGAATCTTTTAACACTGCCTTCTCCTTGGCTTTCCCATGATATTTTATATCGGGACAAAACAACATATTGATAATTCTGCCTCCTCAGTTGCACTCTAGACTTTGTATCAGTTTAGGGCCTACAGCAAATAGAATTCTACTCCCATGGTTTAACTGAAGAAATTTTAATAGACCATGCAGAATGATTGAGGACATGTTTAAAGGAAGTATTCAGGCACTAGCAAATGTGAGAAGCCATTGGCATATCTAGGCATGAAGGAACGAAGGGTCAATGGCATCACTGAATCTCAGAGTGAGCTGGAGCCATGGAAGGTGAGCTGCCAGGCAGGAACTATAATTGTGAAGGGAAGGCATCATAGCTAGCTATCAGAGATCAAACAAGGAGGGGGCAGGAGGAGAAATACCCCCGAATATTTTCCCCTGCTCTTTGCAATCTCTCACATGTGTTCCCATTATGTGAAAATAATGGACAACCAGAAGGCTAGGGTGCCTGGGTAATGCAGTGGGAGTTGTGCTCCTGGAGAACAGAGTAGGGAAGGAAAAAGATGAGCTGGATCTGAGCATGTGGGAGCAGAAAAGGGAGAATAACCAGAATAATATCTTCAAGTCCCCAGCGGATAATGTAGTGCCTAGTACTGAGTAGAAAGTTGTCAGATGTTTTAAAATGGAATAGAATTGGAAGAGATCTCAGAGCTCAGTGGTTTAGTTCCCTGATTTTAAAGCTGTGGACATTGGTATTAAGAAATATAGAGGTGACTTACTCAAGGACATACAAACAGCTAGCGGCTCTATGAGGATCATGGAGAAGCCATCTGGATTCTACGGCCAGTGCCCCCTTCCACCACTGCTGTCTTTGGTGAATGTCAGTTTGCCTTGTTCCCTGATCTCATGCCTCTGCTTCTCATTGTATTTCTCTCAGACTTTTTAGACCTTATCAGATCCTTCGTCTTACCCTCACACCTGGAACAGCTTTAGTTTTCTTCTTCTCAGTTCTATGCATTACTGAGCACCCAGATAGTACACAGTGTCCTAGACTTACAAACTTGAGTAAGATCATGCCAGTCTCCATGCTTTTTCCACAGTCACTCCTTTGTACTGGCCATTCCCTATCCTTGAAATGTAGTTTATCTCTGTGACCCCCTGGTCAATTTCTGCCCAAATTAACAGTTCAACTCTCATGCCACCTCTTCTGAGAAGTAGCCCCAACTCCTTCTTGTCTGGTAGTTAACTCATTGCATTGTGATCATCTGTGTATATGTCTTCCTCCCTTACTAAAAGAGAAACACTCAAACTTTAGCATGATTCCTATCACACAGTAGATTTTAATAAATGCTGGTGAGTGACTGAAAAAATGGTGGATCAAGGAATGGATCTATCGTGTGGCTACCTTTGAGGCTGTTTGCTTTCCTTTTCTCCTACCATGGTTACCTTCCAGTTATTCTCAAAAGATTAACATATTTTATTCTTAGATGTGTTATTACTACAGTCTGTGGAACACCTATGTCTAGCCAAAAGTTAACTTAGTCCACATTTGACAGGTGAAGAAGCTGAGCTGCAGAATAAACTAACTTGCACAAGGTCATGTGTCCAGAAGATCTGTGCTGAAATCTGACCTCAAGATTCTTTGACCCTAAATATGTGAATTATGCTGCACTGTCTCATACTTCTCATGCTTGTAAGAATATATTTATTTATTACTTGTAAAAATGAAAACAAATAAAATGCTATATAAAGAACATTTTCTTCATCTCACACTCATCTCTTCTGCTGTAAATGTAATTGCTGCCCTTTGCTTTATTTTTTTTTATGGCACTTAGATGGTCACCATGCTCCTTGTGCTATATGATTTTTAAAGATTAAAGTAAATGTCATGTTTTATATTTTCTGAAATTACCTTTTGTACTTTATATGCATAGAGTGAACAAATTTTATCATGTGACATTGGAAAGAGATTGAAATCTCTGTTTTTGAAAGAGAGTCAACTTGAACTTGGTGCAGTTGAGTAATCCACCCAGTCTCACAATGAACGATGGTGTAATTTTGACCACAACTAGAAAAAAAAATGGGAAATAAGCATAATTTCTTTCTTGATCTACTTATCTCAGTATCGCCCTTGGTGCAGCTTAAACACTGATTTATAATCTAATGAAGCTCTAAGGTGTGGTCCTTCTGAGAACAAACTGCTTTTTCTAGAGGTAATTGTAAGAGTGAAAAAACTTTAAAATTCAGAAGTGTTAACTCACAGTGGTAGAATGACAGGCAATCCCATCAGTATTTGGGCAGCAACCAACTGCTTATACAGAAAAGTGATAAAACAGGCTCACCTGAGAATGAGACCTAAGTTTCTCATATTATCTGATTTCTTAGTAACAACAAATGAGTGTTGATGCCAATTTCCACCTGATTGTTCATTTTTCTTTCCTTATCTTTACAAGAGCTCTGCAGTGACCTCAAAAGTAAACCCAGAGCTGCCCATGGCCCAGGAAAGACACCTCGACTGAGACAAACTTGGAGACGTGAAGCATGGTCCTATAAGAGGAAACTGCAGTACAGACAAATTTTAACTTAAACTATTTGATCCTGGGAGTGACTCATGTTTTATATGGAAGACAAACCCTGATATAAGGCATTTGATAAGAACTTGCTTTGGTAGATCCCAAAAGTGTAGTTGGTTACACAATTCCAGGAAAGGCATAGGAACTCTCCAGGGCTTCAAATGTGTGTATCCAATAGAGGAAGGGAGAGAAAGAGGAAAAGCTGCTTTAATCAGTATTTTTCTGGTTTCTATTGCTGAGGTATTGGTCATTGTTGTCATTGTGTGGATCTGGCAGCTGACCCCAGCAGACATGCGGTCAGGTGCTAATCGAATATGATGCATTCATAAATACTAACAGAGGGGCTCCTGACCATACTCACTGAGTTGTGGACACTTAGGAATGATTGCTGTATGGGGAGGGGAAGGGAGCCTGAGTTCCCTGATGGTGAGGGAGTGGGGCAGGTGAGGGTTTATATGCAGGTGTTGGGCATCATAGACTTGCTGGTCTACTTATACTCCAAATGTGTTTATGTGTGTGTATAAGTGGTTCTAACTAAGATCATGGGATTTTTCTTAAGCAACAAATGAAACATGCTTTGGCAAAGATATACTCCATGTAAACAAAGGGTTTCGACTTTTCAGATCATAAACTAAATTTTTTCTGATGTAAAAAACATCTTTATTTTTTTTATTTAAATATTAAGTTGAAATACTAGTTATTTCTAGGTTGAAAATTGCCATGTGCAGATATAAAGTAATATTAAGTTTAAAAAGATATTTATCTCTCCAACAAGATTATATTTTAAAAGTCTTAGCCAACCTGATGTACTTTTTATACATGTAAACAAAAAGGATAATGCTTATTTATAATTTAAAGTCATGATTTTTGTTACACAAACATTTAAAACAACATATAAAAATCACATTTTAGTTTGAAATACAACTTTCTTTCACTCTTGTTTTCTTGTATTTCCATTATTAACTAAACTTTTGGATATAAAATGTGGGCTTTTTCATAGGTCTTGCTCAACTCCAGTCTCCAATGCAACAAATATTTATTGAATGGCTAATTTTGTGCAAGGCAAGGAATTTGCCTCTTCTGATTGGTATTTGTGCTGAGAACATTAGTTCTGTGCCTATAATCTTTGTGCTTGTGTTATGAGAGCCATCCTGCAGGTGAGATTCTACTACAGCAGTATGGCAGTGGTAGGGAGCATCTACTTGGGTATAATGGGTCATCCTGTGACACAGGAATGATAATTTGACATGTAGGAAAAGGCTCTCAGTTTGGAAGGGAACCTGTTTTGGATTATCCCTACATTCTTAGAAAACAGAGTCTTTCAGGGAAGGAGTAACTATGCTCATTCATTCATTCATTCATTCATTCAACAAATACTGAATGAATAACAATGTAGAAGGCCCTTAGGAAAAGAAAATGAATAAGATAGTGATTTTTTCTTGCTCTCATGGAGTTTATGCTCTAGTAGGAAAAAAAGACTTCGACAAAGGCCTAAATACTTATTACATTTCAATTACTACTGTCTTGAGGGTGGAACAATAGGCTACAATGAGAAAATATAACAGGGGACACCTAATTTAGATACTGGAAAAAGTAACATTTTGGTAGAAGTATGATGGATAAAAAGCAATTAGCTGGGTTAAGGTGATGGGGTGGGGTTGGGAAAGAAGGTTGTGATTTAGAACATGGACATGACATGTGATAAAGTCCTAAGGCAGGCAGGTATGGCCAAAGAACTAAAAGAATGACAAAGTAGAGCTCAGTGGGTGTGATGAAGAGTGTGGTGTGATCAGGCTCAGGGGGTGGGTTACTGGTTATGGTCATGAGTTTTAACTTTATGCTAAGGACAAAAGGAAAGTTTTGAGTGGGCATGTAACACAATCAGATAGGTTGTAAGAGGATTTGGCTTCTGGGTTGAAAGGTGGTAAGGAATGCAGGGGTAACAGGAACAAGGCCATGTTTCCAGCATAAGCTGGGTATGATGGTGTGGTTTCTGTGTTATTGAATGCTTTTTGTGTACTTGGGATGCTCAGTCAGGATTTAGCTGTATGTTTCACAGATGGTTTCTCAATGTTAAGGTGAGAACACTAAATGTCTGGCATTCCATCCTCTGAACCAGCTACATAACTCTCATTTTAGGACATATTTCAGGATGGTATGTATAATGTTATGTGCTTCCTTAGAGCTTAGCACCCTGCAAAATTAAAGGCAGCACCTTTTATCAGCTCTGGCTTTTATAATAGGTGGTGAAATTTTGATTTTTGTAACAGCCATCTGGTTGCCAACATTTTTTATCTTATTATTATTATTTTGACAATGTGCTTTGATGTTGGAAATGTCCTATCCATTATGCCACATCAGGGTGACTAAGTGAGGAAGGATTCCCCACATAAGGTACACATCCTAGCTCTCTCTGAGCATCTGAAATGTGAGTGTTGGGATCAGGTGCACCCTGACTCTGCAGGTCACATGCCCTGTCTTTCTGCAGGTGGTCTGGGTGCTGCTGCTAAAGATGTGAGCCACACAGCTATATAGCCACTGAGATGTAGCTCCCTAGAGGTAGAAGCCATCTAATTGTGAGCAAGTGTTTTTACTTAGTTGCTTATTATATTGCATCAGGTTTTCTTACCTTTTGGTAGGTGTAAGAAACATAGCAAAAAGACCACAGCTTGGAGATAGGCACGTCTCAGTTGTGACATGTAGGGCTCTGTAATCTCAAGCACACTGTTTAACTTCTCTGAGCCTGACTTTCCTCCCCTGTGAAAAGGGGGATTATTATAATACTACCCTTTTGGGATTCCCATGAGGACTGAATGTGATGGTGTATGTGAAGTGCCCTGCATGGGGCCTACCACACTACATGCATACTGAGTTTCCTTCCCTATATTAACCACGTAATAACTAGCTTGCCTGATGTCACCCAGGGGCCCCAGAGTTGTTCTGTGGTTATAGAATCATCACCACATCCTCATATTTTGTAGCTGATTTGTGGGAATTTAATTTATCTGTGCTGCTCCTTCCTTCTGAAGGCATGGATAATCAAATTTTTAGTAGAAGGATGAGGTAAACATAACTATAAGCTCTCAGAATATCTGAATATAATTTGTAGACTATCAGTAACATAATAAACCAGTCTGGCATTTGGTCTCTGATAAATGCATGAGAAGATATAGTGTTGCTCTCAAAGAGCAACACTATAAAATTATTGCATTCTCATTCACATACCGGCATTATTCACAGTGGTCAGGACATGAAAGCAATTGAAGTGTCCTACGATATGATGTATCTTTCAAAATGGTTAGCTAAAGAAGCTGTGGTACATATATACAATGGAATATAACTCAGCCATAAGAGGAGATGAAATACTGCCATTTGCAACAACATAGATGGACCTTGAAATCATCATATTAAGAGAAATAAGCCAGACAGAAAAGTTTGACAATCACATAATATCACTTGTATGTGGGGTATAAACCTAAAAGCAACAAATGAACAGGACAAACAGAGACTCGTGGACATGGACAATGGACTAGTGGTTACCATACGGGAGAGAAGAGGGAGGAGGGAGAAAAAAAATTAAATGTTAAAAAAAAATACAAAAGAAATCTCATTCAAACTTTGATAATCATCTTCTATCATTATCTTCAGGTTACTAAGTCTATGAATATATTCAAAGAAGTGTTTTTTTCATTGGGCCTAAATTTATTCTTTTGCTAACTTCAAATGATGCTTCTTCATTCTAATGTTTTCTTGGATCAGAGAATAAATTCTTACCCATCTAACCCTGTTTTCATTTTAGGCAGCTGAGCTACAGTAAAAAGCAGTAGACTTAGACTCAGGAAATAGGTTTAGTGTTTTTTTTTCTGCTACTTGTCATTTGGATAGATGTAATTTCTTTGAAACTAAAGTTTTCTCATATGTGAAATGGTGCTAATTCTACCTACTCTGCCCCTTTTCTACACCATGAGGATGGAAGGATATCAATGAAAGCTATGTAAACTGTAAAACATCATACAAATGATTTTCATCACACCTGAATTACCATGGAGACTAAATGTAATTCCGATGTCAGGGCCTCCAGAGTTCTACTAAACCAGAGTCTCTCTTGGTGGGACCTAGGCACTGTTACTTAGAACAAAATATAAGTATGTGCAGCAAGAGTCAAAATCCACTGTTCTCTAAAAACATTTGATGATATCACAATTCATAATGTTATAGACTTTGTCTCAATGGATAAATTTGAATCCTTCTGGTTCATCTTCAGCTGCAGCTCTTTACCCCTCACACTATGAGTATTTTCAGCCTTATCCTACTCTTCCATTGTCATTTCCTATGTCATCATTCTACAATCCAATTCTCCAACCACGTCAAACCAGCTGCAATTCACTGAAAACCTCATTCACTTCTCCACCTTTGTGATTCTGCTCAGTGATTTCCTGAAAGGCCATTTTTACTAGGGTGCAGGGACCTGGTCTTGCAGCACTAATAATGAAGACATAGACATATGACATTCAATTTATCTTCTGCTTTAGAGAGGAAAACCCTGAGAATCAAGAAGCTAAATGACTTACCTGAGATGACACAACTATTTAATGACAGTCAAGATTAGAATCCATCCTCCTAGACCAGTGCTTTCTATACCACTTACTCTTGTGAAAATATTAATTGAGCACCTGTTAAGTTCCAGGCACTGATATATATGTAGTTGTACCATAAATATTCAAAACTGTCTCATGAATATACCATGCAAAATATAGAGCACTTGTTTCTAGCACTTATAATTTTAAAACTTATTCCTTTCAGTATGCTTGAGTATATACTTGATCTTTAAATATTTCAGGACATTATACTTTCTCCTATAGTATAACATTCTACCACTCACAGCCCATGCATATGGTTCTTGCATTATGTATCTGATCTGAGTTTTGTGAGGGCAGGGCCTTCTATTCAAAGATTTCAGCCAACCTCCTATGCCTGGCTAAGATAATTAGCAGAGATGGGACTGCTTCTGGTCCATTTTCCTCAAACTAAGTGCTCATGCATGGCTATCTCACTATTGCTCCTTTGAATTGCCAGAAATAGTCTTAAGATGAATCCTTTAACTTCAGGTTGGTGCCCTGACACCAGTTCTGTAGGACTCAAGTTCCTGAAGTTTCTTCTCAGTATTTCTCTTTGGGAGAAATTAAAGAATTTGATCTAAGGATTTTGTTAGGATTTACAGAGCCTGGCTTGGGCCAGCAAATCATGCTATCAATCTGTTACTCAGCTCAGATTGCACTAGAAATCTCCTCCTAAAAACATAGATTAAATGTGTAGAGGGAAACTATGTTTCTCATCCCCTTTGTTTGATTTGGTCTAGGAATAGAGATTCAGGGATTGGAATTTAGATCCCTAGAGAGTTCTTCCTGAAAATAAAAAGAGTATCCTACACTTCTCTATTTGAAAACCCCCTATCAGAAGAACTGCATTAAGGAATGTGTACAAAGCTCATTGTCTTCTAAAATTATCCTCTGCATTTCTGTTTTATGAGAATTCTTTACTTCCATCAGCAATGTCAGTTTAAAAAATGAACAACAGTGATGAATTAGTACTACATGTTATAAGATCAAATATTAACTAATGTCCATGGCAGTGAAAAAATTAGCGAATTCATGATCTCACGTTTCTAATGCCAGAACCTATAATGTGTAGTTTAAAATATGCTGCCTTCATTAACACCACTAGAACTCGTAGGAAATTTTTAAGAGTCCGCGATCTTGAAAGGTCTATATTTCATTTTGGGGATCATAATTAGGCAAATACTCACTATTTATATAAAGAGTTTAGGGCCATACTCTTTTTTATGATATTATTTACTTTTTCTTCTTGAAAAGAAGGAAACTACATTTGGTAGTCATTTTTTGCTATGGAAATTAGTCAAAATTTGGTCTTTGGCCACATTCTCTCTTATGTGTTTTTAATTTTTTATTTTTTTTCATTTGACAAGTAATTATTGAATGCCTACAATGTGCCAGACATGCTGCTAGTTGCTGGGGATACCACAGTGAACAAATGCATTCCTGCTAGTGCAGAAGACAAAGATTGTATCTTTGAAAAGATTTAAAAATTGACAAACTTTTGACTAAAATGATGACTATAAAAAAGAAAAAGTATAAATTTAATAAAAAATAAGCACAATATTATCTTATTAAAATACAATATTTTGTACATCTATATGCCATCAAATTAAAAAAAATTAGAACATATATCTAGAAAAATGTATCAAAACTGATTAAAAAAAAGATAAAAAGTTTAAATGACTTATTAAATATTAAAGGAATTGAACCAATTATTTAAAATCTTTCTACAAAGAAAACATTGGCCCTAGTAATTCTGAAGGTAAGTTCCACCAATAACACAAGAAACATTCTAAATTTTCAAATAATAAACAAATTGTAGCACTTTCTTAATTTTTCATGAGATGAATAAAAACTTGGTTCTAAAACCAGACAATGACAGATAAGAAAGAAAAATAATATGGCAGTTTTATTCATGAACATAGATATCAAAATGCCAAATTAAAAATGTTAGCAAACTGTATTCAGCAATATATTAACAAAATACAAGAAATTGTGACCAAGTTGGATGTTTTCCAAAATGCAAGGTGAGTTAAACATTAGAAAATATATTATTGTAATTTACCATTTTAAAATTTGAGGTGAACAAAAATGTGGTCACCTTGATAAATATAAGAAAAATATTTTATAAAATCCAACAACCATGCATGACAAAATTTGTAACTAAGCAAGAAAGCAAATTTCCTGAACCTGGGGAGTAGTTACAGAAGACTCACAGCAAACATGATACTTACATGCAAATGTTAAAAATACCATTATGTTTAAAATCAGGAACAACACAAAAATGCATGATACCACTGCTTCAATTCAAATGGATTTCAAGAAAAAAGTAAAACATTTTAGGACAGAAAAAGGAACAAAAATATCAATATTTGTAGATGATACAAATTTTTACCAAAAAATAAGAAGAATCTACAAAGTTTAATGTTACATCTCAGAGGTATATTAAGGTCCTTGGATTCTCAAATGTAACTTACTTGAAAGGAAATGTTAAGAGTTAGTATATGTTGGACCTTAGCAGTTGTCCAGCTCAATGCTAAATTATTTATTTAAAATAATAGTATTATTGCAGCTACCATTTATTGAACAGAGCTCCCCAGCTAAGAATGGGTAAAATTTTATTAATATTTCTATCCTCACACAAACTTTAAGGTGTTATTCAAGGTATTATTATCTTTATTTTACAAATGACAAAACTAGGAGAAATTAGGTAATTAACTCAAGCTCACACAGCCAGAAAATAGCAGAAGTGAGATTTCAAAAATGCTCTTTTAGGACTTGGTTCCATAGTGTAGCGGTTAACACGTCTGCTTTACATGCATAAAGTCTTGGGTTCATGCTCCAGTGGAGCACTGGTCCATGGTCTATGGCCATGCCACTCTGAACAAGCCCGATGTCTGGTCTCAGAAGAAAAGCAAGATTGGGCCTGGTTAGTGCTTGGATGGGAGACCACCTAGGAAAACCAGGTGCTATGGGCATAATCATAATAAATAATAAGAAACAAAAAAGAGGGTCTTTTGGACTCTATGCCTGTGTATTTCACAATACAGTAAGATTCCCTAAGGTTCAGAGCTTGTGTCCTACTGATCTCTTAGGTGCTCAATAAGTGTCTGTGGACTGTTACACTTGGATCCAAAATCAGGAGTCAAGGCTATTAAAGTAGCCATCACTTCCCAGGGTTTTCTGTATGTTTTTTTTTTTTTTTTTTTTTTTTTTTTTTTTGCTTTCACCCTTGGGGTTGAAGAGACTTTCTAGGGAGTTTATGCTGTTCAGGCACTAGAAAGAATAGAGGACATCTATATATATATTAGTTTGCTAGGGCTGCCATAACAAAATACCACAGACTGGGTGGCTCAAACAACAGAGGTCGTTTTCTCACAATTTTGGAGGCTAGAAGTTCGAGACCAAAGTGTTAGAAGGTTTGGTTTCTTCTGAGGCCTTTCTCCTTGGCTTGTAGATGGGCTCTTTCTCACATGTAGATGGGACCCTCACATGACTCTGTGCTGCCAGTGTCCTAGTCTCCTCTTAAAAGGACGCCAGTCATATTGGATTAGGGCTCTCCCAAATGATCCATTTTAACTAAATTGCCTCTTTGAAGACCTTATCTACAAATATAGTTATATTCTGAGGTACTTAAAAATATGGATTTTGGGGGGGACACAATTCAGCCTTCAACACTACCTCAGAGATATAATAGGGTAGATCTGCAGTCTCAGAAGGTTGGATACTTTCAGGGTAAATGTGATAAAGAGTCTTGAAAGGCTCCTTCGACAAAGAACGGCAGCAAGCAGCCCTCCCAGGCTTGACTGGCAGTTATCAAGAATGTGTTCACTCACACTTCAGGCTCAGATAACTACTTTCACTAGACTCATTGATGAAACGGCAAATGCAAGGTCAGTTCTCCACTGAGAACAGAAGCAATCAACAGGATACCCTCCCTCCTTGTTTTCCCATCATCTTTTAGGAATCTGCCAAGGCTTGGTGAGTGGGAACTTCAAAACACCCACCCGGATGCCCATGCATTCATCAATTCATCAATTCCGATAAAACAACTGGAACTTAGAAGCAATTTTAAATTCTGAGATGGATTTAGAAAATAATAAAACTTTGACATTTTACGATTGTATTCTTTAAGGTCATGTTTTGATATCAGAGGTCATACAGGGGCCATACAAAGCAGAGCATGGGAAGAAACCTGCATAATAGAGCTGGACTTAACAACATCCCTTGTGCTCCTTCTTTTCTATTCTTAGCTTCTCCCCCACGTTCCTTTTAAATGAGAAATGAAGCTCTCTCTTTTGAAGATAAATCTGGAAGCAACCTTAAATCCAGTTGAAGGGTAAGTTCCCCAAAAGCCGGCCACTATTAAATCCTTGCCCAGTCCTTCAAATTGGTAAAGAGATATCAAGACTAGCTTTATCGGTTGAGTAGAGCCCATGGGTCTCTAGGTAACTCCTGTAGTCATTACTTGAATTGATACTGACCTTGAATCTGAAATTAACGGATGTGAGCATAGCTGCATTTTAAAATTGCTTTAGCATTGTTCTCACAGAAGGGTTCATGAAGGATTGGGGAATTGGAAATTAGGTGTCTAGGGTATCAATAAGGTATATTTAATAGTTTGAATGATGGTTAAATAAGGTTGGAGAATAGTATTTTAAGAATCATATTATTTTCTAAACTTACACCTTTGTCATGGACTTGTATTTTGTTAATATATTGCTGAATACAGTTTGCTAACATTTTTTTATTTAGCATTTTGATATACCCACCTTTGTCATGGTTCGCTGTGTCTCTTGACTCAGGGATTGAATTCAGAATGCAGAATGTCCTCGAACCTCACAGTTTACTTCAAGCATCACAGTAACATGAAAAGGGAAATGCTTAAACTTTTATTTTACAGAGAGGGCATGGAGGGCAATTAACATTTATCAAATGTTTGCTGTATGCCTGGCACTGTGCTAGTAACTTTATATTATTTCTTTAATAAAAAAGAACGTGGTGGCAATGGTTAGCACCAAAATGTATGGATTTAAGGCTTGGAGGGAGGCACATGAAATGCAGGATGCCCAGTCACATCTCTACTTTTTTCTCTCACCTCAATTCCCATAGGCATGGTGGCTAGACTTCTTTTAGTCACTCTATTAACCGGTACTTTAAAACAGACAGCTTTTAGGAGATGCTCTGAATTTGAAAAATTCACCTATCATGATATGCCGTCCTCAGCCACACTCTCTAGAGGACACATACTATCACTCCATCCAATCTTTCTAATTCCTTATCTTTTAGCATTACTTACAATCCTATATTTTTCTTGTGTTTTTTTTTGTTGTTGTTGTTGTTATTGTTACTATCGAGAACCAACTAGAATGCAGCCTATCTTGTTCTCTACTCTGTCCACAGGTCCTCAAACGGTGACCGGCACAGAGTCAGTTTCAAATGTTATTTGTTGCATGAACATACCTAGCCTACCTTTTCCTCCATTTCTCTTTCTGCGATTTCGGTTATCAGTGGTCAGAAAACATTAAGTGGAAAATTCCAGAAATAAACAATTCCTAAGTTTTAAAGTGCACGCCTTGTGGAGCCGCGTGACGAAATCTCGCGTGACCTGGCTCGTCTCCCGTAGCTTCCCTGTAGACAATGCTCTCGCCATTAAGTCACCCAGTAGCCGCCTCACTTACTGGGTCGCCTGTCGAAGTTTCTCAGTGCTTATGTTCAGGTATTATTTTACTGACTAAGGGCCCCAAGGGAAAGAGTAGTGTTGCTGGCAATCTGCATTTGCCGCAGAGAAACGTAAAGGGCTCATTTCGTGTCGTCAGAAAGTTGATAGAGCTTTCTGCTGCGACATGGCTCCTGCTTCACGTTCCCCTCACTTCATCTCATCACATAGGTATTGGATCACCTGACATCCTCATCAGAAGAAGGGTGAGTACAACAGAGTAAGATATTCTGAGGAGAGAGAGAGGCTGAGGGACTACGTTCTTATAACCTAATTATAATATAATTGTTCTATGTTATTGCTTGTTATTGTTGTTAACTTCTTACTATGCCTAATTTATAAATTAAACTCTATTGTAGGTATGGCTACATAGAGAAAAACGGTATCTATAGGATTCGGTACTATCTGTGGATTTAGGCATCCACTGGGGAACTTGTAACGTACCCCAAGGATAAGGGGGGATACATGAATTAATGAAAATATTTAGGCTGATGATAGTAACCACTCTAACTGGCTGACTGGTTTGGATGAGACACGGATGTTTAAAAGAAATCAGATCTCTTGCTGATGGTGGCAGAAATCTCAAACTTTCCCCATGAATCCACAGTAATATAAGACTGAACATACTTCCAACCTGCTATTGTGATGTCTGATGCATTCCTCAGCTTACTGAAATATGCTCCCATATTTTTGTCGTAGTTAATGTTTCCTTAGTGGGGCACTACCACCAGGCACAACGCCAGCCACCGCAGAAACTGGAATAAAATAAAAAACGGGGCTAATATTTATTGAGCAGTAACTATATGCCATGAACAGTTGTGTAACTTTTTCTACTATATACTATTTTATTACTTGGATATTACATAATTTAAAAATCTATTCATCTTTTGATGAGCATTTGAGTTGTTTCCATTTTTTGTTATTTATACTTATGAACATTTTAATGCATGTCTCCCAGTGCATAAAGGCAAAGATTTCTCTAAGGTATTGTTTCTCAAGTTAGACAAGGAGCTTAGCCTACATTCTAGACTCACAGAGTCAGAATCTCTGTGGATGAGACCCAGAAATCTGGATTTTAATAAGCAAGCTTTCTAGGTGATTATGATGCCCAGTAGAACTGCCTGGGGAGCTTTACAAAAATACCAGTTGCTGAGCCCTACTGAGAAATGATTAAGTCATAATCACTTAGGTTGAGGCTTAGGTTAAGTGCTTCTTCAGGGCTGCCAGAGTTGAGAACTATAGCTATGGGGTATGTAAGTAGAAATGAGATTTTCAGGACACAGAATATAGGTCTGTTCAGTTCTACAAAGTAAAGTCAAATTGCTTTTCCAAAATGGTTGTCCTACTTTATGCTCTCACCAGCTGTTTGAGTGTTTCTGTTGCTCTGCATATTTGCCAAAACTTGTATTATTTGACTTTTTAATTATGCGATTTTGATAGGAATGAAATGGTATCTTATTACAATTTAAATTTGCATGTATTTGATTAATAATGGAGTTGTGCATATTTTGATATGTTTAAAGGCCATCAATGTTTTTACTTTTGTGAAATGCCTGTTCATATCTTCTTCCACCTTTTCCCTACTGGAATATCTTTTTATTGATTTATAGTAATTCTCTATTCTGGAAGCTTACTCATTGTCATTTACATAGGAAGCAGCTATCTTCTTTCTCCTAGTTTTGGCTTATTTTTTAATTCTCTTTATGGAGTATTTTGATTAACACAAATTTTTTTATGTAATTTAATTCCTCTTTGTTAGGGTTTGTAGTGTGGTTTTATTTTTTTGTTGATTTGCAAAATCTTCCTGCACAAAGTCCAAAAGATACTCTCTATACTTTCTTCTAAACATTTTAAACCTTTGCTTTCACATTTAAGTACCTAATCCATCCAGAATTTAAAAAAAAAATCAGTGGTCTAAGGTAAATATTCATTTTTATTGCTTTTCTTTTTGGATAAATAGTTGTCTGATACTATTTACTAGTTAAAACCATCCTTTCTATACATAATTGCCATGCCAGCTTTGTTCCTGTATCTGTTTTAGGTAACTGTACGTGTCTGTTTCTGAGCTGTCTATTTTATTTGTTGATCTTTTTTTTTTCCACCAATGAGACAGTGCTTCACTGTTTAATTATAATATATTATAACCATTCTTGATACAATAGTTGGGAGCCAAGTCCCCTACTTGGTTTTTCTCTAAGAACATCTTGGCTCTTCTTAGTACTTTGTGCTTTAATGAGTTAACAATTAACTTGTAAGAGATCATGAAAAGTCTTGCAAGAATTTCTGTTAGAAATGCACTGAAACTTTAGATCAATTTGGGGATGTATAGCATTTTTTAAAATGTTGACCCTTCCAATTAATGAAGATGTATGTCTCTAAGGTTTTTAGAACAGCTATCAATAAAGACTTATATTTTTCTACATAAAGTCCTTACAAAACTTTGTTGGATTTATTGTCTGGATTCATAGTGTTTTTGTTGTTATAAATAATTGCTTTTCTAACTGTTGGTATCTGTATATGGAAAGAAAATTGATTTCTATATATTAATCTTATATCTGAAAACCTATTTAAATTCATTTATTAATTCTAATAATATTTCAGAAATTATTTTATATATTTTGCAAACAAATTATATCTTTAAATTACTAAAACACCAACGTACATAGAAGTGATGATAGTGGTCATCCTTGCCTTGTTCCTGATTTAAAGGTATTGGTGTTTTCAACATCTCATCATTGAGTAATAATATATTTGTGGTAGGATTATGACTTTTTCTTTTTTAGCTATTCTTGAGTTGTATGAGAAAGTTCCCTTCCAGTCCTAGTTAGATAAGAAGTTGATCTTGAGTAGTGTTTGAATTTTATCGATTGTTATTTCCGTCTGTATCAGAATAATTATTTGGGTTCCCCTAAACCTTTAGTCCATTAATATGGTGAATTATAGTAATAGGTTTTCTAAATTTTATTTTTTATTCTTTGAAATAAATTATGTAAACATTTTTTTCAAATTAGATTTATTTTTGGCTTTATCATATTGTCATAAGAATATGCAGAAAACACAGATTTTTGGAATCTTTTGAAAATTGCTGTGTGTTCTAGAATGTATTCAACTTTTATAAATATTTTATGTCTACTTGAAAAGCATATCTATTTTCTAATTGTTGGGTACCATGTTCTAAATATATACTAGATTTTTTAATTGTGTTGCTTAATTCTTCTTTATCCTTAGTGCAATAGTGAGGATGGCTTAGGTTATAATAAACAGCCCCACAATTAAAGTTGACTTCTGGCTCATGTTTACATTTTTTACTAAAAAATGAGGCAGACAGAGGATCGAACTGCTTCTATGATTGCCTCAGTGGGGAAGAAAGACTTCTACAATGTCTCACAGTGGCCATTAAATGCTTTTGCCTGAAGCAATATACATAACTTTTGCCCACATTTTGTTGGCACAGCAAGTCATACGACCAAAAAAAGCCACACCTAACTTCAAGGGGCAGGAAAATGTCTTCCTACCATGTGTTACACACAAGAAAAACCATAATTTTTTTTTTTGTGAACAGTGCTAATGACCACACTTTCTGGTTTATTTTGTCTGCTTTTCGGTTACTAAAAAAAAAATTTTTTAAATCTCCTATCATGATGATGGACTTGTCAATATATCCTTATATATTTTGATACTTTTTTCTTTATACAGTATAAAGCTATGTTCTGAGGTGGCTGTAAATAAGAATTCTAGTACTTTCAGGGGAATTATATAGTGATAACTTTTGCCCTTCAAAATATTCTGGCCTTAAATTCCTTTTATTTGTTATTAGTAAAGATGAACTAGTTGGGAAGATTATATTTAGAGAGGCTGGTATATAGACTCCCTCTTTTTATTTTCAACTTTGAAATTTTCTTTTGTCTTAGGTATGTCTCTTATTAAAAAGTAAATTTTAAAAATATGTAACTGGATTGTTTTATTGTCTTAAAAACATCTTCCTGAATTTCAAGAGATTTTTTTCTTTCTTCCTTCACTCCTTTGCTTCCTTCCTCTTTCCCTTTCTGCCTCATCTTCTTTCCTACTTCTTGGATTGATTAAGATTTCTCCCCTACTCCCAAATTTTTTCTATTTATACTAGTTTGAAGTTATATAGTATTTAATCTTTTAAAGTTTATTCATTTTGACATGAATATATGTTAAAGTAAAAATTTAGCCCTTTTTTTTTCTCTTGAATAATACAAGGATCTCAGATTCTTGCTAATCAGTTTGATTCTTGACACATCTGGGAACTTTTTAGAAATGCAGAGTTTCCACCCTGGACCTACTGAATTGGAACATGCATTTTACCAAGATCCCCCAGTGACTTGGGTGCATATTAAAGTTTGAGAAGCTCTGCCTTCGAATGTACTAAATCCAATTAGAACCTTCCTAATTCATATGCTTTTAACTCTGACTGGATCATTTTAAACCCTACAAATTAGACTTCATTGTTACTATTTTATGTAGTTAATATTTGTTTAGAGTAACCCACGTTTACCATTTTCTTTACCCAGCATTTCTTCTTGCACATCACACCTTCTTTTTCAGATTCTTTTCTCTTTCCTTAGATTCATCTTTTAGAAGTCCCTTTAGTAAGGTGCTATTGGTAGTGAACTCAGTTTTTGTTCATTAAAAATGTCTTTATTTTCTTAATTTTAAAAAATATTTCATTGCTAAATAACATTTTGAGGTCAACAGTTATTTTTTCTTTGTATTTTGAACATATTTTTATTGTCATTTGATTTCTTTTATTGTTGTTGAGAAGTCAGCTGGCAGCTAATTGTCTTCCTTCGGTATTTAATCTCTCTGTCCCTCTGTCCTTCTCTTTTTTCTCTTTGCCTTCTCTGAAAAACTTGTAATTTATATGTGAATATATGAATATAAATAGAAGACACATATGAAAATACTTATGAAAGATATCAATCCCAAGGTTTAAGAAGCCTAATGGACTGCGTGCTGACACATCCATTAGGTTCTTGAACTTGGATATAGGCATCTTTCATCAGTTCTGGGAAGTTCTTACTCATTATGTCTTTGAACATTATCTTTCCTCCATTTTTCTCTTCTCTCTTCTGAAACTCATATGTAATGATGAAACTCATTAGAAGTTGAATCTTCTACTCTACCATTTCTCTTAAACTATTTTATTTTCTACCTTTTTATTTCTGTACAATTACTTTCTGGGTTTTTTTTTTCTCATTTCTGTCTTCTAGTTCACCAATGCTCCCTTTACTCGTCCTGTCCATATCCCTTGAGTGGAGTCATTGGTCCACTCAAATTAGCAAATGCTCTGAGAGAAAACATGAGCTCTAGAACTGGCTACTTAATCACACTTGCATGCCATTTCTGGGCTATATCTTCCCTTTATTTTTGTGTCCCAGTTAGCCATGATTTTGATGAATGTTTATAATATTTGATACACAGTTTTTCTATATTTTATTCTGGAGTAGATTTCTTTACATATCTATTTCACCATATTGCGATAAATGGAAATTTGAATTTCCCTTACACTTCATGTATTTTGCTTAGTATCTTGGTTGTTTTTGTAATGTGCTATATTGTTCTTAGGTTTCATTCCTTGTGGGCAAAATTCCTATCTGACTAATGTTGAAGTCTCCAAGTTAATTGGTGTACTTAAATAATACTTGTTGAGTAAATTATTCAATAGTTAATGTAGCTTTCTCACATTACTCAAGGCCTGATTGTGGGGAAGTACCAGGAGAGGGAATGCCCCAAATTTAACCATTAAGAACTTAAATACACACCAGTTCTACAGAATAGAATGCCTGAAAGAAGATCCACTTTTCTTTCATCTCCTATTGGACAACTTCTTAGGTTGAAGGAAATTAGGGAAATAAAATATTTTCTCTAGATGCTGTTAGAACTGTACAAAAATTTATTTTCCATGAATTATTTTACATTTCTAATTATTTTTGAAGGACTACTAAAATAGTTTTCAAGTTCCAGACCACAAAAATTAAAATACAAATAAATTATATAATCAAGGAAGACACTGGAATGTAGATGGCAAACAATCTTAGAAAATTATTCTTTCTCTGGTCTTCTACCACATCTCCATCACATAGCAGCTCTTGGTCATATAAATTCCAGTTGAGCATAGCCTTTCAATTTTTTTCATATTTAATCATTTAGAGAATGAAATCCTTACATCTGTATATCAGTTCCAAACATAAAATTTTTTATAGTCAAAAAATAACAACATATTAGCAATATCATCTAAAGATGACCGAATCACTCAGAATTAGATGCACCAAACTCCTTATTTTATGAGTTAGACTTAGGATTTAGGATAAGGCTTACCCCTAAATGAGTTTCCACTCTCAATATCCAAAGACGGCCACAGAGTTTATTTCCATGTATGAGAGAGCAATAAAATGTTCAAGCCTATAGCCATGGAAAAAAACTTCTTATGGTTAGGAAAGGTTTTTACCCAATAAAAGAATCAGCCTTTGACCTAAATGAAGCACAGGATGAGATATTCATGAGGACATCAAAATAATATTGGTGAGTCTAACGATAATATTCATGTTTATACTTATTTACTTCTGTCTAATTAGAAAAACAACAAAAATAACCCTTTAGTACCTTAGGACCACTAGGAAAGTGCTGTTTAGTGCTCCACTGACAACACAAAGTCCCTGTATCTCTTCCTATTCAATTTCTGCACTATTTGACAATATTGGCCCAGACCATCTCATCAAAAACATTCACTTCTCCCTTGGTTTTGAGGGTAGTAAATTGTTTTGGTTTTCTTTCTATCTTTCTGTCTACATCTTTCTCTCTCCCATCTCTCCACACCCTGCCCTCAGCCATTAAATGTTGGCATAATGTGAAATTTTATGGTTCATCATGAATCACCTCATTAAATCTCATACTTGAACTAATTCCAAGTCACCGTCTCTATGTATTTCTTTTAGTTCTTTAGGTCAGTGTTTCTAATTGCCGACTTAATGGTTCCAGCATGATATCCCACAGGAAAATTCACCATACAGAAGAGAAATCATTATTTCCCTATTTCACATCTATTCACCTGATCTAGAAATCTTGGTTTTGTTAATGTCTCACTCTCCTTTACCAGTCTCATATAATTATTGCCAGAATTCAGTTAAATACTATACAGCCAACAGTGTACTTATCTGCTTTTGCTCATGACACTCCCTTCTCTTGAAATTCCAGTAAAAATTCAACTTATTTTTAAGAGCTAACTCTAAAATTGACACTTCTTTGAGTCTCTCTCAATACCCCTCAATGAAATGAATCATTTCTTATTTTTAATTTTGTGAGTTTTCTTTTACACATCACTCTTATTAGGTAAAATAACTACATGCGCATGTAAATTCCTTCCTATAAATTGTGAGATTGAGGGGGTGGCGTGTCTCTTAATTGTTCATGTATCTCCTACTGAACTAACATAATGCCATGAAGTATTAGGCTTTCAATAAGTATTTCTAGAATGAAAGAGATTTGCATGAATATTCTACCTGTTTCAAACCCAACCAGGAAAATCTACCAATATTGGGGGAAAAAAAAAAAGAAAAAGAAAAATTAAAAACAGAACGTAACCCCCAAAGAGAACTTTTATGTTTATTTATACTAAGGCTGTTAAAATGAGAGTTGCTTTAAAAAATTCTTTAATTTACTATGAGCTCTAAAATCAATAGAAAAGGCAACTTTAATATGTATAAGCTCTTAAATAGTGATGAAACAAAGCAGGCAGAGACTACCCCCATTCCCACACCCTGTCCCAGCCCATCATACACACACAATCAGAATTTGGCCAATGCAAGAAAGACCCAATATCAGTTTCAATTCAGTGTAACATATGTTTAGCATTTACTATATGAGGCATTTGGGGGCAAAAACCACAAAAGAGACAGTTTTCAAAGGTGATCTTCTAACATTCCTTTGCTTTACCAAAATTTTTTCTCTCTGAGAATGACTATTGTCTCTAACCAACAACCAATGATATTATTCATAATTCCATTTTTACTGATGATGTTATTAGCTACTTGAAGTACAATTACATTTTCAGAGATAGATTTAAAAGTGCTATGGTAACAGAATGGTTAATGATAGGAATCATATAAACATTCCTATTAACTTTAGAAATATTTCAAGATAATGCAGAGTGCACTTAAAGATAATGCACTTATTTCTCATATAAGTGTCTGAAATGTCAGACATTTGCACTTGCCCCCATTAAATGAGTTGTCCAAAAGAAAGAATCTACAAATTTCCTTGAATAATTCGTAAAGTATGAGCACAGTGATCACTCAATTTTAAATTATGTGCAAAATCAGAAATAAAAACCATCCTCTTAAATTGACTGTTTTTAGATTTGTTACCCACTTTTAGGATCCCATAACATAGTACACTTTAAATACTTCTGTGAACCACAATGTACATGCTGTACTGTCTACCTCCAACAGGAAAAAACTACTTTTTAACACATGCAATTTAACAATAATAGCCGGGGAAATTTATGTCTGAGTCCTAGAACTGGAATTTCCTGCATTATGTGTATTCCAATTTGGAAATATGACTGGTTTGGCAGAGTGAAAAATAGATGGCTTTGGCTCTGTTGAGAAATAACACTCTGAACTGGACCACTGTGAATCCTGGGGGGTTAACTTTTGTGTTTGGTGAGTTGAGCTGAATTCTGGAGGATGAGTATCTTTAGTGAGCATCAGTAGTGTGCTAGAAAAGAAATTATAAACTGGGTACCTTTTGGGAAGAAATGGGAAAGAAAAAATGAGAGTATCTGAGCCATGAATTTATGTAATTATTTATATTATGGTTATATAGTAATAGTTATCCAAGAAGGAAGAGCTGTGTTACATGTCATGTCTATCAATAACCAACTTTCATTTCATGTGTACTAGAGATGAGGAAATGGAGTTCAATAAGACATGGCACTTTGTTCATGAACCTGATAATGCTAGTGATTTTAGTCTTACTAAATTCTTTAACTTTCATCAGATCAGATATTGCTTGTAAAGGTGGGTTGCATTCCAAGTTAGAAGATAATTTAGCTTCTGAACTTGCATAATAAAGTAGTAACCTACCTTCTGCTTATCAGATATTTAAAACTAGACTTGACCATATAATTTATCACCTAAACTAGTGTCATTTTGAGAGTGAAAGGAAGTTACTTACAATTATGCTGGGTAACAGGCATGAACCAAGAGAGAACCTACTTTACATATGGTCCACCTATAAACCCAGAGACTGTCCCTTAATCAATAATGTATGCTACCTAATTCAGGGCTGTTATCATGGAGAGAAACTCTAATGCAGGGGTACTCAACCCCTGAGCCATGGATTGGTACTGGTCTGTGGCCTGTTAGGAACCAGGCGGCATGGCAGGAGGTAAGCGGCTGGCAAGGGAGCAAAGCTCATCTGTATTTGCAGCTGTTCTCCAACCCTAGCATCACTGCCTCAGCTCCACCTCAGATCATCAGGCATTAGATTCTCATAGGAGCACTAGTCCGTGGTGTCAAAAAGTTTAGGGACTGTGGCGCTAATCTATCCACTTTCTGGAATGAGTGGCTAACAGATGTGGTATTATATGAAAGATTATAGAATACATGTTATTCATGCACTTTTTTAGGTACTGCCGGCTCATCATTTTCTAATGATCGGGAAGGATCAGAAGTTTCCATATATGAGGCATATTAGCTTAATTTCCTACACAGCTGTCATCTTTAAATTATGTTTTATTGTTCTGAGTCAGTATTAAATGTCAGTAGGAGAAAGAACTGTGCAGCCATGTGACTTTGCATCTGTGATTATGATAAAAAATGTTGAAAAATTTTCTCATTGTGTCATATAATGGTATGTAAAAGGGTCCATATGCTCTCTCCTAGAATGTTTGCTCTCTTGTTAAGAACAAATGAGCTTCTTTCTATCATTTAAAGATTTATATAGGCTTCTAATTTGTCCATTTGTGTCTGGCTCTAAGTGGTCAGTCACAAGAATCAATCCTTGAGGTGAAACATTTACATTCTACTAACTTCCATGTTTGGTTTTATCTCTTTTTTTGACGTGGCATTGTCTTTCTTCTAAATTGGTTAATTATCCAACATTTTATCTTTTAATATTTAATATTTTCTAATTACTGAATAAAGTTTTAGTAATTGGAAAATAATAAATTTTTGGCCTGGTGTTTATGGTTTGCATATCTGACCTCAAGCTCCTGGTTATTTGACTCCCTAATATTATCCCTTGTGCACTCTCTCCATGTGAACTATTTGCTCTTTCTAGTACATGTATCTTACTTTTTTGCCTTTTTGCCTATGGTCATGCTGTCACCACTGTTTAGGGATTGGAAGAGAGTTTGTTAATATGTGTAGTGGGGAGTAGAATTGAGAGTTTGTTGGGAGAAGAATAAAAAGATTGTCTAATTAGAATACTGTAACCCACTGGAAGAGAAATATTTGGAATTCATTGTACATGTTCTGGCCTGGTGCCATTATGCTTTCTTTTCTTTTTTCTTTTTTGTTACATAAACTAACTTATGTATTATAGGCTAGCAATATTTCAAATTGTGGAGCTTCTACTGGTCTTTTAACCCTTTCAGTCTTCTGATGGCAGACATTACTATGAAAGCAGAAGTGGTGTTGTAGGTTCAGGCACCACCAGCTACTGTGTTCATGCAGGAAACACAGTACCAGATCCCCACAGCTTTTCTCTTCATCTTGGTTTTGACACACAAGGAGCATGTACTTGGTGAGCTGGCTGATTTCAATTTTCTTCCCATTTTTCTGAGGGAGGCACCATAATTGGTCCCATATTTACCAACAATACCAATCTTCTTGGTGCTTTTAGCCATGTTACCGCCAATGAGGTTGAAACCCACAGAGCCTGTTAATGCTTTCAAATATGGGAATACTTGTCCTGGAAAATTGATATCTTGAGTAAGCAGAGGCTCATTTTTAATATATATTTTTTTGGGGTATGGAAAAAATGAGTGGCATGGAGATCATATAAATCATGTATTGGGCACTGGCTGCTAAAGCCATCTCCTTCTCTGGATGGTCATTCAAACCTCTTTGGCATTTGCTACCTGACCTCTACTCTCCAAAGTCAAAACTTAGGGCATATGCCCCCAAAAATAGAATTGAAAAATTTATCTCACGATTATAATCCTATAATCTTCTCAGGTGGGAAGGAAAGAATGGAAAATCCTTGGAGTCATTTCCATATATGACTATGCGTTCAGGGTCTAAATATTTTTGTAAAGTCATAAAAGAAAAATGTAGAAAGAAAACGTGATATATGGTGTAATATTCACAAATGATATTTTTTCCATTGCCCCTTATTTATTCTCTCTCTCTCTCTCTCTTTCTCTCTCTCTTTGTTGTCGTTGTTCATTACTTTTTAGGATGGGTATTCGGCCTGAGTTCAAGCACAATGCAGAGGAATGGTGGGAAAAGATTGTGGTTAGCTAGGTTATACTGAAATACAACAAAGAAATCGAATACCCACCTTGGCAGTGGCCCAGAGACCTTCCAGTGGATACTGGTTTGGTATAAGCACAAGTGACCCATGCACAGGGGCTTGAAATTGTGGTTAGACCTATTTACTTTTCAACACATGAGGAAGTTGGGAACAAAAGTCTGGATTGTCACTGAGAGGCAATTTTTAAGTTAATCAAGTGAGGGGATCCAATGGTCAGGAAGTGGTGGCAGCAGGGTCAGTTTTTCACTTTAGGCTTGCAAGCAGGGTTTCAGGTCATCCTAGTAATTTAACTGTTGTATGTTCTCAGAGAGAGTTGTTCCCCATCTCAGCATACCTGGTTGCAAAGCTGTAGAATGCAGGCCTCCTTATCTGTTTTTGTGTTGTACTGGTGGTAGAAAATATTTCAGAAAGGTATCTGTATAGTGACAATGGTAGTAGGCTGGAAATACAGATGTATTAATTATGATTACATCAGTTAGGGTAATGGTAAAATGTTAGGAAAAAGTTGTAAAACTGGGAATGTAAAAAAAAGGTGACAGTGTTCTATTCTATTACACTGAGAGACAAATCTTAATATAACCTTTTACTAGTTGGAAAATTCACTAGAGAAAGAGGTGTGTCTCACTCAGCTTTGAGCCAACAGTGCCTAGAACACTGAGGGTATCACTTAACGCATACTCTTCTAATTCATCTCCTTGATCTTCGCTATGGTCTGAAAGTTTGTGTCCCTTACATCCTCACCCAAAATTCATATGCTAAAATTCTGACTCTTGAAGTGATATTCCTGGGAGGTGGGGACTTTGGGAGGTGGTTAGATCATGAGGGCAGAGCCTCATGAGTGGGACTGGTGCCTTTATAAAAGAGGCCCCACAGAGCTACCTTGTCCCTTTCACCATGTGAGGACATTGGATCTGCCAGTGCCTTGATCTTGGACTTCCCAGCATCTGGAACTGTGAGAAATAAATTTCTGTTGTTTATAAGCCACCCTGTCTACAGTATCTTGTTATAGCAGCCCTAATGAGCTAAGCGACCCTTAATTTTTTTTTTTTATGGAGGTGTGCCTGATAATATTTTTAAATATGATTGATATCTTAAAGGTCTCTGTGAGAAATATTCTGTAACCAACTCAGTAACTTATATTCCAAACTATTTTATTTTTAAAGGATTTTTTTTTTTTACATTCTAACCTAGATCCTACCTGCCATTATTTAAAACCTTTGTTTTGTTCTGTTCTTCATGAAATTGGAACATCATCTTATTCTGTATAAATGTTCTGCTTAAAAGTTAACAGTCTTACCTGGCCATAACTGTCCTCAAACAGTGAGAAGACAAGTCCACCATACAGAAAACAATCACAGAATCATATGAGATGGATCATGTGCCCAAATGAATGACATATGTGCGATACATTATAGAGAATCAATAATGAAAATTATTCACATGGCTATGTGGATCACTCCTTGGGCCAGAGTGTTATTGCTCAATTTGTTGCTGCTGTGCCTTTTGATATATGTATTTTTTCTTATAACTTTTTAATTTGAAAAATTTCAAACTTAAAAGCAACACTTCCTTTACAAAGGTCCACATTTGATTTTGCTTTCTCTCTCTTTGTTTCTCAACCCTTTTGTTTTTTATTATTACTCCCTGAGGGAGACATTTTAGACATTTATAAAAAATTACTTACCGTATGAAAATTTAAGAGTACAGATAAAGTGTGTATATATTTATAACCATTATTATATCTAAAGTTATTTGCTCTCCAAGAACCAATGTTTACCCTCTTATTTTTCTGTACCATTTGAGAATAAATTGGAAACATTGTGTACTTTTCTCCTAAATATTTCAGCATTTATTTTTTTAAGTACAAGGACCACCTTACATAATCAAATTAAAAATATCAAAATCTAGAAATTTAATGTGGACACAATAGTATAATCTAAAACACACAGTCTGTATTCAAATTTTATCAATTTCCCCATTAATACTATTTTGTAGCTAATTTGTCTCACCCAGCCTGGATTCTACTTAGAATTCTACATGGTATTTAGTCATTATGTCTCTTTAGTGAGTCTTATTCAGGAAAGTTTTCTCAGTCATTCTTGACTTTGACATTTTTAAAGAGTACAAGCTAGAATTTGTAGAAGGCCCCTCAATTTGGGTTTTCTGATGTTTTGTCTGGATTAGATTCAGGTTTTACATTTTTGACCTGAATGCCATTAAAGTGATGTTATGTCTTTCTCTGTACAACACATCAGGAGGCACATGATATCAGTGTGTCCTAGTACTAGTGATGATAACTTTGAGCATGTTTTTAAGGTAGTGCATGCCAGTTTCTCTGCCATAAAGTTACCATTTTTTTCTCTCGTACTTAGCAAGTAATTTGTGGGGAAATATCTTGATATTATGTAAAAATCCTGTTTTTCATAAAACTTTCACCCATTTAGTTTTAGCATCCATTAATAATTTTTTAAACCCTGTCATCTGCTTCTATAGTTTTTACTTGGAATTTTGTTAGGAAGAGATTTTTCTTCATCTTCATTTATCTATTTTATTTATTTATGTCAATATGGACTCACGAATTCTAATTTTATTCATTTAGTTATAATCTATGACTATTTATTTTAGTGCTCAAATTGTGCCAAATTTTGCCCATGGGACCCCCACCAAGCTGGCTTGTGTGTTCTCTGACCCTTGATTTTGAATAATAACCATCTTTTTCAGTACCTGAGATAGCTAGCTCTTCAACTTATGTCCTTCTTTGTTGAATTCCACCATGGTAAGAGACAAGATAAATGAAACATTGAATCCATAATTGGTAGATTAGACTCTGTCATTGGTAGATAAGTGACTTTCCACATTTGAGCCTCAGTTCACTCATTTGTAATGTGTAGCTAGTAATAGTGTCATTATTTAACTGGGTTGTTGTGATCAAATTAAATATTGCATAAGAAATGCTAGAAAAACCACAAAACTTCAGTTGTATACAAGATTTATTAGTATTAAATTTTTGCTTTTATGATTATAATGACATAAGTCTTATTTTACCAGTAAAATACTTTGGATGAAGCAATAGGCAATGACCTAGAAACAAGAATACTTTTGATAAGTACTGAAGATCTGGATGTCATAATGAAGTTTTTTAGAACAGTTCCATTTTCCAGAGGACTTCAAATACACTATTTTCATTCCTTTGATAAAATCCCAAATCACGAGGTGTGGGATTGTCTTTGTAAAATATTATTATTGCCTTAGTAAATCCCTGCCTTTCATTTAAACATTGGCACCTTTTTGATGTACATAGTTCACTAGAAAGGCATTTGCTCACGTGTTAGATCAGTCTCATTTCTCCTGTAGTGTCTGGAAAGCCTGAGAGACTGAAGTGCAGATCAGGCTGCCTGGAAAAGTCTCGTCCACTGAGAACAGAACTTTCTTCATTGGTTCTTTTTTGTTTGTTCTCTGTGTGGTCCTTACTCTGCAGTCTCAGAAAACCCCCTGGAAGTTTTGCAGTTCTGGGGAAGAGGCATTTCTTCCCCAGAAGAAATTAAGCTTTTAATGGAAGTTAAGCTTTTTCTTGAAGAGTCTTGGGCTAATTTGTTATCCAGTGAATAAAACTGTCCTTCACTTGGGTGCAAACATTCACACAATTACCAGGGAAAAGAGAATTAATTTGACAAGTGGTATATTATATACAGAAATCTTCGCCTATTTTGGGGGTGGTCCTAGTAGGACTGTGAATTTGTTTCAGCTCACCTCAGTTGAACTTTGAGTTCTGGCAAAACCTAATAACCCAAAAGCAAATGCCCCTTGATTCTGCCTGGGCTTGTTGGCTATCAGGTCAACATCTTGCCAGATCTCTAGGTTCTGAGCTCAAGTTGGAGAGGTTTGAGTGGTATTTAGGTCAGGTCCTTCATTTTCATAGTTTTCCTAAGCCCAGTAATGACTCCTCAAACACTTTGAAACTGTATGTTAGAGAAGTATAAATTAGAAAAACCCCAATAATAATTTGAGGCTCTTCAATTTATCTACCCCTCACCAATGCCATATGCTAGTTTACCTGGTAGAGGGGCAATGGTAATGAGGCCACGACAGTATTGGTGTTTCTCAGTCTTAATAATCATATTAAATGAGCATTAACTATCTATGTAGGCCTGTCAAGGATACAAGAAATTTCAGACATAGCCCTATGCCTCAAGGAGTTTTTAGTCTAGTCTCTTACTTTCCCACAGCTTCACTTTGAATACACTTAACTTAGATAATTTTTGTCATTTGAACTTTTGAATACATAGAATAAGTCCCTAAGGGTGGGAAGTTCTCTGCTACCATCTTGTGCAT
Organism: Cynopterus sphinx; assembly: GCA_030015415.1. NCBI lineage: Eukaryota > Metazoa > Chordata > Mammalia > Chiroptera > Pteropodidae > Cynopterus > Cynopterus sphinx. The sequence goes on along the minus strand of CM057384.1, from coordinate 85,747,413 downwards.
GCTTTAAGAAAACACTTCTAATCTTTTTTCCATGTACTCGTTGTTATTCAGGATTGAGACTCTGTGAGAAACAGTTTATGGCAAATTGGAGAAGCCTTGAACTTCCGAATTCATTTCTCTCTCCACTAGTAAAATGTGGCTATGGTAGATTGAAAACAATAGCCACAACATTTTGCAGCTCCTCCCATCATAACTGGAGTTATTTCCCCGCCCTTGGAATTTGTGTTGGCTGAATGACTTGCAGTGTTTTGAGTGATTTGCAAAAGGGGACTGTGGCAGTGTGATATAAAGAGACTTCTAAAGAACTTGCATATTAGACCTCACTCTCTTACTGCTATTGGAACCCTGTAACTGCCACCATGTGAACAAGCTTGGGCTGGCCTGCTGAACAGGATAGATATGTGGCATAGTGACCCCATATCACCCATTCAGCCAAACTCTAGAAACAGAGACACCTACCTGACTGGTAGCTGACAGCAAAGGCATGAGTTAGTAGAGCTGAGACTAGCTACACAACCACTCAGTTGATCTCAGCCTGAATTGCCATCTGATAAGAATGCTAGATCAATGATTGTTGCTTTAAGCTACTATTTTTAAAAAACTTTTATTTTGATTTACAAAAGCTGAAAATAGAATAAAGTCTGGTGTATGCTTCACCCAGCTTTTCTTAATGATGGCATCTTCTATGGCTATAGGACTTTTCTTCTAAGACTAAAATTAGTCTAGAAATTTAAAACTAAAATTTAGATTTAATGTGTATGTTAAAATTTGCCTTTAGATTTCTCTTAGATGGCAAAATGAGCACATACATAATCTCCTTGGCTCTTAACAGAGAACAATGATTTAAAAATGCAGGCTGAGCCTGGGTGGAGCTATCCTCATGTCCTGGCTATAACTGATTAAGGGACACTTGATTGGTACTCAAAAGTACTAGCACTAGCGATAAATTATATTTTTCCTTGACATGTTGATATTGCTGCTCTCATCCTATTCATTTCTTATTTTTAAAAAAAGAAAATGAAAACTTATGTTTGTTTATTTGTTTTGGTAAACACAGCCACACTCAAAAACAAGAAAATAAGATCCAATGAACTGGAGCTAACAGAAACCTTAACGGGAACAAAAGCTAAAGGCAATTGGTTCATAGGAAACAGATACTATATAGAAACAATAATGAAAGTTCAGCTCCAAAGGTCACTTGGTAACAAAGGCATTGCTCATTCCTCAAAAGGCAAAACACCTGAACTGGGCTCCCCAGATCAATGTTTATAGCTTCTGATGATCAGTAGACATGAAAAATTCCACTAAACTGCCCATCATTGGATCCTGATTCCTGTGGTTCTGGGGTGGAGAAGAGCCATCGGGGTGAGAATAGAAGCCAGACTCTGCTACATTTAGTCATAGCCCTTAACATGGTGTTACCAGTGGTGGCTGGAAAAAAGATAACTATCTTGGCTTGGTGATACACACCTGAATTGCTAGGTTAAGAGAACCCACCCTAAAACCACCTGACAGGGAGGGGAGCCTCCTAGAAAAAAAACTTCCAGGTAAGATAAGCTTTCAAACAAAATTACAAAATATATAAGGAAATTTTCTGTTGTGAGGATGGTCAGCAGACCTAAGAATATATAGACTTCATAGATAGAGAAATAGAACTCTATTGAACCTATAGATTCAACACACGAAGAATTAGAAATAATGGTGTAATATAAAAATAAGGAAAATCATTAAAGAGGAAATGAGAACAAGAGATTATTAATCAAGGACAGGCAGGTATTAAAAAGATTCACCTAAAAACTTTGGAAATGGAAAATGTACTTACTGAAAAAAAAAAAAAGATAGCTGATAGATAAACTGTAGACTAGCCATCTGGGCCAAGACTAGAGTGAGGCAAAGGAGGCACCCAGGGTGCAAATTTCAAGAGGCAACTACTGTCAGGTACAGACCTTGAGCTTGCACAGCTTGAGAGTGAATGCCTCCTGAAACTGCACTCTGAGCATCATGCTCGCATTACCCTTGTCCCGACTCTAGTGCATATGGCCAAAGAGAAAATTATGAGTAAGAAGATAAAACTGAAGGACTAATCTAGAAAACAGATAAAGAGTTTTAAAATACAAAAAGAGAAGCTGAGACACATGGAGAATAGCTCCAAAAGTATCTCTTAAGAGTGCCAGAAGGATAGAATAAAACAATAGAGAAGAAATATTTAGAGATAACCTGAATATTTATCAGAATTAAGATATTAATCCTTCAATTGAAATAGTTTGTTTTTATGAGATCTTAAATGATTCATTATAAATTACTAAAAATATGAGTCCCACAAATTACTGATTGTCCCCTGACCCAGGCCAGTTTAATTGAGTTGAAAAAATTCAATTTAATTTCCAGGCATTGGTACATTAAAAAGGATTGTGGATGGCACAGATGGATTACGTCCTGCATTTTAATTATCTGACCAGTAAACATTTCTTAATCAAGTTTCCAGAATTCCATTGCTTTGAGCAGCAGTGGCTTAACAGGGACTTGATTGTCTCATCACTCAGTGGAGTTTGGGGGAAAGACTTTTGTATGCAGCTAGTAAGGAGTTAGGCTTGTTTGGGAACCACTCTATCTATCAGTCTTTTTTCCTCGCTACTGCATATGAAATGTTTTCAGCCCCCTGTGCTTCTGTTTTTCTGCTTCCTCTGGCAAGGGAGATGTATTTTGCTTAACAGACTGCAACATTATAGCACAAACCCTTCAGTAGAGATAGCGCTGTTTTAATCCTTAAAGCTGTTTGCTTTCCTTTGCTCCTTATCACAATTAAATATGTAGCTACTGGCAGGAAGATGACCATTTTGGCCCAGGTGATAAACAGTTAAAGAAAGAGATGGGTCATTGCTAATTTTATGCTCAGTTTAGCCCTTATGCCAATTCAGGACTAGTGATGGGTGCAAAATTTATGTCCCCTTTTTAATAGGGTTCTTTACACATGATTGGTAAACAAAGTTTCAAGTTTTGAAGAGCTTTGGGGCAGGTGGAAATCCTTAGCATATAGGAGAGGGAGAATATTGGATGAATAATTTGAATCAGACTTGCAAGGCTCTTTGTTTTTTTTCAGGTAATTAAAATATTCTGGGTTTGGAGGAGAAATAATGCTTTGGGAATTACTCATTTTAAATTAGAGGTTTGGCATCTCTTTTTAGAAGTGAGTAATTAATTTCTTTTATAGTGTCTGTGCACAAATAACACAACAAGAAAATAGCACAGAGCCTGCAATTGAAATATGCCTGGGAAGAACTGAAAAATGTCACTTGCAAATTGGGGCTTAGCAGATGCTAAGTCGAAAGTCTTACATGGAAAACATAGAATTTAAATTAGAACACTGAAAGCTTCAAGCAAAGCGCGCGCACGCGTGGGTGTGTATGTGTGCGTGTGCACATGTAGGTGAGCATTGTGTGTGTATGTGTTTGCATGAAAAAAAGACAGAGACAGAGAGATACAGAGATATAGAGGGTGAGAACATAGAGGCAAAGAGTTAAGGGGACCAAAAAGAACAAGGAGACAAAGACAAAAACAGATGACTTAAGAGTTTGATGAAAAATCAGGAAACAAATAGAAAATTTGCCTGCTCCTGATCAAAGCACGAATATAAGACATAAAATAAAGATTATTTATTATGTGTTAGAAATATTGTAGAATGTAAAAAAATACACAATAGCATGAACCATTTCTAAGCAGGAATGGAATACGGAAACAAGTAGGTTGGTTGTAGTTGTGTAATATGGAAGTGCAGGATTAAAGTGCAGCACATTTCAGAGTTAGTAAGATTAACTAACTTTCCCAGTTGGATCTCAAGAACTTGCTCATGTGGTCTGGGGTCCTCTTTATTCAGGGCTTCAGTGAGTTTTATCCTGATGGCAGCGGTGTGGTCTAAGGAGCCTTAAAATAACCTAGAGATAAACATCTATCTAACGTTCATCTTCCTAACTCATGCCATCTCAAATAGAAAATACATTGTAGATTGTATGCTCATTAGGAATACACTCATTCTGGACTCAGTTAATACAATAATCTTTATATTAGGATCTAACTTTTACATTTCACAAATTGCTTTCTCATACAGCATCTGATTACATCTTAAAAACAGGCCCATGTTGAGATCTATTATTGTTTTGCAGGCAAAGAAACTGCAGCACAGGAATGTTGAAATACTTGCCCAAGGCACAGGGCTAGGAAATGGCCTTGAATTCAAGTTTAATATTTTTCTACTGTGCCATGTGTCTGATTGCCTGCCATATGAAATGTTTTTTATATTCTGCATTTTGTTCAATTTTTCATTACAACTATGTTAACAAAACAATGCTATAGTCCAGGTTTATAGAAAAATACCATTTCTAATTTCTCTGTTGGAAAATAATGAAGCTCCATAATAAACATGTGCGCTTTTTTTTTTCAGTCACAACTTTTATAGAGGGCCATGAGATTTGGTGGTCTTATGTGTTAAAAATCATTGCTGCATTAATCATGTCAACGTAATAGATTTTAGGAAGGCTTTTCTGAGCTCCATTTAAGATAATTTCTTGTTAGTATTGAATAAAGTAGTTTAACTTTCTGTCAAACTCCATCCAACCAGGGGCAGAATGACCAGTTCTCTGGCCAAACACAGAGTGAGGACGAGGGCTTTGCCTTGTCTCTGGCTTATTGCTGCAGTTGGAGAGAATGTGACCCAGAATGTAATATGGGAAGAGGGCACCACATGTTTCCACCTCAAGGAAGTTAGTTTGGGAAATAAGAAGAACCTCATTTCATTTGAATCTTTCAGTACCATAACCTCAAAATTTCCATTTGAGACCCAGAATTAGACTCAGAAACAGAGGTTTTGAGAGTCAAAAGGAATATAAGGGAGACAGAGTCACTTTCAATTTTTGCCTACATTACACATCTTAAAGATGGAAATAATGGATGAAAGGCTGAGTAGATGATTAAAAATGATGTCGCCCTCTTGTTTGGCATTGCCAATTTCCCCTTATATTTACCCCATGGGTGGCTCTTTTACATTAATGAATATTAATGACAAATGAAATCAGATAACTGTTTATCTCTTTGATTCAGGCAGATATTCTTGAATAAATAGCTCTCAAAGAAACAATCTTAATGAATTTCCTAAGGATAAAGCTTTGGCAGAGCCATCATTAACTCTGGCGTTCAGGTCCCCTAAAAAACATTGTGCTTGCCACTGCATGCTTCTTAGAGGCAGGACTTCAGAAGGTTGGCAAATTCCATATTCTCTAGTGGGATGTATGAATGTTAAGGTGTCTCAGGCCTGACTTGCTAGAAAGCTGAATCAGGATGAATAAGTTGATGCTTTTCAAATTCAATAAACATTAATTTAATCTCAGTTATTTCCCTAGGTCTCTGCTAGGTGATTTGACATTTGATTATCTTATAGGTGTTTAAAATAGTGTTATTGCCTCTATTTCACAGAGTGAGGATAAGGAGGCTCAGAGATGCACCTTTGTGATAGCTTACAGGTGACAGTAGCAGGATTCCTTTGGACATGAAGGCCCCACACTCTCTGTTACACCCCTATGGGCACACCAGTCAGGGGACTCCACATGATCTGTGACCAAAGGAGCTATGAGTTCCTAGAGAACCTTTGCATCTTCCAAAATTATTTTTCTAGAAGGCTGGGGAAGAAGTATTTCTAGCACTTGAACATCATGGCATTGATTTTATAAACAGCAGGCTTCTAAAATGAGGCCTGTGAGAGAGGTTTCTTATTGGGTGGGAGGAGAAATTGAAATCATTACAAAATATGATATAAAATGTTCTCCAAGGAACGCTTCCAGGGGAAAAATGGAATTGGTAGCTTATCTGACTTACCCCAGTAGAAACCTGAGTTGAGAGCCATTTTACAGAGCTGTTTTCAGGTGTGGAAGGTCTTAATATGTGATTTAAATAGCCAAAATAGGGGGGAAAGGGACTTAACTCTGGGGGAAAAAAGGTCAAGAAACAAAAAAGCAATCAACATGCTCATTGGCTCAGCAATAAAAGTAATTTACATAGTCACAGTAATAACTGGTAAAACTCTACTTAGGAAGATGGGTGTGGTAATGGAGATGAGGAGGTGATGTGAATGTTTCATCTGAAGTCCCTGGACTGTGAGTACAATTACTGAGTAAAATGTCAGCCCCAGATAGTGAACAGCCTAGTCTCTAGATGACTCAGGAGATTGATTGTCTTTTGTTTTCTAGCACTTGAGGCCCTTCGATTCATAGAAAAGAACTTATAATTTTAAAGCTATATTCTAAAACTAGAAAAATGTCTGTAATGTAATTTCTTCCCAACTTCAATTTTAGAAAACTATCCAAAGAGATTTTAGTATAACCTTTTTTTTTAAATAAAAGTATTAGATTTTTAACTTATTGATATAGATAATAAAACTCCATTTTTACAAATATGCTGGTCATGATTAATTTTCCGAGGTGGAAATTTGAATCAGGAAGTAATCAGCGTTGAGTTATGGAACAGGTTGCCTCTATGTAGGCAGGTCACTTCCTCTCCCTGAGTGTCAGTTTTCTCATCTGTGGAAAGGAACTGAGCTCAAAATCTTTACAGTTCCTTCTAGCACCACATATGTGGTGGCAGAAATGGAGATGCCCTTGTATCTTCAGGCCTGGCCTCCTAACATTAGTACTGATGGGGTCTCCTATTCCCCTGGGAATATATCCTTAGGCTCAGAGCTGGGCTTGCTTTCATGGGAGTACTCTCCAGCCCTAGCTGCTCCTAGCTGGATGAACACAGGAATTCTTTAGCAGGCCTCTGAGGACAAGGGGGCCCAAAAATCTACAGCTGGGTTTCTATCTCAGACATGAGTGTTGTGTAAGGGGTGCTTGTGTCCCAAGAGGCTGACTTCCAGCAGTAGTTTTCTGGGGAATCAGCCTTTGTTTTTATCAGGCTACAGGCTAACAATATTCTTACATGTTCACACTTGGTCCTCCATCTGGACAAATGAGTAATCTGACTTGCAGAGAGTGTTTACAGAAGACAGCTAGTGAAAAGAGTCTCTTGGAGCCAGATATAAACATAAAATGGCAAAAGGCAAAGCTTTTCAGAATTCCATCATCAGGCCAGGGGCCAACTGATGCTCCTGGGAATGCTTCCGCCTAACAAACCAGGCGCCAGGTGCTTTCCCAGCCAAGCTCTTTAACTGCCTGCATCCCTCCCAGGGATTGAAGAAATAATGTGGTCAGTGGGTATCTATAGCCCATACTCTACTGAGCCCAACCCTCTAACCTCCTATCATTTGAATTCCATGGCTAACTTTAGTACTGCTACCAAACTGCTTAACCAGGGAGAAGGGCTCCTTCTGGTACTCTGGCCTAGGGGCTTAGAGAGCCAAGTCCCTCTCAGGTGTAGCATCACCTCGTTACTGATGCATAAAGTCTGGGGTTTTGGTTTGCAGGGTCATCTGCTGATGGTGGGAGAAGACAGGTGGGACCCTGAGTGACAGTGGATAGAACACTCCTACCTACTGTTCTGGGACAAGCTGTCTCAGCTAAAGACTTTGAAGTGAACCCTCTAATTCATTTTCCTTTCTATCTTTCACATTCATTCTCATCTCCCCCTCCTTATCTCTCTGTGCTTTGCCTAAGTAGGGCTAATTTCTGCCATGAAGTTCTCCTGGCATTTTCCCACAGTTATACCTTTGCTTTGGTAGTTTCTGTACCTCGAGTGCCTGTATTTCCTTTTTTAGCTATCAAATTCTCTAACTCCCTCCAAATATTAACTCTTCCAGGAGGTTTTTTACAAACCATCCTTTCCCCAGTTGGAAGACATGTCTCTTTACTCTGTGTGTTTCTGTGTAACCTTTAATTTCAGTGCTTCTGACTGTTTGAGCTTGTGTCAGGCAGCCTGCCTGATGTCTTGCCTCTTCTCTCCATTACCTACACTGGCTTCTAGCTGTCCTGCAAAATGACCACATTTAATTTCTACCTTTTGTGAAAGTTCTTTTACTTTACACATGTGGTTTCCCCTGCCTGGAATGCTCTACCCAACGCCATCCCATCACACCTTTTTGCTATGTAATAGCTACTCATCTTTCAAATGTCATCTTCAATATCACTTTATCACAGAAACCTTTTTGAACCCCCAGACTAGTTCATGTTCACCTTTTATGTGCTCTCATAGGACCCTGTATTTCCCTTCATAGCATTTATCACTATTTTGATGTATTATTAATTCTGTGCCTGTTTTCTTAATGACTAACCCTCCAGACAGGCTAGAATAAAAGCAAAGCTTTGTAAAGATAGTGCTATATTTTTCATGGTTTCTCTTGAATCCTTAGTTCCCAGTGTGGTGTTTAGCATGTAGTAAATGGTCAAAAAATGTTTTCTAAATTAACGAATTTATGAATTGTGTTTCTTCTACTTGAGTTTGAGCTCCCTCACAAGTGACCAACCTCTGCTTCCAGAGCCAGGGCTGGGGGTCTAGTTGGACGTGGGATTTGAAGGTGTGTGTGTGTATGGGGGGGAGTAAAATATATATAACATAAAAATTACCATTTTAAAATTTTTAAGTGTACAATTTGGTGGCATTAAATACATTTGCACTGTTTTGCAACCATCACTAGACCTGGGATTTTGTTGCCAGATGTGTGTTGAAGAAACTGCAAGCAGAGGAGAATTAGAGTGTGAGGTCAGAGAAAGCTTTGGGAATTAAAGAAGAAATGAAAAATGCAAACTGTCAGGTCTACAGAGGTAGGTGGTACATAAGAAAATTTTGATTTCTATGAAAGGGACTTGAAATGGAGTCAGAGGACAGGTGGGTTCCACAGAGACCCAGAGAGGCAAACGTGGTTATGAGAAGCGCTCTTTGGGCTTGTTGTAATTGAGTTCATGGGCAAGTGTTGAGATACTGAAGCAGCCAGGACACCAGGAACCCATGTTTATTCCTTCCTCTGTGTTTAGAATCTCCCACAGTATTGGCATGCAAAAAGGATGTAATGAAATTTTTATATTAAATTGAACTTGTGGTTAATGATAATGGCAGAGGATAGGTTGGATATTCATGATGTGGCTACTGCCTCCTTGGGCCATAGTGTAGGTTAAGTGTGTCTAGAATGATTAGTTGCCTCTAGCTTCCTTTTTCATTCACCTCAAAAACTTTAGCTGTAGTGTCCTTGAGGGACTGTTTTAGCTTCTTTATTTTTCAGGTAGTAATGATGCAGAGAAAATTGAAAGGGCATTGTGGACAAGAAATCAGGTTTGCCAAATGCCCAATTTTCACCCAAGGAGTGGGTCAACCAGGGAAGCAGGAAGCAAATAAATACTTGTGTCCTTTTGCTAACCTCTGGCACATCTGACAGTGTCTATGAACCTCTTTGCTCCTTTTCTACATCCACCCCGTCAAAACTGGTATTGCAGGAGTGGTGCTCAATGAAGGACCTCTTTTTTTTGTAGGCTTTCACAGGTTTTACTAACTGCCCTTAGACTGATATACTTGGACTCACTTGCCAACACCTTTCACTGACACTGGGAGCATAGAGTGTCAGTGAATGCTTCTTGGAGGAGGCAGGGAGGAGAATGGCCATCATTCTTTGGCAGCTCCCACTCTCTAGTTGGAAAAAGTGCCACCGCTGGATGCAGAGTCAATACTCTCTAAATGAGAGGGAAAGGGGGAACATTTCAGTCAATAGCACTGGAGATAAGCAGGTAAAGATGGGAACTCTCACAAATGTTAAAGGGCTGTGGGTAAATGAGCCCCAGCAGTGCAGAAGAAGCAGTTGGCAACACAGTGAGAAATAGGGTTAAACAGACCAATTTTGGACAGAGGATGAAGGATCATGAAAGTTAAGTAAAGATATGAAGGTTTGAAGCAACCAGTTATAGAGAGGCATTGAAAGTTTTTGAGAATTCATTAAACAAATTTTCTTGGATGCTATTTTATTTCAGACACTAACAGAGGCTCTGGGAATATGATTGTAGATGAGCCTACCCTTAAAGTGTGTGCAGCCTAGAGAGAGAGGCTGTTAAGCACCAGGCAATTATAATGCAGTGCCTATATGAAAAGGATATATTAAACATAATCTAAAGATATAAACAGATTAGAAGGGGCAAATTGACAATCATGGAGGCCTGACATAAAGCTTTTGCAATAATTGGATATATAAGTTATTAATATCTTGAGTGTGTGGTGGTGGAAATAGGAAGAAATGGACAAAGAGAAAGTGTATTTTTAGGGAAGGATAGTACCTGCAACATAGTTTGGCACTAGTTTGTATTAATAAAATATTTGAAGGAATTAAATGTAGAACTTTGTGACTCTGGATTTCTAAGAAGATGGCAGAAAAAACCAGCTACATGTTTGACAATTGGGTGATAAAGAGAATGGAGATATTGATGACAGAACAAAGAAGTTGGGGAGAAGGGAAAGAAGAGGGTGATATTTTGCAAAGGAAGAGAAAGAGACTGCATTTAGCTTAAGAAGACATGTTACTTTTTAAATGATGTTGAAACATCCCATAGGAAATGTCCAGTTTGTAGTTAGAGAATAAAACAAGCAAGCAAAGAAACAAACCTTGGAAAGAGGCACTGGAGAAAGCATGTTGCAACAGCTTGGAGGTACTCATTTGGAGTCATTAGTCAAGTACTAATAATGAAATACGTCAGATTGAGTTCTCTGAGAAAGGAAAATAAAACTATAAAAAACAATTAAGCATTATAATTTGGAAATTACTCACTTTTCTTATAATGACTGAGGTCTGCATTTAGTCTTGCTGCTTGACCTTTTGGTCCCATGTCTGGGATAATCTCTTCCCTGGCTGCTCACCACATTCAGCCTTTCCCCCTATGTCTTCCAAGGTTGCCTACTCTACGCTGAGGCTGTAGCTCATAACCCAAGTTTATACGCAAGTAGCTAAATATCACCTGGTGTTTTCCAGCCTCTTCTTCCTACTTTGCCAAATTTAGCCCATTTCTTTTTTGATTCTTTATTGTCATTGGAAGATTCATGAATGCCTATCACAAATGAGGTGACAATCTAATTTGGAAGCTTACCTAATCTAAACAAATCAGCATTCCAGAATGAAAACAAAGGAAATCATCGTGGAAACTAAGAACTGTTATGTTTTAGATTTTCTGAGAGAAAAAAAAGGGTATAATATACATATTTTTATTAGTTGTGGATTTTTTGGTAAATTTTCCAGCCATTAACAGTGAGTAAAGTAACCTAAACTGTAATAGCAAGTCTTATTTGGCAATTTTATTTATAGAAAATTAGTTTTTGAGTAATATATGTTTATGAACCCAAGTTCAAAATTCATAGGAGAGTATATGGTAAAATGAAATATTCTCATACCCTATCCCCCAATTTCCCAGTTCCCTGCATGATGCCTACCATCCTACCACCTACTTATATAATTTTTACAGAGACGGTCAGCATAAGCACACATATATACAAACACACATTTCCTTCAAATAGTATTATAATATGTAACAATCTGTATTGTTTTTGTCACTTACTAGTCTCTTAGCGGCTATCTACTATAAATTTAGAGTGCTGCATTATTATTTTTAATATGTACTTATTAATTTATTAAAAATTATTTGTGTTTTTTCCAATTTTGGTTATTAAAATACTGTTACAATTAATATTTTTATACTTATTAAGATACCCAGGGAAAATTAAAACAATGCACTATGCAAGTATAACCACAAGATAATTTCTTTAAAGTATATGTCCAGGTCCAGGGGGCATTGAAAATTTTCATGGATATTGCTAAATTATTCTCCGTTTATACTAAATTTCTTGCTCTCCATTTTTAATCCATTGTTTTTCATTGGTATGAAAATGTCTATTCCTTTGCATCATTGGCCAATTTTACAACACAGAAGCTTAACAACAAAGTTTCTATATAAAATCAACTTACTAAAAACTGATGTTGACAAATTAACCTAATATTTTGATTTTAAAAATATTGAACATTTGATCTAAGGCTAGAATTAGCCTCAGGTATAAGTAAATGGAATATATCACTTTCCACAGCATAATCTGAAAAGCTCTCAAGGCCTACTGGTGTATTTTTTCTTAATATCTGCTATGGACTAAATGTTTGCATATATTTTTCTTACTGTACAAAATATCCTAAAAAGTTGAAAGTGAAAAATTTGTAAATTGTAGTAAAAAGTGATGTATCAGTGTTGCTTATTTTTGTGAGCAAGGAATATAGTAAATTCCCTCACCAAGAAATTTTTTTCAAAGAAAAATAACACTTGCTGTTTTATCTGTAGTATAAACCTGAATTATGTTTGCTTACATGAAGTATACTGGCTAGTCTTTCTTTTATGCATTTTTTTCTAATGTCATCAATATAGTTTTTAGAAAATAGTGGGTTCTTAGTAAACAATATTGTCTGATTCCCTTGATTATTTTATGGTCAATTCTCTATTCATGTGCCTAATTCTTAATTCTGTGTTTCTACATCTAATGGGCTTTTGGGTCTATATAGTGCATTACTAAAAATTTGTTAATCAATTTAATATGCTGGTTAGGAAAATATTATATCGAATGATCAGAAAAAAACCCCTACCATTTGTCACACACAAAAAGGATTCAGTAATTGATAAATTCTGTTGGCTCTCAGAAGACTGATGCATATCATTTATGCCAATGTCTTGTTTTGTTTTCATTTTCAGAATAGATTCAGATTTTACCATTTGTTTTTATGACATCTTGATATGCTATGTGTACCACACCATGAGATGAGAATGAATATCATTATGAATATTTCACATTTATGTTTAAATAACAAATTTTGGTTTTCTGCAAATTTCTTTATACTTTAGTGTTATGATAACATAGTGACATTAGAATTCTTACTAACAAGAGTTTTCTTATTAATGGGGAGGAAGGATAATGGAAATTGAAAACAAATGTTGCTTAGGCATTTCAGAGCATTGTAGAATTACCACTTGGTTGCATGCTGAATTATTGGACAATTTTATTCAAGAGTCAGAGATTCTTCACATTAAGAAGAAAAAAATTAGGATAGCTGTGTGTGAGAAGCAATTTGTTATAGTCCAAAATATACTGAAATGCCACAATCATCCTAACAATCTATCTTGCCTGAGCCACTGTTTTTAGTTCAGTGAAATCCTGTTATTGAAAAAAGAGGCAATGAAAGTCCTGAAATTTAGCAAGAGGTTTAACCAAAGCCCCTTGCGATCAGGGGAAAAGCTGGACAATACAAGGCAGTTCAGAAAAGCGAGTCAGCTGTAGAGTCTTGTCCCTTCACATTGTGACCTTTGATAATAGACTCGACCATGCGTCCTCAAGAAAAAATTCAGATTTATTTTTTGTCACCAGTATCTCCACCTCTGGTACCATCCTTTATTCCTTCAACAGTGAACTGGAAGAGATTTTATTTGCATAGACCTCACTAGGGTGATTGCATTCTGGCTACTCTCCAATTATTTACTAAACGCTGTGTTTTAAAGCAAACATTGTCACACCTTTTCTGTAAAGGACCAGAGAGTAAATATTTTAGGTTTGTGGTCCATATGATCTGTATTGAAACTATTCAGCTGCAAATGCAGAAGACATTCAACTTTGAAAGAGAGTGAACTGAATTTGACCATGGGCTGTAGTTTGTCAATTCTTGTTTTAGATGGTGGTAACTTTCCAGGCATTCATTACTAATTTATTAATAAAATCAACAAATGTTTATTGGTCACTTATTCATTGTCAGGTACTGTGAATAACTGTGTTTTAAACTTTGCTTTAACAGACAAGAACCATCAAAGCATGCTTATCAGGCACATTAACAATGACAAAACTATCTGAAAGAATGTCCATATGTCCATAAAAACTGAGAATTGGCCTGCATTTATACCAAAATTGGTTCTTTCACTCTAAGCATAAAGTAATTCTATATGTAGTCAGAACACCATTAGTCTACATTGAAGGTCTACTTGAATATAGTAATGCAGGATTAAATATTGTGTGTATCTCCCATAAGTCAAGGGCAAGTATACTCATCAAAAGAGGTAATAGGTAGAGCAATGCTATATAATAATATTTGTAATAAAATACAGTATTAGATTTTAGGTCTATTCACACATTAATATTAAGGATAAAACATACTATGTATGTGAAGCTTATAAAACAGAGCTGGTAGACTTAATACTAAGTCAGGATTTTGTCCTTGAAGTTTTTATTAACCACCTTACCCTCTTATTCAACATGTTCTCCTCTCAAAAATAAGGTGTGTGTGGGGAAAGAAAAGGGGAGGAAAATCTATTTCTGGCTAAAATGGAGAGGGTTGAATCATAGACTTTCCAGAGTAGAAAGGTATAACACTTGTCAACTTTATCCTGAGTACAACAAAACTTGATATCAAAACTTGGCTAGGATACTATAAGAAAAAATTTTACAGGCTAACTTCTTTCAAGGTTATGGGTATTAAAATGATAAATAAAATGTTAACAAAATGAATCCAATGGCATATAAAACTAATGTTGTATCATGAACAACTTGAATATTTTAGGAATGTGAAGTTGGCTTAACACTTGAAAATTGAGTAAAGGAGAAAAACCATATTATATCCATGGACAGAGAAAATATCTGATAAAATTCAACAACCATTAATGATTAAGATAAAAAATACTCAGCATTTAAAAACATAAACAATATTATTATTAATTGTGAAATATTAGAAAGTATCCCTCCTGGCATAGAGAATGAAACAATGACATCCATTATCATCATTTCGATTTAACATTGTACGAGGCATCACCAGTGCAATAAACTAAAAAAAAAAAAGTATATATATTGAAAAAGAAGCAAATAACTGTTGTTATTTGTGTATAGAGAGGATTTAAAGATCTGCAGGTAAACTATTAATATTAATATTAAAATCAGTGACTTTAGCAAAAACACTGAAGCAAGGTCAGTATGAAAAATTTGTTCCATTTCTATATGTCTGTAACAAATAACTGGAATTTGAAATGTAAAAAAAAAAAAAACAAGAGTATCAAAACTAGTAAATTCCTAGGAATGAATATAATAAAATAAATGTAAAACCTCTAACCAGAATACTAAAAACCTTACTGAGATAAATTTTAAAAGGCCTAAGTAAATGGAGGGAAATACTTAGTTCATGGATGAAAGACTAAATAATATATTAGTTTCTCAGAGGTGAGAGAAAGAAGTAAATATTTTTTAAAAATTGGCAAGTATGGGGAAAGATGTTACATGCTTCATGTTTACAATTTGAATAGCCCCAGATCAGTTTAAGATTTGTAGAGCGCTCACTAAATGTGAGGCACTTGAAATTTAGAGGTGAATAAGTTATAGTCCATACACTTGAGAACCTCAAGAAGTATATGCATGTGTGAACAGGGAGGGTGGCTGTTTAACAAATTCAATTCTACAATATAGTGTGTTTAATGAAGCAAAATAGAATGTGTACAGTGCTATGGAAGCACAATGAGATAGTGCTACGTTTTACCCGTAGCTGAAAGGGTCCAGGGGAATGATAAGATAATGGCATTTGTTCTGGTCTTTAATAGATGAATCAGAATTTTCCAAGTAGAGAGCATGTGTGCATATGTGTATTTATATGCATATGTAGGGGTTTGACTCAGAAAGAAGGGTGTGGGAATACCAGGCAGAGGGATTTGCATGAAAAACAGCACAGGGAAGGGAAAATTTTTAGCTTGTTCAGGCATTGTACCTGTGTTACTAAGACATAAGTCTGGCAATATTATAATCTCTTCAGATAAGATTAGAAAGATGGGCTAGAATCCATTATGAAGGGAATCCAGCCCTGTTAATGACCTTTTCTATCCACTTTCAAACTGGAGCATGCATAAGAATTACACTAATATGTGTTAAACATGCAGATTCCAAGGCCCTACCTCCAGAAATTTTGATTTGGTATATACAGAAGCTCAAATGGACTTAAATGGCTTGTGAACAGCAGTGTGAGAACTATTTTTGTAGGCAGCTTTCCAAGTAGATACTTTACCAATACCTCTAGCACAGGTGTGGATAATTAATTGGGGGTAGGAGACATTATTGAAAAGAAGGAAAATGAGGAAATTATTTCAATATCTCAAGTGAGAGATGACTTGAAGGAATCATCTCTCTTGTAATTCACGTTTTTGTGGGTCTGGTGACCCCTTTAGTCTTGGATGCCCTGACTGGGAAGCTAATCCTTCTGATGTTTTGTAGCATCCTCTGGCCAGCATGGTGCCCTATCCTTCCACAGCTGGTACTTTTGAACAAATGAGAGATATGGCCTACCCACCTACAAACTTTGGGGGGCATGTGTAGTTTATTTTCTGGGATTCTCCACCTCCTCCTCTTTTCTCTTTTCCCATATTAGATTTGGTGACACCACCTTCCAGGCGACAATGCCCCCATGTGTCCTGACTCTTGCCAGGCTTAATCCAGTTTGTCCTGGCCTGTTCTGCACTGTTGAGTCTCTCTCCACTCCCTCTCCCCGCTCTTCACTCCTACTGCACCTCTCTCTTCAAAAGCTTTTCTGCTGTGTTCTCCCCCAGTGAAACTGGTCAACCACTGAGTGCTTTCAGGGCACGCTTACATCAATTGCCTCCTCTTGGGCAGCACGTTAAGATGCAATAATGAAAGAACACATAAAGCTGAAGGCTAAAATTCCTGGCACATAAGTATTCAAAGACTAGTTGAAGAATTGACTATATAAATGAATAAATGAATTTGAGGGCAGGCAAGCCTTTGGGCAAGTTGAATATTCTTCCAGGAAACCAGCAGAAAGTCTGCTCCAAAGGTAGTGAGTGAGAGGATTAATTTCAGTAGTGAGGTTATAGGTGCTCCCCAGCTCAAGGGAGCAGAAACAGCTCCTATTAGCAAGGTAAATCAGAGACTAGGGCAGAGAGCGTTCATTGCAGACCGCTGCCTTGACATACAAACACACTCGACTTCTGGAATTGACAATGTATATTTGAGGCTGAACATCACTTCATTTATGGAGGTGTGCTGAGTTGGGTTTCAGATATTTCATAGGATTTTTAAATCCAACATTTGTCTTTTGGATTTAAAGATGAATCAGTGAAGATATAATTCAGAACAAAGATCTGCTTCTAAGAGAAAATATATACATAGCATCCCTAAGTAGGTGCTGGAGACGGAAGGGTTGTCATGCCGACTCTTGGCAAAGCAAGTGTGGCCTCAGTAAATGAATGAGCAGCTAGGGAAACCTATGTCGGATCTCAGCATCCACAGACCTGAGCTTTCACAGAAGGAGCTTGAAATCCCCAGTGGCCTCTGCTGTACATTCTCTGTGGCAAATCCAGGAAGGGGATTAAGTAAGAGTTTCTTCCTCTTCTCCCTGCTCCACAATTTAGACAATGATATGGTAAAACGATCATTTGAAATAAAAACCCCTTAATGAATGTTAAACTTTCTCTGTTTTGCTACAAATTATTTTAACATTCCTTGGAGCCTCTACCCCATCCTTATTTTAAGAACTTTCACATTTCAGTGTCAAAACAATTCCAAGAAGTAAGAACAGTTTGCCCACAGAGCCTGGCTCTAGGAAGCTAACCTGTTTTGCAGTCAGACTCCTGTGGTTGAGGTGTTTAGGGTCAGTTTTAATGCACTAAGACTTGCATCAGCATGGGGTTTGGTTTTCCATTTCAGAACGTATTTCTAGTTTCACAAAGATTTTAATGTTTCCCATCTTTGGTATTAGTTTGCTCTCCCTTAGCAAGTTATTTATCTTCTCTTGGTTCTTGTGATCCTGGGGATTTTTCTTGACTGATGTGATCCTCAATGTCTCCAACTGTAAAATTTAGACAATATTTCTAGCTTACTTGTCAACTTGCCTTGAGGATGCCATTAAATTTATGTTTAAAGCACTTAGCACAATACCTGGAACACATAAGTCAAGCAGTAAAGTTGGCTATCAACTTTGTCATTCCTTCCTCAAAGTGATGCTGAGCCAAATGCAATACTAAATATAGAAAATTAGTTCTCTTTCATGGAGAAAACATTTATATAAAGTTTTAATATGTGCCCTCAAAGCCCATGTCACATTGTATTATACTTAGTTGCATAAATGTGTACATGTATGCATGACTCTCTCCCCCATTAGGTTGTATTACTTCTAGGCAGGATGGAATCTTGTTAAGCTCCAAAGGCTTAGCACCCATCATGAGGCATCACATGTTCACATTTAATAACTGTTACTGGGTTAAAAACAAAAGTGTGGGCATTATAAAGGCCTCGACTTTAATCTTGTGCTGTTGATTCCTTGGCAAGTTAACTCTCTGAGTGTTGCTTCCCTCTTTGTAAAGTAGAAATGATAATGAGCATCTTGCTTTGAACATTAAGGAGGTGATGGATAGCCACATTTAGTTTGGCACTTGGTTCTTAGGATATGTGCTAAATAAATTATAGTTTGTAATGATTAAGAAAGAAGTTGAGAGTATAGTGCTTTTTTTTTTTTTTAAATAATTATGTGTTCTTCTCCCCACTGCATAACTACTTTATTTGCATTGATCTGAGGAACCCTGTCAGAGCCTTGTCTTATGGCAGGGAGCTCTTCCTTCCCAGGGTGAGAAAGTAGCGGGCTGAATAACATGCTACATGTATAGGATCTTAGGGGTCATTGGCATCAACCAGTGAAGTGTCTGACCAGCCTACTACTCTAGGCTGAGACATTTTCCAGGCAGTAACCGGTATGGTCTTTTCAAAATGTTAATCTGATAATGCCACTCCACTACTTTAAATCATTTAATGACATGCCATTGTTCTTGGGATGGAACTCTTCAAGGCCCCACATTGGTCCTTATATATCTTCCTCCTTCCTCTTAAATTACTCTTTCTTCTCTCTCTCCCTCCTCTAGCCATATCTGCTTTCTTCCAGTTCTCCCTGCCAGAGGACTTTTGCACATGTTGTTCCCTTTGTTTAGAATGCTCTTTTATTCCATCATTGACTTGTTAACTTCTATTCATTCTTTAGATCTTGGTCTAAACCTTGCTTCCTCAGAGAATCCTTCCCTGATCAATCTGAAATGGTCAGATTCTAATATTGCATGCTCTTCTTGTGTTGGATGCCTATCTTCATAATGTTCTTTACAGCCACAGTTTTATTTCTGATAATTTTTCACCCACCAGGAATCTTACATTTGTTTGTATGATTATTTGATTATAGTCTTAGTCCATTTGGCTGCTATGACAAAAGATCACAGACTGGGTTGCTTAAAAACAACAAATATTTATTGCCACAGTTCTGGAGGTTAGATGCCCAAAACTGGAGTGCCAGCATGGTCAGGTTCTAGTTGGGGCCCTCTCTCTGAACACTTCTCACTGTGGTCTCGCAGAATGGAAAGCACTAGGGAGCTCCATGTGATCTCTTTTATAAGAAAACTAATTCTGTCCCTGACAGCTTTACCCCCATGACCTAATCACCTCCCAAAGGCTCTGCCTATTAAACGTCACCTTTAGGGGTTAGTATTTCAATATGTGAATTTTTGGAGAATACAAATAATCAGACCACTGCACTATCTCCATTGCACTGTGGGATCCATGAGGTGAAAGACCTCTTTCTATTTTGCACATTATTGTATCAAATACTCATATTCAGCTGGCTCACCTCAGTATGGCCCTACCAGTTATTAAATTATTGAAGCAATTCTATGGCAGTAGGCAAATAACTTACCCTGAAGCCCCCGAGTGCCCCTTCTGCCACCCTAGTTGCCCCAGTCACTCACCTGAAAGCCTTAGACCTCCAAATCTAGCAACAAAATGAGTAAATTCTGGAACAGTGGAGGCTTCAAAACCCTGCTCCAGCACTCTGTCTGGTGCCCATGTCACGCCTGTGTCTTACTAATTCTTGACTATTTTGAATATTACTATGTATTGTAACTGCAGAGCAGCTACACAGCAAGTGCTCGGTTAAGGAGACATAAACATAGCTGCAGAGTGGGATTCAGCTTGCCCTACAGCTGTGACCTTGCTCCTTTATTCCAAAGGTTCCCAGGAGCATCCCCACCAGATGAGATTCTTCTGGCCATGAGCACCATCCCTAAAATGGCTAGATTTTGAGAAATAGGATTTAAAACCAGGAAATACTACAATTAGGAAATAAGAGGAGATAAAAAAATGACTCAAGGACACATTTAAATTCTTTCCTCCTTTAAACCTCCTAATGTTTGCTCCTTGATGGGTCAGTTGACAAGAATAAGGAGAAATGCCTCTCTACCAGCTGTACCTTAGGACAGCCCTTTTATTTCCCTATATTTAAAAATTAAATGTTGAAATAGTTTAACACATTTCTTTGCTTCTTGGGTCAGGAAACAGCAAACTCAGAGCCATAGCTGCTCAGAGGGTGTGGAGGAAAAGGCAAAATGCAGGGTAGTGGTAGGCCTGTGTTGGAAGAGTATGCTAATGATGAAGGTGAAAACAGAGGGCAGGGAAGAAATTCAGGCTGTATTTCAGAGGAATCTCTATTACACAGTCCCATGGAGGTAAAGTCCCTTTCCCTGATTCTTGCTAGCCTGTCAAAGCATTTGGGAATCCTACAGTGATAGGCTTTCATAAAGACAAGGGAATGGATGCCCCCAGCTCTGAGGGCTTTGCCTAGGTCAATGAGCATGGAAAGAAATGATTGGAAGACACAGGGATACAGATGCTTTCAAAAGTCCAATAGCATCCACACCAGGGAGTATGCCACAGGTTAAAACTTACTTGAAAATTTTAATTAATTAATTAATTGATTGATCGATTATTTGAAGTGAGGATAAAAATTTAATGTACAGATCTTGCTCTCAAGGACTTTTATTTTAAAGGGAAGAGAAATGCACAGAAATAAAAATATCAAATAGAACAGGGAAGAATCAAGTGTTTGAGGGGTTTAGAAAAAAGAGATCATTTTCTGTAGGGACAGATGATGTTCATGGGGAAGGGACCATCTGGGATTTGAGTGTGTGTAGCACTTGGATATAGTAAGAGACTGTTAAAAATGTTTATCAGAGGAGTGGTCTGATCAGAGCTGCAACAATAATATACTGTGGAGGCTTAGGGTGGGTAGTGAGGGCAATGTAGGGAAGGAGAGACAATTCTCCTGGTTGGGGTCAGAGGGATTTAAGGACTGGAAAGGTGATGGACATATGGAAAGTTGCCTCCTCACAGGCTTTGGAACGTGATTAGTCTTGCAAGGTAGTCATGGTGAAGGAGGCAGTTAAAAGTGGGAGTCTAAAGTTTAGGTGAAAGTCTGAACTGATAACAGAGCCACTTGTTTGACATGTTGAAGAAAGAAAAACTAGGTTACCAAGTAACATTAAGTTTTGGTTTGGTTTCTGTTGAGTTTAAGACGCCAACAGGTAGAGGATGAAGACATGAAATGGACAGGGAAAGACTGAAGCTGAAGGCAAAGGTCAGGACTGAGCTATAGATCTGGGGATGAAATATATGAAAATGAAAGGAAGCCACAGACAATGATGAGATTGCTCAAGGGTAGACTTTAGAGAGAAGCTGGTCAGTCAGAGGGTACTGACAGCAACCCCAAGTGAACTGGCATAGTGATACATAAATTCCCTGGGCACCCGCAGTTACTGACTTTGATGAAGCAATCCAGGTGAGGTGAGAGAGATATATCTGCTGAAAGGTGTAAAGGTTGACTTCTGGAATCTGGGCAGTGTTAGCTTTGCCAAGGACTTTCCTGGTTTCAACATGAAAAGTCCCACATCTTAGGAAACCTCTTCATTCCCAAGCAAACTGGGACAGTTGATCACCCTAAAAATGTCAAACCTTATTGATTACAACCCCTACCATAAATAACTTTTTTTTCACTTTCGTCTCCAAGGATCAGACCCTTTTTGCTGAGCTAAATGTGCATGAGAAAGGTACACTTGTATATAGGCTATACCCTGCAGCCCAGTCCTGTGTGCATAGAATGAGGTTTTACTCTAATGAGGCTGGTCAAATTTGCCCCATAAGGGCTGATGTTCATACCTGAAAGTAGCAAAATGACTCCAACTTTGATGAAAAATGGACAAACCAGTCTGGTTTTGACATTTGCAGCTATTAGCTTGATGATACTAGGCTCTGGGTGCATGTCACCTGCTTAATGAGATTAGGCTCTGGGTGCATGTCACCTCTTGAAATATGGGCCTTGTAATGGGTGAACAACAGAGGAGACAAGGGAAACATCAAAAAATGCCAAGCTTGATACGTTATTCAAAGTTCCAGCTTGAAAGAAAGCTGAAAATAGGTGGCTCCCAGTCCTAGCAGATGTGTTTAACCAAGTTCCCACCAAATTTAATGTAAGTAAGCTGTTGGCCCTCCTAATTCTTCCATGGGTGGCTGCTCTTAGGATAAGGTACACACTAGATGCTTCTGATATGTTTAGCTCCAAACTAGGCCATGTGGGAGAGCCAAAAGAAAAAAATATATATTGTAGAGCCTTGTTTCAAAGGAATCAAAATTCAGTGATGAGATAGAAGTGAATATACCTAAAACAACTAGAGAATAACATCAAAGAAAGTCTGAAAAAGTTTCATGTTGTGAGGCATTGAAGGAGTTGCTTGAGGAATTCAGAGGGATGTGTTGTGGACAGATAAAGAAGCCCTTGAGGGTTTTGTAGAGGAAGGGGTGTTTTGGCTGGGCCTTCAAAAAGAAAGAGGAAGCAGTATCCTGGCAGAGTCACAGCATCAATGAAGCTCAAGCCTCTTTCTGAGGTGGGACCCAGCTTTGCCTTTATCACTTTACTTTTGCTTTATCACCAATGACTGTTTAAAACATGATAGATCTGATGCTTGGCAGGAGAACAGAAGTTTCAACTTGCTTTTCTCCTTAGAGTCACTCCCAGATTGATGATGGCAACTCTAGTTCTGTTTCTTACTCAATTTCCACACTCTCAATCAGCTACATGCAATTGGGTAAATAGTAGGGTCATGAGTTTTCATATTATCTAAATATGATGAGAGCTTTCAATGTCTATCTCTATTTCTTTTTTCTCTCTTTCATGTATTTGCTGAGGCAGAGGAGTTGAAATAATTTCTCTTAAAATTGTTTGCTTTCTTACTTATAGTCACATGAGATATGATGCACTTTATTTTTCATTTAGTCAGTGTTTTATTATTTTCTCAAATTATACCTACAAAAAACATGGGATTCAGTTTGGCTCTATTTGGCTAATGTTTCTGTGTGATCTGATGTTTAGGGAGTGACTCTCTCAGGCCCTCAGCTAGGCCAACTGGACTTGAATTGAGTGCCATAAAGCTTGAGATTGATAGCCTGAAAGGCCAAAGTTAAGAGCTCTGAGTGACTCACTGTGATTTCCTTTTGGGGGCCCAGTTTTCAGCACTTTCTTGGTAAAGCAAACCTCTTTAGAACATGTCACAATCACAGTGTACTTAATTTTTTTGCAGAAAAGGGGAAATGCAATTGGATATGTAGCTTATTGGAGGACAGCTTGGAAGAAAGAAGCAGATATGCAAAGATTAGTGGCCAGAGCCTGCTTGGGTGTAAATGGAGATGATGATAGGTCTGTGAGGGAAAGTGATGGCGCAAGGCAGCACCCCTCTTCCAAGGCAATGGAAAGAGGCAAGTAGAAGACTCTGGGGGTACTCTGAACATAGTGATGAAACACCATTTACCCTTTGTGCATGTCTTGCACTGAACTTGCACAGTTGTGCGGATGGTACAGTTCCTCTCTGAAGGTTGATGTCCCAACTTTTGTGTTGATATAGTGTGGCTGACATGGAGAAATGTTACAAGTAAAGAACTTTGGGGTGTCTTGACTCAGGGGCTTTTTGAAAACCACTGTGGCCAATTTCCTTGCATTTGACATTGCGTGTGTATCCTGTCCTATTCATGCTCAGTGCCTGGGTTGTAATGAATGTCTGTTGATCAAATGAGTGACTGTGTCAGGCTTGCTAAAGAACTGTTTCTTGAAGGAAAGGGAGTGAATAACTGACTCGCCCTTGTCTTGGCAATCTTTATCATGAAAACTCTCAAACATAAAAGTCAGTTAAATCTTTCAGCCATTTTAGCTGCCCATCACCACCTCTCCCATAATCTGAGTCCCAGTCTTTAGAGTTAAGCATGGTTATGTGAGGATTACTTGAGATATCTCGAAACATGACAGAGATACAGGTCTTTGATATAAATGTTTTTACTGAGCCAGCTTTTTTAGCGAGTCCAGCTAATGTAGCTATAGGAACAAAAGATGGATTCGAGCTTTGCCTCCTGCATCTGACTTCTCCATTGCTGCCTGCCACGGGGAAAGGCATAAGTTCAACACCCTTTTTTACTGCAGGAGTCTTCCTGCTACCACATTATATTCCTGTCTAGAATTGCAGAGAAGAGACGTTGAGACTTGAAAAGTTGCATATGCTGACGTGTTCAGGGTTATGATATCGCTTTGTGGAAAGTCTTGTGCGGCTATAAAAGTTCATGAAAAAGCATGTTTTCATCACCTCAGGGAGACCAAGCCAAACATTTGGTAACTTTCTGCCTTAGTCTGTTTGAAGGCATTTTTATAAATGAAAGTTACATGCTTCACAGTCTCATCACTGCTAGACCAGGGTGGTAGGTTTTTTTTTAGTTTACACACACACACACACACACACACACACACACACACACACACAGGGGAACTGGGGGAAATCCTTGACAGATATTGTCAAAAGTCTCTTTATGCAAAAATAACTTATAAAAACAAACAAACAAACAAATATGTAGCCTCAAAACAGATATATAACCTTGACCAAGTTAGTTCTTACCTCGTCACTGAGAGCTTCCATTTAATTCTGGCTGGATTAAACTCATATTAGTGATGACATAGAGTGGATAGGAGTATGTAGCCTGGCTCATGTTAGGAGTCTTGTCTTCTGCAACAAAACCTGAACCAGGAAGAATTGAAAGTTCTGGATTGAAGTTTAATGACTGGGCTAAGGCTAGCTACATGAATAACTGAATTCATGTCCAAATTTTGCCAGAGGGAGACAGTGCTTATTCAGTAAATGTCAAACAAAAAAAAGCTCATGATTTAGGATTTGTGCTGAAAGACTTTCCTAGAACTTTTTTAAAATACGTTTGATTTTATTGGCCTGAAGTTACTATATAGGTGGCACTTTAGCCAGGTTATATTATCTTTCAGGAAGTTTATTTACTTCTAACAGAGCAAGATGGGACATACATCCAATGCCTGAAGGCATCTACTTAGAAGATAATCACAGTAATGCAAATAGAGTGCTCCCTTTAGTAACCTTGGATTATAAAGGAAAGGGCTAGAACAATGCCTCTGAATGCTGCCAGCTTAAAAAGATGAGTCTTGTCTGTTGTGAAAAGAATATTCTTCCTGTCTGGATATCTGCTTTTATTAGGAATCATATATTTTTTTAATGTGAACTTCTGACCCAATTATAAACCGCCTGGCTGTTAATCTAATTTTCTTTCCTAAGCCTCTCACTTAGGCCTCTGCTAGGAGTCTAAGCCTGCTGACTACCCTAGCTTTGAACATTTGATCTAGAGCACTGCGAGTGCACTTCTGATGTCATTTTGAACCTGTTTAGCTGGCTGGTGTATGGATTGTGAGGAACAGAAAGAAAATTCTACTTGCGGCTGTCGCCAGCAGGGCTGATTCCGACCAATGTTTGTGCTCTGGCTCAGGTCTGATGGATGCTTTGTGAGTCCAGTTTGGCAAGCACGGCATTGTTTCTATGTGAAGATGACCTGAGCTGGTCATGGATTCTGGTTTGCTCTGTCTCATTCACTGGTGAGGGTTCTGGTATAAAGCACGGAAGTCCATGTGGACCCTTCTAATACCTGAGAGCTTTCACAAAAAGCTCTCAAATTAATTCTCTCTCTCTTTCTTTCAGGCAAGTCTGTGTGCTCCTCGGTGTGTACATCTGACCTCTTGGTTGTATCCCTCCTTTCTTTCAGGTCTGTTTTTCTGAAAGGCTTTCTCTGACTAGGCTGCTACCACACTGTACGCAATTTTTTATCGAAGCACTATGTTCATTTTCCATGAAATGCTTACCATAATTAGTTATATGTATTTACTTATATACTGAGTTTTTCTTCAGAGTAAACTGACAAATCTATATTATTCATTACTTTATATCTGGCACTTAGCACATAGTAGGTTGTCAATAAAGTTACATTGGTTGAATAGATGAATGAGGCTACTGTCAGTCCCTGAAAATGACCATAACCCTGATTTAGTTTTCCCAGAAAATAGCTTTGCTTCTCTTCTTGTTAGCAAATTAAGAAAGTAGAGAAAAGAGTTAGCATAAGAGAGAATAACAAGATACTTCCAGCAAGACTTTCATTGTTGTCCAAGACAAACATTAGCAGTCTAAGCTAACACCTTTGTGTCCAGACATGCCTGCTCCTACCAGCCACCTTGCCAAATTTTTCACACTCTGCCTGGCCAGGCAACTTGTGCCAGAGCCCCTGTATCTCTGTATGGTTAACTATTAGAATTGAATGGAGAATTGCTGGCACATAATTAACCCCCTGGCATCCTCTCAGCAAGGATTAAGGATTAATCATCCCAATAAGACTTGTTTATGTGCTCAACTGATTTTCATAATTTTGATGCCTTCAGCAGAGCAAACCCTTTGCACAGAGCTCACAGAGACCTAGGATATTTCCCTGTCCAGCAATCTTAAGTTGCTCTCAGTAACATCAATTTAACTCTTTAATTCCATTCAACCCAATCAAATTTGTATTGAACTGCTATCATGTAAATAAATGGTGGTTAATGAAGCTGTTGACTAAGCCATTTGAGGGATTTCTTCCAACAGGTGACAGTGGGGTTAGCTGGTCTTGTCAGGAACCTCTAGTTGATGGTGCACAGCATTTAGATCTCTGTGGGTTCTAGATAGGCAGAGGGATGCTGGGATGGCTAGATCTCTTACAGCTTCCAAAGGGACCAGTTCATTTAGGACACCACCCAAGTCAGGTCATCTGAGCCAATGAAGTCTAGAATCTTTTTAGTATCCTTTTTCTTCACCATTTCTCACTTCTTGCCCCCAGCCCTAATGCCTTCTTTCCTTTTCTCCCTTTTTTGTAAGGCTACACATTGACATATTCAGGCGGTACCAGTTTCCACCTGGGCTCTGTGTTCTAGAAATGGCAGGATCTGTCCCAAGTCTGGGATGCTACCCCAACACTTTACTCAATGTTTCCTTTGTTATAATTCATTTTTTTATAATTATTTTTATGTTGTACATTTACTGTAATTTCTTTCAAAAACCTTAACTGAGTACTTAGTATTGACCAGGTACTCAGAGCCTTACTTTCAAAATGACTCATAATGCGCTGAAGAAAACAGATGCTTAAACAAGTAAGCCTAAAGCAAAGCAAGCTCTCATGTTGATAGTTAACATAAATTTACATATATGTGTATATAACAATGTTCTATGGGCTGTTGTCAGATACTGAAAATGACTGAATTAGTTCTGGTTATATTTCAGGCTGATATTTAACTATTTACATTAGAGTTTACAAATTCAGATGTCAACATGACTCAGGTAGAAAATATAAATGAAATACGTGGGTGTATTGGTGAGAGCATGCCCAGTTCATGTAGTCAGTGGCTACTCAAAGTTGTCTGATTATTGCTACTCAGTAATAAGGAATCACTATTGCCAGACCTTTTTATTGTTTAACAGAACATGGAAACCCCGATTTCTCATTTCCCAACATTTAAATCATGCTGCTGGCCAAAAGAGATCCAGCTAGGTCTGAATATAGCTCATAGTCACCAATTTGTAAGACTGATTCGCACCAGGAATGCAGACTTATGGACATTTTAGCTCAACTTGAAACAATGTGGGCTGATTTTATGAGATTTCAGCCACTATATATCAGTTCATCTTCTGTGGTGCCTATGGCCTTCCGTTCTCAGCTACTATACATCACTGCCTATACTATGATCCTTCTTCCTCCAGAAGATTCACCTAACTTACTGCTGTTCATGTGGTGAGGGTGTCTCACAAGATACTTCCATACATCACTCACAGTCCTTGTTGTTGCCTTGAAATCTCCTGGATTGCTCTAGTTTTCATTTTTCTCGTCTTTTCTCTCTGCCTTTATGTGAATTCTGCCTTCCCTAAGTTCTGCTGTAGGATCTTCTTTTCTTTTTCCCATTTTTTTCATTCTCCTGATATCCTGGAAGAAATTGGTTAGTTATTTACAAAAACTGTTTATTCTTCTTCATGGGCACATGACTAGATTGCATTTTCTAGTCTTCCCTACAGTTAGGGGAGATCATATATAATTGACAGTAGAATTTTCATGGACTGACCCAAACTCATTACCTCCTGCATGCAACACTCCCTGCAACCTTGTCTTTCCTCAGCCAGTGGCATAAAGCAGGGAACCACAATAACTTTAACATCTAAATGTTGAATATGGCAGAGTCATAACATGGAAGACTCCTGGATCCCTGCATTAATACATGGGAGAGAAACTCAAGAAGCTCCTGTTTTCTATTTTAAGTGAGTAAGAAACGAACTGCTACTGAGTTTGTTATTATCTGTTTTGACATCTATTAATGACTATTAGATGTCTGCTAGATTGTAAGCAACATAAAATCATAGACACTGCCCTATTTATCTTTTCCTAGCTTTATTTCCAGAACCCTTAGCATAGAGGAAAACACATCAAAGGTGCTCAATAAATTTTTCTGGAATAAATGAGTAAATGAAAGAATGACTCTGAAGAGCTTTAGAGCTTGTAGGGACCCAGATATACATCCAAGTTCTCATAAGAAATGAAGAAATAGAGGCTCACAGAAAGAAAGTGACCTGTCCAAGGCCAAAATACTAGTTGATTCCAAAACAGAAATCTACAATCAGGGAACCTCAGTCCATTGACTTTCACCATCCCATGCTTACCTCCATGGTACTCATATTTATATCAGCAACTGCTAAGAAAAGAAAACATACTTTAACTTCAAACCTATCAATCTCAACTAGAATACATTGCATAATTCCATAGTTTACATGTGAAATATGTTGTGAGTGGGCAATACTACTTTGCTGGGCTTTCTAGGAAAGCCCTTTGTAAATCATATAGCAAGAAAAACATGTAACTGTCACTTGATTTGTACCTTATTAAGTTAGGGAAAGCATATGGCAATAAGTGGACTTGAAGGGGATTTTGCAGAAAGGGTTGGATCTGGTTTTGGGAATAAAGTCTTGAGTACAGTGCTATGTATACTGAAGGTAAGAGTCAGCAAAGGGTTCTATGTATAACTGGGAAGCCAAACAGAGGCAGACTGAGCAAACTGAAATTGCTGCTAGGAGCTTGCCCTCAAAAAAGGCAGACAGAAAAAAAAGGCTCACAGATTATACTTGATGCTTATATCTCTTTTATTTGAATTAAGATAATGCAGGTAGATATTGATTTCATTTCCTTTTAAAAACATTTATGCAGAATGTTTTTCCCTACATACATACAGACTTTTCCCAACACAACCACTGACAAACTTTCCCACAAAGACCTTTTACAACTCAGCTCTGTGATGGAACAAATATAAAATAAAGACTCTTCTGGAGGCCCTTACCATTTGTTTCCGGTTTTACAAATCTTTAGTTTTGTACCCAATGTCCTTTATCAACTGTCTTTAGAAAGCAGGCATATCTGGAAAAGTACTGGTTGTCACATTAACCCTTATGGTGGCATTGATTGTGCCTGTCATGAAACCTGTATGGATAGGCAGGTCAAGGTGATGAAAGAAACACTCATAGTGACTCTCCTTGTGAAGTGCAGGGATGAGTTGGGCCTCTATACAATAAATACATTGCCAACGTTTACTAGAAAATAACATTGATTTAAGAATTCATGGGGAGAGAGGAAAATTATTTTTCCAAAAGGTGCTTTGTGCTTGCAATTATTCTTTTGAAGGTACCATGACTCTATTTTTGATCAGTTGCCAGGGAAGGGACAGAACGAAAGAAACAGTGATTCTGAACCCTCAGAGATAAAAGATAAACTTTTCCAGTCCATCAGTGTTTAAAGTCTTTGGGCCAAGATCAGACTGGTTTTAATGGATTGGCATTTTATCCCCAGTGTGGTCATGGCAAATCCTGTGTCACTTGTCACTGCTTGTCCTAACTTTAGGACTGTGCTTCCAAGAAGCTGGAGTGCAACCTCACCTCCAGAGAGACCTGCTGAGGACAATATAGGCAGGAATACCTAGAACTGGTGCCATCCAAGCTTTTATTCATGGTTGCTTTACTCCTAAGACTAAATCAAATGCAGAGCCTAACACTGGCCTCCAAAAGTCTGAGAGACTAAGTTAAAGGAAATTGCTCTGTCTTCTTTCTAGGAGGGCTGCTCTCATAGGTCACCTGAAGCATAGTGTTTGTTGAATTAAAGTGAAAAGGTAGCTTGCCAAATTCTCAGAACATGTACACCTGTCCTAGGAGAAGCACCTGAGAAGGCAATCATGATTAAAATTGGGGTGAGAAGTACAAAAAGAGAAGCATGTCTGTGCAATGCTGTGGAAATATTTCCAGTGGCTGGTTGTTCTGTGCTTGCATGCATCATGCCACATGTCTACAATGGTGTTTGAAGGTTGATTATTTGAAGGTTGTTTTATTGGTGGTGGTGGTGGTGGGGGGTGCGGAATGGAGTAGGATAGGGAGGAAAGAGGAGTGAAGTAGAAGATTTTAGAAATCATATTTTAGAGGGAGTTTTTTATGTTTGATTTTTAACAAATTACATAGAGAGAAAGGGGAAACCCCTCTCTTCCAAGTCATGTCATTGTGGTATTGAGCAAATTTGTATTTCTGCAATCTCAAGGGAGTATAAACAAAACTCTTCTAAATATCAGACAAAACGACTTCTCCTCACATCTTTTTGAGTTGCTTCATAGTTTTTACACACACTCTTTTCTCTTCCCCATCAAAAACAAGCAGCAGCACTACAAGATTGGGCAACAGTCTTTTCACACTTTCGAATTCTGTTGGCTATTTTGCAATTACAAAATGTAATAGATAGCATCTGCGTCAAGGTCTGTTTTGAGCCTTCCTGTTTGGTTGAGCTTTCAACAGCTCTTTAGCTGTTCTTTTGAACTGTTAATATTCAAAGTGTACAAGCAGACATCTGTTTTCACCTTATTTACTTTCAAAGATAGATTTTTTAAAAAAAGAATCAAGTTAAAAAAAAACCATTCCTACCCTTACCTCATGCCAAAGCACTTCAGACTTATAGGGTAATCTACATTTGGGAAAAGACCAAGCTTGAGAAGGTTGAGCCCAAATGGGAAAAAAGGGTTTGTGAACATTATGAAAAGATGGAAGGAAAGTTTTATTTTTTAATTAGGGGCCTATTTAGAATGAAAATCTGTGTGTAATCTGAACTGCTGTGTGCACTCTGGTGGACATTAAATGAGAGAACAATGGGAAACTCTGTTGGAACTTTATCTGAACTGTAACTCTGTTCTCCACACCTCAGTTGTCCAGGTAACTATAATGCAGTAACTTAACTATAAGGGATTTCTCAGATTGAGAGCAGGGAACCTGTACACAACTCCTGATGATGGGGAGGAAAAAAGAGTGAGAGAGAATGAATCACTGTTGCACAACAAAATGTCTTTTGTCACTCTGTGTTAAATGCCTATTTCCAAATCTGGATGGAGCAAATACCTAGAATTCTCCTTTCTCTCCCTTCTGTTTGGATGGTTGAGCCTTCTCCCCCTCCCCCATACTTCTGGTCATTTTGCAGCTTCTGAGAAGGCCAGTGAAATATTTGGACTTGGAAGTGCTGCATCTTACCCCTCCATAGCAACAAGCTGCACTTGGTAGCCATGTCATAAACCCTTGTTGACATATTTTTCTTTCTGTCTGGAAAGTTCACATAACTTTCTTGACCTATATTGTATACACTAAGACTAGAGCTAAAAATATACTCTGCCTCTTCAGATTGGGGCTTTGGCTGCCTGGTCCTGACTCTCTTCTGTTTGTCAATATTTCTTGGTAGAGGTACTTTTAATACAAACTGCTGTCCTGGGACTGGAGATGAAAGCACCTGGCACTTAGCAATAATGGATGAACTAAGTCTAACAGAGAGAATAACATTGATTTCAGTGGTTGGGTGAGGATGAAAACATACAATTGTACTTTGTTCAGATCCAATCCTCTTGCCTACCCTTCTCTCCTTTTGAAATAGATGAGTTCTGTCTAAACAATATGGGATGTGGGAAGAGAGCACGATAAGGCATCATTTGAGAGAAATCTATCAGTGCACAGAAAAACCTTGAGGAAGATTTAAAAGTATAATTTCAGGATTGTTGTAAGTTCATAAAGCATTTTTATTCTAAGGAGCATTGGGAAATGTTTGTAATTGAATTTAATCAAATTATTTCTTGAAGATGTACAAGGGAATTCAGAATGAGTTCTGTAAAGGAGGGGTTGCCTTCCTCTTGGGGAAGGATATAAATAAGAAAGCACCCTTTAATGTAGTATAGGAACTGCATCAACAAGATGAGGAGGAGAAAGGCAGAGGGACTTTTAAAGAGAAAACCAAGATGCAAAATGCTTTTAAAAATAATAAAAGTTTTTTAATTGTTATTTTATAATGTCAGTAGACTTTGACCAATTAATTAATTTATGATAGGTAGTGCAGTAAAAAAAAGTAGAGGAAAACACCACTAGAGGAAAACACCCACTTAAGAAGGAGGGAAAGATCATGAACAAAATTTTCTGCTTGTGAAATTTAAAAAGTTTCTCACATTATTACTCCCTTTGCACAATTCAAAAACAATTATTGTTTTTTTGTGGTATGTAAGAAAGGTGAGTCTGCAGAAAGTATTCCAGAAGTGAAATTCAGATAGTTTTGGCTGGTAATTCAACCAAAGGTACTTGTTCTCTATAGTTTTCCAAGTCACCCTCCACTTGAGGGGAGGCAGGTGCTAAGCATGAGGTGAGAGGAATTAGAACACCCAGGCTGGCTTGCTGAAGGAAAGAACAGTCCTATCTATAGTGTTTTGTTTGGGCACTTATAAAGGAAAATGTACCTACTGAAGAAGGAATTTCAGGAAGATTAAGGTGAGAAGTGAATACTGGGCATTTTTGTGTAGGAATACACCCTCAGGAGCAATGCAGATATATCTTGTTAGATTTCAAGTTATAGCACTCATTATATTCAAACAAAATTTCATGGATCAAGGCTCACCTTTGAAGCACTAGCAAAATCATTCAACATTTTAAATAGTGAAATAGAGGTTAATATTTGCACATATTAGTTAGTCCACAATGATTATTAACCAAGTAATGTGAGAGACTGGGAAGCCAGTGGGTTAGGAAAATTTAGATTTCAGTTTTGAATACCACATTTTACTTTATTATCTAATTAAGTCTTTCAAGGCTTCTTAATAATATTCCTTCATAGTGTAGACAGTTATGTTTACTGCTTCCTGCATTTATTACTATTCTTAAGAGTCATTCATTTAGTAAGAGCTTGTGTTAATCCTCAGAGAGACAGAAAAAAAGAACAAGACCAACAAAGAGATCCTTCCCTGCAGGTCAGAGCCAAGTCAGCACCTGGTAATCTCAAAGCAACAAACTGAACCCAGTTTGGAACTGGAGGCCAAAGATGGCTCTTAGAATAATAATGACAGTCAATATTAATTGAACATCAATTATGTGATTGGTGCTAAGTGTATTACCTATTGCAAAGGTTAATTGTATGTGCCAATTGACTGGCTTAAGGAATACCCAAATAGCTGGTAAGCATTATTTCTGGTTTTGTCTATAAAGATGTTCTGAAAGACACTGCCACATGATTCAATAAACTGAGTAAAAAAAGTTTACTCTTACTAATGTGGGCAAGTATCATCCAATCTGTTGAGGGCCCCAAAGAACAAAAAGGCAGAAGAAGGCCAAATTCATTCTCTCTTCCTGAGCTGGGACATCCATCTTCTCCTGCCCTTGGACATGGGAGCTCCTGGTTCTTGAAACTACAACCTCAGACTGAGAGTTATACCATCTGATTGCCTGGTTTTCAGGCCTTCAGACTGGGATTGAATTATACCACTGGCTTTCCTAGTTCACCAGTTTGCATGCAGAATGTGTGGCATATCTTGGTCTCCATAATTACATGAACCAATTCCTATGACAAACTTCCTCTTATATACCTATATATCCTATTGGTTCTGTTTCCCTAGAGAACCCTGACTAATACACATACACTATCTCTTTTTAATCCTCAAAGAAGCCTCATAGAAAGACCCATTATCCTCCCCAATTTACCTATGAGAAAAGTGAGCCCTATAGCGCTTTAGCAACTTGCATGAAGACACACTGCTGGCAAATGGCAGGGCTGTGATTAGAATCCTGGTCAGTCTAACTTTAGAGCTTGAACTGGACCCCAAACTGTGAAATTTCTTCTAATTTTATAAAGATTGATGTAGATCACACTATTTGTCCATAAAAGACCCTCAGATAAATTCTTTACACTAGAGATTGAGTTCTGTGCTGAAGAGCACTTACTCAGGTTATGGAATGTTGAATTACTGGCATACCTACTTTTCTCAGCTTTTCTTGAAGAAAATCTAAAAGAAAGTGAGAACCAAATAAAATATAACTACTAGAATGATCCCCAGTCGACTGCCTCACCCTTCTTTTTCCTGAGAATGTCTCAGTTAAATTTACTCCCCGAAATGTTAAAAAAATAAGTATACAGTCTAGTATTATGATAAGTATTGTTGTAAGTACTGTTAATTAAGGCAAAAGTAATAAAAACACAATATACTTGAAATAATTAGATGAACATAGATCACATTTGTGTCTAAATAAATAATGAAGTTCACTTCTTTGCTTCCCAAACAATTCTATGTTAAAATGGTCCCACAAAAAGAATATCTTTGATTTTTGAATGATCTAATAAAAGAATACTTTTCCAAATATCTGGCTTGAATATTCACTTTTGCTACCATTGGGCCCATATTAGAGAGAACTAGCTGAACCAATCTTGTATATAAATATGAGCTCAATAAAGGACATCTCATAGGTTATGGATATCACTGAATGGCTTCATTAAATCAGGAAGGGACAACTGAGGAATTTAGAACCTCCCAATAAAGAAATGTAAATAAGCAATGGAAATTTATAGGATATATTTGAATCTGCTGCTTATATTAAAATAACATTTGATTGTTAAGATTTTTAAAACTTAAACTCTTATTCTTAATTTTAGAAAAATTACATTAATAAACTACACTGAGAGTTGCAAAATGATTCTTTAAATGTTTCTACATTTTCCTTCAAGTCATTATCTACCCAGTCAAGTATGCAACCCCTGAACATCTTCAATTGAATTTTTCAAAAATAGAACCTGCACTTGGTTTTGGGATCAGTGTAAGTCCATAAGGGTGTGATGAAGGTATTTGGATTTTGTTTTCGTTGAAGCTTCTGTAGGATGTGGTAAGACATCATTTAGATTGTCGGCCCTGTGTGCCAAAAAAAATGGAATCTGAATCCAGGCTGTTGGCATTCAGCCTTGTAAGGGCACAGTTGTGATAAAGTCAAGTAACAAATTCATAGTAACAATTATAAGAACTGACAAGGTTTAAATCAAAGATGACTTTTTATATTGTGGTCATGATGATATGAAAAAGGGAGCTCACTGGGAGGGGGAATGTCCAGTTAGAGGAGTCTATGAAGAAATGACATGATATATGGATTTTACATTCTGTGCCTCTGTTTTCTCATCATGACGAAGAATCTTCTTTTAGTAATGAACTTGTTCAGAATAAGGCTTGCACCTCATTTATGCGCAATGCCATCTCCTTTAAGTGGCAATCATTTCAGAGTTCTATTTAAATTGCAAGTCAGTTGGAGTTTCTATTTGCCTTTTAAGGAGAGATATTACTAGGCTAGACCTTTTATTGTCATTTTCTAAGAAAAGCTTTCTGTTATTATAACCCTTCTTGACCAATATGTGGTCCAGGGACACATGGCTGTTAGAGGCCCACCTCTACTTTTCACCCTTAGATTCTTTTGATCAGAGAATTCCTCAAGGAACAAGAGAGAACCTAAGGCCAGGAATGGTTTCCTTGTGAATTTTATGAAAAGATATACTTGGTTTAAAAAGCCAGTATGTGAAACAACAGCTCTCCAATTTAATTATAATAAAAAGAAAATTAATCTAATTTATTGAGCTCCTTCTTAGTTTCCTAGCTTTATCTCTGGCATCAAATGGCCTCTCAACTTCTTGTAATTCAGTGGTAAAAGTTGGAAGAAACAAAAAATGAGGAGATAAAATGTTCCTTGTAGCTTTTAGCACTTATGTGATATCAACATTAATTTTGATTACTGCTTCAATGTTATCAAAGTAAAGAGTTTGCTCACATTTTGTAAGAAAACTAAATCTGTAGGAAATCATATTAGAAAGGCTATTCTTATATTTTATTAAGCTGAGTTTTATTAAAATTTTTACATCTCCTTCAGACTTGGGAAAGGTGGGGACAGATGCACCTTGAAAATGCATCCTTTCCACCTTGAAAATCAATGATGGCAAGTCAGTGACAGAAATTGCCAAAGTAGTCACACAGTTCTCCTACCTAAAATCCCATAATGATCACCCATGGCCTTGAAAATAAAGTTCCAAATTTTGAATGGTGGCATAGAAAGCCTGTCACTGTCCTGCTTTCACTGACTTTTTCAGTCTTATCTTCATCTAATCTCCCATATACCTCATGCTTTTAGTGATGTTTGAATGCTCAGTTTCTCTAAAGATTCTGCACATCATATGTGCTTTTATTTATGCATGTTTTCCTTCTGTTAGAAATGTCCTTCCATCGCATTATATATCTTTCAGGGTCCTATTTACATTTGTTCTTAAATCTAACCTCTTGGATTAAATTCATCCCAGTGACCTAACTCACCTTAATTGTCACTTTAAGGACCCTATCTCCAAATATAGTAACATTCTAAGGAACTAGGGGTTAGGACTTCAACATATGAATTTTGAGAGACACTATTAAGCCCATAATACCAGTGTTCATTAGTGTGTTGTTTTTAAGGGACCAGTAAGATAATGTCATTTTGGGAAGCATAAATCTTACTGTGAATACAAAGTATTTGTAATTATAGTTACCTGAGTCAAATATAATTGACTGAGTCCTCACTCTGATTTGATGGTCTTTTCTCTTCACTAGCCTGGAAAACACATGGAGTTCTCCGAATGGATCTTTTCTTCCAGTGACTTAGTTTTGGTTATCCACAAATGTGCATGTCATCCATTATCCTATTTTATTTTAACCTTCATTGATAGATTTTTACCAATATTCACTTTTCTCTGCTTGTGAGCACATGGAATACTACTTCTTACATCTTCCCCACATATTAGATAAAATGTCCTTCTAAGGAGATAGACAAATTTGTGAAGAAAATAGTGACTCTGAGAGCCTTAGAGAAGACCATGCATTAGTAAGAGGTTAAAAGGGATCATACATTACTGAATCTAAAGCTTCAGACAATGGTCCACAGCCACCACTCCTAGGGTCTCAAGTGCCCAGAGAAGAAGGCTGTCCTCCAGTTCCTTACATTCGGGCATGGGTGAATATCAAGCTCTCATTTTTTCTCTTTTTTGCCAGATAATTCTTCTCACCTTCACCTACCATTAAGCAGGCTTCCTCTTGCAGTCAAACTTCATTCAGGCAACTCTTCAGTCAGTAAGCAAGTATTTTTAAAACTGCCTAGTTTTTAAAATTTCTCTTGCTGGTGTTGTTTGTATTAGTTCTCTGTCTTCAATGTTGCTTAATAATTTCTTTACATCAGAGTACATGTTTGTTGCATTGTAGAAGGAAAATGTAATAATATCTAAAGCTATATAGTACTGTTATGTCTGGCTCCTAAAAATACTCACCAAGGAGTACAGTAAGTATTAATAATTAGACAATTGGTGAATTGTAATGTAGATGTTGCAAAGTGTTTTAGTAATATTTAGTGAACTAGGATTTTTGGAAGGGTTGGGAACATATTACACTGTTTTATTTTTATTTAAAATAATGAAACATGGGGTCCTTCTATGTAAATTCACTGCTTTCAGAGATATATTGGATTTAGATAACAAGGAATTCTTGCATTCAACTTAGAAACTTAAAATTAGTGAGCAAAACAAATCTATTACTTGTTTTGACTTTTTGTGATATATTCAACCCTGTTACATCAGGAGAAGTGAGGAGAAACTTGGGAATCTGTCAAATGACTTCCTTATTTCGCTTGTCTTGTGCAGTATATTTAACAAGATCTGTAGTTGGGGAAAGGCAAAGGTGAAGAGGAAGATGGGGAAAGGGAGTGATTTCTGGTAATTATTCTTAAAATAACTAAGGACAGGTTTGACATTGTATATTTTCAAGGACATTGGTGGAGAATATATGCTATGGGTCCTTTCCAACAACTCAAATATTCAACTTGATTTTAAAAATAACTTTCTCTAGTGACACACACTGGCTTGGAAAGTATGTCCCTGAATTCTCTGTTTAAGAACTTCATGGAGTTTATATTATTAGTAGTCACTGTGCTTATTTTATTATTTTTTGTGTACTTTTCCCAATCTCAACTTGTGAAAATCACTTATGGGAAGATATGATAGCAATAAATATATTCAATGCTTCTCACATGACTAATATGCTAAGATTCTTTTGAGAGCTGGAATTTTGAGTTTTGCCAGGGATTTTTCTTCCTTTCCCAATCTTGTTTGGCTTCAAAGCAGACTTTTTTGAATTTTAAAAATATCTTCTTTAACATACATGTTAAATCAAGAGTATAAGCTTCTTGGCTTCTCAAAGAATGAGAAGTTTCTGCTGAATGTGTCAGATTTTGTTGGTCTGCATATCACTATTTTTGACTATTTTATATGCTACTGTAGCCTTAATTCATCTCCAACCAACAGAAATTGTTCAGTGCAGGTACTCCAGGAAGGAAGTTTGGTATAGCCTTAAGAAAATATCATAAAAGGCTGTCTGAGGCAAGATTTGTGAATGGGACTGGTAAAGAAAATCAAATTTTAAAAGGTTAGATAATTGCTTGGAGAGAGATTCAAGAAACACTGAATTGATTACTGTTTAAGAAATTGA
Source organism: Cynopterus sphinx (assembly GCA_030015415.1). NCBI lineage: Eukaryota > Metazoa > Chordata > Mammalia > Chiroptera > Pteropodidae > Cynopterus > Cynopterus sphinx. The sequence continues at coordinate 85,708,340 of CM057384.1, read as the reverse complement.
CTGAAGAACTTGGGCAGTTTTCCTGATTACCAGGCTGGTGTTCTCTTTATTATACTATATGGCTAATGAATCTCTGTTTACATTTGAAAAGAAAAAAAATAATATTCAGAATTATGGGTGAGATAATAGTCATAATAGTACATCATGTTTATATTTTCATTTATATTTTCTAAGAAATTTCATATTTGTCACTCTTTTTTGAGTCAGTTAGTTCAGTGAAGTGGAAAGAGCATTGAACCAAGTGCCAAAGGATTTATGAATACCAGCTAGTATGTCTCTCCCTGGAAAATCTTTAACAGCCAACAAGATAATGTAAATGACAGTACTTGTAGTTTTTATCAAGATAAGAACTTTTCACAGGTTCTTTCAACATTATGAGCTTTGATATCTTCTTTGATAAAATGAAGGAGTTGGATAGCAATTGAACAATCTCTACCTCCCTCCCTTTCATATTATTTTTTAAATTTTGGGAGGTAAGTAGAATCAGATGTGAGATATTGAGATTTATAATTAGAAATAAATCTCTAACCAAAGTGTCCTATGATAGATGATTGGCTAGAGAAGCTGTGGTACAGATATACAACAGAATATTACTCAGCCATAAGAAGAGAAGAAATATTGCCATTTGCAACAGTATAGATGGACCTCAAGATAATCATGCTGAACAAAATAAGCTGGACAGAAAAAGTTGAAAACTATGTGATATCACTTATATGTGGGATATAAACCTAAAAGCAACAAATGAACAGGACAAACACAGACTCATTGACATGGACAATAGACTAGTGGTTAATAGAGGGTAAGAGTAAATATATAGATGTGGTGACATTAAAGAATTATAAACAAACACAAACAAGCAAACAAATAAATAAGAAATAAATAAATAAAAAGAAATAAATCTTTGGTTTTCCTCCAGGTTCCTGTGATGAGAGTGATACAGATTTTTTTGTTATGTTAATGAGGCTACTATTCAAAGGATTGATGCCATTTCCCAGGGAAACCAGCAGTGTGATTACAGGATTGTAGCTTTCATTTCCCCCACCTAACCACCTCTGGGAGGAAAGAAGGGCTAGAGGTTGAGGTCAACCCCAGTGGCCAATCATTTAATCAATCATACCTATTTAAGGAATCCTTCCTAAAAGCCTAAAAGGAGAGGGTTAGGAAAACTTTGAAATTAGTGAATATAAAGAGATATGGGGAGATTGACATCCCCAGAGAGAGCATAGAAGCTTTGCCTTCACATATACCTTGGCCCATGCATATATAACATTTGGCTGTTCTGAGTTTTATCCTTTTATAATAAACTGGTAATAAGTAAATTGTTTCTTTGAATTCTGTGAGCCACTGCAACATATTAATTTAACTCAAGGAGATTCTTGGAAATTTTGATCTATAGTAATTCCCCCTTATCTTCAGTTTTGTTTTTTGAGGTTTCAGTTACCCATGGTCAACCATTATCTGAAAATATTAAATGGAAAGTTTCCGAAATAAACAATTCATATGTTCTAAATTGCATACCATTCTGAGTAGTGTGATGAAATCTTGTGATGTCCTGCTCCGTCCTGCCCAGGACATAAATCATCCCTGTGTCCAGCATCTCCACACTGTAGATATTATCTGCCCATTAGTCAGTTAGTAGTCGTTTTGGTTTCCAGATCACTGTCGAAGTATCACAGTGCTTTTGCTCAAGTAATCCTAATTTTACTTAACAATGGTCCCAAAGTGCAAGAGTAGTGATGCTGGCAATTAGGATGTACCAAAGAGAAGCTGTAAAATGCTTTTTGTAAGTGAAAAGGTGAAAATTCTTGACTTAAAAGAGAAAGAAAAATATTGTATGCTAAGGTTGCTAAGATCAACAGCAGTTTTCTATTGTGAAATTGTGAAGGAAAAATAAATTTGTATTTTTTTTGCTGTCGCACCTCAAACTGCAAGTTATGACCACAGTATATGATAAGTGCTTAGTTAAGATGAAAAAGGCATTACATTTGTGGATGCAAAACACACAGACAAAATGTATTCTGATTGATGGCAACATGTTGTGCTAGAAAGTATTGTGCCTACACCATTCACCTCACTTAATCTCATCATGTAGGTTTTGAATTATCTTACATTATCACAAGAAGAATGGTGAGTACAGTACAATAAGATTTTTTGAGACTATATTTATATACCTTTTATTGCAGTACTTTTTTATAATTGTCCTATTTTATTATTAGTTGTTGTTAATCTCTTACTGTGCCTAATTTATAAATTAAACTTTATCATAGGTATGTATATATAGGAAAAAACATAGTATAGATAGAATTTGGCACTCTCCATAGTTTTGGGTATCTACTGGAGGTCTTGAAACAGATCCCCCATGGATAAAGGGGAACTACTGTACAGCTGGTGGGTTAGAAGCACAGATAATAATCCAGACTTGTGATTGGCATCTAAAATATAGGGGAAGTTTTGTAGAACTGAACCTTTTACCTGTGAGATCTGATATTATCTCTAGATAAATAAGTATCATAATTGAGTTAAACTGTAGGATGCCTAGCTGGTATCTGAGCATTGCATGGTATTGTAGAAAATTTCTCCACACTGGACTTGGTTGGAAATCCTAAGATCTGTAAAAAAAAATTACTTTTCACTAAAAAAGAACTGGAACAAAGAGGTAAAGGGAGCGCCTTCACCGATTGAGAATAAGAACTGAGCAATCAAATCCTTTCTTCACCCAGTTATGTTTTCTTCCTACATGTTGAAAGCTGATGGGGTCAGGTGTATTTTATGAGGAACTACATGTGGCACCCAGACATGAAGAACCTTGCACTGAATGCAAATAATTTTAGAATAGAGAACAGTAAAGTCAGACCCCAGTTGCACCTCAGAGGAGCTCTGATCTCAAAAAGAAATTACCGAAGCTGCTTCTCTGGGTAAAATGGAAATGTTAGGGGTCTGAGCTGCTTGTATCTGTGAAGAGATGCATGGCCTATATGGCAAGTAGGAAGGTTGTAAATGAGTCTATGGAGATGTTTAATCTTAGTGTTATGAATCAACCCTATTTTTTTCAAAACCAGTGATTCTTATTAATATTTAGAGCCATGAACTGCTATCAGAATTTCATGATGGGTAATATGATCATTTTACAAAAATGCTATTTGAACCATCACAGAGAATTTTTGCAAATATTTTCAGAGGTTTAAAAAAATCTCCTGAACACCATGCACAGGTCTCTAGGTCATGGGTTCTGAAAATTTATTACATGTAAAAATAATACTGGGACTGGGACTGGGAATACATTCTCAGAAATTCTTTTTTTTTGGGGGGGGGGGTGATATTAGGGATTTGGTACTGGGATTCTGAATTTTTAACAAGCACCCAAGAAAATTTTGATTAAAATGAGCTGGGCTGAATACTAAGAAATATTTTCATAGGGATTACTGGCTCTTAGTTAAGAGACTTTGTCTCAGACTGCCTTAGAACTCCAGTATTCTTTAATATATTTTCTAAATTAATATCGTCTTTCTCAAGTTCAATCTAAAAAGAAAACCCAAGTCCTCTGTCGAATAAATTAGGCAAATTGGAGCAAAAACCAAGCAAAAAGTATAGATTTTATTTTGATTGAGCCAGTTTGGCTGGCTTCCTCGCTTGGCACCATCAGTTGGGTATTTAATTTCCAACTCAGTGGGTGACAGGATGCATAGCTTCATGCAAGTATGGGCACTGATTAGTGGCATTGTACAGTACCAGAACTGACTTAAGAATAGGTTAATCTTTGTTTGCTTTGAAGCAATATAATGAAAAGAGTGAATGCAAGTGGAAGTGGTTATCAGAGCCAGAGAAGTGGTGGTGAGCTGCAGATCTGTGAGCTAGGAAATGCTGTCCACAGAGGGTAAATCAAGGTCAGTAGGACTGACATTCAGTGCTGGAGTATGAGTTGAATGGAGGCAAGTAGTTCAGGAGGGATGCTGTGAACAAAATGAAGTTGTTGGTCTAATAGATCCTGGCCAGCTTAAACACAATAGACTTGACTGGACACAAGATGTTCTATGTGGACATATACTGATGAACACTTACTGTATAGAGGTCCAAGAAATAAAGCCCTATCGATGGTAAAATTTGTTCCTCCGTCTTATTTCTGATGACTACTTCTTAACAATGAATTTACACAGAAACCAAGAATAACTCTTTCTTTGTAGTTTTCATTAGCAATCTTCTTTATTAAGGTATTGTCTAGTTTGGGTGTTGGAAAGCTTTTTATCTACAGTGCCAGAGAGTAAATATTTTAGGCTTTGTGAACTACAATACCATCTCTGTTGTATAATCACCATTTTTCTTTTTTACAATTCTTTAAAATGTGAAAACTATTCCTAGCTCTGTGGCAATACTAAAACAAGGCATGGATTGGATTTGGTCTTTAGGCTGTAGTTTGCTGACCCTTTACTAGATTATCCCAACAATAATAGTAAGATTATTTTGTTTTCACATGGCATTTGATATTTTTTTATAGCAAATATATTTCAATAGAGAAAAAGCCACAGTTATTTGTTCCCCATTGAGAATAAATTCTCTCCCTTTAGTACTGATAAGATAGCCTAAAGTATGAAATGTAGTGTTTTCTATAATTGAGTCCCGTGGCCACCTAATATTAAAATCTATAAAGGGAGAGTTGAATTTTAACTTGTTTTGTTAAACTTATGGCAGAAACCTTAACCTAGGTAGGAATTGGGAGGGCCTGTGGGAGGAGCTATCACACTATGTCATCACGAAAGTTTCTACAGGAAGAACTCTATGGTTATAGCAGAGCTCTATAGTTGTGTGACAGCTCCTCCCCTTGACCTCCTTTTCCTCTCTGTATAAATGGCTTTCTGTTTTTCCTTGGCCCTTGTTATGTCTCCATCACTGGATTGCAATCCTTTCTTGATCATGAAAAAAATACTTTTGGTGATTAAATACCTAGTTGACTTTTTTTTTTGGTTGACAGTTTCATTTGGCATAAAAATTCAGATGTGATGATGATCTGTCCCTTTTGGGCTCTAATTTTTAAAATTAGCTCATGTATTATTGTTATTTGTTTATGTTTTTAAAATATAAGCACATTCTGGATTATTCTGTTGCTGGAAAGGTTCTTGTCTTATTCACAAAAAAAGAATTCAAGACCAAGTTGAATGGCTAGATAGCGTGGGGATCCAGTGACCAGCTTCTTGTTTTATTCTGCAAGAAAGAATTCAAGGGCAAGATGAATAGTAAATAGGAATGTGCAAAATTTATTAAATAGAAAGCACACACTCAATGGGGGGAGTGAGGGCTTATTCTAGAGAAAAAGAGTGAGTGCACAAATCATACCAAGATGGCCAGTTATGAACTTTTTGTTTTTCCTGGAGATAGAGCCCAGGAAAACATGGTGCCAACACAGCTTTATTGTCTCCTCTCAGTAGGCGGGGAGCTTGGTTTCCTGCGTTTTCTTCCAACTATAGTGTCTCTAGAATTGTCTTGGTATCAGGTGCATGATGGGAGATGCAATATTTGCAATGCGGATGAGATTATAATGATATTTAACCCAAAGGTCATGCCTTAGCCAAAGATGAAATTGAGGCTGGAAAAGACTGGTTTTGGCTTATGCCTCTGTTGAGGCCAAAATGGGGAGGTCTGAAGAAAGGAAAAAATTTCTGGAGCCATATCCTGGAAGAGAAGGGGGTTTCCTGCACTACCTGCTCTGCCTCAGTTTGAATGATTATTTTATTACCTGAGTACTATGAGATTTGAGTAAGTCCAAGAAGATATTTGAAAATATGATCCTTTTGATTTCTAGTAGTATTACTACCTGAACTGTTGCCACATAACGTGACTAAAACATAGGTAAATTTAATAATGGCCAAGTGATGATGCAGTTTTGAGGTATTTTACTAGAGGAAAAATGGTCAAATGTTGAATCATCACATAACACATGGTATATATAGTACCGAACTGGAAAGATTCTGTGACATAGGTATTAGTTTCATATTCTTCTTAGAATAGAATATATTCAATTCAGCAACACAGCATTTTGGTCACATTTAATTAAAGATGTTAATTTGAACTTTGGTGATGATATATTTGTAAATTTGTATAACTTGTCTTGTTATAAATGTGTGTGTGAGTGTGTGTGTGTGTGAGTGTGTATGTGTGCATGTGTTTGTGTACTCAATTTAGATCAATCCCAGAGGTGTTAGAAGACTATCACAGGGGAAACGATAGGACCCAGAAACAAGACAGTTGTAGTCAGGACTGTTAGAGTAGGTCTGTACTAGTCCCCATGGGGCCATTTTACATAGTAAAGAAAGATGCCCTTTCCTTTGTGCAGATGCAGCCTTATGCCAGGGCACAAGGCCTGGCCAGCAGTGATTGGCTGGATTTCAGCCTCACTTGTCCTTCAACTGAGTGTTCTTGTTCAGGTGTATAAATGTACCTACCCTGAGCCAGAGGGCATGAATTTGAGAGATAATGTGGAAATAAAATCTTTAGGACCTGGTAGCCAATTAAATCTGGAGATCAAGAATTACTTCCAACTTTTGGCTTTGGGGACTACTATTTTAAAATGATATTGATTTACTGAAGCCTTCAGTACAAAATAATTAGTATTAACTTTTAAAAAGCTTTGATGTGCTCAAGAAAAAAAAAAGAAAAGGGTATTTAAAGAGGGAAGCAGTGGTAACAATAAGAATGGACAAGATGCCTACTACAATGTAGAAACCTGAAATACTTAACTACTTCCTTTTTCCTGGGTGTGTTTATTTGGAAGTGTCATAGGTATGAATCCATAGTGCCCCCTACTGTCTCACTTTGGGTTTGTGCCAGTACTGTCTATTGTCATCTGTTGAAGGGCAGTTTAATGTCAATTTAATTTTAGGTAGACTTGGAGCTGTGATGCTGGGAAACAGGAAGCATGGCTGAACGATAGTGCAGAGAGATGGTTTTTTTGGGCACAGGGGAGTGGAAAAGGGAGACCAAGCAGAATTTTGGCCTCGTCATTCCTCAACATAAACAGATAGATATTTATTTTGTGCTGGCTACTTACTAGGTCTTGCAAAGTAAAGACGACAGGAATATAAGAGAACTAAAAGCAATATTCTTCATCCTTTGAGAGCTTATGCCAAATTGGCAAGGCAGAACACATATACAGCACACTGAGAACACCTACTGCAAACACAAGCAAGTTAGTTTATTACCATCTAGACATTAGTCTAGATGACCTTCTCACAGTGAGAATATATCATTCTGTCTGTAAAAATGTTGAGTACAGATGAAATCAGAATTCAAATGGGGGTTAGTGAACATATGTGGGCATGTGTATGTGTATATGTGTGTTCTGTTGCATTAGGGGTGGGTAGTGAATATTAACTTACAAAGGGACCTTAGAGGAGAATAAATTAGTTCTGTACTTTTGAATATGGAAAGGAGGGGGACAAGAAATGCTTATTGGAAAGGAGAATAAATTTAGAGGCAAGGATGAACAAGTGGAGTTCAAACAAAACAAGAAGAGAGGTTAACTATATTTCCCAGCTGGAGAAACACTCCTACTCTCTTACAAAATATTTTCAGACCAGAAGCACCAAGAGCATGGAGATGTACTGGTCCATTATTGCTGAGCCAGGTTTTGCTTGCTTGAGGGCTAATTATTACAATACTTAATCTAATTCTTTACATCTTGATCCCACAGGCTTAAGAAAAGCTGAGCAGCTGGTGTGTGTTTCTGTTCTCTTGTGTTGGTGAACACTTCAGCTGTTAGTCTTTGAAGCCTAAAAACACATGGCAATAGCTTTCAACCAATGTCCTGGAGCTCTCAGTCAAATTGATGTTTTGTTTGGTTGTATTAGAAAGAGATTTAAAGACACTTTGCGTGGCATTCTTTCTCTGTAATAGCAGATACTAAATACAGTCCTAGACAAGGTGTAAAACATCCTTGGAGATGATTTACTAATAAAATGCTGGGTCTTTCTGACATTAATAGGCTTCAGTGGGATTAGTTTAGTAATAGTTATGTAATGTGTAATTTGTAGCAATGAAAATGCTGAAAGGGCCAATTACTAAATCATAATGGGCACACTTTGAAACTAGTGGTACACCTATCCCTTTCCAGTGTTCATATATATTAAATGCCAGATACTAATCATCATGGTAATGAGAAGACCAGCTATCAGTGATCATGTTGCCAGCTCTGCCTCAGCCAGTGAGAATTCGAGAACTCTCAGCGTTGCGTAAGTAAGCCTGTGGGCCATGGAATCAGGTTGCCTGTTTGCCTGTGTTCACCACTTGCTGAGCGACCTTGGGCAAGTGACTTACTTATTCTCTGAACCTCAATTTCTTCATTATAAAATGGAGTCTTATTAGAGTTTATCTGTTATGAAGGTGGTCAGTGGAGATAACATGTGTAAATTACATGCAAGTGTTGGGCATAAAGTAAGCATTGATTTCTTTATTGTTGTTGGACCTGTTACTCTCTTGCACTCTATTTGGAATTTAATATGGAGGTAATTCTTCCCAGAAATGTTTTAAAACTTGAGCTGATTCTTCCTGGAAGACAGTTAAAGGACAATATTTCAGTATAACTAATTGATTAGGAACCTAGTACCTCAGCCTCTCTATTTCTGCTGCTGAACACACATCTCTGTGTGTTCAGGCTTTCTTGCTCCACCTCTGGGAACATCTACATTTAGGAGTCCTCAGACTGAGCTGTCTGCACCTTCCTGTCCAGGCCACCACTCCAATTCCAAACTCAGTTCCCAAATTCTTAGTCTGTAAATCTGTCCTCGTGGTAAAAGAATCTTTGAGATATTTTCTTGGTTGGTTTCAAACTGTGTCAGTAACATGTATCTGAGTCCTAATTGAATAAAGGTCAAAGACACTTGTCCATGTGGGTTACACTGTCTAAGTGAGAATTATTCTAATTTAGAACACATGGTAACATCCCATTCCTTTTACCACTGGAGCTCAGCATGTATCGATCTACCTGTAGACAAAGTTTTATTCTCACCACAGGACAGCCACTCCTCTGCCTGCACCTTAACTAATTTTGACCCCTTGCTGGTTCTGAATGCTTGAGGAGCTTGACTTTAGCCTCATGAAACCTGCTTGTGTTGGGTATACCCTCCTTGTGAGCCATGGTGCACTCAAATGTTAAGATGACAAAAAGACGAGGAGGAAGCAGCACAGAGGACTGAGAAGGATCAACCAGTTGAAGTAGGATGACAGTAACCCAAGAGGGTGTGGTTTCCAGGAAGCCAAATGAAGAAAGTGTATGTAGAAGACAATAACATCTAATATTGTTAGTGGAAGAAGTAGATAAAAACTAAAAATTGAGTGTACGATTTGGTAATACTGATTAAACTAGTTTAGTGCATTTAATTCTCCCTTTAATTTTTGTAAAATCATTATTAAGGTAACTATCTTTCATTCTTTTGCAAACAACCTGTCCAAATTCACACAGAAAGTAGCAGAATTAAGGCTTGAACCCAGGTTTTCTGATTCTAATTGTCATGATCTCTGATCATCAGATATTTACATTTTTGTTTAACTTTAAATCATAGATTTTATTTTCTTAGTCACATTTTAAGACTCATTATATATTGTGGATATAAAATTTTGTTCCACTTTTATGAATTTTTAGTATTAGGAACCTTATGGGATAATATTTTTAGGAAACCCCTATTTTATCTGGGAATAAAGGTAAACAGAACATGACCATCTTTCACTCTCAGCCCTCTGAACATCCCTTAATATTTTGGGAAAATAGAGTGAGAAGAGAAAAATGTAAAGAGAGAGAGATAGAGGGGACTTAAGCAACTTCAAGTGAAGCCTTTCCCTGAACACAATTAGCTGGCCTCCTTGAAGAGAATTCTGAGAAAGTCATTATGCGTTGGTCATGGTTATTCAGTGTTCTAAGCAAAAACACAGGCAGCTAATAATTCTGGGACTAATAATCAGCTCAAAGATTTTTGAAGACCTGGGCACAGAGTCTGATTTTATTGTTTCTATTTTGCTGTAAGCAAGCACATATATGCAAAGTATATTCAAAGTCATTTCAACTCTGTTTACTGTCTCTTTAGCTTAAGATTATCCTAAGCATCTTTAATGACTAATGTACATCCAAAGAGTTGAACATTTGTGAGCGTATGTGCCCAGCATTAAAATACTGTAATTCAGGCACTAGCATCAAGTCGTTCTTTTGTAGCTCAATGATTAATGCCACAAAAATGGAACACTTGAATGTGAGTGTGCTTATGACTTGAGAATAATGTGAATAGAACTTCTATGATAAGGAACTAATGAATATTTTTGTCTCTTCATGGGTCCAGATGGTTGAGTACACAGAGAAATGCCATAGATATTAATTACTTGAGGGTTAGAGAAGAACAAGAAGGAAACTGATTTGACTGACTCACTGTTCTCCATTGCTCTAATTGCTTATTTTTCTTACTGAAAAAAAAAACCTACAATAGTAATGCTAAAGATATGGTTATGATGCAAAATGATAGAATAAACAACCTGCAGATAATTGGAATATGCACCAAAGTGGCTTCCTTCTCACAGACATCAAATTTACAGTTACACATCAAATAATCTCAAATCAGATATTCTCTTTCTGCATTTCTCTTGCTTTTCTACAAGGCACAAATGATAGCTATCATTATGAACTTCATCAAAATCTGAAAAAAGTTATACAAAAATTTGGCACCACAGTCATGAACAGTAACTTTTAGGATATTCAAGACTGGAAAGAATCTCTTAAAACTTAACTTCATTTTGAGACATTAAGTAATGGAATCTTAGAATTTCAAAATGCTAACAAACAGAGAATTTACTAAAAACCCATGGTTAATTAAAACAACTCAAGTCATGGGCAGTTTCTAAGTTTTACAGGGCTGTTTTGAATAGTTTTAAAGCAGAGACTTATACTAATTCCAATTGCCTGGTCCATCCAGAGCCCTGTGAGTGTCCAAGGCAGCCACAAAAATGCTGAAGAGAGTCCATAGCCTTGAATTCAGAACCTCCATGACTGTGTCTATTGTTTTCGAATGTGGTTGGAAATTAGATCTCAAGCCCCAAAGGAATGAAACCTACCTGATAAAGAAAGTAGCTTCTGAAATGGTAGTGTCCCAGACGGATTCTGGAGGGTTGAAAAGGCTCCAGGATATAACACTCAAGAATGGATGTTAGGTAGTTTATCTGTTAATGCTTAATGTGTTGGTCTAAGGTGGGTGGGGCAGGATGTAAAGACAGACATCAGCTCAAGTAGAACCAAGAATTCATCTACCATCCTGCCATTAAGTAGCCGCACATCAGGTTGGCTCATTCTGATTCTCTCACTGGTTCTGTTTCCTTATTGGTAAAATGTGCGGAGAGTGATTGTCACAGCCTCTCCCAGAATTAATGAGGTGGTATTCACAAAGAGCATTGTACTCTTAGGAAGGAATGCTCTGTGGCAAGACATTATAGGGCAATAACATTAAGCATGTTTAAAACATGTGCCTGCTGTTACTGAATGGATGTTATGGCTGAACAGCCTTGTATCCCAAATATAAACCAATGCATATGGAACTACTTATGGGTAACAGATGACAGGCTGAATAAATGAGATAGTTGATTATTATACAGAAGGTAGTTCATGCTTAAAAAATGCTATATGCTTGCTGTTTCATCCTCAATACACTGAAGACATACTTGAGAAATCCTATTTAGATAAGAATTGTCCATTGATGGCAGAAATTAGAAATGGAGGAAAGGATTTGGTCACTGAATCTGTTTCCCAGGAGACAACATAGAAGAAGCAATTCCAGCAACGATGCCTGGATGCTCCTGCTGTGTGTTAACTCAGTTTCATAAACTCTGCAGCTATGGCTGTGATAGATGCTCGACTGAGTCCAGGATGGCAACCCCTGGACTCTTTCTTCACAGTTGCCTGAAATTTTTTGTACAAGGACTGCATTGAAAGCCTTCAGGAGCCACAAATAAATAGCAAGGCTCTGTAGTCAGAGTGGCACTTGCGAATGTCCCACCTTGTTTGTGCGTTATTCAGACATATTTCCATTCATCAGACAGGTAATAAGCCAGCTGTTTCCAAAAGAACACCTTTTTCTGTATTTGGAGTTTAGAGAATTCATTTCATGAGCAATCTTCTGAAATCAGATAACTTCATTTTCCTAACTAAAACCCTTTATTGGAAACTGCTGCACTTAGGAATAAGATCCCATCTTCTCATCTTTTTAGCACAGCCTTAAAAGTGAGATGGCCTCTAAACTCCTCTTGGACCAGCTATCCCTTCTTTGCCCTGGTGTGCTTCGGATTCATTCCCACCCAAAGCCTCTGCTCTGGTTACTCCTCTGGCTAAAGTACTCTGCTCTAGATTTCCAAATGCTGGAACCTTCATATCTCTGCTCAAATGTCACTTTCTCAAAATGACTCTGCTCATCTGATCTCTTCATTATATCACCTCATTGTATTTTTTTCCAGAACATTTGCAGCAACTACAATTATCTTACTTATTTGTTTCCCTGATTATTATTTCTTTCTCAGGAAAGTAGAGTTTGACTCTCTTCATCACCCTTATAGCCCTAGGTGCTACTAAATATGACTTCAGTGGATAAATTAACGAGCAACATTCACAATTTAGATTTTCAAATTATTTATGGGATTTTTAAGACTAGTCTCTGTGGCTAATTTCACATAGTGATATACTTGCTATGAGGGAGTTGTTTGGCTAATATGTAGTTAAGATAGTCTGGGATTGTTCCATTCTACATGACTTAGATTTAAGGGCAAGAGAGACCTTGGAGAGAATGGGATCTAGAGATACAGCTATTTTTGGAGTGATTAAACATGAAAAGACTTCTTACTAAGTTACTTTTAGTTTTCTATATAGATAGCAGTTGTCAGCAGAGACCAGAGTGCAAATCTCATTTCTCGACTTTATTAGCAGAAGTTGGAAAGAAACAACCTTTCTGACTTTGTATTCTCATACATTACCTGCCTGATTTATATCTAAAGGGTGTTACAAAGACCAAGTGAGATAACATACCTGAAAACACACAGAAACCTTTAAAGTACTGTTGGTTGAAAGATATTAGTGTCTACATATGTGCATCTTTAGTGATATATCTGTTGACTCCTGTCTTCCTCACCAGGTGATCACTTTTTACTCCTTTTTTATAATCTACACTACCCAGTAGGTATTCAATATATCACGGAATGAATAAATGAGTAAATACTATTATTCTTATTTTTCTCTTGACCAACTCCTCTCTCATTATAAGCATTATTGAATTTTGTATTTACTTTTCATTCTATTTTATAAGCCATTGACCATTAGATAGAATAGTTTCATAGGAATATCTCTCATTTAAGTTAACTTTGGTGTGACTTTCTATTACTATTGTCATTGCATATGGTTTGCGCTTTGGTTTAGCATTGCCAGGCACTGTATGGGATATAAGAAATCTGCCCAATAAACTAAGTAAAATGCACTGATCATACTGGCTGTGACCTTCTGGGGTGCAGTCTCAGAATATTTGAGACTTTTTACTAATCATAACCTTAACCTATGTGATGTAGCCACTAAGGAAACTGAAGTCAAGACCTCAGTGAATCATGTTCTAGTCTGTTGAGCAAAACCTTTATTTTGGGATTTGAATTATTTATAGATTACCCTTTTTTGGTATAAATGAGCAGCACTGTTTATTTCCATTTTATAATAAAAAGCTACTGGCTATTTAGCCAGAAACCAAATATTTTCACTTCAAATTGCTTTCTGGAAGTTTTTCCAACAGTGTTCGATGTGAAGCTGTGAAACACATTACTCCTCTTCCCTCCTTCCTTTCAGAGTCCTCCTATCCATGCCCCCACTTCACTGGCCCCATTGTCATATTTTTTTAGGTGAATAAAAACTGATGCTTCAAAAAAAATAAAGTCGATATTCTGTGATTGCTTCTTTACCATATGAAAGTGTCAGGAGGCTGAAATAAATGCCTCTTTGGTCCCAAATGCTGCAGTCAAGGAAACTCTCCAGCCAACCAGGTGTTCCAGAATATTTTGACCCTAGGCTAGCCTACCCAGGGATTGGCATTGAAATATGTCTGGGCTTTGGTATTTTCTGTGTAGCTTAAAATGCTATCTTTGGGCACATTTATTGGGCTGCATAAGAAATATTGTACAATCTGCATAATGATGAAGTTATGTGTGTCTTAGACATGTTCTCCAGTCATAGAATATTCCTTTTACAAAGTTTTGGATTCCTTAGGTTGTTTTGAAATTTAAATTAATTTTTTTTTATTTTTCCATCTGGATGCACTCTCTATTCCCGATTTATTTTACTAAAAATTTTCAGCATTTTTTTTATCCACTGAAAACCTCATCTCTAAACCTATGCCCTTTAACACAATCACACACACACACACACACACACACACACACACACACACACACACACACACACACAATTTAAGAACCTTAAATTTAAGAGTTTAATTTTATTTCCAGCTGTGATTTACTATCGGTAGCCTGGCTTTTACTTTAGTCATTTTCATCCCTGCTTGGTTTAACTCAAGGCATTCAATTACTGATTGACTCACAGTCTAGGTATTTAGTAGATTTGTATCTTTCCTTTTTATTTTGGTGACATTGCTTAGGTATGTCCTGCCATTTTGGACATAGCTGATAATGGGAAGAATTCAAAAGACATTTTTCTTCTTAATAACAGCAAGAGACAGCAGTTGAATAAAAAAAAAAAATGAAATACGATGTGGTTCCATAGTGTACTAGTTAGCATGTCTGCTTTACACGCAGAAGATCCTGGGTTCACACCCCAGTGAAGCCATGGTCCATGGTTTATAGCCATGCCACACTGAATAGGCCCAATGTCTGATCTCTGAAGGAAAGCAGGGTCAGGCCTGGTTAGTACTTGGATGGGAGACCACCTAGGAAGACCAGATGCTATAGGCATAAAAAAATGAATGAAATAAAAATACAAATAATTTCAAAAAGAATTAACATGAACAAAACAGTAACAAATTGCACAATTTCAGAAGTAGCGAGGGTATTAATATTTTAGATTCCTTAAAAGTAGGTGAACTATTGTTTTCTCATTATTTTTGTAGTGTCCTTTAAGTAGGAAATAAAGGATGCTTTACAGAGGTGAATAAAATACACAGCCTTACTATTATGTAGGGCTGACTCAAACTTTTCAATATTTTGTATGGTAGAAAAAAAATAAACACAAGATAATTTTATGAGTTTTAAAAATATCATCCAAACCCCAGGGACAGATCCAACAGGACCAAACATGCTTTATCCCTTTTGGATGCATAATATACATTGTCAAATTAAAGGTTTTGAGAAGTCCTGCAGTCATGAATCCTGTTTAATTTGGCAGTTCCTACATTTATTATACTATGCAATTCTCTTTTCATATAATAAGAATTAAGGTCTCATAGAAAATGTCCACAAAACACATTTAAAGAAAGGTTCTGATCATTCTAAAGGCAGAGGGTGGGAGTTTCACAGGCACCATCTCTGCCATATGATCAGCAGGAGACAAAATCAGGAGAATAAGCAGCTGGAACCTAGGGATAAAAACAGAGAAGTAGTGAGTCTCTGTTCACAGAGAGAGCAAGACTGAGGGAGAGAACATCATCTGAGGTATTCCACATGACCCTATGCAGACATGCAGAAAGGCTCATTCTTTAGGTAACACAGGCTTTGCCAACTTGGTTGGATATTTGAATCATACGGTTATTTTATCATTCCTTGAAGATGATTGACTGAATTTCTGTTTTTCAACATATATAGAGAAAAACAACATTCTGAGTCATTAACTCAACAATTACTCAGCACATCCATGGTGAGTATTCATAATATTTTTAAATTTAAAAAATTCATAATATTTTAAAAATAGGTTCAAATTATTTGACATTGTTTTTAATTTAAGCCACATCAATTAGATTTCCTACACATTACACACACACACAACTCACACACACATATCTGTTTCTCATTTGGTGGTGCTATGTAATGAAAGGTTATTGTGAATCTGGTCTACAGAATACAGCTGCCCTGCAGATGTTCCCGAATTATATTAAATGCTCTACACATTAACGTTGGCTTATAGGAGTCTGAAGCTCTCACCCCAACCTCAAGTACTTTGACTCCTGTTTCCTCTTTGATTTACTTTCAAATCAAGTGATTAAAAAACAATATGAAAACCACATGTAAAATGCCCAGTGAGTTTTTTTTTCTTTCCTTTTCATATATAAAAACAATGGGGGAAAGCCAATGTAAAGATACTGGGCTAACCAGCGGTTTAATTTGAAGCTTACCAGGGACACTAGGGAAATTCGCCAGTACATGAATCATGCTTGAAGAGTCAGATCAAAGAAAGAAATATAGAGTATCAGAGCCTGGCATCTCCTGGGTTTCAATGTCCAAAATTCAGTGTCCAGAGCAATTTTCATTCCTTGTCCATGTTGCATTTTGTGTCTCTCTTCTCTTCCAAAAAGTTGTCAAAATGGAAAGACACATGCTCTCTGTGACCAAAGTTGTAAACTATCATCACATTTTTAAAATGGAATTGTCAAGTAGCCTTGAATTTAGATTTCATTTGGGAATTCACTGATCCCTGGAAAGTTTCAAATCACTGGTAGTGAAGTATTTCATGTCCTTCACCCTTTCTAAGGATATCTTCTAATTTCATTTCACTTCTAATTTTTTCCCTAAACTTCCAGGTTCCACATAAGAATAATTGTCTATAATTTCATCCTTTTTGGAGGCAATTAGGGACAGGTCAAAAAGAACTCTGGTGAGAGTGGGTATGAGAAATAGACTGATACAAGTGGCCTAGACTTAGTACCTAAGATGTTGCATATTTCAGGATGATATACAGGGGCTTATGGTAAGTATTGTGATCTTTTGAAGTTCCAACCAGAGACATGGAGTGCTCTTGATGGTAGTACAGTAGTCCCCTTTATTCGCTATTTCGTGTTTTGCAGTTTCAGTTACCCAAAGTCAACCATGGTCCAAAAATATTAAATGGAAAATTCCAGAAATGCAAAGTTCATAAGTTTTAAATCTCTCACTTTTCTGAGCAACGTGTTGAAATCTGTCACTGTCTTGCTTCATCCCACCACCTGGGTCATGAATCATCCCTCTGTCCAGGGTCTTCAAGTTGTACACACTATCTGCTTATTAGTCACTTAGTAGCCCATGTGGTTATCAGATCGACTGTCTCAGTATTGTGGTACTTTGTGTTCAAGTAACCCTTAGTTTTAACTTAATAATGGTTCCAAAGCACAAAGTAGCCATGCTGGCAATTTGGATTTGCCAAAGTGCTTACTTTAAGCAAAAAAGTGAGTACAATACAAGAAAATATTTTAATTTCTATCCCATTTGCCTCGAGAATACTTACTGGTAGTGCTTGTGGCTTCAGCGTTTACCCCAAGATAATTTGTGGATTATAGTCCTAAACTTAACAGTTTGCCACAAAATATCTTGCTTTTATTATTATTTTCTCATCACTCTAGCATATTGATAGTCTTTGAAAACAAATGACATCATTTTATTTACAGCTTTCTGTTTTTAGTTTTGGTATTTTCATTTACAAAAATATAGTAATTCTTCATCTCTGAAAATGTCAAATCCTAGGAAATTTAGCATTCTTAAGCACGATATTAACATTGTTCTAGAATAGTTGTTAGCTAAGGATTCATTTGATGAATCTGATATATGTATACATTTCTGTTACATTAGGATTAGAGACAAATTTTGTTTAGAAATAACTCCAAGTACAGATTCTTTATTTTATTTTCACATTGAAAACCAGTCAGATTTGCTTCAGGCTTGAAGAGTGTGTTTACATAAAATTAAACTAACGCTAGTAGCAAGCTTCACTTATTTTTTCTAAATGGGAAATGGGTTAAGAGAAAGGCCACCCTTACATAACTTTTATTACTGTATATTATCATAGTTACTCTATTTTGTTATTAATTGTAAATCTCTTACTGTGCCTAATTCATAAATTAAACTTTATTATAGCTATGTATGTATGGGAAAACATACAGTACGGCAGGTCCTTGAATAATGAATGTCTTTTCATTCAACATTGTTTCATTATAACATTAATGAGAAAAAAATATCTGTGCCTGGCTGGGACTACTGTCTGTGTGGAGTTTGCACATTCTCCTCATGTCTGCTTAGGATCTTTCTAGGTACTCCAGTTTCCTCCACATCCTAAACATGTGCATGTGAGGTGAACTGGTGTGTCTAAATGGCCCCAGTCTGAGTTAGTGTGGGAGTGTGTGTGAGAGTGCCCTGTGATAGAAGGGTGTCATGTCTAGGGTGGGTCCCATTGGTGCCCTGAGCTGCTGGGAGAGGTTCTGGACCCCTACAACCTTGAACTGGAATAAGCAGATTGGAAATAAATATTTTATTTGATTTTATTAATCTTGAATGTATGTATAGCTCACATTTATTTCAATGTTTAGTATTAGAAGTGTTTTGGGTCTTTATTTATAAGTTTGGTGAATGTTTTTGTGGCCAGAAATATGCCATAGGAGCTTAACTCTTGTTTATACCAATTAGCTCATGGTAAAATTGATTTCATTATACATTGTTTTGCTTGAAGTCATATTTTCCAAGAAAACTATCAATGATGTCAAGTGAGGACATAGTAAATGTGGAGGGGTGGGTACTATCTGTGATTTTAGGCATCTACTGGTGATCTTGGAATGTATTCCCCATGGATAAATGAGTACTACTATATCTCATGGAAAGTGTTTGATGTTTGCACTCGAAACTCAAAATCCAGCACGAAGTTTTAGTGTGATAAAATAGATAAAAAAGTCTGTGTCTTGATCATATATGATTTTCTGCCCTTCTCACAGACCCCAGATACATAAAAGAGTATAACCTCTTTATTTTGTCTTCCACTGCTATATCTTCTCTCTGTTTCTGCTCTTCAAAGATTTTGGGAGGAGCTTTTAAGTCTGATAAAAAAAGGTATATTATATGCTTCTACCTTTGATCATCATAACATTCCCTAAGATTTCCAAAAAGGCCAGCACCTTGAAAAAGTATGTCAATGGCTTAATGTTTATTTATGAGTGTTTTAAATGCTGGATGCAACTTTGTTTGGTTCAGGGAGTACCTTTAGCAGTTAATTACAAACTAATGTGGTGGTCTTTTCCTGCTTTATTTTCTAGAAAAAATATTTAGTATTAGACAACCATGTCTGTGTAGCTGGAATGACTTTGAAAAAGGGATCATGTAGCCAAAGTTTTGTTTCTGCTTAAGTGCCTGGGCAAAGTTCTGGCCTCACACAAATAAATTGTGACAAGTCCATTTCTGGCTGTGTATTTGTATCCCAAAGTATCATTTCCCTTTGTATTTCATGATCTGTCACTCCAGCCTTGGAATCACTCATTCTATTACCATCTTAGATGTCAGTTTCCATAATAAGCCCATCTGAATTCCAGCATCAATTTTCTTTTCCCTGGAAATAAAACACAAAATCATTTGTTTGACCTTTGAGTTGTCAGTTCATCAATAGACCAGGCTCTGTGTTTTGGGACAGTTCAACAAATAGTTTTGCCACTGACCACAGAGTTGGATGAAATGACCCCTGTCTACAGAGAGCATAGAGCCAAATCCAAATCAGGGCATATGGGGAATGATTTCTCTTGCCATCTGCATTTTATATAGGATCATGTAACCACCAGACCCACAGACCCACTCATTTACCCTGTCAGTTCCAAAGAGAGCAGATTTCAGAAAAAAATATGTAGCTAAATCCAAAGAAAGCAAATGGCTTATGTTTTCTCTTGTCTTCACATCCTTGGATCTTAGGCATTAAAATATATTTTTTCTTTTTTTTTAGCCAAAAACATCCTAAGATCTTTTCACTTTGAAAAAATTTAAAGTTCATAGTGTGGCAGGAGAGTATCCTTATATGTTTGGTTATCTAGAAGAATTAAAAACAGGCAAATAAAACAAAACCTTTCTCTCCATCTAATTTAATCTTCTCATTTTGTTAAGTGTGTATTTTTGTCCTTTTCACTAGAGTTCATTTAAGTTAATCCTAAAAAGTTTGAAATAAAGTTAAGTAACATGTATACGTTAAATGTCATATCCATATACAATTTGTCTATTTTGACTAAATATGTGAAACTACTTCGTAAGTGGAATGTACGTTCAGAACTCTATTAAAAAACAATTATTTGAGGGTATACATCTTGTTAAACAATTTGGGTAAAACCTCTACTTACCTTCTAGGCATTCATGTTCCATAAATAAATGAACAAAATATAGGATGAAGAAGGAAATTAACCTGAGAATAGTTACAGATTTTTTTAATGACTAAGAAACATGGAGTTGTGAGACTCTTTTTGCTGGGTTCAGTTCTTATTTATGTTTTTTTTTTTTTCAGGAGCTTAACACATTCCTCTAATAGATATTCTACTCTAATACTCCACTTGGTGTTAATAGATTCCTTTGAAATTTATTCTCACTATGACAAAGCAGATTTTTCATGGTGGTGGCTGGCATTATAAGAGAA
This sequence comes from Cynopterus sphinx, assembly GCA_030015415.1. NCBI lineage: Eukaryota > Metazoa > Chordata > Mammalia > Chiroptera > Pteropodidae > Cynopterus > Cynopterus sphinx. The sequence goes on along the minus strand of CM057384.1, from coordinate 85,687,783 downwards.
ACAATTGTGCATATAATCTTTAGCTTGTACCTTCATCTATTCTAATGTGTCAAAGGAGCCATAGGAAACTAGAGTGAGTGGGGAAGATTACTGAAAATATTTTGCCTCTGTAGAATGTCACACAGATGGCCCCTCTGGCCAAGGATTTTTAAGTGATGCTTCATGCGTCAGTGTGGAAAACTTCAAAATGAGCATCTTCTCAGAAATCCCAAAATCACAGAATCTTTTTTTACTTGCTGTTTCCTTGAGAAGTCCTAGAAGAGATGTTAGGAGAGGGTGCTGATTTTGAAATGCAAAAAAAAGGCAATCTTTATATCAGCACATCAGAAATCAACCTGTAATCTGTCCTCTGTAATCTCAGGTGTCTCAGCGAACACATGTGTAATAATATTAAGGACTGCATGAGTTATAAAAGTTAAAGCTAGGTCTGGACTCAATGCACATCAATTCTTTCCTGGAGTATAAGACTCTGAAGGAAGGATTTGTGCTTTGTTACATCCAAATACTGCAGGGGTCTTAATAGTAAAATAATGACAAAACTATTAACATTAACAGCTGATAAGTATTGAGCGTTCACTATTAACCAAACAATATACAAAGACCTTAAAAATATTACCTTATTTAATCTTTAATATGATTCTACAGTATTGTTATTATTAGTACTCCCACCTTACAGACAAGGAAATTGAAGCTTAAAGTTTACATAACTTGCCCAAGCTCACACCACTGGTATATAGGTTGAATAGTAGCTCCAAAAAAATATGTCAAGTCCTTATCCTCAGTAATTGTGAATAGGATCTTATTTAGAAGTAGAGTCTTTGCAGATGTAATGAAGTTAAGGATGTTGAGATAAGGTCATCCTGGATTTAGGGTTGGCCTTAAATCCAGTGACTGGTCTCTTTATAGAAAAAAGAAGAAGGAGATTTGTGACATACAAAGAAGGCCATGTCAGATGGAGGCAGAGATTGGAGTGATGCTTCTACAAGCCAAGGGGTGACAAAGGTTTCCAGCCACCACCAGAAGCTAGGAGAGAGGCATGGACTGAAATCTCCCTGAGAACTTCCAGAAACAGCCAACCCTGCCAACACCTTGATTTCAAATTTCTGGCCTCCAGAACTGTGAGAAAATAATTTATGTTATTTTAAGCTGTGCCATTTGTGGTCATTTGTTATAACAATCCTAGGAAACTAATATAGCTAGTAAATGACAGAACCAACATTCAAAGCCAAACACCAAAGCTCATGTTTTGAGCCCTGTTCTTTGTACATCCTCCGTATTGACTAGGCCACTGCTGTGTATATAATAAGTACTGCTGGATTTAAATTTACTTGAAAGAAGCAGTTGGATGAATTTTGATTCTTCTCATTTCCTTAGAAAAGTGGTAATAAAAGAATACACATGGAATAATAATAGCTGTATTTTTTGGTGATAGCCATTTGCAACAACTGTTAGCGTGTTCCCATAAAATTTCCGTTTAGTTCACATAAATAGGCAAATATAATTCCAGAGATTTGGTATTTTAAATTCATTGATCAGACATACACTAAAATCTTCCTAGAGTGATAGGGGCATGAATTTAATGAATACAGTTTAGAGCCTCCTAGCCTCCGTTCACCTGCTGCTGTGATCTCAACACAGAAAACTCCCCCAAACATGTCTCCAGGAGCACTCGTACTCACTTATTTTCTTATTTATCCTTTGGTGGAGACGATTACCTTAGTTTATAATCCTCATTTTAACTGGGCCTATAGTTAACTCTGCAGAAATATAAAGGTGCAGATTAAGTTAATAGTAAAGTGAGCATGGGGAAGAAAGAGGGAAGGCAGAATCTCAGGTATCATCCACAGTGAGAGGGCAAGTATGAGAGGAGAAAGAATTATCAGGAAAGTGACTGAAGAAAAAAAACCCCAACATTTTGCTTATGGTATATTCGAATAAAATAGTTGACTTGAAATTTTTTTGCCATGAATGATTATTTCAAAAGAGTATATTTTACAGGATTTTGAGAGAGCAGAGACATGGATTGCTTCCCTTCTCAATTTACATTAATTTCATATTGGTAGGAAGCATTCTTTTCCTAGACTCATTGTTAGTACTGTTCGGTGGCTGCAAACATCAAGGAGAAAGGTCACTCCACAACTCAGGCCCCTTGCCTGAATGAAGACTCTCAAATCTCATTCTGCTAACACCAATGGCTTTTTGAGAGTAGCTTTTATGAAATGACAGGAAGTTTGTATGGGTTCTCCCCTAAGCCCCTTCAAAAAAATATTTTCTATTTTTTTTTTGTAAAATATATTCCTCATTGGAATATCATAATTTTGATGATATAACCCCTACTTTGAGATGAGGAATCACAGCAGGGGGAAGTTAAGTGGCCTGTCCCAGATCACGTGGCTTTTAAAAAACCCTGGGGATGTTTTCTCATTTTTTCTTAAGAGGATGAGCAGTTGGGAGTTGAGAGCCTCTACTTTACCACCCCAGAGGCCATTCCACAGCAGCCTAAGTCTGGTGCCATTGCTGATAACTAGCTGTAGAAATGCTTCAACTGCTACAGTAGACTAAAAGCACAGGGAAGGAAAATGGATTACATATCCATTTCATACCAGGAGAGTTATGTGTGTCTAGTCATGGAAAATGCCCCGGAGCCACACAGTTTAGCTTTTTCCCCTCATTTTCTCTGAAGAAGGTAAAATAAAAAAAATAATAAAAATAATGTTGACATTGTTAAATTCTAAACTTTGCTCATACCAGCACCTTTCTAATAGCTAAATATGAGCAGTTTAAGCACATGCAGGCTTATAAGACAAAATGCGTCCATTAATATACAATTTATTCATTTCCCCAGCTGTTAAAGTGCAGATTTCCAGGAACTAAATTAAAATCAAAGATTGCCAGAAACTGTTTCCAACCGTGTCTTGGTACTTGAACTTGAGGATGTGGTTAAAAAAGTGTAAGAATATTTTTTATCCTTGCAGAGAAATGCCTCTTTAGAGACAGACATAAAATATTTTCTTCAATTTTATTTATCTTCCTTTTTGTCTTCACTATTTAATAACATTTTCTTCAATTAAAAAAAATGAGTCATTTTAAATATATGTAACATTTTTGGCTTTTATAAACACACAAAAGCCTAAGGAAGAGAATAAAAATTGCTTGGAACCCCAGCATTTGAAGATAACAACTGGTAGCATTTTGAGGTATATCCTTCTAGTTAGTCGTGCTTTGTGTGTGTATGTGTGTGCATAGGTGTGCACTGTGTGTGTGATTTAAAAAAATCAAAATTATACTATTTAAAAATGTGCTTCTATGTTCAACCATATATTATGAGCATTTTTCCACATCACTATTATATTATGGCTTAATTTGAAGAGACTTTATAATATTTACTTGATTCTTACTGTTTTCTATTTTTAAATTATATAACATGTGATTAATATCTACTACATAAATCTTAGAAAATATCTTTGATTAATGTTTTAGAGGAGTTTATGATTTAAAGAGTAGGTAAAGTATATTTTTAAGACTTAGGATAGATAGTCATTCTATCCTCTTAGAAAGTAGGAAACATTTTCATTTTTCAGCAGTAATAGATTAAAGCACCATTTTTCTGCACCTCATTTGGCACCCTTTGTTTCAAGCATTGTCAGTTTGGTAAGCAAAATATGGTATATTATTGTTTAAAATCATATCTATTATTAAGAAAGGTGAGAATTCATCTGTTAGTCATTTTTTCTTTTGTGAATTATTTTTTAAATTGAGCATACTTTTAGGTCTTTATTTTTGTTGTTGCTTTTGCTGATTTCTAAGTGCTGTGTAAATAACTTAATTTTTTTCTACCATGAATTTCTTTTGCATTACTCTTTGTGTGTGTATGAATTTTCCCTTGGTTTTTAATTTTGTTGATAGAATTTTTGATATTCAGAAATTTTCTTCTTAGAGAGTAACATCTATCAATATTGTCTTTTATAGATTCTATCCTTAAATATTGTCTTAGTCAGAACTTCCATGCCCCCAAACCAGCTTAAAGATGATGTTATTATTTATATTTTATTCTCGAGAATGTATGAAATTTAATTTAGTCTGCATTATGAGGGTAGAAGTTAATATTCTCCTTTATATTTAGCCTAGTACCTAAATAATCCAACATTACTCATATAATTTACAAAAAACTCTTTCATATGCCATAATTTATATGTGTTTGCATTTGTTTCCAAAATTTATATTTTGTCCTATTTATCTGTCTATTTAATCTCGGACTTCTACTACATCATTTTAATTATTATTTTATAATATGGTTTAATGACTTGAATAAATACCTCCTGCTTGTTATTATTTTCATCTTCATCTTATTTTAAAACATTGGTAAACTTTTATAGTTCATTCTCCCAAGCAAATTTTAAGATAATTTTGTCAAATCAAATATTAAAAAAAATAAATATCCCATTGGTTTCTTTGTCGAAACTGCAATTCATTTAACGTGGTAAACTATCTTGGGTGATCTGGCATCTTTTCGGTATTTAGTCTCATTCAGATATGCGTTTTATCTGTGAAATGACCTTACCCTCAACAGACATTTTCTGAAGTTACAGAAGAGAGTTCTAATCCTCCAGAGTTTAAATGTCCAATGTTCTATATTCACTCCACGATTTGCCTTAGAGGCTGCTTAAACACAAAAGACAGTTGTGTGACCAGTTTAGAACAGGCTTCATTTAGCAAAGGCAAAGTCTAACCTGTCCTTACATTAAAACACACACACACACACACACACACACACACACACACACACACACACACACACACACAGCTCTTTTTCCTTCTCTTTAAAGCAGAGGATTTAAATTTAGTTAAACAAGGAAGAGGAGACCCTTGAAAAAGCACAAGAGAGAGAAGGTGATTTTTTTGTCCCTTCTGTATGTTGTGGAGAGATTAAGTTACCATAGAGTAGGAGGTAAATTTCCTAGAACCATGAGTAACATGATGGAGATTATAAAGGCCACTGGAGATGACAAAGGAACTTGTAGCTTAAGGTAACCATCATTCTGCTCTCAAAAACCAAGTGTTAAGAGCTCAGCCTGATGACTCAGGTCCTCCTAGACCTCTTTCCTGGGCTCTTCTCACTCTTTTCCCCTTTTCTCAACTCTACTCTTCAGAATGTGCTTAGGTGGCTGCACTGTGTTCAGTGATTTTGAATATAACACATGTATTTGTTAAACTCTTAGGCTCCTCCAGTAAGATAAATGTTTAAAAGTGCTTGGGAATGGGAGCTGCATAAAACACTTAGACATTGAAATAGATAATTTTTTATCTCACTGGTCTATGCTGATCTCACTCTAGCGCTCTCTCTCTCTCTCTCTCTTGCACACGCACATGCACATGCAACGTGCTAAATATACTATGGTTTCCTTTGGCTATTTTTCGAACCAACAGGCAGAATAATTTTTATCTTGTATTAAATTACTACTTTAAAAAATAGATGTTAATTTGATTTCTTCTGCTACTTAGTGGAAACTATAAATAATTCTTAAGTAGCTATACAGTTTCTTCCTTATATCCATCCTGCACCATTTGAAGCCTCATGTTTTCATAGCTCTTTGTTTCTTTCTCCCTCAAAAGGGATAGATATGCAGAACACCACCTGTGTGCATTCTGTCCCAAAGTCATTCACTGCTGGCTGATTTGTCTGGATAAAAAGTGCAATTGTTATTTTACTACCTTTTTTTTTTTTTAAAGAGATGGGGACCTTTACCCTTGTGATAGTTGCAAACATTTCTAAAAGCAACAACAACAGCAAAACAGGTAACAAAATAAAACATATTCTTCACATATTCTCAAGGACTTTAGGAAAAAAATAAGAAAATTAGCATAGTTTGCAGGATAACAGATTTCTCCCTGAACAAGAAGCTATTGACAATAGCACTGCATTCTCAGTTCTCTCTAGTAGTGTCCTGACAAATGCTTAAACTTATGAAGGAGGAGGAAATGGAAAGGAAGCAGTAGGAAGTAAAGTGGTCAGGTTGCTCAGATTGTGAACCTCACAGTTTGCATTCCCTGTGCCCCCATTACCTTTTGCAGTAATATATTTCTTCTCAGGATCCCTGTTTACTTAAATACCCCTCTTCTAGGGAATGTCACACTGGACACAGCAGATTCAGCATTATGGGGTTACATGCCTGTCCTCTTCAGAAGACAACTTGTGCTGGCAGATAACAAAGGATCCTACATCTCTTGTGCTTTTTCCATGGGTCCTTGCATAAGGCCGCAATTTTATAGTTATTTGAGTAAGTCTAAATGACGCATATCAGGATTTTTTATGAATGGTTTCAAGAATTAACTCTTTCCTCACATTTCTCTCTTCCATTATTCTAGAAAATTAAAGTGTATGGCTAGATTTGGAAAAGAGAATCTTGGTTTTCTACCTGGAAAAAGTCCTAAAATTACCTTATTGCTACCACATTAGCCATATGGTCACTTTTATCTTTAGGGAAAAAAATATTGAAAGTTAATAGTTGAGTTAAAACACTGCAAAGTGCTAAGGCAATTATAAGAAAAACAATGTATTTTGTCTTTAGGGAAGATGCATGTATTTTTGTAGCTCAGATTTGGTATTCTGCTCTGATATTCTCTTCTAGACTCACCCTTTGCCCTTAGGATAATCAGAGAGCCAGCAACCACACAGAACAAATAACATCTCTTGTGAACCAATTATTGTTTTAATCTTCACTTTTAAGAATACCAACAAATTAGTTGTTTATTTGAGAAAAGTTCTGAGAAAAGTAGGAATCCTGGGGATGTGAGTGAGGGGGAGGTGGTTGCAAGTTGGTCACTGCTCCTTAGCCCTATATTTTTGATATTCGTAATGTGACACATCACTTAAGTATTGTTCAGAGTGTATTTCTATTTATCCTCTGGTTGCTTCTTCTAGTCAGATAGGAGTCTGGTTTTTTGTGAAGAGCTGATTTTGGGGACAGGAGTTCATTTGATACTTATTGTAAGAGTTCATTGTGAGGAATGCAGGTGCAGACCCTTTTCTCTGTTATAGCCAGGGGACTAGAATAAAACAAGCATCCATAAATTGTTGTTTTTCTCTATTAGAGTCTTGACTTTGGCCTTCTGAGTTGTATAGTAGAATCCCCATTTGATTTCCTAATCTATGGACAGCTCTCAGAATCAGGGCTTTATATTTTTGGTCTCTGCAATGTCCCCATTACAGCACAAGAACAAAGTCAGTTCAGGAGACATTAAAAAAATGTTTCCAAGGAAAATTCTGGATGTGAAATCAAAAGAAAGGTGCTACACTAAAGGTTTAAAAAATATTATTTTTGATCAGAATGTAATTCAGATATCAGACAAAATAATTTGGTTCAAACTAGATCTTATTTCTATCTGTCCTGTGTTAGCATAGACACACAGAGAGAGTATTTATGAATTTCTGCTGGAGAAAAGGTAACAGATATGAAATTAACTATAAGAAAAGGAAGGGTAGGTGCAAAATAGAGAACAAATAGTATGTTGTAGAGAGTACAGAAAAGCAGACACAATTAGTTCAAATTGTGGAGAACACAGGAGAACTCTAGAAAAAAAGTGGTATTTGAGTAAGACTTAAAATATACATTGAGAATTGGAGGAGGGACAATATTTCAAATAGAGGCAATAGAATAAATACACAAAAGCATGAAAGAACTTTCTGCTTAAGAATGTTCATTTCTCAGAGGCATTAACTATAAGTAGAAAAATTCCCAGGGTGCCCTCATCAGACCAAATAGCAAAATATACTGATGTGTACCAAGTCAGCTTATTAAATGCAAAATCTGGTGCCTGTCACTGTCTTAGGATGATACCTTGAAGCCCTCAGACATCACAAGCCATAGGCACTGACTGAAAATGAACAGAGCTCTAGGAGGGTAACAGAGCTTCCATCAGTCTTTATGAAATTATATAAATGGATTTTTCAGATTATTTGGAATTTTAAAAGGTTCTTTTTCTTTTATTCTGAGTGTCATTCACAGAGCTTGAAAATGAAAAATAAAATTTCGGAGAATCTATTCTAAAGAAGAAAAGTGCTCTTTTGTGATTCACAGTGACTATGACTTATCAGTATTCCGAGATTTTAGCCCTGGAGATACCAAACCTTCTGTACTTGTTAACATGTCACTTAAAGCAGATTAGGCAAAGACTTGAACTAGACAGAGTTATTCTAGAGTATTGGTGGGTTTAATAGCATCTCTTGCTTTATGGTTCTGTAACAGAAAAACTAGGAAACATTTTGCCAGCAAATGAGAAATCTACCTTATGGCATCCAGATGTCATTCTTGTTTCACATGGATCTATGTGAGCAAGAGTTTTGCCTTTTTTTTGTATGTTTATCATCTGTCTATTATCTTTGTGGAGGCATAATATCTTTCTTAAAGGTCTTCCAAAAATAACAGATGAATCAAGGGAGGAGGAGGAGGCCTGGGAAGTTTTTGGATTAACTCTGTCAACATGAATACTGCATTCTGGATCTGGGAGAGATGCTGAATGCAAAAGCAAAGAAGAGAGTTGGAGTAGTATGTAAAATATGCAAATGCAAAAAAGTAACAATTTATTTGCCCCAGGTAATAAAATCTGAAGAGGAAAAAGTTCAGCTGAAAAGCAAATGAAAATGGGTTCTATTTTCCCTAGCGATCAGGGGCTATAGGGAAAATCCTAGCTATCTCATGTTGTAAGGAATTTAGGCTGATATTAACAGTATCTTGCGTTGTCATAGGGTCACCATAAGGAACATTAGGTGGTTGGTTGTGTTTTAAAAATGAACACATACTTTTTAATAGAGCTATCCAAAGGAGGTTCAATTTTATTGACATAAAATGTCAAGACAACTTGAATACAGTAAATGCCTACTTTACATAATTTAAAATTCCAGCCATCTCTCAATTTGCTTGAATGAATGTGCACTGCTGCTTAGTACATAAGAAAGGAAGTATTATCTCATTGACTCAAGAGATAAAAAAAATTTAAAATGCTTCTTCAAGTGTTGTGCAACAAAGCTAAATAAAAAAAAAATGTATCCTGATTCTTTACTTATTGATTTAGAGAATTAACTACAAAAATTCATTCTCTCTAAATTTCCTGATATTAAATTTGTGTAGCACCATATAGAGTACAAAACATTCTCATTCATATTTATTGATCTTTATGTCAACCCTTGGTGCTCTTTTTCATAGATGGGGCTCAGGTAAGTTAATGATAGAATCAAAACTAAGTGGCTATTAAATTGCCAAGATGTGACTTGAAACAGAAATTCTTACTGCAGGCACCATCTTTTTCCTACTAAGCCAGATGCTTTAACTTTTGAGTCTTCATTTCTTCTAAGTTTTTTTAGCAGAGATTTGTGAAATTTCAAAACAGCTTTTCCAATAGAAAAGATCTTTAGTCAAGTTCATGGACTCATGAGGCAAGCCATCCTCTGTCTCCTATTTTAGCTGTGGTTTTTGTTTTAAATCTTCTTCTCTTTTGTTACTTCTTCTTCCTCCTCTTCCCTGCCCCTCTTTCATTTCTCCTCCATGATCATCATCATCACCATCATCATCAAACTCAGTTTGCAAGTGAGGCAGTGGTTGTAGTGAGGCAGTGGTTGTAATGGGAGTAATCATACTATGCTAATCCCCTTTCTTTATTTGAGTTAAAAATGTATCTAGTTATTATTGACCAAAGGAACAAGGAAATATAATTATTTCCTTCATATTCTCTCTCTTTCTCTCTCAATAATCCTCCTTTTCTTTCTTCTTTTTTTTACTTTATCCTTTATATCTTCCTGACTAAATTTATCAGCTTTCCCCTCAATACCTAACCACAGAAATTCCAACGCATCTGTTTTCTGGGACAAAACAATCATCTGCCTCCCCGCTTGGGCACCACCCTTACATACCAGAGATGGACAGGCTGTTCTGATTTCTCTCTGCCTCAGAATCCAGTTAACAGTCTTCATTGGCTTCTTTCCGCAGGTCATCAGTCAGTGGCTTCAGTAATATGTAAAGATGTATTTGTTAAATTTCAGTTCAGGAGCAGAAACCAGTATATTTTACCCATGGTGGCAGTAAATTCAATCTTCCCTGCCTCCCTAACACACACACAAATCACTCTCAGCTGTATCAACAAACAGAGCTTTAATTTAAAATCCGAACTCTGAGATCATAGTTTCTCAACTTCAAGAAGTCTTATCCTAAGCAGGACCATATCAAGTCAAAAGTAGCAGTTGTTGATCTCTCTGGATATGAAAATGCATTCTCCCTCAGATGTGGGATTGCCTTTCTGGTCCATTCTAAATAGCACCAGGGATTCATGTAAAGAGACATAATTTAACTTAGGGAGTAAAAGTTCAAATCTTCCAGAGAGTCAGACAGAGATAACCTAAAAATAGCAGCGATAAGAATAGCAACATAAGATGCTTTAATTTAATTTGGTATTTATGTAAATCAACAGCTGTGGTCATGTAGTCACTGGTCAGTCTCAGGGAGAGTTTCACCATCTCCAAGGCTGTGGAGTGGAGGCAGTGGTGCACCACTGGGAGTCCCCTCAGGACTGAGGTTACTCATTCTTCGAGCAGGTAAAAGTGTTACAGCTGATAGCTTTTTGTTGATATCCTTCAGAATTTGCTTTTAGCCATCAGTGCTGCCTTGCCCAGGGCCATGTGCCCTCCCAGGGACAGCCTACAATGAATGGCTAGTTCTCCTGCTTCAAGGCAAGGTAACTCTGGAGAGCCATCCCAGCCCCTGAGCTCACATCCCAGCCCCGGGTTAGCTAGGGCCTCTGTTGTACGTGCATCACACCCAGCCTGGGTCTTGGTCCAATCCTAAAAGCAGTCCCTAAAGAAAGCTCTCGTGTGCAGTTTCTGTGTCTCAAAGAGTCTGTTCCCTGGGGAACTTGCCCTACCACAGATTATTTTGAAACAGTTAAAATGTTAGGACTTGCTGGAGTAAAAAGCCCCTGGACATCTGCCACAGCTATTCTCCCATATTCCAGGGAATAAAACAAAACTTTTCATAAGGAATCTTTAGAACTCCCTGGTATGAGAAAAACTAACTCTATCTCCAATCAAACCACAGAAGCAAGCTGTGAACTGACACACAAGTTACAGCAGCAGTAGGTGTCATTTCCTTCTTGTCATTACCAGTTTCTTCGAAGATGGGACATTTTGACCAATGATTTTTTAAGGAGTTAGAAACTACTTCTTCATTAATAGCTATAGAATGGTAATTGGAAAAAATAGAAAAGCATATGTTTGCTTTTATCATATGGCCTAGGAATAATTTTCTCAGATCATGCAACAAATGTATGTATGTGATGTAAAAAGCACAATCATTTAAGTAAATTCTTTTGAATAAAAACTGAATATTAATAAAGTTTTTCCCTTAATTGCTTCTTTTTGTCATTTCTGAGAATTGTAAAAAGACACCATAATAATAGCTACCATTTACTGGAAAATTATCTGTCATTAGCTATGTCAAGTACTTTATATATTATAAAAATGATTAAAGAAGACAATTCAGTTGATACAAACTTTTAATACTTCATGAAGTGGATGGTCTCTTCTTGAAATGTAAAATGGGGCAGAAATGAGGAAGCTTTTGTAGGATAAAGAACAAAGAACAAGGGAGGAAAAAAAATAGAAAAAATCTGATTGGCTGGGGCCACATACTTCACCTTCTTTGGGATGACAAGGCCCAGAACTGGCTTTATGTTTGGGGATCAACTGACTTGATATACTGTGTGTCTGGTTAGGCAGAGCATTTACAGGGATATAAAAATTATCTAAATTTTCGTTTGTTAAAATGGCACATAGGCAGGAGGGACTCCATCTTGGGCCTTAAAAGTTATTTCAAAAATGTGTATAATTAAATTTAACATTTACAATGTCCTGTGAAATTATTACCATTCCCATTTTGCACATCGGAATCAAAATACAGAGAGGCCAAACAGCTTTCATGGGGTCACATAGTTAGAGGGTAGAGCTAAAATTTGAACTTAGATTAGAATTTTAGCCCATATCCTTAACCACTGTTCTTAATTTCCCTCAACTCAATCATTGATAATTCTTTTGTTTTAAAGATGAAATGTTTTTGTCCAGTACACCAAAATCCTCTATCACTGTAATCTAAAAACTGTTGCTGAGAAATAGGCTTGCACAGGAGATTGGTTTTAACTGTACAGTAGTCCCCTCTTATCTATGGGAGATATGTTCCAAAACCCCAAACATTTGCCTGAACCTGTGGACAGTACAAACCCTATACATACTATGTTTTTTCCTATATATACATATCTTTTCCCTCAAAGGAAGCACTTTACGGCTTCTCTTTGGTATATTCAAGTTGCCAGCATCACTACTACTCTTATGTATGGTGCCATCACTAATATTAAAAATGGAATCATTATTAAGTAAAATAAGGATTACTTGAATACAAATGCTGCAGTACACAGTTGATCTAACAATTAAGACAGCTGCTAATGACTAATGGGTGATCACCACGTACAGTATGCTGGACAAAGGGATTAGTCATATCTGGGGTAAAAGGGAATAAGATTTTATCATGCTACTCAGAAAAGCACACAATTTAAAACATGAATTGTTTATTTCTGCAATTTTTCATTTACTATTTTCATACCAGGTTGACTGTGGGTAACTGAAACCATGGAAAGTGAAACCTCAGATAAGGGGACTACTGTAGAAAGATGGGAGTAAGTAGGTGTTCTCACATTCTTGGGTTTATTCTTTAATAATGCTTCACATTTTTTTCTGGACAAATGATTAATTTCTCATATATTTGAATACGTGTAGTTTTAAAATTCTTCCAAGTCACTAAGAAGCCCTTATACTCCCATGCTCCATAGCTGACTGGTGATAAGAGGTTTAGACACACTTATTTAAGGTATGTTAGTGAGGCTATAAATGGGCAAAACATTCTCTTCCAAACTCTAGGGCTGCTACTTATAAACATGATTCTTGTTTCTCAATAAGAATGGCAAACTGTTGATTTGCAATTTGGGAGTTTCAGCTCTCTGGCTTATGAGTCCTACGTCATATTCTTGAGTCAGGTTATCTACTGGACAGATGGATTACAGAATATAGACACTTATTTTGTTCCTTATGTTCAGGCAAACATCTTCCAACTTGTTAGTTTATGGTGAATTTATTATAAACTTGATCATTTTTTTTTCTGGTTGGAAAGTCCCCTTATTTCCGAAGTTTGGGGATAAACCACAGCTCAGAGCTGAAAGGCTGGGAGCTGAGCAGAATTTGTGATATCAAATCTGTATCTTCCTTTTACAGAAGCTTTGAGTAGTGTGAGAAATAAACAATATAATAAAAACAATATAATAAAAAGGTTTTTTTAAAATTAACAATTAACATTCAATATTATATTAGTTTCAGGTATATAGCATAGCGGTTGTCTAACTTATGAAATTATAACTTATGAAGTGATCCCTCTGATAAGTCTAGTACCCACCTGGCACCAAATATGCTTCTTACAATACTATTGACTATATTTTACATCTTCATGACTATTTTTATAATTGGCAATTTGTACATATTTATCTCTTCATATTTGTTACACAGCCCCCAACTTTCTTCCTGTCTGGCAACAATCAAAATGTTCTCTATCTCTATGAGTTTAATTCTGTTTTGTTTGTTGGTCTATTTTGTTTTTTTAGAATCCACATATAAGTGAAATAATATTGTATTTGTTTTTCTCTGTCTAAATAATGTAACTTTTTTGTATTTTTATGGAAGTGTATATACTTAGATCATATAAATATAATTATAGTAAGATGTACAAATCTTAAATTTTGACAAATTTATACATTTGAATTAAGACAACATTTTTATCAATCTAGGGAATTTCTTTATGCCTCTTCCAAGTTGATTCCTTACCCTTTCTCCAGAAAGTCAAGATCTGTTCTGATTTATCCCCCCAAATTAGCTTTGCCTTTTTGCCTTTCTTGAAATTCACCTAAATGGAATCATGTAGTATGGATTCTTTTGTGTCTGGTTCCCCGCTTCACCCCTGCCCATCAAAACATTGTCCTTGGGATTCATCCATGTTCTTGCACGCATCACTAGTAACTCATTCTTTTGTTGCAGTTGTTGCTCAGTTATATTTTATTGTATAAATGTACCACAATTTGTTTATCCATGTTCCTATTGATGGATATCATGTTTTTAGTTTTTGGCTATTATGAGTAAAGTTGCTGTGAACATTCTCGTGGAATTTGTTTTGTGGACATGTGTCTTCATTTCTTTTGAGTGAACACCGAGGAGAGGAATTACAGGATCATAAGTAATAGTTAACATGTTAGGATTTTTGATTTTAACCATTATATTGGGTATGTATCATATCTCCTTGAGGTTGTAATTAGCATTTTCCTGATGATTAACAATGCTGAGCATCGCTATGTCTTTTTTTGTGAAATGTCTGTTCAAGTCTCTTTTATACGTTTTTATTGGAGTGTTTGTCTTTTCAGACATTATTGTAGATATCCTTTATTTAGCCTGAATACATATTCTTTGTCAAATATATGTATATTTCATGTTTAATTTTGTATTCTTTTTTGTCTTTTTATTGTTATACTTTTGCTTTATTTTTCAGTAGTTGCTCCAGGGATTACTATATATATAGTAAGATATATATCTATATCTATATATCTATATATCTATATCTATCTCTATCTCTAATCTATATCTATATCTAATCTATATCTTACTGTAGTATATCTTTAAGTAACATAATAATACCACTCTATGTACAATATAAGATACTTAAAACCATAATTCCATTTGCCTTCTTTGTCCTTTTTGCTATTGCTGTCATATAATTTGCTACTACACATGTTATAAACACCCAAAATACAATGTTTTTACTTTTACTTTAAACAAATATTTTTCTAAGAAATTAGGAAAAAATAGTATTATATATTTACCATTTTGGGTACTTTTACAACCTTCTGGTAGAAACAAATTACCAATTTCCAAACTGGTATCATTTCACTTCAGCCTGAAAAACTTGGTTTAGAATTTCTCACAGTTTAAATCTATTAATGATGGATTCTCTGTTTTAATTATTATGAAAATGTCTTTATTTCATTTTTGGTTTGAAGAGTATTACTACTGAATACATAAAATTCTAAATTGATGTCTTTTTTTGATTGAATTGTTTTTCTTGAGAAGTCAGCAATCATTTTAATTGTTGTACCCTATATATAATGTTCATCTTTCTACTTTTAGAATATTCTCTTTATCTTTGTCTTTCAGAATTTGTTACTATAAGCTTATAATGTGTGGAAATTATTCCTTCAAATATTTTTTTCCTACTCTAATCCTCTTTTCTAAAGACTCTGCTTACAAATATGTTTGACTGCATGATACTATCTCATAGGTCATTAGTGTCCTGTTTAGTTTTTTCTTTAGGTATTTTTTTTTTTTGCATTATTTTCGATAATTTTTTCATGTGTTAAATTCAACATCAGAGCCCAGTCAGAGATAGTTGTTTTTGACCGAATATAGGTCATATCATCTTATTTATATGTTCATCTCATAGTATTTTGTTGAAAACCTATCATTTTGGAAAATATAGTAAAACTCTCCTTTCTGATATTTTCTCCCTGAAAGTTGCTGTTTTGTTATTTTTGCTACTGCTGCTGTTGTTTTAGTAATTTGCCTGCACTTAATCAGCAGACTGCCTCCATGATGTCAGGCAGTTGTGTTTTTTCAAGGCTTATTTTCATTTTATTAGCCTAGCTTCCTAGGGATTGCTCCTGTGTCTGCATAGCTGAGTGGTCAACCAATGATTTCTCAGAGGATGTACTCAAACACCTCAAACCAGCAAAGCTTCTGTCTTCTGCTGATAGATCTATGTGTACATCAGAAGCATGTTAAAAGTTAGGGAGTTTTCAGGTCTAGCCTGGATTTTCATTTCTCTTGGGCCCTCGTGGGTCTCCCCAGTGTGTATATGCAGCATGCCACCCAACCCAGGGTCTTATCTAGGCCCTTTATCATGCTCTCATTTCCAGAATCTCCCAATTAAATCTCTGGTTAGCCAGCTAGTCTTTAAGTCACCCCAACTATTACTATATCCTTAGGCTTGAAAGCTATAGGTTTCTCCATTTACTTCCTACCAGTCTTGCTACTTTTACCGACAGTTCCACTGGACATGAGTGAGCCTCTATAATAGGAAAGCTGCTGGTTTTCAAACTGCCTGAGCTGGAGGGATGGTGAGAATAGCCCCAGGCAAGAATGCCATAGAACTCCATTATTCTTACCTAAAGTTTATCGGTGTTTTGCAAGGAAATGCTTCTCAATTTGTTATTTACCTTTGCTTAGATTCCAGAGCCCTGAAATGGTTGTTTTTCATAATTTTATCCATTTTATAGTTGTTTTTGGAAGAAGATTTGCTTATTTATTTTATCATAGCCAGAAGTCTTGCCCTGACTTACATGTTTTGACTAAGGAAAAGAAAGGCAGAAGACCACAAAGGCCCTATCATGAGGAAACTACTGAGAATAGTATTCTCTGGATTTTGGAAACCTGTAAACAAACCAACAGGTTCAAAAAGCTTTAATAATTAAATGTCCCTGAATAGAGTTATTTATTATAACCAAACAACTCAAAGGTGAAATGTGTTCAATGATACATATAATTATTGTATCATGGAAATTAAATACCTGTGATAAAGAACTTACAACAAAAACAATAATTATTCACAGAAACAATATTATTATTAACACTTAGCCTTATTGTAAAATTTTCTTATCATGAGGTTGATTATAGATTCTAAAAGATCATCAATATCAACATTTTTCTTGATATTTCACATAATGATGATTGACATCATCTTAACTCATATGTGTTACATAGTAGTTGTCCTGTTCCTTGCTCCCTCATTTCTGCATATTAGGGGCATAGAGAAGTTATCCCTTTTACCTCTACTTTAACTCTCTTAAATATTGCCTAGGACCTCAGATTTCCTTAACCAGAAGCAGAGCCTTTTCCTTCAATAAGTGAGGAGAGATAGTTTACCCCAAGGAGTAGTCAATTCTCAATCCATTACCATGAGGTGGAAGCATACATAGTCTTCCCACCTGTGTGAAGAAAGGAGTGCATGGAAACCTGAAGGCCATGGCCTTGAGGAGATGCAAGGAAAATATGTGCTTCTGAGCTTATGGAAGCTGAGACTGTTTAGCCTGAGGCTTCCCCAACATTAGTAGGTTACTTTACATCACACTGCTCACTTTCTCCAGGCTCTCGCAAACAGAAATGTTTGCCATGGCCTCTAGGCCCATGTGAAAATCCCCCGCCTCAGAGTGCAGTCCCCCCAGGAGAGCCCTAGGGCATCTGCAGACAGTACCCAGTCCCTGAGGGGCTCTGAGGAGGAAGAAGAGTGCCAGCCATACCCAAATATCACCCTTGTACATGAAGCAGAAGTTGCCTAGAGACCTCACTGATTTTTAGTAAACTTCTACTAGGTCTCCTGTGATATTTTTCCCCACTGGGATGCAAGAATTGTGCTAATCAAGCTTCACCTTTGTTATTGTCTGTGGGTTTTGTCTCCTTCACTAGATTTCAAGATTGGAGTGGCGTGGCATTTCTTCTGCTGCTATTTATCTCTCATACCATAACCCCTATTTCTCTGCTTTTAACATCTAGAACACACTCACCAGACCAACTTTAATTGTTGCTTTGATAAAATACAAAATACTCTGGCAATTCGCAAGTGCAGTATTTCTTAACTGTAGTTGCCCATCAGAATCACTGTAAGAGTTTTTAAAAATCGTGGTTCCCAGGATGTACTTGAGACCAGTTAAATCAGACTCTCTGTTGATGGGATCCAGACAGCCAGCAAAGCTCTCATGGAAAGTAGTACCTTTACGTAGCGTGCTAATATTTGTCTTTACTTTTTAATCTTAAACCAACATTTACCACATCCTTGAGGAACACATTATAATATTAGCTGGCAGAAACTATAGCAATGCAGAAATGGAATTATATCACAATCCCATTGCAGTGTGTCAATACTTCTGAGGTCATGTTGGCCTAATGCCTCTCGGTGTCCTTGTATTCAGCAGCTGCTTTGGTGGCTGACAGCCTGAGAGGCTTACCTCATGAGAGCAAATAAGAAAAAAAAAAAAAAGAAGAAGAACCTGTAGATATGAAACTTATCAGATTTCAAAGATGGCTGGCTATTGTATAAAATAAAGTGACACATTATTACAAATATTTACCTTCACCTTTCTCCTCTGGAGTCTTTTCTCATTTAAACACTGAATAGCCACTGACTTATTTTCAAAGGGAAAAGGGAAAGTGGTAAATCTTTCACTACTTTTTTCTTAAGAACTTACTTTTTGAGGCTGAGAATTCTTATTTCTGCTTTTCGAAATGACATGATTGCCTCTATTTCACTGTCCTTGGTCATTTCTCTAACCTCAAAGACAGGTACAAGTTTCCTCTAGGCGTGGATAGGAAGTGGGTTGAAAAAAACTCTAGCAAATATTTGCCACAGATATTTGCTCGATGCCAAACCTGCACAAACTAACTTTTGAGTTTTCTCCTTTTAATGAGTAGATGAGTAGAAGAGTGAGGACAAATTTTAAGGATTTGGAGAAATGCTTTCAGGACTGAGTTGTCTAGCTCCTAAAGGTACTGATAAATTGCATGAGACCATGGATACTTGTGGAGAGCCTGATACTTTGTGTTTGATAGAGTGCTCCTCTGTTTGTGATAGGAATGGCATCAGAGGGTTAGAGAGCAGGAAGAATTTCCTGGCATGAGAGAGGTGAGAGGCAAGACTGCATTTAGTAGAATTTTAACAATTCCTTTTTAGGATTTTTTTTTAGTGGGGGAGGAAGGTTGTTTGGTTCTTTTTTTAAAAAAAGACCCAGAGTGGTTTCTAGGTGTATGAAATCTTATTATTCTTGAGACAAGAATATAATAACTCCTGAGGGTTCTCATTCAGCCCATAATTCTGGAAGGTACTATATTTAGGACAATTTAAAGCAAAAACATTCAACTTTCTTTATTTCAAGACTTAATAACTGCTCCAAGCATCGCCATCATTTACATATTTGTCAGATATGTTTCTATACGAATTAGAAAGAATAAATGATAACTTGAAGTAGAAGGTTCAGGGCTACCACATAGGACATGCAGGTTGTGCACCGCAAATGCCATGGATCCCTATTACTGAAACTACAGTGTGAATTCACTGTAGTTGAATTTCCCTGGAACTGTGAATTCAGTGGTCCTGGGAAAAATAATTAATCTTTATGCCAGTCACGGCAGTGTAGATTTACAGTTGCTGTTCCCTATTTATGCTTGAAATTTATAATTGACTATATATTTATTTATTTGTAATTTTATTTTTGAAGGTTATTAGTGATTTAATTTTTGCTAATTTAACCCACTTTAGGGAAGAGAGCAGAGATGTAGAAGAAAAATCCACTGATCTAGTAAAAAAGATGAGCGAACATATGCATCATTTTTTTTGGACAACTGTATTTCTAGGAGGAAAAGTCAGTGGATGCCTTTGGTCATTTTCTCAAATTGTCCTCTTCCAGTTGATAGAACTATAACCAGGGGAACTATGAAGTACAGCTATTTTCCCAGTGGAGGTCAAAAATATGACTTGTCTTACAGAAGAAGTGCAGCCTGAGTTTATTTTTATTACTGTTATTTTCTTCCACTTTATCCCGTCATTACTATTGTGAAATATTAGCTCAGTACTCTCAAAGAATCGCAAGAAGTGGAGAGACTTCTTGGTTTGGTCCTTTGGTGTAAACATCACTTGCCGTTGTCAGACTGAGAGTCATCTCTTAGCCCAGTAACCTGGACTGCACATGGTTCTAAAATCTGAGTGCTCCTTGGACTCTCTCGGACTCCTCTGGAGAGGAGACAGCCCACCCAGTGCATGGCCAAGCTGGAATGGTGTAGGTATGAAGGGTGTGGGGCTAATGGGATACTCCTGAGTCCCTTCTGAAAGAGGATTTTCTTGACAATTATTTCAGTTCAAACAGAGTGTTTGAGGACCTTAACTCATATTGTTAATAATTTATGTATCTATAATATTCAGGGGAATGGGCTGGGTGCAGACCAGAATGTAAGACATGACTTTTCTCCATTTGAGGAACTTACAACCTGTTGAGAAAAAAAAAAGCTTCATGAAATTGTTAAACATGATCGATCATATTGAAGGATGTCCCCAGTATGCTTTGGAGTGATTAGTGAGATGCTATGGAGGAAGCAGGACTTGAGGTGGGCCTTGAAACTTGTTTAGAGAGAGCGTACCTAGATGGAGGGGAGGGAAAAACAGACTCTGCCTAATAGGAGACTACAATAGCTTAGATCAAGCCTGAGGTTCAGAATTTTATTCCAAGAAACTGAAACCATCTTAGTGTTCTTGACACATTTGTTCCAGAATACAGCTGCTGTTGTCCTTTGAGATCTGGCAAGATTTCAGACTTTCACTAGAATATGTCCTTGTCCACATGGTAGACCCACTTCAGTATGTTTGACCAGCATTGTGCTGTTTCCCTGGAGTATAAGGGACAATAGACAGAATGACAGAACAAGACAGAGGGAGTTATTTTTACTCTGTTGCAACTCTTACCAACAACAGCCTGCTGCTTGCTGTTTGGCTTGGCCTAATTTCTTTTGAGCTCTGTGTTGGAGATAATTTATGCTGTTGCTACTCTGTTGAGCTTCTCTTTTTTTGAGGACAAAAACATAATCTAGAGCTCAGGATAGTTTTCTGGATTATTCCAGATTATTCTGCAGCTTTAGCTCAGAGGGCCAAGCTGTCTGTTCAAAAATAGTGTCCTACAGGGCTTTCTCTAGAGCAGGTCTTCTCAAATTTTAAGGTGCATGCGACTCACCTAGAGATCTTGTTTAAAAAGTCATAATTTATTAAGTCTGAGATGCAACCCAATATTCTGCATTTCTAATAAGCCCCGAGGTTAATCCAATGCTGATGGTCTGAGTACCACACTTAGTACCAAGACTGAGAGCATAGTACAGATGCATATAGCAATAGAGTTGCTGAGGAAAAATGAGTGTAGGAAGGAGTAGGATGGAATAGAAATACTTTTTATATGAGACTTTTGCCACCCAAGCTCCCACATAGACTTGGCAGTGAGTCATGGTCACTATCCACCCAGATCCTCACTTCTCATTAGAATGTGCTCTCCCAGGATGTGCCCATGCTGAAGCCTCAGCAATACCATGCCTTTTCCATCTAGAGCCTAATGAAATTTATGGTTTTCCAGCAGTGAAAAAGGCAGAGTCAAGGCAAATGCTCAGTTTGCTTTGCATTTTCTCTTTATCAACTACATGGCAAATTGGAAGGTGACCCTGGTAGTTTGTTCTACCCTGTTTAATTCAGCGGTTATTTATTACATGTCTGCTCTGGGCCTAACACTGTGCTTGCTAAGTATGTGGCTCTGTGACGAAGGGTGAAAAGTGGTCTCTGCTGTCCAGAGACTTACTATATTATGGAAATTATTGAAGCAATGAAAGAAAAACATGAGAGAACAGGCATATAATTATGTGCTAAAATGAATGTAATCAAGTGCCAAACCTATGACACAAGCAGTAAGTGTTATGAAAAGTCAGGGAGGGTTTGGATGTTGGCTTGGCTCTCTGAAACCAGAATTATACTTTTTAAAATGAGAAGTCTATTGTTTGACTTGTATTGGGATTTCAGAGATCTTGTAGATACAGAATTTTGAGCTACTGAGTGGGAAAGGGAAAGACAGAGCCCAGCATAGAAACACAATTCACTTGTTTTCAGGTACTAAGAGCTCCATAATGAATGCAAAGCACACTTCCAATCCCAGACCTTCCCATCCCTGCAGTGAATGAAGCATTTCTTTAAACGAAACCCACTCTAGATAATGAGATCGTTGCTATACTGTACTAGGTTTGACTGAACACTCTCAGAGCTTGAAGGGGATTCAGACCTGAAGTAAGTTCTTTCCATAGTGCATGAATAATAATGGGGCTTAATGGAAAAGGCCATCTCAGGATCTCAGGACAGTTACTTTATAGTTTATAGATGGGACAGACAAAAGGAGAAGGGGCTGGGAAAAGCCCTCAAAGGCAGAGAGGGAGTTCCTATCATTTATCTTGTTCATGAAAGCCCTGTGGAAGAACAAGGCCATTCACTACTTATATAGTACTTTAAGCTCTTTTAAAAACATCAGTTGGTAAAGTCACATTACATCCCTAGAGAGCAAATGCACATTGGTCTTTCCCCATTTCTGAGAGTGAATTATTGGCACCGAGCCCATATGTGTCTGGTGGAAAGACTCCTCCATCCTCTTGCTTGCTAAGCTGGGTACATAGTCCAAACCCACACAGCCAAATCTATTAGGTGGCTTAGCTGTGTCATGTGTGAACCAAGCACCAATCCTGTAACAGACTTCTTCCAGTGTGAGGAACAATATCAGGTTTTCTGAATTGTCTCATAGAACACTCCTTTCCCAATTAGGACCGAGGGAAAAGATAGCACCCCTTCTCCTCACTGCCCTACTAGTGGGTTTAGGAGACTCACACCCAGTTTTCTTTGAAGAGGTCCTCCTCACATGCTCTCTCCTGCCTGTACTGTGTCTTGTTTTTATATCCTTTTCTTGCCAAGTACTCCAAGAGTTACAGGGTCTCTTGTTGAATGTTTCCTTCATGGATTTTTCCATATGGGGTCTGTTTTCATGCTCACTTTGGTATCTGAGGCCTATTGTGGTGGTGCCTCAGGCTAGACTGAGGCAGGAAGAGCACGCCTGTCAACTTCAGATCACACTAGCAGCTGTTTTTTGTTGATGGAACAAGGCTGATAGGAAACTGCCAAAATTTATGTGCAGACTCAACTTGAAACAAACCCCTTTCAAGTTGCTGGTCTTACCTTCTCTATCAAGAGCATTTGGAGGCCCAACAGTTTCCAATGGGTGGCCTGTAGATGCATTTTCTTTTCTTAGCTGTTGTTGTGATTTATAAAAATCAGAATTATTTTTTAACATTTTTAAATGAGTGTATTTTTATACAAAAATTGGAATTTTGGCTTCTTTGAAAAAAATGAAAGAGCTCGCAACTCTGGGCCCACACTCTTGCTTGGAAATGTAAAACTTTGATCTAAAGTTGTGGAGAAGCCCCATGTTCTTACTTTGTTGCTGTCTCCCTCTACCCATTGCATTCATTTCTTCATTAGCACAGCCTCTGTGAGCATTTCTGTTTTTGATCTTGATGAGTCACAAATACAGCCTGCATTTATTTCATTTTGATATTATGTGTGATATGCCTCAGACAGACAAGAAGTCAAGGTAGGTTTGGGAAGGAGTGGTTCAGGAAAAGTAGAATGCCGGTATTGGAAGAGCTTAGAAATGGTACAAACTAAAGACAAAAAAATAATCTTTGATTGCTTCTCAGACTATCTGTTGAGAAGAATGAGTTTGTCTTTTAACTTTTTAATCCATCATAGACCTGTACTTTTAAAAATACAATATACACGAATTCCTAGAAAAAGGGGACAGAAAACATACAAAATGCAAGTAAAATTTTATTAGATTCTTCAAATATAAAAATTATTTTAATAAACATGACCAGAATTAAGATAACATAGAAAAAAAAGTAATTACAAAGCTTATATTGTTCATTTCATGTATGTACAGGCTATAACTAGAGAGAATCACTGTTAAAAACAGTTTTCTCTCTCTCTCTGCAATTGTAAGCTAATGCAAAGTTATAATGAATGAAATAGTAATTTCACATATTAAATGCCTATATGTACATTTTTAATGAACACCATGTGTATTAACATTAAAGTTTTTATTAAGTAAGTATACTTCTTGCTTGTTAATTTAGCTAGTAAGATGAACTGACAATGACATTACTCGCAGAGAAGATGTTTCTGTGTTTTGTTTTAGTAACATTCATAGTAAGGAATCTAGTTTCACAGAGGTATCTTAACACGAATGAGAAAACAAATTTTAGAGTAACTTCAGCAAACTTAGAATAGTCACTTTTAATTTATCTCCAAAATGAAGCAAATAAAACATTATTTCCAAAATCTACCTTAATCTCTTCATCAGTAGCAAATTTGGATACTTATCCTATTAAGTTAAATTTAAACCTAATTCAATGGAGGAGGTAGATGGGAGGAAAAATTTAAATCATTTCTTCTTTTAAAAAATAATTAAAATAATCAAATTAAATTTAATTCAACCTTCAATAAAAGGATAGATTCTAGATTCATGAATTTCCTATTCATGAATATTCTTATGATATTTATAGAAAAATTCAAAACCTTCTACAAAATTTCTAAGATATATGGAAATAATTTTGTGGATGTGTAATTAAAGATCATACCATCACCTACTTGATTATTAATTATTGTTAAATTAGGGGACTATCAACACTCTGCAGGAGTTGTTTATCCAGGCTTTTAACTTTTCCCTTTTCCCTTTGATCTTATCTGCTTTTATTTGACATGAAGTGTTAAGATTAAATATATCAAACAAATTAGCATGACAGGCTAATTCATATCTTTGAATGTTATAACTGGTTCTTATCTTGCAGAAGGAACAAATGATAGGTTTGTTCAATGGTCTGGAGAGGAATGGATGCTGGGTGTCATCTAGCTGTCTCTGATGTAGGAATAGCTTCAGAACATTAGGATATCAAGTGGAGATGAATGTCAGAATTCCATCAGGCAGCATAAACTGTTATAAGCTTTGAGCATGTGAGAGTGTAAACTGCCCCCTTCAGTGACAGGACCTATGGAGATTTATACAACTAAAAAATTTTATGAGCGAATTGCACTTTTCAGCAACTATTGTGTGCAGATTTCCACTCCAGATGCTAAGTTGATACAAATGTTTACCAAACAAAAAAATAAACAACTGTGGAAAATGACCAACAGAAACTTATTTAGCCAAGGTCAAAACCTTCAGTAGGGTACTGTTTATGAGAGGTGCTGAAGATAGGGACAAGGCAATGTCTGTCATCAAGAAACTTCAAGTCTAGCAGAGTATGAGTAAACAGATATTGGCAATATGATATAAAATGGGCTTTGGAGTATACTGCCAGAGTGATTTCAAAGCAAACTAAAAGACTTCCAATTGGAATAGAATCAGTCTATTCTTGTGAAGGTATTATGTCCTGCAAAAGTTCTGCTCTTTAGGTACAAATTATTTGAAGCCAGACAGACTGACATTAGATTTGTTAACATAATATTTCCAGTTTGTTTCCCCTAAATGTACCTCATCAAGTCTGGATAGGAACATTCATTACTGAAGAAGTCTCTAGTCTTAGAAATTTTAAAAAGCAGGTAAACAAGATGGTTCTGGATAGTGATGAGACCTGCCTTTTCACCTCTGAAGTACTGCTAGAAGCCGTTCTGTTGGGTTTCACAG
Source organism: Cynopterus sphinx (assembly GCA_030015415.1). Lineage (NCBI taxonomy): Eukaryota > Metazoa > Chordata > Mammalia > Chiroptera > Pteropodidae > Cynopterus > Cynopterus sphinx. Next base: position 85,662,358 of record CM057384.1, on the reverse strand, counting down.
ATCCTGAGGGGACACAATGGTCTGCTGAGTTGTCTCTTAGGTCTTTCTTGTTACTGATATACACATTTTTTTCAATTTTAATATTTCATCCTTGGGGTTAAAATATATGTAATTAATTTAAATGATAGGTATCTGGGATGCTCATAGAGAGAAAATTCACATAGAGAGAAAATGTCAATTCATATGATCCGGAAGAGAGTTCTTAAAATTTAGTCCTATTTCTTTAAGAAAAGAGATTTATGCTCTTGCACAGCAACTTCTCTAGGCACCTAGATAGATTCTCATCTATCTAGGATAATTCTCAATCTTAAAACATTGTTTAAAAATTGTATTTGCTACATATGTGGAAAGTGAGATTCTAGGGTCATATGAATATGGAAATAGATAATTTGCCAGCAGAATACATGTATATTCTGCAATTAGGAATAAAAAAATTTTATTTTAGATGATAAAATAAATGTATTCACAATGTTTTTTCTGCATCAGGATATATATCTGCCTATTTGTCATTCTTTGTGAAACATAAGTAAAAATTTGAACTGCTTTTATTTACACTTGGAAAACTGTTTTTTCTTGACTATAATTCTGTGCTTAGATGGGATTGCATGGACTCCTGTCTTTTATTAGGGTTACATCTGACTTTTCACCATCCTGTGTTAGTCTTTAAAAAGAGGTTTGAAGATGCATGAGCACTTTTATTCAGGTTTTATAGAAAATTATAGTCTGATACATGATGATAAAAGACATAGGTTTTTGAATTTTCCAATTAGTTACATACCAGAATTGAAATCCACATGGTTTAAAGTTAAAACATTGCTAATACTTTTCACTGGATTCATGAAAAAGGCTAGGAAATAAAAATTCTTGTTAGAATGTATGGAGGTGATAGGTCTTTAAGAACTTAATCTAAGATTATGAATTTAGTAGTCAAGCTTGAGCTCTAATAATTTGTTCATTGCCACCTTACTGCTTTTACCATTCAAGCCTCAACCTGCTGATCTGCTGTTCAGGTTGTAAAATGCACATGATCCTTTCCTGATTCGATTATTCAAGAACAACATATATAGGAGTGAAAGAAGTCAACGATTATAAAAGTTTTGAGAAACAGAGTCTTCAGCAATTAGTAATTTTCCCACTCCATTACAAACATGCATTCGAGGGCCCCAGAAAAAAACAAGTATTATCATCTTTCCACTTAAGTCAAATTTTCTGGACAGTTGTCTCATTCCTTTGCCCAAATTGAAAAGGTGACTAAATGAGAATACTGCATGTGATGATGTGTCCAGGAAGGCTACTTAGGGGAAGCAAACACACTTGTTATGGAAACATCTGTGGCCATTCCCATGGAAAGGAATAGGAAGAATGGACTTACGTGTCAGGGACAGATGTTGCTCCACGCCTCTAACCACAAAAGACATATACATTTCTCCAGTACGGTACCATTGTACCTCCCTGAATTTGCCCATTTTTTTTATTTCCTGATCCTGTCAGAATAGTAGGCTATGGAATAGCTGTGGGAAAGTATACTATATACCACAATGGTTGGAGTTATAACCTAGGATTTGGCAAGAAAACCTCTGAAATAACCAGCTTAACTCACTGTATTTTCTAATGATCCTTTTGAACCTTATATACTGTTTTTACAAAATATTCCTGACCGCTTTATTAGTCTGCTTGGGCTGCCATAACGAAACACCACAGACCGGGTGGCTTAACAACAGAAATTAATTCTTCCAGAGTTCTGAAAGCTTGAAGTCTAAGATCAGGGTGCCAGCATGGTCAGTTTCTGGTGAGAGCTCTCTTCCTGGCTCGTAGATGGTCATCTTTTTGCTGTGTCCTCACATGGTGATGAGAAAGAGATCTCTTTCTCTCTCTCTCTCCCACTTCCTCTCCTTCTCCCTGCTCCCTCCTTTCCCTCTTCTTATAAAGCCACTAACATTAAAACACACACGCACACACATCTATACATTCTTTAAGACTGAGCTCAGCCAAGGTCTCTATAAAGTCTAATCTGAGCCCCTGATTTGAGCTAAGTGTTCTGGTAATTTTAACATATAAACACACAATAAAACTGTTAAAATGATACGACGTGGAAGATTTCTTGAGGCCAGGGATAATACTTTATTGATTATTAATAGCCCCAATATCTAGCATAGTGTCTTGGATATAGGAAGTTTTCAATAAATTCTGGGCTGTTACTAGAATAAAATCATAAGTAGACAGTATTGAATTGGTGATTCAAATTTTAAAATTAGTGTTATTTGCCTGTCCATATGGACAATAAAGGCAGCATCAATAAAATATCCTGTCCATAAATCGGCTGTTTTACCTGAAGTATCTTGTAAATATTAGTGAGCGGGTTTTATATTCAAGCCTGTGCCAAAAAACTAAACTCAGTAACTTCATTTGAGGAGCTTGTAGTTCTTTTATACTCAGAACCACTGAGTGAGACATGTTAAATAATTCAAATGAGAAATTTCTAGTTTCCACATTTACGTTATGTCCTGAGTTTCCCTTTGTTCACCCAGACACCTGCAAAAATCATCAAATGTTCAAATTCACAGTTTGTGACTTGGTGATCCTGAACCTCTTGGTGGCCTGGAATAACCATGGAATGCTCTTGTTTAGCACTTGAAGCCCAGCCAGATATTAGTTTTCCTGCAGCGCAATGCTCTGATGCCAATTAAAAGGGAAATTGGCAACAGAGATTAGGCAATTTTAGTCACCTCCTCCAATATGGTGAGTAAGTCACTGACAGAAATAGAGTTAGATGCTGGTTTCTCTCTCCTAAACCCTTTTATCCCAGCTATTAAAACTTGTGTTTCTTAGAGCTATGAAATAGAAGATAGCTTCATTGAAATGATGAAGAGTTTAGACTCCAAAATGACTCCCTATATCTCCTGTCAGGCAGCACAAGCCACAGTTTGGGTGAATCAATTTTCTGACATTATACACTTTGTATAACTCGCATTCTACGCAAGCGACTGAGTTTTCTGTACAAAGAGCTATGCCAACCCATTGAAAAAATGTGGGTTGCATGTTTCTTTGTCTATGACTTCCCCATATAGTTGTCCTGCTCCAATTCATTTGAGCAGTAGTACATCTGTTAGATGATTTGATATGATATCTGTGTTCACTGAAAGTCTACTCTGACAAGTCAATGTAAAAGAACCCAAGAGGAAAAACTTGATCAAGTGCTGACTGACTCAAGTGTAGAAACAGATTAGAGAGTATTATCCAAGACAATGACTTCGAGATCACACTAGGCTAGGGAGTTAGCCACAGGACTGCAAATTCTTTGTGGCTCAGTCCTCTGGGGTGTCCTGTCACTGAGTTCTCCAGTAATGAATTTTACATCCATGTGGGAGCTTTCAGGTCTTCTTGACACACTCTAAAGCATGTGTGTTTCAGTCATTTAAGACATTTTCTGCTCTTTAACTTGAACTAAGTAAGTCCATGAGGTTTGCCGTGGCATCAAACCTCCTTTTAAACCCACATCTCTTGAATAGTAACTATGATCTGGATAGCTGACTCATAAATATTTCCTGCTAAGGAACAATGGGGGTAGTCTGAGGAAATTAAACCCACACAAATAATTCCCAAACTTTATTTCATTCCATGTTTGAATACTACCTCCAAATGTTTTTACCAGACTGGTAACATATAGCAAAGTTATCTAATATGACTATCCTTTCCTTCTTTCTTTTACTTCTCTGGTGTGGTGTTAACTGTAGAGCAGTCACCAAAAGAAGGTGGCAAGAGAAAGCAAAAATTAAAAAAATCTCATTTTTCTCTCTCCTCGTAATCCTATTTTTAAGGCAGTCACTGCTTTTCTCAAAGGCCAAGCCAAACTCAGTCAGAGGTGGGTTTGGAAACCTCAGTAATACATGAGAAACCTATGTGAATATATTGTCAAGTGACAGAGAGTTGGCTCTAAATATCTTCTTTAAAATGATCTTATGCCTGCCATGAAGTACCACATTGCTTAAGAGTATGGTAGTGCCTTGAATAGTTTTATTCTACATTGTCATGGAACAATATAAAAATATCCAGGTGCTTTCTGAAATAGGAGCCAGAGGTATTGTTTCTCTATAGGAAGAGTGACACTATAGTGCTCCTGAGCCTTCTAAGGACCCTAAATATACATCCCCAACTGCCTAAGTGCTATCCCATAAATGACCGGATTCTGGCCTGTAGGATAGTTCTACATTTGAAACAAACAAACAAACAACAAAAAACACAAGTTTTGAATATGAGTTGTCAAAGGATAAATTTCCATTTATTAAACATCTCCTAGTTACCAGACTAGTAGGTACACTATAGATACTCTTTCATTTAGTTTTCACCAGGTAACTTTTAAGTCTCCTTTACATTTTTAGATGATGAAAATGGAGCATAGGAAGATTAAGTAACTAGTCTAAGGCAACCCATTTGTTAAGTGGTGACACCTGATATTGAGTTCAGGTCTGAAGGAAGTTTCTTGAGGTCAGAACTTTTCATCTGTTTTGTTCATTGAAGTACCCCCAAATGCCTAGAAGAGTACCTGGAAAATTGTAGATACTCAATGTGTATTGCTGAATGAATGCATTCATGAAAGATCCCAGCACACATACTCTTAACCAATATTCTATACTGTCTCACCTCCATCTTCGCACTTCACTCCATTGCCTGCCATTCTCTCCCACCCTTTTTCAGATGGAAACAGAATTCAGGGTTGCTTCAGCCTGCTGTAGAAAGTTATGTCTCTGCATACATCTTGCTGGAGGAATGCAGCAGTGGTCAGGAAGTTGTCTCCCTGGGTCTGTTTATCTCTCTTTCTCTTTCTCCCTCCCTGCCTCCCTGCCTTTGTTTCCTCTTCCCTCCCACAAAGATTCTCTGAGTCCCTGCTATTTGGGCTGAGCACTGGCGATTCCTAGTGAACAAGACCAACATAGCCTCCGTCCTCATGCAAATTATTGGTTAAATTATAGGTATAATGAGTATTTGACAAAAAAATAGAGGACGTTATAAGAGCATACAACAGGAGGACCCACCCTATTCTTTGAAGTCAGGGAAGATCTCTTTGCAAATTTGAACTTTAAAATGAGACATAAAAAATGCTGATGAGGATGCAGTAAAAAGGAAACCCTTATACTGTTGGTGGGATTGCAAACTGGTAGAGCCACTATGGACAATAGTATGAAGGTTCCTCAAAAAATTTAAAATAAAACTACATTATGATCCAGCAATTCCACTTCTGGGATTCAAAGAAAATGAAATCATTATCCTTAAGAGTTACCGGTAGTCCCATGTTTATTGCGGCATTATTCACAATAGCCAAGATATAGAAATGAATAAAGAAAATGTGGTCTACATAAAATACAATACTATTCACACTCTAAAAAGGAGGTAATTCTGCCATTTGTGATACCATGGATGAAACCGGAAAGCATTTTGCTAAGTGAGATAAGCCAGAAAGAGAAAGACAAATACTACATGGTATTACTTATATGGAGAATAGCAACAACGAAAATAATGTCAAACTCAGAAACAGAGAATAAAATTGTTTTTGCCAGAGGCTGGTGGTGGGGGAAATGAGGAAAGGTTGATAAAAAGGCACAAAATTTCAGTTACACAATTAATAAGGTCTAATGAGTTATTGTATAACATAGTGATTATAGTTGATAATAATGTATTATATAATTGAAATTTGCTAAGAGAGCAGAATTGAAATGCTCTCACCAAAATTAATTAATTAATTAATTAATTAATTAATTAAGTAAGTAAGTAAGTAAATAAATAACTGTGTGAGGTGATGGATGTGTTAACTCAATGGTGGGAATCCTTTCATAATGTATACATACACCAAATCATCATGTTGTACACTTTAAATATATTATGATTTTATTTGTTGATTGTATCTTAATGAAGCTTAGGGGGACAAAGAAGACTGAGTTTTCCTCAAAGTATAGCCTGGGATTCCTGAAGTTCTCTGATTATGATGCTTTTAGGGGATGCAGGAGTCAACCTATTTTTATAAGGCTGAGAATTAATTAGCCAGATTCATTCTTATTCTCTTACAAGTGTACAGTGAAGTTTTCCATAGCCTACATGATGTATGACAACAGAAAAGATCGAATGTAGAAGCAGAAATAAGAATCTATGTCTTCTATTAAACCAGACATTAAAGAGATTTGAAAAAATGTAAAACAATGCCACTTTTTTTGCTAATGTATTTTTATTTTTGAAAACTATAGTTATTTTTCATGGAATATGCTATTTATGTTAAAGTGGAATTAATTTACTATTTTTTTTAAATCAATTAAATATTTTAAAATTTCCTGGTTTTAATATATTACATGAGATATTCATAATTAGAGTCCACATTTAAAAAAAAGCTCTTTGGAGTCCTAAATAATTTTTAAGCATAGAAAAGAATCCTAAGACCAAAACATTTGGGAATTGCTGACCTAAGAAAAGAAGAGGAGGATGCGTTCTATGTTGAAGAAACACCAAATAGGAGAGCTCTGACCTAGCATACAACTTACAGTTTTGAGGAAATTAAAGAAGCCAACTGTAGTCAGAGCATAGATAGTAAGGCGGAGAGGCTGTAAGGAGAAGATCAGTGTGTCAGATTTTTAATATCAGGTCAGTGGGAGTTCACTGAAAGTTTTTAAGCAGGTTGGAGTTGTTCAGGTTTATGCTGAAAGAAAGGGAGAACAGAACAAAAGAAGGAAGAGAAAAAGCAAGGAAGGAAAGGAGAAAGGAAGAAAAAGAGGGAAGGAGAGAAATGATGGGAGGTATGGAGGAAAGGAAAATCAGTTCAGCTTTTAGGGAAAATTTAGTAAACCAAGAGGTAGGGCCAGTGGGATTGGGAAGATAAGAATGAATTTTAGTAATATTGAAGGAGAATCTAGAGAACTTGAAGTTTAGATATCAATAGGGAGAGAAGTAATTGCATAAGAAGAAATGAATTTTCTCTTGGCTTTTTAGTCACAGATGGTTTTAAATCCTCATGCTATCCTAGTAGTTCTGTGACCATGGCAAGTTATTAAACTCCCATAAACTGCAGGGAAGAAAAAAGGCAAGGGGAGGTAAGAACCACATTTCATATAGTTGTGGAAATGATTTTTAAAAGTATACTTTATAATATAACTGGAATATCATAATTCTTTAATAATTTTTAGTCCCTTAATGTCTTTTCTAAATACATTTTTTTTCCCTAAACATTTTTAGATGGAGAGGGGCAGCTGGTAGTGTTCTTTAGGAAACATAATTCTTGGGAAGGGAGCTTCTACACAATGTGTATAAGCTCCTTTTGTGATTCCTGTATGCCACTGGCTTTGCAGGACACTTGGTCCTGTGTAAAACATCCACTGAGACATTTGATCCACACCAAAAGGTCTTTGATATTTGGTCATATTTGGTCCTGTCTAAAAGGCCCATGGGGACATTTGCTTCCTGATTTCTTAAATAATACAAATGTTTAAACTTCCAGATGTCTTCATGGATGTTTTAGACAAGGCCAAATATCAAGGACTTGGTGTGGACCAAACATCTTCATGGATAGTTGGACAGGATCAAATATCAAGGACCTCTGACATGAACCAAATATCTAGTGGACATTTTGGACAGGATTAATGTCTGCTAATCACCATCGGGGGTATGCTTTCCTCCAGTGTTAGCAAGTGCTCTCTCTCTATTTTTTTCCCTCTCACCTTGAGGGCTGTTTTATCATCTAGATTCAATTCTTGTTAACGTGAAATATTTTCCTGTTCCCCTTTTAATATGAAGCTTTTTCCTGTTCCCCTTTTTTCACAATCTGATTCTGCTACTATATTCAATCACCTTTCACTGTGTTCCCAAAGTCTTAAGCTAGCCTTGTGTATTTTCATGCCTTGCCATGTCCTTCACTTTGCGGAGCTCTCTCCTACAGACAAAATAACTTAGAAGGAGATTTAGTACACAGTCTTTAAAATGTGTGCTTTTTCCAAAAGTCCTTATGGAACATTACATGACTAGGACCTGAGCTACCACCTGTTGTTGTTATTATTTTCTAAAGATTGTTCTCAAACTCATTGAAATGAGAATTTAGGGTGGTATTTTTTGGGGGGGAGCCAAGAGGAAAAGGAGATAGTAGCTACAGGATCATAGGACCATGAGAATGTTTGCATTTTGTCAAGTGGCTCTTATAGTCGAGAAGCAGAGCCCAGGAGGTGAGCAAAGAAGAGCATGGATCTGGCAATCTGCCCTGCAACAATGAGCTTTGTCTGCACGCAGGTTCCCAGCTCACAGACAGTACATATTTGAATAGAGCCCATTGTTTACCTCTTGGGTGGAATGCAGAGGAAATAGGCCAATGAGTCAGGCACCCACTTGTTTAAAAAAAAAATTCTAAGTATTTCAGAGGAGTATAAGCAAAACCAAAAGTTCAAAGGGAGATGAGGATGACAAAGACAAATAAGGGCTACTTGATATTACTGTTACTCTTCAGTCTTTCTGAGAACCTGCCATACTTGGGCTGTGGTTTCCAATTCTGAAACTGAATCCAATAGAGAAGGTAATTTGTCTCTGGGGAGGTCTTCTGACTAAGATCTTAATCAAAAGTAATTTGGAGTAATTGATTCTTCTCCATTATTCATTTAAAGGACGTGTGCTCAAATTCAATAATAAAGTTTACTGGAATTATAAATAAATTTAATCCTATAGAGGGGGAATAAGTAAGTGAACACTGGGGTAACCTGGCTATTTGTGGGTAAGGGTAGGGTGAAGGAGGTGGACAAGAAGATGAAAAAGAAATCACAGTAGTCAGGCAGCCCTCCAACTTAGTAGCTAAGTGTTTTTGAAATTTTCCAGCCGTACTTTTGAAGTTAATTGCCCTGTGATAGAGACCATAACAAAGATGGCAAAATCAAGACACAAAGGGATTAAATAAAAAAGTAAAAATAAATGACATTTGCTCAAAATCCCTTCCCTTTCACAGAGGCTGAGGAATATAGAGAAGGGATATCAGTGTGCAGAATTTTTTTTAAAGTAAGATAACTGATCGGCAAATGATTTAAGCTTAGAATCTTACACTGGTCCTGCTCCATTACTTGACTTCCTGATCTGCAGATGTGCTGGCTAACATTCCATTTCTTATAGCTCAGTCCTTGGTATAGAAATGGGCTTTCCATTGTGTCATCTAAGTTGAGAAAAATGCATGGTAGTGATATGAATGCCACTGAAAAGAAGGAAATGACTTGGTGTCCTGGCAAAGATTCAACTGTGTTCTGCTGAAAGCTCTGGTTTGGAATTCAGACTTGATTCACTTTTTTCCCCCTTTTTTCAGTCATATTTGTTTTCAAATTTGATTACAGAGAAATAAAATTAAAAAGAAATCCCTAGGAAGAAAGTAGAAATAATCTGTATTCTGACACCTGGAGATAACCAACATAACATGCTGTTGTATATATTTTAATATTCCAAAATTAATGGACTATATTGCACTATTTAGTAATATGTCTTTGTCATCTATAATTTTTACATATTTTCAACAAAATTTCAAAGGATGTAAAATACTTTTAAGTAGTTATCTATTTTTAAACATTAAGTACAGTTTTAATTTTTCACTGTTAAAATACTTTATCAAGTTTTATAATTAACATGATTCATTTGTTATTCAGCACATATTTCTGGAGCACCTACCACATTCAAATAATGAAATTAGGAATTATTTATAGGGGGCAGAAAGATAAATTAAGATATAAATAGTGCCTTTCTTCAAGGGAGTTACTGAAAAGGGACTGATCTTTCCTAAATGATAAAATTGTTCAAGAGATGCCTTACCCCTTTTCTTCTATGAGTTTCACGTCCCCTTGTATTCTACATAAATTCAGTTTATAACACCAACTTCTGGGGCTGATTTGGTTTATGTTCTTTCTTCTAAACAGTAATGTGTATGAGCCCAATAAAGTTCTATGGAGTTGATTTGTTAGAGAAATGTTGTTAACTCATGAACTAAGTATATGCTAGAAAACATTAAAAATAATATTACAATGATATAGTTGGTATAAATTTATAACAATAAATAGAAACTACACAGAAAAATAGTTGAAATTTAGTTCCATTATAATTAGAAAAGCAGCTTAATCATATTTAGCTCAGAAACTCCAAGTGTCACAGTATAACTGAAATTGTGGTTTTACTGCAGGATAGTTGAGTTTTCAATTCAAATGATGGTCACAAACTTATTTTTTTGGGAAAATAAAATATTTTAATGGAATTATTGGCATCTTTTTCTGTCTCAGAAATTGAAGTTGCCTCTATTATTATTTACTCTGTGGCATGGATGGTTTGCTCACTTGTGTAGCCCACACTTCCTCTTATGTCAAGACCATGGGAATGATTCCATCTGGATCAGTGATCCTCTAACTGCTTCAAGACCACAGATTGCATTTCTTAATTCTAAACATTACACAGAGAAAATCATATCCTTATTATAAACAAAAAATTAAAAAAAATGCAGATACATGTGATTTTAAGATGGCTTTCATAACCCTGACCTCTGGCTTTACTCCCAGAATTATGTTGTTATATGATAAAGAGAGGTTGCCCTCTCTTTACCATATAACTTTAGATTATTAATAATCTAAAGTTGGTAAGGCCTTAGATGTTAGTTAAGTTTAGTGAAGGTATACCTACTGGGTGGTCTAAACTACAGGTATCTGAGACAACCTTAGGTAAGGGCCGAAGGCAAATAATTATAGTGTCTATAATACATAATCTAGAAAGGGCAAAAAAAAAAAAAAGCCACTATCATTATTACAGCTGTTTCTTAAATTCTTCATTTATAAAATCAGGGTAATAACCATACCTCTTTGTCTTATTAAACCAATATGGTGGCAAATGAAAGTTCTAATTAAGTTCCTTTTGTAGAGAGAACATTGTATGAAAATACACAAGTTGAGCCTTTCTTGTTCAGGTGTCTTTTTGCCCTGGGAAAATGTGGAGGCTATAGAGCTCTGTGCATCTTTTAGACTCTTCTGTGCTTGCACTGAGAACACCCGTTGGAAAATTTTGAGTCAAAGTGTAGGAAAACCTCAGTTTTGGAGGTTTCCACCTCTATTAACTTATGATTGATTTCTAGTTGTTAAAGAGGAGACAGAATATTTAGACTAATGAAAAGCAAAAGACCAATGAGTCCATGTGGGCATAAAGAGAGACAAAAGATGCAAAAATATAACTGAGCTACAAAATATTCACTCACGTCATGCTATCACTCTATGAATAATTACAAAAGTAGTTCTTCCCACTGTCTGATGGTCCTGTCCATCATGAATCATATTAATGGCTTATGCCAACTATATTAATATCTGGTGACTTTATCTTATGCCATTACTGACTATTTTTCAGAAATTAGGATGTTTTTCTCTACCCTGTCGTGTCCTGTTGAGCAGGTTTGAGTCTGATCAAGGAAATACTCTTGTCCTCACTCTCGCTGTACTGTTCCTGCTGCCCTGGCAGCCCTCCTGGTGCACACTGAATGAGGTCATATATTTAGTAGGGTGATGCCTTACATAAAAGAGCTGAGAAAGATCGAAACATCTCTACATCTGCCATTCAGAAACAAACAAAAAGCTACAGAGAAGAGATTTTAGAGTATAATGTAATATGCATGGGATTCAGAGGGAGAAAGACCTGGGCTTTCTAACTATATGATCTTTAACAAGTTACTTTATCCCTCTGATTTTTCATTTCCTCTAAGTTATATAAGAATTGCCATGAAATTTGTTTGGGAAATGCATGACAGAGTATCAACTTACTAAATACCAGTTCTTTCCCTTTTCTTCTTGACCATTCAGTTTCAGGAAAATTTGATAAGTGGTATAAGAGCTCAACAGAATTACAAATTCCTGTGTCCTATGGAACAAGAAACTTTGTGTCAGTATTTTACTCTTAGTTCAGAGTCCTCTCCTGCCCTTCCCTTTTAGGGCTAGAGACCACAGGAATACCAATTGGTAAAGAGAGAGCTTTAAAACCTAAGGTAATGAGATGGGTAGTTGGAGAAGCATGTCAAAATGAAAGCTTCAAATTATTCACCTTAGGAGTTACCACACTGTCTGAAATCAATTTAAATTGTTGTTTAAATTATTTTTGGAATTTATCACTTGAAAATTTTCACATGAACATTTCAGAAGTTCTTTTGTGGGCAAGGGTGATAAGTGAGATACTCCTTCTTTAATCTATGAAATGACATTCAGATAAATATAGCTACTATTTAAAATTATATACCATCTAACTGCCTAGGGAAAGTAGAAAGGAATCCATGCATAAATCAAGTAGACAAATACAACTTAATTTTCCAGAAGAAAATTCATGTCTAAATGTTTGAGAACTTCAACTGTGCTTTTGAGTATCTCCCCTCAGAGAGGTTTTATGCATGTTTTAGTTTTGGTTGGTTGTTTTCTTTGTTTCATATGGCTTCTATGTTTCCTCTTTTGTCTCCTAAAACAGTATGACCAGGACCCATTTGGTCCCTCTAGTCTTGAAAATCCCATGGCAGACTGGGGAATATGGTGGTGATCTTTTTTTTTTAGTTTTTTCTGACAGTCTTTTTTTCAGAGGGAATGAAGGACCCTTTCCACGTCTGATCTCAGCCCTGGCTATGTCTAGCTTATGTCACAGGCTGTGTTCAGATTGTGGTTTCAGGCACTTGTATTTACCAACTTGGTTTTGGCTGAAGAAAGGAGTTCCTGTTATGAATACACCCAATTGTCTCATGAAGTATATATGCACAATGTACTCCAACCTTACCCAACTTTTATTTCTCTACACCTGACTCTACTGAAAAATAGGAAACATTTAATTTAGTTCTTTAGTTCTTTCAGGTAGTTAATTCCTTTGCAAACTTATGTGTGTTTAATGGAATTTTAAGACACTAACTTTATTCATAATTATTTAATATTCTCACCATTCACAGATATTTCTAGGCTCAAAAGTCTAATAATTCATATGGTATCCATAATGCATAGCTTCATGTTAGCATTTAGGAAGCCAGTGATTTTCCTCAAAGAGCTCACACAACATTAGAGTTTTATATGTCGTCGTACTTAAGAAAAAAATCTTGTGATCACTTCTAGGTTAATAATAATAATGGTTACAATGGGAGTACAATAATATCAACAATAAATACTACCTCTTCAAGAAAATTTATGTATTTTAGGTACTATCTAGCTTTTTATTTGCAGTACTTAATTTAATCCTTATGAAGGCCTATTAAAGTAATTGATTTTCTCCATTTTCCAGATGGAGAAACTGAGGCTTAGAGAGACTAAAGACCTATTCAAATGTCACAGAAGAGATAAGTGATACAGCTGGATTTTGAGACCAGACAGTCTCCTATCAACTTAATGGATATCCAAGAGTGAATGCAGGTAAACACCAGTGATCATTAGGGAAATGTGAACCAAAACCACAATAAAATACCAATTCATATCCATTAGGATGGCTATTATCAAAAAACAAAAAATAACCAGTGTTCATGAGGATGTGGCGAAATTCGAACCCTTTATGCATTGCTGGTAGAAATATAAAATGGTACAACCCTGTGAAAAGCAGTATGGCAGTTCCTTAAAAAGTTAAACATAGTATTATCATTTCTATTTCTGACTATATACTCAAAGAAGTGAAAGCAGGGATTCTCACAGATATTTATTCACCTGTACTTGTAGCAGTATTATTCACAATACCCAACAGGTAGAAACAACCTAATATTCATGGAGAAAGAAACAGATAAACACAATGCATATAATAAATGTAAACAAATTTGTAAGCAAATTCTATATACGTACAATGGAGTATTATTTGCCTTAGAAAGTAATATAGTTCTGGCACACACTACAGCATGGTTGAAACTTGAGGAAATAAACCAGACAAAAGGACAAATATTGCTTCATTCCACTTATATGAGGATTCTGGAGTAGTAAAAGTGAAAGTTATAGACACAGAAAATAGAATGGTTCCCAGGGGCTGGAGGCAGAAGAAATGGAAATTTAGTGTTTAGTAGGTACAAAATTTCAGCTTCAGAAGATGGAAATTCTGGAGATGGATGATGATAATGTCTGTACAACAATATGAATCTACTTAACGCCACTAAACTTTACACTTAAAAATGGTTTAATTGGTACATTTTATGTGATGTATATTGTATCCCAATATAAAGACAATTACTAGGAAAATAAAAACATAAAAAAAGAGTGAATGCTGACCAGAGTATCTTCAAATAATGGGCTCATTCCATGTTTTAACTTAAATCAGTGAATTCTGTTAGTAAGTGATGAATAACAAAAAGGCTAATTTATACAAGAAGAGTCCTTCTTTCTCTTCAATAGAGATTTCATTTGACCTGTTTTTTCCATGCTTTGGTCATGTTCTCCTTGGGTCTTAAGGAGAAAGACAAAACAAGGCACCTATTCTTATGCCTTCACTATTAGTTTTGCTACCTACCTCATTCTCTCCCTTCATCTAAGCCATTTATTGTTCACACCTCCATGAAAGAATGATTTCATAAGCTTTTAACCTTTGCTAATCTGAAGAAGAAATTTTGTTTTTCATTTTTCTTTTTATTTCTGTAGCCCACCTCCCTCCCCAAATTGGCAGCTGCCTACGTGACAAAGATGACACTTAATTTAGTTTTCATTGGCCCATTATTCAATCACTAACACCTCACCTCCCTCTTACTCACTCAGAGAGTATCTCCAGACTTGGGATCTAACAGTTGGCATGTGGTTAAAGACAATTAAAATGGCCCCAATTTTTCCCTACCAGCTCACACAATACTGGTTTTAGCTTCAGCTTTCTACATTTTTTAAATGTGGCCAATTCTTGCCTATAAAATAACCAGTAAAGGTAATGCTTGTTATAAAACAAACAAAAAAAAAAAGTGAAATTGAGATGTTTGAGAATTATCAATAGCCACACTAAGCTTTGGCCAAGGTCCTCAGCTGGACCATGGCTTTATTTTTTGTGAGTCATCCACAAGATCACAGCTAATAGTCTCCTAAAATAACAAGGAAATCTGGAACACTGGACACCTATACATGTCTTGCCTGTACTTTAAAAAGCTAAATAATTATGTGAAAATGTTCAATTTTTTAAAATATATATTTATTTATTTTGAGAGAGATTGAATCTGGGAATTTTTTATCTCTATAGCTAGGTAATGTTATATATTTACTTAAATATAATGACAAATACCCTATTTTTGGGAAAAATTAATAGTTTAATATTATTTTGCTCTGTTTGTTACTATATTCTGCATGTGTGAACATGCTTTGCTGAGAAACCTTTTGAAAAATTATGCCATAGGTAATTCCACTGCATCAGAACTCGCCATTGTTAGTGAATTTATCAACCATGACAAACTGATGACTAATACAACGATAGTACATGTGGCTTTTTAAGGAATGTAGATTAATTGAAGTAAATTATCCATGCGTATATGACAAATGAGCAGATAACCACATAAAATCTGTTGTAAGTTGTAAAAATGTCAGTAAGTATATGTACTAAGGTAAAAAATTAATTAGGTTATATTTTTAAAAGAGAGACAAACATGGCCAACTGTAGAAAATAGAACTTTTCTCATGATGACTGTCCCATGTAGATATTCTTTGGCGTAGGCATAGGTCTGTTAGACTTCCAGTTCTGTGCTCATTAAGGCATTTTTTACTCTTTCTCTCACAAATTCAATGAAAGGATCTGAATACTAGCTACACTAATAAGAATTGAGTTGCTTCTGCTCTTAGCCTAGACACTACAACCTTCATGTGAAAGATTAGGGATCATATGAATCTCTAACGCTTGCTCTTGACTTTTTACTCCACATGTGAAGTCTTGACCCAGCTCCATTTTCTCATTCTTTGCTTTGACTTTCTGTCCCAGTCACATCTTCTTTGAGTTCAATGATGGAAGAATAATGGAAGAACCAGCTATTAGGTACATTCCCAGGATACTCCTGAATGTCCTACCAAGGTATTTTGGAAATGAAAGGCACAGATGTATAAAGGGTTTAGGTCTGTGCAGTTTAGTGTGAAAAAAAACCATGTACTTCTTACATACTTTATCACTTTAAGTAGGCAACTTATCTTCTTTAGGACTTCTGTTTTAACCTATCCTACAGGAAGAATAAGTGTTTTCAATAAATAGTAGGAAAACTGGCTAACTACATGCAGAAAAAGTAAAGTTGGATCCCTTACACTGCTCACAAAAAGTGGGTGAAAAACTTAAATATAACACCTAAGTCCACGGCCATGTTACCCTGAACTAGCATGATCCCATCTGAATTCTGAAGCTAAGTGGGGTTTGGGCCTGGTTAGCACTTAGATGGGAGAGCACCTAGAAAGATCAGGTGCTATAGGCATACAAAATAAAAAAAATAAATAAGGGATCATAAACTGACAAGGTCCTTGCAATCTATGAGGTCAACCAAGGGTTGCTTCACCTAAAAAAAAAAAAAAAAAGCAAAACAAAACCAAAAACACACCTAATACCAGGAGCACACCTAAATAACTATGATTTGGCACTGCCCAATTAGAATCAATTTTTGCTCCAATAAACTCTTAAAAATTTTAATATGCCTCAGTTTATCTTGTGTTAGAAGAGGGAACCAAAATAGATACCTGACAGCCTCCCAGGAGCAACGAGCTCCCAGACGTAGATGCCTGTAGGGCCCCTTGAACTCACTGCTTTCTCACTTTCTCTGGGGGTTATGGAGAAGGCCCTCTTGGATCCTGAATCATAGCTCTGCAGCTTTTGCATTATAAGCATTCACACTTTATTTTGAGCATACTTTTCTGGACTTGGTCCAGAAATTGGCCAGAGTCGGACTTTCTCTGACTTTAAAAGTGGACTGTGTCCAGGGTCTGATTGGGTCCTACTTAAACTGAACTGGGCTCATTGTGAGACCTCAGGGGGTAAAATTTTGTTTTAAGGCCGGACAAGTAGGTTAATTTTATTAAAGACAACTTGAATTACAGTGGCCACAGTGGAAAACTGAACCATATTAGTAAAAACTAAGCCATCTTAGATAAACTTATTTATTTATGAGGTGCCTTGAATAAAAAGGGATCTCAACCAGGCATTCACTATAAAGGGAAGAGACCTGCAGGGATATCCCACTCACTCTAGAGCCTGCAGATGGCATCCTGAGAACACGGGCAGAAGGAGGCAAAGGGTAAAGAATTACTACCAAGGCCAGCTCTCTAAGATCTCTATTTGGGGTGCCTGGTTGAGAGAGGAAGGTACAATTTCACGTTGTTCCTTTTATTTCCAAATTCAGATTGCAGGAACATACATTGGTTACTGATCCTTTTACTCACAGGAATGGTTACTATCTTCCTGTTTGTTTCATTTTGTGTCCTGAGAACTTGAGTTGGCAGCTGTTAGGTTGGGGACCCTAGATATGGCTGGACAGAAATGTGGAATGAACTTCATCTGTGGCTAGGTCCTACTGAGTACTGTTATCAGCTTTCAGGGGAATTGTCTGTCTTTCTTTTGGTTATCTTTGGGAGTGACTATGGATGTTGAAAACGTAGTATCTTTTGAACACTTTTTTAGGAACTTTTTTTTGTGTCCATGAGGTTGTTCAGTACCTCCAGGAATATCTACTCTTTGTCCTGGCTGAAATTTCACAAGATATTCAAAGGATTTTTGTAAAGTAGCTCTATGGTCAGAAGTTGGACAAGTTGAAAGCTGATATTCAGGACCTGATAGAAAAAATTTTTTAGGCTTTCTCCCCTAAGCCAAAACAAAACTATGTACCTAGAGGGAAAGAAAAACATTCTGAAGCGATTGTGGAAAGATTTACTAAAATGTTTCAGTGAAATATAGCTCTAAATCTACAACATAGAAATCTTTTGATTTCTAATCTTCTGATTTCCATCTTAATTGAAGATCTTCTCTCTGATATACAGAAGTAAACTGAGGATAATGTAGTTGGATGGCTTAATAGTCATCAGGTTGGAACCCACTTTTTTGAGGAATTAAAAGCAACTGTTTTATAAATTGAATCTTTACAAGAACAGAAATGTGACTCTAGAAACAATTCAAAGTACATCTATCTTTTTTTTTTTTACCAATTCCCAAATCTTGAGTTGTTAGAAACTATGCCTATGTTTGGTCAAGTCTCTTACTGTATGTATGTGGTGGTATGTGGGTAAAATCATTTGTGCTGAGTCTAGTTTTTACAGGACAAGGTTGCAGCCTAGTTGAGAAGGCTTAGAGGGGCCTGATTAGAATTTAGCCAAGGAGAGAATTTTTGCCACCTCTCCCATTGGGTCATGTCAATGTTCTAGATATACGAATACCAAAGTATCTATCAGGCATCAAGCCATCGGGGAGATGGAGAGGAATCATCTGTATCCATCTTACTGCCACTCTGAATATTCTTGCTATCAATGTGACCCTTCAGCAGCAATGGCTCTTTGTTGCTCATTGCCACAGTCAACACAAAGGAATGTTCTTCAAAGCAGGAAATCCCAGTGGCCATTGACTCACCCCTCCTCCCCCCAGACACAACTAGAAATCAATCCTGGAATATTGCCATGGAGCAGATCTGACTGCTGCAGACCTGCCCCAGCAGGAGGGTTTTCTCTCTTTTAGTTTAGAGGCAAACTCCTCTGTTCAATTTGTTTTTTAAAGCTTCTATGCCTTTTTTTTTCATAAAACTCTATTTTCCTCAATTAGCCTTGGTTTTTCATGCTACTTTTATATCTGCTCAGTCATATATTTCCCTGAAGGATTGAAATGCAGAGCCTGCTCTTGAAATGACCAGGGGAAAGGGAAAAATTCAGAGAGAGAAAAACAGGAATGAATATCTTAGAATACTTTCCAGCCACAATTACCAGCTGTCATGGAAAAGATGAACCAAGGTTTAAAAGTTCACCATTGGATATGATAGAGTATAAGAAGGCTCAGTTTTGTGGCATCGATAATTCACTTAGGTGAGTGTAATGAGAAACACACTGGGCTGAGTTGAAAGATCATTTTTCTGGTTTCTTTCTTGTTCAATGTCACCTGACTGCAAATTCCTTATCCATGAAGTTAGTGTGTTGGATAGTTATCTCTTCCAGCAGTCATATTTTTAGCATATCCAACTAGCACATAAATTGCCAGATCAGTTAGTACCTAAACAGTGCTGCTGACTGATTTTCGTTTATCTAGAGAGGAGTTTACTTGATGCCCACTACCATACAATATTGTCATGTCAATTCCAAAAAGATCAGTTACTAATGTCAGTGATTACCCTTTTCTAATGAAATTTTTGACTTTCATCATGTAATACAGATATTTTAATTTCTGACATAATTGGGATATAACCTTGCCTCTAGAAAAAGTAATGGACATTTGTCCTCATAGCTTCTTTTCCTTTGCCACAGTTTCTTCTCTCTGTGTGTTATGCAATGCAAACAGTCTAAGAGGTCTTCTATTGCAGGGGATCCCAACCTACATGTCCACCACTTGTTAGGAACTGGCCACACAGCAAGAGGTGAGCAACAGGGGAGCAAGCAAAGCTTAGCCTGTATTAGGTGCACCAGTCCCGGGTGCCAAAAAGGTTGGGAACCACTGTTCTATTATTCTAAAAGATTTAATTCCTTTCACACCCCCCACTATCTTTCACTTGATACTTTATAGAATACTGATTTCCCAAAACTGTTTATAATGTAGAAGATTCATATATTTCATAGGTATATTCCTACTTTTTCTCCCCAAGTTGCATATGAATATTGGCATCTGATGTAATTTATTATAAGCAAATGAATGTCAGAGTCCCATGTTGACTTCTCTGTCCTTCTCCTGTGGCCCCCTCACGATGTGCAGTTTGCGTGTTTTGTGGAGTACGTCTTACTCAAGGACAGATGTTCCTGGCTGAGCTTCAGTATATATCCTGATTCTGTTTACAGGTAAGGAGGGACCATTCTCTTAGACTGGAGAGAATGGGGGCATAGAGTTAATCATTAGAAACATGTTTCAGACCAAAGCAAACAAGAAACTCATCCACTTCCTCTGGAGTTTAATGTCACAATCAGACTTGTTGTTTCCTGATTTTAACTGAAGCTGAAGCCAGGACAACTTTATATTATGTTTATTTCCATCTACTGAATTACAGTAGCCTCCTGCAAAAAACAATGACTACTGAAGAGGAGGAATGTATTCTTGGCCACATGTTCTCTGTCTCTGCATACTCTAAAATGGAAATGAGCAATTTATCTTGAATGTTATTCTGTCTCCTGAACTACTCTCTAAACATTTCCTAAGGGCTTTCATTTATTCAGGGGCCTATTTCCTAGGATTTTTGTGGTCAAGGGGAACATAGAGATGGTAAAAAAATTTTCTGAAAAATGAACACACAAAAACCTGTATTAAAGAGCCACACTTTAAAATATAAATATAAATAGATGACATATTTTATGTTATTTCATGTGAGAATTATCTTTTCTTAAATTTAATAACAGTAAAATGACTAATATAACAGAAATAATAAATACATGGTTGAATTTTTAGGTTTTAATCCCTCCTTTATTCCTGTTTTGTCTAATTAGAGAATATTGCTTGAGTATCTGCTTCGTGCTAGTCATTGTGCTAGATGCTGGGGGAAGTCAGTACTACCAAGTATTATCCATTAAACGTAATTTGATTTAATTTTGTGTTTCAAAGCTTTTCACTGAAATTTTAAAAAGCTTTTAAACAAAATAATGTAATTAGCAGTCATTGGAAAAATAAAAATAGAGAATCTGAAGTAAAAAGTAAAAGTGCTTCTCCTTTTCCTTAGAGATGACCTTATTGATAATATGTAGGGTATTCACTTGTTACAGTGTATTTTCTATATATTTACAATATTTCAGATTTTTTTTTACATAAAATAAAACATGCAAACTCTTATGGAAAATTTTTCATTACCAATGTTTTGATGATTTTTTTGTGCTGGTTCACTGTGATTTTCTTGTTTTTAGTGCTAGTGTAATATACCATTGTATGAATATACTGGAATTTATTGAACCAGTTCCCTACTGAAGTCCACTTAGGTTTGCTTTGTCTCTGTTGCTGTTGTTTTTTAACTTTTTTGTTTTTTCCAATTTACACAATACCACAATGAATTTCCTTGCATATTTATCTTCATACACATTCCTCAAATTGTGAAACTGCTGGGTAATATGCATATTTAAAAGATATTAACCTCCAAAAATTTGTATTAAAAATGGTGTATTAAAAATGAGAAGTTTTATTTTTTCTGTAGGCTTGTCAATATAATTTTATAGTGCCAACCAATAATTTTATATTTGTCAACAAATTGTATTCTTTAAATCTTTGTTTCCTAGGTATACAAGATCATATTTGAATTTCTTTAATGATCAGTGAGGTTAAACATATGTACATGAGTTATTAGCCATTTGTGGTTTGCAATGCAATTTGCTTGTCATATCTTTAATCTATGTTTTTATTGGATAGTCGATATTTTTCTCATTGGTTTTAAATTTTCTTATTTTTAGTAATAGTCATTTTCAAGATATTTTAACATTATACAAATAATATACACATAATAAAATGAAAATGTATAAGTTTTATAATAAAAATATATGTCACTTGTACCACCCTGTACACCTACCCATAGTCTCTTTCTGTAAAAGTTACTACCTTTAAAAATAATTCTAAAATATAAGTATTTACTTCCACCTTATGATTAACTCAATTTTAATAATACCTTTAGCTCCAACTAAAAAAGATTAAGAATTTAGTCTTTTTTATATGCCCTTTTCTTAGCACATCCTCTTCCCAATTTTTTAAAATTTATTTTTATTCTAAAAATATTGTTATTTTATTACTTAATTTTGACAAGTAACGACATTTTATTAACTTTTATTAATTCATTAATTTTCATTTCTTATTCCATTTATATTAGATACTATCTTTTAAACCCCGATAGGTAAGAAGAAGAAATTAGAATCCATATACTTTCATCAATCTTATGGCACTTTTATTCTCTCAAAGTCCTGTTTTGTACCTAAGAATTTCATGCTTTCTCTTAGATTTGTCCTAAGAACTGAAAGCCAACCAATATATATGTTATAATATTTTAATTATAAAACTATTCAAACCTGAGCCAATTACACCTATAGATTTGGGAATGTAATACTATATTTTTAAGCCCATGCCACACAAAGGAAAATGTTGCAAGTCTCAAAATCAAAGATTCCTTCTCTTTTGTTATTTTTCATTTTAACAACATGACCTCTACTATCTTCCTGAAATTTATCTATGAAGTATTGTATTGATATACAATAGTCCCTCTTATCTTCTGTTTCGTTTTCCACCATTTTAGTCATCTACAGAGAGATTGAAACATTCAGGTTTTCTACTTCCAGTTGGGTTTCTCTTTTGGTAAATTATCTTTAAAATTATTATTTGTTTTACCGTGTCTTCAATTTATGAGAATAGAGTTAAACAGAGGAATCCCTTATATAGTCTCCATATCTTTGATTATGCTCTTCTTCACAATTTTAATGTATTTACTTTCTTTTATTTTCTTGATTAAACTACCTAGTGTTTATTATTCATGTATATATTTCAAAGAACTGTCTCAAATTTGTTTTTTAGTTCTATTTTTTCCTGTTTTTTTTTCTATCCATTTATAAACTTCTGGTTTTGTCTTTATTATCTCTCTGTTGGAGGAGGGGGTGCATTTACTGTTGTTTTTCTAACTTTTTGAGTTAATTTGAAATTTTCTATACTCACAACTAGTATTCCAGATTAATCTACAGACCTAGGAAAAAGGATATCCATTGAATCCTGTGTGACATGATAAAGAGTTAATTTTTGGAAGGTTACTTATCAACAAGAAGCTTGTGAATAACTTATGAGCACAATGAATGCCAGTGACTAGAGACACAGGGCATCGTTTCATCCAAAACACTTTCCCACTGAAATGGGAGATCTTGAAAAAGCAAAGCTATGTTAAGAACTCTCACTCTGCTACATGTTTGCATTCTAAGCTAACTTTTGCCATTCTCCTGCTCTCACTCCTCTGATCTATTGTCTCTGATTTAAAAATTGTTTATTATAATTGTTTATTATTGAACACTTTATAAAAAATTATGGTATTAGAAATTATTCACAGATTTGGGTTAAGTCTTAATCTCTTTAGCTATGTTAATTGGGAATCTATCAAGAAACATGGTATGCCAAAAGTAGGTAATGCAAATAATAAAGAGACTGTTTACCGAGGTTTGGAGAGCAAGTTGTAAAACGACAAGAAACTTGGAACTAGTAACAGTGAATGGTGATGCTATGTGCTCTAAGCCTGAGAGGTGAGGGCAGCAGAAGTTTCTGGAACCTAGAGGCAAAGAGAGCTGTGTGGAGAGGTCCAGCTGATAGGAATTGTGCTCTCTAACCAAGGGAAGTAGCTAGCCTGCCTTGGTTTCAGAGGGAGGGAGCAAATGGAGTAAATACTCTGACTTCACTCTTCTGTCCCTTCAGACTTCTACCAGTGCTTTCCATGGTTTGAAACCATTGAGAAGCTAGAGGGCACTAATACCTGTTTTATGTAATCTATGAGTAAAATGTGGGACCAACAGCAAGGATTAAGGATGGTTATCAAAGGGAAGACACAAGACACTCAGTACACTCACCCTCCCAGGTACCACCCATTCTAATTCTCCTCAGAGAGTCTGAGAAATCTTTACATGCAACTTGTTCAGAGTAGCTTTGTGGAACTCACTTACTACTTGGTGTCTTTGCTAATCACTTTTTTTGTGAACAGATGTTTTAGTAACAAATTTAAATTCTTTTATAGTATGGATCTGTTTAGATATTCTGTTACTATAAGTGGGTATAAAATATCCAAATAAAATTGTGGATTTATCTGATTATCCCTTTAGTTGTGTTTGTTTTCACTTCATTTATTTTGAAGCTCTGTTATTAGATGTATGAACACTTAAGATTATTATGTTTTCTTGATTGATTGATTCCATTACCTTTATTAAAGTTCTCTCTTTTTTATCTATGGCAGTACAAGTCATCTGGAAGTTCTTTGCTTCATTCATGTTAAAACTATTTAATGTTTTCCTTATAGGTTAGTGAGTCTCTGTTCACTCTTTTTAAACTTTATGTTTTTCTCTGTATTAAGAATTGGCAATGTCTTACTGATCTATCCTCAAGGTACACTAACCTCTTTGCATTTAGTGTTCAATCTGATGTTGAGCCAAGAGAGTTATATTTTCATTTCATTTCAGAAATTTTACTTTTCAATTTTAGAGTTTTTTTTAACAATTTGCATTTTTCTTCTGATATTCATTGTCTTTTTAATCAATTGTTCATCTTTTTCTTTAAGTTCTTGGATGTATTTATAATAGCTGTTTTTAAGTCGACCCTTTCAGGATGCTTTTCTCCTGTTTTTCTTTTTTCACGATTATATGTCATATGTTCCTGATTCCATACTGGACATTGTAGATGATTTTTTGAAGGAAGTCTGGATTATGTTGCTTTTCCTGATATAGTTTTACATTTTGTTCTGGTGGGCAGTTAAATTTATGGTGATTCCAATTATTTTTATCTGGCTCAGCCAAGGAAGATATATTTTGGGTTTTATCTTTTGTATTTTGAGTATGGCCCCAATTTAGAGCAAGTTTTCTTACCGCTGAAGCATGGCCTAGTGGGGGTCACAAATGAATGCTTTATGTGCTCAGGAGGTCTCTCTACAGTATCTGTGGCCAAACAGAGATCTCTTGCAGTACATTGTGACTTCTAGTATCTCTGTTCTGCTCTCAGCTGCATAGCAGGACATGCAGAGTTTAGCTTTGTACATGTGCATCCTAGCATGGTTCGCCCTCATATAGACTTCTGGCAACTCCGTCATTGATGTGGCTTCATCCTCTTCAGTATTTGGCTGTACAAATTCCAGCTGCTTCGAAAGCCTCAAAATTAAATCTCTGCCCCTTCAGCTCAGTGAGATTACCATCTTCTCTTGAGTGTTACTTCCCTGAAGTGTGGTTTAGTGTGTGCCTTAAGTCAGAAAGCCAGGAAGTACATGTGACTTACATGTGCTTTTCTTCTCTCAAGAATCATGATTTCAAATGCCTTTGGTCCAGTGCCTGAAAACTATTGCCACAGTTATTTTTTTCTTTCCATTTTTATAATTATTTATGGAGAGTAGGCAAGTTCAGTACCAATTACCCTCTCAAGGCCAAATGTGAAAGTCTGCCTGCCTGAATGTCTGCCTGCTGGTTGTTGTTTATAGAATGATTTTTCTAAGCCATTTGTCATTCTCCTACAGAGGCGTTTTCTCTTTCTAATCCAGTATAGTGTGTATCATTTCACTTTGTACTTGATGAAAAACTCTGTAATATATTGTGTTTTTCTCAATGTAGTTCTAACTCTAACTCCTATTTGCTCATCTTTCTAAGACCTAAGGAAATAATTAAAAATAAACTGATAAGCTACATACTGTTTGATTTTAACTATATGACCTTCTCTAAAAGGCAAAACTATGAAGACAATAAAAAGATGGTTGTTTGCCAGGAGTGGTGGTAGGCAGATCACAGGGGATTTATAAAGCAGAGAAAATGCTCTGTAGAATAATATAATGATGGTTATACATCATTATATATTTTTTTCCAAACCTATTTTTCCAAGAATCAGCCTTAAAGTATACTATAGACTTTGGGTGATTATGAAGTGTCAATATAGGTTTATCCTTGGAAAAAAAATACCATCCTGGTGAGTGATGCAGGTAACAGAGTGGGCTGTGCACGTGTGGCGGTTGGGGGTATATAGGAAATCTTTGTATCACTCACTCAATTTTGTTGTAAACTTAAAACTGCTCTAAAAATAGTATTAATGATCTGATTAATAGTAGTGTTTTAGGACAAAACTATATGATTGATAGTTTTATATGTTCATTTAATATTTTTTCAAGTAGTTAAAGAATTTTAATAACAGAATTATATAATTAAAAAAAGTTTTTACTTAGGCTAATTTCTTTACCATATATTCACTTTATTTACTTTGTATTACTTATGTCTTAGGAAATAGCATTTTTTGAAGGTTTAGACTGTTAACTCCTACAGCCTCTTCGCTTTACCTTCTTAAACATGAATAGCTGACCCCATTTTTCATCAGTAAATATTTGCCTAGTAAGGGAGGCATGTAGTATATGACAAAAATGTGTGAGTCTTAGAGCAAGGTTGCCTAGATGTGAATCTCACTTTTAGCATTTAACAGCTGTGCAATCTTGAGAAACTATCCTATTCTCTCTAAGCTTCTATAAAATAGGCATAAAATTAGACCATCTCTGAGAAGGTATTTTTTTAACATTTTGAATCTATGCAAAATTATTTGGCATAATATTTGATATATAGTATATGTTTAATATAATAAGTATTAATATCTAGTCCTTAAAAGACTGTATTGATTTATTTATTAAAAAAGGAAACATAAAGAGGCATCATAGTAAAAAATGAAAAGAGTCAGAAACTGTCACTTCTATTTCTACCTCTTATTATCTGTGTGACCAAAACTAAATCCTTTAAACTGTTCAATCCACATTATTCTATGAAATGATTCGAAAAGGGCAGGCTTGCCTACTTCACTGTTTGATGCAAGAATCAATTGGGTTAATGTTCCAGGCTTGCAGAGTGCGCGCGCACGCACGCACGCACACATACGCACGCACACACACACACACACACACACACACGGAAAAAAAAGACTTTACACAATAAGTGAAATACAATTTAATAAGACAATACTTTTAATAAATTATACAAGTTACACATTGAATCCTAATATTCTCCACTAGACAGACTCATCCTATCATAAAGAAAATATAACCGTTTATTTCCTCAAAAGGAAAAACGGGATGATCCCCTCAGAGCTTCCCTACTTTCTGCCCAGTGAACCATTACTTTGAGAAGAAAGAGCTGCATATACTTTTTAAAAATTTAATGAATACTTACTTGTCTCATTAGAAAATTCATTACAAAAAAGTCTGTTATACATTTAAAACATAAATACAATGTATATGTTTCACATGCATGTAGCAAATGCATGCATAAATGTGTGTTTCTATTTAATGAGCAATGCATTCATAAAAGCAAAATATAATTATGAAGTCCAAACTGGAAATTTAAAGTAAGGAATTGACTCCCATGATACTCTCAATTGCCAAAAAAGTTCTTTCAGGGTATTGCCAGATGCTATGACCTATTGCTAAAAGGACCTTGATTTTCTAGACATGTGCACATGATGCTGACGTTTCAAACCCTTCTCTAGGAAGAAGGGTTCTTGGGATTATAGCTCCATGAGGAGAGCTGGTACCATTCAGTACCAACTCCACCGCATGGGAATCCAATCAGGAGACAGAAACCACACTAGTAGTTTGAACAAGTAAATGTAATACAAAAGAATTGTCAATTAGGTAAAAGTTTAGTTCTAAAAGGGATATAACAGAGCTACCCCTTTAATTGGGGTAGCAACTAGAGAAAGTAACCACTAGCCCTAGGCCTTAGAGAAAAGTGAACAAGGAAGAAACTCAAATACTTGGCAGGTGGCAAGCAGGAAGCACATTTTAAAAGGGTAAACACTGCTGATTTTGGCTTAGGAGTTCTTCCTTATGGTGATTGCTATGAAACATGACAGTCTAGGAGCAATTTTATATCTGGTAGTTCCCTGAATTCCACCTGAAACTACTACTTTAGGAGGAAATAAGTAAGCTATTTTCCCTTGAAGTGTCTTTAAAAAAAAAAATCTGAGCAATGAAAACAGCCATCAGAGCTACAAACTGTATGCCATAGGGGTCCACTTACCACAAGATTGATTTTCATATTTCTAATATTCACTGACTGAATGTGGAAAGTTCTAGGCTTCTTTTTATGCCCTATATAATGGTGCAAATTCCTTTAAAGAACTTGCTACCTTAAAGGGGAAAGAGTAATATTTAAAAGTTATATTGCAAAGTAGAATGTGGCAGAGTTACATGAAAATAGTGGATACATGCAGAAGAAAAGTTACAGTCGTGAGAATTTATATTTGTCTAGGACTTTATAGTTTTCATAGCAATTTTCATATAGTTCATGCTATTGAATTTGCAAAATAACTGTGTAAATAGGCTAGATAGTATTATCCCTATGTTACAGAGGAGGAACATGAGGTTTATGGAATTTCTCCCAAATCTCACAAGTGGCAGAGTGAGTATTTAAACCCATACCTCTTAAAACGCAGTCCCTTGATCTTTCCAAAGCAACTGCATACTCTCTGAGGAGTATTCAGCTACTCATTATATGTGAGACTCCATTTTTATACTGACACAATCCAGTGTCTCATTCTGAGGCCCCAAACTTCAAACAATAAACAGGGTTGAGGTAACTAATTGGGAACCTGCACAGAAAAATCAGATGAAGTCGTCTAAGAAAATAGCAGGAGGCCCTCTGAATGGTTAAACAATGATCTCTGAATAAGTTAGACTGAATCAAATTCTAAGCTGAATCTCCCTTGCTAACTGCATGATTTCTGGCCTCTTTCCTAGAAACTCCTCGTCAAGTTTCTGGACGCTCAGCCACAAAGGCAGGAGAAGGTTATTTGAGACAGAGCCATTCTGATATACCTGAAAAGATCTTCTCTTCTTCCACAGATGGCCTGTTTCACAGGGAGTATCAGAATGCTGAGTCACTTGCTGAGAGAACAGCTCAAAGACAGGCCCCTATTGATGTGGCTGCTCAGAATAAGGCCAGTCTGGTGTCTCAAGAATTTAAGACATTCATCAGCTGCATTCTTTATATTCAGCTTATAAGGTAGACCTGTGTATGTGTCCATGTCCATTTAACACTTGAAATTTTTGATTGTAGGCACACACTACCTTCTTCATTCTTTCTACTTGAATAGATGCTTTTGCTCTGGGGGAATTTAAGCATATTTTTTTTTGTCTTGATAAAAGTGTTACCCGTATGTGGCAAAAGTCTTGCTCTCATTTAAGAAGTAGTATTATTTCACCTTGAAAACCTGGCCTTTTCTTTCTGTGGTGTGTCTTCCCAGAGCAAAGGAAGAAGGGACCTCAGGGAGAGGACTCAGGGAATTCACAGCTCTGCATTTTCTCTTCTTTTGCTCTTTTCTGTTTTCCTCATCATATCTCACATGTCAGTTGTTCTTTTGAATCTAAACATCACCATGGCAATATTACCATGAACTTTCAGCCAGGCTAAGGACATGTTGGCTAAGGACAGTTCTAGAGTAACCCAGGCTGGCTTCTGTTCTATTTCAAAGCTGTGTAGGTAGAACTCATTTCACTCATCTCCAAAAGTTGTTCCCTTAGACCCCATATTGAATGTGGAAAGCAATATTCAGTTCTACAACAGTCTAATATAGTGGCTACCAATTAAGTATTAGTTAACTGGATTGATGTTTAATTAGAAGTTGATTTTTAAAAGAGAGCTTTTCTATTAATATGAAAATATATTTATTTATAAGTTCACTAAAACTGAAGATATTAATGTTAACATCTGTATATTCTCCCATAGGGCTTAGAGATCCTTGCACATCGTAGATACTTAGAAAGTGCCCATTACAAATGAATGAATAAATGAACAACTGATGATAAATCTCCACACTGGGATCTAAATAAATTAATAGAAATAGGATAAAGAAGTACCTTGATCGTGGATTGAAAGTACAGCTGTATTACATCAATTCTTACAATATAGAAATGCTTATTGTATGTCTTAAAATATATAAAACCTCATAATAGGTGCTGCAGGAGGACATCAAAGATGAATCAGACACTGAATTCACCGCAAAAGAGACTTAGCTACAAATAACAGATTAAAAAAGGAAGATAATAAATGATTTAAGGGATCTGGGAAGAATATCTTGCAGAAATCAGACATCTCTTCTGATCTTCCAAAGCTTTGAAATTCCTATACCCATCACAGGTAACAGCTTCAAGATGTTTCATCCTTCCTCTGTCTCTAATCAACAGAAATCTCTATGGTTAGTTACATGGGCTATTCTCAAAAGAATTATTTCTGCTATGTCTGAGGGAATTCTGGTTCTCAGATATGGCCTCACCAACTTTCTGAAAAGTTATTACCATTTCATTAAATTATTCCTTTTTGAGTGAAGTTCTTTTCCCCTTCAAGTGATATATTCAAACTTCTTTAGATTCCTAGTCTAGATACTGGATTTATTTTGCCCTTTTAGTTTCAACTCAAAAGTAAGCAAATTAGGATTCATCATAGATTTCACTAAACAGTGTGATGTAAAGCAGAGCTGTTCCAGTTTTTCTTTTCTACCACATCACACACTTTGCTAATTTCCTATTGAGGTGATTAAGAAACCACACCAGATTAACAGGAGCACAGGTGTTTCTTTTGATTCGCTGCCAATTAATTGATGGCTAAATACTGTTAAATATCCCTAGGAAAACATTACCTCATATGAGGAACAAAGTTATAATCATTGTTGCATTTAACACAAGAATTTCAGAAGAGACCAGTCTTTATTTTTTATGACGAATACTGACTAATTTTATTTTTGTTTCATATCTTAAACAAAAGCTGTACCTCAGTGTAGGTATCATATTGACTTGCCATCTTCATTATATAAACATATTCAAAACACTTTTCAGGTAAATATGTCCAGTGCTGTATTTTCACACTACCTACACACTATGGACCAGATATTAAAAACTGAGACCATCAGGACTCAAGCACCATTGCTTTTAGACCTGCTTGCTCAATGGAGTTTGAATATTTACTCTGTTGGAAAATGATGTATATTCCTTTATCCCTGAAGTGTTTTTTTTTTTTTAAATGAACAGCAAGAGCATGAACACACTTGCATGTTACTTGTCAGAACAACTTTATTTAATCATTATGTATAGCTTTCATTCAGAATTCATTCCCAATGTAGAATGTTATTCCACTGACTTTTCTCTCCTATAATCCTCTTTCTAATTGGGTCTCCTATACCACACATGCCTAGCAGTCTTTTTAGACTGGACAATCTTTTTAGACTTCTTGTTACCCCTGAGCCCTATTATGAAAACAATCATTGCTGTCTTAAATCTCAAATATGGCAAAACTTTCTCATATTTAAAGGGACCTTTCAATTTTCTATTAGTTTCTTCTTTACTTTTGGCTTTTATCTTCTTTCATTACCGTGTAAAAAAGTCAAAGGATTTGATTTTTTTCCATAGGAAGTTATTCACATAAATGTTTCTAATCTGTTATGTGGTTTTTCACAGTTTAAATGTTTCCTTTTATTGTTTATATCCTAAAACCTATTTCTCTGATTTACAATGACTCTAGAAAAAGAGTCAATGTTTATGGTGTTGCCTTGTGTGTGGAATGATGATCAGAATTGAAACTGGATGAGAGTAGTTTGAAGTATGATATAGGGGAATTGAAAAACTGGAAAGATGGAAGAAGTTAAAAGAGCAGGGATTGGGAGGAGGCAAACTGTATTTAGATAGTTGAGTTAATGTGCTGAATGGACTAATATTGCTATAACTCACGGTTAGTGTCTACTGAGAAACTAGTTTGAATGGTCTTTCACCCTCAACTGAATTTCTGAATTTCAGATGCAGAAGATATCCAGAGCATATCTTTCTTAAACAGTAATACAAAGTCTATTAAAGTGAACTTTGAAATTTCTTCCAAAGAGCTCTTTTATGGTTATACCTCTGTCTTAAATGGTATAATTCTGATCTTTACAACTTTCATTAAAAAAAATCAAATCTTTGAGTATAAAACCAA
Organism: Cynopterus sphinx; assembly: GCA_030015415.1. Taxonomy (NCBI): domain Eukaryota; kingdom Metazoa; phylum Chordata; class Mammalia; order Chiroptera; family Pteropodidae; genus Cynopterus; species Cynopterus sphinx. The sequence continues at coordinate 85,630,598 of CM057384.1, read as the reverse complement.
GTACTTAAGAGAATTTTCTCACCAGAACTTTCTTCAAAGGTTCAAAGAATCATCAGACCTTTAAACATGACTAAGTTGCCATGTTTATAGAAATTTCATAACTGTGACTCTTAGTGACTTCAACATTCATATTTATGATACTCAGTCTTGAAATTTCTCCATAGCCTGATTTCTGTGACTTACATTCTTCTTTACTTCTACTGTTGTAAGCCTCATTTAAAGGTTCATCATCTCATGGATGCTCTCAACTCATAACTTCCAACTTAACCTTTTCATACTTGCTCATTCCTGGTATAATTATGCTTTCTGCCCTCAAAATGTAATAAGCGTCTACTCTATACCAGGTACTCTTCCCAACACTGTGAATATAATGATGCATTTGAGACATGTTGTCCTCCTCCTCATGGAGCTCAGCATTGAACAGGAGGAACAGACAAGTCAATAGGCTATTATAACATTTCTCATTAAGTATTTCTACAGGGAGGTTAGGAGGTGAGGAGAAAATAAGAAGGGCTTGTTGGGGTGGTGAGCAAAATGAGGCTTCCTAGAGGAGGAAATATCTAAGCTAATATCTGGAAGAGGAAGAGGAAGTGTCAAGGTAAGGGAATAGTTGGGTCATTCTAGGTAGATTTTTAGTTTCTGATTTAGAACCTAACTTGTCAATTAATATGCACTCACAAGGCCCTATGGTTTACACTATTGATATCCCATGGTTTACATTGTAATACAGGATAGAAATAGAATATATTATCACTCAGAAGATAATGGGAAAACTTGCTCATCTATTTCAGCTACTGCATTTCAGATACACACGTTAGAAGCTATTTGGAAACTGATCCAGTTGGCAATAGCATTATAGATACTGTAGTTATAGCATGCTCTTTTCTCTTCTGGGGGAATAATAATAATTGTAATAATCTATTTTTATTATTTTTTGTTAAGATTTAAATGTATTTTCTTACTTTAGCTTTAAAACGACTCTATATAATAGGTATCATTGTGTTGTTGTTGTTGTTATTTTATGAATGAGAAAACTGAAGACCAGGGTAGGAAGCCAATAACTAATAAATGGCTAATAAACAAGAGAATCAACATTCATAATCCAGCTTCTGATTCTAGTCTGCACTCTTAAACTACTAGACTGTTCAGCAAAAAATAGTTGGGTACATTTTACCACATCAAGACCTAAATACCTTTCATGTTCAGAGAAAACTCATACTCACTCTTTAGTGACCAACTCAAATATAATTTCTTTTAATTTTTTTTCCCATTTTAGCCAGTGAAAATTATCTAGCATCTCTACTAATCAAAGTGCATGGTACATGCTAAGGTAGAATGATTGGCTGAAAGGATAAGTGAACGAATGTATTTCTGTAACACTTAACACAAATTTCTATCATAGCTGGTCTTACACTGAATTATGGTTATAGTATTGTTTATATATTTATTTTCATGTTAGGCTATAAACTCCATGATGAAAGTGATGAGTTTTAATCATTTTTTATGCTATCACCTAGCACAAATCCTGGAAGATAATTACTCAGTAAATCAATGAGTGGCTTAGAGAGCAAACAAATAAATGAATGAATGGATGAATGAAAGAAAAGAAAAAAACAGATAAGTGCTAGAGGGGTTAGAAATCCCAAAAGCATCAGTGTGTATACTTTTTTGAATGTCTAAACATCCCCTAGCATTTATCTGATTTTCTTGCATATAGTAGCTATGAACAATGCAAGTAATACTTTTTAAGGGTCCATGTGCTCCTTTTTATTTATAAAAGGTGATATGACTAGTTCTTGCTGTGAGCCAAAGTATATGTGTCACTTTGGGCTTAGGTATATAAGGGTAGATATAAGTTCTCCATTTTCTCTCTTCTAGTAGGAAAACCATAGAGATGACACATTGAGATCAAGGAATCAGATGATAGAGGGAGCCTAGATACCAGTGTTATTAAATGGAAAAAGATCTCCTGGTGAATTACTGGAACTTCAAAGTACTTTGTGTGATTGAGATACATACTTTTGTTGGTGTAAGGCTTTCAGATTTGATGACTTATTTGTTAATATAGCATAACCTAGCATATTGGGACTAATACAGTAAGTTTTCAGTCAGTAAGTATTGAAGGAAAGAATAGGTACCACCTATGCTATTAAGACTGACCTCACTGCCATACTGAACATGGCATCAATTATTGTTCCACATCCAATTGGTTGTATGACTTTTTAAAAGCAAGCATGGTCAAGACCTAGTACAGTAGGGTTAGTGTCTATTAATGTGAAGGTTCTTTGGCTTACTCCTTTGACCTAAGTAATCGTGAAACATGCAGATTGTCCTATATCCCAGTTAAATTACAAGAAGGATAAGAAAAAAATAAAACTAAACAAAATCTCTTTGGGTCAAGTGTGGATTGCACATCAATACTGGCATCTTAGTTGTTTATGCCTTATAAAGAACAAACACACCTGCGCAAAGTTTACCAGTGTGCAACATGAATGTTTGGTTTACACAATTACACATTGATCTGTGTCAATTCCCACCAGCAGAAAGTCATTAACCTGTTCATCAAATATTTAATGAGCATCTACTCAGGTTTTCTAAAATGGCTACAGAGAACAAGATCAGAATTTTTGTTCATCCTGAGATCTTTGTTGGACGTACAGCTCAATTTTAATTCAGAGCAATGTGATTTATGCAATCTGGTGTTTACAGGCAAGGACTAATTCTTATGTCAGACTTAAGATAATTGTGATGTTTTTCTTCTGTTTACACTCATGACTGTGGTTTTGAAGGTGGCTTGGAATTGTAGTTTTCTTATCAGAGATCTGATTTATTTGGACAAGTAGAGTTGAGTTTTTATAAAAGGCTCAACTGCTTTGTTTGTTTTTCAGTCTTTAAACAAAGTCACCCTGAGGGTCTCCCATTAACCCCCTAGCTGGATGAGGTGTGGTAGTGTAGATACCTAATTCATTCTGATGGAATAAATTAGTTGAAACTTGTTGGATGCCTCCTCTTTAGCAATAACAGACTTAGGTGCATCATCTGTTTTTTTTTTCTTTTTATGATGGAGTCTTTGTTTTATGGTTACAACTGTTGTTACTTTCAAACAATTTGAAAAGGGGGATGGGAAGACTTGCCTATTTCTGCCATTTTCTCTTGAGTTTTGCATGTTGGGATTTGGTTCACCTGACCAAATAGGGCCCTCCTGTGTGGGACCTTAGGCTGTGGCAGGAACTGGCCTCTACCTCAGGGTCCTCTATTAAAAAGTTTAGGCAGTCAGGAAAACAAGTAAGGAGGTACTATTGCCTGTGTTAGGTAATCTGATGCCTTGGGGTGAAGTGAATGAAAGCCAGACAACCTTTCTGCAAGTTCCTTTGAATGGGAGCTGGCAACATCTAGAAGGCAGCTTTCCATCATGGAATATCAATTAACCTTGTTTATCTCTGGAAAAACACTACATTGTTTCTATGGTCTGTAGCTTGTCAAAGAATGATGCAAGAGATCATCTTCAAATTCAAGGAGAGGATAAGCTTTGCAGCTATTGTGAAAATCTTCTGTAGACAAAGGTCTTTTTTTTTCCTGCCTGGCTCCTTCTGGAGTTCTTGGGTGATATTTATACCCTGGAAGCTAAAACTGAATGTAAGATTTAAATTCTTATTTTTATTTTCCAATCTATTTCTCCTTTAGACTCTGTTCCAGTACAATGTTGCTGGCTTGTGGGACTGCTGTAGTTCTTTCTTTGTTGTTAACCTTATATCCACGTGTGGCATTTCAACACATTCAAATCTATAAACTCTTTCATCTATCTTCAGTGCAACCAGATAGGTGTTTTATATAAATTCATATTAATCTATGTTAGAGTTTTAAAAAGGAGAGTTCAATTAGACTTGTCAAATATTATTCCCCGGTAACAATACTAAACATGAAAACAGGCTACAATATGAAGTTTTAAGTTAGCATATGTAGCAATCTTCAAATAAGACAGAAAAACATTTTATTGAATGATTAATTGCTACTTCACCTCAAGACAGTTGATGGTGAATGTTGCTGAATCTGGTGTAGAAATCTTAATTCTTTAAGTTAAATGTAATTAATTTATAAATGTATCTTCGTATAAAATAACATTGAAAGTTTGAGCTTAATTTAAAAATATTTAAAAATGCACTACAGAATAAGAACTTAGACAAACATTATGGTAATTATATGATTTGTTCTTCAGTCTCTAATTAACAAAGGGTGAGGCAGCTTTAAATAGTAATTTTAAATTCAAGGAAAAAGATGCCATAGAATTCTGTGGTATATGTTTAATAAGCATTATATCAGGAAATTCTTTCTTATACCTAAACTCAAGCCCAATATTCTATGTCATAAAGGTTTTTTCTGTATTAGGTAGTGAAAAAAATGTGTAATATAATTATGACATAAATAATACAGTTATAGGTATTGCTACACACATAGGCTTGATTGCATTAAAATACAATATTAACAGAATAGTATTTATCATAGTAGCATAATTTTGCTTGTCACATTTGATAAATAAAGAATATTACAATTTTCCAAATTAGTTTATATTTTTATGCTATTGGCTATCCTACTAAATACCAATGAAAGGCAAACTTAAGTATATATCTAGCTTTGAATATCTACAGAGCATTTCCAGTGGGCCAATCATTGTTCTGGTTGCTGTCACGTTATATTATTTAATTTCTATAACAGCCCTGTAATACAGGAATTTCCAAAATATTTTACAACTATATTCCATAAAGGGCTTCAATACTACAGTAAAGTCTGTAGCAAACACCAAAGCAAAAGGTGTTCGGGTGAAAAGAAATCTGTGCAACTTAACCAGACAAATCTGTCTGTTTAATTGGTTTATTAGAGAGAAAAAAATATATAAACACGAATAGAACCCTCTCTATATGAGAGTCAGGGGATATAATATTGCTTAAATTGTTTACAATCCTGTGGTGTTAGGCAGGGTTGTATGGAACCATAGTTTTTTTTTCTTAATCTGTAAAATCAATAAAATGATCATAATTAATGTTTTTAAATGTTTTTACTGTGACCCAAAGTAATAAATACATGTTAGATTGCAGCTCAGTCAATGCACATACTAAAAGTTTTACCAAACACTGCTTATTCTTGCTATGTACAATGCATTCTGATATTTTCTACTTTATTCTCCTTTACTTTGAAAAATGTTTTGAACTACTGTTTTGATTTCACAACCCACTGATGTATCTGAATCTGTAGTTTAAAACACACTTTATGCTCTTAAAAATGAATTATGACATATATTTATGTTGTTTTTTGCTACCACTCAAAAAACAAACCTATGTTAATTCTCACTCAGTACAGTTACCACTGAAAAACAACTGCTCTATCTATACATATTTTAAAAACTGAAGATGACATTCAATTGATGTTTTTCATATTTGAAAAATTATTCATATATTTCAGGAAAAAATAGTGAAATCATAAGCTATTGAGTAACATGAAAGGAGCAGAGGTTAACATGATTCATTGAGTACATATGCTTATTAAAGCATCTGAAATATCGTAACAGGAGGTAGCTATGAAAACCCTGTCTGGAACAGTTTTCAATGTACAAAAATTATATTTATTTCCATAAAGGCAATAAGAGAATTGGTACAGAACTTTAATACATCTTTTGTAAGAAAAAATATGGTTATTGTTCATTTTCTGTGTATTTGGGTACCGTTTGCAAGGAGAAAACTACGTATTTTCTACTAATGATAAAATAGGCATTCCAAGTATTAAAGCCACTTTTATCAAGAATGCATTCTTGTTTCCCAAATAACCTTTATTCTCTTTAGTATTTGCTTCATTTAGAAATCTGAGTTTATCATTGAATAGTGAATCCGTTATTCATTCCACAAATGTTTGGTGAACTCCTTTTATGGGCTCAAACTGAGGATGCAAACATAAAAGATGTGAAGTTTGGGCTTTTACTGAGCTTACACTTCTATCACAACTCAGTGGCTCTTCACATCTTTTCAATGAGATAAGATGCTATGCCATTTTCACACAAACATAGGCTGGAGGGTGTTAACAAAACCATGTAGAATGCAATGAATAGTGAATAAGGTTCAGTACTTGGAATGAATGCATAATAGAATTAATCGCATGTGTGCAAACTTGAATACTTTGTGCATTAGTGTTAAAAACCTGATTTGCTTCAGATAAAAGCAGATCAGCATTGAAGAATGATGTAGGATGAGGCTAGTAAGGTGTGAAGGAGTAGAATGAGATCTGATAAAGGGCATTTATGGCAAAGTAGAATTTTTAGATTTTTGTATGGCAGGTAAGCAATAAGCAACCACTCTAAGCCCGGGTTTATAACTTGGGTTTCCATGAAGGGAAAGGAAAAAACTGCATATTTATTTTCACTAACCTTTTACTGAAATTTGGCATTTCTTTCATTTTGAATCTGTACAACATATCACATCAGAATTATCATCTATAACTTTATCACCAATAGATGTCACAGATTGATGTTCCACTGGAAGCGATGTTTCCATGAATATAGGAGAATTAAGAAGGCTTTGTGCTTTGTATTTGAAGAATATGAAGATACTACTTTGGATCTGTAAAACATTTAGAATGATTGCAATATTTTAGGTTATATCTCTTTGTTCATTCATTTCCATTTTCTTCCTCTAGGGAGGATTTCTGGTGATGTGGATTCCTTGTGAAAATTGTTGATTTCACTGTACTCACAAAGGATGAGTTCAGATGATCATTCCTTGTGCCTAAGGTACTTCTTTGATTGTTTCTTATGAATCTCCCTTGCAGGATATCTTCAGAACCCAATAAAACTAGCATTTTAAGCAGTATGCAAATGTAAGAACAGGGATCAAAAACAGTAAGGCTGAAATTTCAGTCTTTGAGCCTATTACTGACAATTTGATTTACTGCAAAATGGTCCCGGTTGTCTCAATCGCATATTACTCCCAGCTTTGGTTTGGTGGACCATGATCTTCAACTGCTTCAAACAAGTACCCACCTCTGTCATCCCATCCAGGTGTACCTTAATGTACTAAAAACCTCCACTTGTTTCTTGGATGTGCAGATATTTGTGGACTGAATCATCCCTAATAGCTACCTTACATTAACTGCTTTGTCCATCTTGTTTCTCTGTTGGGTTAGTCTGGATCAAGTCCAAGATGCCAAAGTTCTCCTGGAAATTTCTTTCTTTGTCATGGCAGAGAAGCATGGCTATGCTTGTATATTGTGCCTGGGGGCAGCATGACATCCTGGCATGGTATGTGGCTCCTGCTCCCAGGAAAATATAGTTCTCTATGGAACTATTTCCATAGAACCATCTGTAATAGAAGTCTGGGGGGGTGGCTTAATCACATAATTCAAATAATTACTAAATAGAGAGAGTGAAAGAGAGAGTATTTTTCCTGGCTCCTAAGAAATGGTCATTATTATTCTAGAACAGTGTCCCGGCTTGAATCATCATGGTTCTAAAGCTTGGGTTAAAGCTTCTAAATTGTAGGGTGTTGCCCTCAGCATAGTGCTCAGTGTTGCTCTATTAGAAATTGTTCTCTCAAAGAATCCCAGAGAAGTCAACTCAGGCTCAAGTCATTCCAGAACCTCAGTGACAAAAGATTTCGAGGAGAGAGGAAGAAATAAAGAAATGAGACTTCAGGCTGGGTAATTTGACCCCCAAAGTTGTGGAAATGGTCTTTGCAAAGGGGAGCTACCAGTCTAGAATACAATATCTAAAGGGGCTGTGAATCAGACTGACTTCACAGTTCCTTTTCTTGTAGTATGATATGGTAGGTAGGGATTGACAATGGGGTTCTCCCAGAACTAATACTAAGACTTAGATTGATGATAATTTTTGGGTACATGTGTATAGGACTTCAGTGAAAAATCCAGGTGAGGGGCCTGGCAAAAGCCAAAGTGTCAGATCAGACTCAAGCAGGCATGGTTCAGGGTAAGATTCCAAATTTAGCATGGAAGAACTAGAACATGGAGCAAGCATATGAAGCAGAAATCAAACCAACAAGAAGAACATAACAGGGCCTAAAGTGAAGTTTAACTCAACATGAGTGTGGATTCTCATGGTCTACTCCTGGGCCTAGGTCTTCAGCAGGGATTTTCAACCTTGGCATCATTGACATTTGGGATCAGATAATTTTTTTGTGTGGGAGATTGCCCAGTGCATTGCAGGATGTTTATCAACATCCATGACCTCTGTTCACTAGTTGTTAGTAATACTTCCCCAGGTGTGACAGCCATAAATGTCTCCAGACATGGACAAATATCCCTGGGTGGAAAAATATCACCCCAGTTTAAAATTACTAGTTGATGACAAAAGACTAATTCCTGTCTACACTAGATGGTGGGATTACTGTCTTGATCAGGACTGGTTCAGGAATGGGGCATGGGTGAATCTGTCAATTAAGGAAACCCGGGGCCTGCAGATAAGCAGATTTCAGGCCAGACAAAAACTATCCAAAGGCCTCCAGTACCAAAACTTTATAATGAGACAACCAAATGTTGGAGAGGCAAGAGGTGCAATTTTGCTTAGAGTTAGAAAGAAAGAGGAGAGGAAAGATGGAGAAGTCATGGTGAAGTTAGATCTAGAGGCTGAGCTAAACTGAGAATTTAAGGTATAGGACATACTGCTTTCCTTGGGCTTATCTGGAGCAAGACCTATTATTCAGAACATCTAGGCCTTGCCCTCTGGTTCACTTTGGGATCAAAATCTTTTGTTTTAATTGAGTACTGTACAAAAGCTCAGGTGGATATTTAATGATGAAGTCTGTGCTTGCTACTCTACCTGAATGCCTATTCTCTCCTGGGTTGATAGCTGGTTTCACGATGAGAAGACTTGCAGGGTGATACAACTGTACATTTCCAACAATAGGAGGGCTTTCAAGGTTCAAAGGAACTCCATTCAGAGAAGAATGTCTAAGGCCTAGAATGCTTTTCATGCTGTATTTTGTCTAAGTTTCTCTTTTACTGAAAGTTGTTAGTTGACTGTGGAGCTAGGTTTGAGTTGAGGCCTACAAGACCTCACCTTAAACTTCATTCCCAGTGATGAAGATCTTCACTGACTTTATTTGTAGCTTTTTATTTACTGAGTGTTCTCAGAGATGGTCTCACATAGGCTGCTTCAATAGATCTTCATCCCCCAGGAAATTGTCCATTTGTAAATCCAGGACTTCTGCCACTTCTTGTAGTCATTTTAGTTCTCTACATAGAACGTCTTTTCTTTCAGAGAAGAAATTAATGTCACACAGTCTGAGCCAAGAAGCCAGTCTTGAGCAGGAAGTGCCTGCCTGTGTACTACCTGGAGAGCAGTATGGATCACTTATTTCTCTAATCATAGCTGAGCAGCTCCCAGAGTTGAAGCAAAGACTGCACTCTGGGTATGCTGGAAGGCCAGGTTAGAGCCCCAAATGCAGGAGGGCAGACCTGCCTCTCCACTCCCACCACCTTTGTCACAGGCAGTGATAGTTAGTGTAGCATTTGAGCACAATTCATGACAGGTAGCAGGAATTTAACACACAATTTTGTTTGTTAAATAAAAATGAAATCATAAATCATATTTCTTATAAAACTTCAGGATATTGGGAGCTTTAGGTAAGTACATGTGAATTTCAGGGATCTTATGATGGGTTTAATTTCATTTCTGAGAAAATCCAAAGTAGCAGAAGCTGATTTTGCTTAACTAAGAGATCAAAAAGTGATCAATTGACAAACAGGGTGGTAACATCTTTGCCTTCTTTCCCCAGCTATGTACTCTCTTTATATTTGTTTGCTTAATTGATTTCTAAAGTTCAATATCACTTAGAAGAAAAGCATTCTTTTACTTAAATATTTTTTTGGCAAGATTTCTGATTCATTTTGTACTTTCTTCCTACTAATTAACATCTGCATACTAATTGTAAAATTATATTTGGAGCAGGGGTACTGTGGGTAGAAAATTGCTTTAATTCTGTACATTACTTGTTTTAGTACTAACAGAAATTACTACACTACAGATATATTTAGAGTATATTTTGTATTATTTAAACATCTATATTTTTAAGTAATTTTTTATATTGGTTTGAGATGTGTGTGTGTGAGAGATGGAAAGAGAGTCAAGAAGAAGAGAAAGAGTTTTGCTTTCAGTGTCTCAAAAGAATAAACTTGGTTATTTAGGAATGATCTCAATTTTGTTCTGCACATATTTTGCTCTAATTTTTTTTGCACATATTTTATTCAGTAATTAAAGGCTGAATTAATTCTTCTTGTTTTAATTGTAGCAGCCTCAGTCTATATATACTTTAAGAAGTTGGGTCTAGACTATTTAGTACTTAACATTTAGGTCTTAATTTCCAGTTCTTTTCTTATTCATTGCACAATTATTTTAAATAGATTGGCATTCTGATTAGTGGCTTTTTAAACATACAAGTGGGATGTTGAAATGAGGACCAATAGAAGTTCTGTCTTTCCTGTTTGCTAAGCTTGCTTTCCAGAACTCCTTCCTGAAAGCTAACCCCAATTTTTGGAACTTGCCAATAAACACCCAAACTAAAACAATGCTTCCACTCACTTAGGTTTCTGGACTTCTCTCCACTTGCCATTTAGCTCTGTGGCAAAATATGATATACAGAATAATATTAAAGTTTAGGAAACTGGGTACATCTTAGACCTGCTCCTTACCAACTCTGAAACTTTGAGAAACTGAAGAAATTTAAAATTCATACTTTGGGTTAATAAAAGTTTGAAGACCCCAAAGTGATGATTGCTTGCTTCATCTCCCGATTTTCACCTGAGACTAAAGGAATTAAGTAGAATTTATAATCTATTGAATCCAAAGTCATGCTAAAAGAAAACATGAATTCCAGGTGCCTTGTACAAGAGTTCAGTTAGTAGAGATGACTCACTTTAATCATGTGTAAAGTACTGAAAGTTGACTCAGAACTTCAAGATGATACATACATGGTACTGAAAGGTCCAGTCCTTCCCCTAGTCTTAGAGTCCCTTCCTCTGCCTTCACACAGGATGGAATCTCAATGAAATTAATATTAAATAGCTCCTGGGGACATTCTCTTAGTGACCCCACTTAGTAATGTTCCCACTTTCCCCACTGGAAAGGGATTCTCGACACAGTTCCCCTTATCCTGATCATCTTTCTACTCTTTTGGAAATTAAACATATTTCTCCTTGTTCAGCTACAAATGGAGATGTGATAAAGGTCATTATCATCTATTTAAGAGACTTTTTTTTCCTTTATGACATGATGTTGATGTTCTGTTTTAACATATAACATTCTATTTAAAATTATGTAAAATAACATGTGATGATCTACCACTATGGCAAAACCATCTTTAAAAAACAAAAGATTAGTTGTTGAAGCCTAACAGTTGGGCAGTAAAGAAGTTGATAGAGGGAAATGTTATAAATAGTTTTTTAAAGTTATTAACCAGTAGCTATTACTGTAAACACCTCTTAGGAAGAACAAAAGAAGAAGAAAAAGAAAAGTAATAGTAAGTGTTCTTGTTATAGTACTTGTAAAAAAATTTTTTTTTGTTTAATTCAGTAATAAAGTGAGCTGAATCCTTTTGACAATGACTCTGTCAGGGGATTATAAAGGCCTTAATTTTTTTTTCCTAGAAAAATATAGTATCTCATTCACTATTGTTTTCAATTTCTTGTTTTTCTCTTATGCTCAACTTGGCTCCCAGGACACAGTAGGCCTATATAGTGTTGGTGAATGAAGAAATGTTGAAAATCACATAAATGATTTATTAAGTAAATATGTCTGTAGATGGAAGCTTGTATGTATATAATGGCAGAAATCTGAATGAAACCTAGACAAGGATTCCTGGTTAGTTAGAAAGAGTCATTCTAATTAGGCCTAGAAGTAAGGTCATAGATGGATTAAAATATTCTTTATAATAATGGAAGAGCTATCTTATATTTTGCCCTAAAATTTTTTATGGGAAGGATTTTTATATTTGTCTTATAATACTGTTTGAGTTTAGTTGTTTGCAGTCTTTTTCTTTGGTCATAGTAGTTTCTGTGATGCCACTTAACTCAAACAGAATAATTGGAAAATATACTCATTTTTAGGTCAGCTAATCACATCATTCATCTGTGCAGTGGCAAATATGCTAATTATAGTCAGTTATATTGTAATTCAACATATGTGTTCTTTTAGCACTAAGCAAAATTGTACAATATGAACTACAAGGCTTATGGAGAAATTAGGGTTAGGTGGATAACACTCAAAGACTCCATCACTGATATGTGAAAAAAACAAGAGCTTAATAAAAGTGGTAATAACAGTTTTTTACACATGTTAAATGACTAAGAAATACATAAATACAATAATAAACATAGAAATTTATAATGAAAGACTAAAATTTGCTTATGAAATTAGACATCAAAAGGGTTGCAGTTGATGAAATATTGTGAAGTAGTAGAAGAAGGTTATTGAAATTATACCAAAAGTTGTAACAATGGTTATGGATGAATGTGGTTCATCACACACATGGGGACCCGCAGTTGCTGGTAGATATTTCTAGGTGCATACTAGCCACGTACATGTATGCATTTTGTATTTTCCTACACAGCTCAGTTCAGTTGAGTGCATATAGCAAACATGAAATTTGTATTACCCTCAAAGTGTTCCCTTATCTATCAATTATGTCAGAACAAATTCACATTTTCAGAACAAGCACATATAGTGGAACCAACTGTAAGCAAAGCAACTAATGCTGATATCATAGTTTACACTTGTTGAACCCTTAATACGTGTCAAGCGCAGTTCCAAGCTTTTGACATGTATTAATTAACTCATTAAATTCTATTAACAGTGCTGTTAAGAAGGAACTGTTATTACTCTTGGTTTGTAGACAAGGACACTGAGCCACAGAGAGGTGATATAACTTGCCCAGGTTTACGGAATTAAGTGGGCAAGACTCCAGCTGTCTTAAGCCTCTGCTCGTCCTCCCTATCTGCTAAAAGGAAAGTCAGTAGCTTTGAATGCTAAACCTCAACTTTACAGAGCAGCAAAAATGGCCAGACTTTTCTGGCATATTTAATTTGCCAACTAATTAAGAGCAAAATTGATGAACTCCTCTAAACTAGTAGGATGATTATTGAATATAACCTTAAGGGCCTGATGATGGAGCAACTGTTTAAGCTACGTCGGAAGACTCTAATTCATTAACTCACTGCATTCTCTCTTCTTGTCTATTTCCTAAGCAGAATTTTTATAATGTGAAATTGAAAACAGTGGGAAGGGGAAGAGAAAGTAAACTATTACACAAAGGTACATACCTGTACTTGGCTAGGAAGGGATCTATATTTATTGAGATTAAATCCTATTGTGTTTTCATGCTAACAGTTATAGAATTGAAATTTGTCCCTCAGGACAGGAATTTGTCATTTATGTTCCAACATTCCTTGTCCCCATGAGCAAAATCACTGCACTGATGTCATCAAACCCTCTTGTTTTTATATCCCCCCCCCCTTAGTTTAATACGGTCTTCTTTCTTCTCTGGTCATTCTACCATACTGTAATGAGGGTTGTATTGTTTTTTCCCTCCTCCCTTTAATTCCCTCCTCCCCCCTCTTTTTTTTTTTTTTTTTTTGGTGGTAAAGGGTGATAGTGGTGAGAAATGATTTGCAGAATAGAGAAGCAACTCTTATATAAATCTGTTAAGTAAGTCAAATTATTTAGAAGTTAAAATTTTTTAAATTGTATTTAAGTTTTATAAACTAAATGCTCATTTCTTTTTAAAAAAATAAAGATTCTCATGTGCAAGCATAATTGATAACAATTACCCAAGCCCAGTGGTTCCCAACTTTGGTTGCATGTTAGAATCAGAACTTGGGGAGCATTTTTAAATTACTTAAAAACAACAAAACAACAGCATCCCTCTTTCCCTCCCTTCTTTCTCCAAAAGAACAAGAAACTAAAATGAGTTAACAAGGGGAGAATTTCCATCTTTATTACTATACAAGGATTGTTCTGGGTAGTGTATTCATTCATTCATTTATTCATTTATTAATCATTATGAATCTATCAAGTGGCAGGCATGAGTGAGAAATAACATGGTGATTAAATATATGCTCTGGAATTAGAAGACCCAGAGATCTAAAGACTATGTAGAACTTAGTTGGATGAAGGAAGAAGTAGCCTGAGGAAATGCTACAGGAATAGTAACCTATGACAAGGGTAGAAGACAGAGATTTCTTAGGAAGTTTTCAGAACGTGGGTATGACTAGGGGAATGGATGACTGACAGAGACTGTTCTTATGTGACCTTGTTTCATCTTAGGTGGTATGGAGATATGACCTAGTTGGATGTTCTATTATCACTCTTCCTTCAGTGCTTTTCTGAGCCCTCACCTGCCAACAGCTGCTCTGTCTTCACTGACATCACCTAATCTTTTTTCTCTCTTTCTCTGTCCATATTAGGTTTCCTCTGTGGTCATTTGTTGTATAGCAGCATTTTTTCCTCAGACATTCATATTCAAGAAACCTTGGTCAGTTTGAAGCAGGAAAGAAGGGAATGAGTTCAAGGAAGGCTCTAAGTGTTTGGGGTCATGGCTCTGATAGAAGTTCTGTCACAAGGCATGTTCTTTCTCTTTCTGGGCCTCAGTGTTCTCAACTGTAGGTGAGAGAGTAGGCCAGGGTATCTCAAGTCTCTTAAAACTGAAAGCTTACCTTCTAAAGAATCTCTTCAAGCCTTCTTCATTTTGAGATACCAGATTGGTTATTTATTTAGTTAAATTACTCTTTTTTAATAGCCATTGCTAGGACATGATACCAGTTGAGAAATACCCATTTTAGTGCAAACAGATTCAGCTAAACCTGAGATGCCCTATTTTTATGTACTAGTATAAATATGAATATTAATGTCAAGTGAACCTAATTTCAATTTACTTCCATAGATCCAGATGCTGCATTTACCAAAGTTAAGTAATAAAAACTTCCTTAGACATACAGTATGGGAATATGAAATCTTAATACATGGTGATATGGTGAACTCTGAGGTATAAAGGATCCAGTCATTCAAAATCATGATAATCAAGTTATATTAGAAAGTTATTTAACTAAAATGAAAATACTGAATATTGGTATTTCTCAACCACGATTGTTGGGAATGTAAATTGGAACCACCATTTTGGAAAATCATTTGTCATTATCTCTTAAAGCTGAATATACATATAACATATGAGCCAGCAATTCCAATTCCATTCAACAGAAATGAGTACATATGTTCACAAAAAGACAGGTACTAGAATGTTTATAATTGATAGTAGACAAAAATTGGAAAATATTCAAATCCCCATCAACAATGGAAGTGATAAATAAGATGCTCCCTATTCATACAGTGGAATCCATATAGCAATGACAATGAAGAACCTACAACAGCACACAAAATCCTGGGTGAAATTCACAAACCTAATGCTGAATAAAGAAGCCATACACAAAAGAGAATATAGCATATGACTTCAT
Organism: Cynopterus sphinx; assembly: GCA_030015415.1. Classification (NCBI taxonomy): domain Eukaryota; kingdom Metazoa; phylum Chordata; class Mammalia; order Chiroptera; family Pteropodidae; genus Cynopterus; species Cynopterus sphinx. Next base: position 85,615,100 of record CM057384.1, on the reverse strand, counting down.
TAACATATACTGTAAAAACAATAAAAAACAAATCTAGGCTATTAGAAGTCAGAATGGTGCTTACCCTTTGATGGGTTGGTGGCCATTAGGGTACATGATAGGGGGAATCTGGGGTAATACTTAGTTTCCTAAACTGTGTTCTGGATACGCTGATGTGTGTAGTTTGTAAAAATGTATCAAGCTATACAATTATAATTTAAACATTCTTCTGCAAGTACATTTTATTTTGATAACTACTGTTTGAGAAAGGGTTTTGTTATTTATTAGTTCATTTTAGCCATACAGCAATTCTAGAAGATAAGAAGGGTAAGTAACTTTTCTCTAGTTTTGTAGGAAGAAAGCAGACTCGAAGTTTTGCCCAAGGTCTCAGGGCTAATAGGTGGTAGAGTTAGGTCAGGTATATAAATCTCCTGGCCTGAAGGAGGAAATTGCACAGTGCCTGATGCTTTATAGGTGTCATAAATATAATCTGAAGCTGGATCAAAGTGACTTTCCAATCCCACAAGGCCATCGTCTAGCTCTGGGAGTGATGATTTGCTCTGGTGGTCTGATGTCCCTGATAAAGCAAATGCATTCTCTCCTCAGAGAGGAATGGAGACAAGTCCTGAGTCAAATGTTCCAAGAAGTTGCCAAAATACCTGTGGAGAATTGCATAACTTTGTCTCTCCAGCGCTTAGAAAAGAATGAGTCAGAGACTCAGTTCTCAGACATGGTGCCTAGGAAAACAGGAAGAAGGTTAACTTAGGCAGACATCCATGTATGTGACCTTGGATAAATCATTGAACTTCTTTGAGGACAATGATTTGAAAGATAAATTTGATACTCCCTACTTAGGACCATGTGATTCTTCAGTGGTTAACCTTTTGAGACCCCTGAATTTTATGTCCTCCCATAATCAGATTCTCATTATTTTCAAGAGCATTTGATTGTTTTCAAACTTGACAGTCCCATTGGTGTTCTTTAAGATCAACTTTTGATTAATTTAACTTGTGATTTTTAAATGCGGATTTGTTAAATTTTATGCCTGTCATCATAGTTCAGATGTACCAACAAGTTACATAGAGTAACCTGGGGTCCTATTCAACTTGTTGACTATGTTTCTTCTAAAAATGTAAAACAGAATTTTCATTGTCAACAGAATATTCCAGTTATTTATGATGTGGCTAACAAAAAGATAAGAAGTCCAGGAAATGGAATCTGTTATTGGTTGGGTAATAAAAACCTCAGGCCCTTCTTTTTTTAAAAAATAGAGAATGATAAATGCTTTGATTTAGGGTTTGGCTGTGATGTCAAGTTCAGCCAATGAGCACAGAGGGAATCTGAGAAAAATAAAGGAATAAATAGAAGCAGATGTTTGGAAAATCTTCTTGACTATTGCTAGTAGAGTTGTTTGGTTAGCAATCAGAATTTTAGGGTTATCATCCTAATAAGGTTACAATGAAAACCATTTAAATTGATGTTCAAAAAAAAAAATCTCTGAAGAACTGTGGTCAGCTGTACTTTACCATGAAATGGCATTTTCCAAATTATGCTGCAATTTTTGTATCTGAGGTATTTTTGAGCTGAAATCCTTGTTGGTATATTCTTCAAGGAGGTCAGCTGCAATGGGACTCCTATGAACTCAAGGTCTTTATTTCAAATTAATGTAAGAGAGAAATCTTACATTAATTGGAAGGGAAAAGTAAATACAATTGAAAAGTTTTGGTTTTTTGATTGGTCAGCATCTGTGTTCTCAGAATTAATTTTTTTTTTTTAACTTTCAGATATTTCTGATGGCAAGAAATAGAAAAGTTCTGTCTTATATTTAGACTTACCAAAGTTTATCATTTAAAAAGTTAAATAGCCTAATATAGGATATAGATCACTGAGGCAAAAAGTAATAAAGTGGACAGCATAAAGATAGGACCCTTGGAGGCACTCAGATGGAAGGCTAGTCAAAAGGATGAGTGCAAATGGCTGAGGAGAGCTTTTGATTCCAAGCCAAGATTCAAGAAATTTGGAAAAAAAGAGTAAGTGAGAAGAGTTAAAAACCATAGTATTGATATTTACTCTAAAAATCATCATCTGCTTTATTAATTAGTTTTCAAAAGTGCTATATTTCATAATATATAAAAAGTGGAGAAATTATAGTTTTTACTATTTTCATACAAATTCTTGATTTAATTAAGTTGAATTCTTGCCTTAGTGTTAATTGTGTGGCCATGGGCCAATTACTTAGCCTCTCTAAGGCTCACTTTCTTCGTTTGTGAAATAGGGAAATAATAGTGTGTACTTTATGGGATGATTTTGAGGCTTTCATGAGATGGTAAATGTAAATTTTTTATTTCAGAGTTTAATTGTATAAAAAGAGAATTAAATGCCTTTTTTTTTTTTTTTTAACGGTAGTGATAACTACCTTGAATATGTTCACATTAGGGACATTTTCAAACTTTCCCATTTCTCTCTACCTCATTTTAAAAAAGATTTGAAATGGCTTAAAAAGTTGCAAGTAATAAATACAGTTTTATTTTGTCTAATTTGTTTATATTATGTCTCAAAGATAAAATTAAAATGAAATTGTGAGGCGTTATGTTGTTTAAAAGGTTAAAGTTATTCGTATACTTCCTATAATAATATAAATATATTTAAGCCTATTTTTAAAAGAAAACAAGTAGAGTTAGAAAATTTACAAGAAGAGAGATGGAGCCAAAATAAAGGATGACAAAGATATGAACTATTAAGTTTGTACCAATCAAAGTCTTAACAGAAAATAGATGATTTCTTCAAAATATTTACATATTTTGTAATTTGAAGAGAGTTTATTTACAAAGTTGGGATTGCAGGTGAACCTTAAAGGATAACTGAGTCACAGAGAAGGTCTAAAAGGGGTAGGGGGTTGCTGGAGAGAGAGTTCTGTAGAGCAGGCTACCTAGGAAAATTCTCTGAGTCCTCTGTTGAGAGACACAGAGATCCTGAGTTCACTCTTCTTCCTCCCATGTCCTGCTGACTCTTCTCATTTACTGAAATGATTTGGAAGCCAGAGGGAATGGAAGCCACTGATGCCATCCAGATAAGTGCATCCTCAGGAACAGAAGAGGGTGGAGTGTGTGGGGAGTGAACATATCGATAGAGAAAACCCTATAGTTGCTAAATGACATTGGAATCTTAACTAGAATCCAAAGCAAAAAGGATAGAATCAGACACAAAATCAACAAACAATATAAAACCATATTATTTCCTCTGGAATTTCTTCTAGATGATTCCAATTTAAATGACATTCTGCAAAACTGTCCCATTTACTAAACTCTTAAGTGTTATATGAGATTGTTGGATTTACATCAATTAAATTCAAGAAGCATCTGGAATAAATAATTTTGGCTGTAGAAGTTGCCTCAGTGTTCTTTCTGAAAATAAATAATAAAATCATCTGTAAGGCAACTCTCAGATTGAGATGATAAAATGCTTTCATTTTTTTTTCAAGATTTGTTTTTTATTCTCTGTTATGAGTGTAAGGAGACACTCTGTGAAAAAATAGTTATGTGCCACTGAGATAGGTTTAAAAAAATGGGAACCAGTAACCGGTTTATCCCACTAAAAATTATTTACTGATATGTCAGGAGAATATTGCAGAGGCTTGATTCTCATGGAGGTGTGGTGCATGAAAAAGCATCAGGAAATGGCGTTCTAAATGGAACACTCAACACCTTGGCCCATGAATGGTTCTTGTTTATAGAGATTGATTCTAAGATAAGTTGAGGAAAAGGTCCAGGTTATCTTATACTGGTTTGACAGATCTTTCCTCAAAAAGCCTGAAAGAGGAATGAGTGGTGAAAGCAGTATTTCCTATATCTGTTTTGATATTTTTCAAAGCCAAATCTGACAAAAAGCGCAACCAATAGTGCAGAGATTTGTATAACTCTTTTTAGTAAAATCTCTCCCTTTTTTTTTGGTAAATGTAATTTTGAATAGAGCTGGGGAAATATAGTACTAGACACATGGTTACTAATATCACTAACAAATAACTTTGCCTATTGTGTTACAATTTATAAACTTTCATAGACAGAATTACTGAAGCCTCACAGCAATATTGTGAGGTGCTACCTGCCTTACACATTAGAAATGGAAAACTAGGGGTGATTGAGAACATTCTCCAGATAACCTTTGGTAAATATTCTTGTGGGAATGGTGGTTAGAGGGAGTAAAAATCAAACATGGGAAAATCAACTAGTCTTGTAAACATATTCTAAAATCAAATCAATCATCTTGGTGTACTAATTTTTATTGAATGCTTTTTGTATTAATGGTGAGCATATAACACAAATTTGCTGGAATTAATGAATGGTTGCATGAACAAATGATATGTCTGAGAACACTGTGCTGAATTCATTTAGGGGCTAAGAATGAATGTTTCTGAGATAACACCCACAAATTTAGAGGGTGTACAGGGTAATATTCCATGCAAATCATTTTCATTTCCATGGATATATTTGAGGAGGTGGGAAAGTGGCAGCCATGGCAGAGCAAAACAAGGAATTCCTGGCAGCCCAGGCACCTGATGGCTGTTGGCACATGTCAGCTTGCAGAAGTCAGATGTGTGTGGTAGTTCAAGGTTAAGTTCATGTCTCATGATGCCTGAGAGGACTGAAAGCCTAACCACCCTTGATGACAGGTCCTGATAGCCACAGGCAGGCATGGAGCATCCTAACCCTTTGGGCAGATGGCCGCATACTCGTTGTATCAAAGGATGAATGTCAGATGGCAGTTTGGAGGCTTTGGTCATGTAATTACCCCAATGAGTCCTCTATATGAGGTATCATCAGCAAACATAGAGATAACTCAGGGTCATTGTTCACCATTTGTGGATTCTTTGTATTTGACTTATCTTGGGATATTATCAGTGTGTCTTCTTTCTACCTTGAGGATGGTAGGACCTGAGTGACAACACTCCTTACACCCTTCCTTAGAATTGTACAAAATAATGTGACTCAGTTAATAAACTAACAGTATATGCAGGGTGGTGGAGATACCACCCTACTACCCTTATAAACAGGCCTGTGGGGGTCTACTGAAGTAGCCAGAATGCCTTCTGAAAATCCCTCTGCTTTTTAACATTTCTTCAGTGACAGGAAATCTTTGAAAAAAGTTAAGGAAAAAGATCTGTCTCCATTAATTCAAAATACTGCCTGTAATGCCATCATTGTTAGTTCAGATATTCCTTTATGATGCTAACCAAGCTTCTGTAGCCTTAGAAGGAAACACCTTGTAAATAAGACATTGTCTCCTTTACTGTGTTTAGCAAAGTACATTTGGAGAATTCCCTGACAGGGGAGCTAAAGCTCAATAGAACCATTCAAATTCATTGTTAAGGCATTCTTAGCTCTTGTGTGAATGAGAATGGCCACAACATGACAAAAACTTGAAAATACCTTACCAGTTCCTCCTGGGAGACCTTGACCCTGTGTCAGACCGAGTGCAAACCCTAAACAGGAAGTATTGCCACCAGGGACTTCACCTGAAACTGCTGCCAGATGGCAGACACCTCAATTCTGTGACAGTTGGGGACTTGGTTTCCTTCATGGCATGAACATAGGGTTTGGAGCTGAACAGATCTGGTTTTGAAGCTCTCCACTGCCACTTAAGAGGAGTAGGGTTTCAGGCAATTTTCTTAATTTCTCTAAGCGTTGGTTTCTCATCTAAACTGGAGATAATAATACCTACCTTTCAGGGTTGCTGAAATGATTAGGTGAACACTCTTACTGAGAGGGTGGGGACAGATGTGCTCCGCAGGCATTACTGACTGTGAAGATAATCTGGATTTTTGCAGTATCTTTCTCAAGGTGCTCAAATGGTTTTCACCTGTGTGATCTTGAGCCTCACAGTGGTTCTGTGGTGGGGACAAGAAGTGGCTCTGGACACCATTAGGTAGAAAAGAAAAAGTACAATACTGGGAAACTGTAACTTTTTCCCAAAATCACGCCATCAAGTGGAACCAGGACTGATTATTTTGCCTGATACTTTAACCAGGCAACATTGCAAATCATATTTGTAAACATTTGTGCAATGTCTTAGCAGAGGAAATTTAGTTGAGACACAAAGAAGAAGCTGTTGTACTTGTACCTAGGACAAGTTATAGAATCTTCTTTGAGAATGAAGAATTAGGGCAATGAGAATCACGCATTACTCCTCCTGGAAAAATAATACTCTTATCACCACACTGTTAATCTAACTAAAGTGAAATAATCAATTTTATTGTTAGAGTCATTAGCTATGATTTATTATTGAGAGATAATGGCATTATGATATATTATGAAGCCATTGAAAACAATGAGGCAGATCTATGTACATGCACTGAGACAGAGGATATATGAGATATGATTTACTAAAAATATGTAGTGCAATATGTATAATTTGGAAGCATTTTTGAAAAATCATATGCAGTGTATTTAGTGTACATAATGTGAGAGGTTAGTAAGATTGCACATCAAACTATGGACACATTCCTGAGAGTGTGTTTAGAATGGAGAAGAGGTAAAGGTCTCAAAAATTTTTTATATATTTGTCTTATTTACATTTTTACAACTAAAATACAGAATTCCAAAAATTGAGAAAAAGAGAATATCATATCTAGCATGATATCTAGTATCTATCACATGTTTAGATAAATATTTGTTTAATCACAATTTTTGTGAGCTCCATAGTAATTTTATTACAAAATTTAATAATAATAATAATAATAATAATAATAATAACCCTCACATTTAAGTTCTGCTTTGTAATATGTAGGCCTTTCTATAAATTATGTCATATGGGTTTCTGACAAACCTGAATTGGACAAAGAAAATCATATAAATTAAGACTTTGAGACATTTAGAGGTTAAATTGTTTTCCCAAAGTCAAATGTATGTGGCACTGGGATAACACTCTTGTTAATTGCCTTTTTTAAAAATATATTTTGAAGTCTTTAATAATTTAATTTTCAATTAGAGCTGGTATACTATTACTATTTGGTAATATAATAATAACTGGTATTATATTATTTTCAGGTATACAACATAGTGATTAGACATTTATATTACTTACAAAGTGATCCTCTTGATAAATCCAGTACCCATCTGAGACCACACACAGTTATTATAATATTATTGACTATTTTACTTATGCTGTACTTTATATTTCATAACTATTTTGTAACTACCAATTTGTACTTCTTAATCCTTTCTAACCCTACAACTCTCTGCTCATCTGGCAACCATCAAAATGTTCTCTGTATCTATAAGTTTGTTTCCATTTTGTTGGTTTGTTTATTTTGTTCTTTAAATTTCACATGTAAGTGAAATTACATGGCATTTGTCTCTGTCTGACTTACTGCACTCAGCACAATACCCTCTTTTGCATCTATGTTGTCACAGATGGTAAGATTTCATTCTTTTTTATGGCTAAGTAATATTTCATTGTATATATGTCTCTTCTAATCGATATATTCACCCATTGATGAACACCCAGATAGCCTCCATATCTTGTTTATTGTAGCTAATGCTTCAATGAACATATGGATTCACATGTCCCCTCAAAGTTGTGTTTTACATTTCTTCAGATAAATACCCAGAAATGGGATAACTGAGTCCTTTTTTGTCTTTTCTTATAGCCTTCGTTTTAAAATCTATTTTGTCTGATATATGTTTTGCTACTCTAGCTCTTTTATTGTTTCAATTTTCATAAAATACTTTTTCCATCACTTTCAGCTTATGTGTCTCTTTCGATCTAAAGTGAAAATCTTGTAGGCAGCATATGGAAGGGTCTCTTTTCTTATCCTTTTATGCCACCCTATCTTTGGATTGGAACATTTAATCCATTTGCATTTAAAGTAAATGTTAATAGGTATGTAGTTATTGCCATTTTATTATTCATATCTTTTACCTTTTTTACCCTTTCTCTTAAAGAAATCCCTCCAACATTTCCTGTAATACTGGCTTGGTGGTGATGAACTCCTTCATCTTTCCTTGTCTGGGAAACTTTTTATTTGTCCTTTGACTTTAAATGATTGCTGGATAAAGTAATTTTGGATGTAGGTCCTCACTTTTCATCACTTTGACTATTCCTGCCAATTTCTTCTGGCCTGCAAAGTTTCTGTTAAGAAATCAGCTGACAGTCTTGTGGCAAACCCCTTGTAGGTAACTAATTGCTTTTCTCTTGCTGCTTTTAAGATGCTCTCTTTGTATTTAACCTTTGGCCTTTTAATGATGATGTGTCTTAGTGTGGGCCTCTTTGAGTTCATTTTGTTTGGAACTCTATGCACACCCTTAGGCTTGTATGTCTATTTCCTTTCTCAGGATAAGGAAGTTCTTAGTCATTATTTCTTGAAATAGGTTTTCAATTCCTTGATCTCTCCCTCTTCTTCTGGTATTCCTATGATATGACTGTTGGTACACTTGATGTTGTCCCAGAAGGTCCATAAACTATCATAATTTTTTTAGATTTTTCTCTCTTATTACTCTTTTGATTGGGTGTTTCCTGCTATCTTCTAAATTGCTGGTTCGATCCTCTGCTTCGTCTAACCTATTGTTTATTCCTCCTAAGGTATTCTTCATTTCAGTTATTGTGTTCTTCATTTCTGACTGGTTCTTTTTATGTTTTCTGTCTCCACTTTTATGCTTTCTGTCTCTTTGTTAAAGTTCTCATTGAGATCATCTACTCTTCCCCTAAGTTCATTGAGCATTCTTATAACCAGTGTTTTGAACTCTGCATCTGGTAGATTGCTTGTCTCTATTTTGTTTAATTCTTTTCTGGAGTTTTGTTCTGTCCTTTCATTTGAGACGTGTTTCTTTGTCTCCCCATTTTGACTGCCTCTCTGTGTTTGTTTCTATGTTTTAGATAGGGTTCCTAAGACTTCAGGTCTTAGTAGAGTGGCCTTATATAGTAGATGTCCTGTGGGGCCCAGAGGCACAGTCTTCCTGGTCACCTAAGCTGGATGCTTCAAGTGCGTATGAGTTGTGTGTGCCCTTCTGTTGTGGTTGAGCCCTGGTTGCTGTTTGCACATCAATGAAAAGGATTAACCCTTTAATTGATTGGTTGTGAAGACTCAATGGTGACTACAGTGGAGGAGCTGTTGTGCAGAATACCTACAGAGCAGGATTCACTTTAGCAGGGCTCTGATGCCTGCCCAGTCTCTCCTATGGGTGTGCTGTCTTTGGCTGTGGCCCTGGGTGGTGCTCCAGCTCAGACCAAAGCCAGGCACCAGGAGGAGCCCCAACACGAGCCAAGTTTAGCGACATCCAGTGCTCTGTGGGGCCACCTGGCATGAGCCACCAAGCAATCTCTTAGTGTCTATCACCCATGCTGGGCCTGGATGTGCCTCAAAAGACCAAGCCACAAACTGAGGCTGGTCACAACAAGTGCTGGACTTGAGGCTGCTTAGCAAGAGGTATGGGCCATGCCAAGGCCAGATGCTACTTGTTTAGTTTTTGTGAACCTTTGAGAGATTTTAGAAAAGTTCTCAGCATGAGCCAAGGCAGGTCATTTGTATGGAAAAGCCACTAGAAGCAGCTTGGGAGGGCATGTCCATTGGGTGGGAGGGATCTCAGTGTAAGCTGTGTTAACCCATGTTGATGGAGATTCAGATATGGTGGTCACTTGTGTCTGCATGCAGGGAGTGGAGAGGGCACAACAAAGAAACACTAGAATCTGTAAGTGCTTCTGTCTGGGATAAAGCTGCTCTCTAGCCTTCTCCCTGAAGTCAGAAAACTCAGTTCCTTCCTGTACGTCCCTGGTGCTTTTCGAGCAGCTCCCCCAGTGTTAGAGCTTAAAGTGAATTAATTTATCAGTGAGTAAGTCTGTGTTTTGGCCTTTTAAAAGGAATTACAGTCACTCTTCATCTCAGCCACAATCTCCGCCGGTTTTCACAGCCAGATATTGTAGAAACTTCTCTTCTTAGCACTGGACCCCTGGGCTAGGAGTCTGGTGTGGGGCTGGGTTCTCTCAATTCTCCAGGCTGATTTCCACAGCTGAGACATCCCTCTTGATTTTTAACCTCCACAAGCAGGTGTGGGACCAGCCTACTCTGTGCCTCTGGCCCACCTACCAGTCTCAAGTTGGCCTCCTCTATGTATTCCTAGTTGTAGAATTTCTGTTCAGCTAGATTTCAGGTAATTTTCAATGATGGTACTGTAGTTTAGTTGTAATTCTGATGTGGTCACAAGGTGAGGCAAGCACAATGTTTACCTACTCCCCCATCTTGACTTTTTATTCTTTAACAAAGACTTTTTTAGTCCCCTATGTTTTAGGTCCCCTGTTTTCTCCACAATACCATATGCATGGCAATTTGCAAATAAAGATGTCAAAATATAGAAGTACTACATAAGTCAGGGCCTGAAAATGATACTAACAAATAGATGACTCTTAGAGGCAAATTTTCTTCTTTTTTTTTTTAAATTTTCACAGTGTGCCTAATACTTAATAAGATATGGTAGATTTTATTTACTAAACCATAGTTTCACCTTACTTTTCTGAAGATGGACTTTTTTGTTTCAACTTTTGCTTTTCCTCCTTATATCATTCATTTAAAGAGAAGGCCATTAAATAGTTTTTAGTTCATCTTCCCCTTTAAAAACTAATAAAATATTTATACAATCCTTTGTTTATTCTATAGCAGATCATTTTTTTTTCATTTTTTTACCAAGGGAGAGGAAAGAATTGTACATAAAGGTTGGATGGGCCAATCATTCTAGGGAACTGGAAAAATTTGTAAATTCATTCCTGAAGGAAAATTATTTCTCTATATTCCTCAATTTACTTAATTTTTTGTGATCTGGCTTTACAAACAGAAACCTGAGTCCATGCATGTGCTTGAAGTGAAACACCAAGAAACTGCAAGCAAGCCACTTATAAGTGTTGGCCAGCTAGGCATGCACAGTAGGGAGCTAGAGGGAAAACCCTGTCCAAAGGTCTCCACTGATGAAAGCAATTCAGGCAAATCTAATTCTGGGGTTCCTTCTGCACAGGAGTGGGAGAATAGAGATGAAGGATTCCAAAGCAACAGAGTAGAGGAGAAATGGAACCTAAGGATTGTATTTGTTTATACATTCCTTCTTTCATTCTCTATATAATTTATTGAGTATCTATAGATAGTACCTGTGATACAAATATAAGGATGATTAAACAGATAGGGTTTTTGTCTTCCTGGAACAATATGCTAGGATTAAGATAGGGCAACACATTAAAAAATTAATTACAGGTTATAATAAATTTTAAGCATAAATAAACCCAGTGCTGTGATTTTAAACAGATTGAAGGTTGAAATGTACATAGATAGGGAGGCCAGGACATAATAAAAAGTAAAAGTGATAAGCACCTGCCAGGAATCATTCTAATCCTTGCTAAAGAATGGATACAGCCCCTCCACTCCTCTACCAGACCATAATATCTGCCCCTTATAAAGTCTGGGAGTAAGATGTCTAAAGACTTATTTCCCCAAAGTGGTGTAATAAACTCCTACAACATGTTAGCTAATTTTCCCGTGTATCATTGTCATGGAATGCTTTCTCTTGCTGAGAAAAGGCAGTTTCTTCACTTCTTTATCTTGACCCTTCTCCTCCCTTCTAAACTATGGCCACTGCAATTTTAACCTTTCAGTAACAGTTCCCTCAGTGGTGGTCACTGTGTGGTTGTAGGGCCTGGAAGAGTAGCAGGAGTCTGCTGGGTCTGTGACTTTGTCTAGAGGCTTGTACATAAGGAGAAAATAATGAGCTTAAATGACAATAAGAAAATTCAGGTTATGAACAAAGGAAGGCTTCATGGCTGCACAGGATCACCAACATACGTGATCAGTGGCAGTATAGAGCTTCTTTTCTCAAAATTTCAGACAATGAACTCTGAAATTTTTTTGTCACAGTCCTACCATGGGGCAGGGAACAATTTCTAACAGACTTAGGTGTCCCTTCAAGTCCTAAGAAGCTATAACATGGAATCTCTTTTTCCCCCCTTTTCTTAATATATTATTGAGTTCAAAAGCTTTCTGTTCGATGTAACCAAGAATACAAAAAAACTGTGTATGTTTGAAATTCCTTCTGATAGTCTTTTCTTGGACAACCTATTTAATTGCATGAGCTTTTCCAGATGTGAAGCTCACTCTATGGGAAATAAAAAGGAATTTTGGAATTAAATAAATTACTCTGCCTTTATGCTATTTTTTCCTGCATAGTTATATATCATAAACAGAATGTTGAGATTAATCATTAGAATTTGTTAGATAATGCACTCAGAATTGTTTTGTTTAATAAAAATCAAATTTCTTAAGGAAAAAAGCAACCAGCTGTTTTATGTGTAGAATAAAATTAGGATTAAATATGTAAGATCTCTGTATTGAGTCAGTGAGAATGAGGTAACCAGCTTTTTTAACAGTAAATAGTGTGTTACCCCAAAAGTTATAATAAGTAGGAAACACTTTAAATTATAAATCTTAGATTGATAAAATTTGACTCCTCTATCATTTTTTCTTAGAGGTCTGCATGAATTTTATCAAAATTCACACTTCAGATTAATTTCACATATTTATTGCTAAATTGCTTGATCTTTTAGGCCTGATACAATGCTAACAATGTTAAATTCATTTTGAAATATTGATATTTTCCTGACCTAAGTGATGATAATTCTTATAGTCCATTCTGATGAAAGAAACTCTTTCTGTGTGAATTATCCACACAACTGCTTTAGCTGCTCCTTCCTGCTACTGAGGCTTCTTTCCTCCTTTACCAGTGGCATCTGCTTCTTTAGTGTGAAGGCTTTATATTACCATGGGATTCAGGAGTCTTTCCAGCAACTCCTCTCTATGAGAATGTCTGAGTTTTGGGCCAAAGTCTTAGACTCTTATCTCACAGGGAGTAGGTGAATTTATTTTATTTCATTATCAAGAAAAATGAGCAGATAATTCACCTGGAGCTTCATGACAGCCTTCTTCCTGCATATATTCCACCAGGAACCCTTATTTAGCCAGGGTTGCAATCACAGTTTTGAAAATATATATTTCCCTGGCACAGGGAGCCAAGTTCTGGCCAAAACCAAAAAGTAGGCCTGATGGGCATCAGCACAGAGAGGACAGGTATAAAATATCCTCATCTGCTTTTATATTTTCTCTAGTGTGGTTTGCCTAGAAACCTATATCTGGATATTATGATCATGTCCATTGTAGTAAAGAATAGGAAACAAAAAAAGGTCGTGGTGGGGGGGAAGAAATGGTGCTCTTGGTAAAAATGTTTTAGTAAATGTAAGTTTGGTGTTTAGATGTAATGTCTGCAAACTAAAGAATTTGAGATTTAGATAGGACAACTATATTGGAACTACTACATGAAAAAGATACCTACGTATATGTATGCATTTATTTTTATAGTTTCTTTGGTCTTTAAGCCCAGTGAAGGTAAACATGTTGGCATGTGGGTCAGTTCAGGGAAAATAAAAATATTGACAAGCTATATCATTTTACATTTAAAATAAAAATATCTTTAATTCTGTGAAATGGATATTCTTATAATTAAGGGTGCTAATTCAAAGAATGTGAGAACTTGAATGATAAATAGTATTGCTTCTTATTTAACTATATATTTAATTGAAATATTAACATTTGGGCAGGTTTATAAAGAGGCAATGTGAAGACAGCTTTCTCATTTTTTCTCCTTGCGACTGGAAGGTAGCCGAGGGAATACAGGTTGCTCTTTGATATACTGGCCTTTGTCCTTGCTTTTTTTGGTTTATTCCTTGCCTCTTGTGCTAAGGAGAACTTGTAGTCAAACTATTGACTTTTCCTCCAGGGTCTCAGTTTTCTCCTCAAAAATAAACTAATGAATGAATGAATAGTCCTTTCTATTTGTAACATTCAGTGCTTTATAGTTCAAAAGGAAAATCAGAATCATAATGGCCATCATTAGGATGAGCTGCTTCAATTTATGTCTATTCAGTACCACTTTCTACACAAATATGCCCCACTTAATAAGGCCAGCAGAGAATTAACTAAGAGAAAGCCAGAAAAGGGAGGCTGCCAAAGGCCAGCTCAAAGTCAAAGCTTGGACTCTGAGAGCAAAACAGTCTAACATTGCCAAGACTCATCAGACTGCCTGGAAGGCAAACCCATTCCCATCCTCCTCTCTGCTGACTGCCCTCTCTCAACCTTAATCCACAGCTTGCCTTGATTATGGTATTGAGACAATTAAGAAAAAAGTTATATTTCAATATCCAGCTATTCATGGAGACTTAGCTTTACATATCCAAGAATGAAATAATATCAATTATTGTTTGTATCATGAGAAGGTAAGGTATACAATGACCAGTGAAATGTGCATGTGAGGGAGGTGAAGAGAGAGGTCTTCTAATTTTGAAAATGAAGAGAGACAGCTCTAAAAGAAAAAAACTAAAACGAGTAGTTTGAGACTGTGGATAAAGTTACATTTTAGGACATGACTCAATTACAGTGAGAACCTCAAATTATTTATGATGAATGTAAAAGGGATGATTATAGTTCAATACGTATATTCATTCAGCAATCATTGAGACATTACCACATGCAATTTTTCTGCTAGATACTTGAAAATTAATGTCAAAATCTTTGCCTTGAGAAACCCCAAGTTATGGAGGAGACAGATAAGCCACCAAAGTGACAAAGTATGGTATATATGAGGAAGTGAAGGGATTTGCAGTTACAGAGGGAGACAAGGTCTTGGTTATGGTGACCTATGCCAAAGAACTGAATTGGGTCTTTTTGGTAGAGTTGGACTTTTATGATTAAATGTTTGTTAGGATGATCACACTGACTCAGATGGTGCTGATTTGACTGAATAACTTGCCTTTCTGGGACTTATGTACTGTAACGAACAGCTCTCAGGGTTGCAGCTATGCTGAGAAATAGGTAAAGGGAAGTGCCCATGAGTCTAACATTAATGCTTCATGTTTGCACATCTATTATATCAAACATAAGGGAAAAAAGATGATTTAAAAAGATAGTTAATAGTAAGTGCTCCTCTCTTCACCAGGACTGCATCTTTATGAGCTATTATTGATCATCTGCTAGGAATCAATGACCAAAGCATGGTTTTATAGTCTCATACCACTGAAATAGAAAAATCCTCTTTCCTTTCCATTCTTTGTAATTATAGACAAATAAGATGACATCGTTACACCCACACAGTGGGCATAACTCATAGAAACCCACCCAGTGTCAGAAACTGAGTAAAGCACTTGCTCCAATATGAATATGAGAAAACACAAGAGTCAGCACAGCTTGTGCCTGCCCAGTTGGCAGAACCAGAACCATGCTCAAATAAACTTTCATATACTTTACTCCTGCCTCTACTTGTTGGGAAGTTCAAAAATGTTCAAGATGAATCAGTTTATTTTTCACTATAGCTTTCAACGTGGTATAGGCAATTCCCAAAACCTAGGTGTCTGACTTTTCCACATGTCAGTTTAAGATGTTAGGTAAAAACTTGGAGATTGCCCTACTCAGTCAGAATAAACAGGTGTTATGAAGTAAATCACTAGAAAAGAAAATCATCTTTAATAGTGTTGTTTGAAGTATGACTTCTTCAATTAATGAGGGGAAGGGCAACATCACACCCTTACTCTCTTGTTCAACTCTGATTATCTGAAAAGCTAGTTAGTGAAACATCACCTCACACAATTTTTAAAAATTCCTCATCCACTGTCACTGGCTGGCCCTAGTTGCTGAGAGTCACTAAATAGATTATTTAGTAATGACAACCAGAGACTTGGGGGTAATGACTCCTTTTCTTATTAACAATAGATTGCCTTTGCAATGACTCAAACTGATAAGCCACCGGAATGCTTTTAAAAAAAATTATTTGACTTTTCTTTAAGGGCATCATTTTCTTTAATAATAGCATATTGCTCTTGAAGTAGTAATAATATGCAAAGCTGAACTTTTTAAACACAGTAAAATTATAAATTGAATCAGGTTGTGGGCTGAGCTCCATTTTTTCATTGTAAGCAGACTACTGGGTTTCTAAGTTGATTTTTATTTTAGTGGTTTTCAAAGTGTTATTCACAGATGTCTGAATATCTCAAGATTCTTTAGTGTGGCTGAGCAGAAATCAAGGTAGTGGCATCAAACCATACTAACAGTCATTGTATTCTTTACTACCACATACTTGCAGTAAAAAATAATACCAGTTTCACATAAAGCTGTCCTGATGTAGCAGTAAGAAATGATTAATTTAATTAAATCTTGATCTTTGAGTATTTTTAAAATGATTTTTCTGTGTGACAAAACAGAAAATACCACATAAAGAACTCCTGCTGCATATTGAAGTATGGTGGTTATCTAGAAAAAAAATGTATATGCATTTATTTGAATTCAAAATAAACTAGACACATTTTTAATGGAATACCATTTTTTTTTCTTTAAAAGAAATTAAAAATTATAGTTATTCAGGCGTGGGTATTTGGCAGACATTTTCTTAAAATTAACAATGTCAGCCTGTCACTTCAAGGGAAAACATTGTGGGATTTGTTGCCAATGATAAAATTTAAATGTTGAAGTAAAACTAGATTTTTAAAAGCTTGTATCTGTCATTGGGAGCTCGACAGCTTCCAAAATAATCTTTTCTGATAATGTTAGTAGTGATATTAATGAATGTGATTTTTGATATGGTACCAAAATTGAGTCAAAATTTTAAAAACCTGCAAAACTCAGTGCATGGATATTTTCCAAATGACTAATGCATAATGTTTCTTAATCATTCAGGAGGGAAAGCTTCATTTAAAGTGCAAAAGAGACTAAAAAATTTTAGTGTAACAGAGCATGAAGGATTCATTGACATTGTTTCATATTTCATATGGCAACTGATCCTTAAGAAGCCACTACTTGTCAAATTGTGATATAGTGTCATGATTTTCTGAAAAAGACATTCATTAAAACATTCCTTTTTCCAATTACATATTTGCGTGAGATAGGATTGTACTCATGTTTCAAACAAAACAACGTATTACAACAGTTTAAATATTAAATAGATTAAATATCAGATTATACTGTTAATGAGAATGCAGTTGTCTCCTTGAAGAAATTTTTTTATTTTAGAAAATACAGTAATTTTCTATTGACATAATGAGTTTATTGTTATTTTGAAATAAATTAAATATTTAAAATTTTTAACATTTTATTTTCTAGTATGGTAAGTATTCATAGATATAATTCACATTAACAAAAGTTTTTTGAGGTCCTCAATAGTTATTAATAAGGACCCCAAGTTCAAAACATTTGGTATGGTTTTATTTTAAAAACCAGTTAGAACTAAATCCTACCACAGCTGTTGTCATCACTTAACAAGAATAACTTGAATTGAGCTGAAATTAATTGAAACATTCTATTAATTATGTTATATGTAACTTTTTTTTTCCAGCTAGTCACATGACATCTCTTCAGTGGAATAAAAATAATAATCATTTAGGGGATAATTATTGGAAATAGGGAAAAAATTTGATAGTCAGGATTGCACTTACTTGAAACAAACATTTAAACATAATTGAAGGCATTTTTGAAAACTTATATTCCTTTAATTCTTTAATTAATGGCTTAAAACTTTTCTGTGGAAGTATAAAATATAAAATAGTTGCTAATTTGATGTTAAACGTTTTAAAGACCAAAGGTGTTTTCTTGCTTCAACCCTTATCTGTATTTCTGATCATGACTTTCTTCTGTGTAGACATATAGATTCTCTCCACGTTCACAGAGAAAAGCAAATCTAAACATCTTAGCATGCATTCAGAGAACTTTTGGTATCAGGACCCAAACCTCATCAACCTTATTTGCTGCTTTTCTTTTCTCCCTTATCCATCTCCCATCACTCACTCTGTATACCATCCATGCTAAACTTTCTCTAAACAAACCCTTGTCTTGTATGTCTTTGGACTTTTGAATTCCCTATTTCTTCTCCTGGAATGTTTTTATTCCTCATTTTTTCCATCCAAGAAATTTTCCCTGATCTCTCAAGGTCAAGAATATATCTACTGCCAATGAGAAGCCAAGTATTCATTCATTCATTCACTCATTGAACAAATGAGAGATGCTAGGCAATGGTGAACTGAATCATACATGGTCCCTACTTTCACATGACATATAAATAATCACAAATGAAAAAAATAGAAGCTATGAGAGTCTGTAATGAGAAGATTTGTGCTGCTCAAGGAGGGCTCCCATGAGAAAATTACATATAATCTGAGCACTGAGTAAGGATAAAAAGGGATAAAAAGAGAAGAGGGAAGGAAAGTGCCTTAAATGGACAAAGGCTTCTTGGCAAGAGAGATCATATGAATAATAGGGACTGAAAGAAGAGCACTGGAGTATGGTGAAGAAGAGAGAACAGAGCACAGTTGAACTGAGAGAGGCGGTAGGACCAAAGCAGTCAGGACCCTGTGAGATGTTAATGAGTTTCATCTTTAACCTAGAAGATTTATAAAACCATTAAAAACTGGAGTGATGAAGGATTCACAGACCTGCATTTTGAAAAGGTCACTACGACAGAGGTAGAGGCCAGAGGTAGTATAGGGAGATTAGAGATGAGATTTGTGTACTAGTAGAATGGTGGTGGCTTGGGTGAGGAAACTGAAGGTAGGTGGGGAGACTTAAGTGATGGTTAAGCAGTGAAACTGAAAGGACATGGTGACTTATTAGAAGTATGGGGGAGGGAGAGATAGGTGTCCAGGATAATACATGGGATTCTAGCTTGTGCAACTGGATGCATGAAGGGGCCATCCACTGATCTCAGATGACCCTACAGAAGGATCAGGCTTCAGAGGAGCTCCTGACTCCTCTAGGAGTGAGGAGTGACAGCTATGGTCCAACCTTCACTACCTCTACTAAAGCACCCTCATTTTGTATGGACATTTGTCAGTTCTTGTTGTTGCCTTTGCTCCAATGGAGGGATCTGCCATCGTGTGAGCCTTGATAGGAGACAAAGTACAACCTCCCAGTATAGAAAACAAAGTAGACCAGATGCAATTTCTGCTCAACACTGACTTCCAGGTCTCAGACAAGAAAACTAGACTTTGGAAGTTGTTTGTTTTTATATATGATCTTGAATTTGGAACAGGTAGATAAAATATAAATTTATAGTTGATTTCACTATAGCAGTGTTTAGTTGGGGTGAGCAGCTGGGTTGTCAGTGCTGTGCAGCACTAGTGGTGGCAGTGGTGCCAGGGCAGTGTTCTAATCGGGCTGTTCCTGCAGCATAAACTTTTCTGTGAATCTTGTTTCCCAACCTCTCTTGGTGCTTGCCCATTTTCTGAATCTGTTTCATGGGCATTTTAAATGAGGAGAAATTGGTAATAATGATGGCTAGCATCTCCTGAATGTTTAATATCAGTCACATGCTACGCCAGTTAGTTCATATGGATTTAATATTTTAAACCTTACAACTGATACATATACTATAGCCCTCATATGACAAATGAGTCTAAAGCATAGAGTGGTTAAGTAGTTGTCATGTAGATCTTATAGTAAGAAACCGGTAAAGACAGGATGGAGACCTCAGAGCCATGCTTCAGAGACAGTTTTTTTTTTTTTCCTTAGGATGGAGTTTGTGACTTATAACCAAGAACTTTGACAGGTAATTTTGGTTCTGTGGTCTGCTTCCCCGTGAGAGCCCTGAATGTGTTAAAGGCAAAGACTGGGTATTTTTTTCAGTGCCTTACACAGTGTACATGCTGTAGGTGTTCAGAGCACTCAGGGTATCTGCACAAATGGATCTCCCAAGATTCATCCCCTTTCCTTCCCTGCAAGCATGCATAGTACGCTCCTACTTACGTCTGCTCAACTGCAACTCAGAGCAGGCTCTCCAGCACCACACTCTTTGGTGCTTTCTCTGCTCTGTGGCACTGTTAACCCAGGGTTGCAGGTGCCAAAGCAGGAATGAAAGCTCCTATTGTACAATTTCCCTGTAAGGGATCCGTGTTGAGGTTTTTGTGGAGACAGGGGAATGCTGAAAGCCAGCTGACAACACAACAGGACAGAGTGAAACTGCGTGGTTTCGATTCCCCAAGAGCAAGGAACTCATTTGTTCAGAGCTGCTGAAACAGCTAGGACAGCATGTAGTGTCCACATTCCATGTAAAGAGAGCTCTGTGTACACAAAGCGAGTGAAGCAGTAGCCCTAAAGGTGATACTGCCCAAGCCAAGCTCGGCCCTTCCCTGGGGACCTTGCACATGGACCTCTCAGTGCTGGATTTAACAGTTAACAAGGCTGAGTTTGGGATGAAGCCTCTTCGATTCAGAAGCTCTTAGGGATTGAGGTGCTGGGAACCAGGGGTCTAGGGGTCTTCTGTGGTCACTAGCTTACCAGTGTGGGACATTGTATGTCACTGTTTCTCTGAAGCTTTATCACCAGAGAGTCAGTGTGCAGCTGCAGTTTCCCTGACAGTTTTGAATAACTTGAGACTTAAAAGTCATTCATATTGGCTGGAGAGCCAAATTTTTCCTGGCCTCTAACCTCTGTGGTGTCCACAGGGTCCCCTTACTTTGGTCCAAAGACTAAAGGCAGTGTTGAGCTGTCCTGCAACTTTCTTTCTGCTTTTAAGACTAAGATAGGCTCTGAGAAAGCCCACATATATCTATGATTGAAAGTTTCTATTCCCTTTCACCACCACCCTCAATCTGTTCCCTCAAGAGACACAGGCCTAAACATTTAAGTGTCTGTGGTGCTCTCTGCTGGCAGCTGCAATCTTTTTATTCCCTGGGATCCTGTTCTGGCCACTTGCCCTGAAAACAACTTAGAGGGGGTTTGGTCAAGAGCCAGTGTCTAGACCCTCCCACTTCCCAAAGTACTTCTCCTGCCTGTTTGAGAATAGACTACCCTTTCTATAAATCCAATTATAATGAAAATTATCTCCTCTCATTTCTCAGTGGTGTACTCTCTGGGGTTATAATGCTCCCTCAACTGGGCCAAAGCGATAGCTCATCTCTTAAAGACAGGCAAATCAGTCTTGTGCTTCTCTAGTTTTTTTTGTTTTATTTTGTTTTGTTTTTCCAAATGGTACAATCAAAGGCAACGCATCATCCAGCAGGGTTAGGGTCAAAGAGTGCCAATCTGGAAAGGGAGAAGAGGTCTGGCACCTCTCTCATAATTTTCATCAGCAAATATCCCACCCTAAATATATATTAAATCTAGGTGTGCTTTGCAAAACACAAAAATTCAGTTTTAAGACATATCCCCTGGCCCTACCTTCTGGATAGATTGCTACCACCCAGTTCCTCGATGCAGAAATTCTTGATACTGCCACAGCCACTGGGTCAAAGATCAGAACCAGTCTAAAAGATAAGAATCCATACCATCACTCATATTTCGTTAACTGACTTTGTTGATGCATGTCAATCCCATGTTTCCCCAGATGCCTATTCCTCCTCAATTTCTATCACAAAAATAAGAAATGATAGAACAGGAGCAGGAAGCCATAGATAACTTCCTTTAAGCAAAGGAGAAATACATTGGAAAGGCTGAGAATGGGTTATTCTAAGTGAAAATGTATTCGTGAACTTATTTTTGAAAGTTTTAAGATCATGATGTAAGAAAAGCAAGGTACAGAATACTATTTGTGAAAAAAAAGGCAGAGATAATGTGTTCATATGGCGTATATATGTATATATCTTGTACATGAATACAATATCTGGAGGAATATACAGTCCTAATAATAGCAAATATTTATTGGCACCTACTTGTGATGGATATCATTCTAAGCATTTCACATATATCAATTCACTTAATCCTCATAAAAACTCTGTGAGGGAACTGTTATTATTATGCCTCTTTTTCAGACAAGAGAATCAAGAAACAGAAAGATTAAGTAGTCTGACTAAAGTTTCACATCTAGAGAGTAAAGAGCCAGGATTAGAACTGAAGCCATCTGTTGACTCCCTCTAGGAAAGAGAACTTGTTGGCTAAAGGGCAGGGTTGAGAAGGAGGACATTTACATTTTCTACCATTTGTACCTTTTGTTTTTTGAACTATATAACTGTAATATATATTAAAATCATAAAAGAATAAAATTAATAAAAATTTTTTAAGAACCAAAATTAAAAATTAATTAATTTTAAAATTTACACCAACCTGGAGAGTCAGCGATAGCACAATGGTTTATAGCATTGACTTAGGGCCAAACCATCTGGGTTCAAATTCTGCCTCTGTCACTAAACTTGGACAAATTTGTATCTGCTCTGTGCCTCTGAGAGTTATTGTTTTGAGGATTACATAAGTTAGAAAAGTGTTTCACATACCTGAACTCATTCAACAGTCAATAAATATTGAGCTTTTCCTATATATAGGCACTGTTTTAGGTTCTGTTTTGCACAAAACAAAACAGAAAAAGATTCTTACCTCCATGGAGAAAATGAGAATTATTTGGGATGAGAAAATAGAGGCATAATAAAGTAGGAGAATGGTATTTGAGACAGAACATAGAATAAATACTATGCAATCAAAGTAGTAGAATCTCTGACATTAAATCTTAGAAACATATAGAATTTAGATATTACATAGTATAGAATCATTATTCATTATTCTTAGAATTTATGTAAATCCCAAAGTAACTATAATTTCTTCTAATATTTATTATAACATATACCTTAGCTACTTCCAAAAGAAATTTAAAGTGGATCAGAACACCAGAATCCATTTTTCAAAGGAAAAGATAACTCATACTGTATACTTTGGAACTAGAGAAGATACTAGAAAACTTCTGGTAGTAACTTAAATGGCCTTGTGAAAAGTTAATCTTTTCAGGCTAATTCTATTTCTTTCTTTGTGACTCAATAGTCAAGAAAGCATTGTGATTTTAATCAATCTCAGAATCATGCCCAAAGCTTTGGAGTGGTCTGGATGATCAAATAGAAACACAAATTTACTAATTTCACAACCAGTGTTCCATTGGGCTGAATTTCTAAGCCTTGAAAAATGGGAATAAACTTCAAAGAGGGGTTGAAGAAAAACCAGGTACTAAAGAAAGAGGCTATGGAAGATAATGTCTCTCTGTGGAGGAATCAAATGTCCTGGGCATAAGATAGTCTTTTGCTGCCTTGGTTGATGCAGCTGCCACTCAGCCCCAAAAGTCTTCCCCAGGCTTGTTCCTCTCTCAGATAATCTGCTTCACTGAATGACCAGCCAGAACCATCAGAACTAGTTAATATTTTCTCTGCTCCTATTTACACTTGTGTAGCATCTTTTCCAGGAAGTACTAGATGATTTCACCCATCATTTATAAAAAAATATCACTAATAAATACTCTTTTCCCCTCTGTATTTGACTGAGCTCATCTGTGTAGCAAAAATGTGCATGCTAATTTCTGATGCTATTTTAAGAATATTTGAAAAATAGCTCTTTGCTTCAATAATGGCTTCAGAAAGATAAGGTGAATCCAATTTTTCTATGGTAATAGACAATATTCTGTCCATGTGAGCTCCATGAAATCAGGAAATTAAGTCTTTTCATTGTTATATCTCTAGTATTTATAGCAGTACCTAGTACACAGTAGATGCTTAATAAATACTTATTGAATGAGTGAATGAAAAAAATAATGATAAACCCACAAGGCACATGATGTTTAATTCACTAAAGAGCTGAGAAAGCTGATACCTAAAGAAGTTATCTGACCTACCCCAGGCTATAGAACTAAAATGAATCTTCAGGTCTATGTGACTCTGAATCTTACATTCTTTTCAGAATACCAAATACAGTCACACTAACCATCTCTGACTGGACCTCAAATCTAGAGAGAGAAAAAACCTAACTGAGCTGTGATGATGCACTTAGGTTTAATTTGGTGGTACTGTCCTTTCACATGACTCAGGATTTTTACCACTGTCTTTATGTTCTGTAGTGTGTGTGTGTGGCTCTCCTCTGCCCAACCCCAAGCCTACCCCATGTATACCCCTTACTTCCATAAAGAGAAAAAACAGGTGTCATGAAAGAGGGACAGCCCTTGTGGACCAAAGTGACAGAACAGGTGCTTCCAGGAGTCCCTGAAATGTATCAGCAGTGCTAATTAAACATGTATGAAAAAGAAAAATGAAAATGTAGAAAAGGATTTCTGTCTGCTTTGATCATTAATGAGTATTCCAAGAACCAAGAATATTATCTGGGACTCAATAACTATTTTTGAATTAATAAGTGAATGAATGGAGAGGGTAGAAGAGAAAGAGGGAAAAAGGGAAGAAAGAAGGTGGAGAGAAAATAAAAGAAAGGGAGAAGTGGCTATGTGCAAGAAGGAAAATGTAAGTCCTGCGACTGGTGAAAGCTTTTTCCCCTCTTGTTTCCTGAAGGACATTTTATGACTGGCACAAAAAAGTTGAGCTGAAAGACTAGGGGCAATTTTTTATTTAGAATTATACACCTTGGCTCTAACACACATCAGTAAATAAAATAGTCATTTTGAATATTCACTTATCTCTTTATGCCTCATTTCTTACAAATTGAAATGATTTGCCAGGAATTGGTGAACATCTGAGAAAGGGTAATAAAAACACCTAATGGGAAGGGGAAAAAATCCCTGTATGTCACTCTAATGAATGATTTGGAAGTACCCACACTGATTTAAGTATATTAGTCATCAATAGCATGACCAGTAGGAACATTACTCAATTCGTAAATATTTGCCTAAGTGCTTTTAGTTGTGCTGCTTCTGCGTCCAAAGATTTTTTCACTCCTCCTGCAGTTTTTCTCTCTGAGAACTGTTTCTTGAACTAGGATGTCTAGTTCTTGAACTCTATCCTATAGAGGTCAACTGTCCTACATGCTCAGCAGTCTAAGGGGAACCTCAGAGGTTGAGAATTCATGTGACACAGTCATGAGTCATTATCTTGGAACAGAAGTCTTTGCCTTTAGCCTCTGCTTCACCAAAACCCTATCATGTAGTAGTGGGTTGCTTTTCTTAATAGTGACACCAGAAAAGTTTTCTCATGCTACCAAGTTAAAGAGCAGAGAGTTTAAGAAAAACAGGTCAGGTAATATGACTAAGACATAGCCTTTGGGCTGTCAGGGAAATGCTGTGGGCTTAGGTCCCAGCTCTGATCTGGACTCCGCGTGACTCCAACAAAGGCTCTTACCTCTTTCCTGGAAATAAGTGTGTTTGTTGGAAAAGAGTACTTGCACTGAACCCTGTGTGCAGAACAGTAGATCTCTCATTCCTTGCCTAGTTTTTGCAATGATCAAAATCAGTTCTCCCATTTGTTAAATGGACACAGACCTTCCTACTGAGGTGAGAGAGGTAATCATTGATTCATAAAGTATACAATGCTCTAACAGTTTCTAAAAAATGTTCATTCTCATTAGACTGTTTTGAATGGAGAATGAAGAATGTACAAAGACGCATAAATTATCTAATCAATCACAGAGACCAAAGTTTAATTTGAAACAGATACAGAGTTCATGTCCTTTAATTTGATGTTCACAGTACTTGCTCATAAGACCACAGGTGGTTTGCAGAGAGGAGTCACGCGTATTGACGCATACTTTGCTTAGAAATATGCCCTGTGCTCCCATTTCAAATATTGCATCAGTGAAAAAGAAAGAAAACATTTCACTGAAAATTCCCTTGTGTTTCCACTCCATCAATACTATGATTAATTTTCACAAAGAACGGGGTGTCACCAAAATTTCAAAAATATTTTCCAAGTGTTTTCCATAATACAAAGACTAATTTTTATGAGGTTTTTATTTATTTTATCATGAATAACTCAAGTTAATTTCCAAATGCATTTTTATGTAGTTTTGGAAGTATCTTCCTCTGCTTTTCATTACATTTTTCTAATTTTTGCCAAATTGGTTTTGAAATTGTAAGAAGAAAGTTACTTCAAAATCAATTAATGTCTGCCATATTTGTCAAGCAAGCAGGATTTGCAATAGTTTTGGTTAAATAATATTTTTTAATGTCGTGTTAACTGCATGTAAACACAGCACAGTATACAGCACAAACATTCTAGGAGAAAAAAATGCGATTAATATATCTATTCGTATTTTATAAAATTTTGAGAACTCTCCATTCCATCCTACTCGTTTTTTTCCTCATTTTCTTCTTACTGTTTGAAAGTGACTGATAATATTGTCCACAATCTGTTTTCAAGATCTTGAAATTGTAAAATTGTAATATTGAGCATAAATACACCAATAATTGATGGCATTCTGGTAGTAGTGAAAAATAACAATAATGTAAGTAGTCCTCTCCTATTGTAGACTATCTGAGGTTACATAGGCAGAGAGTTTTTGGTAATTCATAATACTTAAATTTAAATATTTGTATTAATTTATATAAATATAAACTATGTTAATATTAAATTTAAATATTTCTGTGCCTTCTCTGCAATTTATACTAATTGAGAGGAATGTTGGATCCAATTCCATGTTCGCTTGGAGAATGCATTTATATAGAATTACAAAGCAGTTTTTAAGATATCGAGTTTGTGGTCAGTGGTCTAATTTATTTAATTTTGGCTGAAATGATTTGAAAGTTATAAGAGTGGAAAGAAAAAAGTGCCATTTTATATACACATTAGCTCACTGATATCTGTGCACATATAGTTAGGTGCAAATGTTTGTTTTGTCTTGCCTTGCCTTTTCTATATGCTAAATAATGGAGCAAGAAAGAGGTAAACTCTAGCTCTGTGTGTAGCTGAGCTTTAAGTCATTCCAAATTGAAATGAATTTAATTCAATCTTTTTTCAAATTCTTATAACAAATTGCATATAACAATGCAAGTGACACTTGACAGTCCTGTTGATGATAGGAAGATAGCAAAGAAAAAAGAAAACAGATGTTTCAAAATAATTCTCAAGGTCACTCAGGAAAACTTATCTTTCCCATTCGTCATGCAGTCATTACCCTTCTCAAATGGTACCTAAATTAACAAGATAATGAGGTAGTCCTAAGAATGGAGCCAGTGAGTTCTTACTGAAGGTTTCTTGGGCCATGGACTCCAGCGGGAACATTTCAAAGACAGCCCCTTTGGACTAAAGGCTGCATCTTCGGATGAGCTCTAACTTTTCTGCTCACATCATGGTTACCGCCACCCTTTTTATTAATTTTGGTCTCTCCAAACATATTTTATTAATTTTCAATTTTGTATTATTAAAGAAACACCTAAAAGGAAAAAAAATGGTCAAGGATATGAACAGATAATTAATAAAAGAAGAAATACAAGTGGCTATACAATTTTTGAAAAGCTATTTGGGTCTGGTTTAAAATGACAGAATTCCATTGGACATTTCCCCATCTCCCAGAAATCACCCAAAACAAAAGGAGAACAAAACCCAGACATGCTAAATTCATGTTTGATTAAACTAACAGACTTTTAAAACTCAGAGCACAAATAGGACAAAAGGCTGCCTAAATGATTGTAATAGGCAACAGAGGCATGGGAAGATGTGAAACCTGCCTGCAGCTGCAGAACTTAGAAGAAGCTGCAAAGTACAATTCTATTCCCATGGTACAACTTAAGGAGAAAAATAATGGGCACTCATTTGCCACAGAGGGATTTAAATTCATGAGTTGGTAGCAAAGACCTCCCTGGATTTTCTTTAGTAGGAGATGTAAAAAATATAAAGCTGTGTTACAAAGCAATAAATTATACAGAGAAGGCATACTTCCCAGAAGTGGTTATAAGTGAGGCAGTAGGAGAAAAAAATTGCTGCACCATGAATAACTCTGCAGAATAGCTCTCAATTCACTCAAAACAAGAGACTAAACATATTCACTCACATAAATACCTTATGTCATTTAAAGAAATAATTCTTTTCTGGACCAGAACCATGGCTCCATGTTTACAGAAGTGTGAAATAAATGGTCCAACAGGAACTTACCTAATTCACATATAACTAATCATCAAAAGAGAATCAGCATAGGATATTAGAAATTTTAAAGGGGGTTTGGGAAGTAAGAAAGAAATAATGGAAAACAAATGATAGTGACATAAAATTTTCCAGAAAAAAAAAGCCTATATTAAATAGCTGAAAACTGTATTGCCATGAAATTTAAGAAGTTAATTAAAGATGCCTATTTCTAACTGTATGGATAATTAGATACTTTATCTGATCTCATCGGAAACAATTAAACATGCTGAGTAAAATATAAATAAAAGATATTTGCCAATTAGCTGACAATAAAGTCTAAAATTCTCAGACACCACAAATTAAGGGAAAATGGGAATCCAGAGAGTTAAGCGGGTCATTGAAACTGGCTTTGCCCTGAGTAAATGTGTTAAACTACATCATATTTGAGTGTTTTATGATACAGAAGAAAAGAAAATACATCTAGACCTGTTATAATATGGAAGGTCTCGTAAAAGATCATCTCCAAAGGACATGATACCTCAAAGGGTGCAACATCAATGAGAAACTGAACTGGTAAAAATTTACCACTTAACCATTGGGATCAATAAAGTGAGGGAAAAAATAAACTCTTCCATAAGATTCCATAACTATAAGAACTTCTCATGTGGCTTTGAAGCTCTAATTCTTATAATGTATATGGTCAAAACAGTAACAGTACCAACAACAGTAACAACAATAAAACCCTAAACTAATAATTGTTGAAATATTGCT
Organism: Cynopterus sphinx; assembly: GCA_030015415.1. NCBI lineage: Eukaryota > Metazoa > Chordata > Mammalia > Chiroptera > Pteropodidae > Cynopterus > Cynopterus sphinx. The sequence continues at coordinate 85,586,546 of CM057384.1, read as the reverse complement.
CCTGCAGCTGCCATATGAGCATCACCAGGAAAAGATGTCGGGCATGCCAAATTTGTGCCCCACTTTAGACAAACTGAATCAGAACCTCAGGGGTTGGGACTCAGGGATTTGTGTTTTTAAAAACCTATCAGTTGATTTCAACGAAGGCTAAAGTTAGAGGACTATTGCATTAAACTAAGATTTTAGTTTAAACTGCTGATGGGTTGATACACTAAAAAGTACAAAACATTGCTGAGAGAAATTAAACTATACCTAAATAAATGGAGAAAGTACCATGTTCATAGGTTAGAAGACTCAATATTGTTTAGAAGACTCAATTCTTAACACAGAGAGCTATAGAGTCAATGCAATCTCAACCAAAATTCCAACATACTTTTTATGTAGATATTCATGTTCTGATCCTAAAAAGTTTTGGAAATACAAAAAAACTACTATATTCAAAATAATTTTCCAAAAGGAAAGAGTAGGAGGATTTTTCTAACTAACTATAAAGTTCAGTTCAGCAAGACTGTATTTGAATGGCATAAGGATAAACATATAGGTCCCTGGAACAGAATAAGGGTCCAGAAATAAGCCAAGGTATATATGACCAGAAATGATAATTTACAAAGGTGCCAAGGCAATTCAATAGATAAAGAACAGTCCTTTAATTAATGGTACTGAAAACATCAGAGAGACATATGAAAAAAATACCATCCATAACTTTAACCTCACACCACATTCAAAAATATTAACTCAAAATGGATAATCTAAATTTAAAACTTAAAATTGTAAAACATCTAGAAGAAAACAGGAGGAAACTTTTTGTAAACTTATTTATGAAAAGAGTTCTTAGGTAAGATGCAGAAACAGATCATAGAAGAAAAATAAATGAATTACACTTCATTAAAAAGAAAAACTTTGACTCTTTAAAAGATTCTATTAAGCAAATTAAAAGTTAAACCAAACGTTGTAAGGAAACTCATCAAAACTCATCAAATTATACATTTTAAATTGAATTTTATTACAAATTTGTGAATGTACATATTATTAAATTATACATTTAAAATTCAATGTTTCTATTCAATATAGTTTATTTAAAAAGTTGACTCTTAAAAGTAAGATCAGTATGTTATGGATTAATATAGGTAGAAATAAAAATGCATAACAACAGCACAAAAATAGCAAAAGAAAATGGGAGTATAATTTTATAAAGCTCTTATAGATGAAGTGATAAAATGTTGTTTGAAGTTTCTAGTATATAAAACATATATTTCTCTGTGATAACATGAAAATATATCCAACATATTTTGTTTAATATAAAATAAATTACTATATTTTATGAAATAATTACATAAATACATATATGTGTATGCATGTGTATACATATAGACATAAATAGTCTAGGAGATAAACTAAAATTTTTCTGCTATTAAGCAGGACTGTCTGGGGAATTAGTAAGGAGAGTACTGTCATCTTTTAATTCACACCTTTTTATATTTCTTGGTTTATGTAATATTTACATATCACTTTTACAATTATAAGGGCTTATCTGGAAAAAATGAGTAACCCATGTTCAATGTAAACTACTAGAAAGAATAAAAAGTGAATGGAATTTATCATTATTCCCCTCTTTCATCCTAAAATAACCACTTTTAATACTCTGACATATTTCCTCCCAATGTTGTCTGCCATGTCTGTATGTATTTGTGTGCATGCATATTCATTGAGTAATATATATGAAATTTTGTCTGTCTTTTTTCACTTGACATAATATTGTAACTATATCCTTAACACTTGAAGTATTCAGCAAAAGACATTTTTAAAATAACGTATGTCACCCTGTTGATGTACTTTTATTTACTTAATCATTCCCTTATAATTAGACATTTAAAGTGTTTATTGCTATCATAACTAATTATTTCTTCAGGATGGTTTTCTAGGAGAAGAATACTAGCACAAAGAATTTGAGCATTTTTGAGGCTCTTGTTTCATATTGCCAAATTGGCTCCCAGTTTATGCTTTCATGAGCGTCACATAAGAAGGCCAACTTCAACACATCCTTTAACAATATTTTAAACATTTCTAAAGAGTCTATCAATGTGGAAGTCATGACTGCAAATGGTAAATGGAGAAGAAAAGAGAGGGTAGCTTCTCCTTATGTGGAGGACCTTGCGGCTTCAGCCCTTTTAGCATTAAAATTAATTTCACTCTTGCTTATAGATCCTCATGCCTTCCACCTTAAAATATCAACTTCCATGTTCCTTACAGTCATTCATATTATCTTGATGATATGTCTTACATCAAAGGACACTCAAGAACTAGATATGATGTGCTAGAAATTTGAAGTTTTATTTTGGGTTTCTTTGGAATATTTTTCTTGCCCGTTGCCTGCTTTTGCTTGGTATTAAGTGTTAAAATTCATATTCCTGGCAGCTCTAGCTTAGGTGCCAGCTGTTAAAAGGGAGTTTTGGGAAATGCCAGCTGTACCCATCTAAAGAACTTGGAGCCCTCAGATCACTGAGAGGTTGAATTTGAGCATAGACTCCTTCTTGCTGGCTGGAGAGTCTAAAATACCAGCTAGCCATTGTCAATAGACTGAGAGATACCCCTGAGGTCTTTCTTTAGAGAATCTTGTTTGTCATATGCCCACCTCTGAATTGAAATATTGTTTTTCATAGCTATCTTCTTGATGAACTTCGGAATTGATATGGCATACAACAGATTCATGTAATTGATTGTTAAAAATTAGATTCAGCTGTGATTGAAGTAGAAATCTGTGTGGTGGTATGTTGGTAAACATTTAACAACTGTTGGGAGTGGGGTGAAGGGTAGAAAAGTCAAGATATGCGCATTTTTCCCATTTTCTGTTACTCTGATCATGGCCAATTTCAAGCTACCGAATAAGATCACTGACTGCAGAATTTAGAAGAGAAGCAAACTATGAGACCCTACATGCTAGTACTAGCCAGTACCCCACTGATGCTATATCATTTGGGTCACCTTTCAGTGCCAGATACCATCAGTAACACCTAGTTATATCTTTATTCACTATAATGCAGAGAGCCAGGGAAGCATGTTTCCATTGGAATTTTGATGACTTATTTTTGGTATTCAGCTGTGGGACAGTATTTTATAGTTCAGCCTTTTAAAGATTCTTTTATAAACATTGAGAAAAGAATAAAATCGTCTCACTGAGAAGAAACAATTTTGTTTGGCCAACTACGGTAAATAACTTTAAAAGTGTTGGAATGGAATTATCCTATTTCAACTGTAGTAAGACCTTCATTTAAAAAGGAATGTTTAGGCTGAAACCTTTCTCTCTTATTTAGCTACAGAATTTCTTTGAGTATTTTTGAGGCCACCTCTGTTATGTTTCCCTTAAAATCAGGTGACTTCTACCTAGGAGATAGTATATAAAATTGAGAGAGAGAGAATATTAGTCTAATGTCTAAATCAAGGGTGGCCCTCCTGAGGTCTCTATATAAACCTCTCCTGGTCTCTGATCATAACATCCCCTGAGAGAAAGGTTACATAGTTTATCTTATTCAGTTGGATTTAGCAGCTATGGGCCTATTGGGCAAGAGACCTTTGGGGAGAGAAGCTGAGCCAGGGAAGTTCCAACTATGGCCTAATAACCCCAAGTCTAGGCCTCAGCTGACCTCTGGGAAGGAGAGCTTGGCATTTTCTTTTAGTTTCTGCTCCAAGTTCAGTGCACATTTGCTTGTTTTTATTTTTTTATTTTTTTTATTTATTTTTTATTTTTTTAGGGCTATCTCTTTACTTAACTGGCCTTGTCCCAAATTTTTTTTTATTTAGGGAATTTCCCTTTTTCCCTCTATGCCCTAATAGGGAAACCTCCCTTATCCTTGCTCAATCTTCACTGACTTTTTGAGACAGCTTAACCAGTCTCCCTTATCTTTTCTCACTGAAATATCCTCTCTCTGGATGGTTATGTGCACACAGAACTGATAAACAGCTCTGTAGATTGATATTTATAGTTGCAAATATCCAGCTCTTAATTCAGATTTTTGAAGGATATCAGTGGGTTTGATTCCTTGGACCATCACCCACATAGTCTAGACAATGGCATCACTAGGACTTGTAAGGAATCTGCTGGTGCCCAAAAGAAAAGGTACATCAGGGTGAATGATACACTATATACTCTAGCAAGTGTCCAAAACTGTATGTGATCTCTATATAGCAGAGAATCCTCTTGCAATGTTGAATGTAGAGTTAGAGCTAATGGTCTGGAAAAGCAGTGAGAAGCAAAGGAATGAATTACTGGGTTTTTGGAGTTACTACCTGCCAATATTTTCATCTTAATTTTTGGTCTGATTTTTTCACCTAATTACTTCCAGACTTGACCCTTACCCTCTCAGCTGTGCTGAGCTGAGGTTACTCACTACATTTGACTTTATTTGCAGCATGTTAGGATCTTATGCTTCAGTGTCAAGGTCCCTGGAGTCCTCTGAGATAGCTGCATAGGAAGTAAATAAAAGGCAAAATTGTAAGGAAACAAGTCCTTAGACATCTCTCTTATTCCACCCTGAGAAGGGCTTACTTCACCTCTAGGCAGTGATCACATGTGAGAAAGAGAAAAGATGCTACAGTAACAACTCACAAATTTTTCCTAGTGCTGACAAGGGTCTTTATAGTTCTGCTCTGAAAACTAGTTCTTTGAAGGAGTGGGTTGATCATTTTCCCTGCTGATATTGTCTCTGCTTAAGAGTTCAGGGGAAATACACAGTGTCAAAATGACCTGGCAAAATCGAACCTTATGTTTAATCTAAGAAATACCTAAGTGAGCTATGGAAATGAGGTATTCATTTTCTAACCCTAAGAGAAAGCTAGTCAGTTGTGGTTTTGTTAAACACTTTGATGTCTTCCAAAGGAGCAAGAGAAAGTCATCCCAGTGATCTTTACCTTTAAACACTGTTCACTGCTTTCCTTTTATTAAATAGTTGAAGGCTACACATCTGAGTTCCTGGTCTCACTGGACTTGAATAGTCCAGCTATGGGACATTATCCAATATGGAACAGTGGCCAACTCAGGAAGACATTGCAAGCTTTAGTGGCAGGGATAACAACCAGAATTGAGGTAATCTTGCTGATCCAGGACCACAGAGAACCCTAGACAAGGAATACATTCTTTGACAGTTACTCTGTCTCTCCCTCCCATCTGAATCTCTCTGGGATCTTCCTTTTCTTATCTCATTTAGAGAGAGTTTATATGTTACGATCCTCAAAATCTTATATAAATTGAGATACAGATCTTTTTCAAGGACAAGTTTACTTATACAGGATTTCAGGAGCATTTTTAGGTTAAATGTTAATTCTTTGTTTTTCTTAATATAAGAATGGAAGGATGCCTTACTAATGTAAGGATTGCCACTTGATTTCACAAACATCAGCAACATGTCCTACCCTGGACTCTAAAAAGGCATGAGTTTTGTTTTCAACCATGCTGTCCTAAATCCTTTTGGGAATGAAGGAATATACAAGTAAATAAAATATTTCCAAGGATCATTAGTCCATCTCAGGAAAGAGAATGTGGAAGTTTGCATAATTTCTTTCCATATATACCCATTTTAGGTAGAACTTTTAGACTGAAGTTACTCATTTGAATGCAGTCGCTTTGTCAGTGTGGTTATTTACATATTGTATGACTCTCAGGGCACATGAACTAAACCCATCTCAAGAAAGAGCCACAGAAAAATAAAGCAAGGAAAGGGTGACTTGGGTCAGGAAGGGAGGAGTGTGGGTGGTACCTGTGAAAGCTGACCTTGTCAAGAAGAGAATGGTCAGAAATCAGAGAGAGAATGTTTTTGCCAAAAGAATTAGTGTCTATAAGAAAGGAGCAATGGCCTGAGGTGAAATTCAGGAGAGGCACTATTTTAAGCTGTACAGTACTGAACTCTGAGCAGCGTGTGGTGCAGCTGTACCTGGTAGAGCATCTATGATCTGTAACTTCTAGGAAAGGAGCTTTTGAATGAGAAGCAGCTTTGAGAGTGCCTGAATTTCTGAGAACTGCTTATAGAGGAGGCTTATAAACAGTATGAATGGAAAAGCCAGTCTCAAGGCCAATCAACAGAAGAAAATCTTGCTTATTCCTTGTTTGACTGTAGAACTCATCAGAAGCTAAAAAACCAAGTTCCAACTTCTGCCTCCAGAGACAGTCTGAACATTTTTCACCAGAAACCATAGACAAGAGCTACAAATTCTAACGTGGCCGTTCTTTTAGAATGAGGTTGCCGAGCAAGCCTCACACCTCTAAGTAGCAGGAAGGACAGAAAGAAGAGTTTATATTGTCATTGCTTGTCTTTTCTCCAATTTAAGAACTCAAAAATTAAATAGTTATTAGTAAGCTTTTATATTCTTTCATTTCCATTTTGAAAATGTGCTCTTTCTTAATTTCGTAGGCACGAGGGTTTGGAGGTTTTAACAATGTCACATCCAAATAAACAATATGTTGCTAAGCTTCAGTTTATTTCTTATAAAAGGGTTGTCATGAACAACACAATTACAGAGATTGTGTGCTTCTGCATGTCTTGGTGCCAAGAGGAGAAAAAGGAGGAGGTAGTGAGAGTCACCGGTGGCAGCACTGTTCATTTGTAAGCAAACCACTGATCTCACCCTGCTGTCCAATTTCTGTCTCCGTGGCAAGGAGGGAATAGAGCTTATCTCTCCTATGATATTTTTGGAGGTTACGAATAATAAAAGAGATAACAGAGAAACACTCATTTAAATTGTATATACTCTATCAAGTGGGCTTAATTTTCCTCCAGTATTTCTTATTGAAATATAACTTAGGAAAATTGCCTCTGATCTCTTTGTTCCCATACAGTGTAAATAAATACATTTTTTTAGGGAGAACTGAGTAAATATTATGGACTACTTACAAAGTAGAAAAACATGTAATTAAAGCTCCAATTGTGGGTGAAGAATAAATATTGTTATAACCAGTATTTGCAATGTGATTTACAATTTGTAAAGCACTTGTGTATCCTTTTTTACATTATACTTTCAGGTCTCCCAAGGAATAGCTATTTTCATTTAATGCATTGTTCCTAGGGGAAGCATCAGAAAAGCTCATTCCCGTGAATGAGATCTGATCACTCTTCTGTTTTCCTACAGTTTCATTCCAACAGTGATCATGTCCAGAAAAGAGCTAGACTTCTCTATCAGTCAAGAGAGATTAAGTTAGCTACAATATGACAAACTCTCAAATCTCTAATTATTAACAACAAAGGCTTATTCCTCGCTCATGATTTATGATCATCATAGGTCACCTGGCCGCTCTTCTTTATATGCTAACACTCAGGGACACAGGCTAATGAGGGCTTCACATTATGGAGCGTTGTCAGTCATTGTGGCAGTGGGAAGCATCATTGGACTTCACACGTTGGCCGTTCAAGGTGTCCACCAGGATGTGACATATGTCATTGTCACTCATTCTTTGCTTCTACCTGTCCTGGTACCACACTCATCTTCAAGGATTTGGGAATTGTAATTCTCCATGCACCAGAAATAAAGAGAACGGGAAATGTCATTGAACAATACTAATGATTACCAGACAGGCCTGGATCTTGGAAAAATTGTGAATGAAGAAAATTTTCTCTGGGTGCTCTTGATTCTGTGTCCTTTAGTTTTCTGTTCTCTACTCCTTCTCCTTACCCCTTCAGTTACTCAGGGCCTTTTTCTTCTATCATCAGAACTTTGTATTTTTGTTAGTTTGTATAATTTTAAAGTCAGTGTTATATCATCATGATTAGTTACTCATTTTAGCTTTATCTCTGATAATTGCATTAAAGCCTTTTCCCCAGTAACAGTTGGGAAGATTTCTGCCCCCCTGTGGAGCATAGTTAGGGTTCGAGGGGGCATAGGCGAGAGAGAGAGAGAGAGAGAGAGAGAGAGAGAGAGAGAGAGAGATCGAGATCTGAATTGACGCTGTAAATGGAAGCACAAAAGTATGGCTGGCTTTGTCAGGGAGATATAACAAGCTAAAATGACACAGTCATTTCTCTCAAAGAGCTACGTTATAGTAGGAAAGGAAACAAAAATGAACACAAAACCATACCCATAAACAAAAATGACCCCTCTGCCTTCCCTCTCCAAAATCATAAAGTGTGTTTTAGTGTGCAATAGACCAAATCATGGGCCCCTAAAGATGTCCATGTGCTAATCCCAGAATCTGTGAATATGTTGTCTTATATAACAAATGGACTTTGCAGATGCAATTAAGTTAGGAGTCTTGAGATGAGAAGATTATCCTGGATCATTTGGACAGGCCCAAAGAAATCACAAAGTTCTCTGTAAGAGGAAGGAAGGTTAGAGAAAGAAAAGTTGTGGCCATAAACCAAAGAATGTGAATGACCTCTAGAAAATAGAGAAAGTAAGAAACAGAAGTAGCATGGTGTCTCCCAGCACCTTGATTTCAGTTCCATAAGACTCATTTCTGACTTCTGACCTCCAGAACTGTAAGATAATAAATTTGTATTGTTTCAAGCTACTAAGTTTCTGGTAATTTGTTACAGCAGAAATAGGAAACAAGTACATAGAGACCTAAAAAGGTGGTTCAGAGCATGGATTTCAGTGTCAGACAGAGATGAGTTTGAATCCTAGGTAAGCCAATCCCTCACTGTGTATTGGGTCAATATACACACTTTTCTACTCATTAGATAACTCGCTTATAAAAGCAGGGCAAAGTTAACAGCTACCTATGAAGGTTGTTGTGAGATTAAATCAAACAGTATTTGTTTGACCCACAGTATGGTCTCATCATTTGTTAAAGACAAACACAGACTCATAAACATGACTGCCAGAGATGTGGCAATATATACAATGACAATAATAATGCTTATATCCTCATAGAAATCTATATCTTCCAGAGTATATTTAATTATATGACACTCAAGTAATCTTTAGTTTTACCTTCATGGGATAAGTTAGAGCTAGCAAAGGGCCAAATGGAAAATTGTCTAGAATGATTCAAGGAACAAGTGTGATTGGCATGACTAGTGTAGACAGTTTCATGGAGGTCAGGTAACACTTGCGCAATATTTGTTAGAAGATGTCATTTTTGTTAAAAAAAAATCTACTGGACATGAAATGTGTATTATACACCTACTCTGCTGCCTATGTTCTGTCAGGCTCCAAAATCAAGGTGAAGCACAGTGTATAAGGCAAGAGAATGGCATTTACTTGGCTGACATAGTGTCCTGACCATCACTCTTTAGTGAGCATCACTTCTAGCAGGTTTCGAATATTGTCTCCTGTAGGAAGATTGTTTTGCAGTTTCAGCAAAAATAACTTTATTTTTATTGTATTTCCAAAAAATTAAATATATTTTGGTTATGGAGAGTTCAGGAGTGTTCAAATGAAACTAAAAGGCATTAACTTTTACTGAATGTTTATGCTCGTGGTCAGCTGCATGCACCTACATATGAGATAGACCAGGGTGTAAGCCCCAGCTACTTCTTTCCTAACAATGTGATCTCAAGAAAGTTGTTTAACTTCAGTTCCCTCGTATGAAACTATATCAAAATAGTACCTACCCCTTCAGTTTGTTTTTACAATTATACAAACATTCAAATATTATGTATTATAATAATCATTATAAGCCAGAACTTAAAAAAAGCTATCAATTTATTTAAATAGCAATATTAAAATAACATTTCTTTAGAGCAACATATCAGGAGTTTTTTCTCTCTCTCTCTCTGTCCTGTTTTTAAAAACATCCCCAAACCACATTTTCTCTTTCATATATTTCTCTAATATCTATATTTATTCCTTTATAATTTGGGAAAACAATTCAAAGGGAAAAAAAGGGCCTATCTATCCCTCTGATGTCAAGAGTAAAATAAAGGAAACAATGAGAAAGCCATAGGGTCTTACCTAGTTTAAAGAAATAGTTTGTTGTTGTTTTTATGATTTACTTTGATTTCCTTCTTTTAGAAATTGATTCAAAAATCTCTTGCTTAAAACAACCTCACTGTCTTTTTTTTTTTTTTTTTTCATTTTATTTTTCACAGTCCACAGATTGGAAGTACCTATCTATCTGCTGATTGGGACCGTAAAACTTCCCACCCTTGGTTCCCAGACATTTATTAAACATTTAATTGTTGAAATCCCTCTGCAAATTTGAGCATACCCAGGAGCTTAGACTTCTTTAGCTTTCTTCTTCCTACTTTTGCTGTTTTTTTTTTGTGTAAACATTTCCAGGCTGCCTCACACAGATTCTTCTATGGTTTCTTCTACAAATTTGTTTTGAACCAGAATACTTTCCATTTAGAACTGTCCATGTTTCCTACTCCTTCGTCAATGTAGACCCAATGCCCTAGTATTCTTTCCATTCTGTGAGCTGGGTAATAGTTGACAGGAGGTGACAGATGGGCCACTCATTGTAAATCATACTTTTGCGACATTGTGAGTGATGATCTTGGAGGAAAAAAAAACAAAAACAATAAGTCTTCCACCTTGTGGGGTCTGGCTCTTTTCTCTGGACCTCCTCCTGGGCATTGGAAATACTCTCAGTCAGATTCAGTTAGCTAATGCAGTGACTTATCTATATGCTGTTTCCTGAGCTGGGTTCCCTCTGCCTGTTTCTAACAGAACATCTTTCAGAGACCAGACATAGCTCACTGCTCTGCCAGGCTCTGTGAGTGATAGTGTGCATGCATATGTGTGTGAATGTGTGTGTCTCCATCTTTGTGATTTTTAAGAAAGTAAAAAACAAAACAAAACAAGGACCACACCCTAAGGAAAACAGGGTAAAGCTCAGTTTGGAGATGTGTAGAGGGGTCAGAGAGGCTTTGCCCCTTAGTTTTGCTTCTGAAGTTTTGCTTCCACCATGGTTTCATGTTGAGTTTTAGAGATGATGCCATGTGTTAATGCCTACATTGAACCTGTGCCACACTTGAAATCTTCCTCCTCAGTCCTGTGTGGATGGAACCCAAACTCAGTCTAATCCTCCCAGAAGACAAAATATTTAAAGCTCACTTTAGAATTTCCCATAGAAAAATATAAAAGTAGTTCATAGTTTTATATTATAAAACTTATAATGTATATTATATACAGTATGGTATATGTTTAACTGTCTCAACTTTTAAATCAAGATCAGCTCTATCAAAATACGAGGAATTGTTTCCTTTAGGCTATATATTTCTTTTACAATTTAGAAAACTATGAAGGATTCCCAATTTCCCCAAATTAAAACACTTGGGCTATGAGTTCACCACTAACAGTTGAATCAATTGTTGAATCACGTCTTGAGGAAATAGGAAAAGAGACAAAATTTGGCTGATGAATCTTGTAGAAAATATGTGGCTTGTAATTTATTTAGCAATTAGGGCAAGAAAATATGTGCCATTTCTATGGCCTCACCTTATCTGTCACCCACAGAAGTTCTGCTAATCAAGCTGCATATATCTGTTTATAAGCATTCTTCTCAACACAGTGGTCCAGGGGTTGAGGAGGACTCTTAGATATTAAGAAAAGACCTAATTGTTCATCTAAAGGTTTGAGGTGATTTTCTCCTTAGAGCTACTAGGATTTTGACCTGAAGTAACTTTGTCAGCCTTTCCCAGGCCATTCTATGCCGTCACAACCCATTTCTAGAAACTCAAGCCCTGGGGCTCTGGGACTCTATTTTAATTTCTCATATTTCTCTAATATAGTTTGATTGGCAGGTAGAATTTGGCATCATTGAAAATGGAATGAAAATATAATCTATTCATGCTTCAAGCTTCAAATTGGGTATCCTGTCTCCCAGGAAATTTATTAGGAATCTCCAAGTTTAGTTAAATGATTCTTAAGATATTCCTCCACTGTATCACTTAGCATAATGTATTGAAATAATTGGTCAGTCTGTGTGCCTATCACACCTAGACTGTATGGTCTGTAAAGGCAGGTAGAATGGTACTGTTAATGAGATGCCAGCTAGAACAGAACCAAAGCTGTACTCTCCTTAGGAATGAGGCCTATCTAGAGACCAATGGTGTGAGCTCCTTAGCTGTCTGCTTGTATAAGTGACAAATAAGCCTTCTTGGGAAGAACTCACTCTAAGAGAAGAGGGAACCGAGATATACCCATTTCATACCAAGATCAATGATATACTGTAACAGTACCACTGATTCTCAGCTCATTTAAGCTTTTGCCTGAGACCTAGGGTAAATTTAATTTAAAAAATAAAAGCAAGCTAAAACCAAAAGTGTTGTTTTGTTGAAATCTCTTAAATGTTATGGAGAGTTCCATGTTTTGGCAACACGATTGCCAGAATCTGGGGGGTGCCTCTCATAACACTGAGCACAAGCAGTTTCTGTGCAGGCCTTTAGCACAGGTGGAGATGGGGACCCCAGTTCTGTGCCTTGGATCTAGGGAAGAAGAAAGAAAACAGACATCATATGATAACCAAGATATTCAGGGCACAAAGAACCTGCTAGTCACCCTTTACTGACTTCTAAAAATGTCTGAGAGGAATGTGGGAAGTGTTTGAAGTTTCTCATAATGTCAAAGATCAGAACCAGGGAAATATTGGTTTATGACTGACTGCTGTTTCCTCATTTTATCCTTCAGGTAGGATGGCCTAGGAGGGGAAATATATATATAAAGTGAATTCTTTGGCGTCAAGGACAGCATCTTATAGATAGAAATTTAGAATTTTTAATTGACAATAGGCACTATTATATAAAACTTTTTTATTTCCATTTTGAATAAACATGACTTATTAGATTTCTTTCAGGCTTTAAGCAAATGGGCCTGGAATTGATTTGCATGAATACACATTATGCTCACATTAGGAGAGTCTTGGGAGTCAAGACAGTATGATGATTCCATCAAAAATTTCATTTTTAGAAAGTACACTAAGGTGTTTCATAAACCTCTACTGGCCATAAGAAAACACTCTTGTGCACAATGTTGGCAAGTGAAATCATTGTTTTTGGTAAACTATCTCTTTTAATACATGAACATTTTAGTTCTTAGAGCAATCTCAAATTATTTTTGAAGGATAAACTATAGCATAGTGAGGTCTCATTTTCTGTAGAACTTTGGGTTCTGAGGCCTTTAAAATAAATAAATATATACATATATCCGAAAGCAAGATATCCTTTTCCTTTTATCCTGAACTTGACTGAGTTGAGAAAAATGGAGGAAAAACTTTTACTATTATAAGACAAGTGATAGAATTTTATGGTGGGCTATGGCTTCTCAGGTCTGGCCAGCTCTCAGATACTGTTAAGTTCATTGTGCAAAAGTTCAGATGATTCAAATCTTCTCCTATAGGGAAGCAGTCATTGAAAGGTTCCCACACTAAGAGAGTTGTTTAATAGTAACCCCTCAAATTTAAATTGTATTTTATATTTTTACATTTTTTTAAATGCCTAATTTCAATTTGTATGATTAAAATCTTAATGATCTGTCTTGGCTCTTATATACCTTTAGCTGGAATTCATCGTTTTCTATAGGCAGGTATTTCAGATATAGATATAGATATTTTTTCTAAGTTTCCATTAAATCTACCTAATTGCATTAAGCCCCCAACTAATAAATATTATACACAGCATACTCATATCTATCCTTATGCAGAAGGTACTTAACTGTTCTGAAAATTAATGGATGAGGGCTGTCTCTCTAGCTTGTCTATAGTCAAATATAGTGACATTATTGCATTTTCTATTCCCCCTGGATTGTCTTACACCTGGTACCTACTAGGGCTGATGAACTGAGCAGAGTGTGTATATCCTTGGTTTCAGGTATGGAATGGTCCTTGTTGCTGCAAACAGTGTAAAGTAGATCAGAGTTTGGTTCCCCCAGTGCTTTATGACATTTGCCACTGGAGCTAGTAAACTTCTTTAAGATTAAGATTTAAAAAGAATAAGCTCTCCCAAATAAGGAGACATACCCATCTGTTACCATTTCTGCTAATGTGCAAATGAAAGTTTCAAGTAGAGTTTTCCTGGTACAATAATTCTAAAAATGACTCTATTCAATTATCTTTCAGTTATCAATTTCATTTTTTTCTGCTCTATTTCAATTTAATCTCTACTGCTTCCTGGGGAGACTATGGAACTGAAAGAACAAGAACATTAGAATCATACAGCCTAGAACCATGTGTTCCAGAGTCATCATTTTTCTCATTAAAGAGGTCCAGGAAGATATTGAAATTCACTAGGGTAAATCAACACCAGATAGAATAATGAAGTTATTTTCTAACTCATGGCTCTAATATCATTATGTGAATTTTCCAAAGAAAAGTTCATATTCATAAATGCAAGAGATAGAAGTACTTAATAAGATGTTGATTCTATCTGTTCAAAGATATTTCTGAGTATACAAAAAAATTTAATCTGAAACTTAGCCAATATTCTTTTCTTTTTTATACAAAGAAAAGTTTTGAAATATTTGAAAGTAAACACTTCTTTCTGGGACAAGGCTTGGCTATAAGAAAAACAAAATGTTTTCAATTTCTTCCTAACAAATACCTTATAAATAGAAAATCTAATCATATAACTTTTTTTAAAAAAATTAAATTTATTTAGGTGACATTGGTCAATAAAATTATATAGATTTCAAGTGTACAATTCAATAATACATGTGTGTGTGTGTGTGTGTGTGTGTGTGTGTGTGTGTGTGTGTGTGTGTGTATTGTGCTGTGTATTCACCACCCAAAGTCAAATCTCCTTCTGTAACCGTATATTTGAACCCCTGTACTCTTATCTACCTTTCTACCTCCTCCCTTTTCTTCTGGTAAACACTAAACCATTGCCTATGTTTCTTTTTATTTGTTTATCTTGTTCATTTGTTGCTTTTAGATTTATATCCCACATTCGAGTGAAATCATATGATTCTCAACTTTTTCTGTCTGATTTCTTTCACTTAGCATGATAATCCCAAGATCCATCCCTGTTGTCACAGATGGTAGTATTTCACCTTGTGGCTAAGTAACATTTTATTGTATATATGTATCATATCTTCTTTATTCACTCATTTATTGAGACACTTCAGTGGCTTCCATGTCCTGGCTACTGTGACAAATGCAGCAAAGAACCCTGGGGTGCACATATCTTTATGGAGAAATGTTTTCAAATTTGGGAGGTAAATACCCAGAAAAGAGAATGCTGGGTTATATGGTAATTCTATTCTTAATTTTTTGAGGGACCTCCATATTGTATTCCATGGCTATACCAAATTACATTTCCACCAGCAGTGTGTGAGGGTTTTTCCCCCCACAACCTGTCCAAGGCTTGTTATTACTTGTCTTGTTGATGATAGTCTTCTAACAAATGTAAGGTGGTATCTCATTGTAGTTTTCATTTGCATTTCCCTAATAGCTAGTGAAATTGAGCATCTTTTTATATATCTGTTGGCTGTTTGTATGTCCCCTTGGAAGAAATGTCTGTTCAGGTTCTCTGCCCATTTTTTTTTACTTAAATTGTTTTTGTTGTTGTTGAGTTGTATGAGTTCTTTATATATTTTGTACATCAGCCCCTTATCAGAGGTATTGTTTGCAAATATTTTCTCCCATTCAGTTGATTGCCTCTTTATTTTGTTGATGATTTCTTTTGCTATGCAGAGGCTTTTTATTTTGATAAAGTCCAATTTATTTATTTTTGCTTTTACTTCCTTTGTCTTTGAGGTCAAATTCATAAAATCTTCTCTAAAACCAATGTCCATGAGTTTAGTACCTATGTTTTTTCTATGAAATTTACTGCTTTAGGTCTTATATTCAGGTCTTTAATCTATTTTGAGTCAATTTTGGTGTGTGGTGATAGCAGATTGCAGATAGCAGTCCAGTTTTATTCTTTTGCATGTAACTTTCCAATTTTCGCAGCACCATTTATTAAAGAGGTTTTTTTTTCCATTATATGTTTTCAGCTCCTTTATCAATAATTATTTGCATGTATATATGTAGATTTATTTCTGGGCTTTTAATTCTGTTTCATTGGTCTGTCTGTTTTTCTGCCAACACTATGTTGTTTTAGTTGTCGCCTTGTATGATAATTTGAAGTCAGGCAGTGTGAAACCTCCAGCTTTGTTCTTTTTTACTCAGTAGTGCTTTGGCTATTCAAGGTATTTTGTGATTCTGCACAAATCTGGTGATTTTTTTGTTCTGTTTCTTTAAAAAGTGCTATTGGGGTTTTGATAGGGATTGTATTAAATCTGTATATTGCTTTGGATAATATGGCCTTTTTAACTCTGTTGATTTTTCCGATCTACGAACATGGAATATCTTTCCATTTATTTGTGTCTTCTTCCATTTTTTTAAATAATGTTTTGTAGTTTTCAGTGTATTTGTCCTTCGCATGCTGTGTTTATTCCTAGGTATTTTTTATTGTTGTAATAGAAAAATAAACTCTTCTAAATTTCAGTGTTATTATATAGGAACACATAGATTTTTGTACATTGATTTTGTGTCCTGAAAATCTACTGTATATTGTTTCTAATAGTTTTTTGGTTGAGTCTTTGGGATTTTCTATATATATAATCATGTTATCTGTAAAAAGTGACAATTTGACTACTTCATTCCCAATTTGAATTACTTTTATTTATTTCTCTTTTCTAATTATTCTAGCTAAGGCTTCCAATACTATGTTGAATAAGAGTGTTGAGAGCAGGTATCCTTGTCCTGTGCCTGATCTTAGAGGGAAAGCTTTCAGTTTTTCACCATCAAGTATGATATTATACAAATCACTCTTCATTTTCAATCTTCACTGGTTCCCTGTTGCCTGCAAGATACAATTGAAACTCTTGATTATGGCACATAAGATTTTTTATGATCTGTGCCAGGCACTGTATTAATCCCATGGCTACCATTTCATGTCATTCCTCAAAAAATTCTCATAAGAGAATATCTCCTGTTTACAGTTCAGATAACAAAGACTCAGAGGGCTTGCCTAAAGCCATTCTGCAGTTAGGTGGACATAGCCAAGATATCTTACAGTAAACTTTGTCCAACCTTGCTTTGCTAGATTTCCAACTTCCTTAAAGAAGTTACATTAAAAATGCCTGGGAAAAGATAGATAATTTTTTGTTCATTCAATGAAATTTAAAGGAAGAAATGGTTAGAGAATATAATGATGAAGATGGTGAACATGGGCTCACTCAGTGATTTTTGATGTTTCATTCCCCTGCCCCCAAACATGGGCCTCTCTAGAAAAAAGTTTAAATCCCTTGAGGAAGTTTTATTTCTTTTTAGCTCACAATATGTGTTGTAATTAATGATCATTCCTTTCAGAATAGTATATGCCACTAAAAAAAAATTCCAAACACTGTGCAGCAGTACACTAAAGAAAAGTACTATGGGCCCCAGGTAAGAACAGAAGTCTAGGCCTGAGTCATTCACTATGGCAGCCACTAGGTACGTATGTCTGTTGAGCACTTGAAATTTAGCTCTTCTAAATTGAGATATGCTGTGGAGGTAAAAAAACACACTGGATTTAAAAGACTTAGTATGAAAATAAAAAGCAAAATAGTTCATTAATATTTTCTATTGAAAATGTCGAGGTTATATTTTGGATGCATTGCATTAAATAGAACATATTAATTTTATTTGTTTATGTCTTTACTATAAAATTTAAAATTATATATATATGGCTCACTTTATATATCTATTGGACAGCTCTAATCTAGATTAAGTGTATTCTTTTCAAATTCCCTTCCCAGGAGACTTCAACCTTAGAGAAATATTAAAACAGAGAAGCTTCTTACAAAAATGCAGAACAAGTTTGCCTTTTTTTTAAAAAATATGTGGTTTACTAAGATAGTATCTCTCTAACACATGTTGCTTGAGAACAAAATTGAACACAAAGCTGCCGTAAGAACTGGCAGTGGCTTCCTATAGCTGTGATAGTCTTAGGCAAGAGGCCTATGTGTCCTAGAGGAGTTTTTATGTTTTTCTGTTGCCATGTGTTCAAATCAAAGCAATATTTATATAGCACAATAATATAAAAAACAGTAATAAATGACCCAATGCTCTAAATAATAATTTTCTGTAATGGATCCTTGATGAGGCAGGACCACTCATCTGGCTAAGAACAGAAATCTGTAAAACCAGTTAGGTGTGTCATAGATGGTCTCCCTTCTCCATAGTTTTACTTTCCAGTCCTCACATTAACATAAAACATATAAAATGTAGTCATTGTAAAGGAATGGCTCAAACATTACAGTTTATTTTTCATTCACATAAAATCCAAAATAAGAGTTTTCAATTGCTAGAGCATCTTTTCCAGGTGTTGATCAGGGAACTTGGATCTTTCATTTTGTGGTTTCTCTCTCTTTAACACATGACTTCCAAGGTCATAGTGCTCATTTTTATCAAGCCAGAAAGGAAAGTGCATAAGAGCCTCAATTCTATTAGCTAAAATTCAGTTGTAGTCTATTTGTGGACCCAGATAAAAGAGGAACATTTTGGTAAACACTGTGCCATTTCTTACATAGTCTGCCTTTCTTTTTAAGCAAATATAACTCTTCCTTACATAAAACTCACTCACTCTTTCCCTAAGGGAAACAACACAAAGTTCTACACAGCCACGGCATGCAGATCAAAGTCTAGGATGTCTAGGTCATATGCAGTTCTGTCAATTTCTGATATTTTGAACTTTGAGTTGAGAAATTCATTTCAAAATGGTCTTTAAAAACACACACACACACACACAAACACACAAACACATGCATGTAAACTCAAACTTACACACACATGTACACCTAAATTATGGAGTGGTTTTTAATGCCGAAACAATGGATTTCTTTGGTAGGTTGAATCTAAAACAATTTGAGTCAGTTCTTTGACATCATATGGACAAATTATAATTGTAGCTTTTTCACTGATTGTGTTGTATTCCTATTAATGATAGTCACAATGCAATGTTTGTATTTCCTTTGCCACAGGAGCATACGGAGTCACCAACCCACATTTTCTACCACATTCCATTTTCACTGTCACTCTACACATCCCAGCTCCAACCTCCAGGTCATGACCATCTCAAGAAATCATTAATAAGAGTGGACAAAAACTGTGTCTGAAGTTTGTTTAACAGTGCTTTGCTTCTTAGGAAGTATGTATTTAGGAAGCAAGAGCAAAAATAAGTAATCCTTGTTTAAGAAGGAGTATCGTCTCTACCTCTGAGTTTTTACACAGCATCCATTCTTTGACTGGAGAGCCTTTGAAGCTTCTCCAGAAACCAAGCACCACCTCCCAATACCAATACACAGCATTTCTCTTCTCCCATTTTCCCCAGGCCACAACAAATATGCATGGGAGCTAGAATGTACAAAATGAAAGCAAATATATTTAAATGATTGCTCCAAGGAGAAGTGGGCCTAAATCTTTAACTTACTGTGTACAACTCTGGTTAATTATTAATCTCTTTGAACCTATTTTCCTCATCTATATAGTAATGATCATTGCTGTCAGACATTTGTTATAAAAAATCAGCTACACATATCAGAAAATGTATAATATAGTGCCTAACCCATAAGTACTCAATTCATGATAGTTTTTTTTTATTATTATTTTCACTTTTCTTACTTCAGCTTCTTTTGGACACCCTCCCAACAGCAACATCCCCTGCCATCCGCTTAACCTACCTTTCATATATGCAAGTATATCTTCACTGTGGCTTTAAGTATTCTGATTATTAGCTTAGGCTGCTGATGTGGATACTCTTTTCCACTTTTTCCTGCTGCCTCAGCACATCCTTAGCCCCTAGTTGAAGATACTTAGGAGCCATCCTTCCTCCCAGTGTTCTGTCAATTAATCCCACAACAGTCCAGTTTCATCTAACCCCAGACCACTTTTGTTTTATGCTTGTGACTATTGGTATCAAGGAAATCAGTGGCCACACTACCTGAAGACTGAATGTCAGACCAGGGAACCAAAAGTTAACTGGGATCTTGTGATTTCACATGTGTCTGTGTGTGTGTGTGTGTGTGTGTGTGTGTGTGTGTGTGTGTGTGAGGGAGAGGGGAGAGAGAGAGAGAGAGAGAGAGAGATGTTGAGTGACAGAATATGTGCAAGAAAATATAACAGAAAAAATGTTATGAGATTTTTATATAATCAGTTTGGATGAAGGAATACATAAGCCAGAAGATGCCTAGAAACAAACACATGTGTGCATGATACAGAAGAAGGAAGAGATATAAAGGTAAGCTAGTAAGGTGTGTCATTAAATTAATGTGAAAAAAGTGTGGGGAAATGTAAAAAATGTGTGGGGACAGAAAAAATAGAATTAAAACACATAGAAATAGAAAATAGATGATAGATGATGATGATGATAGATAGAATATATATATACACATATATACATGTGTATATATGTGTGTGTGTGTTTGTGTGTGTATATATATATATATACATATATATATATTTCCATGTGAAATAGAATTTTATAAGATTGTGTCATAAAAAATAAATAGCTTGTTCCAAAGCTCAATAATTACAGTCAGTTAAGGAAGAGAACTCAATGCTCTATATGCAATTCCCCTTCCCCAGGGAATAAACATAGCTCTGGTTAAGCAATCTATATATGGAAAAGGTCAGTGCCCTTAGGAGATGAAGACTTGATTCATGATTAATGATGGCCAGTGTCCAGTCCAGTAAGCCCTGCATATGCCCTTGACCACAATTCTTTAAAGCTGGATGCCATTGCCTTATAAGGACCATCATTGGAAGAGAATAACTTTCTAGAGTCCCCACAAATACTGTAAAAGGATCCAGCCCATTTTCATCTCAGGTCACATTTAGAGGAAAAGATATTTGTTTTGAAAGGGACCTGCTAGGCCAAGAGAAGGAGAAAGACATATAAGCACAGACTTCCCTTTTCTACAGAAAAGACCCAGTGCTCTGTGGTGGTCCTACTCCTCTGTGAAGCCTTCTGAGAGTGTCTCAGAAAGGACTATTTTTCTTTTTATATTAATCCCATTATTGCCCTGTCTGCACTTGGTGACTCAACAGTAGTTGAACTGGCATCCTCAGAGCTGTTCCTTTAACACCACTAGGAGAGCAGAGCAGCCGTCTCAGTAGCCTGACTTTTCCTCCTGGAGTTTCTCCTGGCCATTTCCAATATAGTGGAGCTTTTCAATGCTAATGGAGATAATTCACAGAAAAATAGCTTCTTTGAATAACACATGCTTTGGCCAGGTTCTGACTCCACAAACTTCCCAGTTCCAGACAGTGCGGAAAGCCATTAATACAGTAACAATATTGACAGAAAAAAACTACTGCTACTAATATTATATTATTATTACTACACAGTGAAATGGAACCAACACCACCCTATCTCTTAAGCATTCTTTTGAAATTTTAACATCTGATTTAGAAACATATTTCTTACTCATTGACAAAAGGCAAAGAGAAACTTCAGTGACATCTCTAAAGCTTTACAGAGAATGAATACAGAATTAGATTTAAATGTGTTGCTGTCTCACTTTCCTTGTGTACAGCAATGCAATCTCAGGCAAATGTGGGGGAAAAAGGTGAAAAGTAGCTCCAACAGCAAAATTCTAGCCAAGGATTATTTCTTCATAGCTTTCTCTCTGTATCACTTTATGTTTGTGGCATTTACTTTTTCAAATTTTGTATCTAAAACATATCCTAGAGAGTTAATGTCATTGATTAATCCTGCTAATAACAGTTGCACTAATCTGAAAGCATTATAAAACCAGTGGTAAAGAAACTGGTTATTTTAAAAAGTTTTTGTTTTGAGATAATTGTAGTTTCCCATGCAGTTTTAAGAAATAAAACAGAAATCCTGTGTACCCTTTATCTAGTTTCCCCCAATGGTAATATCTTACAAATCTTATCTCTATGAAGCTATAGTTAAATATCAATCAGGATGTTGACATTGACACAACCTACTGGTCTTATTCAGATATTCATATTTCTCCAATTTTACTTATACTCATTAGTTCTACATAATTCTATCACATGTGTAGGTTCATGAATCTAGTCAAGATACAGAACTGTTCCATTACCACAAGGATCTCTTTTATATTGCTTAAATTAAAGGAACTTTTCTCATTGAGTAATTCAAGATAATATTAGTACTAAGACATTATTAAAAAAGAGAAAAACAACCACATCTTAACCTTATAAACCAGTGATTATTATACTTTCATAAGAAATGGAATTAAATAGTTTATTTTCTTTTAATTCACCTGACAACCATTTTGGGGGATTGTGCTTGACACTAAAAAAAGTTAAGACACATGGAGAGATATAAATAACTAATGATATTTCAATAAATACTATCATAGAGAAACATACAAAGATCCAGTAGAAGAAAATATTCCATCAACTAACATTTGCAGCCCAATTCAGTATGCCAAGCACTAGAGAAACACAAGTTTTAGAATACACCTATTTCAACTTTCTCTGGCACAGATGATGTTCCTTTTTCTCTCTACTCAATACTTCCCATCAAAATAAATTCAGACCAAATATATACAAACAGAGAAATGTAAAAAGCTGACATAGGTCATGGAGAAATATAACAGCTGACAGAGCCCCATTTGAATTGGAATGATTTTTCTAAGGGAAAAGAACTGTGAAATTGCTCAACAAGTCATCCATTAATCAGTCTGACACACTTGGGATCCAGCACTTCCACAAGACCATCAATTTTGTTAGAAACTGCATGGTTAGATCATTTAATTAAATGAGTGAAATTTTCTTTTGCCTTGTCATAACAAATGTGTATGGCTCATTACAGGGTGAATGTTATTTGGAGACAGTAGAATTTGAGTCAGGTTCAAGAATTGGATAGGTAAAGAACAAGAAAATATATTCCTCGAAGGGAAGTAAGTAAGCAGGTGAGAAAATGAGCATCATGATTCAAGAACAGTGAAAATTCAGGCTTGTTTAGAGTTTAAAATTTATATGGGGAATTGTGAGAGTGGTAGGCTCTAGTGTAAGATGGCCTAGATTCAAATTCCAGATGCCCCACTTACTAGATGTATGAATTAGGAAGTTAATTAACCTTTCTCTAACTCAGTGATACCACCTATAATATAAGGATAATAATTATACCTACTTTATGAGATTATGGTGAGTGTTAAATTAAGTAATTTGTAAACATTACTTCTCAATATGCCTTGTATTGAAGCTAAGGAAGAAAAAATTATCTCGACAAGAGACAAAGAGAACCTGGTTTGAAATAGAAGACCAGAGGGACTCCAGAGGAAACCTGTTTGGACTTAGGGGTTACTGCTACTACAATTGAGTAGAAAGCAGTGATAAAATTGGCCTTCTTTCTCAAATTTCATAAAATAGTGTCTCATGAGTTACATGAAAAAGGAAAAGGATAATGAGTTTAAAGTAAGAGTGGAACATTCTGTATCAGTTAGGATTTAACTATTCAACCAGAGAAGCTGAACAAATAAAAGAGTGATATATCCCATATCTATACATCTCACATATGTATATCATTTATATATTTATATGCATATATATGCATACACATATAAATAAAATACATATAATTTATTACAATTTTTATATACAATTTTGTGGAAGTATTTTACACAATATGAGGGCTAGCTAAGCAAGCCCAAAGTCCACAGAATAAGTATTCAGGAAAGGGAGATTATAGCAGACAGAAATCTCATGAGTTACAGTTAATGTTTGAAGCCCACAGAAAGGAAAGGTCTAGGGGAAGGGAAAGCACACAGGCCTCCTTGGTGTCTCTGAGCTCTGGGGAAGGCTTGTTTTTGCTTTGAAGGGCTTCTACCTGATTAAGTAAGGCTCTCTCCCTACCTTCTGCCCTCAAGGTAATCTCTCTTTTAATAAACTCAAAATCAACTGCTTTGAGCCTTTTATCACATCTGTAATATCCCTTCACTGCAGTATCTAGATTACAGTTTGATTGACTAGTTTGATTGAATAACTGGGAGAAGGCAAGTGTGTATGCAACCACATGGCTGCTGTCTTCTTCCTTGAAGAGAGCTCTCTTTGAAATCTACACTAATCAGAAATATACTGGAAAACAAAGTTTCATCCTAGCCAGATTTACATATCACAAAGTCGTCATACAGTCCAATTGAGATTACTTATTATGATGATGAAAAGAGATGAAAAATGAGTGAAAGATACAGAAAGGTAATAAGGATTTGGATATTAACAGAGAGGTGATGGTTAGAATTATAAGACAAGAATTATTCATCAGAAAAGGAGAGAGAAGTAAGCATCAACTTTGGGCCATGCCCACAATTAAACTATATTAGGAAGAATATAAATAGTAAAGGAGTAATGTAGCTTGTATGATAGGAAGAAAACCATTAGAAGTTAGGAACACAGAAGGCAAAAACATGTATTGTCAAATCACTGACCTGCTTAAAACATCTAATGGATCCTCATTGCCTACAGAATATAAATAGTATATACTAAAACTTATATTCAAAGCCCTTTACTTCATGACCTCGTCTAGTTTTCTATCTTCACCTTCAGCCGCTTGTCTGTACTCATGAACCCTCGGCTCTCACTGTAACAGACGGCTATTTCCCAGCCACAACTTTCATGCTTCTTCTCTTGGAATGCCCTTTCACCTCATTTTTACCTAGCAATAGCCTATTTATTCTGTATTGCCCAAGTGCTATACTTCTCTGTTTGCTTTCCTCAAACCTCATCCCCCCATCCTATTCAGAAGAATTTTGTTTATTCTTCTGCTATAGCACTTATTCTGTAAATACTGTATTACATGATTCTTTTACTTAATTTTCAATATCCCAAGCATTCAACTATATCATATTTATTTTTATTTCTAGCCCAGAGCACAATACTTGACAGATAGTAGTTAATTATTGCATATGAAGGAATGAAAATTAAAATATTTAATAGTGGCCCTCTGGAAACGATGAGTTTCCTCCTGCCATTGTTTTCTAACTTGGAGATGAGAAATGGCATTCTTGGCCAGGTGTGAGAGAACAAGATATCATTTATTTGTTATTTATTTACTTACTTATTTGTTTGTTTGTTCGTTTGTCTATTAAGTAAGCTGTCTTATTGAAAGGCATGATAGTAAATGAATTTGGTGGAAGGTCTAGTGTCATATTGTGCCTTGGTCATCACCTTAACAGTCAAGAAAATACTACTTATTTACAAGTAAATAAAATCCTCAAGCAGCTTTTCAAATTCCTACAACAGGACCATGTTCAGATGGAGGAGTTCAGATACTGTGAAAGCACAGACCCATACATGAGGTCTCATTGGTGCTGGTTTTTGAAGCAGATCACAAGGAACATGCATTGCAAGCTCTAGAAATGTCCAGAAACAATTCTGAGTTGACAGCCTCTCCTCAATAGTATGACTAAAATTAAGGAAGTGTAAACAAAGATTGCGCTGATGGCCAAATTCCCAAAGGAACCTTTTAAAGATAGCCACAGTCAGAAGAAAACATTTCTAAGATGCTATTCATGGATTGTCCTGTTACTTGTTCCCTCCTGTGGCACTTTTTTGTGCCCAGTCATAGTTTGTTCTAACTGTTGGTAGTTACCCACATTCTATAATTTTTCTTTTTTAGGCCATAGTGATGTTAAAAACCTGGTCACCATACCCTTCTGTTGTTGTTGTTCATTTACTGTCAAAATGGAGCAGAGGAAAATCAAAAGATACCTTGTGGATCACATAGTTGGTAAATGTATTCTTTTGTGACTCCATTATGGCAAAGCATCCTTACATCTTTCCAACTACAGATCCATTTACCTCAACTAGCTTGGCGATTCCTCTCCTTGCCTGCTCGTTTCTTAACCAAGAAAACTGAAGTGACTGAGTGACAGCCATAGCTTAAGGTTTAATAAAACTCTTGCTCTATTTGTCCCTTTATAGAAGTGTTTCTACTTTGGGAAACAGGACTTCCAATGTTGATCCAACAACAATATTGATCCTCTATTGTATTCCTAATAAATTTCAGACAGACATAATTCATTTAAGGCTGTTTTTAAATAGAAATAACAGGAAATAACAGGAAACAGAAGTTCTAACAAGAGAAACTGTGGAATCTGGACAGTGGGGGTGTGGGTGATTCAGCAAGAACCCGGAGATCTGGGTTCAAATTTTGGCTCTACCACCTTCTATCAGTATGAGTATGTACAAGTCACTAAACCTTAGTTTGATCCATTCATTATACAGAGTCAACACTATCTACTTAACAGGATTGTTCTGAGGAAAAAATTAGAGTATTACACAGAAAAGCCTGTACTAAATAGATAGTCAACACAACATTCAGTACAACGATGCCAGGTCCTTCCATTTTGCTTTCTAAAATGACCCAGGGATTTCTCACCAGAAAGAGAATGTGCTTATCATTCTGCTTCATCTATGCTGTCATCTAGCTCTTCCTCCCTCAATTACAATCTAGAGTGACCTCTGGAAAAGATAACCTAGGAAACCAAAAAACAAATATGGGAATGTTTAAATTTTCTTAGTAACAAAAATAGCCAGAGTGACTGGTCTTTCTCAAGACTCCCTGAAGTATGACTAAGAGAATTTTGAAATGCCTTTTTTTAAGTCTTCCTACTAGGGATACTGATATTTCCCCGGCATCCCACTTCTATCGTGCAAAGAGTTATGACCTTTCCCAGAGGATATTTCAAACCTTTCTTATGAAGCTATCTTTGGAAATGAACTAATTACTTTATAATGGATTTCAGTACTATGCCCCATAATGATAGTGAACACAGAGATATATAGATATTTGTATATGTCATAAAAAATTACATGCTCAAAGCTAGAATAAAAGTGAGAGTGAGAAAGTAAAAGAGAAAGATAGTTACAAGGGCAGGAGAGGAGGAAGAGGTGAGACGAGGGAAGACAAGTGTAAATGGTGGAGTGTTCTATATTGATGGAGTCGATGGTGTAAACTGGTAATGGGAGTGATACTGCCTAGTGTTAAGAACTGTGGCCTTGAGTTTATATCCCAGCTCTGTTTTTCACTATCTGTATATACTTGGTACACCTCTGAAACTTTCTAAGCCTTGATTCTCTAACCCATAAAATAGGAAAATATTAGTACTCACTTCAAAGATTTACTGAGATGGGTAAATGAGATTACGGATGTCAAGGTCTTTGTATGGTGCCAAGCACGAACTAAGTTCTAATTCCATGAAAGTTATTGTTATTTGTTAAGGAACTTTATTTTATCTTCAAAAAAAAAATTCTAAAATTGACCTTGATTTTTGCAGAGCAAAGGACTACGAAGTTTCTCACTGTTGGTATACCTGCCGGATAATGTTTATCACACTCAACATCTATTCCTGCCCTTTCTCTTACCTACTTATATCTCAAAGGCTAAAAAAAGACAGTTCACAGACTTGTGCACAAGTAGTTATGGATATGATATATCCAATGAAATGTACTTAGTATAGGGGCAGCCCAAGAGAGGTCAGCCTCCTGCTGGTATGGGGACTCCCAAGCAAGGTTAGGAAAGGAAGAACATTTTTGGAAGCTGACTCCATATTTTATGACCAGGTAACCAATATGTGGGTGTTGGGACACAGGAGCAGCTCTTTTCAGATCTCAGCATTTCCATAGTGATGCTGCCTTAGATCAAAGTGACTTCTGCTCCTCTAGCCCTTCCAAAGATTTTGCAAGCACCTGTTACTCTGTGTGAAATCTATTCTTAAATAACTGTAGCCATTTCCAGTTTTTTCACACTAAGCCCTAAGTGATACAATACCTGTCTGAGCCCTTTCAATGCCTTTTACCTCATTGCTGTGGGAGCTGGAGACTGGACAAAATGAGCCATGTCCTATCAATTGACTACTAGGTGTAAGGCAAATAATGGGCATTATGATTAAAAAAATAAAAATAAATATAAAAAAAGAACAAAACAACATCCAGGCAATAACAAGCACAAAAATCTAATCACTCCCTTTATAAATCTATGCAGAAATAAGGCACCAGATACATGCAAAGACTTTTGTGTTTTGGCTAAACATTTTGAACTCTTCATTATCCTGTGGGAACCATTACAAGATTTTAGTATGCAATGGACCACTCCTATGAATGTGATTCAGTCCAAATTTGTCATTGTCAGCATGTCTGCTCTTTTGTTTGGAAAACTTGTATAATTTGATATATAGACTCACAATATACTGTTTTTTTTCCATCCATTTATTCAATAATTATTTCTTAAATGCCTCCTAAGATAAGCAGATAGTATTCTAGGTACTAAAAATACAACAGTGGACAGAAAAAGAAAAATTTTACCTTCATGGGTGCTACAGTATAATGAGAAAGAAAGACAAAAATAAATATTAAGCAAATAGGGATGGAATATAGTTTTGTTAAGGTAGACATAGAAAGCCCCTTAATAAGTGACATTTGACCAAGGATCTACATGAGGAGAGGTTGCAAATCCTGTCTATATCAAAGGAAGAGCACTCCAGACAGGGAGAAGGGCAAGTGCCAAGATCCTGACTTGGGTGAGTGGTTGACATTGACAGGTCAGCAGGGAGGTCTGGAAGTGGGTGAAAATGGGGAAGAAAAGAAGGTGATGAGGCTGGAGAGGAGGCTGGAGGGCCCTATGAGCCTTGCTAAGGACCTTAGATTTTTTTAAAGGTGATGAGAAACTGTGAAGTGGAGCAACATTATATGACATTTAAGAATTATTTTGGCTTCTGAGTGGATGAAAAACTTTAGGAAACAAGACTGCAGAAAGGAAACTACTTGGGAAGTTATGATAAGACAAGAAGAAGACATTGAGGGAGAGATCTGAATGCAGGTTATTTGTTGGGAAGAATTTTGAGGAAAAGCACATGTGAGAGAGTGAGAGAAGCAGGACTGGTTGAAGGGAGAATTTGAATTGTGAATCACTTAGAGCTAAAGCCTCAGTCCTGTAGGCAGCATGGTTACATTTTCATAGATTTCTAGCATTGAAGCAAAGGGGGCCCAAGACTTTGTAAGCCCTCATCGAACAATCATTACATGTTGGTTGCTCTTGGGAAATGAGTATAAACTTGAGTGAGGCAGCTCCCTTTGATGAAAGTCAATTCCTGAAAAGGGACTAAATGGTGAGCTCTCTGCAAGCAACACTTCTACCAAGTGGTTGAATGTGTGCTTCAAACATAAAAGAAGGCATCTGGATATCTACAATAGTCCACCCCTTGTATCATCTTCATTCACTTGCTTCCTATTTCTTCAGCCGATCTCTCAATAGTTTCTCTAGGATTCTGGTCTGTCTCTTCTTTGGGGGAAAGACTGATCTCATGGCTACACCGGAAACTCATCTTTCTTACTATTCTTTCTAGATACTCCACACCTGGCCTGTACTGGTAGCTTAGGTGATGGGGTATCCCAGACCTCATCCCTAAGAGTTGTGAACCCTGATCATCAAGGCCTTTTGCTGTCCTTGTCCATTTACTGTAAGATGTGGCAGAGGAGAACCAAGAGATGCCCCAGGTATTATATAGGTGCCCAGTATATTGTTCTCTGACTCCACTATGCCAGAACAGGCCTTTTTCCTCCTGATACTCAGTTTCATTTACTCCTACTAGAGTGGTTATTCCTTTTCTTGCCTGCTGGGCTCTTAGCCAAGGAGTCCAAAGTAACTGAGTGGCAGCTGTAGCTTAAGGTTTAATAAAACGTTTGTGTTCCCTGGTAGAAATGTTCCTCCTCTGGAAAAAATGACCTCCAGACTCACAAAACCTAGAGCTGTGGTGATGGAAAGCACACAGTTCTCAAGTGGTCACTGGGACTGAAGAGAAGCAGAATCACTCTTCCTTCTACCATGCAGCCCCCAAATTCATATATTCTCCTTTTTGGTAATACAGCACTGTATAATGACCATTAATTTAACATGTACACTTCTTCCTCATATCCAAGCTGGCATTGGAGTTTCGCCTTCATAAGGACAGTCTGTCATTCTATCAAGCCAGAAGTTTCTGGGTACTATGGTATGTGATAGATCCGAAGGATCCCTTGGTCACAAGTGTAGTAATTAGCAGAGCTTGGATTTAATCCAATTCAGCCTAAAATATAAAGCACACTTCATGGTTATTTTGTTATTTTTATTTTCTGAAGGAGATAACATCTTAATGACCAGTGTGTTTATCAACCATTCTCTTCTCGCGACCTATAAAAATTGAGACTTGTTGAATTTAAACCTCTGCATAACTCTTTGTCAGGATAGATAGTACAGCAACGCTAAACAGAGAATATTACAAAGTTGTTTGGCCTTTTCAAAGTTCGTATCAGTCTAACTTAATTCAAACAAGTGAACTTCTCTTTACCAGAAAACTCATAACTTTCTCAGTTGGCATGGAGAAACCTCCTGGAGCTGACAGTGGCATTACCTCCACCACAAAAGGAGGGAGGAGAGGGTTCCCCCACTTTTGCCACCCTGAAGTGGGTCAGTCCACTTCATGATTTCAGAGGCTGAGATTCAGCACACAGAGGTTACCTACTTTATTTACTGAATGACTCATCAGGATAAAACTGTGGGTAAAGGGCCTCTGGTGACACTCCACAGCTGTGCTGTTGTCTCTACAGCTGTGGTCTGAAATGGGGGATGCACATCATCCATGTTCTCTGCTCACCCGAGCAGAGGCATGTGTCTTTATGACTGAAGTGCTCTGTGCTCTGGTCTATTTGTTTTCTAGGCTATCTTGCTCTGTGGGAAATAAAACTGACCTTTGAATTCTTAATCTAATATTTTGCTTTTCCAAAAGTCACTCTTGGTCATTCCTAAATCAAATTGCTCATCAGGATAACTGGGAACATTTTAATAATAAAATTCCCCAGGCTGTAATCCAGGAGTTTCTAATTCATGCGGCTTGAAGAAAAGCCTCAGGAACATGTACTTTTTGAGGTAAACTTTTTGTTGAAGTATAACACACAAAGAAGTTTACAAAATGAACTTTGCAATATAGTTTAAATAATTGTCACAGAGTGTGTGTATTTATATAACCAGTATCTTCTAGAACAAGAGATGGAACATGACTAATTCTCCCTCAACATTATCCCAGGCATTATCCTCTCCAGAATAATCACATTCCTGACTTCTAACCCCATAGATTAACTTTATCTCATCGTGAACTTTATATAAATAGGTCTGTACAGTATATATCGCCTCTGGCTTTTTTTGCTCAACATTGTTTGTGAGATTCACAAGTCTTGTTTTATGTGGCAAGTTTGTTTATTCTCATTTTTTATAGTATTCTGTTGTATGAGTGTACCATAATGTATTAATCCACTTTGCTATTGTTAAAAAATTTTTTTTTCACTTTTTGTCTATTAGGAATAGTACTGCTATGAGCATTCTTGAGCATGTCTTTAGGTGAAAATATGTGTGCATTTCTGTTGGGCCTATATTTAAGAATGGAATTGTTGGTTCAGAGGGCATGCATGTGTTCAATTTTAGCTGTTTTCGAGCAGTTCTACCAATTTATACTCCCAGCAGTAAATAAGAGTTCAGTTGCTCTACATCCTTGCTAATACTTGGTAATATGAGTCTTTTTAATTTTTGCTATCCTGGTAGGTGTTAGTGGTATCTCATTATGGTTTTCATTTTAATTTTCCTCATGAATGTTGAGAACCTTTTTGTAGTTTTGATCATTTGAGAATACTTTCTTTGTAGAGACCCTCATCAAATCTTTTGCCTATTTTTCTGTGTCTCTCTTCTTAGAGATTTACATATATCCTTTGATTATATATGCATTGAAAATATTTTCTTCCATTCTTTGACTTATCTTTTTACTCCTTAATGGTAACTTTTGACTAACAGAAGTCATTAATTTTTATGATGTGCAACTTACCTATTTTATCTTCATATTATTGCTTTTTATTTCCTACTTGGAAATTTGCCTACTCTAAGGTTATGTTTTCTTCAGAATTCATAATTTTTAAAAGCTCTATGATTCTGATGCATTATCAGGTTTAAGAAATTATCATTTTGAGTATTTTAAATTTGTTAAATAATGTTACATACTATAGAAATTGTCTCAGATATGAATTAATGATAATGAGGTTTGGTTTAGCATCAAGAATATCCTCCCTAAAGCACTAAATAAAGGGAGGGGATTTTAAAGTGGAGATTCAATGTCAATGTCTGTTAAGGATGGATCAGGGTAGACACAGTCAGTGAAAAGGAATCAAGTTCATATTGCTGTGCCAATATCGCATCTTGGGGAACAGAACTGAGAAACTTTCCATTTCAGGGTCACAGGCTTAAAAGGGACCGGAGTAGTGGAGCAGAGCCCAGTAAGAAAATACTTGAAAATGAAAGCCTAGGCTATATCTAGACATGTCCTCCATGTCCTCGACAGTACCATGTTCTTCACAGCCAGCTACTCAGTGTCCTTCCCACCTATTTGAACTGATTTAGATTCACTGTTGATCTGCATTATCACATTTAGAAAGTGATATTATTGTTCTATTAAGAAGAGATTCTTGCCTAGATGTCAGTGGACTAGGCTAGTGTAATATTTTATATAACTTGGTAATTAAAAGACTAGCTTTCCACCCAGCTTGACCATTTATACTTTTTCAATAAATTTCTAATTTGATCCTTTATAAAACAAGTAATAGGATCTTTAGAGTTACTAAAACTTCAGGCTCTGGAGTCCGACTCGTGATCCTAGGCAAATGACTTTATTTCTCGGTGTCTGTTTTCTCATTTATTAATTAGAGGTAATAACATCTATTTCTTAGGATTTCTATGAGGAATGAATGAGTTAACATATTTAAAGTGCTTATAGTTTCTGGCACATAGAAAGTAATAAATCTTAGATGCTATGATTCAATGCTACCTGATTTAATAATATCTGCAACATATTCTGAGTTCCTTAGAACTAAAAATTATATTGGTATGCAAGTAAATAATTACATTTCAAGACAATATAAGCCATAAAATTTAGAATTTCTCAATTACTCAGATATTTTGGAACAATTTATTACCCACCCTTACTCACTATTTTACCCCAGAGATCTGTAAATGCTACCCAGCGAGTTTTACATAAATCTCAGGACTTAAAGGCCTAAAAATTGCCAGAACCATAGAGAAAAATCATTGTCAAAGAAAATCATGCTTAACTACAAATGACAATGAGAGCTTCATATTAGCATTAAAGAGCAGCAGTGGCATTCTTGTTCTTCTTCAGGTCACCAGTGAGCCAGTTCTACATTAAGGCAAAATAAAATTCAGAAAACTCTCTTCTGATTGCAAAGATACCAGGAAGGCCCACTACACAAAACCACAACTACTCCCCCTGATGGCTGTTGCCTATAATTCCATCAACAGATCTTTGAAAATCCCATTAGGTTAAATCTACTTTTCTAAGAACATGAATAGAGTATTAGTCCTTAACATTCTCCAGTATTTTCTGAAAGCAATTTTCCTATGAGGTAGAGAAAAAAGCCTTAGGATATAATCTCGAAATAAAAGTCAAAGGATATCAAAAAGTAGGGGTTGGAGAGCTGGGGTGGGGAGGCGATGGGGATATAGAATGGGAGATAAACTGAGGGCCATTTTGCTTGATTCCATAATTCTATGTGAATTCAATGTTACTATATACACTGACAGTAATTATATGCTCACCCTAATGTAATATTTGGAATTGACAAATGATCATTATCTGGAATGGAAAAGCTATTATTTGTCACACTAAAGAATTGTTTGATCCTTTTTCATGAGCTGTCATACCATCTGGTGAGCAATCATGAACTTACTCTACTTCACTGATTCCAACATTTGAAATTTAGAAAATGGCCAAAAAAGACTTAGTTATCTCTACCTAATTTGGATCGGACTATAAGCAATATGGAAAATTTTCAGTTTTTAAAAGGAAATTCTTTTAGGAGAATGCCAAGTTGAAAGAATGGCCTGATTCTTTTGTCAGTGAAGTGATCTTTTTGTTATGGTGGTCACAGCAAAATCATTCACAGCATTCAGAAGTTCTCAACAGAGCTCACTCTTGGCAAGCTTGAAGTATTCTTTGCCTCAGAGGATTACTCCCTAATTACTAAAAACATGATATGGTAGAAACAAATGTTGTTGGCTCCAACCAAGTGTATAATTGATTGAAAAGTTCAGTCCCAGTGTAATTGTAAAGAAGTAGAATTTCTGGGACTGTAGCTGGGAATATGTGAGTGGGTGGGGGCCAGATTTTCTCCTCATTGTGGGATTTGGGAGTTTGATTACATTCCATGTCTTTGGAAATTAAGAACTGTTGATATGCAAGAATAATAAAGGAATGCCACTTCCAGGAATGGAAGAATATGTAGGTTAATTGTATCAATATGTCTTATTGCCCCATGGGCATTGGCTGCTGCAGCCATTTGATATGACTAAGATATTAAAATAGCAGATGAACATTTACTAGATGTAAAATGTTTATCCTGATGGCCAGTTCTAGTCTCCTGGTGAAGAAAAAAAAAGTGTTAGTCTCTTTCACTGGGGTGTTCACAAGATGGAAAGCAAAATGAGTTCTGTGAAATAGGTGGGAGTGTGAGGAGGAAAAAAGGTCAAATCATAGCAGCCAAAGTCATAAAGATCACGTGAGGAAGTGGTAAAGTTGAATGCCTTAGAAAAGATGGAAGAATTTTTCTCAGCCATTTCATGGTGTGGCGTGCTGATACTGAAGTATGAGAAACAAGTCAGACAAGTGCTCAGGATTGCTGGCTATTAGTTATTCTCTTGGTTTGTCTAAACATGGCAAGAGTTCCTGGGAAACATTGCAGGCCACATTACTTAGCCATTTGAACTGCAAGTCCAAACTACATTTTTAGTCATTACAGTAGCATATTATATTTGCAGAGCAAGGACGAGTCACCAAATCAGAGGATGGCTGTTGCTTGTGGTGTCATTATGACACATGAATGCACTCTTCCTTGGTTGTGAGAATTGTGGAATTCTGGTCTATGCTCCAACTTCCTGATTCTCTGTCACCCTCTCTGCAGCATCACAAAGCTGTATCATGCCCCTGGACTTTATCCCTGCATGTAATCTGTGGTCTGCCCTGGGGAGAAAGGCAGATTCATGCTCATTTCTGCTTCTACTGCTCCACTGAGTATGGTGATTGCTGTTTCTTTTCTTATCTCCAGATCATTTAGTTCAACTCATTTTATTCCAACAACTAACCATAACTCACTAACAGATACCTGACCCTGGGAACACAAGGATGACCTGTAGTAACTAATAGTCTAATAAATCTCAAGATTCTTGTCTATTCACCACATGTCTCTTCTTCAGACTTCTAGGATTTGGTTCCTGTCTTTGCTACTCAATAGTTGTGTGATTCTGGACAAGTTACTTAACCTTTCTGTGCCTCATTTTCTTCATTTTACTATTATTCTAAGGATTAATGAACTGATATATTTAAGGGTTTAGAATAGATCCTATTATATATTAAGTGCTCCATAAATATTTCCTATCATTCTCATTATCCTTAGTTTTATTGCTAAGAAAGCCCTGCTTTATATTGGATATCTCTTATAGCCAATTTTTACTTTATTTGCCACATGCATTTTATTGTCTTGCTTTTCTCTTTTATTGTTCCAGGCATATTTTAAAACAGCAACTGGATTTCATGGACTTTGAGAAAAAGAATTGCATCTTTTACTCTCTATATGTTCTATATACTACTTAGCAGTGCTAGATATACAAAGGGTACTCCAAAAAAACACTGGTTAATTAAATGAGTATTATAAATAAATACATACATACATACATACATACATACATACATACATACATAAAAGACTTCTTAATTACAACTTACATTTTATACCTTATAACTGCCTCCACATCTTTGATAATCTCAGTCCTTCTTCTCTTAAATATTCCTTCCTCTAATCTCCAAATATCTTTTCCCATTAGATGAAACCAGGACCAAAGAACGTGTTGTAAATATTTGATACCATTTGATGTCTTCCTGAGCAATGGCCTCTTTAAACCCATCAACCTGCCTTTCCAAACTTGCAGAGCTTTTTTTTTTCTTTCATGGCCAGTTCAATCAGGCTGTCCGGGTACTGTCATTTATCTTTCCAAGAATATGTTCCACATACTACCGTCCCAGCTCTCACACTTTGGCAGACCCTGTAATAATGCACATGTAAATTTTATGCAGCAGCTACTTGGAGTTATAAAAGTGTTAGAAGCAGATGGAAAAGTGGCCTGAGAGTTTTAAGAAATTTGATCACAATCTCTACTGAGTAAGAGGTAGGCTTAGGACTCACCCAGGTCCTCAAACATCAAGTCGAGTTTTCTTCTACTCTAGGTTGTTTCTTATGCAGTTGAAAACCAAGATTGTAACAAGTAAGAAGAGGGCAGGATCATATGTCTGCAAAGTGAAATTAAGCTCCAGATGCTCATCTCTTAAAAAGAGCCCTGCTCAGAATACAATTTCTCTGCAAACTTGACCAGCTCCTGGAAAGGTTGGTTAGGAGTCTTATGAAGTGCCTTCCCCAACAGTTTGTCAGAAAGTATAATATCTGAATTGAGAGTGAGAGAAAGAAGTCTTCACCTTCTCTCGAGTCTGGTGGCAGGAGGATTATTCCTGAGAAGGGATTTCTTCCTTCATCAGTAGAGGTATGATTGGGATGAATGACCCGTTGTCCACTCTTGTCTGATGTATCTGGGCATCTCTATTTTAGAAAAAAGAGCCATTCCTCTGGTATAAATATTTCTAAATGCAGCATACAGAGGCCAGATTAGACCTGGCCAATGATCATATCAATGCTCACAGATAGCACCATGAATCCAGAGTGGCGAGCTCTGCTAGACACAGTTTATGTACTTTTTGTCTTCCTATACCCTACCTGCCTGGCTCTGGCCAGAGTGGACCTTATGCTATTTCTATAGCTGTGGAGCCGGCTATCAATGCCAACCCAGACCACTAAGGCAAAGAGAAAAACTTCTCCTGAACAATCAGTAAACTGTCCTTGTGGGCTTTGGCTCTCTTGGGAGCTTCCCTGAGAGCCCAGAGATGCTGCATGAAAGTGCTGGGGTTCAATGAAGCTAACTTTGACAGATGGATGACAAGGAATAGAATAGATTCTTCTCGCTTCTGCCTCCTAGGTAGTCTGTTCTTAGATGATCTCTCTGATGGCAATCAAGCAATCAACTATGCTTGGTACCAAGCAGTGGCCAGATTGCTTATGCATCTCCCCACCTTTCCTCTTCTTTTTTCTCTGCCACACCCCTCATTTTCCTCACAGTTCCTGATAAAAGGGCAGCATGTGAGTTTTTGCTTTTAGGCTCTGCTTCTAGGAATCTGAGCTAATGTAAATACCCAGAGGCATGTGACAAAACCAGATTTGGAAGAAAATTGTTCAACCCCATTCACTCCAACACAGTCTGGCTTCCACCTTTATCATATCACACATGGTCTACATGTCACAAAATCGTCTTCATCTTATTTATTGATTAAGCAAACCACATGAACTATCTAAACATAAACACTTGGCCTCTTGTTCCTTTTTAAGCCAACTATATCTGCATGGCCATGAAATGCTCTTTCTTCTGAGGCAGCTTATTATACCCTTGAACATCTCTAATTGTTATTATATTGTTTTTAAATGTTCGTATCAAGCCAAAGTTCATACTTGACCCACTGGGAACTTCTGTCCATTGGTTTAATCCAATGTCACAGCAAATAATTCTTTACCTTTATGAAATTAGTTAGTTATCCTGAGCTCAACTTTTGGTCTTCAATAAAAATTATTCCCAATTCCTTCAACTCTTCTTTATATATTATTTTTTGAAGCACTCTCAGTATTCTATTCTTAGTTTTCTTCTCACAAAACAGTTTCCCAAAGCATCAAAACTCGTGTGACCGAAAGCTGAAGAAAATAATGAGGATTCATTGAGGACAAGAAGGACAATGACATCAAGATACTTCAGTTTTTTTTTTTTTCTAGAAGGTTAAACTTACTTTAATGGGTAGCACATGTGAGCTTATATGTGAGTGGCAAGATAGAGGCAGGGAGTCCAGTGAACAATAACCTGTTCTGGACCTTTGGTCTGAATTTAGGAGGGTAGACTGAGTGTTCATAGAGTGTAAGTTCTTTTCACAAGGAAAGTTTTTGTGAATCAGGCCCTTAAAAAATAGTAAGTTCAATCTCAAGAATTCATGGTCTTGGAAATCAGAACTGGAAGATGAAATGAACTGAGAAGATATTAGTATGTGCTAGTTAAATAATCCACTGTGAATTAATCCTGATGGTGGAGAAAGCACCCTTTCTTCTCTGATAAGAAGATAAGAAATAATGTGCTTTTTGTACTGAAGGAAAGCTGTTGAGCAATTCTTCCCTATTCTTGGGGATGGTGATGGGGGCAGTGCATGAGGTAAAGCAGACATACAATGTCATAAGCTTGAAATCACTCTTGACACTTAATGTGTAGGTATCAGCCAGTCAGGAAAATTCTGCTCCATTTCAGCACATTTAAAGACAGGTCTCTGAACCCCATGCCCAGGAGGAGATGTGTGTAAACATAGCAGAGGTAAAGGAACCTTCACTCTCAGCATGAAATGTTTCCTTGATGAGTAGTCAGCAGGTCTGGTTTTTATTAAACTGCCTCCTGCCATCAACGCATATTAGAAATAAAATTTCACCGACAACCAATGTAGGGGCAACATATCTCCCAATCAATGAGACTTGTCAGCCTGGTGTTTTGCATTTTGAATAAAGATCTTCATAGTTACAACATAGTTTGCAACTGATAAAAAAAATAAAGGCCTGCTGACTAAATTTGATGGTGGAAAAGTTATTATGTAACCACAAATATGGGGGAGAAGAGGTATATTAAAAAGTCTCCATAGTTTATTTTCTGAGAGTCTTATAAGAAATGTCTCCTAAATTTCCTGGAATTAGTATAAGATCCTTCTCCATGATTCCTACATGATTCTTAGGACCATTGCCAATGGTTTAGAGGTGTGGCCTAGTTTGACAAAGTAATTGTATATCTTCCCTCAGCATTCTCAGCACTAAGATGGAAATCTTACTCTGGCTATCAGTCATCTATTCTATTTTAATACTACTCAGTTAGGAAAATCTTCACATGGAGACAAAGTTGTTTACCTGGAGTTCCAGAAAAGGTCACCAGAGATCAGAACAAGTCTGACCCTTTTTTCTGAGTCAACATAGGAATATATAGAAATCAAGGGAAGATCTGTGGCCAATTGAAATTTGGTTCAAGTTTCACAAAATCTCCAATGCTCAAGGATGCTCCAGCTAACACTTCAGTTATACAGAGCTCTACACTCATACCTCTGATTTGTCCTAATCCAACACACTTTGTCCTAGCTTTTCTATGTTCTCTCATATCAATACAGAAACTGACAAGTTTATCATTATGATAACTGAGAAGGCCTTTTCTTCATTCTGTTGCCCTAGGTCAATCCCTCCTTCTCAGGCTCTCTTTCTCTTTCTTCTCTTTATATCCCTGTGTACCTTTCGGTTTTTCCACTCTTTCCTAAAGAAAATCATACTTGCAATCACTCTTGGAGGGCTCTGAATTAAAGAGTTAATCATGAAAAATAAATCCAAGTCTTATAATATAGCAATTTTACAGAATCTTGAGTTGAACAAGAAAAGACATGAGTACTCACTTCACTGAAGGGTTGTCCTGGGCAGTTCAGTCTCTCCTTGTTAAAAAATTTTTAATAACTAGGAAATCAAAATTTTGGCTGGCTCTACCATTCTATTACTGGGAAACTCTAATGGTTAAGAAAATATTTTTTGTTATAGAAGAAATCAGCTTCTCTGTATTCCTGACTGTTGGGACTAATACTTCTGCTTGGAGCTACATGGAAATACTCTGTTTCTAGTTCTACAGAGCAGAGCAAATGTGTAAAAATAGTCCTAAAGTAGCAACTCATGTCATCTCTTCCACTTCCTTCCTACCTTTTCCTCATGCGTGCGTGCGCGTGCGCACATACACATACACGCACACACACATATCACACACTCACAAAATTATTTATTCTTTTCTCTAAGTAAAATGAGCCCAATTATTAAATGTATTTTTCATATGACTTGATGTATTATACATAGCTCACCATTCTGGTTGTTCACTTTGAAAATACTTGAGTAAACTTTGTTCCTACAGCCAATTTAGCAAAGAGGATGAGGATGATAGAGAAGGGTCAGGGGACTCATATGTATAGAACACCATATTTTTCAAATATTCAGCTCAATTTAAGTTTCAGTGAGCCTTTCCACCCTTGGCCTAATCCACACACAGATCACAGTCACAGCTAGATACATACACATTTCCCTGCTTTATCTTGACCTGCTGTTATTTAGGAGGCTCACGGCTTCCCCTGCCATGACTGTGCTCTCCAAATTGAATTTTTAATGCTAGGTGATTGTTCTCCCTCTGTAAGATAGTTGGGTTCAGTTCCATTCTTCTTGCATATATCATAATGATATGGAGCAGGAAGTTGTTTTTTTCAGTGCCAGGATAGCAGAATGGAATTCATATCCTAGGCATGGAGCCGGCAAAGAGCTGTTCGTCTCACTATGAGAAGACATTGGTCTGGGCAGCGTGGTGGTGATAGGGAGGTAAAAAGAAGGGAAAGGGTGAAGAAGTAGTGGGAGGACATAGATAAGGAAGGAAAAATTGCTCCATAATGGCCACATACGACTTTTACAGATTTATTTCAGAAAATGTTTGGTCTCTGATTCTCCAATAACTAATTCTTCCATGAGAAAAGCAACATGGTGTCATAAAAAGTGCTAGATTGGAATGCGTTCATGAAACTTCCAATATGAGTTCATGAAACTTCTAATAAATTATCTTTTCTCTTTGAGCCTCTTTTTCTTTATGTATAGATAAGGACAAAGGCACATACTGAAAGCTCTCTAAGGCCATTGTGGTGTTAAGGCTGTGCAATTCTAAAGTTTTAACACACAGGGATTGTGGGATAAGGTAAATTGGAAGAAAATCTCCAGGACTGAAGCAGTTAAGTAGTAATTCCACATTAAAAAGCATTTGTTGAATATTTAAACTTAAGTAGGTATTAGCTGTTAATCTTTAGCCAGGCTGGTTTCAATATTTGACATTTAAATTAAATAATCATACCACATTTAATAATAAAGTCACTGTATGTTAAACAAATACTACTTGGTTATTGAAACCATATGTTACTCTAACTGCATTGTGAGGGATTCACATGTTTTCAATAACCATCTGATCTTTATTTCACACAGAGCACAATGCATGTGCTGTACCATGAAAAGTGGAGAGGCTATTTATGTCTGCCCCAAATGATTGTTTTAAAATAAATATATTGGGTTTGACTTTCCTACTGATCCATCTCTCTAAAGATCTCTTTACTCATTACGTAGATGCTGTCAGTGAAGGAGTTCTGCTTGTAACAGCCTGTCTTCCTGAGTTCTTATCACGTTGTAGCTGAATTGTCCAAGTTGAACAGTCACTCCTACAACTGTTTGTTCCTCCTACAAGTTTGCCCAGTGATGCCAAGAGATTTTATTCAATTGATCTGCAGGAATGCAAACATTTCTATTTTTAATGACTCTCTGGGATCATAAAAGACATTATCTTAAATGAAGTGTTCCCATTTCCATTCTTTCACTCTAACAAAGTTGGCAGTCACCAAACATGATAATGTAAATAAGTCTTTATTGCTTCATTGTACTCCATTTTTTTTTTAGTACCAGTAATTTCTGTTTTTAGTATGAACATATTAATAACCCTTATTTACACATTTGCAACCCTTATTTATACCAATAAGGTACCGGTTATGCCCACAGCCTCTGGGATAAAGGAAGAGAGAGAAGGAGGCAGGGGAGGAGTGACAAGAAAAACACATGTGTTGTTATATTTTAGTGTGTTTCCAACTTACTTTTGGGATGGAGCCTGTTGGGAAAGGCTGCATGTTTGCAGGAACCAGTCACTTTGTTTAAGTGCTATGCTAAGGCATATTTTAAAATCTGCTAATCATTAAAAGTCTATGGAATGCATAAGGTCAAAGGATGAATATACATTTTATGTTGTGTTTAACACTAGCAATGACATGAACTAGGGAAAATAATTTGTGGAAGGAGTTTTAGAGACTATCTAGTCTACAAATACATTTTAAAGATGATCAGTAATCCAGAACATTTAAAGGTTTGCCTCTAAAACACATTACTAGTTAATAGTAGAGTTCAATCTTCACATCACATTATAGGACTGTCAAATTCTGCTTGTCTTTTAAAATCAGATGCCTTTCCTTTATCGCCCCATTTTCTTTTAAATCAGCAAGAAAGTAATTATAAATGCTGTCTTCCCATTCTGCTCCCAGGTGAGCTGTGAGTACTATTTTCTATCTTATACTTGTCTCCTCTTTTATCTTATCCTTAAGATCAGCTATCTGATTATGAGAACTTGAGCAGAAACAGAGAGAGATCAACAGTGACCAAGGATTGGTGCTTCGTGGTATCTTAATTTCTGAATTTCCTTTTCTTTCAAGAGGTCACCTCCTCTGCTTTCTGGTATTCCTCTGTAGCCTGAATTTTTCATGAATGTGGTCTCATTCATTGATTCTCTGAAGATATAACACATGAGTTATCCTAAGACCTATGGTCATTCCTCATACTTAGGCTGAGTCTATACAGATTATAGGTGAATCTATACAGATTATAGGTGAATCCTTTTGGACTGTGATGGTTGTTAACTTGAAACTGACCAGTCAGTGACAGTGTCGACTGAAATAACTGACTTCTCTAGGATCTTATTTATGATGCAGCTGGGTAGAACAAAGCTGAAGTCAGAATCTGTACTGCAGTGCTGTACCAGACCCTTTAAACTAATTCATAATAAGACATAATGGCTTTGAGGACATAACAGAACTTTCTCAGAGAGAGGTTTTGATCAGAGAAAGGGGGTGTAAAGAATAATGATAAATAGAATGAAGGACATCATGACATTTTTTGCCAAGATTGCAGCCTGGATTTTACTAAGCTTCTTGATCTACTCTCAGTTTATAGGAAAAATGAGAGTAAAGGAATATGTTAACTCCATAGGCAAAATTTCAAATGTGGGATACTCAACCATTCAAACAATGCAATTTATTCACAAATAAATTGCAAGAAAAAAAATCTCTTTTGATTAAAATAGGCAATCAATTACAGTGTATAGACTTTGACTTTATTGACTTGATCAGACCATCTAAAAAGAAAACCCAAACAAAGAAACTATGGGATGAGGGGGATTTGAACTCTAACCAGATATTTGATGATATTAAGGAACTAATGTTAATTCTTATGTGTAGTAGACTGAATAATGACACCTTTTCACAAAGATGTCTATGTCCTAGTTTTTGGTAATGTGTTGGAGGTGTAATTAAGTTAAGTGTTAATCTGGATTATCTGGGTAAACCCTAAATGTAATCATAATGGTCCTTAGAAGAGGGAGGCAAGTAGATTAATGGAGAAAAGGTAATGTGACTGAAGAAGTTGGAGGAATATAGCCAGCAGCCAAGGAATGCCATTAACCTTTAGAAGTTGGAAAAGGCAAGGAATAGATTTTCCCATGGAGCCTCAAAAAGGAACCAGCCCTGATGAAACCTTAATTGTAAACCCCTTAAGACTCATTTTTAACTTCTGACCTTTTGAATTGTAAGAGAATACATTTATGTTGTTTTAAACCATTAAGTTTGTGGTAATTTTAAAAGTAATAATAATAATAGTGTAGTAAGTGTATTATAGTTATTTTAAATTTTTTTTATTTTTGACAAGTTTATAGTACAACATTTACAGAAGAATAAAACAATGTCTAAGATCTACAAAATAATGCAGTATGTATGGTGAAAAAAATGTGTGTGGGAAGTATTGATAAAGCAAGATTGAAGATGAACTGATAACTTTGAAGCTGGATAATGGGAACATGAGCATTTATTATCTCTTTTCTTTACACTTTTATGTTTCTATATTTCTAAAATTAAAAATAAAAAATTAGAGGCATGAAGATAAGTTTTTCTTACTGGACAGTTCTTCCCTATGTCAAATGGCCTGGAATGGTTGTTTCATCTTCCCTCATTCTATCTCTTATCCCCATCCTTAATGTTCTTAGCAAATAATGAAGGAGGAATTCTGGTAGAATTTCTAATGACATGGAAAAGCTAATAGAGGAGCAGAGTATGTAATTGCTATAAGAAAGTCAATTCTTATTTGGGTAAATGTCAGCCTAGAGTTTGACGGGCTAATGGATCTTTCATGTCAATGGTTCCTCTTTGTAGATAAAATTATACTGAAGACAAAAGACAGAAAAAGCTACTATATCTGTTTTCCACAGTGGATTTGCTTAATTTTGTATTTTTCTAATTATATGACATTACAGGGGAAAAACTGTCTCATTTTCTTTGTTTCTCTTAGATAAGAATCTTGAGGCATAGATTCAGAGCAATGTCACACCTATGCTGTTTCCTTTTACATAGATATATAATATATAGGTCCTCAGTGCTAGCTATGCATCAGAATTAACTGTAGATTACTGTTTTATACTGAAATTTCCAAGTTACATCCT
This sequence comes from Cynopterus sphinx, assembly GCA_030015415.1. NCBI lineage: Eukaryota > Metazoa > Chordata > Mammalia > Chiroptera > Pteropodidae > Cynopterus > Cynopterus sphinx. The sequence goes on along the minus strand of CM057384.1, from coordinate 85,542,105 downwards.
GTGCTGAAACCAGAAGCTCTGAAACAATAGGGAATGCCTTTTTTTTTTTTTTTAAATAGGTGGCATGATCAGGTTTTGTTTTAGAAGGAGAATATTGATAACAGTGTGAAAGATGAGGTATAATGGAGAGAAACAATAGAATATCCAAATAAGTGAGTTTTATAGTAAACAGGAGTAAGAAATGGCATGCAATGGAAATAAGGAAATGTGATTAGAGGTGAAAAAGAAAAGATTGATTTGAAAGATTTCTGAGGTAGAAATAATCAATTAGGGTAATTTAAATGAGGTGAGAAAATGAGTAGTGAAAGATATATAAGCCAAGATAATTTCCTGGTTCTACTGTGATAGCAAATATAAATAGAGATGGCTTTTCTCCATGTTTCCATCATCATCACCCTTCCACCTGTAACGAAGACTATTCCTTCTGAAAGTTGCGCATTCTCCTTTTTCCAGTAAGATGGGGAGTGAGACAGATTTTCATGGTCACATATAATGAAGGACAAACACAATTAGAGAAGTTCCTAGGAAGAAAGAAAAGTTGTGGAGATGCGCTTCCACTAGGTGGCTGGATCCTTTATTCCTCTTAATTCTCTCACAGTTGTCACTTCATTTTCATTCCTAGCAGCTCACTATCAATGGCACCTTCCTAGTCACTGTGTCTCTGGCGGACCTGGCAGATTGCTGCAGCTGTGCACTTTTGGGATGTGGGCATGGCTCTGGACATAGTTCCTGCCATTGGGAACCATACTCTTCCCCAAGAGGGAAACCAAATGTCTGGGTCTTTTCTATTTCCTAAATAAATCACTATTCTGGAGAAATGTAGAATGAAAACACGTGTATTTTATTCCTATATAGGTCATAGCTAAAGAATGTCTATAAACAGGGAATAACTATTCACAATCTAATTAACTAGAGCTCTAGATATTTTTTTTACTGTCAAATATCATACCTGAGTTTGCCTTAGTTTATTCCAGCCAGAATATTCTGTCATGACATGATGTTAAACTTTAAATTCATAAGTACGTGTGTACTGGATGAGTATTGCAGCAGAAGTCTATGTTTTGTCAGCATTTTCATAAAAATGAAAGTGTATGATGGTGTTTAAGTTAATATTGCCTATCCTTCCCAATGATGACAGAACTCTAACAAATGATTTTGGTAAAACTAAATCTTAATATAGTTTTCTTCATTTGGAGGAAAACATATTAACGCTGTCACTCTCCATGCCAAACACTGATGGAATGCCTCCGATGTCGTGATGACTCACTATAGCTGGATAGATACCTTGGGAGTGAATGGAAGACAGGAAAAGACTGTATGGTCATATTTCGAACTATTCCTTTTGATACTGGAAAATAACACAGTGTAATATTTTGTTATCATTAGCTGTCAGGCTATTCCATCGTTACTATTCAGAACGTGTGTTGACCAGCTTTGCTAAATATAGCATTATGTTCTTTCCACATGTTAGGAGAGGAAAAGTAGAGTAGGTAACAGTATTTGTCAGACTGCTTAGTTACCAGCTTCTCTGCTGTGAGTGAAAATTGTCTAAAACCTTTCTGGAATGCCCTTTCCTCACTTTGGAGGGCAAATGGTAACACAAAAGCATTTTTTTGGGATGCTTTTAACAACAGGAGAGTCTTTAGTAAATACCATGATACCATTTTGTGTTTAAATTTCTAGCAGCTTATTCAACAATGCCCCTAAGTGTCTTTACAAAGAGTCTCAGAAACCTCTTCATGAGAATGGCTTTTGCTGTGAAGGCAGGCCTGACTCAGTGTATTTGTTACTCAAGGCTTCATGCACTGGAGCTTCTGGGGAGCCACACAGGAAATTACACTGGGACCACCCCTTCAGCATTTTAGGTTGGTAACCCTAAAAGCTAACCATTCTTTGCCTTTGCCCTCCTGACCCATCACTAGACAATTTCTTCTAATATCAATGATGGGTTTACCACTTTTGAAAAATGAACCATTTTTCCCATTCTAGTCCTCAAAATACTATGAGTATAGTATAGGTTAGTGTTCCCAAACATTTGGCTCTAGAGACTGGTGCTCCATGAGAATCTAATGCCTGATGATCTGAGGTGGAGCTGAGGCAGTGATGCTAGTGTTGGAGAGCAGCTTCTAATACAGATGAGCTTTGCTCACTTGCCAGACGCTCACTTCCTGCCATGCCACTCGGTTCCTAACAGGCCATGAACCTGGACCAATACCAGTCTGCATTCTGGGGGTTGAGGATTCCTGATATAGGTAATTAGTATAGTCATAGGTGTTTGCTGTTGTCTATTCCTGCACTCAACAGTTAATCCTGCTGTGACTTCTACTGATTTTGTTAAATAATAGAATTCATCAGGTACCCAAATATAAAAACTATACAGCCTTTCCAGTTATGTTATTTTGTGCTCTTTACTTCTTTCCTATCACTAAATCTTTGGTTCTTTCATTGGGAGGAGATTTAATCCATTATCTTACATCAAAATATAGATGAATTCTCCATTGAATAAAAGCAAAATTCAGGAATACAGAAATATTGGGAATTTTATCTCTTATTTTGGACTTACTTTGAAAAATTGATGATTAAAGAAAATCACAGCTCTTATTATATAATAATCAATACTGAATTTTAGATAATATGTAACCAGCTTTTGTTAGTCTATGACAAGCATCATTCAGTCAATTTTAGAAAAAAAATATAGGTTATCACATTTTGCTATATGTGCTCATACCTAATAGTAATTCCAACCACACAACCCTTGATCTCTATAATGTTAATAGTAGTCATTTTTTTTGACTTACCACTATGTCCCAGGCACAGTGCCAAGCAACTAAAATTCATTAACATAATCCTCATCATAACACTATCAGGTAGGTTCTATTATTATTTTTATTTTACAGATGAAAAAAAAATCTTAGAAAAATTAAGAACTTAATTTATTTACATCACTAGATGCAAGTGTGTTTGGCACTAAAACCTAAGATTGTCACCACCATGTTTTATTGCCTAATCATGTAACTAGAAAGTCATTGTTACTCTAGGATAAACCATATGAGCCCTGCCTGCTTGGGTGCTAAAGAAGCTCACCGCTAACAATTCTTCAGAAGGATTCAGTGAGTATAGTGTGATAATTTTGGCACAGGTGATAGAAAGCATGTTGCAGTAAAGGGCCCTGGGTTTCATAATCAACCTAGCAACACCCTATTCGTTCTATTGTTAAGCATGAGTTTACTATCAAAAACTCAACCCCTCCCTTGTCCTAAAGTAGTTGAGGTTGGAGAAAGCATTATATAGATTTTGAAGGATAGGCCAGGTTTATGCCATGGCCTCATGACATTATTTGAAGTGAGCACCTAGTGGCCTGCTAGGTTACCTCTAACCTAATATCATCTATTTCAGACTTATCTGAGCAACTGGAATCCAAAAAATTTGCTAGACATCATAACCTACATTTTCACATTTAACACTCTCAACAACTCTATTCTTGCTTTAAAGAAGAGGGAATTGAGACTCTGAGTGGTAAAGTGACTTGCTGAGGACCAGAGCTAGGCAGAGGTATTAACTCAAAGTATAGTACTCTTCTCAGTTCCCAGGACACAAATTCACATTTACACATCCCTCTGAAATCAAATTTGAGCACTGCACATACATAGCTATGAAATTTATTAACCTCTCTGAATATTCAACATTTTACTAGCTTTCTTGATTATGTGTTAACAGAAGTCAATGTTCTTTTCCTTTGAGAGTATAATGCTTCCACAGAATAGGTTTCAGAATATGCAGTGTCCTGAGGCCTTAAAAGTTAAAGCAAGCCTTACAGTTTTATGGTGGTCAGAATGTTGAGAAAAGAAACCCCATCTACCATTTCCTCTCATGGTGCGTACTAGATCCTGTATCCCACGCTCAGGGAATAATGGTCTTTGTAACCGCTTTTGATGCAATGACCTGTAGGGTTAGATTGAGCTCTGGTCTGCCTCATGCCTTGGAGATTTGTGAGGCAAGATTTGTTTTCTGTTAAACTACTTAACCCCAGGAGAGGGGTGGGACAGAGAAAAAAAAAAAAAAAAAACCTTCACTTTCCCTTTACTGGTCTGACCAGTTTAAAGTGAATAGGAGCCCAGAGAGATTTCTCACTTTCCATTTCCCACTATCAAAGTAGGCAGTGGATCCAGGACCGTGTTTGGAAATGGCAGCTGCCTGGTGCCTCCAGGGCAGCTGAGTGAGAACAGTGAAAGGAAACCCAGCCTGGGGAGACCCACGAGTGTCCCATTTCATCCAGAATTTGGACTGGACTGTTCAAGGTCATACACAGAAGCTGAACCAGTGACCCACAATTTGATTCCCTCAGTTTGGAGATTCAGGCTTTGAAAGACTTTCCATTCTCTGTTCTCTGCTTTTGCCTAAGCTTCCCCACGCACTCCCGCTCTAATACCATATAACACCCAATCCTTTGAGCTGTAAGGCTGACTTCAGTTTCAGGAGCCTCTGGGTGCTAAGGTAAACACATCTTCCTTGGGGATTATTGTTTGCCTTTCTTATTAACATCTCCAGGCAGTTAAAAAGAATCTCCATTTTTTAAAAAATCACTAGAAATATCTTTAATCATTCCCAGCTTTATGCTTAAATGACAGCCGGAGAATATGCTCTTTTTTTAAGTGATAATATTCATAAGATGAATAAGCTAAAAAAGAGACAACTTTCTGGAAAGAATCACTAACAATAAAAACGTTTTCTCCTTTATTGAAGTGTTGCTGACTCAAAGAACGTAAGCAAGGGAAAAGAAAAGCAATAATAAACTGTAAGCAAGGGAAAATTGACTCTGAGTTCACCTTCCCCTGAATCACTGCAGAAGGCAATGCCTAACACTCTAAATAACCATGAACCCTAGCACTGATCAATGGTTTCTCTGCTGTATGTTATATCTCACTCCTCCAAGCCAGCAAAATGGTTTAAACTTAGTCCTGACTGATAATATTTTACCTGTGTGTTTCTTTTGCATTTTAAATCTTATTTACTTTCTTAACATGGTATTGTAGGTATCATTCTACTAACTGTTTTAAATTCTTTCGGAATAAGGTGGGAACATAAATGAAAACATGTACTATATATGTGTACATGCAAATTATAAATTATACATTTTTATAAATATAAAAAAATGAATACATTAATAATAATATTTTTTTACACTAGTAGTGGGCCTTTTCTATCTCTGAATTGTATTAATGCAATTGTTCTCTACCTATAATCGGAACACCTAGGAAGATTTCAAATATATAGTACAATAGCCCAGAACAACCAAATCAGAATACAAATGTATGTGGATTTAATGTCCTTAGGCATAGAGATGCCAGGTGGCTTCCTTTTAGCATTGGTTAGAGAAGAATCATTGCTGTTTGCTCATTTATTCACCCTTATCATTTATTAATTCATTAAGTCACATGTGAAGTCATGAATTTAAGGGATATAGAGTCAAAGTAAACACAGTACTTCTACTTAAAGAACTCATTACTTTATGACTTTGTCAAGTCTTCAGAAAACATCGCTGAATTAAAGCTGGCTGACCCTCTAAGAAAATTTCTAAGCACATATCTTTGAAGAAATTCCTCCACAGTTGATCATGGTGGAGAATACCTCCATGGTTAACCTGAACTCTAGATTTTTCATAGCTCAAGTTCTATGACTTCATGTGTAATGAGAACAACACCCTTGAATCAACTCCATATTTCTCATTAAATGAGGAAAAATCAATTCCCATTAAATGTACAAATAGTTGGTATAAAGAAATCCAGGCTATAATTTCTCTTCCTAAGTCTTCATCTCTATCTGGAAGAAGTCATTTTATTTAAAATTTGACCTATTAGTCCATATTATTTCATGAGAAAATCAAAGTTCTCCTGCTTTTAAAAGAAAAAAAAGTATAATACCATTGATCTCCACTGTTTGTAGCCTTGCATTTTGTATGAGAGCTGTAAGAGGGAATGGCAGATGACTCAGATGAGGATGCATTTAAATGTATGAACTAAATATAATCCCATTGTCAGAAGTGAAGGTAAATGATACATTACAGTGCATGGAATGAGGAAATCATGGAAACTTTTTAAAGCTACTTTACTAGTTCTTCCCCTGGAATAGTTCTTCAAAATTGTGCAAATACTTACACCCATCTATCTGGGAGAAGAAATTTATATAAAGGAAAAGAATTAACAAGAGTTCTTAAAATAGCCTGGTATATTCTATGCTTTTATGTGATATTTTTTATTTTCAAATTATTTTAAACACCTTGACAAACTGTTTGGTACATGCTATTATATAAATGCAGTAGAGTCTGATGGCTGATACAGTGTCCTTAGGAGTCCACCAGACTTGGGTTCAGCTGTAAGAGGGAATCCCTTTTTATTGGGCCACATTACTCAGTTCTCTCCAATGCCCCAATTTCCTGTCATGTAAAATTGGCATCATTATAATCATCATCATCATCATCATCATCATCATCATCATCATCTGCCTCTAAGTGTGTTATAAGGATTAAACAATAATGCATATAAGAGTGTTAGCATTCTGCCTGGCATATCATGCATGCTCAATGCATTTTATTTATAATAAATTTTTGTTGTTATTACTGTTTTTATTACTATTACATGTGGCTTGACCAAGATAACATGGTGGCAACCTGGTTGTTTGTATATTCTGGGATTTCTCAGGAAGTTTCTCTATATCCACCTTTTCTATACCTACTGTATATTATGAGAACAGTCATGATTCTGTATTATGCAAGTTATTTAACCTGTATAAAGAGGCTCTTCCTTGAGATCATTTAAAAGATATGTATAAAGCACCTAGCAGTGTACACACTACAAGAACTTCACTCAAAACATTTAAGACATGTCTACTCAGCTTTTGAAATGAGGAAAATAGCATTATGTTACCATCCCAAGAGATACTTGGGAAATGCCTTAAGGTGTAGGTATATTTTGTTTCTCTTCTATTCTTCGATGGTCTTAGTTTCCTGCCTTTGCAAGAAATCATGGAATCTACTTAAGCCAACTGGTGTTGCAAATGACAGCAGCTAATTTCTCTATTTCCTTCTTCATAGTCAGCATATGGTTTCTTCCTTTGCTGCCTACTTGAGACAGTTGGAAGAGTAATTAATGTGTTATTTTCTGCAATAGTATTCATATTTTACAGAAATACCTCACCTACCCCCTTAAAGATTTGCATGCCACTTCTCTATTGAAGCACTGTCTATCAACTCCTTGATTTGGTTGTATCATGGTGATTAGGGAAAACAGATTCATCAATAACCAAATTTCAAGGGCAAAAATAGGATGCATTGATTCAAGGCACTAAATAATCAAAAGATATTGCAAGCTATAACCAATCTGTACTGGCACTTATAGCAATCCCATCGAAATAACTGTCGTATTAGTTAAGAACAATAAATGTCCCCTTGTTTAAGTGTTACATTGTTTGAGAAGGAAGGAAGGAAGGAAGGAAGGAAGGAAGGAAGGAAGGAAGGAAGGAAGGAAGGATGAAGGAAGGAAGAAAGGAAGGAAGGAAGGAAGGAAGGAAAGAAGGAAGAGGGGAAGGAAAGAAAAAAAGTTGAGAAGATGAACACACAATTTTGAGAGGAGTGGTCAAATTTTAAATTATGGACTTAAATCCACAACAACTGAACTACTAACAGATAAATTCCCTAAAACTTCAACCTATTCAGGTGAGACATCACTATATAATTTGGGATCTGATCTCATCTATGAATTCTCATTTTAGACATATGGGAACATTTTAAATTAGGTGTGCAGTCAGTTTTAGGCCCCCTAACTACAAAAGTCTCTTTTGCATTAAATATTTATATATTCTGTACACAGACTTGCACCCTAATTTATAGAAGTAATAGCCATGATGTTATAATTTATCAGGGAGCTGTAGCTAAGAGACAGCTCTGGATTCTACTCATTCTCTCATAACTATAACTTGAGGGAATCTCTCTTCTTCATAGTAGCTCAACTAACATAACAACAAAATTTAGGTCTGTGGTACCTGAGGATTTCTCTATAATCAAAATTTTTAGAGCTGTTTCTAAATTTTTCTAAATTTTCAGCTGAAAAGGGAAATATTTAATTGTACATATGAGCTGTTGGGTTGTACATAAATGGAAGGAAACTAATGTCCTTGATGTTCTAAATTTATTTTGAAAATTATTTCAAAGCAGTATGTATATGTAGACACCAGTATTACTTCATTTCAAAGTATGTGTTCTGTATATGAACCTGAACATACACCTTGGGTGTTTATCTCTACTTACCCATGCAAAGAATTACTATGTTTCTCAATACGCTAGTGTTTGAATAATTCAGCACTTCTTTCCATTGGGTTTTGTCAACAATCAATAGGTCAGATTCTGTTTATCTCTCTAGTGATCTCATGAGAAAGCCCACGTGACATTTTCTCTTTTCTGATCCTCATCCTGGAAGTGTTCCACACTCATTAACTACTGGCATATCCTCCCACAGCATTCATATTACACTGGGCTCAGACATGGACAAGCATTTAATTATAGACAAACCATCTGTTTAATATAAACTACATCTGCCTTCAGCCTCTTGGCAGTCTGGGGGATGATATTTCTAAGGGAAAATGAGGATTGATCATCAGATGGCAATGAATCTTGAATCTTTCCCACTTTGACACCCTCAGGTCTTCAAAGGCCAAGTCTATTCTTGAAAAATAGCATGTTACTTGACTTCACAATTTTGAGAATTCAGTGTTCCTGGGAAATTTAAATCAATCTGGTATAGATTATTCAGACTTTTTTTTTTTTCATTCTAGCTTAGGCTTCAAAGACAATAAGCTAAAAAAATGACCTAAGGGACAAGGACTGACTAAATGTGGGCATAATTTCCCACATAGTAATCTGGCTATAATTGTATAGTCTGAAATAAGCATCATATTGATAAGGTAGAAAAAACATTTAAGAACATGGCAATAGTGGTTGACTATTCTTTTTTCTTAATGACACTGGCAAGTTTATTCCTACCTACTCCCAGGATCTTTTAGGAGTGCCACCACATCACACTTTCCTGCAGACGGCAGTCCAGGCCACTGTGTTTAGTGCCATTCAACCTCAGGATATAGCCAAAACTGATTCTGGACCAGGGGTGAGCACCAAAGCTAGCAACCCCAGCCTGGCCATTACTTTATAATCTGGTTGGTGTAGAAGATGAGAAACCCTAATCAACTGCATCCCAAATTACAAATCACTCTACTTCTTTTATTCTATGGTGCATATTTTCATCCATGGTCTTTTATATACCTGAAATCAAGGAGTCAGACTATGTATATATTTAGTATGATTGTATTTTCTTCTACTGGGTTTTATTGAAATGATGGTACATTATGGAATAAATGACATCTTTGAACCACAATGATACAGTAACTGTGTGTGGAAACTAAAGCTTAAAGAACATGAGGAATTTTGGGGGGATAGTCAGGACCACAGTGGAGAATAAGCCAAAGAGATCAGCCAGCAGAAGGTATGACTAAAAAGAGAAAGTGGCCAGTATAGAAAAAGAATTAAATAAATAGGCAGAGGGACACTGGCCACATGAGCCTTTGAGAGAATAGAGGGAATAATATCAGGTCTCTAAGTCCTCATAAACAGTTCCTGGTCTTCAGGTTCCTCCAGTGGATTTCTGACTCAAATAAACTTATAAGAACAAGGGAGAAGGTAAACCTAAGTAAATCTCTTGCTTCTTTGCAAGATTCCATAACTCATATTCTCAAAAGGCTTTTGGAATCTTTAAGAATGAAAGATTCCTATGTCTATCCTAGATTCTTATTGCAAAAATTAATTGAAACCTTGTGGTTCTTAGTATTTTGATTGATAAAAAGAGTGTAAGTTTGAAGTTCACATCTAGATTCAGTCTCAGTGAAAAAACAAAAACTAAACATTAAAGAGCTGTGATTGGCCAATGTGAGATTGGAAGATGGACTTTTGGGTATGTTAACGCATATGATGACAGAATTTCTTTGCCCAAATGAGCTCTGTGATTGATAGTTCCCTTCCTATGATAGAACTCTGTGGCTTAATCAATAAGGTAATTCAAGTTATATCACACATTGCTATTCACAAGTTTCTTTAGATCATGGCCTGACTTGACTTTCTTTAATTATCTGTTGCACACCATGTTAATTGCCTTATAACACTTACCACAATTTGTTCTTATTTGTCTACTTGGATATTGTTTCTCTCATTAAAATATTTGTCTTGTTCACCACTATATTTTCAGCATTAAGTGCCATATTACAGGCACTGTGTGTGTGTGTGTGTGTGTGTGTGTGTGTGTGGTGTGTGTGTTAGATGTGGAAAAGTTAGGAAAGGCAAATATAACTGGTTTATTGAACACTGGTAGAGAGCAAATAGAAAGCAATTTTATTGATTAATATATTTAAAGCTATTAAAACATATTAACCATTGTGATGTTATAATAATGATGACTATTATTATTTCTCATTATTGTCTTTTCCAGCTGCTCTCTCAACTTGTTCCCAACCCCAGATGAAACTTTAGACAGGTTCCTTAACTCTTTTGGTAACTCTTGTTTTGGCAGATGCTTGGTTTATTTGTAGATTTTATGAGGACCTTATTTCATCACTGATACAGTTTCCTTGATTCAAGCAATGCCTCCTGCAGTGGTTTTTTATAAGTTGCTCTGCCTTCCTGGTTCCAGACTGTTCCCCATTCTGTCGGGGTCACTTCACCATCCAGGCAAACTTTTTGGTCTGTCTCTCAATGTGATCCAGTTTTGCTCTCCTTCTCAGAGTTCACATCTGGCAGATGTTGTGTAACATACTAGAAGAGCAGACTATTTCCATGGCAGGTACTTCTCTTACCTCCACACAAGGATAGACACAGCCATGGCCTCTCATTTTTAGAGGTTCTCAAGTTAGACTTGGATGCAGTTCTTATGTTCTCAAACTCCAAGGGATACATGTCAAACTCTACATGCATCTATGCTCTTCTAGCTTTTCTTCAGTTGGTTTAAGATGAAGAGAACTCACCTTTTCTTCCCCACAAAAGAAGATAGACATCAATCTTCTCATGACATCTTCTCTGCTGACCTCTTTAGGTGTTCTCATATAGCTAATAGGCTGATAATGGGCTAATGTTGGCAGAACTGATTTTATAATGTCTTAACTTATTCTGCATAGATAGTCTAGCACCTAGCTCTTGGACATGGGGAAAAGGGGGCGTAATTGGTACTTCTTTTATTACTCTTGGTTTTGGTATCATTTTAAAAGCTGGGAAACCAAAAGTTTAATTTTTAACATCCTGTTATATAAATATAGATGAAAGTGGAAATTTCTATTAAGCAATCTATAGTCAGACTGAGTCTAATTAATAAAAGATTGCTAAAGCCGTATTTGGTAAATGCTACACTGTTTTCTATTTCAAGTCTAATACATAGAATTTGAATATTTCTTTATAGCTGAATGAGTAAACTATATTTAAAGAATGAAATCTTCACTTAAAGAACACTTGGCTTATGCAAACTTGAAAAATCTAACTTAAATATTCTAAACAAAGGCTGCTATAACTTACTGATGGTGGTCATATTATATTATTCTTTACTCTTAGGCCTTTCACCAATAATTCTTCTAAAGCTTGGCTGTCTATGTACTTTTTTTTCCCCCCAAGAGAGAAGAGAGGGAGAAGGAGAGAGAAAGGGAGAGAAAATGCTAACTTGGTAATATTTTTTCCTTATAAATTAATAAATTGAAAATGTGACTTCTTATACTCAAGTGCCCCTGGATTTGATCAACACCAATCAAACTTGAGTATAAGTTGACTCTAGCTTAGTCTAAAGAATATTGATAGTTTTATAGAGATGTCTGACAGACTTGGAATTGCTTGGTCTGAATTGGGTTTTGATTTACTTTGTTTGAAGTACATACAAAAAGGTTTGTGCACAGAAACTTGGAAGGTCAGAAGGAGAGAACAGTAGGAGAGATATATTCTGGTACCTCATAGAGTCCTGAGAATGCTTTTTGAACACCCGTTGTCAAGGGCTAGAAAAATGCTTTCATATGGGTCACTATAAGGGCTGGAAGGTATACTGGGCACTGTTGTGTTTTTGAGCAATGGGAAATAGCCCCAGGCCTAACCATCATTCATTCTTCTGTAGGTGTGCTGATGGTATACACAGTGAGAGCTCAGTAGATGTAGCAATTGCCCAGGTGAGTTGGGAGATCATGAGCAGAGGCTCAATGCAGGCAGCAGCATGTGGAGGGATTGCTTGATTACATGTGAAGCTTCCACAGGAAAGCCCAGAGATACCATAGGGGGAATTTTCAAGAGACCAAGTCCTTACAGTTACAGAAGTGAAGACAACAAGGCCAGTGGAATGTGATTTATAATGCCAATATGAATTATTTGTGCCCACAGCTTAGTGGCCAAAGGGCATTCACTTTGCATGGGGCTCTGGATCCAAAGCACTGAAGACCAAACCTTAGCAACATGTCTGTCAACTACTAGGTATGTTTCTGCTGGAAAAATCCATTGCCATCCCTCTGATCTTAGCACGGTCAAATCAAGGAAAAATATAATTAGATTATCTTTTTAAAACTATTTTCCATTCTTGAAAGGCCTAGCTAAAGCTATTAGCTGATAATTAATATTGGTGTTTTAAAAGAAGAGTCAAACAACAACAAAAAATGAAGAAACAGAGATATAGCAGTGAAATAACAGCATCTTAGCACCTCTCTTGAGAGGCCAGTGTACAAGAAATTTCCTATTAGGGGAGCCAGGAGGAAGTTTGGATAGAAGTCCAGGGCTATCTCTGTAATAAGTAAAATGGGCTTTAGTAAGTTCCCAGCATCAAGGTACTAAAAGCCACAAAACTGAGTTGTGCATTTGTACATCATCAAAGAAAAACTGTTACCAAATAAAACAAAATTCTTAAGGCCCTGAGGTAAAAAAGCAGATTCTAAACTGATACTCTGTCTAGGCAGGCTTTTGAGCTAGTTTTCTCTTGGATGAGTTCCACCATCATCAGCCTGCTTTACATGGCAAACTACATAATTATCAGCAGAAAGTGGCACAGAAAGTGAGACTGGAATGGGGCTATCTGTTATGGGAACAGTTTTCTTCCAGTTTGATCCATATGAGTGGCGAGTACTGAGCCCTGGAGAAGCACCTACTGCCTCTTTTGCTTTGATGGCCTGTTTCTTGAAAGGACTTTAAGTTAAGATGTCATGGACATTGGCTAATCATCAGTCTGATTAGAGAGCACTGCCCCACAGGTCTGTTAAACTCTTCTGCTACCAGGCTTTCTTAAGATATTCTTTAAATTAAAAAAAAATACAACAGTTCTATTCAGATATAATTTACATACCATATAATCCATCCAGTGTTTTTTAGTATATTCACAGAGTTGTGCAACCATTACCATAATCAATTTTAGAACATTTTCATCACCCCAGAAAGAAACTCCACATCTATTAGCAGTCACTTCCCATTTCTCCCGGAACTTCTCCAGCCTCTGGCAACCACTAATCTACTTTCTGTTCTTATGGATTTGCCATTCTGGGCCTTTCACGATGATGGAATTATACAATAGGTGATATCATACAATGTGTGGTACAACTTGTGACTTCCTTCTTTAATTCAAGGTTCATCCATGTTTGTATTGGTACTTTATTCTTTTTTATATATATAAGCAAATAATATTCCATTGTGTAAATATAGGACATTTTGTTCATTCATCAGTTGATAAAATTCTGGTTGTTTCTGGTTTTGGATATTATGAATAATGCTGCTATAAGCATTTGTTTAGAAGTTTTTATGTGGACATATGTTTTCATTTCTCTTGGCTATTTTCCTAGGAATTAAATTGCTAGGTCATTTGGTAACATATTTAAACTTTGAAGAACTACCAGACTATTTCCAAAGCAGATACACCATTTTACATTTCTATCAGGAGTATATGAGTTATAATTTTCTTACATCATTGCTAATATTTATTATCTGTCTTTTTTATTATGGTCATCCTAGTGAGCATGAAGCAGTATCTCATTGTGGTTTTTACTTTCATTTTCATTTTCTTCAGATTCTTCAAAGATACTCTTAAGTCCATAAAAATGCTTGTGAGGGCTTTGGACATTGTGCCTGACCATGGCAGGGCACTAACATGAAATGCATGCGAGGAGCAAGACCTATGAAAGATTAGGGCCTGCAGCACAGCTAAAATTAGATAAACAGAAGAATGTGGTCATAAACAAAACATCAGAACCTAAGGAACAACTTCTGGAACACTGCGATGATCAATTTCATGTCTATAGTTAGGCTATAGTCCCCAGTTAATCAAACGCTAATCTTGGTGTTACTGCAGAGATACTTTGGAGCTTTGACTAACAGCTACAATTGTTTCAAGGAGATATAAAGTAGATTACCCTAGAGAATCGGTAGTGGGTGTAAGCCAATCATTTGAAGGTCTTTAAGAAAAGAATTGAGGTTTCCCTCAAGAAGAAATTCTACCAGTGGACTATAGCTTCACAAAAAGTCCAGCCTGGCCTTCCTGACAACCTGGCCTAGGGATTCCATACTTGCCTAGCCAGGCCCCACAACCACATGAAATGTAAGGCACAGTCATGTAACATGTAAGCCAATTCCTTGATTTGTATGTATTTTAAAATATAGACATATATAATATTTTATATGTTATATCTAATGGTATGTAATATATGTCATCTATCTGTCAGCTATCATCTTCTACTGGTTCTATTTTTCTGGTAAAACTATGACTAATACAATACCAAGGAGTTTCTGAGATATCCAAAAGGATTTCTTGTTCTCTCCGGTACAGGAAGATATAGGAAGTGTAAGTGATGGACAAATACTCTCTTTAAGTAATTATAACCCTAAGAAAAATTGTGAATTTGGTCAGACCTCCCTTTGATGTCCTGCACTTCTAGATCATGTCTTTCTCTGCCATCTTTCTTTCTATCCCACTCCCACCCACTCCCGATGCATCCTCTAACCCTGACAGTCAGTGATTCTCAACTGGAGGCATTTTTGCCCACAGGAGACATTTGGCATGATTTTTGATGCTTCCATGCATATCCACACTTTAAAAATGACTTCAGAGATCAGACAATCTTCAAGTTACAAAGTGAAACTATAAAATAGATTTTCAGGTATCCCAAGGGAGATTTTTACTTGAAACAGAATTTATTAACTGTTTGAAAGACTGGACCAGGTAGACAATCTGCACAGATAGAAACTAATCTCTGGACCCCATGAATGCTATTATACAAATACCCCAATAATATCTTAATGCCTACCTGAGGAGTAAAACTCTTGTTATTACCCATTTAAAGTGGCCTGTTATATTCTTATTTATTTATGGTAGAAACTCAGTCTAGAAAGGAATTGTAGAAGATGTCAAATACAACTGCAAATTTATTTGTATATCATATCATATAGCATATCATCTCGTGTCATATTATAATATAAGGCCTATATTTTTGATATTTCTCAGCCTCAGTTCCAGAGCTAGAACACTCACTTCCTTCTAAAATAAATTGCTTTCCAGCCCCATAAAAACAACTGTTTGCTAGAAATTCTTCCTAATATTGAGATGAAATCTTCAATTATGTTAAACCCATAGCTCCTAACTTAGGATCATCACTTCTGAAGGTGTAGTTGTCTAGAGTTGTACAATTATGGAGAGGTTCAAAAATATTATGTGACTCCACAAATTTTATGAGTTAAAAATTTGCTCATAATTATTCTCTCATTAGAGAAATATTTTTAAATTTCTTTTTTAAAATTGAGGCTTACTGAGGAAAGTTGGGTGTGGTGGTGGTTAGGATTGAAACCTTACAATCTGGCTGAGGAGCAATAGAAGATGACACATAGCTGGGTGACTTCTGGCTAATTCCTAATTAGGCACTCATTAAGTCTTTATTATCTTCAAAGTCTTGTTTCAGATATCTTGGCTTTGGCAACGTATGGTATATTCTTAAATTTTCAGCCCACTTGGCTTTCAAAGAAAAATCTTTTGGAGGTGCAGGGATTTTTCTGATTCCCTTACACTTACCTCATTGAAGTGTGTTTTTACTCTGCCTATTCGATGTCAGAGAGGCCTCATTAGTAGCTCATTTTATTAGCTCTGTTAAAAGAGTTTCCTGTAGAGACGGGAAGTTATATTTTGTAGCACTGTCTCTCCAGAATCTTGACAAATTTGAAGTTCCAGTCTCCAGAGCTCCAAATCCAGACAAAACTCTTTCCTAAGTTGCTCCCTAATGGTCTTGGGAAATTAGTTCATACCTGGGTTTAGCCTCTGGGCACTCCCACTTTATAGATTCTGCTTTTCATGAGATCAGGAGAGTGGTTTCACTTGTGGCATTTACAATTCATGCTTTTGGTGACCTTAAATTCTCTGTTACCTTTTAAAGGGCTCTAAAAAGAGATTACAGTCTAATAGGTCAATGAACCAACTCAGTAATTCCCTGGCGGCTTGGCTTCTTCTTCAGAAAGGAGAAATGTTAGGAAACCAAAGTCATTGAAGTATTCTTGCCTTTTCAGTTATAAAATGGGAAAAAAGAGCACTAGCCAATTTTTCAGGGTTTAGTATCAAAGTGCTCAGCAATGCCATGGATTATTTATTCTGATTTTTTAATGTAAGATTGTTAGAGACTTCATATTCTCCTAGGTACCTAATCTGGGTAATCTTAAGTACCCCACTGCATCACTGTCTACCTCCTGGAACTTTTTCCTAGGATCTTTTCTTATAGAGTTTCCTCATTTTATATATAATTTCACTCCCTAGAACATGTTAGTCTTTGCCGAATCATGCAAAAAGGAGTCTTTCCTTTAAAGAGATATGGGATGAGTGATCATTTCCCCCACATACTTGATAGAAATAGAAAACAATTTTAGGTTTCTTGGTTGAGTGTTCAAAGAATGTCAGCAACTAGGAATTGCTCTACAACTATGGAAACATGGCTAGTCGTGGACATTAGTGAAGCCAGGGGATCATAGTACTAATTTCTAGAGTGCCTTCCTCTTTGAAGTCTTCAAATCAGCTTCCAAAGGCTGTCCTTTATTTCTTCGAATCCTCACTGAATTGTACATCTTTAATTATTGTCCTAGGAAAATGTGTTATTACAGGAGGCAGGGGAAAAGGTTGGTATTGATTGGATCACTGTTTTTAACCTCAGTCAAATCTTGGTGTTATCATCAAGAAGAAAGGAAAATGAACTCCCATCAGAACAGCCTTTTAACTTTTGAAAAGAAAAGAACTCAAGTTTATCCTTCCACCTTGACTCATCCTGTAATCCCACATGTTTGCTTAATTTTTTGGCAGAGCATAAAAATGTCCTGTACTGGATTTTTTCTTCTGAGTGGGTCAGAATTCTCTACACAAATGAATCTCTCAAATCTTACTTTGTGCCTTTACAGGGTTTGATCCTTTATGAGCTCTTTTGTTATCTTCAACCAACCAAAATGGTTTCATCTACATGAGGTGAAAAATATAATCAATTCCAATTTTTTCAGTCTTCCCCCAATATTTCCCAAATTTATTTTTCTCCCACTACAAAAAGTGTCTGAAAGTAAAACTATAATACTATCTTTTCTCTGAGCTTATGAAATCATAGAAATTTTATGGAAACTTATGTGTCCATTTATATATGGGGCTCTCCTTCACATCTTCACTCTACTATCATTTGGGCAGGATCTTTACATATACCTACAAAGGGTCTAAAAATAGAAGGTCCTCAAAATGTATTTGGTGAATGAATATATACCCTCTTTTGATGTTATAAAGCAACAAGGAGCTGATATTGTAGGAGATACTTATTAGACTCAGGGTAATTGCTTGTATGAATCAGCTTAGCAAACATTTATTAAATGTCTGATGTTTTCAGAGAAGAAAAATAAAGAGAAACTAAAGCTTTATATATTAGTATTGTTTTTATTTTTGGAACTAATTTTTTATGCTCCTTGCTCCCAGAAATCTAAGTCCCTGTTTCTTTGCACCATGTTGTGACCCAACTTTCTTTTGATGAAACAATAACAACAGCCAAGTTGTTAGTCATGATTGATGCCTACATTGAATCTCCCCCACCCACTCCCAGTGGTTGAATATAATTGGGACTCACGGTATTGGCAACAGGACTTGGGCTTTACTAGTGAGAGATTTTTTTCCCCAAATGATTCAGTAGCAAAGGAATTTTCTGCATGAGAACAAAAGCCTCTAGTATAGTGAAAATGTTATCCTATTGTGAGGTTCTGCTTTGATTTTTCTGATATGGAGATTTAAACAATTTTATAATTTTTATAATTTTATAAAACTGAGGAAAGTCTTCTCGTGATTTAAGAGTATGAATACTAGAAATCCTAATATTTCTTCAGCCTTTGCTAATTTAAAGCAGAGAGATGTTTAAGATTAGTTTCTTTATTTGCATAATGGGAATAATAATGGGTGAAGTAGAACAATATAGGTGGCTAGAGAGCTCTGCATCCTAGATTTTACTAAAAAGTGTAGTATGAATAATCAGTATGGAATGATGAAAAGAATGCTGACATGATATTAGATAAAAGGTTTCAAGGAGGTGGTATCTGCGATGTGATACTAATAAATTAGGAAGAAATATTCCAAAACCATAAAATGATACCATAAAAGAGTTGAACTTACAAGAGAGTCTTTCACCAGGGGCAAAATTGTTGGTAAGAAACATTTTATCTTTAGGTTGCTGAAATTAACGCTCTTCCCACTACTTACTGCCCTTGGAACATATTTCTCCCAGACTTCCATTAGACCTAAGTCTGTTGGATATTTCCTTTGAGACCAACTGGATTGATTTGTAGCTGTGCTTATAGCAATCAAGGGTGAAGATGACTTATTAAATTGGCTAATGGACCAGATTAAATTCTTGTAGATCCTAATATTTACAGCAAGAATGAAAACTACTGACTTAATCCTTCTATAGATAATCTGCATGTGGTCTTAAAAAAAGAAAAAAGGACTCCAGAAAGGAGTCCAACACAATTTCATATTTTTAACAATGCCCAAAGGCATGCAATAGGCCATCCAACAGAGTCCTTTAGACAAGTTTGCTCCCAAATACAGCTTTTTTTTAAAGAAAAAAAGATAAGAGAACAGCAAATGACTGGATGTTTTAGTCAGTTCTGCCCTAAGAAATTGAAATTTTGCTCCATGTGAGGCTTAATGTAGAAAGGAAAGTATGAAATTGGATGCTCAAACCTGCAGTAGTGCTGTTTTGAGACCTGAGTTAAACCACAAGAGGAAATTCCCAAGTCTTTTTCCCGACTCATATGAATTGGCTTTCATAACCCATGGTTCATGGAGGAAGCAATTTAACATGTTAAAGAGTAATTTAAATGCCTCATATACCTTTCTGTTTCATTTGAAAACATGAAGTAAAATTCTGACTCATCTGAACATTGTCCAGGTCACAGGAAGATAGTTAATTATTTTATTTTTTCAGATATCTGCTGTAACCAAAAGTACCCCAGGGACAACACTTCCATTCATGGACTGAGCAACTACATTACGCTATTCCAATCTGACACTTCGGTGGAACCAGTCAAAGCCTCTAGTGTCAAGGTAAAGAAAATATCTGCCAAATTGCTATTAAAATCCATCACCTATTAAATCCTAATGTCAAATTTGTCCTGGCTTTTTAATTTGTACAGAACATCACAGACTAATTATATAAGTATTACCCGTTTCTTAGAGACCTTTTTCAAGTCTTATCAGTAGTTGTCTCAATCACAATAACTTTGATAATAGCTGCTCTATTTAAATTTATTATAGCTTTTAAAAATGTATTGATGCATATAGGAAACTCTATACTTGTTTAGTTCTTTAATATATATGTTTTATTTTCCATTATTTCTTAAATATGTACTGACTATAAATTGAGCACTGCCCCTATCTTAGGGACCTTATTGTCTAGTGAGACTTCTAGGTGAAAATGGTCAGTAGTAAGGAAGTGAAGTAAGTTCTCCTGTAACCTAGGGGAGGGGTGTTTAAAACACATTGGAGACTCAGAGAAACATTTTCGGAAACATCAAGAGTCTCCCAGTGAGCCAAATAAATATGGAAAGTATAAAGGACATTTAAAAAGATAGGACTTGAATGGACAGAGGCATGGGAATATTTGAAAGTACAGCATATATTCAGAAAATGGCAGATTGTTCCGTATGTGTAAAGTTCAGGTTGGGAGTTTGAAAAAATAATGGGACATGAAGATGGCCAAGCCATTCTAAGTAGTTTGTACATTTTGGCAATTGAGAACCCTTGAAGAATTCTAAGCAGGAGAGTGATGCTCTCATAGTTGGGTGTTAGAAATTTTGTGATAACCACAGTATTATTGGATGGTTTGGAGAACAGTGATATTGGTAGTTAGGAAAATACCCCAATCAAATAGGAATAAAAATTGATAAGAACCAGATCTAGGAAAATAGTTAATTCAGGGAAATTTAAAGTAATGAAACAAGCAGGGCTTTCTAAAACGTTGACTTTTGCGGGTAAGGGTACCTGCTTCTTAGGTGATTCAGGTTTCTGACTTTTGTCTTTGAACCAAATATGATGCATGAAAACACAGGGAATAGAGAATGAGTAGAAGGAAATATAATGGAAAAGAAAGTATAAAAAGGGGTTTAAAAAAATAAGTTCAGTTTTAAACATGTGACTTTTGACATCGGTTTTTGATATCTGGTAGGACATTAAAAATAAATCTCAAGAGAGAAGTCTGACTGAAGCTTTATGTTTGTGAGTTATTAGCAGAGAAGTGAAGCTAAACCCATAAAATTGGATAATATTTCACAAGGAATGTAAAACAAAAAAATGGCCAATGACAGAATTCTGGGGAGGGTCATAATTTAAACTGGACAGAGGAAAAGGATGACAAGAAGAGAATAAAGGGTGGTTGGAAAGGGAGGTGGAAAGTTGGGTTAGGGCAGCCTCCAAAATGTCAGAGGAGGGAGTTAGATGATTGAGTTAGTTTCCAAGGTTCGCCATAACAAATTACCACAAACTTACAATAAGAGAATTGTATTCTTTCAGCATTCTGGAGGCTAAAATTCTTAAATCACGGTATGGTCAGGGCCATGCTCCCTCTGCAGGCTCTAGAGAAGAATGCTTCCTTTTCTCTTCCTAGCTTTTAGTGGTGCTCGGTAACCTTTGGTGTTTCTTGCAGCTGCATCATTCCAATTTCTGCCTCTGTCTTCACATGGCCATCTCTGTGTCTCTCTCTGTCCTCAATTCTTACAAGGACACTAGTCATTAAACTTAGGACCCATTCCTAATCCAAAGTAATCTCATTTCCATCCTTAATTAATTACATCTGCAAAGACCCTGTTTCCAAATAAGAGTACATTCTGAGGTTCCAATAGATGTGAATTTAAGAGGTATGCTATTCTACTGACTACAGTGGTTGAGGACTATGCATATGACCTTCACACATCTATAAAATCCTTTACCCTCATCAGAAACCATGGTTTTTCTCTGAAATTTTTCATATCTATCAAGGAGCAAATGAGTTTATAAAAGACAAGAGATAGGAATTGACTAGGAGAGAAGAAGCAGAGCTTATGCCTATTCTTTACCAGTTTTCTTCCCTCTTTCTGTGGAGCATAAGCTGTGAATTGTAAAATTGTTCAAACATGCTATTAACCCCCTACACAATATAGAGGGAGGCCTACAAATCAATATCAGACTTGGATCCTTAAAGCTTATCAAAACAGAAGTTAAGAGTTGTGTGGTTGCTCAGTTTAGGCCCTATTGTTCATATTCCCAAATCACTTCTCCTGGGACTTGGTGTTCAGATTGTCCTTTTAAAGTTGGTCACTTTGTGATTCACCTCCATCTATCATGGCTTTATACCTATTGTCAATTAAGTCAAAACACAGAAAGGAAAAGAAATTGTTTCTCAGTAGCATCAAAGTAAGGTTGAATGTATGACTGTTTTTAAACAATCAAAGATAAACTAAGCTCTGGACTTAGTCAAATCTCACAATACATAGGTCATTATAAAGATATAATACTAAATTAAAAAATGAAGGTTCATATTATAGAATTGTATGCTTTATAACATTATTTATATTTAATAAGAAAAGGAGTCAAATCAGTTTTTTAAATTAATTATTGAATGTCATGATCATGATAGCTCCCATATGTGATTCAGAAATTCTCAGATTTTGAAAAGGCATTCTGGGGGATTTATATTTTTAATAATAGCATCTCTTTTCAATGTTTAAATTAATAAATAATTACTATAACTTTTTTTTAATATTATAGATTAGGATGTCCCAAATGTGTATTGGGTATAGCCAGTGGTCAAAGGTGATCAGAAAGGTGTTCATGACTTGGTCATAGCTCAAATTGTTTGTCACTTTTCTCAGTATGCTAGCCCTTGATCATTTCAAACATTATTATAATTCTTAGTCATAAAGCATCAGTTAAAGACAGGAAAGTAAGTAAAATTCTGATGCTCAAATACAGTTAATGAATGATTTAAATTGAAAGAATAGTAAATAAAAAAATTTGCCTAAGGTGCTATTGACCAGGTGTGTAGTTTCATTCCCCTAATCAAAATCTCTATATACAACATCTGGAATTTCAAAATCAAGTGCTAAATAGAAAAAAGAAAATAGTATGGTGATTATAAAAAAAATTATTTTCTTATTTATTGGCAACAAAGACTATACATTTTAAAAATCTGTTAGTTATTAAGAATTACCTATAAATGCCACCCTGAAATTTCTCTTACATTAACATTTGAATGAATTGAATGTATGTTTCTATACACACACACATGCACACACACATATCAATTGATTTTCAAAATGAAAAAAGCAAGTAATTCAAATAGGAAACATGAAAGCATTTTCATCAAGTTTTGATAGTTCAACGCATTGTTTCAATTTATGTTTAGGTATAAATTCAACCCAAATTCAACTACATTATGTTATTTTTTAAAAACATATACAATCAAATCATACTTTATCTTACAAATTGATTTAAAGAATATCACTGGTTAAGTAAAATTTACTGTTTATATCTCATGTCTATATTAAACAGTTATTAAAATTAGCTTTATAAGGTAATTGAAGATTACTGATAAAAATAAAATATGCTTACTTAAAATTACATTATCATGTATCATACAAAAATAACAAAATGATTATTTTTAATTCCTTAGATTATTTCTTCATAGTGAATTACTGGTAGAAGAATTTTCAGAATGAAGGTCTTAAAACACCATTTTAGATTAAGTATGGAGAGGGAAAATTAAAACATTTCATGGAGTAATAACAGTTGCTCCATGAAAATATTGTTTATTTTAGCATTTTTTCCTTCAAGGAGCATTTGCTGAGCTTTTCTAGTAGAGAATGCCAAAATACCTGAACAACAATAAGTAAGACATGACCATTTATTCACTATTTATGAGACATGTATTCAGCTATCATTTACTCTGTTAGGCTCTAAAATTATGTATTGAACCTGGTAGGTAAGATTCCCCCTTCATCAGACTTATAGTTTAATAAAAGAGAAAGACAATGAATAATCAAAAAATTTTTAATTGTGAGGAGTACTGAATCACAATAATGTAAATATAGTTCTTTTTAAAAGTTTTTAAATTAATTTATCCAGTAAGTTTCAGGTGTACAATTTAATGGTAAGTTATATATATATATTGCATTGTGTGTTCCCCTCCAATAGTAAGATTTTTTTCCATCACTACATATTTGACCCCTTTTAACCCATCTACCTCTTTCCTCCCCCCTCTCCCCTACCCTCTGGTAACCACTAGTCTATTGTGTATGTCCATGAGTCTCTGTCCTGTTTCTTGGTTTTAGGTTTACATCCCACATATAAGTGGTATGTGGTTTTCAACTTTTTCTGTTTGGCTTATTTTGCTTAGCATGATTACCTTGAGGTCCATCCATTCTGCTACCAATGGTAGTATTTTATCTCTTCTTATGGCTGAGTAGTATTCCATTATATGTAGGTACCACAGCTTCTTTATCTAATCATCTATTGCAGGACACTTTGGTTGCTTCCATGTTCTGGCCACCGTGAATACTGCTATGAACATCAGTGTGCAAATATCTTTTTGGATGTGGATTTTGAAGTCTTTGATGTAAATACCCAGTAGAGGGATTGCTGGATCATATTAAATATAGTTCTTATATTTTCAGCCTTAGCATTAACCTTAGACATACCATGGAAAATTTAATTATAATTATGACATGCTAATATGACTGATTTTGGCAATATAAAGGTTATGCTACAGATGAATGAAGTTGTAAGATGGAAGCTGGAGATATAAAAAGTGATGAAGAGAGCTAACATCCTCATCCTACAAACCTGTAATTAATTAGAACATATTATCTATAGCTGCCCTATCTGATACAGTTACCACCAGCCACATGTGGCTGTTTAATTTTAAGTTAATTAAAATTAAATACAATTTAAAATGTTTCTTTCCCCAGTTGCATGTGCCCTGTTTACAGTAACATAGATAATACCTTCCTAGGTTTAGAGCCTGATGCATTGATTGGATGGGTCTTTTGGGCAAAATAGAGAAGGTTTGAGTAAACTTTATATGTGGGGAAGATGTAATAATTGTAACCAAAAAAGTTGCCTGTGGTAGATTTCATCATTGTTCCTAACTTTTCACTCCTCCCTGCATCCACACTCATTGTCATGGGAGGTTGCAGTTCATCCCACCAGAGGCAGAATATATTTTCCAATCTCAGATTTTTAGTTTGGCCACATGTCTTGTTTTGACCATTAGAATGTTAGCAGATGTTATGTGATCAGGGACTTGAAATATTCCAGTGTGGTTAGGCTTGCTTTCTTTCACTTTTGCCATTGCCCTGGGTAGCCTTCTGGTCCCAGAATAATGTAACATGCGTGAGGCAAACATGACCTGAAGTCACACCCCGTGGATCTCAGCCAAAATTAGCCAAAGCTAAAATCAAGCCAAAGATCATGATATGTAAATAACTGCTTTTTGTTATAATCTACTGATTTGAGGATTTAAAAAACAGTATTATGGCAATATTTGACAAAATTTTCTTACTAAAAAAGTTAATTTTAGGCAGTTTAAATATCTAAATATGAAATTAAAAAATCAATATCTAAGCAAAAATAATGGAAAATATTTTAAGAATTTATTATAAAATAAACCAAAAACACAAAGCATAAAAACTATTTATTAAGTTTTCTACAATTAATTTTAAAGCTCTGTTTAACAAAAGATATCAAATGTTAAGATAAAATACAAAGCACAGACTGGGAGAAGACATTTGAAATGCTTATTGTTTATGCTTATCAATATATTATTATCTAGAATATACATAGGAACAACACAACAAGAAAAAGTTACCCAAATAATATAAAATGGACAAAAGATATGAACAGGCTAGTCACAAAAAAGAAATCCAAATGGCCAATGGTCACATGGGAAGATATTAAATATCACTAGTAATCAAGGAAATAGAAAATAAAATGGCAATGTTTTATTTCATATTTACCAGGTTGGCAAAGTTAAGCAAAAATCAGACAATATAAATCTTGATAAAGATATAGAATGATGGGCTCTCATAAAATTACGGTGAGAGTATAAATCGACACCACCACTTTGAAAAATGTTTGGTATCATCTAATGAGAACCAAATCCAACATAATTCCCCATCCTCATGTTAGACAACAATGATACCAAGTAGACTTTTTTGGCCCTCTGTTAGACAAGTGTTAAACCAGACATACTTTTCTGCCTCTTTGTTTGGGTATATGAATGTTTAGTATACTATTCTCTAATTTTCTGCAGGGCTGAAATCTTTCATTTAAAAACATGTTTTTAAAAATCAATTGTCATGATAGAACCAATTATTAATCTTTAATCTGAGGGGATGCTTCCAAGTATTTATGATGACCAATGCACAGATCTCTAAGGATTGTTTTTCTCATCAGACTTCCAGTAAAATGTTCACTGTTACTTTGTAAAGAATCAGACTGATTACAGAGAGTATAGAGTATAACTCTCCTCAGAGGAAACACAAGAAGTTGCATCAAAGCAATATTTGCCCAACCTTGTGCCATTTGGGTCTTCATTCCTTCCCTTCTCTCTTCCAGATAACTGAATGGCATGTCCAGAACTGGTGACAAAGAAGGGCCTAAAGTTCCCATGCCTTTTTTGAGAAAAGGGCTGGATCAAAAGAAAACAGAAATCAATAATATCATACTGGGTGGGCTGCGGGAAAGAAAAGAATGCTTCAGGGTGAAACTTCATTTGAACAGCCTTCTTTGTAAAATTTATGCCTGGAACATCTTCACCAATCTGAGGCTGGCTTTATTATGAGCTGAAAAGAGTCAACATCAAAATCGTTCATCAACTTCAGATGAGTTATAACTCAACAACCAACTCTCAGAGTGAGATGCGTAGCTTCTTTTTGAGCTGTTATTATTGGCACTGGAGGCAGCTTGGCTCTGTTAAAAATGATCCTCCAGTTGGACCACTGTTTCACAAAACTGACCAGTTTAATGAAACTGGCTGACCTCGCCTCTTGTTTTGATATCATGTAAATAGAGTCCAATTCTCTTCCCAGCTCTGTGTCTTCCCTCCTGGAAGAACTTTACTAAGAGCCTGGCTTTAGATTCAAAGCTGAGATACAGATCTAACTCTTTAAGACTCTAACTAACATTATGTTCCTCGTGATCTTTCCCTTAAAATATTTTTAAAAGAATATAAATAATAAATAGATTTTTAAAAATAGTTTTGAAGCCCATACTTGAAAGCATAATGTAAGGCTTAATTCAATATAAATATGAAATATTTAATAATAATAAAAATAACAATGCTAATAGTAATACAAATAGCCTTTATGGACTGGTTACTATGTGCCAAGTATTCTTTCAAATGTTTTCCAAACACAAAGTCATCCTTACAACAACCCTATGAAATAAATAGGTGATTATTACTCTCATTTTATAAGTTAAGAACTGAGGCTCGGAGAAATTAAATAATCTGCCCAGGATAGCAAAATCGGTGGTGGAGCACAGTGAAGTTCAGAGATTATCTAGTTCAACCCCTCCTCTCACATATAATAGAACTGAAAGTCTTAGTTTCCTTATTGTTAACATGAGGAAGTACACTTGCATCCAGGAAGATATATTCCTTTCTCCGTACATAGAAGGGACACTTGCCTAGACCTCCTGCTCAGCTAAATCAACACTGTGTTCACATATTGGCCTCTAGATAAGGACCAGAGAGGTCAAGTAACTCGCTCACAATTGGGCATTTAGTCAATAGCAGGGCTGAGGTATAAGAGTTCAAACCTCTCTCCAGACTCTAAACCTGATTTTCTTGACTGTGGATTTGGCATTCTCCATTAGTTTTTTTCTCTAATTTTAATTTGCTTTATTTTCCATATTTTTCAAATTTCATCAGAAATGGTTTTACTCTCCCATTTATCCTCTAGGGTAAGTTCTTTTCAGAAGAATTCTAGTTCTAATCAGATTTTATTGATCATTTTACCATAAGGACCTCACCAAAACAAACCTCTGATTTGATTAAGAGTTGAGGATTTCTTACAGAAAAGCTATCTTACTTTTCTGTGTGATCTTAAACAACATTTATTAGTTGCCTTTCCACAAATTATCTAATAAGTGGTACACAGAACCTGGGTGATGCAAGCACTTTGACCTTTCCTGTGGGTGTATGACAACATATCTAATGACTTCTTTTATTTATTCTTTCCTATGGAACAGAACTTGGCTTGAAAATATAGCTGGAAAAAGTCCACAGACTGTCCCTTCAGGAATTTATAAGGTATTAATTAATATTAAACAGCAGGAAACAGATACCACAAATACTCATGATTCTTTCCACCCTATGCCCACTCCTCTGCAATTTATTTGAAAATTGTCAAAGAAAACAGTAGTTAACTTTCCACTCCCCACCCCCACCAACCAATATTTGGGCACAATAATGGTAACATATAACCCAAAGGTGTTTCTTTGAAGGTATCTTTAAAAAAAAATCCATGTATTTGGGAACTTTGTTCAACCAAATTAGTTAGGAAATAGAAGAGTCAGGACCTTTGAACCTGAGAATGAGTTTAATCAGGGTCAATCAAATGTCAACAGAACACAACCCTTCATTACTTGACTGTTTCAAACCCAGTGTAAATGTAAACGTGGAAACTTGGACATTATCTATGATGTGGTGATAGCAAGTGTCTCTTTCATAGTTTAAACATGTACTGAAGTTAACTTCAAGGAGAATACTTTGCCTCTGCTCAAAAGTTCAAAGCTTCCTAACACAATCATTAGGACTATCTTCTTGTCTGCTCTTAAGACCAGCAGTGGTTCTTAATGTCACTTTTAAATCTGTGAAACTCTCTATATTTCCATAATTTCATTATTACTCCAACTCAGCTAACTACTTAATTTTAGGAAGAAGACAACTTCCTGTTATGCTCATAAATCTAATTGGGTAGGACATGACCCTAAAAAGGAATAGTTTCTTACTCTTTTTTTATCAGTGAATATTGTACATTATCAAGTTGCTATGATATAGCCTGGTTTAAAATTTAAAGTGGAGAAGAGTCATTTTGAAATGATATAAACTGGAATATAGTCATCTCTATCTTGGAAATTTAAAAAATAATCAGAAAAGAAAACAATACAGCCGTCAGAATGCAATAAAATTGCTTAATCTAAAAAGAAATATAGTATTTCATTCTTTTAAGGAATAATTCATTATTAAAAAAATATACTAGCAACAAAACATAAAAATTACCTATAGATAGCATTTTAATCTCAATGTCCTCATATGTATTTTTTGTACTTTTTTCTATGCAATATATCTATATCATCATTAATATCATTATTAATGTGGCCATAGATAGTTATAATTATTGCATAAATGGTGTTTATTTTACTATTTTTATGAACAGTTCATTTACATTTTTATGTAATCAATTAGTCAGTTTTCTTATATTGTTTGTCTTGCATCTCAAGTTTACAAAGATTTTCTGACTTTTTTCTTATGTGATTATTGTCTATAATTAATTTGAATGTAAAACCTACCATAATTTATTTAAACATTACCTCTTACTATACATTTAGTTTATTTTCAATTTCAGTATTATAAATAAAACTATGGTAAGTATCCTATCAGCTAGTTTTTGATATATCTTTAATTCCTGAGGATAAAGTTTTCTAAGTGAAAATATTTTGTAAAATAAATATAGAGTACTTTGATACATACTGATAAGCTTCATAAATATGTAACCATTGCTGTCCTCAAGTGTATTAATAGTTTAATTCTTCATACCAAAATACATCCAATATGATTTGTGAATTTAACAGATCAAAATAGCATCTCGCTTTAATTTGTCTTTCTATGATTATGAGAGAAGTTCTTTGTATGCTACTTAGCTTCCTGGTTTACTCTATAAATGCCCCCCTTTTTAAAACAAGTTTTATAGATTTCCTATTGGCATGCTTGTATTTTATTATTTATTTATAAGATTTTTTAAACATAGGAGTTATTGTCTCTTTGACAAAATAGTGAATCTTAGGCTAGGCTTCTCATAGGTGAGTTGAAAGCTATGTGGGTTGGTTAAAACATTTGAGAAAGCCTCCCAACCCTTGCCTGAGAGAGCATAAGAACCTGGGGAGGCCATAGACCCCTCCAGAAGTGTCTGAGACATGTCCCTAAAAAGCCTGGTTGCATCCACTGCATTAGGATTTCGGGTGGCCTAATACTGACCTTGAGTAACTTTGTGTGTCTGCTTAAAGTAAACAGGCAAGCCTCCAGAACAGTTTTATGACCATTTCTTCTTAGTTTATAATTGTCTAGATAACGAATACCCACATGCATGCAGACTTTGGTGTGAGACTCACTTTCCTTCTAAGAGGCATTAATCTCACATTCTTTGGCAGTTACTTCAAAGAACATAAGTTGTGTATGGCTGGATTTGTGAGGTCAGTCCATGAGACAGACCTATGTCAGACCCATTAATGAACATTTTGAAAATGTTTCTGTACTTTCATTGGATTGTCCTCCTAGACTGGGGCTACCTATAAGGAATGATAACCAATTTACTTATAGTTGGGAGAAGAAATACTTTCTCCTTGTCATCTTTTTCATGGGAAAAAGAAATTATTGAAGAAATCGAAGGTCACTTGCCTTTCCAACATTTTCTCTCTCACCCTTTTATCTATGTCACTTCAAAAAACACTACTAAATAGACAGCTGGGATAAAATCTCTATGTTGAGAAATTATTACTAACAAGTAATTCTCAAATCCTGCTAATTCAGCACTGCACTTTATCGAAGCTGCTTCTATTCTCTTTGTTGGTTGATTTGGCACATAGACTTGAATTTATTTTTAATTACTGCCTCTTCAACCCCATAGTTCCAGTTTCTTAATGGTTTATAAGATTTAAAACATAAATGACTGTCTGTGACAGTAGCACCTGCTTCCTTCTGTAGGTTATTTACCTGCCAAAGGATCATCTCCTTAGGATTAGTGACCTATAATCCTATTTTGGGTTTATTTTAGAAAACCAAACATAATATATCTGGATCCTCATCATCTAGGAAGTATCCCAGATTTAATGAAACTTGTCTAAAAGTATGTTAACAGAGTAGTTATCGTAATATGACAGAATAAAAACAGTAAACCATTTTTCCCCCCAGTTCATAAAAGTCAAAAGCAGAAACAAGTTAAATGCCCTGTGACTCAATGTGAGTAGTGATAGCCTTCTGTTTCTGCTCACAGTCTTAGCCTGGGAGAGAGAGGTCTCCACATTTTTATGTCGTCACCCAGAGATGCATGCATATCAGAAAGTGTGTCTAAGAATGATCTTCTCCGAATTGTCTGAGGCTTTAGAGTTCAATGTGATCCTTCTGTCACTGTGGAATCTTGAAAGGGGAAGTTGGCCTGGCTCTCTTCTCACTATTAGGATCTCAGGTGAGCATAAACCTGAGGAAAAAGACACAGGCTGCTTGGTTCAGCACTAAGTCACAGTCTGGTTGGTCTCACCTATGAGTGAAGGAAGTAAATGTCTGTGCCAAGTTACTGTAGAAGTATTGAGACCCTTTACATCTTCCTTGACTAATAAGTGACAACTGAAGTTCAACCATCAGAGCTTTCTTTCTGCTGCTTAAGGTTATAATTACTATGCAAATATCTCTGGGATGGGGAGAAGAATAGGAGAGTGGAGGTAATTAACATTCAAATGCTTACTTTGTGCCAGGACCTATTCTAAGCCCATTAGAATTTATATTTTCTAGTATTTAATTCTCACCACTTTGTTAGGTATAGGTACTATTTCCCTTCTAGGATGGAGGTGTTTGATTTCCAGAACAGTCCGTTAGTAAGTGGTAGATCAAGGTTGTGAATCCAAACCTATTTGACTCTGGAGCCCGTGATATTTAGGAAAAATGGGCATAAAGCTGCTATTATTCATAGTTTTGTATTGATTTGGAGAAGACTTAGTAGCATTTATGACTTGGAAAATATAAGAAATAGGTTCGTATATGATGAAAAGAATATCTTAGAGTAGCTGAAAACAACTCTTGAGCTCCCTTGCAATGTTGCTGATGAGCTTGGGTAGGGCTTTGTATTCCACTCGTGACCCCATCTCACACTTCCTTTACAACCTCCTGCCTGAACCAAGTAAAGATGTTCTGATGGAAAAAGCTCACTATGTGAAAAAGCAACATCAAGCGAGAGTCTGTCTTTCCTAGTATGCCCTAAGAAATGACAGTGATATAGAGGAGTTTAGTAAATGAGGCATGAATTTGTGACAGAATATACAGCCTGCCACTGAGTAGCTGGGATTTGGCAGCTTAACCAATCACACATTTTTAGATTAGGAGACCAGAAAGGTGTTAGGAGAGACTTGGAAAGTGCCTCACACATTTACATTTGTGTCACCCTTTAGGTATGTTTTGAAGTTTGAAATAACAGATGTGGTTGGCCTCTTTAGTGGAGACAACACTGGAGTTGGAAGAGGGAGACCAGGGTAAGAGTCCCAGCCCTTCCATTGATTAGCACTGCAGGGTGGAAGCCAAGCAAGGCTTTGAGCTTGGGCAGGGTCCCAGCCTTTGCTGGATCCCACAGGGACTTGGAGCATGTAACGTCTCAGAGTTTGTCTTGACTGGAGGCAGTAGAGATGGGCTTTCATAGTCCCTGAACAGTGAGTCCTGGGCTAAGGGCTTTCAAAGAGCTGCAAACAAACAAACAAAAACAAAAACAAAAAGAAGAAGAAGAGATGATGATTCAAAAATGAGATCTATCACTTACTAGAGCAGTTACCATGGGAAAATTTTACTTATTCCCCTAGTTTTCCTATCTCTGATCATTGTAGAATAATTAGGCTCATAGGAGAGAATAAATGCAAATGTTTATTCACAGTTCTTGGAACACAGTAACTGTCAGAACTGGTATTCTGAGTCTCAGTTTTTTCTCTCTACAATAGCAGTAATAACAATTATAACATATGGCTGAAAAATATCATACATGGCAAAGTATTTATTATTCTTTCTGGCTCTGATATACTGAAATCATAGCCTTCCCTACAAGTCTTAATGTCTAAACAGTGCTCTTGAGAGATGCTGAGAGACTTTTTTATGGGACTGAAGGTGAAAGCTCTATTCCCATAAAAATTGGGCCTGGGAATGGGGCTACTGGTCACCTTACCCAAAATCAAGAGGAGCTTCAGAAAAAAAAAAGCCTTTATAATTCCAGCCAGCCTGAGGCATGTATTTTCTATGAGTAAAAATAATGGTTCATAATTTTTCCCTAAGCCCCTATCAAATAGTCAAGTCTTGGAATTCATCATGAACCACAGAAGAGCAAAGCACAATGTAATGAGCAAAATTTACAGTGATCTGTTCTCCTCATTTGGTCCCTGTATCTACTTTGCAGTTTAAGGAGAATAACTGCTCTGGCAACATATGTGGATGGAAGTCCATTTTTCATTTAAGGATGACAATAGCAGCATTAAACAGTCAGGATATAGGATGGGCTGGCTCTGTATCTATGTGCCTGGCAACTAAGGAAACAGAAGCAGAGAATAGAAACAGCCCATGATTATAAGGATATCCAATAGCCACTGGGTCTGCATGAAAAGGTTCTGCAAACCATCAAAAAATACAAGTGCAAATGAGAACTTTTAATGCCTAAATAACAGTTATTGAACTTTTAACCATCTTTGAGTCCCAGTGGAAGAAACTCAAGTCTGAAGGAAACAATTGTTTCATTACTCATGATAGGTATGGCTTTAGGGATTTGATGCTATAGATTATCTGAATTTTACCTTAGAACAGACCAATTACAAAGGCAAAGAGGAAGCATGGAAAGCAGTTTAAATAGCTCTTACCTCTCCTTTGCAACATGGTTGTGCAAAGAAGCTGGCTATTCTAAAGTCTTAAAAAACTGAGCTTCATTTTCACTCATTGGGCATAAGGGAAAATGGAAAGACATAGTGTATTGAATAGAGCTGGGGTGGGGTTTGCAAGGGTTCTCTGTCTAGGTGAGAATCAATGGGAACTAGCAGATGAGACCAGCTTTCCGCCTCTGTGGAGAAACCTGCAACAAAGACCATGGATTTCGATTTCACAGTTACCTGAGGGAAGTAGATAGCTAGCCAAAATGAACACATTTCCTTAGTAACAGGATGGAATTTCATGTCATGGTTTCTAGACAAAGCCTGAAGAAGCCACTAGCTCTACTAACACTGGCTTCCCTCAAGGACGTAAGCACTTCCAGACAGGCCCACCTTGTCGTGATGATTCTGAGAGTAGCTTAAGATTTAGAAACCTACCTATTTCCCTATATTACCATAACCTCACTCCTAGAAAGATCTAGTTCATTCATGGCACCTCCTTTGCTTCCAGACTTCTGGGGTAAAAACTTCTCCTTTAGATTTGACCACCTCCAGAACCCCCCACTCTCTGAGACACAGCAACAGCTGGACTGTCACCAGGACTCAGAGAATTCGAGCCACAGGCAAATGAGTTATTCTTCATTTTAGAGTTGGATGATCAATGAGAGTGTATAAAGAATTTTTATTTCAAGGGTAATGTATAAATAGAGTAAATCAGTTTGAGATAAACATTTCTATTTTTTTCACATAACTTTCTTATATTTAAAAGTAAAATATAAATTTATAGCCAAAACATCCATTAATGAAATAAAAGCAGTAATGGTTCATGGTAAAAGAAATGGCACCCATTGTTAACTAGGATTTAACAATTGCATGAAATCTATGAAAAAAGGTTCAATCTCTGTTAGATGTGTAGAACTGGAGATAATGAGAGAATTTGGTGTTAAAATGATTATTTGAAAGTTATTCGCATAGAAGGGATAGTAGAAATTATGAATGAAGTTTTCCATACTTGCATGGAACTTGTATGTGTGGGGAAAAAAGAAAAAGGCTCAAACCCAACTCTTGGGGACATGGAGGAAATGAAACAAGTTGATATAAGCATGGAGCTATTAGAAAGGAGAAAAGCACAGGACAATATGGGTCTTGGAAGTCAAGAGAGAAAGTGAAGCCAAAGTCCTCATTAATTGAGAAACATAAGAGGCTGTCGAGGCCACAGGAGAGCAGTTCTAATATGACCCTGTATGCTGTTAATCATGTCTTTTAATGATGAGCACTGAGAGTTATGGCCTGGTGTGCTCATAGTTAGAGAATCCAGAGCTCCCAGCCTACAAGACTTCTGCCATTGATTAATCTGTTTCCTAGGCCCGAGATCTGAAACCATAAAATGTGTAGTATTTATTTAGTATTAGTCTATGTTCTGAGGATGCTTTTTCTGGAACCATTTTGAGACCACAGAACTGAAAAAGATTTTGAGATGAAATGTTAGCTCTGTACCCAGGTTGGCCTGTCATTCTTTCCATTTAAAGCCACCAGTAATATGGTTGCAAGATGTATTTTGCCCATTTTTAAAAGCCATTTTCTACTTTCTACTTTCCAACCACCAAAATATGTTGGGAGTGTCATAATTGTTTTTTACTTTGGAATGTTAGAAAATATTGTTTTCATAATAGAAATAGCATTTCTTTAATTTTTTTTCTTTTTTTAATCGCCAGTGGCTGCCATACCAAACCACTGACTTGGCTCATTATATTTCCAATTCTAGCTTGTGCTAGAATTTCTGGCAAATGAGCATTATAGGACTGCCCAAAATATTTTTGAGGAGGTTTATCTCAGAGACTAGATGGAGGAAAGACTGAAAAACAAAACTGGACTTAAATGCATTTATTCATGTAAAGAATTTATCATATGGTTTGACACATGGTGAGCATATATAAGTTCTTGTTATTACTAGGACATTCTAAGATAATATTGCATCTGAGGCTGGAATGGACCAAGAAGGCCACCAATCTTTATGACAGGATAAGTGCTCTTTAAGGATCCAAAATAAATGATTATTAGAGTTTAGAAGACTTCTAGGAAGCTGTTAAAAGATAACTACATCATGATGACAGGCGAAGTTTGTAAAGAGATTAACCATTTGGCAATTGGGTAAGCTTACCTACAAGATGTATCATGTAGAGGGAGATGGAGTAGTTCAGTGTTATTAAAACCTAGTTCTAGAATCTACATACTTTGAAAGTGGTCCAACCATAATTAAAATATTAAGCTGCTTAAAATTAGCATAGAAAGAAAACATTGACACTGTCGTGAGCATAATGTTCAGGCTTTTTGAAGTTGTCAAAAATGAGGAGAGAGATAAATAAGTGAATCCCCATTCAGGGTTCTATCTTTTTCTTTCCATCGAATTGCTTTCAAGGTTTCTAAGTTCTCTTGCAGTAGGGCAATGTGATTAAAATGTTTATGAATAAATAATCTGGTTTCTGTAGATCAGTTAGTAAATATTTGAACACCTATTTGTACAAGCATATGAAAATCACAACAATAGAAATTGTGCCAATCACAAGCTTCTCCCTTTGGTAAAGGGAGGGCAGATGTGCCCTCCCAAAATTTACATGCTAACAATGTCCAATTTAACCAGTGAAAGAATATGTCTAAGAATCTCAGAAGAGAGTTGATAGTTAAACAAAGATTAAGGGAATAGAGGAATAAAAGATGGGATGGTTTGAAGTTAGCAAAACTTCCCTGCAGACACGCTGTGGAGCAAGACATGACTTAGATGCTAAAAAAATTGGCGATGGAAAAATAAACACAGATTCCAGTAAACTTTTCCCACCCCTTACCCAGAACTCCAGCAGCCTCAAAAAGCCCATTCCCAGGGTAGAATCCTACAAAAGAAACAACCAGTTCTAGTGGGAAATGCTCATAGCCCATACCTTTGAAATAACTCCAAACCCCATCATCCTGATCAGTCATCCCAATAGATGCTAAAGATTTTTTAAAAAGAGGGTTATGGGTATATTTTTGGACCTAAAAATATAGAGGTAAGAATATTCAAAAAACCTTTGGGACAGCACAAGGAAAACTGTTTATAGAAGAATATCCACGTCAAGAATTTAGATAAGGTTGCAAAAATATGTCCATACCTAGTTATAGAAGACCGTTAAGCTTAGAAGTGGTGGTTTAGAGTTTCTCTTCGTGGCATGGGAAAGGAGAGAAAGATCTGTGAGCTAGAGGGAAAATAAAACAAGAAGACTGCTCTTCTTGTTGGCAGTAAGTAGGGTGGACCACAGTGGGTAGAATGACTAAAGGCCAGGGAAAACAAAACAGGTTGATGTTACTACCATGAATCATGAACAAGGGCCTAGATTCCATGGTACCATAAGGCTGAAATCAGAAGAGGCCTTCTCAAACCAAAATCAAATGGTTTTCTTTTATTATTTTTTTCACTTTTAATTATGAAAATAATTTAATCATACATAACAACAGAGAAAATAGTGCAATGACTTACTTCCTAGGTATTGGCCATCCAACTCAACAATTATAAATATTTTGCTAATTTTGTTTCATTTCTCTTCCCCTACAACTGTTTACATATGTGTTTAACTTTTCTTTTGAAATAATTTCACACTTCCAGAAAAATTACAAAAATAATAACAAAAATTCCCATATACTCTTCACCCAAATTTTTCAAATGCTATTAACATTTTAATATATTTGCTGCTTTAATTCTCTTTTTCTCCCTTACCCTCCCCCCTCATCCCTGGTCTCTTCTCAACCTTCCCTTCCCTATCCTGCCCTTCCATTCCCTTCCTCTCTATCTCTCTCCCCTCTCTACTACTTTTCTTCCCTCCCCCCTCCCTCTTTCATATTGATGTTCCAGTTGCCCCAGATTTGTCAGGGAGCCCCTGAAAGCTGTATTATAAGTCTTCCTAACATTTCTCAATTATTCTTTGAGCACTTCTTCCTTGTTATATAATACAATGTTCCAAGCTCATGTGTACTTTTCATGCCACAAGCCTGGAATCAAATCCAAGAACCTTGTTCCTTTTAATGAAAAAACATATTTAGAAACCAAAATATGAGCATTATATATATTTATTATTTTGCTGCTAGGCTCTCTCAACAAATATATCTAGAAAAAAATATATATATAATTATGATTTCATACTGATACTTCCAATTCCAACCCAATATCACAGAGTTCATTCCAGCCTTATCCCTTTTGCAATTCCTTTTCCAACAATGAGAAACTTGACTTTTATTATCCACATTATAGATAAAATTATACTTTTTAATGAATTATCTCTAGGACTTTATAGAATAATCCTGAACTTACCCATAGTTTTCTCTCTTTGGCTAGTTAGACTTTGTCTCAACAGGGAAGAGGAGGAAAAGCGAACCCACAACAAGCAAAAGTTTGCCATATATGTTATTCTACACTTCAAAACACAAGGCAGGCACAAGGTAAAATGATGTTTCCAGGGCAGTTAAGGACTAGAAACCTCACATTTGTCCTTGGATGGGAGTTTATTTTCTTAGACTAAGTCTGGGCTTGACATTCCAGCTGCTCACCCTTCCACAGCAAATGGATATGGAGAAGTCTGCCACCAGCCACTGATGGAGAAAACAGCTGCCTCTAGAATGGTTGGGAGTCCCTCTCTACTCTTCCCATTTCTCGCTCCTGAAAATACAACATGCACACCTCCACACACAAAAGGTAAAGAATTCCCATTTATTGCTAGGAAATCCTATTGAGATCAAGAAAATCTCCCCTAAATGAATTCTTTAGCCAAAGTTTTCCTTTAGATGATCATTTGCGTGAAAATCAAGTCAAGCATGACTGTCTTTATTATTTATGAGTTATTGCCTATGTGGATTTTTTTCAGTTTCCTGGGAAGTTGGATGAGTGAGCACATGACATGATGAGCTGACCACCACTTTATTTCAGAATATTTGCTTGTAGGGCCTTATTTCCACTCATTAAACAATACTTGTTGAGCAATTTTCTATGTGTCAGACACTGTGTTGGCCACTTAAAATACAGACATGAATCAGAGGCATAAAGAGTCCATAGTCTAGTCACAAGGAATAGAAGTAGGACCTCTTTTTTCTTGGTGGGATAAACCATTTCTGGTGGACTTAAAACAGCCACCTGAAATGGTATGATTTAGAAGCATCAAGGGTCCTCAAACCCCAGGTTGTAGATTGGTACTGGTCTGAGGCATGTTAGGAACTGGGCTGCACAGCAGGAGGTAAATGGCAAGTTCACTAATGAAGAAGCTTCATCTCTATTTTCAGCCGCTCCCCAGCACTAGCATCATTGCCTCAGCTCTGCTTCAGATCATCAGGCATTAGATTCTCAAAGCACCACCAGTCACTGGTGCCAAAAAGGTTGGGGACTGCTGATTTTCGAAGACACTTAGCAGCTTTTCGTAATTCTTACCTAGCTACTTGACTTCTCTTAAGATGACTCAAGTTTAATCATTAGTGCTTCTTTTGATTCCTTCCTAAAGGTTGTGTGTTCTTATAGTATTTTATATTACAATACAAGTACTTTTCTCTGGCAGAATATTTGTCTTAAATCATTATATGGGTAATATCTTAACGGCATTATTTAGCAGTTAACTTAGAGCAAGGTCTTATGAGTGGGAACATTTAAGGAAGAAGGGAGGTCAATTGGAAGTGAGGCAGAGGGTCCTAGCTAACACCATTACTAATTTCAAAGTTTTCTGTCTACAAGCTCCTGATCAACTGAAAACAATAGTTAATACCACTTAAAATATTTTCTATAACCCAGAATATGTGCTTTGTTTTTCCATTCCATAAAAAAAAAAAAAGATATGAAGAGTCTAGTAGGCTGCTGTGAAATGAAAACAGATTCCAAACTTAGATCCAGCTAATCTCCTACACATAATATAAAAGAGATTGATTTTTTTACACTTTTATATTTTCAAAATCTTCTACAATAAACTTATATTACTCTGATCTCATAATAGAGTGGCAAGGACCACTAAAAAAGGGGGAGCCTTTAAGGAACACATGTTGAATCCTAATCAACATGTGTGTTGATTAGGATTCTTTATTAAAGTGGCATAAACACAGTATAGCTAGCCTAAGGCAAATTTATTAACTCACAGAGCCAAAGGATACAAGGGTTGCTCTGGTGGGAGGCAATTCTTCATTATTTTCTCATGTTTCTGCATGTCCTATAAGCAGAAGCAATGATAATCTTTTTTTCTAGACTTTTTCAAGGATGTTTGTATAGTGACCAGCTACTGTCTCATTCTGAAACAAAGGGCAATCAGGCTTATTGCCTATTATAAAAGATATGAATTCCTTAAGCTCAGGGTTTCTCTTCTGTAATGCAGTGCACTGTCTGTGTAGGAGTCACTTGGTCCTCTTTACATCACCAGTTGGGAGTTGGTACTCAAGGAATGGGCACAAGGACGTCTAATACTGTGGCTACTATATAGGTATGAGTAATAAACTTCTTTGGCTCTATACCAAGAGTTTAATGTCTTCTGCTTAGCATCTATAAAACTGGGGCAGGCAAAATTGTCAGCTTGCAGTAGGGTAAAAATCTCAGATATCTCACAATTCTTGTCAACTCAAGGGATCAAAGTAAAACTAAACCATTGGAACCAGGGTCCCAAATTCATTCCCTCCAGGACCATCTCTCTTTCCACATCTGCCATGGGCTGATTGTTTATATTCCTCCAAAATCCATGTTAAAATCTAATCCCCAATGTGAAGGTATTTGTAAATGTAGTCTTCGAGAGATGATTAGATTATCAGGACAGAGTCCTCATGAATGAGATTAGGACTCTTATAAAAGAGAACAAAGAGAGCCCCTCACCTTTTGCCATGTGAGAAAATAGTGTAAAGATGGCTCTATAAACCAGGAAACTGGCCTTCACCAGACACCAGATCTGCTGGCATTTTGATATTGTACTTTCCAAGCCCCAGAACTATAAGAAATAAATTTCTGTTGTTTATAAGCCACTCAGTCTATGGTATTCTTTTATAGCAGCCTGAATGAAATAAGACAATACCTCATCTATTTCTGCCTACTCCTATTCAGCATCTATCTATAGACAGAGAAGAAAGATAACATTTGTCAGTCCCAAATCTGTTCTCTCAGCTATACAGCCCTAGGGCTATTGACTTTCATTTGTTTCCAAGGAAAACCCTAATTGGCCTTGTTTATATTATAGTCCACTTGAACTAATACTTGTTTAACAGGTATATACATGAGATAGTAAGAATATATTTCTGGAAATCATGTTCTTGAATATAAAAATTCTTATATTTTCTTTTCTTTAAATATGAATCAATTAATGAAGATAATATTAATACAAGTCATTCATATTCAAGCCTTTATGCTTGTTAGTGTATCTTTGTAAGCCCCTCAATATTCCACTTTTCTCCATCTTCAATATTCAACTATAGCAGAGATCTAGGAGTAGAAACCAGAGAAATATTTCTTAAATGTCAGTTAGGAAATAAAACTGCCTAGCCACAACTACATAGTTAAAAGTAAATTGGCTGAAATTGTCATTTGGAAAGCTGATTATTTGGTAAGTAGGCTTTAGGCAAAATCACCTAGAGGCCCCCTATCTGACATCTTCACTCTCTTATTTCTGTTTGTTGTCTCTCTGATAAGCTCTTAAAAGACTATGCTTCACATGTAGTAAATACTTGGCTAAATACAAAACCTTTTAACACTCATAAAAGAGAAGCTCACCAGGCTCTTTTCTTGGGAATAAACAGGACGCTTTAAAAAGGAATATAAGACAAAAAGATTCCCCAAATTCTGAGACATGCTACTCCAAACAATTATTTTCCTATAACTAGAAAAAGAATTACAAAAGTTCCAAAGGTTTGAGATTCTATTTTCCTATTCATTAATTCTTGATTCCAAAACCTTTTGAAAATATAGCTCATTTAAACCAAGTAGTTTCCTATTAAATTTCCTATAAATTCTTGAGGTCTCACTAAAATAAGCCCTTTGGAAATATTCTCCTTTGCTCCTGTGCCTTCTCTTACCATTTATTTATTTGTTTGTTTGTTTATATTTTATTTATGCCAATTTTTTTTCAAATCCTTACTTTCAAATACTCAGATTTTTAATGAGTCTTTGCTTAATGTTGATGGTAATGTTAAAAAGGTGGTTATACCTTGGTGGTTTTACTTGACTCCTCATATTCATTGTTGCACTTTTGTCTGTGCTAAGAGGGAAGAGAGGCCAATGTCCTGAGCTGAAGCCAAAGGAGCCAGTTTGGCTTCTGCAGAGTCAATGAATCATGATGCAGTCATAGATCTCCTGGGGCTCCAGCCCACGGCCAGGCCAACTGAGAGAAAGAGCTTCAGCTTCTGTAGCAGCAGATGGGGCCAACCAACAGGATTTAGATACACTTCACTGACTGTCTGTCTGTCTGTTTGTTTTGTGGACAACTACTAGATACACATATATACTTTTAAACCTCTTTTCTAATGATGGTGAAGATCTCATGATTTTACCAGCCGTGATGATATTAGAGTGTCCTCAGGCAACAATGTCTGTCACCTTAGATAGCTGTGAACCCCAGACTTGCCTATAAATACATAACTCTAACAATATGAACTGTTCTTAGGAGTGTTTATATCTGGCACATTGGGATGATCATGGATTACATTAAATCAGCCTTATGGGGTACTTGCACTTGATTCTTACACTGGACTCAGGCCATATTTCCTCACAATAGAAGGTCTAGTATGTGGGTAATGTAGGATGCTTCAGAGAAAATATCCTTTCAATTCTCATATAGATATCTGAAAAGCTTCCATTAATGACATATTCATCCATGGAAGTATTTTGACCTTTTCTTCTTACTGACAGAGAAAATAAGATTCTGTCTGGGCTGCAAGATGCTTTATATTACCCCAATAAACAATAGCCAAGAAATCAGTGTATCTTATCTTCACAGATTTACATTTAGGAGCTTAACTATGTATGATGTTCATATTCTAAAGGCCTGTGCAAATGGGCTATGTTATTTATTCACCAGTATAACTAATTGTGTAAAATATTTTGTTGATAGTACAGACGAAATACTTTATTTTATTTCATTTTATTTCATTTTATGTATTACTTTCTGATAACTCTAACTTTGGGATAATTCTTGATTAAAGCATGTACAATCTTTTTAGTAAGCCATAGAACAGAAATTTACTATCAGATGCATCTTGACTACGAGTTTACCAGCATGAGAGATTGTCAGACTTAGAAAGTACTAAATAATAAGCTTTACAGAATATTTAAAAAGAGAAACATCAACAACCAAACACATACAGAAGAAAAACATTTAGAAAGAAGAAGGAATCCAAAGCAAAAATGAGGAGAAGAAACAATGTAGTACATTGCTTCTCAGACTTTGGCTAAAATCGAGTGAAACAATTCAATATTCACGATCAATTATGAGAGAATTTTTACATGCTCATTCAGTTAGTTAAATCAAAAAAATTGTTTAATTTACAAGCTAAGAAATCTTACCAATTAAGGGTAACTAATAAAGGATGAACCTAACTAACATATCAAAAGGTTTGAGAAGTGGACACAAAAGAGAGAATATGCGATATTATTCTTGCTTTTAACAATTGTATATAGTGTTCATGTATTAACTTCTCCACTGTCCAAATTAAACTGGACATCTGATAAATATTTTCAATACAGGTTTGTTAATAATACAGAGGCAAGAAGAAACTTTTAGCCAGGTGATTTAAGACTTAATATGCTTCGCTACTACTAAGCGTACCATCAAGTGAACCTAAGTGGGGGGTGGATTTTTGCTTTCCTCAATGAACTTGAATTAAACTTTGATAAGATCTTAATATTTTCATAGCCGAAATATCTGGGACTTAGAGGTTGTTTCTTCCCTAATATGGATTATTACACAGATAAATAAAAAGGAAATTAATGAAGAATTCTTATCTGATTGTACAGCTTCCTTAAAATCGCATTTCAGCAAAATTGATATGCATAAGTTACATTTTATATTTACTCCCTCTTAAACTCATTTTTATTCTTTTCTCCTCTCTTCTGAAATCTACTTTTCTAGGTATAGATTCTAATTCCTATTCCAAAAAGGCATTTAATTAGCCCTTACTCCTGATTTGATTTAGAATTCTGTGGCAATAGCAACTTTAATAGATAGTGGCTGAAGCAAATGATAAAAAGACCCATCTGTTTCAAAGCAAAGATGCTGAGCCCACATGGTGGCAGAGAGATAAAAGTACTAAATCCAGCAGACAGTTTTGTAACTCTTAGAGGCCTATGAAGGAAGGCAGATTTTCCTAATGGCTTCTGCCTACAGATATGCCATTCTGACATCTTTTTGGGTCTGCTTCATAGAGATAGAAAGGCCCACCAGATAGCATTGCCCTGTGAGGCCAACTCAGCCTTTCCCAGTGGAGGTTTTAGAGCTAGTGACCTTTATTACTTACTGGACGTGGAGACATAAAACTCTGTGATGCATCCAAGCCCTGGGTGTGTTTTTCTGGGGCAGCCTGCTCGAAGCACATGTGTGTGCACCTCTCACACCTGCACATCATTGTATTGCCCAGTTCTAATAATAGGAAGCCAAATGCCACATGAACACTGGGCATAGAAACAAGGCAGGGAGAACAGACAAGCCCTGGTAGAGTGTCTCTAGCCAGGGCACACATGGTGCCCTGGGCCGTCCAAGGGAGGTGTGACACTGTTTACCAGGGAGAGTGGCTGCTACAGCCTGGCTCCCTACGCCCTGTCTGGCCTATGAAATGTGATCTAAATCACAGGAGGCAAAAACATATTACTCTGACCACAATTCACATTCCGTAGGAGGAGACAGGATTAGAACATTTCTATTCTTGCCCAATGCTGCTAAATTTAAAGTCAATAGCTGTTAACTGTTGTCTTTCTTCAAAAGACCAAAGGCAAGCATCATTTGCTGGTGGCAAAATGCTCTGAAATATCAAGAGCTGTATGACTGGGTAAAGGAAGATGAGAGGTAATGAACAACAGTCCTAAACATTGCCAAGGCTGCTGACAATGTCATTTAGACTTTATTTATGACTTCATTTATCACCTCATCTGTTCATGTATGCATGTACTTATTTAATCAACAATTTTTAAGCTTGTATAAAGTG
Source organism: Cynopterus sphinx (assembly GCA_030015415.1). Lineage (NCBI taxonomy): Eukaryota > Metazoa > Chordata > Mammalia > Chiroptera > Pteropodidae > Cynopterus > Cynopterus sphinx. The sequence goes on along the minus strand of CM057384.1, from coordinate 85,497,490 downwards.
TAGAACATAAAGGTCACCAGCCCCAGCCCTTAAGAGGCTTGTAAAGGAGGTAGGCACATACGCAGAGTAATAATTCTCCATCACATTAAATCTTGTCGGCTAGTGATTTACCTCTCATTCACTTCTACACCCTTCCTCAGTTACTCTCAGATCTAGTGTCCCCCATTTTTTGTTCATTTAAAGATCCTCATTATAATTGAAAAGGCAACACAAATGTACTTGTCTAGCCTTTCTTCCTCCTTCAGGAAGCTCATTTCACAACAAATTTTACAATTAATTTTACTTATTTTCCCCATCTTTCTTCTCCAAACTGCTATCCCCACCCTACTCCCATTTACCATTTTTTAACCATATTAAATAATTTTTTAGTTTAAGTTAGTGAGGATATCAGCAACTTGATTAGTTTTCCCAAACTCATCATATCATTTGGGACCTTCAGATACTTAGGACTGCTATCAAGCAGCTGGGGACTCATTTTCTTTTACCTGGCCAGATCTCTGTAACCGACATCTAAGGGGGAATCATCTCTTCTGCTATTCAGCATGAGACTGCTAAAGGTTTCCGGAGAGAAACAGGCTGGGATTATGGCTATTAAGGACAGACTTTAGTTTTAATATTTATTTCTCTTTGTCTACCAGCCTAAGGGATCCAAATAATCTGAGGGGTATTTTTATACCCCTGTTTGCAATCACATTGTACACTATTTTTACATAAGCTTAAGCATCGATTCTCAGTGTAAAAATGCCCCTGAACTTACTGCTCTACCTGTACCTGACTAATCAGAGTCATGAATAAAGGAACCCAGAAGGCCTATTCCTGTACCTCTTTTCTCCACTCTTACCATTGCTGATTGATTGAACACTAGTACAAGTTTCTGCCTGTTACATCTTGTGCTTCCCTCTCTTCTATATCCACCAATGGCTTGTATAGTGGGTTAAGATTTGGGGTAAAGCATCTCTTAGGCACTTAGTATTTAAAGCTCTTTTCTTGCTTTTACCTGTCCATCTTTCTTCAGAGAAAATGAAGGCAAATCATTAGGAAAGTGGGAAGAGTGACTGAAGAATTAGACCTAAGATTGGAGTTTTGAGAGGGTGACAGCTGGGGGAAATGCTGAGAAATGACTTCTTAGAATAGAATCCTAAGATGAACTAAGTATTATTTACACAGGAAAAAAAAACTAAAGGAAAGAATTTGGTTTACTTGGAGTTGACAGCAAAGAATTCAGTGATTCTACAGTGTAGTAGTCTGTACCAGAAAGGAACAGGTCCTTGGCCTGGCCTCCTATGTCCCCAGGCACTGGTTCTGGACTGCGCCTGAAATAGGAGACTGAGCTCCCAGCATATTGAAATTGCATCAACTGAAATGTTATTTACTCTCCATGGAAAAATTATAGCAAAGAGATTAAGTTATGACAGTGCATTTCAAAGGAAAATAAACATTTATTTCAACAAATAACCATAAAATAAGTCTAATAATCTCTAAAAATACTCTCATGATTTAAGAAAATAGTAAAACTTCTTTTTTACCATTCCTGAATTTTCACCAAATATTAGTTTGATGATTAGAAATTTAGTTGCCAATTCAAGGTCTGGGTTATCACTTCATGACCCACAGCTCAGCCCTTGACCATGCTATGACCCCATTTCTTCCGCTGCACAGTGGGCTACTTCTTTCTCCGTAGACATGTTCTGAGATACGTAAAATAATAAAGAGGTTTTAATCCTTAGGATACATGATGCTAACAGATACAAGTTTTATTTTCATACATAATTCCTTTTTAATAATTCTACCCTCAGTAAACACTCAGTAGCCATCAATCTTTTTTCCCCACTCTTTGGCAATGTCCCTCCCTCCAACTATGATATCTCCTCTGCAGTGCCTCCTTATAGGTCCACTTTACCATTATCAACCTATACCTGTTTACATGCTTCCAGTCACCACTTCTGGTTGCACTATTAAAAAGTTCTCTGGTGAGATTTTGAAAAATGCCATTTCCTAGACTCCAACTTTTCAGTCCTGGCTTAATTGGTCCCAGGTGGGGCTGAAATAGCCCTGGGTTTAAAAGACTCACCAAGTAGGTTTAATGTACTACCAAGGCTGGGAAGCATTGAGTGGTTGTCCTGAAGAGGGGCTTTCACTTACCCGTGAAGAGAGTTAAAAATAAAATTATCGATGCCCAAATATCTACCTCACTTAAGGAATCACCCTTATGCAAGAGAGGCACAGCTGAAGGTCCAAGGTATAACTTACATGTTATGAAAATTTGCTAGTTGCAAGTGGAATCCTGCATTTAATTCCATGCTTATGGGTAGGTTGATTGTATAATTTATCTCTCAACCTAGAATGCTTCTGAGAATGGATTATGTACAGCCAGACATAATGAATATATGTCACCCTAATGGATATATGTCACCCTAATTTGGGGAGATATTTGTAATTCGGAAATACAGACTTTTGAAATACAACTTATTGCTCCTTGAACAGATTGACTTTCTCATTTGTAAAATTGGTCTACTAATATTTAGCTTTCAACTTGAGAAGAGTTTAAATGTGGACATTTATATGAAAGACTTTTGTAAACTCTTGAGTCCTGTATTTGAACCTTATGTATTATTATTAGAGCCAAAATACTCAGAGAGACTGAGATACCAGAGAGTATTAGGGGAATTGACAATTGTTATTCAGCACCACATTCTCTCTTTAAATCCCACTTTGAATTTGAAAGTCAGATGAGACAAAGGGAGAAATTCATAGATCCCTGTCAAAGGTATCCCCATGGCTTGTCATATAAAGTATTACCCATCTAACCTGACAGGTGCCTTTTTGTTAAAAATCCTGGCTCAGATATTTTGGGGGCATCTAGGAGAATTTAGAATTTTAGGGCTTTAATAACTGTAATCAATAACATGTCTATATTATTCTGTATAAATTAAAAGACATAATGTAGTTCATTGAAGGCATGGCCTTTAGGGATGCCCACCTCTGCCTGCTCCGTTTCCTTGGTAGTGTCTTTTGTTTTCTCAGTCTCAGCTTCCTTAAGGGAAAATGGAGATAACAATATTCTTGTCCTAAGGTTGTTTGAAGATTGAAGTGGAAATATTAGTGTCTAGCGCATTAATGTACACAGTACTGTGTGAAATGTACACAGTATGTGGCAGCTATTGCAGTTGCCATCATCACTGTAGGTTCCTGATCCTCCTGCAATGCATGAAGTGAATAGAGCAGGTTGCGTGAAAAATAGTTCTAACAGGAGGCAAAGGAGAAGCAGTAAAAGCAGAAGAGAAAAAATATTTCACCAATGTGGATGGATACTGAGACTCAGATTTATTAGTGCATGTGGCATACCCAGCTCCCCATTGCAGTTTAGAACCTAAGTCTGATGACTTAATTATTAAGACTCAGGGTTAGTCGAACTTTTACATCTTTTCATCAGTATTAAATGCAGGGAGCATGCTTTGTAAAAGGCTAATTGAAGGATCTCCTTTAGCCTGGAATGCTATGTTGACAGTATAGCATAGCAGAGTCACATAGAGCCACAGCCTTGTGCATGGTAACCATCACCACACTCTCTCCTGTCACCCTGTCCTTTAGGGTTATTTTCCTAACCTCCCCAAGATATGCACACTTTACTTACAAATGGCATAAATCTTAGCTTTTACCTAGAATATGGAATATCTCCCAACACATTTAAATAATTTATTTACAGTCCTATTGTGGTTTATAGTCTAAGCCCTAGTTAAGTTGAGCTTTATTTTCTCTTCCAACACAAGATAAGTAATTAAGAGAAGTGGCTGGTGTTATTGCAGGCATGATGGAGTCATTGAACAGGCATGCAAAAATGCGGTGATAGATACTGAGGAATAGGAAGTATACCAAAAAAAAAAAAAAAAGGTATCAGAGATTTCCACAGCGGAGGGAGGTTAGAAAGGACCAAGGAAGAAGTGCCCCTTCTCTACCCTATTCCAGGAACATGAAGCAGGTACAAGGAAGACCATTGAATCTATGCAATCTAAGGTTCTTTGCATATGAGCATTGATATACTTCTTTCAAAGAGGGGATATCTCTGCCACTTCATGTTGGGAATCACTGGGTAGATGATGTTGTTGCTAACACCCCATTACCTAGTTCATCGTTTTCTATAGCAAAGTCACAAAGAGTTAGTGGGTTTTCCAAACATGAGAAGCTTGTCCTAAGGGAGTGAGAGGAATAAATCACTATGATCTTATAAAGAATCTTTTATTCTTAACTACATTTGAAATTGAAGTCTCAAAATAAACATAAAACCAAGTCTGCTGTGTAGCACAGTGCCCTATAATGTTCAGCTCACTTAGCATTTTAAATCTCAGCTTTTGATTTCACAGACAACATTCAGATGGGTAAATGTCTTCAGTTACCCTGAGACCTGGCTACAGGGTTAGGTATCTAATCTGAACCTACAGCTGAGGGCAGTATTGGAAGAAAGTTGGGTACCATGTTTTCTCACACTGTCAACCCCACCATACCTTTTTCAAGGTGCAGTTCAATGTAGCCAAATTGATTGACTGCTTGCCCTAGATAGCCACATGTTCTCAGAGATACTGTTACATGTTAGCATTTTAGTTTAAAACTAAAAACATGTGGGGCACATGTCTGAAACAAATTTACAATGAAGGAAGCATCTATCACCTCTTTCACACATCTTTCCCCTCCTGAACCCAACCTCCATTTCTCTCTTGTTTATTATTTTCATGTCTTTTGTTGTTTAAAAGCTGTATGCATTGTGGAATTTGTTTCCTACCCTTTCTGCTGGAATACTCCTTTGATAAAGGAGTGGACAAAGCCAATCGACCAACTAGGTTGGTGGGCTCTAGCAAAAGAAAGCTGCCAACAAAATATTGAGATCCACAGAAAGAGAAAAACCATAGAGTTGCTGCTGAGATCCCTCCAGGTCACTTATGATAAAAACCTAAAGATAATAGAGCCTAGGATTGATTTAACATGCTTCTCTACTCTCCCTTTCTTCTTTTCTTGCTCCTCCTTTCCTGCCTTTACACACCAGACCACACACACACACACACACACACACACACACACACATACACACACACACACCAGAACTGGATGTAAGCCTAATGGAGATACCATACCAACTTTTGATCTACCCAAATTACCAGGTTCTAATTGCCCTATGCCAAGGTACCAGGGAGCTTCCTGGTGCCACCCAGCAATTCATAGTGGTTACAATGGTAAGATGATAGCTGTGCCTCTGTTGCAGTTTGCTTTATAAACTCCCCTTGCTTATGGCTTTTAACTTTGCAATAATGAACCCCTTGGTACTGAAATGGAGGGCAAGAGATGGAGAAGGGATTGTAGACTAAATGTGAAAAGGAAAAGAAAATAAAACACCAATTTTCAAATCATAAGGCAGAAAAAACAGGAACCAGTTGTTTAAAATATTGTTTTCATAGGACTCATGGCAATGAGAAATTTACTTCATATATAAAAGACAACTACATTCATTGATTGGAAATAAAATAAAAATTGCAGCATGCATTTCTGTTTTTCTTGTTTTAAAATTTAATTACAAATCTAGTATTGTTTTCTTCATAATTTTTTTTGTGACTTCATTGTTTTCTACTTTAACGATTGAAAGATTCTCCTACAAACTCAAAATATAAATAGCTGAATTATACAAATAGGACAAAAAATTTTTTTACCCACTTTTTCATATTTCACTTTTTTTTATATGGCCCTTAAAGAGCTACCCAAGATTCCCTTATCATCATGTATAACACCCTTTGTCATTTAGAGGCTAGCAAACATCCTGCCACACTTTCAGATCCCATCTCAATTTCTTCTATGGTATCCCTCTCACTTAACGCTTTTTGTTATCTTTTCCCATTCTTTCATTCCACAAATGTTAGGAATATAGCGCGCGCGCGCACACACACACACACACACACACACACACACACACACACACACACACACACAATATTCCAGCCCTTATTTGAATGGAAAAAGAGGTAGATAATAAAGAACATAATTATTTAAATGGAAAAAGAAGTAGAAAATAATGAAAATAAATATTTGACATAGATGAAACATCTTTAACAAAATTCAAACCAAATTCACCAATACATTCAAAAGATCTTACACCATGATTAAGTAGGATTTATTCCTGGGATGAAAGTTTGGTTCATTATCTGCAAATCAATTAACATAATACACCACATAAACAAAATTAAAGATAAAAATCAACAATTATATCAATAGATGCCGAAAAAGCATTTAACAAAATCCAGCATCCATTTATGATAAAAACTCCCAGCAAAGTGGGAACAGAGAGAATATACCTCAACATAATAAAGGTTATATATGACAAACCCATAGCTATCATATTCAGTGATAAAAAGTTAAAAATATTTTTCTTAAAATCAGGAATAAGACAAGAATGTCCACTTTAACCACTTTTATTCCACATAGTATTGGAAGTCCTAACCACAAGAATCAGGCAAGAAAAATAAATAAAAGATATCCAAGTTGGAAAGAAACAAGCAAACTGTCATTATTTACAGATGACGTGATGCTACATAGAGAGAATCCTAAAGATTCCATCAAAAATCTATTAGAACTTATAAATGAATTCAGTAAAGTAGCAGGATACAAAATTAATTTTCAAAAATTGGTTGGTTGCATTTCTATACATCAATAACGAATTATCAAAAAAATAAATTAAGAAAAAAATCTCATTTACAATTGCATTAAAAAAATTAAAAAGGAATATATTTTACCGAAGAGTTAAACAACTTGTACTCAAAAAATTATACATTGAAAAAAGAAATTGAAGGAGATACAAATAAATGGAAGAATATACAGTTCTCATGGATAGGAAGAATTAACATTATTAAAATGTCCACACTAAAAGCAATCTATAGATTTAGTACAATCCCTATCAAAACACTACTGGCATTTTTCATAGAACTTGGACAGATATTCCTAAAATTTATATGAAACCATAAAAAACCTTGAATAGCCACAGTAATCTTGAGAAAGAAGAACAAAGTTGGAGGTACCACACTGCCTCATATCGAACTATACTACAAGGCTATAGTAATCAAACCATTATGGTACTGGTATAAAAACAGGCACATAGATCGATGGAACAGAATAGAGAGCCCATAAATAAACCCATGCATATATGGTCAAATAATCTAAGACAAAAGAGGAAAGAATATACAATGAGGTAAAGACAATTTGTAAATCTATAAATTTATATTTTCAGTCTATAAATTCAATACAAAGTGTTGGGAAAACTGGACAGATACATGCAAAAAAATGAAACTAGACCACCTTCTTATACTGTATATAAAAATAGAGATTAAAGACTTAAATGTAAGACCCAAAACAATAAAACTTCTAGAAGAAAACATAGGCAGTAAATAAACTGTCTGATATTGGTCTTAGTAATTTTTTCCCTAATATATCACCTCATGCAAGGGAAACAAAAGAAAAATTAAACAAATGGTACTACAACAAACTAAAAAATTTTTGAACAAAAAAACCATCAACAAACAGAAAGACAACCTACTGAATGAGAAAAGATATTTGCCAATGAAACATCTGATAAGAGGTTAATATACAAACTTTATAAAGAACTTATGCAACTTAACACCAAAAAATACTAACAGTCCAATTAAAAACTGGGCAGAGGACCTGAATAAACAGTTCTCTAAAGAGGACATATAGATGGCTAATAGACATATGAAGAGATGTTCAATGTCACTAATCATTAGAAAAATACAAATTAAAACTATAATGAAATATACCTCATACCTGTCAAAATGGCCATCATCAATAAATCAACAAACAAGTGCTGGCAAGGATGTGAAGAAATGGGGAACCCTTGTGCACTGTTGGTTGGATTGCAAATTGGAGAAGCCACTATGAAAAACAGCATGGAGATTCCTCAAAAAATTAAAAATAGAATTACCTTTTGACCCAGCAAATACACTTCTGGATATTTATCCAAAGAAAATCAAAACATTAGTTTGTAAAGTCTATGTGCCCCTATGTTTATTGTAGCATGATTTACAATAGCCAGGATATGGAAGCAACCGAAGTGCCCATCGATTGGTGATGGAATAAAGAAGAGGTAGTATATATATACAATGGAACATTTTTCAGCCATAACAAAGAATGAAATCTTACTATTTGTGACAATATGTTTGAACCTGGAAGTTATTGTGTGAAATAACTCAGACGAAGAAAGAGAAATATCATATGATCTCACTTATATGTGGAATCTAAAGAACACACTAAACAAACAAAACAGAAACAGACTCATAGATACAGGAAACCAGCTATTAGTTGCCTGGTGAGTGAGGGGATGAGAAGATTAAGAATCACAGATTGGTAGTTATGAAATAATCGTGAGAATGTGAAGCAAAGCATAGAGAACATAGTTGATAATATAGTAATATAGTAATAACTATGTGTAGTGACAGCTGGGTACTAGACTAGTCAGGGAATCATTTTGTAAATTATATAAATCTCTAACCAATATGCTGTACAACTAAAAATAATATTAAATGTCAACTGTAATGGAAAACTCAAAAATGAAAGGAGAAAGGTGAAAAGGAATAAGAGGTTCAAATCTCTGAGTATAAAACAAATAAGTCATGGGGATGTGGTGTACAGCATAGAAAATGCAGTTAATAATATTGTAATAGTGTCGTATGGAGTCACATGTTTGCCAGACTTACCATGATGATCACTTCTTTAGATATATAAATGTTGAATAACTGTGGTTTATACCTGAAACTAACACAATATGGCATGTTAGTTATACTATAATAAAAATCAGTTTAAAAATAAAATAAATAAAAGGAAAATAAATATTTATAGTACATTATATGTTTTATGGTGATAGGTTAAGAGAAAAAGCAAAACAAGGAAAGGTCATATTTATGTGTGTTTGCCCATTTTGATAGAATAGTCAAGGACTGCTTCTGGGAGAAAGTGGTCCCACTGCCTGAGTTGTGAAAAGACAGGTGATATCACCATGCTTGTTCTCTTTTTAAGTCTCAAATGACAAGAAAAGGACATTTGAGGTGAGGAGAGTAGCAAAGCTTTCATAATTTCCAGTTCCTTAACAGAGTTTTTGAATAATCTATGGGTTAATGCATTTAGAGTTCCAGGATGATTTTCAACTTTTTCTCTTATGTCTCTGTCCAGCATATATTTTATTCTTTCTTCATGTCTAATTTTCTCTTCCATGGTTTGGATAATCATGTATTCAACATTCAGGACCATTTTCTTTTCAATTTTATTTTCCTGAGCCCTTCATGAGCATCAGGCTCTTCATAAGCAACTGAAATAAATAAGGCTCTGACCCGCCATTCAGGGAGCTACTAAACCGATAAGTGACCTAACAACTATACAGTTATGGTAGATAATTCTCACTCTTTCTGGAAATTCACTCTTCGCTGATTTTTTTTCAACTGAGCACATGACCACCTGGAAAAAAAAAGCTACATTTCCGATTTCTTTTATAGGTCAGGATAGCTTCAGTTTTGGCTATTGAGTAGCAAAAGGAAGGGACATAACTCTGTCTTATAAATTCATCTTTAGTTGATTTCTGCTTTTGACTGATACAGAACCAGTCTACTTACTATAAACAACTAGAAAACCAGACAAAATATATTCAACTATATAAGACATTGAGACAATAGGGAGAGCAGGACTGTGATCACTGAGTAAAGGGAAACAGAGGTGGAGCTTATGACTGGCCTTGCTTTCTGCCGGTAGAAGATGCCTGGCAAGTGAGATCTCAAGCAGAGCACACAAGAGCTTGTTGAGATGAAAGGACAAATATTAAATTTGGGGGAAGTAGAGGCAGCCAGAATTTGCCAGACAACTCCTAGAGCTTGGACAAAGTTGAGAGATTCAAACATTTTCCACCTAGAGCTGAGAAATCTCATTAAACCCTCAGGGAATTCAATAAAGAACCCAGAAGGGTCATGACTTGGTAGTATGGCTAACATGTGTGAGATTGTTTTCCCAAAAGGAATGGAAAGAAGCATGCATAGGATTTTTCTTTTAGTAAGTAATGGCAAAAAATTTACAAATATAATTTTAATTTCTGATTGTTTGCTAATAGCATATAGAAATATAGTTTATTTCTGTATATTGACCTCTATCTTAATTTTCTAAACTCACTTTTTAGTCCTAAAAGCTTTTTAAATAAATTCCAAATGGTTCCTATGTACATTATCATATTGTCTTCAAATGAGGACCATTTAATTTCATACTTTCCAATCTGTTTGACTTTTCTTTCTTTTTTTTTTTTTTTCTCTTGCTTTATTGTGCTGGTTAGGGCCACCAATACATACCAATGTCAAATAAAAACAATGATAATGAACATCTTTGCATTTTTTTTTTCTGAGTGTAGAGGGAAAGTATTCAGTCTTACACCATTAAGTATGATGCTAGCTACAAGCTTTTCACAGATGCCCTTAGTCAAGTTGAAGAAATTCTCTTTTTAATTTAATAAGAATTCTATTAAAAAGGCTGTTGCATTTTATCAAATGATTTTTAAAATATACATGGAGATGATCTTTTTTTTTCTTATTTGGTCTGTTAATATGAACTAAGATTGAGGTGACTGACCACAAAAGGGCAAAAGGGAACTTTCTGGGTTGATAAAAAATTTCTAAATTTTGATTCTGTTGCTGGTCAGTATTTGTCAAAATTCATTTAAAATTTATTTAAAAATACATTTGGAATGCATTATTTTCTCCTTATGTTATATCTTCCTCTGTCCTGTTGCCTAAAATTCATGTATAATGACTGAAGCTCTCACTGTCATTTAATACCACTAAAATAAGAACCAAGTGCAGGAGGAACCTGAGTTCCTCGTCTCTGAGAGGTTAAGCTGCCATACTTAGCGCTGCACTACCCACTAAATTTTTATGGAAGAAAATTAAATTTAGAATTTTACACCACTGTTATAGTTTGGCAACACTAATTCTACATGGATATAATAAGTCAGTATAAGAATTTGATGCAGTGTTGAATGCTAAGGACATTTAATGAAGTTCACAATGAATTGTTACAATTTTGATTATAGTAAAGTTTGCTGGCATGAGAGGGAGAGAGTGGCATTTAAACTGATCCTTAGGAGTGAATACAACTTCAGAATATAAATACAGTAGAAGAGCATTCCAGGCAAAAGATTGTCCTGAAAAGAGGTACGTAGTTGAAGAGAGGAGGAAGCAGTCAGATGTCGTCATAAGAAGCATACAGGAGAATAGGGCAGAGGGAGAATAGTTATGTTGGAGTGCTCTGATTGTCAGCATGAAGAGTGTGGATTCCTTAAGCTATGAGAAGTTAAGAAAAGTTTCTGACTTAAAATAAAGTCAACTGGAATGTAGAATTACATGGCTATTTTGTCTCAGGATGAGGAAGGCAAGCAAGAATACAAGATGGAAATCTATTAACATAGTTCGGACAAGAGGAAATAAGGGCAGGATCAGAAAAATAGGTAGGATAGTGGTTTTAAGATTAAATCAAGATCTAAAGAATGACAACAAGAGGAAGACTCTGAATACTGGAATTGAGGGCACAAGCCTGAGACGATTACTCCACTAGGGATGATGAAGCAAAAGCAGTGGGATCATGGTATAATTCCTCTACCCAACTCTGGGCTGCAACATGTCTCTGTGAAGAAACTAAATTATTCTGCCTGAAGCATAGAAAGAGGGAGAAAGAAAAAGAAGCATGCAAAATAATTGAACAAGAGTAGAAAAGGAAAAATTTTATATTGTTGGATTTGATTAAAGTTATCAAGGTATATAGATACAGATATAGATGTAAATATTTCTCAGCTTTGTCAACTGCAAGGAACTAGAGGCAAAGATATTTAACAGAAATGAACATATCTCAATGATGGTATTTAAATATCATTTTTTTTTCTCTAAAATAAACTAGTAATCCTTGGAGAAATGTTGATTCTAGCCTTGGGGAAGGAAAAGTTTTAGGTGTTCTGGAAACTTCTTGCACCAGTGTATAGAGCATAACAAATGAGGACCTTTTGGACTTTACAAAATGGAGTCTATTGGGAGCCATGACAGTAATGTCAGCTGGCAAATGACCAAGTCCCATGGTGGGGACACCCTTAACAATGTGGCCAGAATGTCCAATACCACAGAAACACAGCCAGATAACAGGAAAGGGTCACACAGATGTCATGACTGATAACTGAAGAGCTCTGCCCATTGAGGGCTGTGTAAGCTGAGTATTTCGGATAGTTGATGCTCAGGCCTGACCAGAACACATTGTGCTGGTATTGCTAGAGACAAAGACCTCAACCTTCTGCCCATCATAGCCACTCACTTGGAACTGATGCCTGAATATCTGTGCCACCAATTCCAGAGTACGCTTCAGGAATGTGGAGGACTTTCACTTTTTTGCTCTGTTGCATAAGCCTCTGAACCTTCTCCTCTCCATGTGTTGTGTGTTATCCTACATGGATTACTGATTATTTTATCTGAAAAGATTTCACTCAATAAACCTGGCATTGTGGAAAGACAAAAATGCATCCAAGGATGTTACTTTGGTAGCTGCCTTCCTTGCTTGTGACAGCCAAAAATTGAGGGAGTGTGCAAATTTGTTGGGGTCATGTCAAAATGACAAAGGAGCCAACTCAAAGGGGCATTCATGGCCAAGTTTAGATAACTTTGAGCATCAAAGTGAAAACTGTCAGTAATATATCGAATAAGAAAATGAATTAACGAGTCAATAATTATACTAGGAGTAAGAACAAATGAATGAATGAATGTGATAAACAAAAAGGAAGATCCTCTTTTACAGAAGAATGCCAACTAGTAATGTAGAAGATATGACAGAAAGTGAAAATCATTATTTTGCAATCATTGTAGTCATAATTAGTTCATCAAAGAATCTTCAATGAATACTAAAATGTTTGGCTAATAGATTGTCAGGAAGCAGAATATTCACACAGTCTCAGAGTATCACTTTTTAATTACATATAAAAATAATTTTATATAGAAGAAACCTAGAGTCCACCAACTTAACCAAATAATTCAACTTAATATTACTAGTAAAGGGACAAACTAATATTAAGTGCCTTATTATAGAAATCACAGAGTACATCACCAATGTAGCATTTTTACCATGTGTGTTTAATCTACAGCTAGTCACAAGGAAAAAAACATGTAAAATCAAATTGAGAGACATTCTGAAAAACAATTGGCTTAGCCTCTTCAAAGCAAGAGTGATTAATGAATCTAGGTGAAAGGTATATAGATATTTATTGAACTGTTCTTGCAACTTTGCTATGAGTGGGGGAACATAACACAAAATAAATTCTCAAAAATATAATAAAGGATCAATTGGCCCTGAATTGAAGGCCTAAAATATATTCATGTATATCAAATGCATAATTTTTATGCATGCTAAATCCCATCATATACTCATTTTTAAGGACTTGTTTTCTGGTTTTCACCTGGGTTTGTTCCAGATAGAAAATATGTCTTCTAAATGTTGAGTAAATGAGAATCTTTAATATAATTAATAAAAAAAATAGTCATGGAAGAAAATAAGAAGGAGGCACTTGTCTGTTACTTGGGTTCTGCCAATCAGATATATCCATGGAAGTATTCGATTTATAATTGATTCATATAAAGAGAGAGTATGCAAAATCCATCTTTCAGTGAGTGTGAGAAGAAGTCCCTGTCTCTTGGTGCAAAGAATAAAATAGTTTCTGTCATCTACTATCATTGTTGCAGTCTGGAGATCTGGGCTGAGTGACAGCAGCAAGTGTCTTTCCTAGGGTAGTGCTCAGAGTGTGGTTTGGCACTCTTCCTAGCTGAAGAGCTCTATCTGACTCTCTCACCCTCTTAGGAAACTGGTGAGCTTTCTAATTTCCTCTAACAAATTTTATGCTTAAATTATCTACAGTCAATTCTGGTTTTACTATGAAGAACCACTAGGTAGGACACTCTAATTGACTTACCATTGCCCAAGGAATCTTAAGATATGCCAGATCAGAATCCCTTCCACCATTTTCACATCAACATGTTGAATCTCATCCCCAAATACTTATATTATGAAGGTGATGACAGGAGTTATTTTGTTAAATGTAAAAATGTGAGGAATATCATAATGCTCACAGGACCAGACTTCATTTTTTGAGACTGGCTAACCTGGTGCTTCTTGGATTCTGAAAACATTTCCAAATATGTTTTGATAGTCTTTTAGTTTGTCAAAACCTCAATCACTTATGGTGACTTTGAGAGATTTAATCTACATGTTTCTAATTTACATTGATTTAACTCATTCATGTGGTTCTTCAAGATGACAAAATAATGTCCAGGAAGGCAGAAGACTCTGTTAATAATTTTTTTTTTTTTTTTTGCTGGATGTACACACTTGACTGGAATACCTCCAGTCTCAGAGAGTTGAAGTAAGTTCAAAAGTTGGCTTGATTATTTTCCTTTACCTCAATATCAGTTTCATCTGAAACTGAGTTGTGTCAGTATACTCTGTGCTACTTGTTTCCTTCATAATTTAGTCATCCTTCAGTTTGTCTAGAGCTGAAATACAATCTGAGTTCAGGATGCATTGATAATGAGATTGGACTCATCTTTCCTGGTTCAGAGTTTACATGACAGGAAAATGTCAGCAATTTAGGTTCATAGTAGTACTAACAGAATTCAAAATAGTTTTCTCCACTCTCTCTTGCCCCAGTTGCTTTGGATTTAGCCTAAGAGACATAGTTATTGATGAAACTATGGCAAAACTGATCCTGAGATCTTTGCAGTTCTTGACTAAACCATGCAACTTCCTCATATGAACTATCACCAGTAACTCCATTGAGCTAAATTGGTTAATCCACTACACCAATTCACTAGAAGTATTTTATTTCTACTGCATAAACTTCACAATCTCCACATTTGTCTATGGCTATCTCAGGAGACTGTGTGCCTTCTCCCACCTCTAGTGGTTTCTCTTCTTGGTAGACATATTAGAATGGCTATTTGGGGTGAGATCAAATTTAGGGCCCAAGTTAACCTCATGAAAAAAAATTTTTATAGAACTTCATTCATTTTTAATGGAAATGTATTGAGCCAGGGTGTCTCATCAGACTTTGCTAATCTCTAGATATCATTTGCCCACTTTTTTTCTTCACTATGCTCCAACCAGATTGACTTTCTTTCTGTTCCTCATCTCTGCAATGTCTTTCCCACCTAAGATCTACATGCATGCTCTTTACTCTGCCTAACCAGCCCCTCTTGTCTATCCCCACAAATAGACACATGGTATTCCCAGCTAACTCTATCTTATCCTTGAGGCCTCAGACTAAGTGTACCTTTCTTCAGAGATGCCTTTCTTTTCTCACCACCCAATGTAAGTTCTCTCTCCTAGCACCCTCTGCCTTCATAGTACATCATAAGTTGTGATAAAGTATTCATTTAATTATTTTCTTATATACTTTTTCTTGCTTGCAAAACTATAAGCTGCATACGGGCAAAGATCAAGTCTGTATTGTCAATCACTGTGCATCCAGTGTTTTTAACACAGGGTCTAATATTTGGTCAGTATTTCACATAACCCACTGAGAGATAATGGCCTGTTCACATTTTAATCTGATGGACAACAAGTTCAAGTATGTTAATAGACTTATAGACAGGATTTTATTTATGCTTAAAAGATGAATCCAATAAAGAAAATACACAGCCATCCTACTCTGTAAGTAGTTATTCCTTTGCTGATTAGTTGAAGCAGAATTTTCCTGGCAATATTTTCAGACATCGTTGTGAAGATGGGCCAAGGAAAGGTCATAAACCTTTCTCCCATTAAATTCATGTGTGCTTATATTATGTTCACTCTATAGCAAGAGAAATGGAAATGATTGTTCATCACTGAGAAATAAAAAATGCAATAAGTTACCCACTATTTTTATACCATTTTATATTAATCATCTCTCTTGGTATTTCATCTCTCAATTTCTTGCATTAGCTATAGTTAACAGAAGTGAATAAACTTTCAGCAGTCTGTGTATGAGCTAAGAAGAAATATTTAAGTCATGCATAATTCCAAATTGTTTCAATATTCTGTCCTGATTTGGTCTGCATTCTTTCAGTTTACTAGTAAAATAATATAAGCATGACTGACTCAGAATGGGAAATGTGCCTTTAAGTTCCATGTTACTGGGAAATGTTGACACTAGTTTTAAGAAAACATGGGGAAATAATAGCCACAAAAAGGAAAAATTGGTATTTCAGTGAATCAGGGTCTCCATGTCTTCCTTTTTGATCCTCTGAAGTCACATCCTAGTAACTTCTATTGAGTAGTATCTTTCTTCTCCAGTATCTTTTAGTATGTTTCTGCCTCAACTTGTATAATCCCACTTGTATAACCTAATATACAACCTAATAATCTGATAATAACCACTCTGCTACCTTGTGTGAGATGGGAATTAGGACAATTGCCCAAGTTCCTGTGGCGTAAGAAAGAGAAAGCTCATTGGAGGTCCTTCAGGGATTCATAATATTGTCGACTTTGGGAACACAATGAAGAAAGAGCACATGGGATGTCCCATAACCCAGGTACTGAAACACAGTGTGAAGAAGAGACTGGAGTGGAGCAGAGATATCTGTTTCCTTCACTACATCAACAAAGCTTCAGAATTGGCCCTCTAACTAAATAGTCTTTTATTCCTCTCCCCTCTCCTGACCCAAAATTTTCCCCAGCTCCATGCAATACAATCTATTTATTTAGAGACTGTGATGCTCTACTAAGTGTTGGGCTTTATACTTTCCACTGTAATGATGAACAGAATAACAAAGGATCTTGCCCTCAGGAAGCTCATTGCCAAGAAGTAGAGGTGAGAGTTAGGTTGCTGAGAGGCCTTGGACTTATTCTGTAATATATTAAGTGCCATGACTAAAGGATACGCAATGTGCTATGAGACTTTAGAGTAGAACAGAATCCTTGCAGACTTTTTTGAACACTTTCAAACAACAGTGGTCTTTGTTGCGTATAGCACTTACCAATTCATTTTCCTAACATATTATGGGTTTCACGTATACTCTCAGCTTCTATAATTCACAAGGAGGATTCCAAGACTCAGCATAGAGTCATAGTCAGGACTATGAATTATTACAGTGAAAGGATACAAAGCAAAATTAGCAAGAGGAAAAGATACATGGGGTGAAGATCACAGAAAACTAGGCATACTCTTCCAAAATTCTTCTCCTGTGAAGTCACATAGGACATGCTTAATTCCTCCATCAGTTATTTGTGACAACATGTGTGAGATTTTGTCTACCAGGGTAGCTCATTGGAGACTCCAGAATTTTAACTGTGGACTAGTCATATAGGCACCCATTGCTTAGAATTACAAAAATTTCAGAGTCCCAAAGTGAAAACAAGTGTTCACCACAAACCACATTGTCTGTGTCATTGGTTTAGGCACAGTGAGCCCTTCTTATCAATTCTGGCAAAAGCAGAAACCCTCCCAGAATCCAAGTTCCCACATACCAGCCAATGGCCAATCTTACAAATAGGTCTTTTTATGCATAGCCATCTACATTAACTCATTTCCACACGTCTATCTATTTGTTTATACATGTCTTTCTATATCTAGGAAGTAGAGTGGCTTTTGGATTTGTATTCTAGTTTCAATCCATATTAAACAATACTAAGTTTTTTGTTATTTTTTAAGATATAACACTAATCCCTATTTTTTTGTGGTGTGCTGGAGCCAGTGGTACCTGCTTACAAGAGTTTTTCATTAAATCACCAGGAATTTTGTGAGTTCCATATTGGTAGCTTAGAACCACTTATTTGAGAATATCTACACCACAGAAATTGGTAAATGCTAAAAACCAGGGCTTTTCATACCTCTCTGGAGAGCTGGTTATTAAACATTTACCAGCACACCAGTGCCTATTTTTATGTTCTAAGGGAAAGTGTGAGAGAGTAAAAAATAAATTTTCACAGCTACCAAGTAAAACTCTCACTCCCTTTTGTTTGTTCATTTATTAAAAGTGAAATCTATAAAGATAAACAAGTTTTATGCGTTTGAGTGCTTACTATCTGGTGGGAGAGATAGATAATATACACAAATTCAGCAAGCCAAATTATTCTCACATTAATGTATATTTTTCCTCATGCCCATAGAAGACTCAAAAGAAAGAGAAGTATTTTTCTTCTGCTTCAAGATGGTTTATCTATGTCTGAATTCCAGAATTTTTAATAAATGCAGTAATATAAGTTTTCCTGGAGACAGCCTTTCTCCCTGCAAAAAATAAATGATCGGACTTTTGGGGGGAATAAGGGACAAATTAAATAGGCCAGTGCTGGCAGTAGGGACACAGAACTGGCCTTCTAATAGGAAAAGGTGCTGGATTTTTCTGATTCAGTAAAGAGCCATGTACTTAGGTTGATGGGGTGGGGGTAGGGTAGGAGAGAAGCCATCAGCTATGGCATATACTAAGAGTGATCCACCTCTCTTCCTGCCATCCATTGAAACATTTTGTACACACAAAATGCTTTGAGAAGTGGCAGAAGCTCTGAAGGAATGGCACATGGAAGCTAGGGCAGATAACACAGGAGGGAAAGCCTTAGGAGCCAAGGCAAGAAGGAACAAATAGTGACATTTTTAGAGCTCTTATTATGCTACAGACACTATTTTAATCATTTTACATGCTTTAACACTTTTAAACCACACAACAGCCCTACGTGTTGGGTTCCATTTTATAGAAGAAATGGAAGTTCTAGGATGTGTCAATTTTAAAATGGGTTTGTCCCCACAGGTAGCTTCGGCAGCTTCTTTATTTCTTTATTTCTTTATTTATCTTTATTTATCTTCTTTATTTCTCCTAGTCTACTGTCCGACACCCAGGGTTCTGACCTGTGGTAGCCCTTATGTGCAGATCCCATGCTCAGATGTGTTGGTGTGCAGTTTGAGTGTTTTTGTTGAGTTTCAGATGTTCAGCTTATTTTTGTGTCAACGGGAGAGATCTGGGGACGTCTCTCCACCATGTTTCTCCAAAATCCTGGGTTTGTCCCCAGAAGCCACTGAAAACACTGAAAGAACCATCACAAATTTTAAGTTACAGATATTAGATTTTCTTTAAAAAAAATTCATTTACCTATTTTTTATTTATTTTTCTAGCTTTATTGCAATATATTTTAAGTTTGTACCCTTTGACTTCCTTTCTTTGTTTTCCCCATACCTCACCCTTGGCTTCTGGCAATGACTAATCTGTTCTCTGTTTCTATGAGTTTGTTTTTTTTAGATTCCGCATATAAGTGAGATCAATAGGTATTTGTTTCTCTCTGACTTACTTCACTTAGTGTAATAAGATTCATCCATATTGCAAAAGGCAGAATTTCCTTGTTCTTATGACTGAATAACATTCCACTGGGATTGTATGCATTTCTTTATCCATTCATCAAATTGTCAAAACACTTGGAATGTTTCCATGTATTAGCTATTGCAAATAATTGTAAATAATGCTGCAATAAACATAAAGATGCAGATGTCTCTGAGACAGTGATTTCATTCCCTTCAGACATCTATCTGCCCAGAAGTGGAAATGCAAGATCACATGGTAGTTCTATTTTAAATTTTTTGAGGATCCTCCATAGTGTACCAATTTACATTCCCACCAAGTATATATACAAGGGTTCTTTTTTCTCCACATCCTCATCAGTACTTGGTATCTCTTGCCTTTTCAATAGTAGTTATTCTTACAGTTGTGAGATGATATTCCATTGTGGTTTTGATTTCCATTTCTCTGATGCTTAGTAATATTGAGTATCTTTTCATGTACCTGTTGGTCATCTATGTATCTTCTTTGGAAAAATGTCTCTTCGGGTCCTTTGTCCACTTTTATTGCATTGTAGGGTGTTTGTTATTGAATTGTATGAGTTCCTTGGATACTTTGGAAATTAACCCCTTACAGATATGTAGTTTGCAAATATTGCCTCTAATTCTGTACACTGTCTTTTTATCTTATTGATCAGTTCTTTTGATGTGCAGAGGCTTTCTTTTTAGTTTATTAAAGTCCTACTAGGTTTTTATTTTATTTTATTTTATTATTATTATTTTTGCTCTCATTTCTTGTGCTTAGAGTGTTATATCCATAAAATCATTTCCAAAATCAATGTCAAGGAGCTTTTCCACCATATTTTCTTTTAGGGAGTTTTATGGCTTTAGGTCTTACATTTAAATCTTAATCTATTAGAGTAAGATTTTGTGAGAGGTGTAACATAGGAGTTCAGTTTCATTATTTTGCATATGAATATACAATTTTTCCAGCACAAGCATTAGGCTTTCTTTAAAATGAGCGTTCATTATTATAGTCATTATATTGCAAGTATGGTAAAAATATATTTTGAGTCATTGTGAAATTGACCTCTCTGAAGGATGTTTACAAGTCTTACCCTTGAGAATCTCATTGTCCCTCTGGGCTTCACTTTTGCCTTGCTTACTACTCCCCTCTGAGTTTGCTGCATGCCCTGAACAAAAAAGGTTTCTTTTGAATCAATGTGCTTATGCATAATGCCATTCTGACGAAAGTTCAGCTTTAGCTACAATAACTGCATTTGTTTTATTGCAAAATTTTCTGCCTTTGCATTGTTCCTCTTCATAGAATTTTTCCAGAGACTTTCACTTCTCCTAGGATTCTGGTGAGAAAGACCATGCATTCAAAAACATGTTTTAAGAAAATGTTCTTTAAGAAAACTGCTCCTTCAAAGCTGTCTTCTTAACATTTCTTGCTCAAGTTAGTTTAATTTAAATAAATGTTCAACTGAATATAGCAATGAGAGTAGGAATAGGGAATGTTTGCTGGAAAATAGCCAAAAATAATTTGGAGAAGTGTGTTACTATCATACCTGTTCTTTACCTCCCTTGTTGCTTTCTTCTCATTTTTTGGCCAGATAAAGTACACGGAGCATCATTCTTTTAAGTTCCCTTTGCCAGAATATTTCCCTGGAATCTTTTTCCCTTTCATTCCACAATTCTACTAACACAAATCTCACATCAGCGAGCAAATATTCCCCTCTAAAGTTGAAGTTCTGCTATTTTAGCTCCCACTTGCCAAAAGCAGCATGATTTGAACATTCTTCTTTACCTAGTATCATTTGCCATCAGATAACAATTAAATGAATAGAGGTTGCAGGTTATAAGGAATGCTAACAATGCAGATAAAGTCCTGATAACTGGCAGCTGTGAATTAATTCCACCAGATTACAGCCCAAGAAAAGGAGCAGAAGGTGCTGGAAAGACTTGGCATACTTCCTGTAACTTATAATACATTCCCCTAGGCCAAGCAGCCTGGTATTGAGCATCTAAAGTCATAGAAATAAGACAAATTTTACTGTCCTATCTGGCAACTGTTCACCATGGCAAAATAACCCTCTGTGACTGTTGGAAAGGGAAACAGGCCTGTATTTTCACTGAAAGGGATAAATTAAAAATCTATGAGGGAGCCACTGATCTGACTAGGCTTTGTGAAAAGGGTCACTTGACCACTTAAGCTATTGCATTAACTGGTTTCAGACTCAAACTCAATAGCCTACCAAGGCTGGTAATACATGAGGCCTGAGAGGGCTTTTTAGCTAAGTATTTCAAAGCAATTGCAAAATTTTTATTGCCTGTTTCTAGGTTGGCATGGAGATACATAAGCAGAGCCTCAGGGAATTAGAGTTCTAATCTTACCCCTCAGCTTCACCTCTGATCTGTCTGAATAGTCTGCTTTGTGATTAAAATTTACCTTCACTATCAGCAAGAACCCACTATTTTGAGCAGCTGAGCCTGGAGTCCAGGCTCTGCTTAGTTTGAGTGGTATGTGTTCTCCATTAATGATTTTTGGCAAAACACTTAGTGTATTCATGAGTTTGACCAGTAGATGGAAACATTTTTGACTATGTGACATCTCTAGCTTCCATGTTCTAGAAAAGAAGAATCTTTGATTTCTGAGAAAAGTTGACAAGCTGTCGCCAGACCCACTGTCTTATTTGTGTATGAAGATTTTTCCAAATCAAAGGGAGTGTACATATTTTTGAGATAATTAGGGTACAAATTAAGAAATAATCAGTTTACTTTCAATAGTCTCAACTACCTAGTTCTCTTAATTCCCTCATACTCTTAATTAAGCAATGTAAAATGATCATAATTTATAATAGTTCATAGTTTAGAATCAATACAGTTTTTCTTAAATCCCAAAGTGATTTATAAACATTTCCTCTTTAACCAAAGGCAAGTGAAAGAGAAGGGTTTAACATTAAATACTCTGCCCAGCTAGCTGAGAAACTGCCCAGCAATCTATCCTTCCACTGAGATCTTATTATAATATCTCTCTTACCTATGTTTCTTAAGGTTGGCAGATTTTAATTTAGAAACCATATGATTTTTGATAGAAATATCAAGATTGTAGGTTATTACTAAAAATTGGCAGTGACTCAAGTATGAAGTAATTATGTATCTTGACATAGTTGATAATTGGACTGATATTGAACGTGAAATATAATCTCTCTTTACTCTCTACCTCTTGAATCTGAAACTCAAGGCATATGCAAATAAAACTTTGAATGACTTTTCTGCGAATAAAAAACTCTATAGCCCGTACTTTGAATCATATCAGAAGGAGGATTGGCAGCCCTTGATGATATTCTATGTCTTATACTAGGACATTCTCCAAAAAAAATTTCAGTGTTCTTTGATAGATAAACATATTTCAGAGACATCTTAGGGCTTCTGCATAAGGAACACTTTAGAAACTTTATTGATATACCCACCTAAATGTGTTCTTTTCAGACTAGAGAAATATATACATACATATATACATATATAATGTTTATATATAATTTATACAAATTATATATATATATATATATATATATATATATATATATATATATATATTTATGTACAAACATACCCAGAATAAAAGACCACACAACCACACAACTATATAAAAGAGCATGTATAAGGCATTTAATCCTGCATTGCTAGTGCTGGCCCCAGTTAACTGCCCTGACCTTGAAATAGAGATTTATATTGTAAATAACAAAAAGTACAGTACTATTTCTGTCCTGCCACTGATTTTCTTCTCCACTTCCAACTTTTCAATGTTTTATTTCAGAGACAAATTTTTGAAGGTATTATCTAACTCTCTCTTTCCTCACTGTCCACTCCTTCATTAACCTGTAGAAATCTAGCTTCTTTCTGTTCACATGCTAACATTTCTTTCATAAAGACAATCAAATGACCTAGTCATCTTTTCAGTGATTAGTTTGACCTCCTAGCAGCACTGAACTGCATTGAACATAATTTCTTCTTTGTCAGAACTATCTCTTGCACTGGCTTCTGTAACACTTGGTCCTCTTCCGAGAAGTTTCTCACATCTGAGAACCGGATCTTTGATGTTCTACTCTTCTTACTTTATACCAGCTCCCTAAGAAATTTCATCCACTTCTGTAGATCCACTTATTACCTATATGATAATTTCTCATCTAAACCTATACCTCAAATCTAGATATGTCTCCCATACATAGACATGTAAGTAAAAATATGTGCTGCAGTGTTTTTCAAGCTATGAGTCACAATTAATTAGTGAATTTGAAGTCAGTTGAATAAGTAGTGGCTAGCATTTTACACATGAAATATGGAATAGAATAGAGAATATAAGAGTGCCTCAGACTTATATAGAATAATTGTTATTTCATGACACATTATTTTTCACTTTATGGGAGTGTGGGATTGTGATGTTAACCATATTTCTTTCTCTGGATTGTGGTCAAACATTGGAAAGGCACTGGTCCACTGGAAATTCCCATGTAGATGTTTCAAAGGTGATTCCTGCAACAAATTTTTAATAGTAAATTCATTTTAACCCCAAACTTGTTTCTATTATAGGAAGTCCTGTTTCTTAGTTTATTGGTTCAATTACTTAAGTCAGAAATGTGGAGATTGCCTTAAAGTCAGCTTCTCCTTCACACTCCACAGATAATGAAAAAATAGTGCGAATTTGACCTCCTAATGTATTTATAGTGTGACACTTCTCTCCATCTCCATGACCACCAGGCCAGATCAGGTCACCACAGTATTTCTCATTGTCTATTGCAATTGCCTCTAACTGGACAAATGCATCAGTAATAAATGATGAATATATCAGACAGTAAGAAATTATTGAAATATATGAAATTATTACTTTTTATAAGGAAGATACTCTAAAGAGTAAAATCCAGTCAATTTAAAAGATTGAGATAAATTTACTGATAGTACATCTTTAGCAAACTGCTGAGGGATCTGGGCAACATATCCAATGTATTAAGACTGGCATGAATGAACACCAACCCACAGATTTTAGAGTCAGGGAAATACAGAATAAATCAATGACCATTTGGACTATGGAGCAGACCTAACATTGTTTTTCTGAAGTTAATATGAGGATAAGAATCTATAGTTACCCAAATCCTGATCATCTGTAGCAACCATCAGAGCTGCTATCTAAAAGATTGTCAGGGACTTGGGAAAATGCCAATAATTCCAGTTCCTATTGTTTTAGCAGCAGCTGAAATTCATGTTTATCTTTCCTCAAGGACTACTTTCTGAGACTAAAGCTTCTATATAGAAAACCAAACATTTATCAAAGCATACACCATATATGCCATTCTACTGTCAAGTTGACCTTAATAACCTAAACCACAAAGTAAACTCAATAATGTCTAATAAATACATAGGCTTCCAGAAGATTTCTTCATTGAAGGCTGCAGCTTTCTTAATTTCTATTAATAATAAATTCTATATATTTATTGAATAGAGAGATCCTGCAGCTTTTTCCCCCCAAGGTTATTCCAGACAATGACTCATAAAAATATCTAGCTTCTTTACCATTCTACTGACTCTTCCTCAGGCACTTTTAATGGAGGAGATGGAAACCTTGGCTTTTATCAGGGTTGGAAACACTACTCTTCTCTTTATGTGTATGGAACTCTTTCCAGCGCCTTTCCATCTGCAAGACAGAAAGGCTTTGTGAACTGGAAGTGGAATCAGAGCTACAAAAGCATGAAGCCTGTGGAGGCAGGCGTCGTGGGCTCCGGATGTCTGCAGAAAAAGTTGAAAATGAGCCAACGTGTGCAGAATTGGGAGGCGTTCTAAAGCCCTCTCATGACATCAAAAGCCAAGTATTATAAGAAAAGGAATAATGAAATAAAAGCTCCCATTTTTATTGCCTTCTCGGCATTACTACCAATTTCATTAAACCTGAAAATATTTCATTAGGTTAATGTTATTCATAACTATAAAAATAAGGAAGACATTTTTTTGAAAGACTAAATAAATTAATTTAAAAAAAGAAAGACAAGTAAATGGAAAAATAAAAACTTTTGAGGAAGTTAATCTTTGATAGTGGAAATTTTAGTATTATATCAAACCATTTGATGACGTCTTTTGCCTCACTAGTATGTCCAGGGATCCTCCAGACAGTCACATGTAAAGCTCACCTCTGAGTATGAATGTTTTTGCATCACACTCAAAGACCAGACAGGATAGAAAAATTACCTAGAATAGCAGAGGTGCATTTCTTTCTAAGATTTGTGGAATGTCCAAAGGTGGAGGTAAAAAAGTGGTCCTGATCAGAATTTAGAGGGTTTTTATAACTACAAAGATTTTGGAAAGGTATTTTTAAATGATGGAACTTTCAAAACTCATGGTGTCCATGGCAAATTGTCAACTCTCTTAAAACCTAAAATGCCTGTTATTTTTCTCGTTCGTAAAATAGCGAAAATTTTACATTTCCATTAAAAGACTTTTTAAAAGATTTTTGTTTAATATGGTAGCCACTGGCCATGTGTGGCTATTAAATTTAAATTCACTAAAATAATAAAGTTAAAAATTATGTTCTTTAGTTGCATTAGCCACATTTAAAGTGCTCTATGGCCTTATGTGACTACTAGTTACCATATTGCAAAGCACAGACATAAAACCTCTCTAATACTGAAAGTTTTATTGAACAGCACTGATCTAAAACAACTTGTCTTAGTGTATTTTTTTAGGTCACTAGCTCTAAGCTTTTAATAGAGGGTAATGTTCAAGGAGTTCTGAGTTAAGGTTTTTCTTTTGTGCAGTTTTTTTTTTTTTTTAATGTCAGTCTCTTAGATGAGGCTCTGCAATATAGGAGTTTCCCAAATGAATTTAGACATCAAATTTTCTTTGTGGAAAACTCCCAGAGCAGTGTTCCATGGAGTAAACTTTAAGAAATGTGGATCTGTAGAATAAGTAGCTTGACATCATGGACTATGCCTTACTCATCTCTCTGTCTTCTTCCCCTTCTGTGTCTAGAATAATGCCCCCACACATAGTAGGTATGCAGTATTGGCTCAACTGAGCCAAGTGCTAAGATCAGGTGAAAAAGAAAGTGGTAAACTGATATAGAGTGAGAACTACCTAGTTTGTAAGCTCTCAAACCAGTTGCACTCTCCACTGAGGCTACCAAATAAAGTAAACCACCAAACTATATCCAAGCACACACAACTTTTTAATTTCTACATTTAAATTCACCTCTCTGATGTACACCATTTAAAATTTTCATGTTCTTTATTTGACAAAGCAGGAAACATTCTGAAAAGTATGTTTTCCTGAATTATTATTTAACTTGCTAAATTGAGTTTGGTTGGAGTTGCTTAAAACTCCAATCTCTCCAACCATACTGAAAAGAAAGAAGTCTAAAGATTCCAAAAAAACTTTTATCTTCATAATATTGCAGTTTGGACAAGTTCTGATGAAAATTTGATGCTTTAAAAACAACTTAAATTTTCCTTTAGTGACATATCTTACCCAAAGCTGGCTGGAGCCTGGGAAGCGAGAGAACATCTTTTCCAAGGAAAACCACAAAACTTTCTATTCAAAAACTCTTCAGTGTACTATAGTTTATTTTTCTTTTAACTAAACCCTTCTTAAAATCTTAGCCTTAGTTGTCCTAACTCAAAAATAGGGTAGATATTCTGATATCCTAATGGAATGTCAGAGGAAAAATGAATATGTGAAGAAATTGCCTTGGTCTCCACAGAGGCCTGGTACTAAACAAACCCTCTATAGCCTCCTGTCCCTGAGTCGTTGAACTTCTTAGCTTTGCCAAGACATCTTTCTTTTTATATCCGAAGACCCATCTCCTCCAGGAGACTTTATCTTTCCCTTCTTCTTGATGCCTATTGTGTTGACCACTGGACCTTGTAGGAAGATTGGCCATTGGTCTTTCTTTTAGGTAGGTACTTTTATGTTATGTTCTGTCTTCCAGATGAGCTGAATGACTCTTTAGAACAGAGATCAATGTTTAGTGACTTCTTTGCTTCTTGAGCACTTGGCATAGTATCATGCAGGCACCAGTTTCTCAATAAATAACATCATCACACACTGCTTAGAGTAGATGAGTTACATCGAATAGTAAAATTTACTTTATTTAATATTTCTAATTTAGAATTTGTGGTATTACCTATAATAGGTAAGAGTTTGGTAAATTCAAAAATAGTAAAAATGCAATTTTTATAAATTTAACCTATGTGAAAAAAATGTCATTTTAAGATCTTTAAAGACATTATTCACATAGCAACCATTATAACGATGCATAAGGAAGATAAACTGGAATTTACCTCTCTTTTTTTTTCTTGATAGTATTTTTTATTGAGATGTATTTCATACATAAAAGTCACCATTTTATTTTTATTTATTTTTAATTAAGTTTATTGGGGTAACATTGGTTAATACAATTATATACTTTTCAGATGTACATTATCATTTGACATCTGTATATTCTATTGTGTGTTTACCACCCAAAGTCCAGTTTCCTTCAGCTACCATGTATTTGATCCCTTTTACCCACTTCACCCTTCTCTACCCCCCTATATTTGATCCCCTTCACCTTGTCTACCTCTCCCTTCCTCCTCCACTCCCTACCATCTGGTAACCACCAGTCTATAGTCCATGTCCATGAGTCTGTTTGTTTGTCCTGTTAATTTGTTGCTTTTAGGTCTATATCCCACAAAAGAGTGATATCATGTGGTTTTCAACTTTTTCTGTCTGGCTTATTTCATGTAACATGATTATCTCAAGGTCCATCCATGTTGTCGCAAATGGCAGTATTTCATCTCTTCTTGTGGCTGAGTAATATTCATTGTATATATGTTCCACAGCTTCTTTAGCCAATCATCTATGCTCTATGTCCTGGCCACTGTGAATAATGTTGCTATGAGCATCGGTGTGCAAATATCCTTTCGGACATGAGTTTTGAAGTTTTGAGGGTAAATACCCAGCAGTGGGATTGCTGGATAATATGGTAGATCAATTCTTAGCTTTTTGAAGAACCTCTATATTGTTATCTATAGTGGCTGTACCAATTTGCAGTCCCACCGGCAATGTATGAGGGTCTCTTTTTCTTCACATCCTCTCCAGCATTTGTTATTACCTGTCCTGTTGATTATAGCTATTCTAGCAGGTGGAAGTCACCATTTTAAAGTGTACAGGTCAACGGATTTTAGTAAAATCATTGTATTGTGCAACCACAGCTACTATTTAGTTCCAGACTTTTTCATTATCATTAAAAGAAATCCTATACCCATTAGCAATTAGTCACAATTTCCCTTCTCTCATTCCCTACTAATCTACTCTCTATTTCTATAGATTTGCTTATTCTGGACATGTTATGTAAATGAAACCATATGATAGTGTCTTTTTGTGTCTGGCTTCTTTCACTTAACATGATCTCAAGATTCATCCATGTTGTAGCATGTATCAGCACGTCATTTATTTTTATAACTACTGTACCATTGAATAGACACGCCACATTTTGTTTATCTATTTATCAGGCAATGAACACTTGGGTTATTTACTGTTATAAATAATGCTGTTGTGAACAATTGTGTCCAGGTTTTTGTGTAGAAATATGTCTTCTATTCTCTCAGGTATGTACCTACGACTGGAATTGTTGGGTTCACTCTCTTTTACTCTTCATGTAAATCCTGGAAATTATATATTTTTATATAATTCTTATGAAATCACTAAAAAAAGATCACTGAGAGATCTCTATTTGCTAGCATGTGACAAACCAAGTGATGGTTCTGAGGAAGCATTTCTTTAAAAAATAGTCTAATTCAGACTAGTTTCTCCTGGTGACTTCATTCAGTTTCTTGACTCTGCCATAGGGTGGTTTGAGAGGGCTGCAACCATTCAGCCTCCCAACACAATTGGCCTCCTTGGATAAATATTTAACTGTATACAACAGGTTAGGACAAGTCCCCTG
Organism: Cynopterus sphinx; assembly: GCA_030015415.1. NCBI lineage: Eukaryota > Metazoa > Chordata > Mammalia > Chiroptera > Pteropodidae > Cynopterus > Cynopterus sphinx. The sequence continues at coordinate 85,468,172 of CM057384.1, read as the reverse complement.
GGCAAATTCCAACCAAATGCCTGCTCCCAAGTTCTTCCTAATAGAAATTCTGGGGTCTCTACTTCTCCTGTCCCATCTTTCTTAGATTGCTCCACCTCTTGTGTCACTGGAGCTATTTGACTAAGAAGCTAGCAACCACATCCAAGGGCCTCTTTCTCCTCTGAATAAGGCTAACTGATGATTTGGGAAGAAGAAATGTAAAGGTGATCTACAAGGTATGATAGGATGAAAAAAGTATTGCCTATTTCCAAGTTCAAAAAGACATTTGCTTCTATGGACCTAAAATGGTTTTGTAATGTTTCTCAGCTTTCAGATATAAAATAATGTTATTAAATTGCAGCATGAATTATTTTTCCTGAGATGAGTTGGGATGGGATGAGATGGGATGGTATGGGATGGGATGGGATGGGATGGGATGGGATGGGATGGGACGGGATGGCATGGGATAGAAGGGAAAGGAAGAAGGGAAGTACATTCCCCAGATAGCAAAGAATCATTTCTTCATACTTTGTCTTAATTGTATGTGGGGTGTGTGTGTGTGTGTGTGTGTGTGTGTGTGTGTTTGCGCGCGTGTGCACACGCACACATGCTCCCACAGAGGAGCTGGGTCATGATGTAAAATGCATTTCTTAGTCTAGGTCATCTCCAGAAATGTTTGAAAGCTACACCTCTATAGAAATTTTCAGTTACTTTTTTTGTTTTCTGTTAGCAGTGGACATTTGCAAACATTTCTGAAAATTTTTCTGGCTAATGTATAAATACCCTATTTGTGACTGCAGCAGAGGCTGATTCCCAATTCAATGATTCAGCTGTGACCAAAAGTTGTGTAAGAGGTATTTGTGGTATCTTTTATGTGAAAGGCCAGATGAAATGCACTATGGCATCTTAGAAATAAAGATTTCTGGAATTGCCAAATGTTTTTGAGAGAAAACAGAGCTATCAATCTTCTCTATTCCTAGGAATGTTCCAGATGGGCTTAGAGCATTGTTTTGGAGGTGTGACTAGGAAGGTCAAGAAAATGAGCAAACAGCATGAGAGCAGGTGGGACATAAAAATTCCAATGTTTTGTCTAGAAAATTCCAGTCTGTTCTTTATATACATTGCCACACAGAATAATTGGCTCCAAGCAAGTCTTACTATACATGTCTCCTAAGCAATGTGGAAATGTGTAAATCTCTTTTTAACAGCAAACAAAGGATAGTAAAATTCATGTTACATTCGTGAACTCTGCCACAAAGTTTCCTGTTTGTAATAAATGTCCATTTTGTGGAAACCCAAAGGAGGAAGCTTCAGTTAACCTTTATTAACACACTTCCTTTCCAGCCTCAGTTATCACACCAACTGCTGTGGGCCAGATATCCATATAAGCTGTTATGCCTTCACAGTAAAGTAACCACAGAAACAAACATTTTTCCACTGAGGGCACTGGTTGTGTTTGTTCTGTGACCAATATTTCCAGGCTTTAGCTCATGTCTCAGACACTCCTCTCCATTCTTGTAAACCTGTATAGAAGTTCAGATATCTTCCCCCTAAAGTTCTAGTTTATTTCTTCTCTATTTTTCATTCTAACTCATAGAAATGATCTTTAGTCTTGACTTCTCACTTATATTCCAGTTTTTAATTTACAAATGCCCATAAGAAATTTTCAAATTGGATGTCAAGTTGTCCAACCAATTTCAACATTTTCATCACCCACATTTTTTTTTATCTCTCTCGAATCTGAAATCAAGATCTTTCTTATTTTATGCAGTGTTACCATCATTTCTTCAGGCAAGAAATCCAAATGACATTTTGAGTCTTCATTCACAATTTTAAATCTGTCAATAATATATGTTATTTATTCTTTTTAATGTCATCAAGATTTTCCCTTTTATCTATTTACATGGGGACCACTATATTTATGGTTGTAGTTGCCTTTTGCCTGATTTACTGTTAAAGCGTCTTTATTCCTTGTTCAATTGATGGGAAAATTGTAGGCAGGAGGATAACTTAAAATTTTATTATGAATGTGCTATGTTTCTGAATTCCCTGGAATGTCTCATTTCATGCAAAAAGCTGTACTTCCACCTGTCCCCTACATGCTCCATACACTACTTTTACCTTCTTAGAGAACATACTTCTTCCTAGAGAACATACTTTCCTAGAGAACATACTTTTTCCTCTCTCCACACAAATTTTATCAATTCTTTAGTGTCTATTTGTCAGTCTTCCTTTTCCACAAAACCTTCTGCAATTGCCCCAAATTAACTTTCTCCTTTTCAATTCCTATTGTGCCTATAGTTTGAGAACAATTCTACCTTAAGTCATTGAGTGTGGTATTAATCATATCATATGTTTAAGGGTGCCCCTACACACAGAATATAAAATTTTGAATCTTCTCTTAAATATGAAATATTGGCCTCATACCACCCAGCACTGTGCCAAAATATAGATTTGGCCTTCACCAAGCACATTTCTGTTTCGCTATCCCTTGACTTTATTTAGAAAATAAATAAAGACTGACCACCTGTTCCTGGCTCAGGGCTAGACACTGGGGTGCAGACATATGCAAACAAGTAGATTCTGATATCCAAAATAAATGTGCAGTAAATGCCCAGAGGAAGAATAAATTAACTCTGTCTGACGGGGTAATGGGGAGCCTCCTGAAAAGAATGCTCTTTCCTGCCTGGAATATTCTTTTTTTCTTGTTTAACCAATAAGTTTTACTCACCCCTTAAGAATCAACTCAAAGTCTACCTCTTCCATGAAACTATCTTTGTCAACAACAACAACAACAATCACAAAAAGAATTTCGTGCTCTTAAAATTATACATAAAGAAATAGAAGTGTGATGATTTGCCCAAATAGTGCATATTTTTTCTTCATGTGTTTACAAGTATTAATCTCTTTGATAGTTCAGTAATTCTCTTTTAAATTTCTTTTTTATATTTTTTTGTAACTAGATATAAAACCCAACCTGAACATTGATTGACTTCAGGAGTGTTAAGAGTTATTTGCAGAAATTATTTAGATTCCATGACTCTCCTTGTCTGTCGTTTTTATTTCTGTACTTAATTTCTTCAAGGCTCTGAGTGGATGTAAGAGAGTCTATAAAAGAGATTTTGTGCTCTCCACCTAGAACAAGCCCCAAACTGTATGGCTAATCTAGTGAGTATGTTTTGAAAAGGTTTGTTTCCTTCCCTTGATCACAGGGAAGAGGTGTTTGATCTAACTCACATAATCTCTCACTTCCAACTTGTGAAAACATGCTTCTCAGGACTTTAGACTTCTGCAAAGAGGGTAGTAAATAATTAGGAAAGAGTGGCTAAATATAGACTAGGGTTTTGATTGATAAAACCTCAGGGAGTTGGTCTGATGGTGTCTCTGTAGAACTCCATCCAGAGTTTCTCCTGTCACTGGTGTGTATTTCTTAAATTTTATTAATCACTTTGGTATCAGAGCTCTTATTTTCTCAGCCTTCCTAATAATGTAAATGCTCTGACTTGGATTTTTTTAAGTGTAAAACCTGCTATGTCCATTCAAATTAATTCAGTAATCGTTCACTAAATTTCTATGCTCCAGACATTAAAAGTCACCACTAGGAAAAACACAGAAAGAATTCAGCTTAAAACGTCACTGGGAAGATTCCACTGATACAAATGAAATGTACATAATTTAAACTCTTTTTCTTTTAGAATATTGTCACATAACACCTGTGTATGGAGAGGGTGTGCGACACCAATTTCCCTAAGCTGCTGATTGAAGTATATAATGGGATTCTCATTATACTTTGTTGTTATCTATCAAAATTTCAAATATTCCTACTTTTGATTTATCAACTCCACTGCCATAAATGTAGTTTACTACTATATTTACACAAATAGGCCACAGGATAGGTGTAAGAATTTTTATTGCAGTATTATCTGAAATAGCAAAAGTAATCAAATATCAATGTGATATTTAGATTAAATAAAGACATTCAATAAAATGTAATGCAACTATTCTAAAATATGAGACAGATACATATATGTGTATATAAAAGTATTTTTAAGATGTGTTGTTAAAAATATTTTTTAGCAAACTTTCAGGTATTATCTTTAAAAATGTTCTATAAAGACTTCTATTTCCATTCATAATGTAAAAGTAATAGATCCAAATGTTGCATCAGACTTACATTTCTGTTCTAGATAATTATAAAAGTGAACAAAGTATTTTAAAGCAAATATGATCAGGAATTTGACACTAGACAATACAAGCTATCTGTGGTCTTTAAAAGGAGAGAAACAGGAAGTGAGTTCCGTATTCACCATGGCCTTCTTTCTCAGGAAACTTACCAACTATGGCACAGGGACATGTAGACCAAACAGAGAGCTACCATCTCTCTGGGTGAGAAAGACATCAAAATTCAGGGCTTCCAGGAAGGTGGAACCTGAAGGACAGAATACTGAAGAGGAAGGAACTGTACAGAGTATGTACAGGGGGAGGATCCTTAAGTAATAAGCTATACCTCTCAGATTGAGATCCTGAAAAATCAGGGATAATAGTTACTGAAGAGTTATGAGCTGGAAAGAGATTCTGGAATTTGAGATATGTTGGCATTCCTACCAACCGGAATGGCATCCTCTTACCAAATACCCTAAACATTCAATTAAGACCTTACAAAGGACACATGATGGACTAGGGCTACTATAAACTTTCATAGTGGTAGTCCTAGAGTAGATGAGGAAGCTAAGCCTTGCTGAGATTAAACTGATCCTCCAATAATTCAACTAATTTCCAAAAGAAAATGTAGCACTATTCAAAGAAAGGAAAAATGACCTCAAGAAAATAGCATCTTCAATATTCAAGAGATGATAAAATAAATTACTAGACCTATGAAAAAGTAGAAAAATATGACCCTTAGCCAAGAAAATAAAGTAATTAGAAAAGGCCCAAAGATATAGCAGATGCAGAATTTAGGAGAAAAAGTGTTTTTGAAAGAAAAGAAAAATATAGGTATAATGAAAGAATAGGTGGGAAATTTCATTGGAGAGGACAGAGGCAAACACTAAAAGAAAGAAAAAACTCTAGAGCCAAATAATATCTGAAATAAAAAAAATATAGTGAATGTGTTTAATAGTAGAGCACTCCAAAAGACAGTACTATGGTCCTTAAAATTGTTCAGTACAAACTATACACAATAAAACACACAGAGAGAAAATAAATAGAAAAAAAAAATAAAGACACGGTGACTTGTCAGAGAATATTGAGCAACCTAACATATGCAATAGGAGTCCAAGGAGAGGAGTGACAGATTGAGGCAAAGGGTGGGGGGAGTTTGAAAAAATATGATTAAGATGTTTTTAAAATTTTAATTTAATGTCAATGCACAAAATTGAAAACCTTGATAAAAAAACAAAGCAACATAAGTATAAATAAATAAATAAATTACATCATAATTAAATTGATAAAAATCTAAGACGAGAAAATTTTAATGCAGCTGGAGAAATACACAACACATACACAACAACAATAAGAATAGATACTGACTCCTCACCACGAACAGTGCAAGCTAGAAAACAGTGCAATACCATCTTTTAAGTGCTATGGAAAAAAACACAAACTTTTAACCTAAAATTTCATAACCTGCAAAAGTATCCTGCAAAAATGAGGCAAAATACATTTTTAAATAAAGATTAGCTGATAACATTTATAACTAACATTACTACACTAGAAAAATATTTAAAGAAGTTCTTCAGTTTAAAGAAGAACTGATACTAAAAGAAACTTGGATATTAACAAAGAAATGAAGAAAGCCAAATATAAACTTATGGAAAAATATAAAGAGACTTTTTTCATTTAGTATCTTAATTATTTATAAGAAAATTAACTATTTAAAGGAAAGATTATTATAAAGTGTTTAGCTTTAACATAAAAAAAGTAAAAGGTATAACAACAAGCACAAAGGAAGGAGGGTAAATGTAAAGATCTTGCATGTATGTAAAGAGATAAAATTTTAAGTTAAATTTGACTATGATAAGTTAATGACACATATTATAACCACAAGACAAGGCACTGAAAATAAAAACAAAAGGATACACTGAAAAGCAGAAAGAATAAATAAAACAATAACAAATGCTTTATTAATCTAAAATATGACAGAAAAAGAGGCAAAACAAAAGAATAAATAATACAAATAGCAATATAGTAGACAAACTCAACATATCAAAAATTACATAAATGTAAATAGAGTAAACACTGATTACAAGGCAAAGATTTTCAGACTGGATAAATAAGCAAGATTCAACTATATTGAGGCACGGACAGTTGAAAATAACAAGGTGGAAAAATATTTAGTATGTATATAAAAGAAAGGACATCACAGAGATTACAAATATATTAAAAGAATAAAAGAATGTTATAAACTGTTTTGTACCCCTAATACCAATCCTATACAAATACTAATTCTTTCTTCCAGAAAATAGTGGAGGTGGAAATATTTTCCAACTCATTTTATGGACCAACGTTACCCTAATACCCAATTCGGAGAAAAATATAAGAGAACAATAAAAAAATTATCATGTATAAATCATAAAAATTTTTAACAATTTATTATCAAATAAAATTCAGCAATATATCAAGGTCATAATATATATATTTGTCAAAACAAATAAAACAAAGTGAATTCTAGGGTAAATGTGGACTTAATAATAATAATAATAATTCAAGAATCTGGTACCTAACAGAGCCCAACTTAATGAATTAATGATAATTAATGATTATTTTCAAACAATATCAATCATTTGCTTTTAATAATTTTGTTTTCTTCATATAATTCACTGCGTGTCAAAAACTGAACTAAAAGTACCTGTTAGCAATAAAATGGACTGTCATTCTCAAGAGCAATAAAATTAATTGGGCAATGAGCACAATTGAGTACTGAGATTAATTGTTCCTAATGTTCCTGACACCTCTGCAAGGGTGTTATTATTATTATCTCCAGTTCATGTGTGATAAAAGCCAAGGTCAGGAAGACTAAATGACTTGTCAGGATTTTTAGGGGTAAGGAGTGGCAAATATCAGAGTATGTTGCCAAATCTGATTCCTAAACGTATGCCTTTCATAATAATTTTTTTTTTTTTTGCTTCTCACATATCAACAATTAATTAGGAGAAAACTAAAATAAAAAGTCACAGTTTTAAAAGGCAAATTTAATTTATAATGTAGCAGTTAAGCAGCAGTCCTCAACCTTTTTGGCACCAGGGACTTGTGCTACTTTGAGAATCAAATGCCTCATGATCTGAGATAGAGCTGATGCAGTAATGATAGCACTGAGAAGAGGCTGCAAATACAGATGAAGCGTTGCTCACTTGCCTGCTGCTTACCTCCTGCTGTGAGGCCCAGTTTCTAACAGGCCATGGACTGGTACAGGTGACCTGGAGGCTGGGGACCCCTAAACTAGAGAGACTGGTTTTGGAAAGAAGAGTTGCTAAATGGTGGGTACAGAATCTAAGGAATAGGCCACCTAGACTTCTGCCTAAAACACTGACATGGGGCAGTAAAATGCTCATGGACTAAATTAAAAATATGATTGTTACTGAGTCAGACTTTTCCACATGACTTTTATGTAACTCAGAAATACAAATTTGTATAAATTCAGCTGAAGCAAACAGTGCTTCAGATGGAAATGTAAAGAGAGTCCTCACTAGCATGGACATGTCTTTACTGAATAATTTTGCGACATACACATGCAGTTGCAGTCAGCCAAAAGGCAGCAGTAGCTGGCAGCTGAAATTCTGAGATCAAAAAATTGCACAGCATAATGCTATTCACAGTATTGAGGAATTTCCTTCATTATCTAAATCTTTAATGAGCTTGCCAAGAAGTTGTCTGGCTTGGATAATTGCAAAGGAACAGAAGAGAGAATAAGAGCTATAGGAAAACAAGAAACTATTGTCTGCTCTTTTTTTCCAGACTTTTGATTGCTTTAGGTAGCAAAATGAATCAATAAGTAAATTTATTTCTGTACACATCTTTAGTAACAGGAAGTCATTCTCCCAGCTCCTTTAAGTAAATTTTGAATAAATATTTAAAAATTCATTTTGAAATGCCACCAAATTACTAGTCTGGAGACACTCACGTGTCTAGGTCCAGGGTTGGCTGTGTTTATGTAGTCTTTCTTTTTATCCTTTTCATCATGAACGATGGAATAACAACAACAATCAAAAGCAAGGAATTCCCCTGAGATTAGGATTATGTTAAAGAAAATAAGTATAATCTTGAACCACATTTTAAAAAAATATGCAAAAATATGAAACTGGGCCACTATTTTATGCCATACACAATAATCAACTCAAAATGGATTAAAGATTTGAACATAAGATCTGAACCATGAAACTAAAAGAAAACGTAGGCAGTAAGCTTTTTGACGTTGATCTTTGTGGTCATTTTTTGTATCTGACACCAAAAGGAAAGGCAACAAAAGCAAAAATAAATAAATAGAACTAAAAACAAACAAACAACAGCAACAACAACAAAAAACCCACACAGAAACCATTTTCAATGATATTTATTAAATGCTAAGATGGGTATAGAATGTGAATATTTTAAGAATTTGGACTTTAGAGTGGGCAGTAACCAAAAGGTAAGTCTTGAGCTGCACTTGAAAGATGAGTAGAATTTGGGACTAAGGATTGAATACTAGACATAGGCAGAATGCCACTAAGAACTATGGTATCCCATTCTATTTCTTTCTGTTAGCTGCTTTTTACTGTCCCAACCATTTCCATAATTCAGTGCCTCTCAACTTCATATATGTACCACACACATACACATGCATACAATACACTGCATACACACATGTCTTCATCTTGAAGGAAGGTTTTAGGATAAGTGTGTGGCTTAGTACAATAGCTGCTTACATAACAAAACTGATTTTGTAATTTGCAAGAGCTTTTCACAGATAATAGTCCTTACTGAAAAACAGAATTGTAAAAATAAGACAAATTTTATATCCCTTGGATTCTTCACAGGCATAACTTTTCAAACATCAACACAGCAGAAAAGTTACCAAAAAATTCCTATTCGACTTGGAACAAAATTAAAATGCTGTGTTTTTGGCACCTGCTTAAAATGGAAGATGCTATTAGCTCTATTTTTGAAATAGACTTCTATAAACAAGAACCTGGCCTGCCTTTAGTCCTTCAACACCATCCTTAGTAGTAAGGTTAAAAACACCAGCATCACTCATTAGGTAATAGGTGAGGTTTTCTGTTGTTTCTTCAGCAGTGAATCAGATGTTGGCATGACTGTGTATTTCTCTCCTTGGCTGCTCATGGAGAAGTCTTCTTTGGAAACTAGCACATATCAAGGAGTATTTTGTTGGCAAAGAGAAAAAAAGTTGGAAGTGTTTTTATGAGGTATATCTATATTGTGATAGTTTATTTTCCAAAAAAAATTATTCTAAAGATAAACCACTCTTACTTTTGAAATCACATTTTTAAGCTTTTTAATTCTTAACGCAATTGAAAATAGTACAGGAATGTTATTCTACATTTTAATGATATTGCAAATCACTTCCAATCTGCAGTTACTTTAAGAAATATGGAAGAGAGAGAATAAGCACAAACAATCCCTGTTCGTCTTATCACAATTTGGAAAAAAATAAAGTCACATGCTGAGATGCACATTGACCATTCCGTATCCAGTGGTGAAAGGCACCATCGAAAACTCTAGGAAATATTCTACCAATTTTATGAAAATATTTACTTGTTCTTTTTAACTATCATAAATTCTACAAGATCCTGTCTGTGTAGGCATTTGATTTTTATGATGATCATAAATGAGATTATAAATTAAGATTTATGAGAGATAGAGAATAAACAGTTTATCACAACGGAGATGAATGAAAATATGATTCTGGATGCAAAGTAAAACTGAAAAAATAATTTTTATTTCAAAGATAACCCCCAAATCAGCATGAGTTATATATCTATGTAAAAGAACTAATTTTGAAAAAATAATATGGTGTGTTTTATAAATAGAACAAATAGATATGTTATTACAGAAGACTTGAACTAAAGGGATCATTTCCTCTAATCTGTATTGACTAATCCAATATGAAAGACAGATGATATTGAGAATACAGTAATTGTGATGGAATACTTTTATAACTTTATGTTGAAAGAAATTTAATGGCTTTAAAAACTTCTAGCACTAAAAAGAAGAAAAACATAAGAATTATACAAACAAATTAGGAATTTAGGGAAAATTACTGCCTTTGTCTAAAATGTAGACAATCACAAATTATCACTGTTACCCCTAACAATGAGAGTAAGCCAAATAAGCAAAAACTTATAGCTTTAAAAAAACATCAGAGTGAAGAATGCAACTTAATCTAAATGAACTAAATTTCAGACACTGACAAACCCTTTGTAAGAGAGAAGAAACCCATGACTCTTTTCATCCCTAGTGGAGCCACCATGGAAGAAGGAGCCTGACACAGACACCACTAAGGAGATTTCAGCCAAACCTTCTGTGAACTTTTAATGGCAAGTGAGGGCTGGCATAACATTAGAATTATAAGGAGCCCCAAGAAGAGTGATTTCTTTACCTGTCTACCAAGCCTTTTCTATTTGCCTTCACTGAGTTTGTGGAAATAATTCATTGAAGGCTGAGGATGAGGCAGGGGAGCAGAGTAAAATTCTTCTGAGGTGCTCCAGATGTGAAAGATTAACAATGTTAATTACTCAGCACTGAGAGGTGGAATTGCATTTCCCCTTCCCTTGAATCTAGGTGGGCTTTGTAACTTATTTGACAATAAAAAATGAAGCAGAAGAAACACGGTGCCAGGTTTTAAGACACTAGCACCTTCTACTTTCTGTGTCATGAAACCCTCTTTCCTAGAAGCCAGCCCCATGGAAAGATTCATGTGCTCCTAGACAAAACCATTGGCCCAGCGCTCAACTGACAACATTAACAAATTACCCACAGTGGGCATGAGTCAGCTTGGAAGTTTCAACTAGCTATAGGTGATCTACCCCAGCAGCTGCTGTGTGAACCAGAAAAATCACCCAGAGGAACTCTGCCTTAATTCCTGACCTACAATGTCATTTCTCTATATGGATACCAATTGACGAATTGTTTTTAATTAGCTAGTCTTTAAGTTCTTGAGATGTATGTTTTCTTTCACAATATTTGTATTGAAGACTAGACTACAAATTACCTTCTTAGCACTGCATTACCTGTATTCCTTGAGGCACTTTTTTTTTCATTATCTCCTTAATCTTTAAAGCTTTATTTGAGACATACTCGACATATAATATACTGTATACATTTAACAAGTACAATTTGATATGTTTTGACATATGTATACTACTGTGAAACCATCATAATCATGTACAAGTTTTTGTGGACCATTTCTCTTGGGTAATTTTCTAGGAGTGAAATGGGCAGTTGATATGTCAAGGGCATGCCTATTTTTTTAAGAAAATACCAAACTGTTTGCCAATATGGCTGTATCATTTTATCATCCAACCAATACTGTGGGAAATTTCTACTTGCTATACATTCTCATCAAAATTTGGTATGATCAGTATTTCATTTTATCAATTTTAATAGGTATACAGTAATAATCTCATAGATTTAACTAGCTAGTTAGCATTCTTTTATATGGACATGCTTACCATTCATTTATTCACTAACCTCATGAAGGACATTTGTTTTCAGTTTGAGGCAATTAGGTTGAATTTGCTAAAATTACTATCAAAATTCATTCACTGTTTTTCACAAACATAAATTTTTATTTCTCTTTTATAAATGCCTAGGAGTATAACTATTGGGATATATGGTAATTGTGTGTTTAACCTTATAAGAAATTGCTGGGCTGTTTTTCAAGAGGCTGAAACATTTTTCATTTCAACCAGCAATATATGAATTACAGATGTTTCTCCATTCTTTTTACTTTAAACCTATGTGTCTTTCTATTTAAAATGAGTTTCTTATGAGCAACATATAGTTGTGTGTTTTTTTTAATACATACTTAATAATCCCTGCCTTTTAATTGGGGTCTTTAAACCATTTACATTTAATATGATTATTGATAAACAGGTTTAATCTGCCAAATTGCTTTTTGTTTTCTGTGTTGTTTTAGACTGATTGCATGGTTTTGTTTATTTTTTCCACCATTTTTGGATTATTAGCTGTAACTTTGGTTTTGGTTTATTTTGTTCATTGCTTTAGGGTTTATAATATTCATATTTAATGTATCACAGGCTGCCTCTAAGTAATATTATAAAGTTCCCTATATGCAAACCTTACCACAGTATGCTCTATGCTTCCCTTACCACTTAAGTCCTTTGCCTCTTTCCTTTACTCCTGTGCCACAGCTTGATTTCTGTGTCACTGAATTTCCTATAGTCCAGAGCTATGTAGTGAAGAATATTCAAAGGCTATTTTAGTACAATTTTATTCTTAAATTGTATTTGTTACAGCTTAATTTATGATTAAAATTTTTATTTTTAATATTGCCCCCTCTACTTTCCCTTATATTGCTTTAGAGTCTACCTTAGACAATTTTACCCTAAAATCATTGGTATCAAGTTACCTTTCTTTTGAACTAGGTATAGTTTTGAGAAAATATGAGAAAGATTCTAGAAAGTAAATGATCAAAGAGTAATGAATTGACACCAATTTAAAAATTTAAATAATTTCTTCAATTTAGTACTAGACTTTTGTCTATGGCCCCGGTAGGAAGATATAAAAAAAAGTGTCTAGTTTTGATATAATTCTTGACTTCTAATCATTAACAGCATATAGACATATTTTATGACAATACAAATATCTGAATAATAAAAGATAAGAATTTTCTCTTTGAAATTAAACAAACTTAATGAATAAAACAACCCATTTTAATTTAATCTGAAATGTGACCCAGATTATAAATACCATCACATGCATAATTTTAAATGAAATAGGATTTTTCTATTTTCAAATTAACCTCAAAGTATTTTGCCTACCAAAATGTTCATAATAATTATTAAGTAAATACTAAGTTTTATCTCTATACCATGATTCTCCAGAAATACTCATGTCTGAAAGAAAAATGTTGCAAGACAAAAAAAAAAAAAGATATCCTAGAAACAACTCTCCTTTACCCCAATGTTTTAGATGCAAATCCATTATCAAAAGTCACCTTGACTCTTGAAAGTTGAGACACATTTTAATTAGCCTTTAAAAGCAAAGTATTTCTTGCAAAACTATTATTAATTTTACATAGTTGGTATTTTTAATGTAGAACTTCCTAAGGCACACAGGAAATTGTTTTAAAGGATCTCAAAGTTTGACAAATAAACCCCGAAGAACAGTACCCAGATTTGTTTTAAAGAAAATATATAATTAATAAAAAGTTTAGACTATGACTATGGAGTTTTGCAATTTGTATACCTAACATAGAAAACAAATGAGAGGACATAAGCCACATTCTCACAAAAAGGTTACGATCAATCATAAATATCATACCAAACCAAAGAATAATGAAATCATTTATTGTTTGAAGACATGTGTCTCTATGAAGTATGAAGCTTGATCCTAGGACTATTAGTAAGTGGAAGTTTGGCTCTTGATATGGGCTCCAGGTCAGCCAATTCATAATTATTCATTTAACATGTCAAATAATTGACTCAGCTACACAAAGACTTGATTGATCAGTGCTGTATTAAGTTCCAAAGGTATGTTTAGTTCAGGGTACACCAAGTCAAGACTGAGTCTCTCACCACAGGCTTGGAAACACTGGGCCAGCCCCTGCTTAGTGAGCTGGTCTCCAGTACCTTTCAATGATGGATTTCCAAGCCATCAAAATGCATTTTCACTTGCAGCTTGCTGGGAGACCAAAGAAAGTAGAAAAATCAGTCCCTTGCTCTTGGATTAATTAAAACCTGAGTAAGAAACAGAGGCTATACAGTAAAGTTTATTATCCCTCATGGTTGTAAAGAGTTCTAGACAATTAAGTATTGTAGTCAAGAGTCCATGTATGTTTAAAGAATTAGAAATAAAAATATAGTCTTAACTCCACATGTCATAGTGTAAAATATAATAATAAAATGTATTTGTAATGATTCAAAGAATGCTTAAGTATTTTACATTCTCAAAGTCATTGTTGCAACAATTGTCATATTTACTAACTAACTCAGCCACAGTGGAAACTGAGTCCCTATAAAAAAGGAGCAGACTTTATGGAACTATGCCTCAGGGATGTCTCTGCCTGGGCCTTTCTAACCTCCCCCAAGGAGCAGCCTCTCTACACAGTCCCTAGTTATGACTCCCTATACCGTGATCTATTTTCTGTACTTCTATTCCTTATGGCCCTACAATAGAATCCTTTGTTGGAAAGGTCCCAGTATTTTGCCAGTCTTATTCTGTTCCAGATACTGTCTTAGATTCTCCTTTTATTCTACACCTAACACCTCCAGCCAGTCTTTTTTTTATTTCTTGCTGATCCATGAGAAATGGAGACTATTAACCTAAGAGATTTCCTACTTTACACTGCTCTTTCCACACTTTAACAAAAAAAAAAAAAAAGGATTTCCTGCAACTTCACTGCAAAAGACAAACTTATACATATGGAAAGGAGTTAAAGAGTAATGTTGGGTAACTCAGGCCAACTGAGCTAGCCTGCCCCCTCTGCCAGTGCCTCACACTTGAATATGTAGAAAATATCACACACACACACACAAAAAAACATGAACAAAGCACAGATGAGAACATGCAAAAGACTAAAAACCAAATAGTTCTTTAAAAAATATCTCCCACAGCAATAATAAAAACACTGAATAAAGGTAAGAATCATATCCTTCATATAACAGTAGCAAACACTTTTTTAAAAGATACTACTCTGTTCTTGAAAGAATTTGGAAGATAAGAACTGCTAGAAGTGTGAATTAGTAAACTCTTTCTGGAAAGCAAGTATGTAATTTTTATCAAGAGCATTAAAATAAAATAATTACAACTTTTGATGCAATAAATCAACTTATGAAAATCTATGCTGAGGAAATAATCAGAGATGGTGACAAAGATTAGTACAAGTATGTTCCTTTCTGCATTACTTATAATAGCAAAAAAATGTCACCTAAATGCTCAGCATTAGGAAAATGGGTAAATAATGATAATTATATAAAAGGAAGTGTTATTCAGTCATGTATACAGTTAAAAGTCAGAGACATGAAGAAATGTTCAGAATCTAATATTTAAAAAGCATATGTATGTAATAAAAAGCAAATAATAAAATTAATTATTAATATATACTGATTATATTATTAACATCTTAATTATATTATCAATAATAATATAATTATGAATTATATATATATACATTTTGAGGGTGGGAGAAATGTATCAGAACAATATTCTTGATTCTTATAATGGATATCAGTTATCAATACAGTGAAACAATATATATTAATATATATGTATATATATATAATATATATAAATTTCCTACATACTGAGGAAATTTAATTTTAAAATTATGGCATGTTTACATAAGGCTTGTTGTGCATTCCTATAACATATTTTCATCAAATATTATTTTTTCTAAGTCAATGATCAATTACCTTACATTTCCTCTGGGCCTAATAATGTGATATTAGCTGTATTTGCCACCATTTGGGAAAAATCAGGAGAGAGGAGAAATGAAAGAAAAACATGTACAGGAGTACTAGTTTGTTATACTTTTCTACTAAACAGCAGTCTCAGTATCATTTCTCCTCAACATCTCCAGAGTCGTGAGGGTTGGGAAGAATTGTGGTTTTGTTCTGTTTAGTTTTGTTTATTCAGTAAAATGACAATGGAGAAATTTACTTGTATAATGCATCAAAAAATGAGAGATTGCATGTAAAACTCAGAATATATGCATGTAAGCCTGTAAAGAGAAGAAGGTAAGGAATGAAAGAATGCATGAGTACTTTGCCTGGAACAAGCCAAATATTAAGAATCTCAGTAACTTTTATTCCTAAAGCCAGATGATTTAATGCCTTTGAGGCCTTTATGGTCTGGGCTCTAATCCCAGCTCTACGACTTGCCTGCTGTGTTGTCTACAGCAAATTACTTTATACTTTTTAAACCTTACTTTTTAAAAGATCTGCCTAGTTTTGAGGACTATGATAATGACTAAATGAGTATATATAGAGAGAGCAGGATTATAATGAAGCCACTATCAAGCTGTAAAATGTTTTATAAAAAGTGTTGTTTCATCTTATAGAAAATATAAATATTGTTTTAGAAATCAAAATTTATAAATCTTTACTCCTCACTAATATATATTAGTAGCATATGTTAAAATGTTAATATCATATTTTAAAGATAAACATGTTTAAAAATTAAGTATAAACTATTTAACTTGGTTATATTAGTGTATTCTAATTGATGGAGACCAATATTAGTAGTGAAGAATCAAGGCAGGGAGAGGTGGGAAACATACCAGAATTGATCTGTCTCTGAGTAATGAAATAATTAGCTCCTTTTATTTTCATTGTTCTTTCTGTGATTTTTAAAAATGTTTTCAAGAATATCTTAATGACTATGCATTGCTATTACAATTATTTTTAAAAGCAACTAAAATTATCTCAAGTTTTGAAGCATATCTCTAGGCCTCAGAAAATAACTAACAGGTGAATTGAGTATGCTATAGTGATCACTAGAACACCTGAACTCAGTCCTCTGACCATTCCTAATTCACAAGCCATCACTTTTTAGCCCTCTTGATACCATAGTTTTCTTTGTACTAAACCTGGGGCTTTAAGTGAGTTGTTGGGCTGTGTAGTGGATGAAATGGTGAACCCCCAAAAGATATGTTCATATCTGGAGCCTGTGAATGTGACTTTGTTTGGAAAGAAGGTCTTAGCAGATGTAATTAAGTTTAAGATCTCAAGATGAGAGCATTCTAAATTATCTGGGCTCACCTAAATCCAATGACTAGTGTCCTTATAAGCAACAAAAGAGAAGAAGACACAGTGAAGAAGAGAAGGCCATGTGAAGACAGAGACAGGGACTGAAGTGATGGAGCCACAAGCCAAAGAATATTTAGAGTTACAGAAGTTGAAAGAGATGAGGAAGGATTTTCCCCTAGCGCCTTGGAGGGAAACACAGCCCTGCCAACACCTTGATTTTGGACTTTTGGTTTCCAGACTGTGAGAATGAATTTCTGTTATTTTAAGCCACCTGGTTTGTAGTCATTTATTACAGCAGTCTCAGGAAACTAATACAGGCTACCATGAAATACATGAAATAACTTCTCTAAGTCAATGCCAATTGAGCCCTCTTTGTAGTTTCCTTTTTAAAGCAACTATCATTCTTAGAGCTCTTCTCCAAACCTGACTGCAGATCAATGCCTCCTTATTCTGCACATTTGTCTTTCTTGACTTTTAAAATAGCAGTTCTCGACCTGTGGGTCATAGATACTTGTGTAGAGACATCTATTATAGCCATGATTCTGAACTCCTTCTAGGCACTCCTATGTAATATCCAATATATGGATTCAAGTTTGCCAATATTAGTAAATGCGATTATTGAAATTAGTAGTTATATCAAATGATTATCTCATTGTGGTAGATACATATTTTCTCAATTAATAGATGTTAAACATATGACAAGGGGGGAAAGAGGCACACCAAATCTTTTTGACAAACAAAAGAAATTTTTACATTAAAAATATTGGGCCACTGCTTTAAAATCAATTCATGTACTTTTCACCCAGTGTAGAATGAATCATTCTCTTCTGCAGCAACATAGGACCTATTTCAAATTAGTATTTAGATTTACTATTAATCATAGTATTAAGGGAAGTGTAGATAAATGAATGAATTTGAAAATCCTGTGAATTCTCATGATAGAGCATTGTATATCTGTTAGGCCCCAGGGGATACAAAAGTGAATGTGTGTGATGAATTGAATAGATTGACTTTTTTAAATTGATTGATAAAAGAGATAATAGTATTATCACACATTGGACCACTTTTCAGCTTTGGGAATTTGGGGCTAGCTACTTAGTCCCTTTCAGCCTCTGTTTCCTAAATTGTAATATGAGCTCGTCTTATTGAGTGTGGAGAGCACTAAGTGAGATTATTATTTGAAAGTCCCATCGAAGGGCTCACTACACAATAGATATAGTCAATGTCACTCCCCTGTCCCTTTGTTTCTTATATCAGTTATACTCATGAGTTCGTGACAGTTAACTCTGGGAGAAATGCTAACTCTCTCAAAGCCAAATGTTAAAATTATTATCACTTGGTCCTATTTGGTGCTCATGAACAAGCAATTTACCCAAAAAGAGTTTGTTTCCCTACTGGTTCTTAAGGGAAGGTCCAGAATCGAAATAAAGTCTGTGTTTGCTCACATGTAATTAACAAGAAAGATCCGACTTCATCTAAACATGTCCTTAGATATTCTAATAACTGAAAATTGATCACTGCTTTTTTTGAATAAACATATGTATTCAAATTTACACAAGAATCTCAGTTTCAGACACAAAATTACTGAACAAATGTAAGGCCAATGGGAAGATAGGGCAAGGTGAGGAATTTTCTATTTCAAATCTATTGAATTCCAGGACAGGCTATATGCTTCTGGTCTTCTTTTTTAGTGAGACAAAACGGGTCTGTTTATTTGGTTTATTTAAGTAATTAGTTGTAAAGTTAGGTTGTGATTTTTTAAGCCTGTGGTAGTTATTCTTTATGGGTCTGGGCCCTGAACAAAAATATTTCTTTAAGTTTTTTATTTGAGAATTGCTTTCTTCAGGTGAGCTCTGGCAAACACTATTAAAATGTATAAATCTGGAATGCTAGGAAGTATAGAAAAGGGAAGGAAATTACCTCAGTTTGGCAGGAGGCACAATGCTACTTTCTTTAATAAAATGTATCCTCTGTCCTGACTAGCCCATGCAGCCCAATTGAGCATTTCATTGTATTCTGTCACTTAGCCTTGCCAGCCAGAGAAGGCAGCTGACACTGTGTACCTGAGGTTACAAAGAGCCTATGTGTCCCCACTCGGGTTTTCACATTCCTCGAAGGGTTTAAGGGGAGAGCTGCTTTGTTATTTTTCTCAAGTCCTGTCACAAATGCTCTTTGACAGGCGCCTAGGGGGTCTGAGCAAAAACTGCTGAAGCTCGTTGGCGCCAGAGGTGCCAGGTGCCCATGGGGGTGGGGGTGGGGATGTAAAGCAATTTTTGTCTGAAGGAACCCAGCGGCTGTCCCCTGGCTCTGGCAGTGCAAAACCGCTTTTTAGGATACAAGTAAACGTCCCTGACTGGAATGGAAAGGAATGACAGGGAGGAGGACCAAGCTTGGGAGAATACAACAACAGGTCACAGAAGCCTCTTGACACATCAGTTTCTGGCCAAGAGCTATAATGGTTTCTACAACATTCCAACAATCAGGTGGCCAATTCTTGTGATGGAAGAACATTTCCCTAAATATGTTTCCATGCATTTTCCCTAAAATTTCAAATGAGCCTTAATCTAACGGGTACCATGATAAGTAATGTCATACCTATATTAGTACAGCCTTTCTTATCAATGAGTCCAATGAGTCCAATGATGATAATTTTGCACCCTTGCATTACTGCATACATTGATGACTACAATTCATTGTAATTTTTTGTTAAGAATTAAATTATTAAATATAAACCTTAAATATATTCCATTATTATTAGAGTACATTTAACATGCTTTTTTTTCTTAATCTACAAGTGACCTTATTTTTTGAACTCCCTATTTGAGTCCTAGAGGATTAAGAGAAATCAAATCAATTTTAGTCTCTGATAATGTGATTCAAGGAGCATATGACTCACTCGACCCGCTCATATTAGCCTCCATACTTGCCAGTTTTTTCTCATCTCAGTGTCATTGGCACATGACAAGGATGACTGCAGGTTACATGCATTTATTCAGGCTTAGGTATATTTCAGAAAAACACAGGCAATCTTTTCCTTGCCAGGGAATGTGGTCAAGGAGTCCCTTCACAGAGATGACAATCACAAGATAGTGAAAACTTATTTATTATTATTGAGGATTTCATGGTTATAAAATATATAAGAAAATTGTCATAAGAGAGTATCTAATGAGTCCCTGTAAGTTTGATAAAAGGGACCTGAATTACAATGAAAATAAAAAGGAAAGGACATGACTCTGAGTAGTTATGGAGTAAAACTACCTAATTATGTCCTCCTTGGAGCCATATCTTCCTTCATGTCTCCACATCCAAAGATAGTTGTGTAGCTTAGGGATAGGAAAACTAAGGGAGCCATTAATGGGATCTTTAAAAAGGAATACGGAAAGAAGGTAAAAGACGATGGTTTCTATAGTAAATTTTTATTAATTACTGAGTTAAACTTGTTTTGAGCAATTGTGCTAAGACCAACTAAGATAGAAGAAAGCAGCCATGCTGGATCAGTCTTTCATACTGCAACATTTGAGTACCAATATTGCACAGGATATAAAGCTGATATTCTGCATAAATTAAAAAGGCAGCAAAGTAAAATTTTCTAAGCTCCTAAAGTATAGATGTTGAAAATGATATGCAGTACATGCACAAGTATTCATCATTCTAGACAGGGATATTTGGCTGTCACCTTTTTTGTTGTTGTTATAGAAAGAAATAATTCAAGTCAAATGTTGCCTACAGCTTTGCCCCATACTGCTGAGGGTACTTAGGATAACTTTAAACAAAATGGAGATGACATATTTATGTAATTGTATTAATACCTACTTTCTGTTTATAACAAACTATACTTTATGTTTATAATAAAAGTATAAAGTTTCCTTTGCAGATAATTTTATTTAAGTAAAACACTGGGTTATTTTAAAGAAAAATGTTAGACAAACAATAGTACAGAATATGGCAACAATATGGAGGCAGTTTTCAAATGACTAAGGTTTGGAGAAACATTCATTTAGATAAACAGGACTGACTTTATCCCCTAATACTATATTTAACTGCACTGTACTTGATTTATGCAGTGATCCCTCCTGACACCACGTGCTCAAATCTTCATAACTAACATGAGGCTGGGTGTGGGAGAGTGTGTTACCAATTGCTTAATAGAACAATAACAACAAAAAAGGTAAAGTAGCCAACATCAGTACTGCATAGGTCAAATTAACATAAATTTTATTTTCTGTATTCATATTATTCATAAGATTAGATTTTGTAACCCTAACATAACTCTCATATCCTTAAGGCGAGGGTAGGTGGAAGCAGGAGTTTACAGTTGAGCTCTGGCTTCAAATCTTGGTTCTGTCATTTACCATCTGTGCAGACTCCAGCAAATTACCTGGCCACTTGGAGCCTGAGCTTATATAGCTACAAAGAGGATAATAATACTATATCCATGAGGATTTTTATCTGAGGATTATCTGAGATAATGTATGATGCCCTTACTTGGAGATGACATATAACCTGCCTAGTCTTTTCTTGTAGCACGTATGTCAGGCATAACTCCTGCGTGCCTCTTTGACCTCTTCTCCTACAGGAAGCTCTTCTCACTGTGATTCAGCCTCCATGTTCCTTGGTCTCTTCACATCCCACCCTGGGACCTTTGCTTTCTCTTCTACCTGGAATGCTCTTACCCAGATCTTTAGGTCTCTGGCTCTCTCACTTCAGATGAGCTTTCCTTTAAATATGATTTCTTCAGAGAGGCCTTGTCTGGTCCCTTATTGAAAACACCTCCACTGCCATCACTTGCACCTCCCCTTCTTATCCCTTCACACACTTAGATTTTATTTCTAGTACTGATGAGTATCTAAAACTGCATCCTGTATTTATTTGCTTTTCCCCCCATAGATACAGGAGTTTCTCTTCCTCATCACTATATCCTCAGCCCCTAGAATAGTATCTGATTTATTTTGGGTACTTAGTGAATATTTATTGAATGTTGTTATTAATAATGGATGAATAAAATGAATTCTAAAATAATTTTTAAAAATTAATACAAAATTGCTAAGTACTAAGTGGAAACAGATTCTAAACCAATAAAAAAAAATGGTTAACCCTAGATGGCTAAAGAAAATTAAAGCATAAGAAATTATCATATGCTATTTTGGTATTATTTTTTGACTGGAAATTAATTGATGGAACATTCTAGACTGCACTACAAAGCGATGTAGAGAAGACACTAAATAGGCAGAGGAGCCTGAGAAGGCCTCAGCAAGGAAAGGATAGAAAGGCACTAGAGGAGGGTCCCCAAGTTTGTAATCAGTCCCTCGAGAGCACTATTTTTGGGTCCTCATGGCAGATCCCATTGAAGCCACATGTGCCACCTACCTCTCTGCTGACTGCTTGGTAATGATACATGTGGGTGAGAGTATGGGATGTGAAACTTTCACGTTTTCTGTTTTCCACATACGTCCAGTTGGGCTCTTGGGGAATGTGTGTGTGCGTGTGAGTGTGTGTGTGTGTGTGTTTCTTTTCCTTGGCTGTCAAGTCACATCAGTACACTCCTGGTACTTGGCAACCCAGCATATTTCCTCCCACTAACGACAAGCCTGTCTGCAAAACAGAACAACATCTTTGAGATGAGGTGTTTATCTGGGCAGCACACAGCCCCTGCAGCCCACAGGGGCCCCTCCTTCAAAGGCATTGCTGAATGGGGCTCACCCGATGAAAGCCTGAACTGTGTATGCTTGACTTGATTTACGGGCAACGGCCAGTTCATTAGGCGTACTGGCCTGAGGAAGCCAGTCAGCTGTGGGGACAAATGTTTGTCTAGCGCTGTGGTGCCCACAAGACCGTTTGCAGCTTGGGGGCTGGAGTACAAAGCGAGCAGTGATAAGGGGCTCTGGAATCCATGCCTGGCTCAGGGAGTGCTAACTGCCCAGGAGATTGATATCTAGGGTGCAAAGGCCAAAAAAATTAGATTAATTTAGCTCAGCTGTGCTCAGTGACGGATTGGGTTGCAGCTGGTGCTGAAACACTAGCAATCAGACCTCAGAGATCAGAGGTCATCTCAAGTTGGAAGGAAGGGAGTAAGATGGATTGCCTCTCAGCATGCCTACTCCCCAGGAAAACGATAGCCTACAAAGGCAGCCTGGCATTTCAGATAATCCTATGAAATACCAGTAAGAAAGGAAGTTATGTATATCTTGGGATGCTGCACTGGAAATTGGGAGCACTGTCTTCTCATCCTGGGAAACTGACCTAGAGCCAACTACTTTAAAAATATTCTCAATTTAGTTTCATCTTCTGTGAAATAAGGCTAAACAATACCAAATATTTTGAGGTAGTCTGAAAAACAAGTAAAATCTTCTCTGAATTTTAGTATTTTATTATGAGATACTATTGCTAATATCCCTGATTATATAATTAATATTTGTGGCCCTGGCTCTTTGTCTCCCATTTCATCTCCTTAAAAAATAATTTCACCCATATGTTTGCCTATAAAAATTCTTCATGCTCCCAATTTGGTTCCTAGGTAGAAAGTCTACTAGACTTCAAATGACACTTCGCTTACAAAAGAGAAAATGTTTTCCCCCCCAGAAACCCGTTGCTCTATGTTACTTTTTAGGGACTAACTTTTAAGTGTACTCTTTAGTAAATTATCAAATCTTTTCACCTCTTTTGGTTAGTCTCCTTTTATAAGTTACCATTTATTGAACACTTAGTATCTGCCAAGCATTGTGCAAATGCTTTATGTACTGAGAATTATTGTCCAAATTTATACATCTTGTTTAAGTCTAATAAATAATGCCCCTCCCTTCCTCCAAAGGGTCCAGGATTGGAGGATAAATTTTATGAAAGCCCTACAGATAATTAATTTAGAGATTAGAATGTATGTGGTAATAACTAAATGCTCAAGCAATGGTGATAGAATGAACCCTGATAATGTCCACACTATGAAAAACAGAAGAAGCAAAAACTATGGGAATAAAGACCCTCCCCCTCACAATGTTTCTCATTCAGATTGTGAATGCCATTTCGGGGGAAGAATGAAACTTGTATGAAAGAGATCACAGCCTTTTAAAAGAGAGAACTGTAAAAAGCATACCTCAAAGAAGGAACGGTCTTCTGAGGAATGCTGTTTTGCACAGTAAATGAAGACTGATCTGGGAACTAGGAGAGCAAGATCTCAGCCCTAGATTATATATAAAGGAGTCACATGATGCAAGGCAAATCACTACCTTCTGAATGTTCTCATTTTTAAAAAATAGATATCAAATGAGAAAATATTCAGGGAATTTCACTAAAAATTATAAAGCATTAAACACATGAAAAAATTATTTTCTAACAATTTTACATCTCAGAAAGGATTGGCATTTCCAAAGTCACAGATCTACTAAGTTGTGAAGGAAGGAGCTAACATTTACGTCTCCCAAGCACCAACCCAGTGCTTCTCCCATCGCACACTCTACACCCATGAAATGACTGGTAAAAGCCCAGGTCCTTAATAGAACGCAAAGTGAAATCAAGGAATAGCCACAAACCACTGTTTAAACAGAGCCAGAAAAGCAAACATGTACAGAGGGCAAAATTAACATTCTTGGATCGGGTTCAGTGAGAAGCAAAATGGTGTACAACCAGTACCACTTTGACACAGAAATTTGTGGGATGACAGTCCAGGGATAATAGGAAGTACATTACCCATCAGAGAACAAATTTCTCATTTAAGTGGCCCCAAATTCAACTAGCACAGGACTACAAGAAAGCTTCCTGCCCAAAGGTCACTAGTGAGAACAAAAAGAAGGCATTATTAGATTTCAAGCAAGCCATAGCACGTGAGTTGCTGTTAGATTTTGAAACAAAAGTTTTAGACACAAAAAGATGCCTGTGAGGACAGGAAACTGCATAAGTGAATTAAGTAGTCAGGGAGTAAGAGACAGCACCAGTGTTTAAACTATAGCAAATTAGCAAAAGTATGCCATATTTCTACTCAGTTTCAGTCAACTATAGTCATATAGGAATGTATGACCAGTGTGGTTTGAGCTTACAATGTTTTTAAAAAAAAGCATTAGAATTAGAATTAGAATTAGAATTAGAATTAGAATTAGAATTAGAATTAAAAAATCAAGGAATAGAGTATGGATTCCAAGTTTGAAGTTGAGTAGGGAAGAAATAAGAATAAAAATTTACAGGAGGAGATGTAAAGCCAAGCCCAGGTTGTTAGGTAATGTAGCAAACTTCCTTTTAATAGAATAAAATGTACACAAAAATAAAGAGAAATTGTCAATCTGTCTTGTTTTTAATAAACAAGATACAAAACATAAATATAGTTACAAAAAAAAATTTTAAAGCAAGACAAATGTTTTCCTTCTAAGCTAGACTATACTATTCCTGTCTGGTGGCTTGTAAGTATTGTGTGGAGCTATATTTTGAATTAAACTGTCCATTAATTAAATACATTTGTGTATTTAAAAAAAGGGGGGTAGTCAAAGCTATAATTCCACATAAAGGAGAATAAGAAAATTTTAAATTGCTTCTAATGGGCAGACTAAAGGAAATCTTCAAAAAAAAAATGCTACACCTTTAGCAGTGACCAGAAGTTCTTTCTGAATAACTCCATTGACTTTGGGTATTCACATTGGCTTTTAAATGCTGGCTTCCATTCTTTCAAAATAATGAGAACAACTAGGATGAGAAATAGTATAGTCAGAAAGCAATTTTATTAATTAGGGTATTTGCTTATCTAGACTCAACCAAGGGGTCTTTTTCTCTAAAATAGTATTTTCAAAATTACAAAACAAATAAAAGATTAAAAAACACCTTTGTTTTTTAGAAGTTCTCATAGAACATGAAGTCTGAGTGTTGGAAGCAGATATGGCTGCTACCAATCTGATTCTGAAATTCCTTAGTGTCAGTCGATTGGAGATAACTTTCTAAATTTTTGCAAAATTGATTTTTTTCAGAAAATATGTACATTAGAAGCATTTACAGGAAATAAATGTATAATAAATATTACCTTGAATACATGCCTTTCTAAAATAATTTTGTTTTTCTGTGTTTTAATATTGATGGTGGTGCCTAGATTTAAATATACGAATGTCGGTTATAACTTCTCTGATTTTGGGGCTCCAGCTTGTATTGCATCTCAGTCGGGAGTCTACCATGTTTCTCTCTAGTAGTGGTAAACAAAGAAACAAAAATAAAAGATCACTTTGTAAGCATCCAGGAGAATTTCTTCAAACCATTTCTAACTGGTTTTCCAGAGGATTGAATTAATTTAAATTTCTAGATGCTACTTTAAGCTAAATTTTCCTAGAAGTAAGTGAGCAACACTTTTATAATTTTTAAAAACTCCATGTTTTGAAGGAAGAGAGAAGAAGTTCACTGAGCAAGTCTTGCTCTATCCCTAAGAGAATGGACTTACTACTCTGACAATTATGGCTCTTCAAGTTTTTGAGGATTCCAAGAAATAAAAATGGTGCTTCTGGATTAATTTACTATGAAGTCTTTTTGTGTGTGTGTGTGCAGAGTTTATGATACTCTCTCATACAACTGTGAGGAAAATGAACAAATTCAAAAAGTTTTTCAGAATCAGTGTTATCTTTATTACATGCCAAGGTAGATATGATTTCTGTAAGACTTTATTTCCAAAGTTGAAGCGTATGTAAAGTGGCATGAATATTTGATCCAAATTGTTATATATAAATTCCCTTCTGATAATATTCAGAAATGCATCTGATAAAGTCAAATCTACTTAACTACACTGTATAATCACTGTCATGTAAAAATATAGCTTGAGATTTAACTAAAAGCAACAGTTTTTAAACAAGATAATTCACTAAAAGTGTGCATAAGATAATTCACCTTTCTCTTAGTTTTTTTTTTCCTTCCATGAAAATTAACTTGTTTTATTAAGTTATAGATAGATCTCTCCTTTCCAGTTGACTACTTGCTGTTAATATCTCTCCACAGATATAACATTTCATTGGGAGATGGGAGCAGGTATAATAATCATGTGATTAAGTTAGGTTTTTCTGATAACTCCTATACCCTTGTGATTTAGAATGCTTGCCTTCACCTACATAATAGATTTATAAAATTGTTGATATTTATCTGATCGAATGATACAGATACTACACATACAGTTGCTCTGATGTCACCTGTCAAGGAAGCACATATACCCCTCCAATTCATGAATTTGTGCTTTGTCACAGGATGTCAAGAGCCTCCCGGATCAGAATAATATTACTGGGCATGTCCAAAGAGAAACATTTTAAAATAGGAGACAAGATTCATCAGACAGGTACCTTGTTCTGTTTTTGTTTGTTTGTTTGTTTGTTTTTTTGCCCCACTCCTGTACTCCATCATGAGGTACGGGCTGAAGGGGATTATGAATGGCAGTGGGAGGAGGCATTAACTTCTATGGACATAAATATTGACTGGCAGTCATCCTGACTTCATTACTGCCTCTGTGTTCCTTGTACAGCATTGTAAATAGAGAAAGGGCCATGATGACTAAGGGGAGGACTGTGTTCGTATTTATAACATTAATAACTAATTTAGTTCAGATCATAGTCTTTCTGTGGGCTGCATCATTCCTATCTAGTAGGAAGTTCAGGAGTATGTTAGAAGCAAACCTAGTTCACCCACTCAGGGAAGTACAAGGGTAGGTGGAGTTGATTCAAATGGGAGTACCATAGCTTGGAGTAAAAGCCAGGTTTAGGGACAAAATATTACTGGGCCAGAAACTGATGCTTGAAGACTAAAAAGTAATTCAGGAGTCAGGGAACCCAGGAACATCTAGGTACGTACGTAGCTAAGAGAATGGAATCTGACAGCAGAGGAAGGTGCAAAGGTGCCAAAGAAGATACTTTTTTCCTCTTTACTCTCTTGATAGTCCTCATTTCCACCTCACAAGAGAAGAGTTGATAAGATGCTTGAACAGAATTATGAAATGACAATAGGGAGGATGTTTTCATTTTTGTTCTTAATTTTACTAAACATTGCTTAAAATGTGCTCTCTTGAGCAAGATTTAAAATATGCATAATCTTTCCTCATGGACCAGGGATAGAAAAAGGGCCCTGGAATAACTCTGGCCTAAACGAATGTGCAGCTGCAGCTGCTTTGTATTATATACAACAACAGAGCCCAATGGAGAAAACACTGATATTGTGTTTGTAACCCCAGAGGCTTATTCTACAGTATTTATTTTCTTCAAAACTTCAGCAATAGCCTGGATACCTATATAAGAATGTTATTTCTGATCTTCCCACCCAATAATCTTGCTTCATAAAAAATAAATACTGAATCCCAAGGTGATGGCCTGCCCTGCCACCTTCTGAGTTGTTTACTTAATAACTGGAATTAGTTTATTCTGATTCAGCCACAGCAACCTCTTTAGGCAAAACTCGTGCAGCTAGTATGCCTCTTCCTCTTGCCTTAGTGATCCATTTCTCCTCTTCTAATACCACCTTCAAGCATCTCTGTGCTGTCCTTGGCCCACACAGTTCTTCCTACCACCATGTCATGACCTTCCACAGTTTCTTTCTTCAATCAAATTTTATTTGTCCAATTTCCACTTTCTTTGGGGTATTCTTCAAAGACAAGTAATGAAGAATGAAAATCCATGTAGGAATTAAATGTGTGACTTTGGATTCATTATCACAACTTTCTAAGCTGCTAAACAAAAAGGCCAGATTTAAGTTCATTACAAATGTCTTATCCTTACATGCCCCAGTCACCCTCCTCCCACTCCCACTGCTGGAGGATAAAATTGTGCTGGTATACTTAAAGACCAAAAGTAAGGGAAGGAAAACTTAAGCCAAGCAAATAATTTTTATCTAAGGCTTCACCAGAGTGAAAAATTTCCTTTCAAGAAACAAAGCTTGCTGTTAGTTCTTGATGTGCCAAAAAGTCAGCAACGGTAACTCCTATTGCACACCTCTCCTAAAAGAGTAAGTAGATGCTTTTTCTCAGATTGTAAACTCAGTATTATTTAGAATCTCTTCTAAACTTCTAGCAATCTAGTGTTCAAAAATATTTAAGTTTCCAGTTCAAAATAAATAGAGTGTTGGTTTTAAAATCTTTTTTGGCAAGTTCATTTGCCTAAATAAAAATTTAGAAATCTTAATTTGATAATTCAAATTTTTTTGCAGTAAACTTCCTAGAAACACATCTCAATGCCTAAATAGCATTTTGAAATGACTGGAATAGTTATTATGGTCATTGGATCCAAGAACACACAAATGCGAAAACACTATATACAATTGGCTCTGGTTTTCCTGTGTGAGTCCAAGACATGTACAGAAATGAAATATCTAATTCAAAAGGCATATGTTGCCCAAGGTTGATGTGGTTCTTGACTTTTCTCAAAGCATTTGAGAAGAGAAATAGACAAATCAAAATACTGGCAACAAAATACTTTTCACACAGTGGGTTGTTTTTCTCTTTAGTGAGCCTTCTTTCCTTGCTACTGTTTGTTCTTCTTATCTAGTAGATTTGGGTACTAGCTTTCCAGTGTATTCACTTTGCATATCAAATGAGGGAAATAACATTAAATTTCTTTCCAGATGTACTTTACTAATTTCTTAAGGAGTTCTACAATAAGTGTTACAGGAAGACCATTCCCTATCACAAACATGCCCAACTTGCATGTCAGGGCTATATTTAGCATTTGTGGTGGTATTCTCCATTTCAATGTCTGTTGACACCTTGGGAGTTTTGCTATCTATAACCACTGGAAATCTCTGAATTTCCTCCTTTCTAAAAATACTAGTAAATTTTTCCATATATCCTACTTGTTTCAGTTCCTTTATTTGCACTTGATCAAAAAAGTCAAAAATTAGTTAACTTTAAAAATTCATTGAGACTGGAGATTATGAGACTGTGTTTCTATTTAATAATAGGTCATTCCTGATTGTAAAAACAACATTGTCCCCTTGTTGAACATTAAAAAGGAAAAAACATCCCAACACTCAAAGACAACTACATGTCATTGTGTGTGTGTGTGTGGGGGGGGGTTGTGTATTTGAAGGCATGTTGAAAATGTGATTTTGAATCTTCTATATTATTGTATGAGCATTTACTCACAGCATTAAAAACAGTCTGTATAAATTATAATTAATGGCCACATAATATTCCATTGGATGTTTTTCCTACTGGATGGAATCATATGAAATTAATGACATTTAATATTTTTTACCTACAACAAAATGGCAGTTTGACATAATTGAACCTAGTAAAATTTGCTTACAATTTGTTCTCCAGTTATTAGACATCATGTCTAGCTTTTTAAAATGGTTGAATAACTGACCAAAGACTGTTTCTGAACATTTTATATTTCTTCACATATATAACTATTTCCTCAGAATAATTACCAGAAAAATAAAGAATTGATTTGGAAGTAATAAAAATAATAAAAAAAAAATAAAGGAAAATAGAGGCACTAAACACTTATTTTGAAATTTCTTACAAAGAGGTTATAGCCATTTACATTCTTTTTTACTAGATGCAAGAGTGTCAATCTTACTCTATACTCATGAAAATTAAGGATTATAACATTTTTTATCTTTGCTGATCATGTAGGTAAATATTTAACCAATATGTCCAAAATATATTTGCTTCAATTTTAGATCAAAATAAAAAGAATTACAATTTGTAAATGTATTTACAAATTACATTTTGTAATTAGCTGAGAGAGCCTAAAATCTAAAATGGAATTGAGTTTAATATCTGATTTTGAATTACTCTCATAATACCTCAGATCTATGATAACAGAGTGTATTTGAAGTGTAGGAAACTATAGAGGTGACAATTTAGTTGATACTATCTTTGATTTGATATGAGAAGGAGGTCATATTTCCCACTGTGAGTAATTTATTTGCATACAAAATATGTATGGATTTGCCCTATTCAGCAAAAGAGCTTTCTTTTTATTTTGTTTTGTTACAAAGCCTCATTTAAAATATATGTTATTTTCCTGCCCTTTGAAGTCAAATTTAACAGTCAAATAAATTTTGAGCATCACTCAATTGTGATATGAGCTGGTTTGTTGAAAATTCACAGAAAATAGAACTGATAAAACTTCTAATCAAATTAATCAAGAAAAAAATGATAGACACACAAATTACCAACTGTACAACCATGGATACTACAGATATTAAAAGGATAATGAAAGTGTTATGAAGTAATTTATGCCAATGCATTTGATGACAGAAGAAATGGGCAAATTATTAGAAAGCACAAACTATAAAACGTAGTCAAAAAATAAATAACCTAATGAACCCTGTATCTTAAAAAAGTTGTAGAAACAGATCTCGTATTAAATATGTACATATATCATATATCAATTATAATACAATAAACAAAAACTAAAACAACATTCTTGGCCCAGATAACTTCACTGGTGAGTTCTACCAAACATTAAGAAAAAATCTGCACAAACTTCTCCAGACAATAGAAAAGAGAATAATTCTCAACTCATTTTTGAGGCCAATATTACTAATACCAAAATCACAGAATTATAAGAAAATAAACTATAGTCCAATATCCCTCATGAATATAGACACAAAAAGCATTAACAATATATCATTAAATTGAAACCATTGGTATATGAAATAGATAACAATACATCATGAAGAAATAGAGTTTATTTGGAATGCAAGATCAATTCAACTTCCAAAAATTAATGTTCTTCACATCAACATCCTGGAAAAAAAAAACAATATGATGATTTTGTTAGATGCAAATAAAGCAAAAATAAATAAATAAAACTTTTAATAAACTAGAAGGAAATTTTCTCAATCTGATCAAGGACATCTATAAAAAATTTGCAGCTAACATTATATGTAATGGTGAAATACT
Organism: Cynopterus sphinx; assembly: GCA_030015415.1. NCBI lineage: Eukaryota > Metazoa > Chordata > Mammalia > Chiroptera > Pteropodidae > Cynopterus > Cynopterus sphinx. Next base: position 85,436,429 of record CM057384.1, on the reverse strand, counting down.
AATCACTCGCTAATTTCAGAAACAAGGCAAACAAGGCAAGAGTGTTATCACATCTGATCAATTATACTATATGTGCTAACCACTGCAATTAGACAAAAATAAATAAAAGGCATACAAATTGGAAAAAGAAAAGATTAAATTGTCTTTACTCACAGATGACATAATTGTGTACATAGGAAAAGCTTTTAAAAATCTATAACTGACATTTGACCTTGAATTTGGCAAGGCTAAAGCATAAAAGGTCAATATATAAAATCAGTTGTATTTCCCTATTCAAGTAAAAAACAATTGTGACATAACTTATGTTTCTTTGGTTGTTTTGTTTGGTTAAGTGTAAATTATGCCAGGTGATGAGGGTATTCAGAGGAAGTTCATTTAGAGAACTTCAGTGTTTTAGCAGGTGGTAATAATCAGTTGGCCTAGGGTGATGATGGTATAGGTTAAGAGTAGACTGACTCCAGAAATGTTTAATAAGTAAAATTAATAGGACTTGGAGATAAATTAGACATAGAAGAAAAGAGAAGTTAAGAATCAGCATTCTTCCTGGCTAGGGCAAATGGATAGAAGAAGGAGCATGCAATTCATTGACAAAGTAAACTCTAGAAATGAACCAGGTTTGAAACAAAGATAATGTGTTCAGTTTAGCTATAACCAGCCCAAAGTGACTTTGAGACTACATGATTCCACAAGTAGATATATTAGGAGAAGAAATCTGAAGTCTAATCCTTAGGAAATTGTCACACTGGAGGAACAGAAAGAACATCTAACTAAAGAGACAGAGCTAAGGAAGGAAAACCTGGATGACATGAATACCTGTTACCCATTTTGTAAGGGAATGGAGACACACAAGTTTTCACTGAGTATGTGAACATACTGCTGTAGTCAAGAATGTAATTTTACTTCTGCTCACATATTTCTGAGAGAAAATAAATATGCTAGAGTGCCCCTAATACTTTTCATACTAAAAGTCTCCACTTGGACTTTTTTTTCTCTCCGCCCACCTCCAATTCCTACAACCAATGTTTGTGTATCATTCAAATCAAGAATAACAGAAGAGCATTTGGAAATGGAGATTGGGAGAGTTAGAATCAGGAGTGCTGGGGAAATGGAGTTCCAATTTTAGAGAGAAGAAACAGTGTTTGCTCTTATCTCTTGGCACCCCAATAGAAGGAGCAGGATTCCTCAATGACATGGGCCTGATTCTGTAGAAAAAAGGAATGAAAAAAGGAGAAAAGAATCTAAGTAATGACAAAGACTGAGTCACTCATTACTTAGAAGTGTAAAAAAGATCTGTTCTTTGAAGACCCATATCAAAGTAGACATTTGAAAGCCTTTTTGCAGGTCTTTAGTGGGTGAAAAGAGAATAACCTCCCTCTTGCCTAGAGCACTTGTCAACAGAAATTCCAGGTGTTGCTGGGCAGCTCTGTATGAACTTGCCAAAGCCAAGTCCAGGCTACTCTAAGGGCTAGTGACGAGTAACTCCTGTCAGACCAAAGCTGGCTGAGGAACTCTTCTCCTTTCAACAAGTTGGTCAACAAGATGTCCAGGTATTTTTATTTTTATTTTTATTTTGTTTTTGTTATTTCTTCCCCCAGTAAAGACAAAGAGGAAAACAACTGTGCTCGCGCACACTCACTCACTCATGTGCGCTCTCTCTCTCTTTCTCCATCTTTCTCTCTTTTTTAAGGAAGTTTGAAAAAGATCAAGCTCTCTGAAAGAGAAACAGATGGGGTCAAAAAATTCAGAAGAAAAAAATTTTAAAATACTAGGTAAAGAAAGAAGTATATAAATCCAGAACTGAAAAAAAAAAAATTTAAACATTACTCAATGAAATTTATGAAAGGAAATTTATTTTATAACTAAATGTATACCTGTCCCAAAGATGACATGATAACAAACAATTTTCTAGTTGGATGTATTATAACTGGTTTTCCTGGGGACAGAACAAAAGAGTCAGAAGTCAACCCCATTGATACCACTTAAAAAAACTGAAGGCAAAGCCAAAAACCTCAGTGGTCATAACTGAAACAATAGCCTCCTTAGAAAAGGAGGAATCATGCATTTTTTCTTGTTATATCTAAAATTAAAACCAACATTAAAAATAGACATAAATTTGATTTTTTAAACTACAGTTGCTCTAGGAAACAGGTAACAAGGACAGATTGTTCACTGCAGCAGGCCTCATAAATTTAAGACACCAAATGTATAACTGGAGGTTTGTTATCATTTGGAAAGACCTTTCTTGAAAGATCTTTCTTTTTAAAAGTACGAGCATCCTCTAGCAGTAAGTTGGTGTCAAGCAAACAGCCAAGCCAAACAATGGTTACTTACTGTTTGGCATGCAGGTGGTGAGGCCATCAAACCATTTTCAAAGAAGTCAAGACTCCTAAGGAATGCCTGGGAAGAGAAAAGAGGGCAGGGCAGTTGAAAGGGAGGGTAGTGGTGCTATGATGGAACTGTGGAAACAATGCCAATAATGTGTTGGGATTGAGGACAGAGGACGTTTTATAACTTTTGACTCTAAATAAGAAAGACAAATATTTCTTAAGTAGACATTAATATAGAAAATGACTTATAATAGTGAATAATATTTATTAAGTACTTGGTATGTACCAGATAACATGCTAAGCACTTTAAGTATTTTGACATCAAAATAACTCAATTTTATTGATGAAAATTATGATTCCTATTGAGAGGGTAACTTGCCTTCATTACATAAGTAGAGGCAGAATCGGCAATTAATCCCACATCAGTCTGGTTTCAATACCACATTCTTAAAACCACCACATCTCCCCCACTACATACTCAACTAAAATGAAAGGGTTTTATTTGCATCAATTTTGTGTTTATTTTCTGAGATACAGTGAGAGCTGCTTCCTTATCCCCCTTCTTCTTAGAATTCACTAAGAATAAAGGGATTTTGTCAAAAGTGCTGAGATAAGCTCCTCTGACTAAGGAAGAGAAAATCTGGAAGTTTCTGCTTTTCTCAAGTTGTGCTTATATTTTTTTCACAGTATTTAAAGTAAAAAATATGATTAGGAGCATTTAGGATGTGTGGTTTCAGTGGACACTCCTAAAGCAAGAAAAAGCGAGGTTATAGATAAAGCAGACATGCAGATAGTGCTATGGTAGGAAGCACTGGGCTTTCCTTAATGCTCAATGATTCCCCAAGTCTTAGATACTCTCCTGACTTCCACCAACTACATTACAGCTTCCCCCTGCAGTGGCTGCAGAGAGGTTGAAAAAAACATCCCACAGAGTAGTCTTTTCTCCTTCTTTCTCTGCTCCCTTAGCTCCAACAGAAGACTCACTAACAAAATATTGTGTGTGTGCATATTTATGCATGTGCATGTATGTATGTATGTATGTATGTGTGTGTGTATGTATGTATGTGCATATGTGCATATGTGTGTACTTGTGTTTATCTATTATGCTATGATGCGTGTTGCTTCTTATCCTGTTCATGAACCTTTCCTAGAATTGACCTAAGGCATAGGATTGAAAATTAAGCACAAGGAGAAAAGGACTAGAACTACTTTCCAATAATATTTTTAACAACTAGCATGTATTGTCTCATGGAATGTTTGGGAACACTGAATCCCTAGCATACAATCACATAGTTAGTGATGGGTGCACAGTTTGTTCATGGGATTGACTTATTCTTATACCTGAGCCTTTAAACACTGTATCATACTAATCTCAAATGCCAGTTGCAAAGGAAAAAAAGAATAGAGTATCACACAAAGGGAGAGTTCTTGTAGTCATGAGAAGTGGGAAGGTCAACTCTCTATGCTTCTCCACCTGACCTGTGTCCTGGAGCCTGACCTGCATGACATGCTCTAGCTCCTTTCTCTGCCTAATGCTTTCCATTGAGGTTCCAGTAACTTCCCCCTCCCTTTGTCCCCTCAGGCTGGGGTGGAAATGCTCCTCACCCTTCAAGTCCCCCCCTATTGCTTCCCTGCACTGTGCCCATACCTGTGAGCATCTTTCATTAAACTCTCCTGTGGTACCATTTTAAGGGTTCTATTTGTTGCTTGCCAATGCCCAGACTGTTACAAGATTCACTGTTACAAGATTACATTAAAAATAGGAAAACTACTTTATGCCTACATTCTGATAGCCAAGGAATTCTATACCAGCAAGTACTATATAAAGTCCTCCCTCTTCCTCCTTTAATCCTCCCCTTTCTCACTCTGCCCTTTCTCCCTTAGATTCCATATACGCCACACTTCACACTCAAATCTTTGTGTTCTACTTTTACCTCTGCAGCTCTTGCTCCAAATAATAATGCCTCTACCCCTCAATCCTTGATCCCACTCTTGCCATTCCATACTACCTGCACCCCTTACTCCCAAACTGCCTATGGAACCATTCACATAGACCAATTTTTTTTTCATATCTCTGTCAGCTTCAGAGTGCTGCCTTAGAGATTTGAATTTGTCAGCACCTCCTAAGGAATTCATTCCCTGCCCCACCAAAGCATAATGATTCCACCCTTAAAACTCCAAGTTGCAATGCTACTTGACTTACAAAGCCTTTACTACAGAAACAAGGGTTGTTCTATAAAACATGAGGTTCTTTGATGCCATTAACCTCTACTCAATTAAATAGTATTCTCCAGCATTCATGCATGTTCCAATTCATTTATGCTCTTGAATGAGTTTTAAACATGAATTCTAATATATTCTCTTGCTTATATACCTACATACACTGTTATCTGTTCTTGGGATAGCCATGCTTTTACTTTACCTTTTTTTTTTTTAACATGACACATTGTCACTAGCAATGGGTGTTTAGTATGTGCTGGTCAGGGGAAAGTAAAACACACACAGTTCCGTTCTCTCTCTCTCTCTCTCTCTCTCTCTCTCTCTCTCTCTCTTTCTCATAAAAAGTGAGTCTCTAAAAATTTGTCTCATTAGGTTCAATTTTCAATACATAGGTCATTCAAATGCTCTTTCTGCATTTGAATTCAGTGTGGAATGTGTAATAACAGGAAAGAGAAATATACAGACCCTCTGTGCTTAGCATGGTAACGTGTCATGTGGCTTGGGAAGGTATGTCTGGGAGTATCATATGGCTGTTACTCAACCTGGACACAGAAGAGCTTTGTATGGCATCCCTCACTATCCAGCCCCAAATAACAGACGTTCAACTGAGCTGGCTCATATCAACTATGAGAAGTTTCAATCTAGTTCATGACATATTTTTCAACTGCAAAATATTAATTTTTCCAAAAGAAAAAATTCAATCACTCCTTTATCCTAACCCCCAATCCAAGATCATTTTTTTTTGTGGGACCCAGGTTTATACCCTGGGTATAACAACTCAACTTCCTTCATCTTACAATATACAAGTACCTGGAGTGCTTGCCTTAGGTATATTCTCATATTATAATTAGCTACCATTAATTGAATGTTTGCAAATGCTAAACAACCCTATGAAGGAAGTACTATTATTATGCTCATTTTAAAAATGTCAATACAAGGCTTAAAGTATGAAATAAACTTGCCTAAATTCACACAGTTAAAATATAAGAATCTTGAATTCAAACAAGTGTCTGTCTAATCCCAAATACCCACTTCTTTACTATCACACTATACCAGCATGTTAGAGTAGACAGTGTTCACTTTTTTCAGTGAAATGCAAAACCAGGACAATTTATTCCAAAAATTTTCTTAAGACTCTTATTTTTCTAAGAAAGTCATCAAGAAAGCTATACCACATAGCAGTGGGATGGATTCATGAGCCAAGGACAGTACTTGTATTATTTCAAAACAAGTATAAGCAGAAAATTCCTGGAATAGTTTGTGGATCTTTAGCCAGGAATAGCAAATCTTCCCTGTCTGCTTCCTATCAGAGGAGTAGGGAGCTTCACTGCCTCTTGGTTCATGCACCCCAAAAGATTTTCAATGGTAAGAATTTTCCATGATGGAGTCACTTTCCAACAATTTCAGATTTTAAATCAAACCTCTGATTTGTCAAGCTTTGTTAAGAGTTCTATCAAGTAAACTGGTTTGGGTGAAGGAAAAATTCCTCAAAGCCTGTGGGATCAGCTACTTGGAAAATGACAATGGCTGAAAGGTTGCAAATAAGAAAAGGTTGCAACACATGTGACCCTGGATCACTGACTAGTCTGTGTTGGTTTTCTCTTCAGAGAATACAGACAGCCACAGCCACAAGGAAAAGGACCCAAACACAACACCCACAACAGAATTTAAGTTGTCCTAAAACTTGGCTTCCTAACTGCTGGGGCATAGGAACCAGATCCCATCTACCTCACATCACCCAAAAAAAGGATAGTTGTGCCTCACAGTTTGCAACTTGTGAGGTTCTTTCCTTTGCTAATGATGTGAAAGTAGTAAGTTTAGAGGCTGTGTGGTTAACCCCTTGGCACTTCCTGTTTTGCACAAATGCAGCTATGGATTTCTCTAAAAAATCAATTAGAACCATTTTACTATGTGCTTTATCATGACAACTTGGGAGAACAGCAAAAATTGCTATCACGCAGTCCTAAATCTTTATCTCAACTATTTATGTCTATAAGCAAGCTATTTTAACTGACAGTGAATAAATAATTTAACCATGAGAAATACTTGGGACCACTCAGCCACTGTCTCTCTCTTTTCAATAGTATATGTAATCATATGCATTTATTGTATATAAATGATTCTTCAGAGCCAAAAAAAGACACTTCTCATGGCATTGTCTGTCATGTGTAACTAGATGCTCCAAAGCAGTGCTTTCCTCCCTCAGAGCGTGTAAGCATTCAGGACCTACGTGGCCACACTGCAACCTTTTTGGGGACCTGGCTTCTTGCTACATTATTCTATAGTGGCTTTTATTACTAACACACAACAATTTAGTCTTGTCATTAAGCAAAGCTTCGGAATTGTATATCCTCTCTCTCTCTCTCTCTCTCTCTCTCTCTCTCTCTCTCTCTCTCTCTCTCTGTGTGTGTGTGTGTGTGTGTGTATTCTTCCCCCATCAATTTTAGTGATGTGCATGAAAAACAATCTTAGTATTTCTCTACCTAACTCTTATTCATCACTAAAGACTCTGTTGCCCCGCTCCCAGAAGACTTTGCTGATGTTGCCCTCCCTCTGTTACATCCAATAAACACAACAAACCCTAAGTTACAGGTTTCTCACCTATAATCAGATAACAATCTATACATATGTCTTGGCTTTGTTATCTGGGACTAAACTATAAACTCAAGAATTATGTCTTTCCTCTGATTATCACCTGTACCTAGCCCAGTGTCTGATACAAAGTAAGAATTTAGTAAATATGTAATGAATTAGTTATGAATGAATGAGACTCAGAAAGGCTGTAGCTTCCATTGGCTAGCATTGCATAAAATCTCCTTATGAAGGCAAGTTAATTGTTAATCTTCCAAATACATTCTAGAGACTAACTCAAAGAACTTCAAGAATGTGTGTCCTTGAAGGGATTAGAAAAATGTCAAGCTAGACATGACTGTTTATCTATTAAATGATATTTTCTTCCTTTTAGTTTTCTTATATGTCTCCTCTTGCAATACACAGGGTCTCTCTTCTTACCATGGCATGAATACAGCATAAACCACAAACTCCACACATTCCTTTTACTGAAGAAACTGTACATGTTTTTCAAATGAAAAAAAAAAAAAGTTAGATGCAAGATGTAGAAGTAATCAGCAATTTTTTCAAGGTCCCAAACATCCCTAGAGAAATTACCATTTGCAAAATCACTTTGAACTCTGGCATTCAACAACTTTTTGAAAGTTCCATACAATGAAAAGTTCCATTCTCATAAAATCAGAAATGCCTTTCTGGGTTCATTTCATATCAGAATGCAGTAAAGTTCATAAACGTCTCTGTGAAGTTTGAGTGTAATAAAGTTTAGCTATAAAACATTTAATATGCGACAGGCTTCTAAACCAGTCGAAGCACTGACTGTGTTTAACAGTGCTCCCTTTATAGTGTACTTCATCAACAGCAAAAAGAAACATAAAACAGAGCAAGAATAATCTATAAATGCCTACACTACAACCATCAAAGGCTTTTCTTTACCCTTATTAGATATCAGGCTGAGGCAAGCTGACACTCACAATCACTTCACCCAAAGTACGTTCATAGAAAGCTCTGTAATTCGGTCCCCAAAGAGCATGTAAAATCCACTTCTTATTAAATGTCATTCAGCAAGTGATAGATATTTTTAATAGTTTCAGCAGCAGCCTTTTCTAAAAAATAAGTTTTTCCATCAGAAACTGACAAAGCAAGTTTCTTCCAGTTTTCCCGAGTTGTCTGTGTACTTCCTGATTTCAACCCAGACCCAGGCCCACCACCAAGCTACTGGACTCTGGATGGAGCAATTACATTCGCAAAGTTCAGCATGTAATTCTAGTTTGCAGTTTGGGCCTGCAGGCTCAGGGTGTCTCTTTCCTAGAACTGATCCTATCAGTCACCTGGAGGATCCCATCTGTTTTCATGCAAGGCTAACAGAACTGCATCTATAAGGGTTGAAAGGAAAATTATAGAATCACAATCAAAGCTCTCTCTCTCATTTCGTTCATGTTTCTGCTGAAATGTCTTCAACATATACAGCCTTTTTCTGACCACCCTGATTAAAATAGCCCACCTATTACTCTATATCCCCTCACTCTATTCTATTTTATTACAACTTTTACCACTGCTGGTCATATTTTCTCATTAGTTGTGAGAATGTAATCCAAGCTTCCCCAGGGCAGGAACTTTGTTTCACCCACTCATTTTTGTGTTCTTGAGGGCTAGAATTATTTATAACATCTGGTTAAGAAATACCTGTTGACTTTAGTATGAATGAAGAGGTGAATGGGTAAAAAGAAAGGAAGTTGTAACAAATGGTGTAAAGGAAGACTAGAGAAACCTATACTGTATTCAGCCCATTTTGAAACATGACATACAGTCACATGCCTCTCTGTTTCTGTTTATGTTGATCCCTCTGCCTGGAATATTCTGACTCTTTGAAAAAGGACCTGTCCTTAAATCCCCAGTGCCAATTTCACCTGCTCTCTGGAACTGCCTCAACCCTCAAAAAGCAAACTCAATCATGTTCTGCTCTATGTTTCAAATGCATTTTAAACATATCTCTATGAGATCTTTTGACCTATGTCTCCCTACTCTTGTTTGCCTCCCATATAAATAAGTATGTTTCATAAAGACGTGGGCTAGCAAAGTCATAGACATATTAATTATCAAAATACCTAGGATACATCAGTAAGTAAAGCAGACAAAGATCTCTAACCTCATTGGACTTATATTCTAATAAATGGACATCAAATATTTGTTTTAAAAAATGGATTTTCTTTAATAATACATTACTCTGCCTTCTCATCCACAAATCTCAGTATTTTATTCTCTATATCAGAACACCTGAAAAGGGTAGTTGTTTATTAAGTGGAGAAGACAGAAAGTCCTTTATTTTTAGGAATTTCTGCTATTTAGCATCATTTTAGAGGTTAGAGTGAGAAATCCAGCTTTTAGTTGACAATAAAAGAAAAAAAAGGGAAGTGGGAAAATCAAACAGTTCCTTAGGCATAGGGGGATGTTAGCTTAAAGGCACCCAAGAAAGCAGGACCACAGTAGAAAGCTGAGGGAGAGGACATTATTGACCTGCTGCTCATTCTAGTACCATCCCTCTACATACAAGAACGAAGCACTATGACTGGTCCCATAGCAGCTGTGGAAATTGACCTGAGAATTTACTACATATACCATGTGTGTATGTATGAGGCATGGAAAAATCACTCCAAAATAATGGCAACTAATGATTAAATCCATGATCATCACTTAGACACTTAGACAGTTTGGTGTAGAGCTACATATATATATATATATATATATATATCCATTAAAAGAAGAGGGTTTCTTTGGTATGAAATATTTGAAAACCAAAATAACTCAAAATTACCCAAGGTATTATGAAATCCAATCTTTCCTTCATGGCCTCTACATATGATGGCTCACTCTTTTCATTGACTCCTCCTTGCCCTGTCAGGAATTTGTCAATATTCATTAAATCTCAAGTCAGAGTAAGTCATGTGTCAAGCAGAAGTGGACTCACACAACTGAAAGTGAGGAAGTTTAAAATCAGAACTGTCCCATGAAATATAGGATTATGGGCACCATAAAAATAAAAGAATGACCCAATCTTACAACAGGATTCTCCTGGGGAATATGGGAAACAAAATTATGCTTATCCAGCATCTATCTCTACATCCATTTTATATCTAACTTCCACATATTCAAACAGACATAAACTAAATAAAATAATAGAATTGTTATTTTAAATTATCTTGTCCATTCTTCCAACTAGAGCTTGCATGTTCTTTCTGAGTGAATACCCAGCTTCTCTTTCAGAGGAGATTGTTCTTTGTTCTTTTGTCTTCAAACATTCTCAGACATCCCCTGAGGATATTTCATAGATGTTTGGATATCTGCAATGACATAGAGAGAGAGAGAGAGAGAGAGAGAGAGAGAGAGAGAGAGAGAGAGAGAGAGAGAGGGAGAGAGAAAGAGAGAAAGAGAGAGAGAGAGAAAGAAAGGAAGAAAGAAGAAAGAAAGAAAGAAAGAAAGATAGAAAGAAAGAAAGAAAGAAAGAAAGAAAGAAAGAAAGAAAGAAAGAAAAAGAAAAGAAAAGAAAAGAAAAGAGAAAAGAAAAGAAAAGAAAAAAAGGAAAGGAAAGGAAAAGAAAAGAAAGAAAAGAAAAGGAAGGAAGGAAGGAAGGAGGGAGGGAGGGAGGGAGGGAGGGAGGGAGGGAGGGAGGGAAGGAAGGAAGGAAGGAAGGAAGGAAGGAAAGAAAGAAAGAAAGAAAGAAAGAAAGAAAGAAAGAAAGAAAGAAAGAAAGAAAGAAAAAGTTTTACAAGTCTAATTTCCAAATGTTTCTTCAAAAGTGAAGCATGCAGTGAAACTGAATGGTAAACATCACTGACAAGGTGGAGGCTGTGCAAGAAGCCAGATCAAGAGGTCCCAGCACAGTGCACTCTATTGTGCCTCATAATCACGAGAATTCACTGGAGGTTAATTCAATCTGCGTAATGTTCTCAGAAGAGGAAAGAAATAAATTTCCCCCTATTTTTCAAACTATTTACCTTTATGTACCCTGGAACCTTTTAAATAACATTGCTTGAAAATCCAGTCTGCAAGCTGCTCTTGGCTCCAAGAATCATTAAAGAATTTATAAGCTGTTTTCTGTCCTATCCCAGGAGCTACTGCCAGGGGAAGCAAAATCCAGACATTTGCAACTCAACACCAGTGAGTGCCTGGCTAATCTGATCAATGAGGAGGCAGCAGTCACAGTCACCTCTGACATTGGGCATCTGACAGGCATCCATATTCTGCTCTTTCTAGTGCTACTTCAGGGCACCCACCCAGCTCTTTTCCTCTGTGGTGGAGTTCTGGGCTTTAGAGACATCCAAGCCCAGGTACCAATCCAGGCAAGGCCATCTTCTCATGTCAGCCACGGCTGTCTGGAAAGCTCAGGAGTACAGACTGTCTTAGGAGGCTTCTGATGTTTTCTACTAGTGATGTCCAAAAGATGATGGCAATGGCATGCAATGTCCACCTGAGGCCCTTAGGGTAGTATATAACCCTGTTGATGCAGTTCAAACAAATGTCTCAGTTTAATAATCTAATGGTGGCATTTGGGATCTCGTAAGTCATGAAAAAAATCTTTTTCTACATGAGCTCTTCAGAGAGTTTCCAACAACAAAACTGTAGCCAGACCTATGCAAAGCCAAAGAATTCTCTTTCGACACCTGCTTGTGATGGCAAAGTAAGGAATCTTATGTCCTGGGAAATAGCTGTTAGTACCATTACCATAGCAGTGGAAGCAGTCATCTGTCTATTCATGAGGGTCATTTGATATCCCAACTTCCAGACCCTCAGGTAAGGAAGAATTTCTCAATGGAGGTAAGAAGTGGACACACTACAATAGTCTATCTTTTAGGTTCTCTTATCCCTTTTATATTTTTAAGTTTTCTTATACTGACTTCACCTAAAGCTTACCTAAGAATTCCTGTGAGAAGTAAGATTTTCTTGGAAAGCTGGAAATCCAAATAAGATAGTTTTCTGCTTCACTTCCTGAGAAAAAGATAAAAAAAAAGTATGTACACTAAAGTGTATATGTATACACACCCACACATACATGTTCACACATGTGCACACACACCACACACCAAATTGATGGGCCTGTTTCACCTCTCTTACTTTTCATGTGTTTTGCCTCATTTATATGTTTTGTGAGGAGGCAGTAGCTATAAGGATTCTTTAACTATGAGAATTACCATCTATACAGTCAAGAGTGTTAAACAAATTTTTTAATAAGATGAAAGAAGTGATTAGGATAGCCCACTTAGCTATTTCCCTGACATACAGCCAAGACCTTTTTTCAAGCTGGTCATGCTTTAAAGAAAAGTACACGAAGACACTTAAAAGACTAACATCTCACCTTTGTACAAGAAAGTTCTAACACACTGTAGCTGTGATGATATAAATGACCCATATGCCACACATTTTGTTAAGCTCCCAAACCCTGGACACCTACAGTGATGAGACATCCTCTGCTTGCTTATGCATATTCATCTTGCAAAGAAATTGCTTTAGTGCCCTGAAAGCAGAAATCAAGTCTCTTCTGCTTCTCGTCTAGCAGCAAAATATGATAGCAAAGGGTCTCAGCAACGTCCTCCATAAGATGTATCAAGGACTCAGTAAAAAAAAAAAATGCCCTCTAGGAAGGGCACTTTTCTCCCTGACATGAATTAGCTAGAATAACATATTCACAGCTGGACTCAGAATCGAGGGCTAAAGAGGAAGGAGGGTAGTGACTAGTGATGCAGCAGCTGAAATGGTGAGTTTATTGGGGCTCTTTCATTTCTACAATCATCCTGAAAAGTGTCTTTATCCTCTGCCATGTGTCATCACAATACACTTTCTTTTCCTCCTAGACATACAATAAATTATATTTTCCTGCCTCCCTTACAATTAAATGTGACTGTGTGACAGAATTTTTACCAATGGAATACCCGCAGAAGTGATATGTAACACTGAAACAAGCCTAGCTGTTAAAATCCTCCCATGTGCAATCCTATCATTCTTTCTCCAGTCATCAGATAAACAGAGAAGACTCCATGGATGTAAAAGAGATTGGACTCCAGAAATAGGAGTATGGGTTCCTAAACTACCCTGTAATACTTCCTACCAAATACCCAGTTTTCATGAGTGAGAAATACCGTCCTATTGTTTTAAATCTATTGTTTTCCATCTGGGCTTGTGTGTTACATCAGTTAGCCTACTGTGGCTGATGCATCCTATGAAAACAGATTTGTCTTCTCTGACGAAAGACAAGAGTGTGCATCCTGGGTGCACTTTGGTATGTACTGCTGGTATTATTTTCTATATCCCCATGTTTATGTGGCCCTTAACCCATTATTTTCAGTTAGTACACTACACAACACCATCTTTCCTTCTTTAAGGCATTTCTCATTCCTTGAAAGGGAGTATCATTATGAATAACATTTTTAAAATGTCTCTTATAAGCCTCATCTTAAAACTAAAAGTAGAGAGGAAGTGTTTGGGAATGGAGGTGGAGAAAGGGATAGTAGGCATAAAGAGCCATATAGAAGATCCATTCCTGAGAGAAAGTCAAAAACCCTTTTGATCTTTAGATGAGATGTCAATGATAAACTGCTCTTCTTACTGAACTATGAATCAGAAGCCATGACTCAGATCAACACTTATGAAATACAATTGGCTTTCTCTTCTATTTTGGACCAAGGAAGAAACAGCCATATATCTCTTCTTTGAGAACAATTAGAATTCCACATATTCCAAGAGGCAAATCATCTACTTTATGAAAAAGAGAAAAATGTAAACATGGAACACTTGTGCTTGGGAAGACTATGGTTTTTCAGAGTCCACTATTTACTCAATTTTCTTAGGACAGTGCATGCCTATCACTTATAGGGGGTGGGAGATGAGAGGAAACAAAAATAGTCTCAATAATACACAAGGCTTTTATAACTACTAAGAAGTGCCAGTAAAATGTACTCTTGATCCAATTTACTGTAAGCTTCATGTCCTTAACACCACCATAAATAATGAACAGATTAACAGGCTGTCTATAAACATAAAATCCTTCTCAGAAAACATTTTTTTTCAGTCTCAGGGAGCCCAGATTCTTGAACAGAATTCTCACTAGGAGCCGACTCAGCTTGATATGTTGACATGTCTCCAATATCAGGAGTCGACAAAATGCTTTTGCCTTGAAGACTTGGCCATGGCTGCAGTTAAAGTTCATCAGGCTTTTGTGGGGAGATTGTGGTCTAAGAAATTGAAATTCTGAGTCCTCCCTTTATGAAACTGGGGTGGCAAAATAATAGAAGAAAAAATGCTTTTCCTTTCACTCCCCTGGAAAAAATGACCCATCATGTTGCTTTTGATATTTCTTTTTCAGAGTTTGAAAACTTATTTCATTGTCAATTGGGGAGGAAAGGATTTCATAAAATAGACCCTCAATTGGTGGATGACTATCGTCTACACTCACATCTTTATTTGGTTATCACACAGGGACTGTTTTTCTACAGTTCATATCTAAGTCCAGCCCCAGAAAACGCTTACATGAATTTCTCTTCAGGTATCTCCATCTCCATATATATTCTTAGTAAATGTTTCAATTTAATAATAAATGAACTGGGACACTAATGACTGAAAAAGCATTCAAGCAGCCCACAGTACTGGTGGGGAAAATCTCTCCTAAAGAATTAAGTGTCACATAACTCTTTTCTCCTCCAGACACTGTACTGAGCAGTCATGTTGGACTTGAGTGGCATCTTCTCTAAAAAGTACTACTAACCAATAAAACCCTGAAGATTGTATTGTACAGGGCTGATAAAAATCAGATGACGACTTAGGAACATGTTTAGGTGTGAACTGTTACAAGATAAACTGAGGCATTTGAAATTTTTAAGGGTTTATTTGAGCAAAAAAAAAATGATTAGAAATCTGCAGCACCAAACCAGACGTGCTCTACCAATAGGAGCTAAAAGAGACTTTTATAGAGAAAAGAGGAAGCAAGTTAAAGATATTATTGATTGACTATAGCTTAAAGCCTAGTTGGCTATTTATGATTATTTGTTTTTAGTGTTTTGATTTTATAACCTTGTGGGATTTACAGACTTAAATTTTGGTTTGCTTACACTGGGAGCCACAGCATCAGAGCCACTTTAGTCTAAGTGGCCTCCTTGCCTCACTAACTTAACAATGTACACAGAAAAAAAAGTGAAGCGTTTAATAGTGGGTTGTCCCTGACAGAGTGATCAACAGTTTATTTCTCTCTTTTTTGATAAGCTTTATTTTATTTTTAAGTGAATAAAATGTATTATTTGGACAATAATATAGGTTATAAAAAAAGAAAATTTTACTTTTTTCCTTCATTCTTTGCCTTTCTGTCTAGGTGAAAATTTGGCTTATCAGTGTGTAAATTGAGCCTGAATTCTGCTAACTTAGGAAGATACAGTGTGCTTAGGAAAGGTGGGGAATAGATGACTTTAATAAATGTAGGATAGACCAGTGTACCCTTGGTGGGCTCAGACCAGAGTTCAGATTCTTCATCTGGGCTGTCACCAAAAAGTGGTATGAAATTTTCAGGTTTTTTTTCTGCAGCTTTGAGAAAAACCTGTATACTTGTTTTTTTCTAAATGCATGCACATCTAACTGTCCACACTAAAATCACTTTCAGGATGATAAGCAGCCTGGAAAAGGTCATTTGAGGTTCTATAGGCTCTGAAGTAACACACACACACACACACACACACACACACACACACACACACACACACAGTTTTCAAGGAAAGTGAAATGGATGTTAAACACCAGTAACACTTTAAAATAATTTCCATTACATTCAGAAAAAAGATAGAGGTGCCACTTTACCACTTTTATTGCCATCATTCTAGAAGACAAGTCAAAATAATATTACATAATCATAACAATAATAACAATAATAGTGAAGTTAATATATAAGACTTAGAAAGAATCAGAAAAGACTGGTCCCATTTTCAGATGACATGATAGTAAACATAGAAAATTAAACTATAAGTAATAAGAGAATGAAGTAAAATTGCTGGATATAAGTCAACATATGAAAATTAACAGTATTTTTAACTAGTATTGTTAATTAGACTTGTGATGATCACTTCACCGTACATGCAAATATCGAATCACATTGTGCACCTGAAACTATGTTCTATGTCAATTATACCTCAATTTAAAAAACAACAACAGTATTCTATTCACTACTAATTACTAATTAGAAAATGGCATAAAGATAAAAATAAAAAACCTGAATAAATGGAAAAAGTCATCATGTACATTGGGCCAAAGTAGATATTATAATTTAAATTATAAAATACAAAACTAAGTAATATATAAAATACACTTAAAAATGTGTTGGATGCAGCTAATGTATCACTTAAAAAGAAATTTATTGCCTTAAGTGCATGTATTGAGGGAAGAAAGAAATACAACTTAATGTGGTGGTAAACACCCATTTAAGAAAAAGTTGAAAAAGAAAATAGTTATAGCAGAAATTAAAGCAATATAAATAAGTGTATAAAAGAGAGGATCAACAGGTCCAAAGTCAGTTTGGGGTTTTGGTCTTTTTTTTTAATGCAAAATAGCCTCTACCAAGATTGAACAAGAAAAAAGCTACCAATAACATATTAAAAATGGAAATATGAATATAACTA
Organism: Cynopterus sphinx; assembly: GCA_030015415.1. Lineage (NCBI taxonomy): Eukaryota > Metazoa > Chordata > Mammalia > Chiroptera > Pteropodidae > Cynopterus > Cynopterus sphinx. The sequence goes on along the minus strand of CM057384.1, from coordinate 85,419,664 downwards.
AAAATACTATTCAAAAGATAATAAGAGCAGTATAAATAACTTTACAGCAATATATTTGAAAACAGTTTAAATAATCTAATTTCTAGAAAAATATACCTTATCAAAATTGATTCAAGAAAAATAGACCATTAAACAAATAAATTAGCAGTTATAATTTTTTGACAAAATATCAAATGGTTTCACCAGCAAGTTCTGCCAAGTGTTCAAGAAACAAGTATTTTCAACCCTAAACAATTTCTTCCAGAGAATACAAAAAGGGGAGTGTTCCTCATCTTATTTTATGAAGCTAGGGTAAACATGGAGGCCAACATTTGACAAGGGAAGTATGAGAAAGAAACATCACAAGCCAATGTTTCTCATGAATAGAGATGGAAAAATCCTAAACAAAATATTTGCCAACCAAATCTAAATATAAAAAACTGTACGTCATGATCAAGATGGGTTTATCCTAGGAATGCATCCTCTATGGTAACCTGCAGGAAAGTAAAATACATGCATACAGATGCAGAGATGTAGAGGATTTGGGGTTTGAAGATCATAGTAGTTCTCTTCCATTGTTTTTTTTCCTAGTGAATTAGGAAAAAATGTTATTAGGTGAAGGTGCAGATAGAGGAGCAAGTTTTGAAGATTTGAGGAGAAAGAAGGTATGAAATAGTCCTGTAGGAGAGTGGAAGAATAATGGGAGATCATGTGATTGCACTGAAGCTCATCTGAAGTTCATGATCATTTACCTAAAGATTACTTACTAGAAGCCTCAGTTTGCATAATAAGAAATTTTATGAAATTTTATGGAAATTTTTAAGGATTAGAAAGAAAAAAAATTCTCATTACTTACAGTTTATTCCTAAAGAAAACCCAAAAAATTATAAAAATGCATTGCATTTTTATACAGTAACAGTAAATAGTTGGAAAATGTAATCTTAAATAAGATCCCATCAAATATATGTGTGTGTATACATATAAATTACTTTCTAACAAATCTAACAAAAGTGCAGATTTATATCAAAAATATATAAAACTTTATCAAGTGATATTAGAGAAGACCTAAATAAAAGGAATAATATAACATACTCATGACTAGGAAGAATCAGTATAATAAAAAATCGATTTACCCCTAAGTTGATATATAAATTCAGTGCAATTCTATTTAAAACCTTATAAAGAAATGTTGTTTGTGGAAAGGCAAGAGATAGACCCTACCTGAAACGAGGATTTGTTTTCATGCTACAATAGTTCAAGGGACATAGTATTGGTCCAGGGATAGATAAAGAGGTTAACAGAATAGAAGAGAAAATTCTGAAAAAAATTCACACAGATATAGAGACTTAATTTGTAACAAACAGATCACTGAAAGAAAGAAGACACAATTCAAAAAATGGTTCTATGCCAACTAGCTATATGATTTTTAGCAATTAAAATTAATTTCCTATGTTAACCCACACATAAAAACATCTGCATAAATTAAAGACTTAAATGTAAAAAGTAAGTTTAGAATGTTCCCTGGAAATATAAGAGATCATTTTTATGACATTGAGATACATGATATTTTTCTAAATAAGGTGAATAATGCACTAGAAGAGAAATATTTGAATTCACTAAAATTAAATTGTTTTATATGATAATGTGTCAGGGTTTCAGTGCTCAGTAGAATTAAATGAGGATCTCAAGATAGGAAAAATTAAAATAGGTGATAATTCTAGCTATGTTAGAGACTATTCTAGAATAGAGTTATGCATCCAAGAGAAATGTTTCTCGCCTTTTTTTGGTAAGATTAACCAGCTTGTTTTCCAAAAGGCAATATATTAGAGACAAAAGTTATAGGAAGAGATATAGATGTACCTTGGTAGCAGTTGAGAAGTAAACATATAGATGTCCTTGAGAATTCAGATTGAGGAAGCTAGACCTAGACCACAAGCACAAGCAACTGAGAATTGAAAGAGATGACTTTTAAGGGACAACCAAAGAGAAATGGATAAATGATAGGCTGAATATGAGCGTATGGAAAATAAATTCAGGAAAAATTAACCAACCCTTTATTCAAGCAATCTTCCTCTGCATTTCCTAACTTCTCACAGCTGACGTCCCCACTAAACACCAACTAAAGGTCAATTTATGGCAGTCCTGCAATAATTCTAGCAAAGGCAGAAAAGAGCCTTAACCCTACCATCCCTCAAAGCTTAGACTTAAACCACTCATTCAGCCTTGACAAGTCGGTTCATATTTGGCTTCGTAAAGTCATCTCCACTCCTCAGACCCAGGACCCAGCCAGCCTCAATGAAATTATATCAATCTCTAAATTGGAGACCACCCTTCTCTCTACCACCTCCAACCCCCACCATCCTGTAGTTCTGACGAGCTGGGGCCCTGCTACCCCTCCTACCCTCTGCCTATGGCTGATGTCAACCTCCTTCCCTGCTTTCAAGCATATTGATCTTAACTCTCTCTATTGTCTCATTCTTAATGGAGGAACCTTCTGTTAAGAATAGAACTTGCTTCCAAGAGGAATTCATTTAATCTAAAAAGAAGAATCTACATCTCTGAGATAATTGTCCCATGGCATCAGTGATAGAATTCATAGATCCTAACATTCAGCCTCCTCTACCCTATTCCCAAGGCACCCCATTGCCTGCCAAGAGAACACAATCTGCAGATATATTTGCCTGAGATAGAGTCTCCTGATTCAGGCATCATAAGATAGGGATGCAGTACACCACAGCTAACTCAGCTGGACATCTTCAGAGTTGGAATGTCTCACCTTGTGTGTCTGCAAGCCAGCTGCCAGCTCATCAGGACCAGTTATGAGAGGGAAAAACACAGATTCCAAAAGATCTTCTAAGTGTTCTCATGGCTTGCTGCCCTTGCTTATTCTTCTGAGTACTCAGAACCCTGGAAGCCATGAAACCCAGCTGTGACCACTTAGATGACTATTTCCCCAGGAGAAAATGATGGTGCGAAAAGAAAAGGAAAATTATGGAAATCAGCTGAGTCTTCATGGAAGTATTGCCCTGGGTCTGTACCAAGGGTTCAACATTTACCAAAGTTTAATTTACTCTTAAGCATCAGAGCCAAGGGCAATGTCTTGAGAGGCTGAGATGGCCCCAACAAATTTAGTGAAGTAAGCGAAGTCTGACTGCTAACTATGAGCAGAATTCTCCATTATTCTTTTTATCATGGGTTTCATATCCCCATGTTGATTCTTTAAACCAAGTTTGATATTGCATCATCTCACACGGGTTGCCTTCTCTAGGCAATATTTCAATATTTGGAACTCTTGCTTTCTTCCTTTTAAAACTTACTAGTCCTGAGTTTCTTTTATGTAGTTTATCAATTTCAACATAAAATTTTTGGTACCCTATTATGATCCAGGCACCATACTATAGTCCAAAGTAAAAAACAATAAATTAGACATGTTTCTGTTTTCAGAAACTAAAATAGTTCCATTTCCCAAGTAATATGTGAATATTTACCTTAAATGTAAATTTATACTAATATATTAATTCATGTGTCAGGGTTTACTTATTCCACAGAAATTTTACTTATTTCTGTGTTATACCAGTGGATGATTCAGTTTGGAAAATATCGAACTCTGAAGCACTGGGGGGAAGGGCAGAGATATAGTAACTAGTGATATCTAGAAAGTAGCCAGAAATTAACAGAGAGATTTTTAAGGGAAAGTCAGTTCTGGATATGAGAATGAATATGGCTACCCTGGCAGAGAGAAAGGCTCAGAACTATACTCTGGGAACATCTAACATTTAAAGAGTACAAAGAAAAAGTGAATTCAAAGTAAATGACTGAGGAAGAGTGCCTGTTACAGGAGAATCACATGAGGGAAGTTTTAAGACTTCGTTTGCACACCCAGTTAATGACACATGGTCATCTGAACAATGCCCTCCAACATGGGCCTTCACTTCTCTCAAATTATGCCCTATAGGCAAACAACCACTTGATCTAAAAGAGAGTTGGGTCTGTGTACCATCCTTTCCAAAGGGGTGTGACCAAGTGTTGAGGATTCAAGATGGGCCAAACGGCCTCCTCAGGGAATTGTGACTAGGGACAAAGGACAGGGATGGCTTGTTGCCAGGAATTCAGATTTCAATTGTTGGCTGCAAATGTGTGCCACTTCCCAATGGAATGTTAATGTTCTCTGACCCACCTTTGATTCATAACACTGGTCACAATTTACTGAAGTTTCGCAGTGCATTTCTGTAGATGTTTGAAATATGAAGTGCAGAGTCACAGAATAGCTAGCTGTACAGGATTTAAAGAGAATCTTCAGAATTCAGGCTTCTCATTCTATACAGGGTGAAGCTGAGTTCAAAGATTATTGATTGGTTCAGGGCTGCTTTGAAGTTTAACAGAGGGGTTAGGCAATAGGCTTTGGACTCAAAGTACCTGGGCACCTTAGGTTGTGTGCCTTGGACAGGTCCTTTTGTCACTATGTCTAGGTCAACTCTTCTTTAACATGAAATAAAAATATTATCTATTTCAGATTATTTATAATATGAATGAGATAATGAATGCAAAGCTCTTAACATGACAATCAGCATAGGGTGGAACAGCCAACTTTCAAGGCCAAGTTTTCTGACTCATAGATCAGAGCTCTTTCCCTGAGCCATGCTCCCTCATATTGAGAAATTAGAAATGAACATACAGAGGCATTGCACATGTACAAGCTCATCACTCTGGCACATGCATTATGCATTTATTTTTTTAACAAGTATCAGTTGGGCATTGATGTACTGGGTACTTATACTGAATAAGATTTGGTCTCTTTTCACTAAGGAGAAAGATTATGCCTTATGATAGCCAGGGCTGAAGTAGATTTCCATGAAATCAAGAGTAGGGAGAATCTAAAAGTAAGGAAATTGATGGAAGATTCTTGCCATCATCTGGGCATGAAGTGTTAAGGTCCCGAATGACCCTAGTGATAATGGGAATCAGGGGAAAGGACAAAGTATGAGGAGCATGAGACATACTTCTGACACATTATCACAATTATTGTAATGTGTCTATGAAATCTTTGTTTGTATGTGTTTCTGACAGTAATTTGCTTCTAGAATTCCAAAATGAAGCACTTGGTACTCCACACTCAGGGACATGTCTCTTACTGCTAGTGCACAGAACAGGAGAGGTGACCCACATTAGGCTTCTTGTCCAGGGTCTTACACATGATGAGGGGAGGCCCACATACTAGTGTCAGAGCTCCAGAAATTGGGTCTGCATAGCCAGGTCTAAGGCCAACTATCTTTCTCTCTTTCCAAATTTACTGAGGGCACGACAGATCTGGTTTAGATGATAACAAAGAAAGGAGAGCAGGACTGAGCAGAATAGACAAACGTTTATGTTTTGCAGGACTGTGTGTTGGGCTCAGGGGGCTGCAGTTGTCCATTAGAATTCTCACTTGGTAAAGTCACAAAAGGCAACAGCCCAAATTCCTCACCTCCATAGGCTTAGCTCCATATGCCAGGATTCCAGGCTAAAACACGGTCTTGCTAATGGCATCGAGTAGAAATGTCCACTGGTCCATTAAGACTCTACACCTAAACACTGCCTATCATGGCCACCCTGTCCCTATTATGCCCCTGACTTCCCCCACCCCCTGCCCTGCCAGAGGCCTGCTCTCCTCTCCAAGAAAGGGAGAATGGTTAGCAACTTTCAGAAACTAAAACAAACACCAAAGTTTGCCAACATTAAACTCTGCCTCACAACTAAATGGACCATAAACTTTCAGGACCTGGAACAAAACTCTGATTCAACCCCCTCCTACAGGTGCTGTGGGCACAAAGACTGCACAGTATATTTTGCCCTGGAAAACAGTCTCAAATTATTTTTGTAAAAAAAAAAATTGTGCTTAGAAAAATAAGCCCAAAGGCAATGCAGCCTGCTTTCTCTCCATTCTCACTTTCCTGCCTTCCCATCAGAAGGTCCCTGCCCACATGGAAGCCCGCAGTAGATAATAAACAAGTCAGACATCTTTTCCCAGGTTTTCAGATAAGCATCCAGGATAAGACACACTCAGGCCACTCCTGCCAGCCTGCTGTCCACTACCTCCTAAAAGGCCCACAGTCATGATACAAATTCCATTAGTGGAAAGCACAGGCCTGAGAGCCAAAGGTCTGGGCTCTAAGTCAGGTTCACCATCATTTCCTGTGTGACTTTGGCATGCCACTTCACCTCTCAGTTCTCATGTTTCTTATCCAAAAACTCAGGATTTGGACTTAGGTCCCTTCTGCCCCTAAAATTCCTGTACAGGAATGGCATCTATTGATAAAGTGAACAGATACTTGTTTTTTATTATCTAAAACAGAAGAGATGTGTGAATACAGGGAGTAGGTAGCTATTAGTAATTATGCCTGGCATCAACCAGGACTGTGCTGGAGAACCGGGACCCATGGCTACGTAACGCAGTCCTCATCACACCCCACTAGCAGCTACTCAGAGAGCTCCACTGGTCAATTCAAGCCTTAGCATCCTAGAGTCCAGTAAGAGGAACAGAGAAAGTTTTCAGTGTCCACTGCCTTTTATCCATTCTCCAGGTGCTTCTCACCCGTATTCTTCTCTCTCCCCACTCATACCCCCATACTGGGCTCACCACATTTTGTTAACTTGGCAACAAGACAAAGGGAATGAGAGCCAGGTTCTGGTCTCAGATTGCATGGATTCAAATTACAATTTCATAATTTACCATTGATCTTGAACAAGTTATTCAAACTCTCTAAAGTACATACTTTCGAATGTTTTTTTAACTACAATCCATAGTAAGAAATATATTTAAGATAGTAATACATGCATATATATATATACACACACACACATATACATACACACATAAATACATACTCATAAATTGAAACAGAAGTTTACTATAACAATAATTTTTCTTGATATGTTTTAAACACTTAGCTATTTTTTTTATTGATTCTATGCTATATATATTTTTGTAAATGCTAGTCATGACCACTAAATTGACTTCATGGTCTAATGGGATGAAACCCATAATTTAAAAAGCTGCTCTAAGCTTTAGTTTCCTCATCTGTAAATGAGGATTATACTAATATTATCTTTCTCATGGAGTTGTTACAAAGATTGACTAAAAATTTCACTTAAAATGTTTTGCTTGGAACATAGTAAGTGCTCAGTGAATATTAAATATTATTACTCAAGGAAGGGAACTGGTAGAAAATAAATCTTGTCATCTCAAGTCCAAGAGGGACACTTTCAGCATTCATACCCCTTATAAACCTACACATGAATCAAATGGATTTTCATATAGGGCATGTATGACAGCAGATAAGACTGAATTTAAGCTTCTGTCATGGATGCAGTTATGTGGGGACATGATGCTTGGCACTGTGGCAGCAGCCATCTTGCAACTGTGAGGTGCCACACCTCAGGAAAGAAAAGCGAAGTGATGGAAAGGGCCTGGTTTTAGTGATATTTTTGAGTTGCTAAACCAACCTTGGAACTTCTCCCTGTCTTTTAAAAAATTTATTTAAACCTCTAAAATCCTCTAATAGTTAAACTTCATTTTTGTGTATACCAACTGGCCATGATCTCCCTTCCCGCCCCCTCAGCTGAAAGTGACCCCACATGTAAATTGCCCTTCAACTCTTGAGAAGGAGCATTCCCTAAATCTCCTTCCACTTGGAGTTCGGGACTCTAAAACCACAAAGATACCCTATAGGAGGAAATCCCCACTTTGGTTTCTAGACCTTCTTTCTTTATATCATCCCTGCGAGGCTCGTAAGAATAAAAGGAACACCTCAGCCCTCTCATTTAGCCGTGGCCAGTGGTACCATTGCACTCCTTTCAGGGGGTGATGGGGGACTCAGCAGCCACACCTCGACTCCTCAGTGAGGCATCACTGACACTCTCAAATTCTGATGGCTCACTGAATGAACCCAAGCCATGAAAAAGAGAAGCCCTGTTTCAAGATGCAGGGCTAGGCTCATCCTGGTCAGCACTCGGTGGATAGAAAACAACTTGTAAATTCCTCACTGTTCTTCAGTTGCTCAGAAAGCAATTAGCTGGTTGGCTGGCTGACTTTGCAACCACTTTTCGTTAAAGGTTCCAAGGGGCTGGAAGGTAAATAGCCAGCAAGGCGTCATAACACTGAGGATTGAGGAAGATGTTATTTCCACCCTCCTGTGTGCTTGGTGGCCATTTTCCAGCTCATTTTCCTGTCAAGTTTGCACATAACTATGAGTGGTATCTGAAGGTTGGTTCTGGCACCAAATGCAACTGGATGACAGTGTAGGACAGTGTTGAACCTTCCATCTGAGTCATTGGTGATCCCTGCCACTGATTCCAGCCAGGGAAGTCCAAATCTGGTCTGTCCTTTCTTTCCCTCATGCTGTAAACTTTCCCCTATTTTAGTCAAACTATGCCAGCTCAGTAATTCTAACACCCACAGACTAAATTTTGTATTTCTTCAGTTTCCAAATAATTAAGACAGAGAGAATAAGCTCAATGAAATACGGTCAAATTAAAGTAACCAAATCAGTATTGCAGGAGGAGAATTAAAGCTGAGTCTAAGATAAGTGCCTAGTCCAAGGCCCTGTGGTGGACATATGATAACTATTAAGTCGTTTTTTTTTTTTTTTTAGTGCACTTTAGGCTGCATTTGATAAATAAAAGGGAGAAGGAGACATGTTTATCAAGCACCTATTATCTACATGGTAGTACATATATATTCTTGTCAATTACTTATAAAATACGTATATCCTAGCTATTATCATTCCCATATTTGAAAAATGAAAATGAAAAATAAGTTTCCCAAAATCATAAAAAGTATCATAATTAGGACTATATGCTTGGCCTTTCTCATGCAGGAGTCATGCTCTTTCAACCACATTACACTGCCTCTTCAGGAAGAATAGGTGGTGTAAGAGAATGTAAAGGAGTAGAAAGAAAAAAGATAGAAGAATCTGGAAATGGGGGAAAAGAGAAAGAAAATGGATAAAAACAAAAATGAGATAGGAAAGAATGCAGAGACAGAGAGGAGACAAAGAAAGACAGAGAGAGAGACAGAGAAGGAAGCATGACTGATGAGTGCCTTGGCTTTTTAGTAAAATTTGATGATTTGGAACTAGAAAGTCCCTGTGACTTCCCTGGGAAACCAAGACAACTGTAGAGCTATTTTTCCCCATGTCCTGGGTCCAACACATTCAGCTACTAGAAGCTAGTGCTGGGAACCCAAACTATCTACTTACTTAGTTATGACCAAAAGAAAAAAAAATTTCAATAGAGTTTCTGATGGTAGTTTACAGTTACCAAAAGAAAGCATTTTAAGACCTAACAATATTGGATCTTACTCTTTCTTTGGGCTCAGAGTTCCTTTGAATCTTTTAGCTGCAATGAGCAGATGTTTACAATAAGAGACAGACCAGTCAAAAATGCGTTTACTATATATTTTGATTAAACTATTTCATCTCTAAGCTTCAAACTCAGCCTTCATTCTCAGCTTTGTGATGCTGGTATTGGGCACCTGCAACCCATTTCTAATTTTCCAGGTGGATTTCTTAGAATCTGTTGATAGAGGACACTAGAGAGAGACTGGAAAACAGGAAGGGGAAGAAGGGACTTGCTCCTCCCTGTTTTCCTGCTGGTCCTGTTGGTACCATCTCAGCAGCAGTTAGTTCCAGTTTTCAGTTTCTTCCTCACTGCCAGAATCAGCCTCAACTCACTCTTTCAGTGATAGCATCTGCCAGTTGGCATTCCTTCCTAGATGCTGAGGCCCTGCTCTGAGCTTTTAAGACACCTGTGCCAGCCAGTCAGGCAGCACCTTTCCTGGTTCTGGTTTTCAGCTCTTCAGTGCCTTCCTCCAAGCTTCCAAACACCAGCAACCATAGCCTCTTCTCTTTCTTCCCCTACTCTTGGATAGTGGTTGCTTGATGAAACTGCTATCTCCATGATATCTTCATATTTCCTCCTTTGTTCTTTCAGTGCTTCAATTCCCTGTATTAAATATTCTTTATTAGAAAAACTGGTTGATTCTGTCTTCTGACCTGGTCTTTACTTGATCTATTATCATTTTTATCCAAGATGATGCTAAGTGGTATTCTGAGATTACAGTGCATATACTTACAATGAAGGTGTGATTACTTTAGGAATCCAGTGGTACTCATATGACCTGCAGGGCAGACACAGAGAAGTGTGTGAGCAGTCTGCAGCCAAGCTTTTCTATCACAATGTGGGAATGTCTTTAACAGAAGAAGCATTTTGGTCCTTTTTATTACTTTCCTCATGGCAGTAATTGAGTGTCCAAGTTATTAAATTTAAACTCTCTTCACATGAAAAAGAGTAAAAGATAACATTTTTCTTCATTCAAGACACTGAGGTTAAAAGATTAATTAGTGCTGTTTACAAAGTATTTCCAGTTTTCCAACTTCCAAGCACATGGCTAGACTCTACTTTCCCTGCTTCCTTAAAGTTAGGGTCACCATGTGCCTTACTTTGGTCAATAAAATATGAGTGAGGATGATAAAACCTGGAGAATCCATACAATGGAACATTATTCAGTGACAAAAAGAAAAACTACAAAAGGACATGGGGGGAACTTAAGTGCTTATTGCTAAGTTAAAAAAGCCAGTCTGAAAGACCAATCTGTATGATTCAAACTACGTGACATTCTGGAAAAGGTAAAACTAAGGAGCCAGTGAAAACATCAGTGGTTGCCAGGGGGAGAGGAAGAAGGGAAAGGTGGAGCACAGGGCATTTTCAGGACAGTGAAACTATTCTGTATAAGACTATGATGGTGGACACAAGATATTATACATGTGTCAAACCCATAGAATGTACAACACAAAAAGTGAACCCTAATGTAAACTATGGACTTTAGTTAATAATGATATATCAACATGGGCTCATCAGTTATAACAAATGTACCACATCAATGCTAGAAGTTAACAAAAAGGGATATTGTAGTAGTAGGGAAGGAGTATGTAGAAACGGTACACTTTCCACACCATTTTTCTGTGAACTGAGATTGTTCTGAAAAGTCTATTTTTAAAAAATAAAAAGAGAACAAAATGAATGAGTATAATCCTTGTGTGGCATTTGGGTGGGAGAATCAATAGCCAAGACACAATTTGCCATCCCTTCCCTGTTTTTTCTATTTCAGAAGTGGAACCTGGAAATGAACCTCTTTTATTCTGGTTCTCTTAGTGAGAATAGTCTAGAACATTTCCTTACCTCCCATTTCCGACAAGGCAGTCTTCAGTGGACATGTACCATGAGTCAGAAATAAACTGTTACTGTCATTGTCACTATTGTATTAAGAAAGTAAATTTAGGAGTTACTTGCTATTACAGGATAATGTAGCTATTCTGACAAAGAGAAATTTCAAGAAAGTTTTGCTCTAGTCCCCAACAGAAATGTTAACCAGAGAGCATTCACACAATTTCTGGACAAAGAAACATACTTTTTTACAGACAATTTTCAAATATTTCACATTCTCCTCCATGATTTACTTTTTGGAAAGTAGACACCACCTTGCTCAGGGACCATTTATGAATGCTATTTCTCCCAAGAAATTAAAATTGCTATATAAAACTATTAACCTACACAGATTAAGCATTTTCTATATTAAGTAGGAATTTGTTCATCAAAGTTTGCTTGTGAGACCAAAATTGTATCTTATGACTGTTGTTTAATGTATTTGTTTTAGTTAAGAAAATAATTATTGTTTGGAGTTTAGTATGTCAACTAAAGTGTCAAGAAATGCTATTTTGAACCAATTGAACTTAAACTTTAAAATAACCCCTGAAAGGAAATTATAAACATAAATGGACCCAAATAAAGTTATAGAAACTTTGTGAACAACTCATATCTGACAAAAAAATTTATAACTAAAAGAATGTCCAAATTGTCTTGTCAAAATATTTTATTTTTTCACCCCCCAAATATTTTTTTCATGCCCCTTTGCAGTCCAACTCTCCTCTGCCCTGTACCCAGGCAACTACTACTCTGCTTTCTGTCATATGTATTACTTTACATTTTCTAGAATTCCATAAAGATAAAATTACATAGTATGTGTTCTTTTTTTTGTTTAGTTTCTGTCACTCAGCATAATGATTTTGAGATTCTTACAGATGCATTAGTAGTTCATGCCTGCCTTTCTATTGGTAGGCAGTATCCATTGTAACTACGTTTGTTTATCTATTAGCCATTGATGGTCATTTGGATTATTTCCAGTGTTTATTTCAAATAAAGCTTCTATAAACATTCATGTATACATCTTTATGTAAACACATTATTTATGAGGGTTTTTTAAACATCACCATTATGTCACATCCTCAATTTACATACATATAGATACACACACTCTCGCACAAATGGATTAATGAGTAAAATAAGGGTAAAAGATAGTGATGAAAATGGTAAGAAATACTATAAATTAGTGAATAAAATGGTAATAGAAGAATGAAGCTATAATCAAATTAAGCTTAAGGGTAATGATGTGGACAAGCATGTTCAAAAAAGAAAAGGGTGAGCAGGAAAAGTTACAATGAACTTCCAAACTTTTAATTTCAGTAGACTTGTGATCCATTTGTTCTATTTCCACTTTCAGTCATGAGCTTCTGTCAAATAGTGGACATGAAAGCATCAAAGCTTTTGTAATATTTTTCAGGTATAGTACAAAAACTTTTCTAACTTACTAAAGTCACAGAAGAGAATAAAACTATAAATATATCTTTCACAGTTGCATACCTCATAGCAAATTAAAAATAAAATATATAAAGAAGAAATGATAAGAAATGTATACAACCACAAGATCACAACAATTATTAAGTTCAGAGATAAGTCAAAATGAACCATTGAAAAAATTAATTTCAGAAATAACCATCACATACATGGTAGAAAAGCAACTAATCAGATTTATGTAAAAACATAGACATGGTAAATAGCATTACAGGGTTCTCACATGAGGGAGAAGTGCTTGACAGATTTCTGTAATTTTAGTCATTGAAAACCAAGGCTACAAAATTAGAACTTTTTACACATAATTGACTCCTGTTTTCTATGAGATAGGTAAGTAGGTAGGTAGGTAGGTAGGTGGTAGGTAGATGATAGAGATGATGATGATGATGATGATGATGATGATGATGATGATAGACAGACAGACATATGATAGATAGACAGACAGTTACAGATAGATGATAGATGATAGATAGATAGATGATAGATAGATAGATGATAGATAGATAGATAGATAGATAGATAGATAGATAGATAGATAGATAGATAGATAGATAGGTTTGTTTAAAGATATAGCTACTTGAAAAAGAGAAGTGGCTCCTGAATGACTGCCTGTTATTCTCAGAGAAAATCACTGGCCAAGAATAAAAAGTCCTGATTTTTATTTAGGGTTGATGGAAATGATGAGAATATTCAACACTATCAGCTTTAAGACACCACATGTACTTATCCTGACAGCACTATTCAAAGAAATGAATGCCAAATATAAACATTGCTTTTTTCACACAATTAAAAATTCTGCTGTTGAGAAAAATACACATATACATTTTTAAACTGCAAAAGAAAATAATAATTTCAAGCAACCTCAAGAAATAATGTATCCCAGTAATATACTCAGTGTCATGAACCATTGAAATCTATCTTTTAGCACTAAATTTTCAGGATTAAGATTAAAGATAATTAGTTGGGGTTACTTAAGAACGCCCACCATGAGGACAAGGACTTGATTGCTCAATGACTCCTCCCCAGAGCCCAAAGGTTCCCTTCACTCTTCAGGAAACATAGTTAATGGCTTCACCAGAATTTTTAAAAACCACATTCAAATGCTGCAACTGTTGATGGCACTTTCTGGGGCAAACACAAGTAAACAGTGTATTCCGAAGCCGTTCCCACTATTTCCTAGGTCAAGTCATTTTACCTTCCAGCTTGGAATCCAATCAATCCATGATCTAAAGAAGCTCTAAACTTTCCAGTAAGAAATCAGCCCATGAGACTCATATGAAAACATCAGGAAGACCTAACATGCAACACCAAAATTTTCCTCCTTGAGCTAGACAAAAATTCTTTGGTTAAAAATCGTAAAATAAAACAACTATTTTTGATAAAATTTTTAATATGTTATTTTATTTTTATTACTTAAAAATGTTCATATTTTAAAATTGGTAGCTTATTAAGGCACTAAATGTTTATTAAATGATTCAGCGATGCTGAATATTTGGAAAGCACTGAGGTATTCCAGGTGGCTGCTGGGGAAATAAAGGAGATTGATCTGAGATGTTTTAGTGAGTAAAAGAATGTGAAATACAATACTCTTCAATCAAATAGGAATGTCTGGTCATGGTAGTGCCACTTGATGGGTGACTGTCTCAGATTTGGGTATCTAGGTTTGCAGCTGTTCAATAAGGCTACAATTTCCTGTTACTCCATATAATGGATGACCCTGGACTGGATCTATGAGGGTGCACACTCCCCTCTCATCTGAGCAAACACAGATGAGCCCTTTGTTTCCACTTAAGCCCCACAAGCCTTCCTAATAACAAACTGAAGTCAGCTAAGTTCAGGTGGCTAAAATGATGCTTTTGTTATGAAAGCAGTGGCCAGAAAATGCAAACTCTTTGAATCACCCAGCCCAGCTATTTCCTTCAGGATCCAACACTGAGCCAAGCAATTTTTATTTTGTCTTCTCAAACTAGGTAACACTCCCTTGTAGCAGACTCTTGGATAACTGCGGGCAGCTGGGGGCACACCCGACTTTTGGGGGAGAGTTTTTCGAACCAGATTTAAAACCAATTACCAGGCTTATGTAAGTGAGGGCATCGGTAAGAGCCTGGCATGAGTGGGGTAGGAGACATTTAGGAAAAGAGGCATAAATGGCAAAATAGAAGAAAGCCACTGGAGAAAACAAACAGAAGGAGCATAATCTGGCGTCAAACAGAAGAGATGATTATTTTTTGACAGAATTTACAGGCATCTAAAAAAAGAGAGAATGCAAACAAAAACAGAAACAAAAAACAGAGCAATTTTTTCTTTTGTCTTGGTTCAGTCACATGGCTGTCACATGCAACCATTCCAACCGTGGATGTTGATTGTTTCCTTTCCTAACATCTTCTTCTCTGCCCAGGGTCTTTTCCAATTTTGTTGGCTTATTGACATACAGAAAGAACCAATATCTCTGCTCTCAGGCTTTCCATGAAGAGCTGTGGAGAGAAGTAACTCAGGAAGGACTACCTTGACTTAGTAAGTCCTTCGCCTGCTCATGTCATACCACAAGGCCCCAGAGGCAAAGTTTTAGATTACAGAAAGTTTAAAATTCTTCTTGAAGGTCTTTAATGTTGTGATCAATCTGTAAACAAAGTGCTTTCTAGACATTTAATAGTTAAATAATTTCCACCTGCTTTGAGGTTATAAGAATGCAACAGTGACCCACTAGTTTTTCTATTCCCAAGGAACATCACCAGGGAAAAGCATCTAACATTTAGTCCTTACCATTAAGCAAATCACTGTGGAGTCTTCTTCCCAGGAATTTCTAAAAACATGCTACTGGGATAAAGCCTATGTATGTATATACAGCAGAAGGCTGGTGTTTTATCCATTTCTTTACTTTCGATGATGCCTTCTTTTGAACACTGTTTTCTGTAACAAAGAGTAACAAGGTGGGAGATGATTTTGGTGGAGGAGACAATCTAATGCATATCTTTTCAAAATATGGGTCCTTTGCTACTATAAGAGAAAACTTTGTCCTTAAATGTTCAGCATGCATGCACTTTGGTGTAGTTATGAAAAATTCTGATTCTAAATTCTCCAACATCTAGGTCAAAGGGTTGGCTTTGAAGAGGAAATCCTGGCAAAAAGGAGCAAATGTTGATTTTTCAAAATCAAAAAGATTATAATGTTAGTTGGTCAGGATTTTTCAAGGCAAAAAAAAAAAAAAAAAGCAAAAATGTTTAAAAGAAAAGGCCGTTCTTTTTGAACTAGCCAGTAGAGGGAGTTAATTACTCTTGCACTCATTCAGTATTTCTTGAGAACACCCAAGAGTGCATCGAAGCTCTGTGCCCTTGCCCTCCTACCTTGCCCTGTACATTGCTTCCATTTGCCTATTGATGAGCTATATCCTTTCTAATAACCAGTAATAGTAACTAAACTATTCATGAGCTATTCTAAAGGGTTATCAATCCCAAGGTGGGGGTCATGTGACCTCCCAATTTATAGCTGATTGGTCAGAAGTACGGGAGGCAGGCTGATGACTTGCAATTGGTGAGTGTCTGAAGTGGGGGCAGTGTAGTGAGACTAAGCCCTTAACCTATGGGGTCTGCAGCAACTCTGGATATTTAGTGTCAGAATTTAATTGAATTGTAGGAAACCCAGTTTGTTTCTGGAGATGTGGAGAACAGGTTGGTATGAGGAGAAAAAAATCCCACATATTTGGTGTTGGAAGTGTTGTCATGTCAAAACATGGTTCCTAGAACACACTTATTTGTGCCTTAAGAATCAGGAAGGCTATAGATGAGGTCAGTCTTCATGAATAAATTGATTTGTGCCAACAGAAAACGAATGAGGTTTGGAGAGTCATGGAGATTATCTGGGAGTTTGTCACATTAGAAAAAGAGTGAGTTGGGTTGAACATACGGTTGTGTGCCATGGGAACCCACTGGGAAGAGACAGGAAAAGAATCTGAGTACCAAGCAGGGACTTGCGCATGAGAGACTTCAAATGCTATGCAAGAATGCAGATCAGCAAATAGAGGAATGACATGAGGTCTGACTGACTCTGATTGACTCATTCTGATTGACCATGTGGGAGAACTGGAGAGAGACGATGTAGGAAATCACTATATTAGTACAGCTCACCCCTCCCTCCAATTTTTTAAAGATGAGGCCCTGAACTAAGGTGGTAGCTATAAGGGTATATGTGAGCAGACAGGTCAGAAAATATTAATGAGATAAAATCACTCATGCCTTAGTGAGATTGAGGAAGAAGGAGGAGTCCACTTAATTCATTTCAGACTTGAATTCTAGACAAGTGGTACTTGCTATTCACTGACATAGGGAACTTAGGGGAAGTGTGTTTTGAGAGACTGTGAGTATGTGTTTGGCACGTCAAGTTTAAATTGTGGGCAATACATTTAGGAGCATTATTTCAAGATCTGGACTATGGGTTTAAATTTGAAGTACATTTGAATATGAAGAACCTGTGAGCAGATGAGATAGACCAGAGGGCCCAGTAGATGATAGCAAACTTAACTTCAGATATTAGACACTGGTGGGTGATGATTTCCTCAGTCATCGAAAGAAGCTTGATCAGTGTCTCAGAGACAATTTAGACAAATAGGAGACCACAACAAAGAGAATTGTTCTAAGTTTATCAGTCATCATTCCTGTGAGCTTAAGGGACAGAACATTGACCAGTAGTGCCTTAAAATCACTCACACCTGCCCCAAATTATATCATCAGGTATATTTTCAAACCAATAGTGCCTCTTTCCTTAGGCCCCTTGTCATTGCCGGGATGTCTCTTGGCCAGAGTTTGTTGGCCACTTGGGACTCTCCTCTGTCTGTATAGACTTCCATGACCCCTCAGCCAGGAGCCACTGCTTTCTCTGTCTTCCGAATGCCCTATGTAAGTGAGAGAGTTCCCTCTGAGCCTGATTTCAGAGAAATAACTCATCAGCCTCAGATCACTTGATTTTCTAGACCAAGACTGCATCATGTTGAAACTAGAAAAATTAATCTCTCTTTTCACAGAATGTACTTTCTAGGGGAAATGGGAGGAATCAATAAAAGGTTTACCCTTCATTTTGACATGCTGCCCTGACTACAAAACATTATCTCCCTAAAAGATTGAATCTTAACCTCACAGCCAGATCAATCAACATGCAGAAAAAGCTTGACAAGGCTTTGAGCATGTGGTAGCTTCTGGTGTGAGGTGAAAGCTATGACACATTCTCTCTGTCCCTGGAATATTAGTGTTCATCTACAAAAGACCTCCTGGGAGAATGTCTTTTAAGGCACATCTTTAGTCAGGAGTCTTTATCTCTCAAATTTTCGAAAGTTTATATTGTATGGACAAATGTCTCTGCTTTCCCAGTGAAAGTGGTTTCTGGACTCCTCCTGTGGGCCCACTTATGGTAGAAGTCAACTCAGGCTGACCATGGTGTGTGCCCAGCAGATGTGGCTGCTGGCTTTGGGTGAGAAAGCACTTCTGATCCATCAGCAGAATAATTTCAATTTGTTCTCTGCCTCTTCTCAGTGTGATTCCACCAGGGTACCCACATTCCTCTGCATGATATGTTGTACTTGGAGTCCTTCCCTGTTTCAATTTCAGTATCAGTCAGAGAGAAATAGAAAAACAGCATTCTTTCATGTAAATAACCAGTAGGCAGCTGGCTACTCCTGGTTGCTAACATAACTCCACCAGTGTATTCTGGCAGCTGGGTTTACTTAAGGGAGAAGACAGACAGTCCCCTGCTTAGAAACAGATCTGCTAAACATTACTTCAGTAGCCTCCTTGCTGTCTGCAAAAGTAAAACTCTTGAAAAAAAAATACCAGTAAGGGACCTATCCCTGAGTTAGGCTGAGCACAAATCTCAGATCTAACACTTACCAGCTGTGTGGTCTTATTCATTTATTCACTTAAGAAATATTTATGAAATACCTACCATGTGGCGGGCACACCTCTTAGATAAGTTAATTGATCTTGCTAAGCTTCGATTTCCTCATCTGAAAAATGGGGATCATAATACATACCTCCCAGGGCTATGTGAGGAAAAAGTGAAATTGGGCATGTAATTAAGCACATAGCACAGGGGTCATAAAAGAAAGTCTTTAATTAACTGTGACTGCTGGAGGGATTATTCCCCTTACCCCAGCCTATGCCAAATTCCTCCTTGGTGAAGAGTTCCTGATAATGCCAGCACCTCTCTCCCAGCCCTCAGCTGGTGCAGAGTCTACCTTTATATTCCTTTTCTGTCTTTATATAATATGCATCAACTTGGAGTTGCCCACACTAATGGACATTGTAAATAATAGCAGAAAGTGATGTCTCTGCCCTGGCTTCAGAGTTTAATTTGCTGTCAGCTGCTTACCATGCTCTTCTTGTTGAATCTCTCTAGGGTCTGCATCATATATGAATCTGATAAAACTAAATACAGATATAGTGTGTGTGTGTGTGTGTGTGTGTGTATTTTTTTTTGACACAAAGTTGAGTAGATTTCTCAGTGATGGGCAGGAGAAAGTGATAGACATTTGGGAAGGAGCAGCTGATCTCATTATCAAAATTAACACAGAAGCTAAATTAGGTTTCAGCAGACTCTAGCTTTGCCCCAAAAAATCTTCTCTAAATATCTCCAACTTATCTGGGGCTATAGTATAATGTAGATGCAGGAATAGCAGACCATACTAAAAACAGTCCTGCTACAGCCCTGAGCTCCCTTTAAATTGTTCGATCTCACTAGTAGTGGTACTGAGCTGTATTCATATAGAGTAGCAGTGACCATGCCTGTTAAACCAAAGAGCAGACCAGATCACTCCAGTCACAATCAGCCTTTCTACCAACTTCACCAATCTGTACAATAGATTCAGTTGACTTCCATGCAGAGCACAAGTCTCCCCAAAGCCATGGCTGAAATTCTGACCCCAATGAGAGGGCTTCCAAGCTCTGGTTCAGTGGCTCTGATGTGAATGTCAATCATATTTGTTGTAAATTTTATTCTGTCCTTTTATCTGTTCAGCATATATGTATTGAGCTCTTACTATGCCACAGGCACTGGATCCAGTACCACAGTTCAAGTCATTTGCTCAACACCTTAGGTACCTGATACAGGTACCTGGCTCTTGCTTCCCTAAGGCCGAATCCTGTTTTACTATGCTATCCAAACTTCAGCTCCTCAAAGGCTTGATTTTACCCACCCTTTACACCGGGAACAATAATCTGTCTGGGACTCTACGGACACCACCAGCTGGACTCTAGTTTCCCCTACTTCCCCTTGCATCAGGCTCTCCATTTTAAGCATCTTCCCAACTGCGTAGACACTACTGGTTCCCATTATTGAACTATCCATATCTAGTTACCTAGACAGAGAACTTGCATATATTGAATGCTTAATAAATATTATTTGTTTCATTTAGACTTCTCACTGGTAAAGTAACCTACATGAAAACAGGAACTTGCCTCACTTGTTCACAATTGTGTCCCTACCACCTGGATTTGGGGTAGCACATAGTAGGTACCAAAAAGGTTCATGGACTAAAGATTCATTCTAGCATTTTTTTTATGTTAAGAAAATGTGGGCAGATAACCCCTTGCCATTCAATGGTAATGCTGAACTGGAAGCAGCAACTTCTGCCTCGGATGCCTTTTTATTGAAAGCACCCGTGAAAGACACAAGAAAGTTGGAAGTTTATCCTATTCCAAATGAACTACAGCAAGAGTACTGCACTGCCTTACTCAGGGTTAATACTACCCTAGAAATATTTCCTTCTCAGGTAACCAGAAAAAGGAGGGCTGTATATAAGAATATGGACTATTTCAAGCAAGGTACTGCTCACCTGTGCTTTTTTTACTGCTAAATGTGTACAAAAATGACAGATAGTAATTTCCCTTGCCTAGCAACTATACTTTGAAATATATCCTACAGAAGAATATTCCTCTCCATCTCTTTTCTCCCTGTCGACTGTCAGAAGTGCTTTGGCAATGAGAAGGCATGTACAAGAAGATCTGAGCTGAAATCTTAAAGGAACAGAATTCATTCAATAATGCATCACTTTGATTATTTTGAAGATATTTAGAGAGAAGCTAGATATTTCTTTCCAGGCTTGATAGAGAATTGGGGAAATTTTCAGGGTAATAAGAGAAAATGAAGTAGACCGGTTTTTGCAGATATGCCTTCTTCTCCATCCATATGTAATTCCCAGTTCATTATCTTCTCAGGCTTATCAATCCCAATTATCCCAATAAGTTATCCCAATAAATGCGTGCATCGAGCATACTTCATTACCTGTCACTCTTAGGTATAGATTGTCTAAAACTCTACAGTAATAGGTATAAATTCCATTTCAGTTTTCTGTATATCCAGGTTCCCAGCCAGGCTTATTCTTTTGCTTGCTTTATTTTTCTCTTTAGAAGTGTATCAGTCAAGTTTAAACCAGAGCAATAGAAGCAATATGAAATAATATGAAGAGGTTTACTCTAAGGAATTGGTGTATGCAATCATGGGAGTTGCCTAAGTCCAATATCTACAGGACAAGTCAACAGGAAGGACATGGGTTGCAAGCTGCTATCCACAAATGAATTTCTTCTCTCAGGGGAAACTCAGCCTGCTTTTAAGGTCTTTCAGCAGGATGAATCAGGCCCACTTGCTTTCTCTAGAATAATCTCTCTTAAACTGATTATGGATTTTAAAATATCTGCAAAATATCTTCACAGCAACATCAAGGTTAGTACTTAATTGGATAATTTGGGACTATAGTCTAACCAAACTGATGCATCAAAAAGACTATCATAACATGACATATTTTACTTATTTATTTATTGTTTATTGTCCCTCTCTCTGCTAATGGAAATGAAAGCTCCACGAGGACATCAAATTTTTCAGTTTTGTGTATTACTATGCGTCTTCAGCAGCTGCACACAGTCTGATATATGAAAAGCAGACAAAAAAAATTGTAATGAATGAGTGAATGAATAAATAGCTTTCTTTCAGAAAGGAGCCTCCTCTCTTCATATGGTCTCTACATCAGGCATGCCCAACCCCCAGGCCACAGAATGGTACCAGTCCTTGGCCTGTTAAAAACTGGGCTGTACAGAAGGAAGTGAGTGGAAGGCGAGCAAGTGAAGCTTTATCTGCATTTGCAAGTGTTCCCCGAAGCTAGCATCACCACCTCAGCTCCACCTCTAATTATCAAGCACTAGATTCTCATAGGAGCCCCAGTCCCTGGTGCCCAAAAGTTTGGGGACTGCTGCACTACAGCATCCAGCACAGTTCCCATCACAGAGCAGGTGGTCATAATTGTTCTGAATTAAATTACTGAGAGAAGACTACCCCGTGGTGCACATTCTTTTCTTGACTATAGAATTCCACAGGTTGGGTGAATTGATATTGTGGTGAAGATGGTCATAGAGGGCCAGAGGACAGCTTACACACCTGATACTACCAAGGTGAGGAAGAATAGACATTGGCATCATCTCATTCCTGCTGGAACTGTGGGGACCGAAGAAAGGAGAAAATGCAGTTTCTCAATTAGCAGTAATGCTTGGAGGGATTTGATATAGTGTTGGCTGGAAGGAGGCAGGAAAGGTCATAGAGGACATGGCTTTGGTATGCTTCTGCTTCTGCATGAAAGCCCCTGATTTTGAGTGATAGCCTGACAAGAAAGTCACTATCTTGGACTATCGATTCAGATAATCAGAGTCAACAGAGGAAAGAGCTATGAGTTCCTAAATTCAAGCTTCAGTTTCTGTGGCCCCTGGACAGTTGTCTTTAAAGGAAAAGGGCATCTGATACCATTTTTTTTTTCATTTGGAAGACCAGTGCTATGAGACTCCTTCTCCTAACCATGCTGGAGTATTTTTATTTACAGCTGGGGTGATAATTACATGTACTATTCTTTTAATATGGAACATGTTTCCTCCTTTTTACTCTTAAAGTAGAGAAAGTTTTCCTACCAAATCTGTTATTACCAAGTGGTATTTTCTTCTTCCCAATACATACTGGACCTTCCAGTCTGCCAGCTCAGCAGATGCATGCGAATATGTGCATGCCACACACACACTCATTCACACACACACACACAACCACAACTACAACCACCACCACCACAGGCAATAGTAGAGAAGTAAACAGGAATAGAGATGGAAATGTGGGAATGACCAAGGAGTAGAATGTTATTTAATGCATGTTCTGGTGTCCTCTGGGCTAAAAGGAAAATACACTCAGAAAGTTAAAAGCAAGTTGACTGAAACATTTGTAGATTTGACACTATGAATTTGACACTAAAAGAAGCAACCATAAATATAAGATGAAGTCAGTGGGCAGGAGAAGCGGTCAACTGAAATATCAGAACCTAGTGTCAGGATGTGAATTTCCCTACTTATAAAATTCTACGAAGGCATGAGAACCAGAGCCAGAACTCCGAGAGAAGGTATGGGTAGCATCCAATACAGTAGTCACAAAATAAACCCTTGCTGAAGATGAAATCTCAAAACACCTGTACAGATAGCTCTAAGGGTTATCACTGAGGGATTTTTAAATGCAAAATGAATGGCGCCTCTGAAGAGATGTAGATTTCTCAGCTCCGTGAAATCTGAGCTACTACCACCGTTATAATCATTCTATAATTCTTTTTCAGACTACTCTGTTGATTGGTATTTAGAGCATCAAATGCTCAGAAAGATCTGCTTGCTCTGCCCCTCCCTAAGCAAAATATGATTATAAAACATCATTATTCAAAATTAGAGAAACACTTCAGTGAAGTGCTAAATGAATTAACAAAGAGTTAGATTTTGCCCATAAATATTTAGGAAGAGAATAGGCATTAGGTGGAACCTTGAGGCTCATGAAACAGTGGAACCTGATGTCTGGACAAAGTAGCTGTTAAAAATTATTGGATTAATTTAAATATAATTGTAGCTGTTAAAAATTATTGGGTTGATTTAAATATAAATGAAAATAAAAATAAGTATTAGCAAAGGATGGCAGTGACAAAAATAATTTTTAAAAGTTATTTATGTTGACTTTACCATGTTTTCATAGACTGCATGAACCTAAGTGTTTCTAAATTATAAAACTCTACGTTTCAAAGCAGATTATGCAACCAAGCAGGGATTAAATATTTGGGGAGGGTATTATTTATTTATCTGTCTCTTACCTTGCTGCTAAAATGGTTTAAGAAATTTATAATGATGCATACAGTGAACTAAGATAAAATAAATTTTAAACACTAAGAAAATAAGAAAAGGGGAAAAAAGGTTTGACAAATAAGATGAAGCCAGAAAAGAGGTTAATATCCAAAAATGAATCTGCTAGATACTAGATAACATAGGAGATAAGAAAGCTCTTCAGCTTTTACTTCGCCTTCTACCATCATCCAATTTTCCCCATTAGTTCTCTAAATGCTGTGGATAAATGGTACAAAGGTGCAACACCAAGCACCTCTATCTCTAAGCTAACCAATTCCCTCATTTCTTTCCTGAAGGAAGGAATAGAAATTAAGTGGTAGCTGAATGAGTACAGAAGGAGAAGGTGTCTCAAATGTCCTTCCACAATGTAGACTGCCTTCACACACGAGTTAGTAAATGAATTGGATCCACAAGTATGAATCTTATACCACAACCAGTCTTTAGCAAAGACAGAACAGAAAATCAGCAATCCAAGTGTAGATAAGAAAAAGTCAGTAATTCTGTCACTTGTAAGGTTTTTACAGGTTAGGTGATAACATTTATTTCTTCCCCTTTTGAGTTCAGAGCCAAATGCAGATGGATGTTTTCCTCTTCCTGATTTCAATCTCAGCAGGAGTCAGAAAGATGAAAACTGAAATAGCAGCTCTATTACTGGGGTAGGTGAATTTGAGAATGCATCTTGACCCATAAGCAGATATGAGACTTAATAAGTCTCCTGTAAACAGAAACTACAGTCTAAAGCATAGATCTTCCCTTTGCAGAGGTATAGTATAGCTAGGGTAAGCTCCAAATGCATGAGCAGAGCAGAGGGGTCCTGATGAGAGGTGGTTCCAAATGAAGAATCAAAAAGAGGCTGAGGCACGTGTACTCAGAGGCTCTTCTCTTTCTCACCAATATGAGTCTCTCCTCTCATTGGTGGTGGTGGTGGTGGTGGGAGGCTGGTTAATGAATGAGGCAAGAAAAGAAAGAGTCCAAAATTACATCTTCCATGCTTCTCTATCCTCCATGGGGTGGGACATAATCACTGTCTCTGGTGAACCACCAAGCAGCAGTACGATCCTCAATTGCATCAGATGATACTTGGATGCATAGAAAAGGTTGGAAAACAAAACTGTACAAAGGTTGATTCATTAATACAGTCTATAGCCAGTTTCAGGTAACATATACCTGTGTGTGAGCTTAAATAGGTACATGAGGCAAAAGTAGTTCTGGTTTCTTCTATTTCTAGAAGTCTAAGAAGCATGAGAATGCAGCAAATAGCACATTGACATAATGCATCTGTCAAGATCTCTCTTAATGGTGCTGTTTTTCCGGGCTGAATGGTGCATTGGGTCATCCTTCCCCATGAAACCCTTCAATACTCTTTCTTGTTCTAAGCTTTAAATTCCAACCTCTTAGAATATCCCACACAGCCTCACCTTATTGTCCAAGACCTATTAGTATTTCATTTCTTATGACTCCCTCCCTCACCCCCAAGTTGACTCTATTTCTCTGAAGCACCAGCACCATCACATGGGCACTCTGCTCACTAGAACACTCTAGTCCTCCTGCTTCTTCCATTAGTCTCAACCCACTCTTCAAGTCTCTATTTCTTCCAGGCAGCAGCCTCTTAGTTAGGATTGCTTCCTCATGGGGATCCCTCTGTACCACCCCCTTGTATCACACTAATAGACAGTTCATGTCTCAACATCTCTTACTAGAATTTATGCTTCACAAAGTCGGGTACCATGTGCCTCATTCTATTGTTTATTCTCAACATATAGCATCATTTGTTATATCAAAGAGGCTCAATAAATATTTACTGAATACATAGAGAATGAGAGACTGTCCCCCAACTCTAGGACCCCAATCCCCACCTCAGCTTCCTTTTTCCTCTGCAAAGTTACTCAGATTCAAAGGAATGAAAAATAAAAATTCTAAGATCCTGCTTCTTAATTAAGTGTTTTTATTGTTACTGCTACTGAATAAAATCTCCAAGGACCAGAAAATTTGGAAATCAGCAGTTTCCCTTATTTTTTGCTAAGTTAAGGGAGTTACAGCTCTCGTCTCCCCAATGTACACCCTCCCGAGTGGCTTATTAGCTCCAGAACCAACAAGATTGTCTCTGTTCAAGTGCACAGCCATTGCTCTATTTTAGCCCTCATTAGCCTTACTCTCAACAGGCTGGTTATAGCCCTTCCCCCTCTAACGGTGACTTTGACTGAGAGGTGAGTGCAGCTTTCTGTCAAAGCTCAAACTCCTAAAAGATTTAAAATTCAAAAATTGCCACTGCACACCCTCTGAGCTGACCCTATGACCAGCCTCTTTCTACTCCTAATCTTGCAACTCCTGCGGTAGTTCTCTAGGGAAAGTGACCTTTCTGGTTTTTTCTCAGGCATTACCTGCTACTTTAAAGAAGGATCTTGTCTCTGTAGGAGGGTTCTTAAACTTAATTCAGAGGTTAGGTTTGCATTTGCAAAATTTGTGCAAACATGGTTGTCTGGGCTGGGGTCTGTAGCTTTTACCAGAGCATCCTGAAGGCTCACTTTCCTATCATTTTAACTGGATTGTCTTTTCACAGCATCTTCCAACTGATCCCAACCAATGGCTATCTCTTTCCTAAGCATTCTTTATGTGAGGCCACAGGCTTGAAATACCTTTTCTCATACACTGGGTTTTTTATCTCAGCTCAGTTTTCTTCTACCTTAGAGTTTCTCCTTAGGAAGCCATGAAGGGTTATGCTAAGTTTCTGGAAGCTCCCATTTTATTAAAAGCCCACAAATAGAAGTTTAAAATCCTGAGTTATACTGTGAACTCTGCCTTTGAATATGTGTGTGACCATGTGCAAGTTACTTATTTTCTATGTTCTTCAGTTTTCTATCTGTTGAAAAAAACAGTGTGGACTAAATAAACCGTAAAGATTCTCTGAGTTCTGAAACATCTATACTCACATGAAATCAGACCATATGGGCAGAAATGACACGATGGGTAATTATCTGTACAGGTACAAATTAACATATTCTGCTGTGCTCCGTGGTCAAGAAATGCGTGAACATTTTGTATATCCAATAAGGCAACCTTAGACTATTTCCTATTTGTTCTCATTTCTCTACTTTTTTTTTTTTTTGCCATTTCATTTTCACTCATGTTTTAGATGTCAGCTATGGCAGTAAGATCTCAGAAGAACAGAAGAGTTAACTTTCAGCTTTTAAGTTTCAAAATAGACTTTGAAATCTTCATCATAGAACACAGATTGAATAGATTTATAAAGAAGCCATGATAATAGAAGAGCTTTATTTCTTGCTTTAGACTTGATAAAGATTCCTCAGAGTGGGGAGGAAGAAAGAAGATGAAGATACAGTGCTTAGATCTAAATGTGTCCCTGGGGAAAGGGACATTTACACAGCTCCTCTCCCCAAGGCAACACTGATTTGAAATCCCAAATGCAAAAGGGACCTGGGTCAGTTTCCTGGGCGGGTCTTGGGAAAGTAAATAAGGTCCTTGAGTTCCCCTTTATCCTATTAGTATAGTAGGGTTGCAGGAGGGGGCAAGCGGAATCTAGGCAAAGAGGCTCTAGGACAACTCTCAAGCCTCCTACTGACCAAGAGCAGCACAGGGAGCACCTTCTCTAGAACTTCACGTTGAATTTACATCTTCTCAAATCTGTTTATGCTGGCAGAGAAGTGGGATTCTATCTCCTAAATGACTGCTCTTTGCTAACCAATGACATTTTACTCTGATGTCAACGTAAGATATACTGAGAAGATAGCATTGCTAAAAGCACCTCTGAACTTTTCATACTTCACAATTAGAGATCCATCTTCTTAATGCAAGAGTTATATTCAATTACTAAAAACCAGTCACAACGGTTATTTTTGGAAATACTGATTTTTCTATACTAAAGTGAGTGGATAATTTCTTTTAAAAATGTAAAATGCTAATTTCTATTTTTACTTCTGTCAAGATGTTAATAACATGCAAATACCATAGCAACACCCTAGAAGTTCATAACACATCTCTTTTGCCATGAAAACTTGTCTGAGCTCAATGGAGAGGTACCAGGCAGCGAAGCTGACCACGTCTCTGTGCTCTGTGGGCTGGCAGGGCAAGTCCTGAGTTTGGATTTATCCACACACCCAGACAATACGCCACTTTGTGCAGTTCTGACTGTGGCCACAGACCACAGGCAGCTCCCACATTGCCTTTCCTCCAGGGCACTAGAAGGAAAACAAACGAGTATATTGAAACTACACTGATGCTAATTATTCTAACACCAGGAAAAGAAATATTAATCCAGTAATGTCAAGTTTTAAAAGATCCAAAGTATAAAACCCAGAATTTTACATTTGATAAAAGAAATAGTACATTTGCAGGCTCACATTATACCCCCTGATGAGAAATATAAAAATGACAAGTATAGGACCTGACAGATCAAGATCCACAGAATGTGTGGTTGGCCTCTTGGACCACCTTGAACATTTTCTTGCAAAGTGAAGAAACATAGTGGGAACCATCTTTCTGCCAGCACAAGGCACTGTTTATATCTCAGCAGTATCCTTGACTTGGGAATGAAGAACACATCATTTTTGTTTGTGTGTTTTTGATTTTTTAGGTGAACAAACCAAAGCATATGTTTGTCTATGAGAGTTTTTCTCCCCTCACCCCTTTTTTTCCTGTAGAAATCTGCCTCTTTTCTCTTTAAATATCATGGAGTAACTTTGGCCATGTGAGATTTTAAAAGGCAACTTAATCTCCTTCCAATATTCACCCCACGCCCCTCTCCAAAAGAGTGACCGAAATATCTCATTTTGTCAGAATAGTTCATGTGAATGTGAAATGTTAATGGGAGTTAAATAAGGTTTGTGAAAGTACCTTAAAAGAATGAATTGATTATTATGTCCCAGAAAATTGCACTTTCCCTGCCCAGGTGGCCATCTCCCTGCTTAGTTGGTCACTTTGAGGAGTAAGAGAAGGCAATCATGAGACACAGAAAAGGACATACTACAAAGAGACAGAACCGCGCAGAAATGAGGATCCATCCAGGGAGAGGCTAGGAGCTTGCAGAGGTGTAGTCTCAGCATTGTGGGTCAGCATTTGTGGTGAGAAGACCAACATCTCAGCAATAGCTTCACCAGGGTCCAGAGACACAGCGGGGACTGAGCTTGGGCTTCAGCCTAGAGTCGGCCCTGCTTGTGAGTGATGGGCCCCTGCCTACCTCTTCAACTTTATTTCCACTCTCACCCTCTTGCACTCCACTCAGCCAGCCTGGAGTTCTTACAGGTCAGAGAACACACCGACCTCAGTCCTGCCACTTGGCCTATCCTTTGCTTGCTGTTTCCTCTGCTGGGAATACTGTTTTCCTTGATCTCTCCATGGTCACCTCTTCATTTTGATTTTTTCCTCAAATGTCACCTCCTGATCCTGATCTTATCTTCTGGTACCATCTCAATAATAACCACCTTCCCTGTTTGCCCTGTGAAAACTGCCACAACATGCTAATTACTCATTGTTTCCTTACTCATCCTACATTTTCCTTCAAGCACTTAAGCTAGCTGACATATGCTAGATATGTGCTTACTGTTGTTTTGTTTTAATAATACCTGTCTTTTTTGCTAGAGTGTATATTCTATGATACCAGGGACCTGTTTGTATTCATCTCTTTACCCTCAGTGACTATAGTAGTGCCAAGTGACTCAATTGGTGCTTAATAAATACATATTAAATGAATGAAGAAATGAACGAATGAACTAACTATATGCCATTCACATTCCTTTTGCTCATAGTTTCCCTGTAGAGGAGGGAAGAAACCATTTCCTAAAAAGAGACCCTCCCCAAACTGATTCAGTTATTAATCAAAGAGTACTGATTGGATATTGACCATGTACAATGACTTGTTAATGTCTGTTTTGTGTGAGGCACTATCTTATGGCCTATAAAGTTTACTCCTTAAGTTCATCTTAATTTTTCATTCATCAAAATTGTTTAGAGCATCCAAATAATTTTCTTATGCTTCCCTTCCATTACTCAATTGTGAATTAACATCCTCCTAGGTTGTGTATACACTTGCTACAGCATTTAAGAATAGACCGGATGATATTATTCTATTTGGGGATGTAGGCTTTTGTTTTTCAATGATAACAATACCTTTTTTAGTGTGTTATCCACAAAACTCTGCCTTTTAGTGCCATCTCAGAGTTATCACAAAAATACTGCACATATTCTTCCCAAAGGGAATACCCCAACTCTATTTTAGGTAATAATGCCATCAAGTTTGGCTCCTTTGCTCCTTTTTACTGCCATTAAAAGTGGCTTCCCAATTGCCTCATCTTCCCTTAGCATTCCTCTAGGAGTTTCTGTCTCTCCTGGTGGATATCTGCCCCTTAAAAAGAGTCTAAACTGGAGCCCAACCTCCCTTTAAGCACTTCCTGGGTATTCTGTACTCTCTTGCCCTTGACTTTGTGTTCCCTTAGCATTAGCTGGTACTGGCACAAGTCAGTGCTTGTAATGAAATCAGTAAGTGACATCAGTAGCCTTTTCCAGAATCTCAATGATTCCTTTAAATGGACATGACCTTTCCCTCACCCCACTGGCGCCACATAACCCAACACCCCCAACTTTGGAAACGCAAATTCCACTTGGTGCTTCCCATTGTTTATGGCTTCCCAGCCAAATTCTCAAGCCCTGTGAACTTGTTTTCATCCAACTCAATTGAATCCAATTCAGCAGGAAACATCTCATGACGTAGAGGAGATCTCAAACATGTATTGCCTTCCACCAGGGCTGAACTAATTCTTTTGAAAGCAGGTCATTTAATGATTCTTGCTGTTATTTAAATACAAAATAAGTAAAGAAAATCATGGTTCCTCTGGGGAGACAGAAAGTAGTGAGTGCATTCTCATTTCCCTCTGCTGCTGGCTTATATAGATGTCTTCTAGCAAAATAAACTTTTGGCTTGGGACAATTAATAAAGTAATAAAAAAAGATCTCATACATAAATCAATTTTAAAAAATCCATGGTAAGTCATGTGACCACCAAAGGACCACATTCTAATTTACTTCATTACTTTCTTAGCTCACCAAATGAATATTTCATTCTCAAGTAAAACAGCATAATGGAACCGTAATCTTCTCTCTAAGCAATCTCATTGTGATCAGCTTTACTGAGGCCTGGGAGAGGCCCTTTCCCAAAGACAGCCTTTGATGTCAGGGTCACTCTTACAGGTCATCCTATAAGTGCATCGTTGGTTGGTAATCACTGGCTGAGTGAGAGAGTTCCTTGTCAGCAGTCCTGTATATTCACACCCCTGGTTATAAAAGATACCACACCACAGTAGAAAGACTCGTTCAGCAGATGTACTCCACTTACAGAAGTATCTCCTTTAAGGGAGCCAAGGTGGTGGAAATAGGAGGCTAGTGATGATAACCTCTAACATCCCTGACAACACTTAAACACTCACAGTGTCTTTTTAGTACCCTAGATGGGATAGGGGTATTTTTACAGTTCCATGCAGGAAAAAAAATCTCCATAAAGGAAGGAAACAATGGTGACCTAAGAATGAGCAGAATTAAATTTCGTTTGGTTCTGGTGTTTATCAGGATCCTAATTTCCTGAGCAGGTAGATGCATGTTAATGGCCATTCTTTGTTTGCTATGATCCTGAACCCCAGGTTTAATTTGGCCTGTTAAGAATAATGTTGCCACCAGTATATACTTGAGCCCTCATTAAAACCTGTAACAATTACAGGTTTTAAATTAGCTTGGAAACCTATAACTTTATACATCTTGCACATGCTGATGATGCATTTTTCTTGCCTTTATTTTAGACGACATTCTTGCACCTCCCCAGTTACAGTAATCCACTTTACTGATGCATAGTTCATCCAGTTAATTATCTTTCACGTCAAAATCTGTTTTTTTAACTGACATGAGCTTTCTTTACCAGTTTTAGTATGGGTGTGTGTGTGAACTCTGGGAAGTGTGCATTTGAATTGGGCAGAGGTGGGGGCAGGGATTTTCAGGGTCGTCAGCAGCATGCCTTGCGTGTGAGTGAGCCAGGATGTTCCTGTTATAGAAATCTCTCTAATCATTAATCATAGACATGTTCACTATTAAAACTTTGTTTTTCCCCTGATGTGTGGTAAGTCAGATATTTTCCATCCTATCATGAGCAATTAAGTTTTGAGTTGTTTATACATCCTTGTTTTACCTCATTTTATTGGAAAAAGTGAATGACATGGAATCTAGTTCATGGGTCAACACAATTGTATTAATCCAAGCATGCACTCAGTGGCCAAACTAAAAACTGGAAATGTAAAACTTGCTTTTCCTGTGTCCTACTTTAATCATTTGAAGTGTATTTTTAAAAAATCAAGCAGTATGCATCAATATAAAATTAAACTCAATAAAATGTTCATGACACTGAATTTCTGACTTAGAAATCTTGTAAGAGATTCAAAACAGACTCATTTCTAGTGAATATGTCCTCAGTCACATAAAACAATGCATTCCAGTACCTTTTCCAAATACAAAGTCTATTTCCATTTTTTTTCCTTATTAGTCACAATATTTTCATGCTGGCATGAATTATAAAGAGCTTAGAGCTGTTCTGCCTCAATAATTTCAACACCTTTTATATTTCTACTTTTGCTACCATAAAATATTTTATTGTCTTCAGTATCTCCATAACCAAAGTAGAAAAGTGATATTCAAATAACCAAACCACTAAAACTCTAGAAGGCAGCTCAAAAATTGGCAGTGTCTCATTTTTAATTGCAATTAGTATTTTGTTCTTTGACTCTTTATTTAGTTTTATTATTTTAGAATGACCCATCCATCATCTACAGAAGTTTTCCAATGTAAAACTGACCCATCCACTGCCAGATGAGAAGGCTTATGTCTCTTTTCCTCTTAGAGAGAATTTAAGACTAGATGGTGTTGGAAGAATGCAATTATTGTCCTTTCAAATTGTGTATATTTCTCTATAAGTGTTTGTACCAGCCCATGACTTCAACCCACAATGCTTCTAGCCAGCCTGAAAGAATAACTTAAAAAATTACTTAAGGACTTTAGAGACATAGGCTCAACTTAGCATCTCTTAGCATCTCATTCTCTACTTGACTTGTGGCCAGTTTGAAATTCAACGTACTTTTTTTTAGGGTAGGAACTAAGATGAAAGGTCTAAATAGGGTTGGATAAAATGGTTAAAGAATGGGAATGATTGTACTTGATGAGAGAAACTGTATTCCAGACTACCAAGGGGTTATAATGAAGGTGATAACCACAAGTTGAACATTTTCCTTGAGTACCAGGCAAAAGAAATAGATTAACTTTTAGGTGAAAATAGAGTAGAAATACGTTAAGTTGGTAGGCTTTTAGTTGTGTTAAAGATAAATTTCTCTTTGACTATTAAATATATATATATTTGTATTCTTCTCTGTTCAATTAAATCTCAACTTAAGAAGATGAACTAAAGGACTTCTCAAACTTTTTTTTTTTTTTTGCCAATCCTGAGAAACATCCAATCTATTAAGATTGCAGAATTTCAGAAGCAAGTAAGAAATAAAATGGATCCTGAACTAAGACAGTCAGATTCATATGTTCCTTCTTCTAGCTCCCTGGATAATTCTAAGAATAGAAGTCTTTCTCTGGATAGGATTAGGGCGTTTTATTGTCCAGGGGAGATAGTCTCCCAGTCTGAGCTTTAGAAATGGCCTAGAGAAACACCAGTTTCCATTCTCTTTCGTCATCATCCTGAACAGACAGTAAAATAAATTCAGGCTTGGTCTTGAAATCTGAGGTTGCAAGGCACTTCACTCACAGGTTGGCCCTTCAGACCTTAGATTCCTTCAAAGTTGGGTGGCAAGAGGTCAATACACAGCTATATTTAGGACTAAACGATACTGAGCCTGTAGAAATTGCAGACTATTTACTGTTGTCCCATAGTAATTGTGGGAAGAATTTTGGTAGATCTTCTGAGAAATCCAGTGTAGTAAAAATGGAGAGAGAAAGCCACAATTTGAATAAAGGAAACCCAAGAGGGCTGCAGAAAGTATAGATATGATGGGAGTTTCTCCTCCATTGTGTCAGGGCCTCCAAACGGCCAGGCTTTTCGAGACTCACTGACAAGACCTCATGCTTTGGATGATCACTCAAAAGCTTTGTTCAGTTCCACAGACACTAAAATGTTCTAATTTCTGAGAATACAATAATGAATTTTGTCCAATGCCTCTCCTCACAAGACTAAAACTCTAAATGAGGCCACAGATGTGTACACCAAGTAGTTCAATAATCGTTCTTTCCCTTCTCTCTTTGCCTGGAGTCTAGTTCAGTCCTCCAGGTACAGCTTACAATACATGTCACCTTGTCAGCAAAAAACTTCCTTGACTCACTCTCCAGGCTTCATCTCTCTGTGCTTCTATTTCATAGCATTAATCACATTTGTCATTTCAAACTTATTTGTGTAAATATTTCCCAATATATATATATCTCCTCCATAAAGGGCACTATCTGGATTTATCAATGCAGTTTTCCAAGGACCTAAGAAATGCTTGGCACATAGTAGGTGTTCAAAAGTAACTTGAATAAATGAATCAATCACTCAATCAATGAACAAATGAGGTGTGTTAAAAGCAGTGATGGAAGTATGCATGGAACACTAAATGAGTGCAGAAAACAGGACCTTGCTCCTTCCAGGAAGCTCTAGAAAGATGTCCTGAATAAGACAATTGACCTAAATACTGAGGATGAGTGGATTAACCAGGCAAGAAATTAATCAGGTGCACCCAGCTGGAAAGCAGAATGCTAACTCACAGAAGCAAGAAGTGGTTTGCACTGTGAGAGCAATTACAAGCGATACAGCATTGCTTGTGGGATTTGAATTATGAAGGAGGGCACAGCAGGAGACGTAGCTCACAAACATAGAAGACTTTATCAGTCATTCCAAAATTTCTTTGACTTTCTCTATTGTCAATGAGGAAACTTTGAAGAGTTTTAAGTGAAGAAGTCACATAGTCAGACTGCAACATACCATTCTATGGACAAAGCAGAAAAATAACGACTCCCAGATCAAAAGAGGCATTGAAGACATAAGGCTCAGAGTCACATCATCATCAGTTCTCCTTATCACATGGCCTGTGACAATTGGTATGGAGGTCATGGAGGTCTACAGTATGTAATCTCAAGTTGACCTCAATGGATGCTTTGGGTGGGCTATCTGAGGAAACGTGTGTGATGGTAGCTCTCACCAATTTACCAAAGTAAAAACCATTTAAAGTATTTTTAAGACAGGCTGCTCCTTTTTCCTGAATCTCAAAGTCATCAGGTGGGGCTAAGGGTGATAGTATAGTTCTGGCTGATCTGGGGTGAGCAGTGGCTGTAGGTCTCAGAGCAGGGTGTCAAAGTCTGAATGGGAGGATCTCATCCCAGAAAGGCACTGGGTTAGGGGAATTGGAACCTACTGAGCAGGGTGAGTGGGCTTCCACACAAAGGCACCAGTGGCAGGAGTCAGAGCCTAACTATAATGATTGCTTTGTGGTTATGGAGCAGATAATCCTTGTTTGTGGGAGATGCACACTTTCCTACCCAGACAAGGTATTTGAGTTGGCGAGCAAACATGTTAGGATGATGTGTCAACAAATTATTCTCAAATAAAAAGAAAAGGTTTTTATTAAAAGTAAAGGTTTCGTACTAAGCTAACAATCTTTCTGTAAGTTGGAGGTATTTGAAAATAATACTAACAAGAAAGGCTCTTGAACACGGGTCATTTATAATTACTTATCTATGAATTTGAGCTAAATCATAGAAGGATCACACAAAGGCTCTTTAGAAAACATTTGCTTATAAGATTTTAAATTCTGTCTGTGCAAATCCTGAAAAGAAAACACAAACGTAAGAGGGGGAAAAAAGCCTTAGAATCCAAACTGTGGTTACTTAGATAATCCCAGAAATGCCTCAATCCCAGGACTTTGTCTTATCAAGTGAAATCAGTCTTTATTTTTCCATTCCTACTCTTCAGACTCATTTATTCAATTACTTAACAATGACTTCCATGTGCTCAGAACTTCGCTAGGTGTCCTGATACAATGGAGAGGGAGAGAGCAAGTTCCCTAACTGTTGCCGGTTGGTGTTATGTAGCAGTCTAGCCATTGCTGAATGATCACAATAGCATCAGAAAAGGTTCCTAGTGGTACCAAACAGAGTCTTTTGTGCTCGCTGTTTCCAGATTAGCAAAGTTCCTTCCCCAGACACCTGCAATGCTCCACCTCCCTCATTCATTCAGTCCTACTCTGCCCACTCTGTCACTATCAACTCCTTTATTCATATCATATCTTCATCTGGCTCCAGCAAAACAGTGCCTTTGGTTTTTTTTACTGGTGTATTTCCAGCACCTAAAAATTAGCTAACAAATGAGGGCTCAGTAAATATTTCAATGAGTGAATGAATGAATTAGTGCTATGAACAGGGAAGGACAGGAGGCTATGAGGATGCAAATTTGAACATGTAAATGTGCCTGAGGGAGGGAGGCAATAAAGACAGGCTTTTCTGAGGCAGTGACATCTACAGATACTCTTAAAAACCAGTAGGTAATAACAGATAAAGAGTGTTAAAGTAAGCCTACTATGTGCAGGGGAATCAAAAACTGGCCTTGGTCAATCAGAAGTCACTGTTTTCCTCAACATAACTTTTAGTGACACACTTTTATTCTGTGACAGCATCCCCATCTCTCTTCTCAATTCTTCTTCTACCCAAAATGTCAATATTAATATGACTTGTGAGGCAGCTTTTCCTTCCTTTAATCTGGTTGCAGCCCCCACCCAGCCCCAGGCTGACTAGGAATTGTTCCCTACAGTATAGATCTAAGAGTCTGACATAGGGGTTCAAACCCCTGTTATGTCACTTACTAGCTATATAACCTTAGGTAAGTCCCTTCACCTTTGAGACTCTTTCCTCCTCTAAGAAGATCATTCTAATAAGAATTCTTATTTTACAGAGTTAGAACAAAGGGACGTTCATACAAAAGCACTTTATAATATGCCATTATTTTGATCACACAACCCAGACATATGGCCTGAGATAAAAGATGGCAGCCACAAGCAGTGAAGGTTGTCTTTGTAGTACATGAAACAACTGCACCTTGTCAAATATAAGACCTGAGTGCAGTGGTCCCCAACCTTTTGGGCACCAGGGAAGGTGCTTCTATGAGAATCTAATGCCTGACGATCTGAGGTAGAGCTAAGGTGGTGATGCTAGTGCTGGGGAGTGGCTGCAAATACAGATGAAGCTTCGCTCACTGGCCCTCCACTCCCCTCCTGCTGTGTAGCCCGGTTCCTAATTTGTCAGTCCAAGGCCCCTGCCCTAGAGAGAAGATTCAGGTTCATACTTAAAGGCTTTCTCTGTTTATCTCTATTTCAATACAGTGAAGATCACCACATTTCATAAGAAACATGTTTTTTTGCTTAATATTGCAGTGTTCTAGAGCTGAACCATGTAGTCCTTGCTGAGTTAGCTCTTTCTTCATAGGGTAATGTTTAAGTGTGAGGTGCAAGTGTTTTAATCTTGGCACTAGCATTTGCTATCTGAATAACACAACCTCCTCTGGAAAATAATACCAATTATACCAACCTAATATGGGTTTTGTGAAGATTAAGTGAGTTAATGTTTATCAAGTGTTTAGAAAGTATCTGACAAATGGGAAGTGCTTAAGACATTTTAGCGATTGTCGTCCCATAGTCATTGTTTCTATCTAAATCAAGAATTGTTTTGTGCCCTAAAGTTAATTTACCATAGCATAGTATAGGTGGCACTGGCATCCACTGATGAACTGCCAGTGTCAGAAAGGAAGGGACAACCCCATTCGAATTTGGAAAGTGGCTATTCTAAAGAATTGGAATCTCCTGCTCAGAATACATGGCTAGGAAACAGTACAAAGAACCTGCTGCTGTTTCATCTGGCCTTTGCCGCCTTTACAGTAGGGATGGCATTTCTCAGCTATCTGAAGGAAAACTATTCAAAGATCAATCATCCTATGGTTAAAGTAGTTAAAATTGTATCAGCTTTTCTTAGATATCTCACATATTCTTCTTTCCAAAAGTACTTGAAATTTAATTTAGCCAGTGGCTGGCCAAAGGGATAATGTGACCATTGCAATTTATGATTTGTTCAGTGAACATAAAATAAATGTAATATAGCAATAATAGCGATAGCTAACATTTATTATATACCTATTGTGCACAATGTTCTACCATGAGTGTTTTACAGACAATAATTCATTATACACCTTACAAAAATCCTAGGAGGTATTATCTCACTTTATAGAAGAAAAAACTGCCTCCATGATTCCCAATGAGAGGAAATCAGGGAGATTTCAGTAGAATAATCAAACCAAAAAAAAAAAACATAAATTCAGCAGACAGTAGGAAATCTGTCAGGAAACGATACAAACATGCACAGTCGCTTTATCGCTCAGCGCCAAGGACACTTCGATTTACTGAATGTTTCTAATAATGAGGCAACACTTTCAGTCCTCAGAAATTTCCAAATAAAAAGCAAATCAAATTAATGGCTATTTAACTTTGGGTCACTTACAATTCCTTCAAAATTTAGATCCATCTTAAAAGAACGGTTCTGACATGTCTATGTTAACAGGAGTTGTATTTTTTAAGTTTGGAAGCAATATTGGTGATTAGTCACAGCTATATAAGCTTTTCAATGTACAAAGCATTTTTAGTGCATTTCTATTTGATCATTTCAATTACATTAATAGGAGGATTTTTTAAATATCAGATCAACTTAAAGCTCAAGAATACCCTCAAGCTCCAATGCTAAGCAGCAGAACTGGATGCAAAAGCCATGTCTTCTGCTTAATTCCACTTTATTTCTACTATTTTCATGCTTTCATCTTTTTTATTATTATTTAAATATAGTTTATATCCTATATTATTATATTAGCTTCAAGTATACAATAGTGATTTAACATTTTTTATACCAGGTCTATCCATGTTGTCACAAACAGCAAGATTTCATTTTTTTCCTGGCTATGTAATATTCCACTGTGTGTGTGTTTGTGTGTGTGTGTGTGTGTGTGTGTGTCCGTGTGCACAGATGAATACATAAAGAAGACGGGGGATATATATATATATATATATATATCCATCCATGTATGGATGAACATCTAGGTTGCTTTCATTTCTTGGCTATTGTAAATAATGCTGCGATGGGTATATGAATACATATATCTTTTCAAATTAGTGTTTTCACTTTTTTTTCAGATAAAAAGCTTTTACTAAAATGGAGAACCCATATCGCTACACAGAGTAAAATTCAGTTTTACAGTCATACACTAGATACCCTAACAGGCCAATGAACTTATCAGCTCATAACATTGGCTGGGAGTAAATGTATCAAACAGGCTGTGGATGAACTAGTATGTCAGACTGGGGCAAACTTCCCCTAACTCTCCTGCAAACATCAACTGCATCATCATGGCCTATAGATGGTTTTTATGGGCCAGGAAACAGAGGCTTTGGAAAAATTCAAAGGAAATTCTATCTATATATATATTTTTTTCTTTTTGCTTTAATCCAGGTTGACTAGTAGCCAAAGGAACAAGGTAGTCACTTCCCTTTCTGGTCCCCCCATTTCAACTGATAAAACAAGCATTTACATTACATTTTATAAAATAACCTTGAGTGATTTGGGGGTTTGAGACCTTTCCTGACATTTAGTATAGAAAACAGATGAGGTCTCCTGAATCAGAAGTCAAGCCACAGTCCACTCATCCTGATAGGTAAGCAGAGAAGGAGTTCCTGTTGAAGCTGTCCAGTTTCCCTCTGGAATGCCCCTCTGAGACTCTGGCTGAGTGTGGGGAAATCCGTGTCATCACCTTCCCACCATCAAATAGCCACAGATATTAGTGGCTTTCAAAGGTATTCAGAAACAAATTTAGTTCACATGGAGCCAAACAATGAGATTCCTGCTCCCAAGGACAGAGGAAGACTCTAATTTTGTTTCTCAGCATGCTTACTCCTTTTTGTCCAAAGTGCTGCCCAAACTGAAGTATTATGATGTGAAATATCTCTCTCTGATAGTCTATGGCCTCTGAGGGGACTGGGCTGTGACCCTGCCTGCTTTTCTGCTCAATAAACAAGAACTTTCAGCCTTGAGATCTGCTGGCTTCCAGCTTGAGGGCAGATATCTAGAAAGGCCCTGACTCCTTCACACATGTGCTGTTGTGATGATGTAGGACAAGAGCTTCAGTGGAGATAGAACTTGAGACTCTGAGGACTTCACAGTGGGGACTTATAGCTTCTTTAGATGGGGAGCAATTAGGGGAAATAGAGAGAGGTAGAAGACACAAATGCAGCTCCTAAAAACAACCAGCATGATTTCAGTTTAGAGGGTTTATTTTTTTAATATTTTTTTTAAAAAAGCACAAAAGACAGATCATCACAAAGAAACTCCCAATTGCATG
This sequence comes from Cynopterus sphinx, assembly GCA_030015415.1. Taxonomy (NCBI): domain Eukaryota; kingdom Metazoa; phylum Chordata; class Mammalia; order Chiroptera; family Pteropodidae; genus Cynopterus; species Cynopterus sphinx. Next base: position 85,379,344 of record CM057384.1, on the reverse strand, counting down.
TACTGTAACAGTACCCTCCTCTCCCCTTATCCTGTGGCCTTCTCCTTGACATCATGTCATACTGGCTGTTAGTAATGTTGTTAATACACCATTTTACTGCCATAGCAAATCACTCCCATGCAAGTTACTCTCACTTATTCAGTTGTCACTTGGAATCCTGATATCCCAAAGAGTGATACTACTGTGAACCTGTCCTGTTTTTCACATGTCCATATTGTCCATACAATACCCATGTAGCTGTCATAGCACATCATCTAACACAGATATTTATACCTTACCTTGCAATCTAAATCCCTCTTCATTATGTGCTTTCTCATGTGAGCCCAAATTAGAAATTATCAGAGGCCACTGTATACTTTTTGAATCCCATCAAGCTATCACTGATGCGAAAGAGAAACAGTCCTCTTCATTGGCTAGTGAAAAGCCCCTCTGTTAGGCAAACTCCCTCTCTGTAATTAGCTCACATTGCTTTTGAGATTTGGCAGCAGTAACAAATAGGCCATTGCAAATATGAAGATTTTTTAAAAGACCATATAAAATTAGGGTGAGTGGACATAATCATTGGTGGAGACATTCACTTTCACATACTACACAGAGTGCACGTTCTTTTATTTTTTAATCTGCTGAGAATAAACAAAGAACCAAGAAAGAAACATGGCATCTGGCTCTGAATTACAGCCATATTTAAAAAATCAATAAATAACATTTGTCTAAAAGATTGACAATGTCATAATAAAAAATCCTGTTTTCCCACCAGAATAATCAGAACTGTTTCTAACACATCACAAATGAAAATCTTTTTGCTTCAATGTATTATGACAGGTTTTCCCCATAGGCCCTCTTCTCTCTCTAGAATGACATAAAACAAAGGACTAATAAACTCTGATGCTTCATCCAACCTCCTAAACTAAAGAAGCTTCAGAACATCCAAGCACATCCAAAGTTTGTCAAAACCCATCCAGAAACAGTAAGCTCAACGAGGGAGAGAGAGTGCTAGGAAGGGAACTAATGACTCCCGAGAATTTAACCTGTCGTGCTGCAAGAGCTTCAGGTTCATTGTCCCATCAAATCTTCACAACCACCTTTTGAATTAGCACTTTTTTCATTTTACATATAAGAAAAATAATGATGATTAGGGTTTAATAAATTAGCCAAGATCACATGATTTAAGCCTATAGATATAGGATCTAATGCTCTTTACACTATATCATCCTTTTCCAATCCGGAGTACATGTACAGAGCACAGGAAAGTGAGAAATGTTTAAGCACTGATATTTTTTCTTAAAAGTTAGAATAAGTTTGCATTTAATTTAAACTTTTTATCTTACATATAACACTCTGAAAGAATGTAGAGAACTTATTGAAGGAAGGTAAATTGAAGACAGGGAACCCTGTAGGGAGGCTACTGCAATTCTAAGAGACTGTTAATAGGGGCTCGAAATCAAGTGTGTATCAGTTTAGGAGTACATAATATCAAGCAACAATAACAAGTGAAAACAGACATTCAGACCCTTTCACTGCTTTGGAAGAGCTCTCATTTGAAGGATTTGGTGGGCTCACAAGACTGACAGGTGGCTGGAGAGTGAGACTTGAGAATGTACTATAACAGAAAACTCCAGGGAGCAGGGCACAGAAAGAAAAGAGGCCTTTGTGTAGTGGATCAAGCATCTGGTTGGGATGCTTCTGCCACCACCTCTAAGCAGTGGCCGCCAACCATACCTCTGTCCTTTGGCCCCTCACTCAGGTTTCATAGACCTGGAACAGAGCAGCTACTTGGCCAAACTTAAGTCACACTCCAGAGATTTGGTCTGGGAATTGGGAAAGCAGAAGGAGCTTGCACTCTTAGATTCCATAGTGGAATGCAGGCACCTGGAACAATGAGGGAGAAGTAATTATTCCAGTGGAAATAGGGGTACTACTCGGAAGGTGGAATGGATGCTGGACAGACAAAAACTAATCAGTGTTCACAAGAAGCACCGACAGCAGATTTGGGGAGGACATAATGGCATATGAAGTGCTTTCATCAGACACTTTTATCAGAGTTTCTATGCAAAGCAATGAGCTAGGTGCTAATGAGCTAAATCAATGAGGTAGAGCAATGAGCCAGGTGCTAGGAACTAGGTATAAGGCTCACACAGAATTTGAGATCCAAACATAAGAAAAATAAATGACAATACTAAGTCACATATATTAGGAGGCAGATAAGGCACATGAGATTCAGATAATGGAGAGGTTATCAAATCTAAAATAATTGGGATAGTCATTTCAGGCATTATGGAATTTGCATAGTGTGTAGAATTTGGGCCAACAAACAGGAAAAGAGAGCATTCTAGGCAGGGAGAATGAGCTGAGATGAGGCATGGGAGTGCATTTAGCCATCAATTCATTCACAGTGGTCTGAGGGAAAGAATTTATATAAGGAACCAATCTTGACTGAGAATCAGTGATATCTAAGATGCACAAAAATGGACAACATTCCTTTTACTCTTCTTTTTAGTTGAACTCAGCCAATCACTAATCAGTACTATTTCAAGACTTTAGGGAGGAAAGTAAGGAAGGTGTTGTATTTGCGGGATTGAGGAGCTGGGCTCAAATATGTCAGTTGTAGTGAGAAAGAAAACAGACTCAAGGTGGACTGGCATTGCGCTTCAAATTCCTAACTCCCCTCGCTGGACCAGGGGTACTTGGTTGGCCTGAATTCACCTAGTGCATTGTCAGGCTGCCAAAAGTCCTGGGCTACTCCAGCTGCCCCATTCTCCTTCCTGCTCCTCCTCCTTAACAAACCCTTTAGCAACATGTCTCTTGTTAACCTGCATAGCCATGGCCTAGAAAAAGAAGTGGGTCCAGGATAGGGAGTGGAAACCTGGCTTGCCCTGGATTCTGGCTCTCCTGTGGCAGAAATCTTTTACCCTGGTAGCTGCTTCAGCACCAGAACCAGACCAAATGGAACCATCATTCCAAGGCTTGCTCATCTCTGTGTTCCCACTTAAGTAATACTGCAGATGATGTAAAGGGACAGTGTGCTAATCACACACCTAGCTGATATTTGTAAGAATCATTTGGGCCTCCAGGGTCCCGCCAGAAATTCTAGATGATTTCATTTCCAGATACCTGTAGATTCTAGGAGGTGCCATCTGCTATTCTTTCCTCTCTCAGTTCTGGAGCATGCCACACCAAGCTCGTTATGTTGGGTCATTGAAATGGTATCAGAGAGAGGAGATATGCAGCAACCACAGGCAGATAGGTAGAGCAGGGAGTAGACTTTTTCTTTAAGGAAACTCAGAGGAGTGACAGGATGCATTTTTCCCATCAGAGAAGGATGGCCCGGACAGCTTATTCCCTTTCACCACTTTCTACTTTCCCTGTGGGTCATGGTGGCATTAGCCACCTTTAAAACCTATGCCCAAATTTGTAGCCGAAGCTAACAGTAGAGTATTTAAAAGTATTTCCAGTTCTTTAAAGCATTCACTGGGATAATCAAAAGAAGTCAGAAACGTGGTTCAGGTCCTCAAGAAGCTCAGTGAAGAAACAGAAATCTCACTGCATGAAACTTACCTCTAAGACCAGCTTGGGACACTTGATTTCTTTCAGTGACTATTTGGTATATCATCCAAGAGTAGCAACAGAACTCTTGGGCACAGTTAGAATGGAAACAAAGCCAAACTTGTACATTCACCATACGATTGCTAATGAGTTCATTGTAAGAGTACATACATATTTATGTTTGAGAATACTTAAGTTTCTTCGCAAAGCATCCCAAATTTCCTCTGCACTCTGTGCTAAATTCTATTGCAGAAAAAGCCTCCTTTGGCACACTCTTCGCAATGTGACTTTGTAGTTCTTTCTGTTAAGAAGTGGAGTCTATCTCTCTATGCCTTGAATTTGGGCTTAGCAATTTGACTTGGTTTGTCTAATAGAATGAGGTGAAAGTGTTGGTATTCTAATTCTAAGCCTAAGCTTCAGGGGCCTTGCATGTTTCTGCTAGCTCATTTGCCATCCTGTTTTCATCATAAAAATAATCCCAAGCTTTACTGTTGGACAATGAATGACGAGGTAGAAAAGCTGAGATGACAAGCCGACGCCTCCCAAACCAGTGGCCCCCACTGACTTGGCAGCTGACCACAGAAACAGGAGTAAGCCCAGCCAAGACCAGAAAGCCCATCTAGTTCCGATTTCTAACCCACAGAAACATAAGCTAGATAATGGTTGTTTTAAGTCAGTGATTTATGGGTTTATAGGTTTGTTACACAGCAGTAGTTAACTGTTACACACATCCTTAGGTTTTTGAACACCGTATTTCTTTTTGGACATCAGGAGTCAATGCAGTTGTTCCAGCCATAAGCTAAGCTGTCACCACTTTGCACATCTGCCCAATGAGCCCTGTGGATACATCCAGATTATTTCTGAACTTTACAGTTAATATGTCTGATATTACTTTTTTTCTCACCTATCTTTCTTTTCCATCCCCTCTATCCTCAAGACTTAATTTCTTTTGCTGGACACTGGAAATAGGATCCTAATGGTCTCTGCATATTTCACTTTGTTCTTTCTGTGACCCCTCACTGTCCAAAGAATTAGGTCTAAATACTTTATTTCAGGTCAGAACAAAATAACAATAACAACAAATGGTATTGAGTACCCACTATGCATCATATCAAGCTGAATAAGATAGAGGAACTTAAGTCTACTGCGGGTGATAAAGGCCCTCTTTAACCTAGTCCTTCTGCAGACTCCTGCTTCACAACTTGACTACCTAAGACATCTGTCCTATTCCTTAAACATGGAACCCATGTATTGACAGTTTTTGCTCATGTCACTTATCCTCAAACCTAAAATGCTCCCCCCATTTTTCCCTGCTTCTCTCTTTGTCTTCCTTCAAAGACCAACTGAAGTCTTAACTCCTCTGAAGGCTCCTCTTATTGTCCCTGTCCAGGTAAACTTTTTCTTCTGTCTCTCTCGCCTCAATTCCTGTAGAGCTCCTTTCATTGTTGGTTATGCCTTTGGCATGGCTAGTTACACATTAACCCAGAGATCAGGGTCCATGGTGCATCCCCTCTCCAGGACCTAGCACAGTGCCTGACACACATGCTTGCAGGTGTTAATAATACTAGATGAAGATGGATTCAATTAACCAACTCTCTCGCAAGACAATGTAACATGTTGGCTCTTCTTTATTTTAAATAAGTCTTAATTTGGGCCATTAGTATTTAAGAAAATCTGTACACCCTCACCATCTCTGCCATGCCTCACAACAAGTCAGGTAAAAGAAACTATTCCTGAGTGCAACTACACCTTACTGAACACTCACTATGTACCCAGTACCACACGGTACATTTCATTTGTATCATCTCACTTAAATTTTACAACAGTCCTATGTGGTACATATGAATGCCTCCATTTTATAGTAATGGAAACTCATTAACAAGATTGAGTACTCTCTCTAAAATCCCACAGCCAACAAGTGGCAGAGTTAAGATTTGGCTTCAACTCTGTCTGAGCCCAAAGCATATGTTCTTAGTAAGCTATAATGCCCTGACTTATCCAATTATTTTGTTCTTAGGATACACAAAACTGCCTTTTATATCTATATTTTCCCTTAACTCCCAATCTAGATCTCAATTCCACAGAATCTACCTAACCTAGTATCTTCTGTGGTAGGCAGAATCATGCCCTCACCCCAAAGCTGTCCATATCTCCATCCCTAGAACCTGTGAATATGTCATGTTACGTGGTATAGAAGAAGATTGCAGATGAAATTGTTTGCTAAACAGCTGACCTAGAGATGAGGAAAGTACACTGAATCATTCAGGTGGGTCCAATGTAATCACAGGGGTCTTCATAATCAAAAGAGGGAGGCGGGAGAGTCAGAGGAAGAGACAGATGACAACGGAAGCAGCCTATGACAACAGAAATCACAATGATGAAATTTCTCGAAGGGGGCCCCAAGCCATAGAATGCAGGCAACCTCTAGAAGTTTGAAAAGACTAAGAACCAGATGCTCCCCAAGAAAGTCCAGAAAGGATGTTAGGTTTTAGTCCAGTGAGATCATTTAGGACTTCTGACCTTCAGAACTGTAAGATAATAAATTTCCGTTGTTTTGAACCACCAAATTTGTGGTATTTGTTACAGCAGCATTAGGAAACTAATATGCCTTCCCATAGAAACAATTAGGGCCAATTTATGGTCCAGTAGCATGTCAAGACCTCACCACCCAGAAGCTGCAGTTTGAATTACTATATGGAATTGTTTTTGATTAAACCCCTATTACAGAGGCATTATTAATTGTTCTCACAAATAAACTGAGGAAAGTCTTTGAAGAGCCACTTCGAATTGCAAAAGCAAGAAAGCAAGCAAGCTGATCCCTCTCTCCTCTTCTGGGCTCATACCTTCTGTAGGACCACATTCCATTAAGATTCTGATTGGGCGAGATTATTGTAGAACTAATGTGTTCTTGCTAGTTTCCAAATGATATCTCTCTCATCTCAGTAAAATCAAGAACTGTTGATAAGGTACAGGCAGCCATCAGGCCTCTCCCCCCATAAGTACCACATACACAAATAGGAAGATGGTCTCTAAGGCTGTAATTTCCTGGCCTGTAAGAGTCTTGGGTTTCACTTGAGTGGTTAATGGTGATGTCACCCGAGTACCTTAGGATGGGGCATTTCCAACCTTCAATTAAAGGACTGTCATTTACTCTATATATTAACATCCAGAACAACAAACACAGTGGAACACAGTCATTATAGACAGCCATAATCTATGGCCTGCTGTGTACTGATGTCAACCCTGCTGCGTTTGACATCTGAAATAGGTCCAAAGAAAGCACTGCATTTTCAAAGCTTGGACTATATTGAGATATCCACCCCTGGCTGTATTCCATAGTCCCACCGCCATTTTCTAACCTATCAACATCTTGAGTTCAACCCCAGAGTTAAAATCTCCTTGTCTTTTACAAAAAGACATCCAGGCCAATGTTCTCCCTGGCTGGGAACACTGCCACAGTTTTTGGCTGATTGGACCTAGTGAGCCTTTGCTGTAAGATAATAAACCAATTCAGAATGTTATGATTTCTAATCTAAAGAATGTCAAAATGTAGTAGGCCTGAGACATTGAAAAATAAAAAAAAAAAAAATTTAAAACAGACCTTATGATGCACAAAGGGAGCAGAGTAGATAATACCAAAAACCAAAAGAAAATTTTACTCAAACTTAACCAAAATATTTTATCTCAAAGTCCTCTTCAGTTTTTTCCTACATGTTTCCCACATTTATTCTGTGCATAATAACTAATCACTTATTGGAGCCAGAAGTAGAGATATAAATTTTAAGATCATGTAGTCTAACAGATGAGACAAAGAATCAGTCAATATCAATATTTATCATTTATCTAGCACTATGCCTGGAAGGCACTATCCTAAGTGCTCACATACATGATCTCATTTAATTCTTACTATAACCTCGTACACAATGTACTATTAGTCCTATTTTAAGGAGAAAAGGGAGCCAGAGAGCACTTAGGTCCTTTCACAAGGGCTAGAACTGGAATTCAAGCTCAGCTGGACTCCAGACCTCTAGGAGCCATGTGAAAGTGCAGTACTTCTTCCTGCACCCCAGACCCATGCTCGTGTCAGCCTGTTGACATAGCACAATTGAAATTTCTGAGGATCCAGCCACCCTGCTTTCTGGTCTGAACTCTTAAGTCAGGGGATGCAAAATCAAAACAGAATTCAAAAATCTCCTTTGTCAGGTAGTGGAGGTGGCAGGTCAGGGAAGTCTCTGTTTATTATACACTTCAGCTTACATGGATAGATGTGCTTGGGTCATTGAGACGATGAAAAGATGATATAGAGTTAGGTGGGTAAGTAAGGACACAAAGAAAATCCTCTCAGCAGTCTAGGGCACTCTGGGACCCAACAATTCCTAGGATAAAAAGCAGGCCTAATTTCTTTAGGAAGCTGGCAGCAACTCCCCATTGCCCTACTGGGTGAAACATGCACATGTACTTTCCCCAGAGAGGTTTCGATATAGTTGGTTGTTGCTCTGAATCTGGAGCATCCCTGTGGGAGATTTGATCAATTTATAGACAGAGGCTGTCCTCGGCCCATTGAAGGCCTGACTCTGGCTGTGTCCCCAACACCTAGCCTGTTGGGTAGCAGCAGAACCAGTGAGTTCCCAGGACACAGCACAAGCAAACTCAATGAGCCTAGAGTAGCATTCTTTAGAAGGAAGCAGGCGGGGAGATGCCCTGTGTCCGTGTATCATTAAAGGCAAATATGAGTGATCTACTACTGCTTTTCTGAATGATCTGAGCCATTGTTCCTCTCCGCTCAGTGTTTTTTGTTTTGTTTTGTTCACTTTGTTTTTGTAAAGTGTTATTTATTGTGCTTGGGTTTGTAAAACCAGATCAGAAAATTTCAGAACACCATTCTGATTCTCTGAGCACAGGCTGTGCGGACTCTCTGGAAATGACTGTGCCGTGATGGAGAGGTTTTTCCAGGTTGCCAAGTACCCTTTTCCTAACACCTGGGGGCCCTGACGAGGCGGGAACTGAAGAAAGTGAGAGGCCCTCCGGTGGAGGCGTCCTGGGTTCTCCCGTGGGACATGCTTACACACTTTCACACACCCTGCCTGGGTTCTCAAACCCGAGCCGCCTTTCCAGACCCTTCTGGCCAGCTGGAAACTGCGGACTTTCGCTGCGCGTGGCCGCCACCTACTGGCGCCAGCCTGGAGCTGTCTTCTGGACCATGGAAGGCGGACTCCTGGCCACCTCAGGAGGTGTGCGAGAAGATTGTCAAGTTCCTCCCACAGCATTCATTCCAGAGGGAGCCTCTCAACGGGCCTTGGCACACAAGAATCTGTTTTTTCATAGTCTTTTGGAGACCCGAAGTCTACAAATCCCTCTGATAACTCATCTGAGAGTTTAACCACCTTCTCTCAGAAACATTTTTCCTATTTGTGATCTCAACGATGCTTCTGTTCAGGTTAATTTCCTACTGAACTGTCTTGATTAGGGATGAAAAGCAGCTGCTGTTAATTCTCTGGTAAAAGCTCTTTATGGGCCTGGGGAAAGATCAATGAATGTGCCTCACTCCTCTGAAAAGTTCCCATTTTATTTTTCATTAAATTGATTTCTGTTAGCCTATTTTAAAATTTATTTATCATCTCTGTGGCTCTCCTCTAAATACTCTCAACTTCTCTCACTACTTAGGGACGGACATAATACCCTTTGTAAGGGTCTGACTAAAGCCTAGTACGTGACGCTTCCAATGTCATATGCACTCTCCAGATGATCACCCTTTTGGCATGGATTTTTCCGAGCATCTACTATGTGCTGTGCGGGGCACACAGGCTAGGCTTGTGTAGGATGGAAGATGAATTGCTCGTGGACTTTGGAAAAAGAGGAAGGAGGTAATGCTACACCACCTACATGTAGATCACTAACAGTGTATAAGGTACAGGCACTGGTGCCACTAGAGTTCAACAAAGAGAAAGAATACCCTCATTCTGAACCTTATAAGACTTCATGCAGGAAGAGGGGTCTTTGAAAGTGTGATATTGCGATATAGAATGAGGAATATGTGTTCTGTCTTAGACCCATTTCTGGCACAGAGCTCCTAAAACTCTTGGAATTTCTTGTGATGAGAGCCATAAAGGTGTCTCTTGTTACGTTAATAAGGTGACTTGTAAAGATGGGGGCTGGTTGCTAGGGGAACAACAGTGTGGTTAGAAGGCTGAACCTTTCATTTCCCTTCCCAACTCCAGGGAAGGGAGAGGGGCTGGAGACTGAGTTCACTTGCCAATGGCCAATGCTTTAATCAACCATGCCTATGCAATAAAGCATCCATAAAAACCCAAAAGAATGTAGTTGGGAGAGTATCCAGGATGGTGAACACAGGGAAGTGCAGGGAGGGTAGTGTGTATGGAATGGACATGGGAGCTCCACCTTCCCACATACTTGGCGCTATGCATTTTTTCCATCTAGCTATTCTTCAGTTACATCTTTTCATTATACACCATTGATCTAGTAAGTTAACTCTTTCTCTGTTCTGCTCCAGCAAATTAATCAAACCTGAGGAGGTGGTCATTGGAATCTCCCAACCTATAGTCATGGGTCAGAAGCACAGGTGACAGTCTGGACTTCTGAATGGTATCTGAAGTGAGAAAAGGGCAGTTATGTGGGACAGAGCCCTTAACCTGTGGGATCTGACTCTGCCTCCAGGTGGATAGTGTTGGAATTGAGTTGAATTGTCAGACAGCGAGATGGTGTCTGAAAATTGCCTGATGTAGGAGAAAACACATTCATTGGTATTGGTGACAAGAGTCATTAGAAGGATACATAAAATTTGGTTAGACCTCAGAAAAAGTGCATCACATGAGGAAACTGTATTCCAGGCAGAGAGAACAGCCTGAGGAAAGTCCTGGAGATAGTGAATACCAGGCATGGGTATGAGCTTTTGGTTGCATTTGTGTGTGTCAGGAGAAAGTAAGGGAAAAATAGACTGGACCAGACCCTGGGGGCTTCCCCAACAATGGGGAACCATTAACAAATGCAGATATTGTGTTCACTTTATATAACTCATTTGATTTTTATTAACTTGAAAACAACTTGTTTTTCACCCTAAATTATTCTCAGCTGTTCTAGCGTAACTTTGTCCCCATCCAGTATTGGTTCTTGGTTTTGACTTGTTTGCTCCAAGTTCCAGTTTGGTTTTTACTATTTTGTTTTTCTATTTCTAAGAAATCTGTCTTGCTCTGACATTTACTTCCACTCGCTCAGCCTGATATTTGACAAGGTCAGTTCCAGCTGGCCAATTCTGCTTTAGTCACTCAATTACTTTCCTGATGCAGTGGGTCTTTTACATTCCTCTCTACCTTTAGGAGACTTAGGAAGGCAGGCACTTGGAAGTAAGACTCTGGTCAAATCTCCTGCCCATTCTGATCTCAGCATCTTTATCTTTAAAAACAGAGAGGAGGTCTCACCTCTTGGATCCTTTCTTGAGTTTATGCCCTATAAAGCAATAACCTCAACTATCTCTGTCTGCAAGCCATACCAGTAATTGTTCCCATGAAATAATTTCAGCTTTCCTGGAAGAATTTCCTTATGAAATTGACTGAAAATGGAGTTTGAAACAAATTGGATTTGCTAAGTAGTCAACCAGCTTTGAGTTATTTGTTTTCAAATGGGATGAGGATAGAGGACAATGATGAGAAGAATGCCTCACTTCTCTCTTGCCAAAGAATCTCTTCCCAGGAGATATTTTCAAAGACAAAGAGAAGATGATGGATTATAAAGCACAAAAATGGGTGGCAGGTGGCATTCAGTATCTGCTCTCTCCTTGAATTAGCCAAACTTTCTCCTTCTCCTTCACCTCTTTATCATCAGACTGGCCATGTTTGATTCGACCTGTCCAAAGCCAAGACCTTTCAAATGATGTGGTTCTCACTGAAATCAGTTGCCTTGCAGGTCCCAATTTACCCATCTCTGTAGCTGAGAAGTCTCATGCATATTTGCTTTGAGCCACTTACTACCTCAATCTCAGTCTTCTCTTTAGTATTAATTGCCCATGGCATCTATCCAGCAGGAGTATGGGCTGAAAAGTGCTAACTAGTAAATTAGTAAATACTATGTCAGGTGCCTCTTGAGTACGAAAATTAACATGAGCCCATACATATAACAGGAAAACTCTAACGAATCAGCAGGGTCCCAGACAGAGGGCCGAACTAGGGGATTACAGCAGGAAGTTAAAGTCACAAATAAGAATTATAGCTCGTCTTACTACTTCTGTATTGCTTTTATTATTGTGGTGCTTCACAAGATCATTCCACATCAGTTATTTTAGTTAATTCTTATAATAGCCCTATAAAGTTAGGAGTTATAAATCAAACGTTATAGATGGGGAAACTAAGGTTTCAAATTTTATGGCTTATAATGAGTGAACTTGACAACTCTAATGAGTTTCCTTGGACTGAGAGAAGAAAACATGTGCTGTTAAGATCCCAGATTCAAATGATAAATTAACTTGGAAAGATTTCTAAGCATGTCAGTTTAAGAAAATGAGGAAAACAATATGTACTTTTGTTGTTCTGGATCCTAGAAACCTCGGAAGCCTGAAGATACTTAACAATAATAGTATCAAGTTTCTTGAGGAGAAACAGAGGCTATTGAAATAATATAGATAAAGGTAATGATGGCTTAGACCAGGGTTGTAGTAGCAGGGGTGGTGAGAAGTTATTAGTTTCTTTGCTAACCAATTGGATGTGGGGTGAGGAAGGAAGAGGGAGCATCAAAGGTAATTACGAGGTTTTGGGGCTGAGTAATTAGAAAAAGAAAATTGACATTCACTAAAATGTGGGGACAATGACAGGAACAGTTTTGAGGGAAAGGTCAGAAACTCAGTCCTGGATATTTCAGTTTGAGTACCTATTAGGCATCTAAGTAGAACTATTAAGTAGATGGCTGGATACATGTATCTCGAATTCATATCTGGGTTAGACATAGAAATTAGAAAGTTTTCAGTACATTATATTTACAATGTGTCTGGATGAGATCTTCAAGAGATTAAGTGTAGATAAAAAGAAAGAAGGCCCAGTGCCTGAGCTTTGAGATCTAATATTTAAGAGGGAAGATAAAAGAGAACCAGCATAGGATTCTGTGCAAAATATCTTTTCAGTAACTAATGAGACTGTGGCAGAAGCTAGGCATAAGAGGTGGGAGTCTATCAAGCTCATTGCAGCACATTTTATTGCAAAAATTAAAATAATAGTTAAAAAAATTAAACATCTGGAACAAATGTGAAACTACACAGAATATTGGGACAACATACATAAACCAAACTAGAATGTATAGTCACTTTATCTCTGGGAGATATCTTTCATTGTCATGGCTTTTAAACTACCACTTATTAGTGGCTAAACTCAATATCTTGACTCTAAGTCTCCTGGAACCTGATTTTCTTCCAGAAGTTATTGGCTATTGCACATGATAGCTCTATGTAATTTATTGCTCAAAAAAAAACAAAAACAAAAAAACCGTGAATCATTTTAACCTTCTTCTTCCCCTCCTGTCATATGTAGTCATCACCACATTTCCTCTATTCTTCTCCCTAAATAGCACATGAACCTATCCACTTCTCTTTATATACCTTGTTACCATCTCAGTCCATATACTAGCATCTCTCACCTGGACTACCCCCACAGTTTCACTACTTGTCTCCCAACACCACCCTTACTCCGCTGTCAGCTATTCTCCACACTGTAATTAAGATGAGTTTTTAAAAATTAAAATGTAGTCATGTTACTTTTCTACTTAAAACCTGTCAGTGGTCCTGAAACTGAAGCCCAGATTTTTATAATGTGCTGCAGTGAGCTTCTTGATCTAGTTCAACCCTTCACCATTTTAATATCTCACTGACTTCATCCTCACTTTTTATGCTCTAGTCTTATAATCCTTGTTATATGCATGTTTGTGTACCCCTCCAGATTACTGTGTTGAAACCGAATTGCTAATGTGGTGGAATTTGGAGGTGAGACTTTGAGAAGTGAGTAGGTCATGAGGGTAGAGGCTCTATGACAGAATTAGCTCTCCAATATGTGAGAATACAGGGAAAAGGTGGCCATCTGAACACCAAGAAGAGAGTTACACTAGACGTTGAATCTGCTATTTATCTTGGACTTTCCACCTTCCAGAATAGTGATAAATGTTTAAGCCACCGGTCTAGGGTATTTTGTTATAGCAGCCCAAACTAAGACAATCCCTAAGACAAACTTTTTGCTTCTATAAGCCACTAATGCTTGGAACACTTTCTCACTCAATGAGAGAAGAATAGAGGAAATGTGGTGACAGATTAGATGTGACAGGAGGTGAAGAAGAAGGTTTGCCATTTTACTTCTACCCTTAATTTAGGTCTCATTTAAGGGTCTCGTTCTAAAGGTTATTTCCCCAGGCTGGCCCTCACCATCTCCCTAGTTCAGGTTATAATCTGTTAGTTACTTCAATGCTACTTACTTCCCCTTCATAGATATGTGAACAGTTCATAAATCAGCCCTACTAGCTTTTTAAAGAGTGAAGTCAGAAAATCTCCTCTGGGAATAAGCTTCCTTCCCAAAGGTGGGTTCCTACTGAGAAGTCGAGTTCTGTAAGATTAAGTACAACATGGGTAATAACTATGTATGGCATCAGATGGGTACTAGACTTATATGGGCGATCACTTCATAAATCATATAAATGTCTAATTACTATGTTGTACATGTGAAATGAATGTAATATTGTATGTCAACTGAAAACTTAAAAATTGGCTTTATAAGGTAAAAAAATAAATGTCATAGATAAAAATATAAATAACTCTAAGTCTTGAAAAAGACTTGCGTTCTAGCTATTTTAGGAAAAACTCAGAGTGAGCACCATGATTTATTTGTAATTTCTTGTCATGGAAAATATATGCTGTAAGTCATATAAAGCAACAAATCTGGAAAGAAAGAATGCATCATGCTTAGAGACTATGAAGTCTTCTTTCCATTTAAAAAATGCAGTAAAAACCAACTGCAATATAAATTTTGAAAGGCTAAGAAGTGTTGTTCTCATGGAAAATTACTTATTACAGAAAAGATTTTATAGCTATATTATAATTTGTGGTAGACATATATGTTTCCTAAGGGTTCTCTGATTTAAGACTGCAATATTGGATGAAACTCTGATATCGTGTTGACTCTCTAGAGTGTGAACTTTATTTCCAAGATTCTTTCTAATTCAGAGCTATTTCAGTGACTAGTACACAGTTCTAATTGTAGGGAAGAATGAAGGAGCAGAGAGAGGGACATGCAGGGGCAGGAAGGACAAAGTTTTGAAGTCAGGTCTATAACTATCTCTTTCTATTTGTCTTCTCTCTCAAATTCTATCAATTTCAACTGGCCCCAGACACCCTGAACACAAGGTGGGTCCTAAACAAAACATTGTCTGTGTCCAGGAAGCTACCAAAATAGCCCCTGTAAGTCCTGTAAAGAGCATTTAGTGAAACACAAAGTAATCAGGCACATGATGAAAGGCTGATGATGGTTGTGCTAATGCAAAGGCCAGAGAAAAGGAGCAAGTTCATCTCAGTCAAGATTCAGCTTCAAAGGTTGGTCTCCTTATATATGTTCAAAACGTTTGATTTAGAAATTTCCAGTGCTGCTAAACTTGCCTAGCTATATTGTGTCAGCTCTTTGGAGGAGGGTGTAGACTAAAGTTAAGGACTCTGTCTTCCTGTATGACACTAGCACGTGTTGTGAGATAATACTTTGTGTTTGGGCTATTGGCAGCAGCTGTAACCATGACCCCAAGTCTAATAGGAATCCACTAGTAAGTGTTGGATCTATGTTAATGCTACTAGGTGGAAGCTGAATAGTTTAAAAAGTATCTATATAAAGAAGAGTATATGGTATGATTCTCTGTATTTGGCAAGCACTTTCTAAACATTTGAGCACACACGTGTACACACACACAGGGACTCATATACTCTCATGTATTTACGATCAGATGAGTCGCCTTGCTTGCTAAGGCCCATATAAGATGAGTTGAGAAGGGTACTGGGATATGAAATGGAAGTGAAGATGTGATGGGAAGGGCAAAATATAAATGGGACATGTGGTGTCTTGTTCTGACACTAGTCTTCTCTGCTTTTGTAGTCTGGCAGGTGTCCCAGGTTTATCCCGTTGTCTTTTTTGGCTCCTCTTATCTGTTGCAAGCCATCATTTCCCTTCAGACACTGCAATGACTTTACAAATCCTTTATCATGCCAACAAATTTAGCATATGAGTGGTATACATGTAGGCAAATTATAGGTACACAGCCCAGCTAGAATCAAACCTCACCCAGCTTGATTCACAAACCATGCTTCTCAGAATGAACAGACTCCCCATTTTGTTAGACTCCCTTATCCCTTTTAAACTGGATAGACTATATCATGCTAAATCTTGGAAGTAAAACAGCAAGCCACATTTCTTGTTCACACTCTCTGTCCATCAGGGACTTGCAAAAGGACTGGTCATTGTAGCTACTTTGAACCTAACTCATGGAAGCTAAACACACGGACTTCCATGATTCCAAAGTCAGGCAAACGAGAACATGCTGAACTATCCACTCACTGTTAAAACTGCTCCCTGGAGATAACACAATTTTTCCACTTGCAGATCTTTTGCCAAAGCATTTCATATAGCCAAGCCCAATGTTTAATAAGCAATTATACTTTTCCCCCAGGGTTGGGTAGCAAAAATTGGTCAACAGTAGCCCTTTACCACCCTGTCTGAATGACTGGGCTCATCTCTCATTCATCCCCCATCCTTCCCCCTGTTCAGAAACTTCTCTAACCTCCAAGTTGATTGTTCTCCTTTAAAGATCCTACATCTTGAATCTCCTAAATTTTTTTATTTCTGGCACAGTTATGTTATCTGGATTCTCCAAGAGACCAGAAGTATCTTAGAGAGCATCTTAAATAAAAATTTACCCTATCCTTTAATGAACTATTCCCAATTTGACCTGTATTAGAAAGTCTGGTAAGCTTAGAGTTTATTATACAGATATTATTTTGAAAGGATACAACAATGCTGGATCATTTTTACCAAAGCAGGTGTTCTTTATACAAGTACAAGGATAAATTTCTCTGAGGGGTCCATACGTCACCAGTATTCCTGATTAGCTTTGTTACCCTGGAAAGACACCTGACACCTAAGGTAATATTTTCCATGAGTGGATAAGGGATAACACTGTATTTCTAAGAGTCTCGTAGGTCTACAATTTTTTGATTCCATTATTTCTGTTTATAATCTCTAAGAAAGTGATTTACTTCTAACATGTGTTGGAGGTGGTGACAGTTTTACATTTCTGGGTATGCAAATTTGAAGCTCATTATGGAGCATGCTCTATGGAGAGCATGTAGAACTGCACTGTGCAAGTATGAGAAGCATCTGGTTTCAGATGCTTGAGTGCAAAGGTCAGGGAAAATAAAAGCAATGTTATAGTCCACACTCATAAGAGAGCTAATGTGTTACTAGTGCACACTGCTGAGGAGAAATACAACCATAAGAATTCTTCTGTGTTTGACACAGGTCAAATGACTTTTGTGGACATCTATAGTTAAGACTCAGAGTCAGTGACCGAAATAATTTGATTATAGCATCTTGCTACTTGCATGGCTTAACTTATACTTATTCTTCTTTCTTTTACCTTTGGCATTTCAGACATAACAGTGCCAGGAATTATACATGGACTGTTTATTTTGATTCCCCTCCAAGATAACTTGTTTCCTTCCCAGGACTTTAGTCTTGATATACTTCTAAATAACAAGAGACTAAAATTGAGAATCACTTTGGAATCCACTTGTGGATCCTCCAAACAAGTAAATAATCTCAATGTGCTTTCTAACTTTTATTCCCTTATCCACTCCTTCTACAAGATTTTGTTGAGTACCTACTCCTATGTACTGGGCTCTGTGCTGGGCACTGGAGACCCTACTATCAGTAGGTACAAGAGAATTAACCCTGCTCTGGAGGCCCTCTTAAGTTTGCCAGGCTATATATATGTGAAGAGTGCATGGCCTGTGCTGTATCAGATAGGAGGCAGAGATTTCTTGGGTAAGCCAAGAAACTCCAGAGAGAAGATTTTTGAGTGAGTGGAATTTTGCTAGGCACAAAAGTTAAAGATTCAGGCAGAGGGAATAGCTTGGGCAAAGGAACAAAAGTTAGTAGAGATAACTATTCTAGGACCATCTACTCCCAATACATATCTGATGTATTGATCACCTATCTTTCCAAAAGATTTTCCTTTACTTTCCTCCATATCTAAAAGTGGCCTGAGAACAAGTATGGTTAAAATTCAAGTCAGATAAGGTGGTGGCTTGAGTGCCATGTAGAAGAGTCCAGCCTTGCTAATGACCAGAACAGAATGATAACCAGTCCTATGGGAGCCCTTGTATAGAAGCATGTAGTAAGGGGGCAGGATCACTGTCAGATGGTTAGGGCTCTGAATTTCTGTCTGCTACCAGCTATCTGCATGATTTCAGGCATGATTTGACTTCTCTACACCTCAGTTTTCTCCTCCATAAAATGGGGATAATAGTAGTTTCCCATTGGAGTTGTGAGGATTAACTGAATCCATACCTGCAAATCTCTTAGCATGGTTCCTGGCATATATTAAGCACTTGAATTGTCAGATTTTGCTGATTTTGCTGTTATAATTTTTATTTTAACAGGTTCCAAATTACATTTCACTGTCATTTTTGAGTGGTAAATTTATTTTCTTATAGTGATTCCTTTTATAGCCCTAAATTAGAAAGGAAGTATGGGATTTGAGACAGCTTTAATCAATTTTCTATTAACTAATTTTTAAGTATTTTATTAAGCATTTTATTATGAAGAAGGTTCTTGTTAGCTATTAAAATAGTATATTTTAGGGGAGAGAACTTGGAAAAAATTTTTCATCTCGAATATGCTAAAGAGTAGCAATGTGGTTTGCTTGAACTTCAGTTTCAATGTGGTTTTCAGAGGATAATAATTGTAACCTGCTGTAATGGAGATTTGTTTTCTGTGTGGTTTGTGTCATCCCTTTTTCCTTTTGATGCAGACCTTGGCTTTCTTTTGAAACATTTTCTTCCTCCAATCTTGCAATTCTGTTGAGGCTGTGTGATTTATACTTTTTGACATGGGAAGAGAATACCCACATTCCACCTCAAAGGAAGCCAAAGGGACAGTAGAGAACATAGGTAACATTTAAAAAGTAATAGAGAGACAGAGAGAGAGAGAGAGAATGAAAAGAAAAGAGAGATCATTGAACTATTAGGAGTATCACATCCTGTATTCGGATCTCACCAGATCAGTCCTGGATTCTTCCTTTGGTTCTGTGAGCAAACTAAACTTCTACTTAAGCTGAAGAAAGTTGTGTTTCTATCACTTGCAAACAAGGAAGTCCTAATACCCTTGTCTGCCTTGCAACATTATTGTATGGATCAAGTAAGACCCATACAGAGTTCTTTTAAAACTCAAAGCATAATAAATACTAACTAATAAAAAGAACCATGAAATATGCATTCTTCCTTTAAAGGAGAAGTAAGGTATTCTATACTGCCAGTGCTAATTATTTAGAAACAGAGTGCCAACTGTACAATCTATGAAACTGGATTCAATATCAAAGGAATGCTATGAATTATGGTGACCAGGGAAGGCTTCAGAGAAAAAGAAAGATTCAAGCTGGGCTTGGAGGATAAACACAATGTCAATCAAAGTAAGAAGAAAGGTTTTAGGCATGAAGGATGCTGCAAGCTAAAGTACCCATGTTGAATACTCAGTTAAAAAATATTTACTGGCCTACTATGGGTCATGCACAGAGACAGTCAGGACTTGTAGAGATTTCTTCCGTTCCTCTGACGGCAGTTTACAAACTCTATTTAGTACCTCTTAATATTTCTGTTGTAGATCTCAGCTTCCCCATCTCATGGCCTTCATCGTCGCTGTCACTATACCTAGCCATGCCTCATCTCCTGGTCCCGTTGCTCTTGATGAAGGAAGAGGTACCCTCTCACTAACAAGATTATACCCCTTAAATCCTCCCCAAAAGAGTCTTAGTCTCAGTTCTCTTAACTGAATCATCATTTAACTATTTTATTATTTTTTAAAACTTTTCCATTGCTCACTAAAAAAAATATAATTCTGAGTAGTTAGTGGAGTAACATTTTAAATGGCATCAAATAATTTCATATTCAAGAGTTCTCACTCCAGATCCATATATGAATCCTTGAACTAAATCTGAACAGGTAGGACTGCTCAATCACCTTGATGGGACTTTACTTACCTACTCAATTTAATCATTTTCTAGAGGCTTAAGAATGTTTCATTTAAGAATCTTTGTTGCAGAACCAACCAGCCACCCCAGAGTCTGGTTATTTCTGTGCAAGAGTCTCCCTAGATACTTGTCATTCGGTGTATTTTACATAAGAACATCACTTGATAAATATTACATCAGGCACAAAGAAAAAATCTAAGCTATAAGCAAGCTTTTTTGCCCAAAATTTAAATGGCAATATTCCTTAATTCACTTTATCCTTTCCCACCTCCAAAATGTCTCACATTTACACAAAGTACACAAGAACACAATTTCTCTACTAAATATTAACCACTGAATCAAAATTTCCTTTTGTAAAAAGTAACCAATAGACAGTGGTGGTAAATATTTGCATAGCACTTTACTATTTTTCTTGACGAGAAATTCAAAGTGTTTTTTCTTTCATTGTTATTTTAGAGAGTTGGAAAACAACTTTTTTCAATATACTAAAAATTAATAATGCTATTTCTAGCAATGTTTGCATTTTTAAAAAATTAAAAAACCAATATATGTATCTTAAGTAGACAACTTGAGAATCCTATAAAATGCCACATGATAGCTTTGCCTAAAATTTCTGAATAGTTTTCTAAGTTACTAAATGCTACTTTTTCAACTAGAGAAGAATATCAGTTTCTCCATCATTACATCCTCATTTCATATTCTTCCCCAAAGAGTAAAAAATAGCATCTGTGTAGAGGCTCAGGACAAAAACTCTATTACTCCAATAACTAGGTCCACAGGTTTCTCTAGCTGACTTTTCAAACTCTGTCATCAGTTTGGCTGCAGTTCTGGTGTATTTTGGCCCATTCCACTGGCTTTAGCTCAGCTCATGCAGACATGTATGGAGGGGGCTGAATTCAATATCAGGATAGACAATTTATGAGTACTTATAATCGTACACCACCCACATGCAATTAAACCTGAAAAGAAACTATGGATATCCTCTGCTGCAATGTGAAAATCCCCATCCTCCCCATGCCTCACTTTTTCCAGATTACCTTTTCCAGGGCATGAGTGCTTACAGTCTGGAGCCAGGGAAATGGGAAGCCATTTTTCACAGCCTGAAGCATTCCTTTGATTTTAGCTTTACTGTGAGAAGATTTTCCCCCTATGGTTCTTTCCCCTGCTACCCCATGTCACAGTGAGTTTTCTCACAAACTACAAAGAGCTGAAAAACCCTGACCACACACCAGCCATCCAACAATGAGAAGGCACAACTGTGAGTGTCAGCATGCACATTTTTAAATTTGACCTTGGGCTGAAAAAAACAGTATGAGGAGGAAATGCCATTGCTGAGACCTACCAGGAATGAGCTATATCTGGAATAAATGACTTCGTTTTCCATCCCATATTCTGTTGTTTTAGGTTTCTCCAGTTTCCATTTTACAAAATGGGTCTATTGACATACCGCCTATCTGTCCATCAATAGGGATCCCAGTAGAATTATGGTAGCAGCATAATGGACTAGAGGTGATCTACAGACATCAGGATACTAATCTAGGAAGGGAAGGAAGGGAACTGAGGTTAAAAAGAAAAAGATGTGGGCCAGAGGAAAGGAGGAAGTGAATCTGGAGTGATGCCCCCAAGGGAAGGAGTCCTGTTAAACAGAGGCAGTTAAGCAGAGGCTAAGATGCAGCTAAGATATGGAAGACCAGGGAACCCAAGCATTTCAACAGAAATTGCCCCAGTAGAGAGATCTAGAGCAGTGGGGCAAAGAATGTGAGGTTTTTCCAGAAGAGGCCATCCTTCCAGAAGAGGGCTGCCTCTATAGCAACAACATACTTGTATTGTGATGCTTCCAGATATTTGATATGAAACTGAGAGGAATCTAACAAAACCTCATTGAGTTTCACAAGTTTCTAAGAGAAGATGGTTTAGAAAAGAGATAGGACAGTGTTACAAAGACCACACTAACACTTAGAGATTAAACTGCTTTGACCTAACTATAGGGAGGTGTTTCATAACTGTAAATACCTATATTTTTATCATCTTCCTAATTCTTATCTTTATTCATTTAATAATTATTTATTGAGCTTCTACCATAGTGCTCTCAATACTATAAAGAGGTCAAGGGCTTATTCAATAAAATCATAAGCTCCATGATGGTAGAGTATTTGTTTTGCCTAGTTCCATGGTGTCAGAGTCTAGAACAAAGTATTCACTAAATATTTGTTGAAAGAATGAATGAATGAAGCTAGCTTATAGTCTAGTGGTAAATTTCCTTTACTCACTAAAATGCTAACAGAATGCACCCATTCCCAAGTTCAAAGGACTTGGCACATAGATGAGGTGGTAACCAACATTTCTTAAACTATAAAGAGAGAGAAATTCCTCTTCTCTCCTATAGTGGCTATTATGGAAATGTCCATGCCCAAGGAAGAGAAGCTGTCTTGGGATCTGTTCTTCTCTCAGCATATACACATGGAACCAGAAATAAGTAGATTGATATATGCACATATAAGCTGGGTGGAGATGGAGAAGGAGGGATTCTCTAACTAAACAGAAGAGCATGGCCTTGCATGTTATATTAGTCAGAATCCTGATGAGATAGAGATGGTTTCTTCCAATGGATGACTGAAGAAAGTTTCATGAAAGGGACATTTTTAAAGAGAGAGAGCAGAGTTAAGGGAAACTGACAAGGGGTGGTGTTGTGAGACTTCAACCTTAACACTAAAGACACAAGCTCAGAGAGCAGTTGCTGAGACCTAATGATAATATGGGAGAGGACTGCCCCAAAGGAGTTCTTACCCTGGAAAAAAAAAAAAAAAAGAAGGCACTGCCAAACTATGGCCCAAGCAGGAAGGAACCAGGGGATGCACAGCTTCGTCTTTCTCTCCTCCAACACTCTATTCTGCCATTGCCATGGCAACTAAAATCAGTGGCATGAAAACCTGGTCAAAAAAGCCTGGGAAAATTAACCTATCCATGCATAGTGCTGGATGAAAACATAGAGAAGAGTAAAAAACAAATCTAGAGGAACAGGGCATATCTTGCACATTTTTGTGTCATAACACCTACTTTTTTCCTTTGTCTGGTTGAAAAGCATTTGTCCCTAATGTAGGAAACACATAGTTCCAATATTCACAGCATCATGAGGTGCTGTGAATTCACTCATACTCTCACATAAAACATAAAATGCAAGCTGCCATCAGTGTTCTCCATGTTACATAGCACAGGGGGTAAAATGTGGGTGGGGGACAAAAAAAAAAAACACATAGCATAGCTCCTATAGTCCCCGCTTTTGTACCTGGTCACCGGCCTAAGTTAATCATCATAGCTGCTTCTACTACCAATTCCCTATCTACGCCACCCCTCATAAGCTTCTTGGCCTTACAAAGTCTTTATCCAACGGTGAGACTCTAACCATATTTGCACAAAACCTGAATTCATGGTTATATTGTATTTATTTGGATGCTGCAGTTTTTCATAGATCAGAATGGTAGAGAAATATGAAGAGGAGCTCCCATAAATTTTCTGAGCTTCAGGCATTGCCCTTATTTTTCCCATTGGATCTCAGCAATCCACGTTTCCTTAATGAGCAAGTTTGATTACCCAGGGCACTACAGTGATCCCATCTTCACCTTTGCCCGTTGGTTCAGCAGCATGAGGAGCCAGTCAAGCTCAATTTCCAATTTAGTGGAACTGTGACTGTGCCCTTTTAGAGGCATTCTTCACTTGAGCACTAGAACCTCCAAAACCACCAATGCCAAAGTTGTGGAAACAGAAAACAAAAATTCTTTATAAGTGAGCTTTTAGGTTTAAGAGTGAGAAGCACCTCTTCTAACACTATATTTTGATTCCCAGATCCATGAATTCTGGCCATCAGGGAGATGGTACTATATTTTGACTTCTGGTTTAAGGCATGTATCCTAACCTTACAGTTCATTGTCTCCCTGTAATTGCAACTGAGCCTGCAGTTAGTTGTTCTTTCCACAGTTATATAAACAAGGAGGCAGTACAATTAGCGGATGTGAACCCATTTCTTTATTTTATTTGTCATCTAATAAGTTATATGGGGAAAATTAAGGTACCTTATCTATCTAGGAATGGTGGTGCTGGCAAAAAAAATCAGAAAGAAAATGCCTATTTAGAATGTGTACCAATTTTTGTGAGGAAGGATGCTGTTGCCTTCATGATGAAAGGGGTCCAATAATATGATATTAGGTTGGTCTCCCTAGAGAAGGATGTTGTATCAAAGGTTTAGCATTGGTCTTGGGTGTTGACAGGTCAGACACTGAGCGGTAGCCATACCCAGATCAATCTCAGTAAGGGAGACCACACAGAAGGGCTTCAATTCCTGCTACCATAGCAACTTTGAATAAGCACCATGTTAGTTGAGAAATATTTTGAACAACAGCCACAGGATGACTTCATTTTATCCACCTCTTTATCAAGAGCCTCTCCACAATAGATTGCTCTCTGGTGGACATTTAGATAGTCAAAGAATATTCTGTGACCATTATGAGAAATCTATTCAGATACATTTCCCCTTGTCACTAATCTTCATTTTGCATTTTTTGAAAGTTCCTGGCTAACTGGTTAAGTTGTTAGCCACTTCCTATGTAGATATAGGTACAAACCTCAAGCCATCTTCTGGTAGTCTAAATAAGCAGCCAATGTACTGATTAAGGTTCTACTAATTGAAATAATTTCTCTTCATGAGAATCTTGCAGAGTCACCCTAACTGGGACTAGAATGGAGAGGCTATGCACTTCTGGCTTTGACCACATATCATAAAAGTCAAGCCCAAGTTTTTTCTCCCCCAGTCACATAAAGCCCTATAGAGATGAACTGAGATAGAGGAGGCACTGTACCAGAAGTGGGTGTTGAGTGAGCCACCTGCTCATGTTAAACCCATAGAACCTGTGAATGTGATCTTATTTGTAAAAAGCATTTTTGCACATGGCATTAAGTTAAGGATTTTGAGATGAGATTATCCTGGATTACTGAGGTATGCCCTAAAACCAATGAAAGTGTTCTTATTAGAGGCAGAAGAAAATACAAAAGTGATGGTCATGTGAAGATGGGAGGATACTGGAATTATGCAGCCACATTCCTAGAGCAACAGAAGCTGGAAGAGAAAAGGAAGAATCCTCTGGAGCCTTGAGAGGGAGCATGGACCCGCCAACACTTTATTTCAAACTTCCAGCCTCCAAAATAGTGAGAGAACAAATTTCTGTTGTTTTAAGCCACCAAGTGTGTGATAATTTTTACTGCAGCCACAGAAAACTAATGTGGTCAGAAACTTAGTTTCTACTAGGGCCCAGTAGCAAGGGGAAAGCTGTTTAAAGGAAGAAGTTATCTGCAGAAGGCGTTATGGTTACACTCAAAAACACTAGGGGTCTGCACTGATTCTCCTACTGGAGTTTGCCAAACATGGGAAGGGAAGGCTGGTTGTCTCCCATGTGCCTATGAAGGATCAGGGTCATTTATAAGTTCCTGATTCTCAATCTTTTGTATCTGCCCATAGCATCCTCATATGTTAGGAATCTATTCTTTGTTCACCTACACCTTATCATACAAGAACAAGAAGTATTGCACATTTATTGATGCAGTAATTTATCTCTCAGGGTGATTAAGCAATTTGCCCAATGCCCTATAGCTAAGAGTCTAAAGTAAGAATCTGTTCCAGGTATTGCTGAATCTTCAGCACATGCACATTCTATTTTACCAGACTGCAAGTCTTAGAAATCTATGTACTAGGGGAAAGGTGGCTAGAGATAGTGTATGTGTTTAGCCACAGGTGATTTTCAACCACACTTGCCCTGCAGCTACAAAAGATAAGTGAGTCTTTAAAAGTTACCTTGAGTTAGATATGTTGGCCCTGCAGCTACAAAGGAAATAGATTCTTTAAGTGCTTCCAAAGAGGCTATTTGATTTTCCATTTAGGCCCTGAGTTGGGCATTCAAGACTGATTCTTTCCCCTTTTCTGTTTATGCCTTCTAGGGTTTCATAAATAGCCAGACTGTAGCACAATCTATGTAATCTAAATCATCTGACAAAACAAAAAATACCACAGTCACATGATCTCTCACCGGCCCTTCACCAACACCCTCCCGTAAAACAGCTGTTGATAATTTGTGAAATTATTCCACTATGTTATCCATTTCACCTTGGCAAGGAGATTATCTGTGCCCTCATCAACTATGTGAGCAACTTCACCATAGAATCCCATTTTGAGGATCTGTTTTCAGAAACAAATTTTGGTTTTATTATACTAAATCAGCCAGGTTCCCAGAAGCAAACAGACTTTACACTCAATAGGGATAATTAAAGGGAGTTTAATGAAGGGACATTTACAAGAGAATATAGGCAAAGTTGTGTTAAGCCAACAAGAAATGACAAAGCACCTGGTTAGTAAGATTAGAATGCTGTGACTACAGCTTGGAGGTACTAGGAAAGAATTGTTGACAGAATTTAGAGTTGATGTTGTAGGGAGGGCCATCCAGCAAGGAACTGTGGGTTTGGGTGTAGAAATCTAGGCACTGCAAAGCAGCTGTAACAGGAAAGAAGCCAGGGAACTAAGTGACCTGACATTTCTTCTCTCACACCTTCCAATCTCCTGCTGATGCCTCCCATTAAAAAAAAAAAAAGCAATCAGAACCCAGAAGAAATAGACTCTGCCGGCTGATGGAGTCCAAGGAAGTTAGCCTCACAAGGCATAGGGCAGGATGAAGAAAGCTAAAGAGTAGACCTAGAGAGGAAACAGAAAATTTTCAGCAGTGTATTTACTTAGAGAGCCAAAAACACCTGTATAGCAACAGCCACTATGCCAATCCCTGGTCTCACAGTCATCCATTTGGGGTATGAATACAATGTGGTAGAACCAAAGCGTCCAGCCCTTCAGCTCCTGATCTTTCCCTCAGTAATCACCAAAACAGGAGGAGGGGAACATCATGCCACCTACTGAGGCTGCACATATGTCTTTGTGGGCCCCTTTCCCCTGTAAACCAACTTCCAGGGGCTGGAAAGTACACGTGCTTTGGAACCAAACATACTTGGATGGGACTCTCAGCTCTGACATTTACAGCCTAAATGATAATGGTCAAATTACTTAGTTACTTTGAACATTGGTTGCTCCACCTGTATAACTTGGAATAATAACCACCCTAACAAAACATTGCAAAAAGTAAATGAAATAATGGAAAGTCCTTAATAGGGTTTTTCACACATGGTAAATACTCTTTAAATGTTCTTTTTCCCTATTGACCTTTTCCTTGTTGCTGTAGTCCTCATGTAAAACATATTTGTAACTCGTTTTATGAGAGAACACAGTCCAAATTCCAATTATTCTATAAAACAAAATCCTTTTGAACACAACTTTTTTTTTTTTTTAAGTTGAGATGGGACTGTATTTAGGCAAAACTGTCAAGGGGTGGTTGATGATCATATTTTCCAAATGATAGGATCCCTCGAATGGGGATAAAGTGAGTTTACTCTGCAAGAAATAGATCATTGTATAAAAAAGTCTACACAGCAAAGAGAAGTAACCTGAAATCTATGTGTATATGCTAAGGGAAATACTCTGGAAGAATATCCACAAAACTATACACAGTGGTTAACTCCAAGACCAGAGTAGAATTGGAGAGCTGTGAGCAATAAAAGAAGATTCACACTTATTTCTCTGTATATTTAAATATTGCTTAACTATTTTACAATGATCATGCATACTCATTCTGCCCAACTTTTAAAAGCATTTAAAATTCTTACATGGTTCAAGTACAAGACAAGATGTTAATATTATCAATGAAGCAAAATGTCTGCTATAGATATAGTTCACTACACTTGAAATGAACTACAGATAAAGAAATGATGATATGTAATAAATAAGAT
The DNA here is from genome assembly GCA_030015415.1 of Cynopterus sphinx. Classification (NCBI taxonomy): domain Eukaryota; kingdom Metazoa; phylum Chordata; class Mammalia; order Chiroptera; family Pteropodidae; genus Cynopterus; species Cynopterus sphinx. The sequence continues at coordinate 85,351,663 of CM057384.1, read as the reverse complement.
GATTTAAGGATTATTTATTTACCAAAAAGGCAAAGTGTTTTGATGATTTAGTATGTGGTATTTAAACTAATGCTGCTAGACATTATTTTACACTATAAGCTCCAAGAGGATATATCCATTTATTCTTATTTATTCCAAACACCTAGTCTAATAAATATTATATGCTCAGTAAGCAAGTATTGTATGAAAACTGAGTGATTTTTTTTTAATTGAGAGACAGAGGTATAAACAGATCATAGTTAAACCACTTGTCATGAGCACTTCACAATTTTCCTGAGCCTCACTTTCCTCATCTATAAAATGAGAGAATTGATAGCATGAGAAATACCAAGACTATAATATTAATACACCCATAAGTGTCTAAAGTTTTAAGAGAGAGAGAGATACACAAAAAAATTCTATAATAAACTTGATAATTCTCAAAAGATTTTGAATCAAAGAACTAAGTGACCTGTGGGGTCCCTTTATCTCTAAGATTTTGTGAGCACTTTTTTATTTTCTAAAGTTACTTAATATTTTTATTTTTCAATTAGAAAATATAAACTCACTTGTTAAAAAAAAAATCCAACCAACACTGATAAATGAAGCCACTCCAAAGCCCCCACACTCTCACTTTCCAAGTTAACTACAACTAAAATGTGATATATCATCTTCTAAGGCTATTTTGTATAAAGATATAAACATACATATAATACTAGTATAGTTTTTTTTTAAAGGAATGGACCTTATTCTAGAAAGTCTATCAGTCTGCAAAATAGAGAGTTCCATATGTAGTAATGATTAACTGAACTGGATGTCAGTGACATTTAGGGAAAATATTCGTTGGGCTTAATTCAGGAGAGCGGCTCTTTGCCACACATTCCTCATAGTTGGGCAGATGACTTGAGTTTAAAAGTTTTTCTGATCTTAGCTGGTAATCCATTGCTGTGTGCTGCATATAATATCCCAATCTTATCTGGAATACATATTTGCCAAGGAAGGTAAGAAGCTGTAGAGTGCCCAGGAGAGTTGGTGGATATCTGGAACTGAACTGAAAAGGGTCAGAGCAGTCATCCCCCAAGGGTAACCAGTTTAGGGACAAGAAATCAAGGTCTGGAAGTAGAGTAATGGCAATATCAGAGAGCCAAATATCTACAGCTGTTTTGAGGACCAGATACTTTTGTGACCAGAGACACACATCAGAGCCAGAAAATACCTGAAAGTAAATCTCAAGAGATCTCTAGAGGCTTGGAGCAGGGGCTCCCAAAATGCCAGTAGATGTTAGTCTTTTCCAGAGTTTCAAAATGTAAAAGCAACAAACCACTGAGCAAGTGCTCCAGATTTGGTCACAAACACTGGTCATGTTTCTACAAAGGCAAAGAAAAGTAGAAGCCAACTGTCCTGAATTGAGGCATGAATGATCCCTATTAGCTCTCACTATTTATTCAAATTTAGCAAATAAGTGCATATTTTGACTAGGTTGAAACAACCTCAAAGTATATAGTCTACATAAATTTACTCTTCAAATATCAAGAGTATTGTTCTTGTCAAATAAATGAGAAAGAAGAAAGAAAACAGTTACTCGGTATGAGTTTGGGCAAATATATTCTCCTCTCTGAAAGTAATTTCTTCATCTCATAAGGATTGGCAAATACCACACTCTCATGACATTGTGCCACCATCTTACATATGGCTGTGGTCATCATTAGGAGTCCAGAACTTTGACCCATTGACTCAGGATAAAGACTCAATCATTTTAATGTCCTTTCCCAGGCAGTCTCTATTAGTCAGAGCTGACACCATACTTTAAACCTGTTTGTACTCAGTGATCTCTAAAATCACTCCTAGATCTAGCCTATGGTTATTCTTTAATAATAACCCATCAAAAAGGGGAAAATAATATCCTTAAAATTAAAAAAGTATATCAGTGTTTAATCACAGATCATGGTTAACACAGAAATTCAGTCAACATATTCAAGAGAAAGCCTGACTTTGCATCAGCACCAGTCAGAGGCTCTCCATCTTAGCTGCATGTAAAAACCCCATGAGATCTTTTCAAAACACCCATGCCAAGGACTCACCAGGCCTGGGGTAGGACCCAGACAAGAGTCATCTTTAACAGCCTCACAGTTAATTTCACTGTGCAGCCAGGGGTGAGACCTGATCACTGAAGCAAGGAAAGATTCTCTTTACTCCTATAATACCCAGCCTCTGGGTCTATGGGTGAAATGTCCAGCCAAGAGGTTTTCCAGATGTTAGTTCATGGCTGAGGTTTGTGCACAGCCTCGCCCCAACCATGGAGCCAGAGCCAGCAATTCCAGGCTTCCTTCTGGGTTTCTAGCTGCCCCAGGCTGCCTTACTGGCTTCTGTCTGTCTCCCTCTTAGTACTTGTTGTTAATCCAGAAAAAGCGGGAAAGCTAAAGCTAAATCTTTCTATTTGTTTATGTGGCAGCAAGCTCAGAGTCTATGCCGAAAAAATGTCCTTGGCTTTTGACAAAGCCACCTTGGAGATGCCTCTGTCTGTTTGAAATAGGCAGGAACCCAATGCCCTCCCTGAGGAGTCAATCTGCTGAATCAGCCCCATCTGAGGAGAGAGAGATGGAGTGATTCAAATGCAAGGGCATTTTTGACATTTTTTGTATCATTTATCTTCAGAAGAATGCAGAACTTTTAAGGCAGGAGTTTAGATTTGACTGTGGAGAACAGATCAAATATAGTTGATTTGTGAGACTGATATTTTGGAATTCTCGAAATATAATGATAAGGACTTAGAGTATTAAAAGGCTTTATGATATTCGTTTTTTTAAAAAAGTTCTTATTATTAGGAGGTAACACTAATACGTTATCTACCTTTCAAAGCCTTGGGGGAGAGTTTATGGCTAGATTTTGAGCATGCAGGTATCCAGGAGGCAAGGAAAAGGAAAGCACAGTATCATTTTCATATGTAAAAATAAAAGAGAGAGAAAGAAAACAATCTTTCTAAAAGGAACACAAATTCAAATTTAGAAGCCTTATCTACTCTATGATAAGAAGAATTAGGGGACCGACGGTTGAGAAAATTTAATATTAAGAGGTGCAAGGGAGTGAGAGGTGACTCAATATATTACTATGGGAACAGATGAAAAACGTAAAATTATTTTTTAACCCTGCCCAAATGTGGAATGTTTCTACGTTCAGGGTGCTGAAGAAACACATCTCTTTCCCTCAAGAAATCTGCCATTTAGCTAAAGAGATGAGAGAAAGGTACGATGTCAAACAGCAAAAGGATATATAAATACCAATGACAATTTGAAAATACAGAAGGTATTTCACAGTGTAAGTGAAAAGGAGGCTCAGAGAGTAACAGGACTCTGGACATGGAAGAAGGTTCTTCTGGCTGGACTAACCAAGAGAGAATCCACAGGGGACCAGGGAGCCCAATCCTTGAAAGAGGGGATAAGATCCAGGAGGAAGGAGAGCACTGGAGGAAAAGAGGACACGACTTGCATCAGTCTGGAGTATCTTCCTTTCACTTTCACAGCCTTGGGGAACATGAAGAACATGGAGAAAATCTCTGCCGTGGCATTTTCCTGCTTTGAGGAGCATCTGTTATGTTCTGAATGTGATTTTTTTACCTTAATTGCATAACAGTTCATCAAGACATTCAGCCTAGAAAAAGTTTTCAGGGAAAGATCCAGAGTAGAGCAAATTTGGAAAGGGAAAAGTGGAGCAAATTTATTGAGCACTTTCATGAGTATGCCCTATAGCTAAGCACTTAAATGTATAACCATTTAGTCCTCCAAATAAAAGTACCAAAATTAACAACCCTTTATGGATAGTGTTTTTGCTCCTGACTTATAAAAGAAGCAATGAACATCTAGAGAAAAGGAATTTGGCAAAGGCCACCGAACAAATAAGTACAAATGCTAGAAAATGATGGTGGTGCTGGGTGTAATGGGAGGCAAAAACGAAGAGCAACTTGGACATTCCTTAGAGATTTGTATTATTCTATTGTCCTCTACCTTTACCCTGTGGAGGACATCCCCAATTTTAGTCACATCACAGAATTTCAGAGTTAAAAATATCCTTAGAAAAGTATCCAGCCCCCCACCCCCTTTAGGTTCATGAGGAGTCAGGAGCTCAGAGAGGTAAGCCTGTGTGTGTGCCAGGGGTCACTCAGCCAGTGAGTAGCAGAGCTCAGAAGCCAGCCTACCCTGTTCCCAATGCACATGCCAGCCCTAATGAGGAACTGGGTGAGTAGAAGGCACGAAGATGCATATTATCTCTAGGCAGTTGTAGGAGGAGTTCAGTTTCCTGCTGTCTGACGCACTCCTTATTGAAGATAAGAATATCTGCCAATTCCAAATCCTAACAGATTCCTACTCTCTTTGCCTTTCGAGAGGCTTATACAGTATAGCAGAGCATGCCATTTCCCACAGGGCTTCTGTTCTCTACCCTGACCCAGGTAGAAAAAGGCATCATTGAAAAACAAAGTGGGCCACAGAGACTCACAGCTCTTCACTTTCAGACCCACCTTAGATCACTGGGAGAAGAGTCAAAGTGAGGGCGTCTCTGGCAGTTGCAGGCATTTGTCAAGATTGCAAATAAAATGTCAAGAAACAAGACTCATTGTAGGTGTAGCATCTGTTTTTATTCAAAGGCAGATTGACAATGGACAAATGGTGGCTGTATTCTTGGGTTTCCAGCACCTAAATGCAGACTTAAAACCTGGGCCGTAGGCCTGGCTAAGGTAGGAGAGAGGGTCAGAGCAGGGATTCTGACGTTATCTCTCATTGGTATCTCTGGTCATCACATGGAGAGTAGACAAATCAGCCCTCACCATGAGAGAGAGGACCCAGTTTCATTTGCTTTTGAAGGCAAGCTACTGATGGCTCTTGAGGCCAGCTAGACTAGAAGATAGCACATGAGCTAATTTTCTTCAGTCCAACTTGGCCAGTTGCCACCAAATCTTACTCCCAGGGATTTGGCCAACAATGCTGCCAGACTTGGCAGAAACTACTCTAAATGGCCATCGCTTTTTTTCCAAACATGCATGCACGTGCTCACACACACACACACACACACACACACACACACACGTGCGCACATCATAAAGAAAGATTGGACATGTCACATTAAAGTACTTAAAGCTTTCTTGATTCTATCATTTAAAGCCACTAAAAAACCTAGAATTCCTGTTAAATAGAATCACCATGTAGACAGTTTTATTGCAAGCCAAGTCTCAAACTTAAAACTGACTCCAATCCAGTTTTTGCTTTTTCCCCTGGGCGTTTATTCTGTTGACTTCTAGGCAGTTTTATAAGGCTTCTACCAACTCAACGAAGACCGTTTAATCAACCTGCCAGCCACCTCCACTGCTACTCACTGGCAGAAAAAGTGAAGAAATAGAATACTAAAGCCAAAAATTTCTCCTCCCTTTTTCTAAGTTTAAAAATGAGACCAGATGAGCTGAAAAATAAACATCTACCAGTCAAATTCAAAATACCAGCTCTGTCTCAATTTAAAGTATTACCTGTATCACATAGCAATTATCCAGAAATTTGAGCAGTATAGAAAAAGTCTGGATCAGGGCTCCCAACTGGTATACTGAAGTCACCTGATAAATGGAAAACCTCTAACTAGTCACTAACTTCTGTGACACATTAGCCAAAATCTACATGTATTTTCAGTGAGGAGGAATGTGTAGTTCGATGGCGCAGACTCACCCCTACCACATCCTACTGAACAACAAACACTCTGGGGCCTAGAAAGGGTGACCAAAGCTAGTAAGAATAAAGAATAGCATTGTTCTATAAAATAAAAAGGGGCTACTTGGGCTCTCTCATTCAGATAAAAACTAATTTTCAACTACCTCCAGAATTAATTTTCAAATTTTTATTTTTCCTTTTGATCCAGAACGATCTAGTAAAATCACTTTTGTTTTTCACTTGTTACCATCTAAGTAGATAAATTCTTCCTAGAGTTTTCTGCAAATCTCGGTCCCCTTAGATTTCAGTTTTTGTTTTTCACTTGTTACCATCTAAGTAGATAAATTCTTCCTAGAGTTTTCTGCAAATCTCGGTCCCCTTAGATTTCAGTTTCAATGTCCTTCAGAGAGGAATCTTGTATGAAACTACATCTCAGTACTCAGAGGAACACCATCTAATATATTATTGTATTTTACTTAAGACTGTGTTTTTTTCAAAGTGTGGTGGTGCATGCTGGTATAATTGGTTATACACAAAAGTCATTAAACAATATCAGAGACTATCATTTTTACTCAAATATTTAGAGGAAAATATATATCTTTGTATGAAAGTAATTACTATAGCATAGAAGCAAAATGTCTATAACAGTCAAGATGAAAATGAAGATTTCAAAGATATGTCTGATGGGCCACTTTGATTCCATGTGCCAGACCACCCATAATTATATATCCACTCTTGCCTGAGGAGGGGAGATCATGGCAGGGTTCGGGGAACGGGGACGGCCAGAGAGTATATGTACTCCTTTCTGTCACACAGAATACTTTAGTGGAGACATACGAGAAATACTGACAACATGTTTAATAGTAAGAATACATTTGATTAAAGAAAATGGTGGCTAGAAGCTCTGGAGCTATGTTTCCTAAAAGGAGTACACTTACCACTGGTCGCAAATAAATGATTTTCAGCAATTAATGGATAAGCACTTCATATTTCAATGTATATAAACGATTTTTCTTTTTTTTTGAATTTTTATTTTATATTTAATTTTTTATAGTGACATTGGTTAACAAAATCCAATGTTTTAGGTGTACAATTCAACAATAAGGCATATATATCATTGTGTGTTCACCGCCCATAGTTAAATTTCTTTCTGTCACTATTTATTTGACCCCATCTATCTCTCCTCTCTCCACCTCCCCTCTGCTAACCTCTTGTCTATTATTCATGTCAATGAGTTTCTGTTTGTTGCTTTTAGGTTTATATCCTGCAAATAAGTGATAACATGTGGTTTTCAACATTTTCTGTCTTGCTTATTTCACTTAGCATGAGTATCTCGAGATCCATCCACATTGTAGCAAATGGCACTATTTCATCTCTTATGGCTGAGTAATATTCCACTGTATATATGTACCACAGTTTCTTTAGACAATCATCTATTGTAGAACACTTCGGTTGTTTCCATGTCCTGGCCACTGTGAATAATGCTACTATGAACACTGATGTGCAAAATATCCTTTCAGATATGGGTTTTCAAGTCTTTGAGGTAAATATCCAGTTGAGGAATTGCTGGATCATATGGTAGATCAATTCTTAGTTTTTTGAGGTATCTCCATACTGTTTTCCATAGTGGCTGTACCAATTTGCAGTCCCACTGGCAGTGTATGAGGATTCCTTTTCTTCCACATCCTCTCCAACACATATTACTTGTCCTGTTGATAACAGCTATTCTAAAGGCTGTGAGATGTTATCTCATTGTGGTTCTGATTTGCATTTCCCTAATAGTTAGTGATGTTGAACATCTTTTCATATGTTTGTTGGCCATTTGTGTGTCTTTTTGGGAGAAGTGTCTGTTCAGGTCCTCTGCCCATTTTTTAATTGGATCGTTTGGTTTTTTGTTGTTACTGAGTTGTATGAGTTCTTTGTATATTTTGGATATAAGAACCTAATTGGAGGCATTGCTTGCAAATATCTTTTCCCATTCTGATAGTTGTATTTTTACTTTGTTGATGGTTTCTTTTGCTGAGCAGAAGCTTTTTAGTTTGATGTAGTCTCACTCATTTATTTTTGCTTTTACTTCCCTTGCCTTTGAGGTCAAATTCATAAAATCCTACTTAAGTCCAAGGTCCATGAGTTTAGTTCCTATGTTTTTTTCTATACAATTTGGTTCAGGTCTTATATTCAGGTCCTTAATCCATTTTGAGTTAATTTTGGTGTGTAGTGATAGACAACAGTCTAGTTTCATTCTTTTGCAGGTGGCTTTCCAGTTTTCCCAAAACCATTTTATTAAAAGGACTTTTCTTTCTCTACTGTGTGTTTTTGGCTCTTCTGTCAAAAACAATCTATCCATATAAACATGGGTTTACTTCTGGACTCTCAATTTTGTTCCATTGGTCTGTGTGTCTGTTTTCCTGCCAATAATAGGCTGTTTTGATTGTTGTCACTTTGTAGTATAATTTGAAGTCATACAGAGTGACACCTCCAGGCTTGTTCTTTTTTCTTAGGATGGCTTTGATGATTTGGAGTCTTTGTGCTTCCATACAAATTTGATGATATTTTGTTCTCTCTTTCTTTAGAAAAATGCCAGTGGGGTTTTAATGGGGATTGCATTAAATCTGTATAAAGCTTTAGGTAATAAGATCATTTTAACTATGCCAATTCTTCCCATCCAAGAACATGGAATATCTTTGCATTTCTTTGTATCTTCTTCAATTTATTTTATTAGGATCTTATAGTTTTCATCATATAAATCCTTCAAATGTTTCATTAGAATTTTTTCTAAGTATTTTATTTATTTTGTTGCAATTGCAAAAGGAATTATTTTTTCTACTTCTTTTTTCTGACAATTAATTATTATAGTATAGGAATGCTAGAGATTTTTGAAGATTGATTTTGTATCCAGACTTTATTTGCTTATTGTTTCTATTAGTGTTCGTGTGGAGTTTTTAGGGTTTTCTATTTAGAGAATCATGTCATCTGCAAATAGTGACAGTTTGACTTTTTGTTTACTATTTTGATGCCAATTATATCTTTCTCTTGCCTGATTGCACTTGCTAGGACCTCCAATGTTATATTAAATAACAGTGGCAATAGTGGATAGCCTTGCCTTTTTCCTGATCTTAGAAGAAAGGCTTTTAGTATTTCACCATTCATTGTAATTACCTAAGAGCTTGTCATATGTGGCCTTTATTATATTAAAGTACTTTCCTTCTATACCAATTTTGTTAAGTGTTTGTTTTGATCATAAATGGATGCTGTATCTTGTCAAAGGCTTTTTCTGCATCTATTAAATGATCATATGATTTTTATTTTTTAATTTGTTTATGTGGTGTATCACATTCATTGATTTGCATAAGTTGAACCATCCCTGTGCTCCTGGAATGAAGCCTACTTGATCGTAGCATATAATTATTTAAATATGTTTCTGTATTCAATTCGCTAGTATCTTATTTAGGATTTTTGCATCTGTGCTCATGAGAGATATTGGTCTGTAGTGTGTGTGTGTGTGTGTGTGTGTGTGTGTGTGTGTGTGTGTGTTATCTTTACCAGGTTTTGGTATCAGGGTAATATTGGCCTCATAAAATTAGTTAGGAAGTATTGCCTCCTCTTCAATTAATGTTTTTTTCTTTTATTTATGGCAAGTTACACGTTTCTAATTTTCTTGAAATTTTTCTTTTAAACTAATTTATTTTAAGTGAAAAAAATGAGTTGAGCTAAAGAAAAAAGATTAAATAATAGTACATATGGTAACAGATACAATAAAATTATGAAGGTGATAAATGACTGACTACACTTATACAAGTAAATCAATCTCTAACTTTATACTATTTATGAGAAATATTATACTTAAGAAGATTAAGAAATATCATACTGGATAAAACCCTAGGACCCAGCTATTAGATCTAAAAATAGCCTCAAAAATACTTATTTCCTCACAAAATTATGGAACACCTACTATCATCAGTTTTACTCAAATATTTGGAGGAAAATATATCATTGTATGAAAATACTTACAAACAAATACTATGGTATAGAAGCAAAATGTCCATAACTATCAAAACAAAAATGAAGACAGCCTTACATAAACCACTGCAAGGTCATCTTTGTCATGATGAACACACTGAAATTGATCAAAGTAAGAGCAGATGGAACAATAAATAAGACTGCTGGATTCAGGTCAGAGAAGGCTTTGTAAGTGAAGTGGTATTTGAGCTGAAACTTAAGGAGTAGTGGAAGTTTACAAAGAGCATTGCATGAGAGCATGATTCCCTTCCATAAAAACAATGACTAAAGTTAATAAAACTTAAGTTATCTTAAAAGTTCCTGAGTTTAGTTCTAGAATAAATTAGCTTGTGTCTGTTTATTTTTTCCCCGTCTAAACCATTGTAATTTCTGTCCTTTTCAAGGAAGAATTTTTAGAAGAGATGGCAGTCTCCTTTCTTATGCATGTATTCCCTTCATTATTTATTCAGCTGCCGCCTCTAAATAAAGACAAGAACTTGCATATCTACAGTCAACACATAAATAACCCCCACTCCTTATCCAAGTAAAGTAGTAGATCATGTTTCCTCTATCCCCTCACATCACCACTTTTTAATGTGTGTGTCTTCTTAATTTTCTCCTACTACTGTTATTAAAGAGTCAAACATCAGCATTTCATATACCCATATTCCTTTAATTTTGAATACCAGAAATGGCTACCCTAAATGGCAACAATGGAACATCTGATGACTTAAGACCCCCTGCATTATAATTCTCCCAGGATAGACCTCTTTTTCAGGAATGATCCCTAAGGAAATTCCAAATAGATGGACATATAAATCCAACTTACTGACCTGGCACAAAACTTCATCTGCCACCTACTCTAACTAAATGCCAAGCAGCTCACAAATTGAAAACTCATTAGGGTGTCTCCAGACGTCTTTGTTTTCTGCATATAAAAAGTGGGAGAGAACATTTTAAATTGGCAGCCCCTATGCCCAACCACAACCCCATTCACTGTAGCCACATGCATTGAGTATTTCTGCAAAACTGAGCCAAGGAGCAGATAAGAAAAATATTTTTAGACAGTCACCTGTGTCTGCCTACTATCTTGCTCACTAAATTGTCAGCTTCTCATCATCCTTCCATACCCAGAACATAGCACAGTGCCTGACACATAGTAAGGGGTCAAAAAATAAAAGGACTGAGGAATGATTCCATTCTACCAATTCTTTTACTTGCTCTATTTGCCCAAATCCAGCTCAGTTCAACTACTATTTTCAACATATGAAAGTTACTTAAGTTTATTTGATCTAATCAAATCAGAGATGGGGCAAATTTGAAGATGGTGCCAAGTCATAATCAATAGCAAAATTACAGACAAGAGCCAGTAAAAGGATTAGGCTCTAGAGTTTTCTGCTGTGGTAATGTATTAGTCCATCTAATACAATCCATAGCTCAATGTCACTTATGTATGTACAAATGTTAGTTGACATTCATAATAAGAATTCTTATTAAGTTCTTTTGAGAACCTAAAATAGCTTGGTGTTAGAACCAACTTGATTTCTCTGGATTAATATAGCCTTTGACTTTCCTTATGCATACATTACAAAGACTGTATAACACACCTGAGAATTATGTGTCCAAACAGGTCTAGTAGATATGATGTACAGTAAAGTAGAAGAATAGAAGATAAACCTGTTCAGAAAGGAGGATCATAGAATTAAGATATTGACAGTGGAGACTTTTAAAACGACGGTCATGTGTGTAGAGAGATGTAGTGGAATGAAAAGAAATAATTAAGGACAAAGAACTATAGTGCCAGGGTATTGTTAGGTCGATGTGGTTGCCGAGATCCCTGAGTATAATGGCATATACTGGATAGAATAGAGGGGACAATTGAGTCACAGGCTCAAATTCAGGGTAGAATTATCTTGGAATTAGAAAGAAGGTAAGAGATTAAGATTTATAATCCTAAAGTGGAAAGATTGCTAAATTTATGATGTAATAAAAGTTTAAAGACAATAATAGAGATTATGATAATGATCTGTTAACATAAAATATTATAATGCTGCATCCCCTTTCTTGCCTGGAAAGTTCCCTAAAACTAAGAGTAAGAATAGAAAGAACGTAATATTTATTACATGTGTACTATGTGCCAAGACCTGAACCAGTAGTTTTTACCATTATAATTTTATTTAGGTTATAGAGTTGGCATGATTTGTGCGTGATCCTCAAATGTGAATAGAATTACTATAAGTGTGCTGTTCTCAGTCTAACTTCTTCTTGTTGCAATTTAATGTATTTATTCTTCTCTGAAATTGAGAAAATATAATTTTTTAAAAATACAGTAATACCAATATCTATAGAGCAACTATTATATTCTTGCATTGGCCTGTGTGTTTAACTTACATTTATTTTCATATCCTCTCGACAGCCTTTTGAGGTAGGTGATACTGTTCTCATTTTATAGACTGTGTAACTGAGAGTCAAAAATTAAGAAATTCATGAAAAGTCATAATTCATTAACAGATGAATAATTCAAATAATTCTGCTTGATCCCTACCCATATTCTTTCCATGACATCACACTACCTTTGAACTAGAGAGACTTCCAAAGAAAATAATAATGATGCCATTTATAGCTACAATAAGTATATATAAATAACTTTCAAATTAAAAACTGAAAATGTAAACTTTTCTCCACAGTAGACCAGGAGCAGGGTTCATAACAGGAGGGAGAGGCTTCAATACATTGGCATTCTTATTTTCAAGATCAGAAAGTAAAGGCCAAAGATGACAGATATTCTGGAGGTATACATTTATAATCAATAAAGAGGCTTATTTCTGATATTGCTGTTTCTTCCTGTATCCACTTCCGCAATACCTATGAACACAGAGATGATTTTCCCAGTCATTTTACCTATGATTCTGCACACATTATTGGTAGTCCCTCTACCAAATAGTTACACAAAGTGCACATTCTTGCGGTCTCGGAAATTGTCCACTTTTCTTTATTTCAAGGTCAACTATAGTCCTGTATCACTATTCCCACAGACAGTTCCGGGAAAACAGCTTATTTTCTGGGCCTGGTTTGCCTGACTCTTTTAGGCTAGTTGCTTTCAACCCCAGATACAAATGAGAATGACTTGAAGGATTTCTTTTTTTTAATACCAAGTCTATAGGCTCTGTTCCAAGAGATCTTGATTCACTTGATCTGGGCATTAGCATTTTTAAAATCTCCCCAGATTATTTTCACATGCAGCCAGGACTTACAGTCACTGACCCATACCCATTGCCCCACTCTTGCCATCGACATACTTACTCCCACCATCTAATATCCTAAGCTGCTGGAAAATGCTAGAAATTAATGAATGACCACTTACCCTTCTCCTTAAGCATTTCCCTTTTCCTCCATTTTGTTTTCTACATCTCTCTATTTTGCTAAAATACTTCACTCAGAAACTACTCTCAAAAATTATTACTGGCAAGTAGTTCAGAGAGGCAAAAAATACCTTGCTTACCTGCCTCTGCTATGTCCCCACTCTTGCCTATTTTTAGAATACTTTTGGATCGCTAACAGGAAGAATAAACTTTCAAGAATTTTGAAGAAAATATCCAAATAGTTTGGAAACTTGTTCGATTGTTCCATGGACTTAATTTCCTGGAGTGACAATATCATAGTTACGAGCTTCCTTTTGGGGAGAAATGAGGTAAACAAGGCTAGACTCCCTCACTTTCATAGGATGGACAGTGAGTCATGATGCCAGTCTACTGGGCAGATCCAAAAGGAGAGAAAGAGGCATTGTAATTGCCAAAATCAAGTCATCCCTACCATCTATATCTGCTGATGACACTATGAGACCTATAGAGTCTGCACCATCATAAACAAAATTCAGGATCTAGGTGAATATCCAATTTTTAAACATGGAAAGATAAATGATAGCATATAATAAAATTCTAAAGAATGATGGGGAGGAAAGAATTACATATACACATATTTTTAAACCCCATGATTCAGGCTTTCTTTCTAATTGAATCATTACAATTACCCAAGTACCTCTAGTTCAAATATGAAAGAACTAACAGCACAATGGGTAGGAAATCCAAGGTCAATTCTAATAGTATTATTCCCCATAAGCCATGTGATCTTGGGGGCATTCTTTTGCTTGAATGTTTCCTCATTGATTAAATGGAAAAGTTATAAAAGCCCCCAATACAATTGTGATGAGAATTAGGTAAAATTACAAAAAGTAGTGTAGCAATCACCAATCACTTAGTAACCCTTGTCTAAATGGTATGGTAGTTGGAATTTATTCAAGATAACATACCGAGAGTCCCAACCAAAATATGAACTCTGGTGTGTGAAACCCTATTTCCTTTCCATGGCACAGTAGATAGAAACCAATAGAGTTCAAAGCAAGGAAAAATGAGGTAGACTGAGAAATTCAGGAAAGACTTCAAAACTGAAGAGATAAGAAATTAGCTGGGTTTAAAAAAATATACATAGATAAGCAAAAAGGCTTGTATTCTGCCCTTTGGGGCTGGGCTAATGCCAGAAATATGGTTTGTTGTAATCCAACATCAGAAATTATATTTTAATTGCTCTTTGATATATAGTTACCAACTTTAGCATAACATTAAGCAGCTATAAGAAAGAGCAGAGAGCAAAAAAATAAGATGGCAAATTCATCAATCCTAATTCCAAATCCCTCTGCTAGATCTATTAACACACCAGGCATTTGTTCTCCAAGCTCTGGTCACTGAGCCAGGCCAAGGCAAAGGGCAAGGTGTGGCCATACTTCCCTCTGCGGGCAGACACAGAAAGAACAGAGTCCTCGGAAACTCTTGACATCTGTGAAGTCTTTGAGTGAAAGGGCAGGTCTTGGAGTGTGCCTGCTCTTGCAGCTACCTTCCAAGGTGCCCAAACCACTCCTCTGACTTAATGAACTCCACATGCTGCCACAGCTATTTATAGTATCAACCCCACGTGTGTGTTTCGTTAAAGCCGCTAGATCGTATTTCTTAGCTTTGCAAGTTTATTTCCTACAATTGGTCCATTAATTTTACCTCCCTTTCCTCCTCCACCACATTCTTGGAAATCCACAGCCAACTATGCAAACAAATGTATGGGATTATCAAAATATTTTTAAGCAATTATTTGCTCTTTCTGTTTTCCTCATGCTCCTGCACATGTGACTTTCTATAGCATCACTCTTTCTAAAAACTTAGATCTGACAAGGAGATGTGACCGAAGGTTAATTTAACTGAAGGGGCAGGAAAGGAAGAGTCTAGGAGGTCAGTATGGTTGTCACTAAACCTGCTTCTGTTGGGTAAACTCACTTCAAAAAGGGCAGCAGAAAAGCAAGACAAACCTTCAGACAAAATAAAAGTGCAAACAAAGGTGAGAAAAGGGAAACAGGCTAAAGTCACTAATCAAGAAACTAAAGATTTACCTGCTGAAAATGAAGAAACTGAAAATGAGGAGTCAGGTCTTTGAGGAAGCAGAAGTGAAAAGAACAGAGTCTGCGCAAGTGAACATCCTGCCATCTTATACAACCCAGAGGAAATTTTTTAAAAATATTTTGTAAATGCAACTTTTCTAGAAGCTCTTGACCCATTTTTTTCAGTATGGAATTCCACCTTATCCCACTTTCTAAACATGTTTAGATAAGTTCAAATGCTTTTTTTTTAGAGACATAAGATCTTGTGCAGGTTGTTTATCTTTCTGTACAATCAGAAAATAGTGGGATGCTGAATCACAGGAAGCCTTGATTATCTTAGGTGTCAACTCAACATTCCTCAGTTTTTATATCCTATAATATAAAGCATACTAAATGTCAGTTTAGAGTTATAGTCTTGCCAGTGATCCCTTGAAATCTGGAGTTGTCCATCATCTCTACCTCTCTCTGAGCACCCATCGCCACCACATCCTAACAGTTCAGTCCCAACACATGTATTTCCACAAAGGTTTTTCCATCCAAGCCCCTCCCCTCCATCTCCTATCCTTGCCCAGAATCAGGATCTCCTGAGTCCTTCCCAAACCATTGTAATAGCCCTATATTTGAAAGAGGTCTCTGGATTTCAAGAGACACAGACTCACCTCAAAATAGCCACAGCAAAAGAGAGCTTGATTGGAAAGACACAGGATGTCCAAAGGCAGAAGGCTGATGCAAATTTTGAGCCTTGGGAAGATCTGGAAATGAGGAAGTGAATGCTTGCTCCCTGTCTCCCCACCCTTGTCTCCGTGTCTCTGCCTGTCACCTTCATTCTCTGCACATGTACAGCCCTCCCCAACATGTCAAGAAAGAACTTCCTAAATCTCCCAGGTATGCCAGCCCACACCTTCTTCAACCAAAAGAGATATTTCATTCTCAGAGTCTGTTTGTAAAAGGAAATTTAAAAAAGGAAGAAATAAGTAGGAGGAGGAGGAGGAGGAGGAGGAGGAGGAGGAGGAGGAGGAGAAAGAAGAAAGAGAAGGAGGAGGAGGAGAAGGAGGAGGAGGAGGAGGAGGAGAAGAAAAAGAAGAAGAGGAGGAGGAGGAGGAGGAGGAAGAGGAGGAGGAGAAAGAAGAAAGAGAAGGAGGAGGAGGAGGAGGAGAAGAAGAAGAAGAGGAGGAGGAGGAGGAGGAGGAGAAGAAGAAGAAGAGGAGGAGAAGGAGGAGGAGGAGGAGGAGGAGGAGAAGAAAAAGAAGAAGAGGAGGAGGAGGAGAAGAAGAGGAGGAAGAGGAAGAGGAGGAGGAGGAGGAAGAGGAAGAAAAGAAGAAGAAGAAGAAGAGGAGGAGGAGGAGGAGGAGGAGGAGGAGGAGGAGAAAGAGGAGGAAGAAGAAGAAGAGGAAGAAGAGGAAGAAGAAAGAAGAAGAATCCAGAGAAGCATACTTCTAGATCAGTCAAACATGGCCAAGGAGTAGGGTCAGGTAAAGACATGAAATCACATGCTTGCAATTGAAAGATGGACAGTTCCCAGAACAGGCTTTATGCTTTTCCACCCACTTTGCATTTGTGCATTTGCCTTGCTGTTTCCTCCTCACAGCCTTCATATGCAAAGCCCTGCCCATTCTCCAGGGTTATCTTAAATGTAGTAATCACCCAGCAAATTCTGTTCATTCGCGTCCAAGAAGCTTCACTTCTTTGAACCCCCTACCCATTCATAGTTGTTTCTCCCTTTGGGCACTTTTCATTATTTACCTTACATTTAGGATAGTGTTGGCAAGTTTTCTGACACAAATTTCTAGTGGGAGAGGTCAGATCTTAATCACATTTATGTTCCCCCCAAATGCCAAGCAAAACCTTTGCCTATGATAGGTACTCAACAATTGCTTGCTGAATGGTTGAGCAAATAAATATAAATGACTAAGAAAAGTTTCAGTAACCGCGCTGGGTGTTGGCTTCCTCATCAAGGGGTGAAGACTCTTTATAGTGTTGTGGAATAATGTTTTTTACTGAAGTGAGGGGTAAGGAAAGTATGCACCTTTTCTCTTGAGGGAATTAGCTGTACCTGAGTATTAATTTACTACTCTAAGTCAGATGAGACTATGGTTCAACAGCCCAGTTCACACATTCATCAACACCAGAGTATTTTAGATTTATTTCAGTTATGCCTGGGCTCAAATGTTACCTCTGCCTTCAAGCTACTTAAGGTCTCAGTTTTCTCTTCTGCTGAATGGGTGTAAGAGTAGCTTCTTTACAGTATGGTCCTTAGGACTTGAGAGACAATTACCTGGGTTGGTTTCAGGGCTCGTGACTTCCATAGTCACACAGGGCCTGGTGTTGGCAGCATATCCCATACTCAGGGTTTAATGATCTGCAGTCCGAGTCTCAGAATTTGAGTTTTTTAAGTGAAGTTCAAAAATAAAGCGGAAGTGTGGTGCTGCAGCTCAGCTGTGGTTCTGCCTCCCACTGGCTTCCAGGGAGGGGTTCTTGGCTGCCAACTTCTTGGTTGCTAGCTTCCCCACCCTCTAGTGCCCTGAGCTCCACCTCATCTCCCTCTCCCTTCGTACCCTAGCAGGGTCCTGCACACCAACACAGGTCAGGGCCAGGACAAGGGCACACATGCAAAAGCACCTCAGAAACAGTGCATTTATTGGGCAACTCAGCAGGGTCCAACCTGTCACCTACCCATCTATGACAGGAGAAGCAGAGATGCCTGGCTCAATTTGCCCACCTCAGCTAGGACGTATGCATCAACCTAGCAGTCAGTGGAACACACATAGACACACACACACACACACACACACACACACACACACACACAGAAAAAGTTGTGGAACAGAGTTCTCAGGAGCTTATAAAGGCCTGTACTCACTCTGCAAGTATTCCCATGCCTAAGCCAATATGACATTAAATAGCAAATAAAAAACAATACTGAGAGGTAGAAAGCCCATGGATGAAAGGGAAAGGTTTTTTATTTTTTAATTAATTATTTAAATTGAGATATAATTGACATGTAACATTGTATTAGTTTTAGGTGTACAACATAATGATTTCATATGTGTATATATTTCAAAATGATCGCCACAGTAAGTTTGGGTAACATCCATCACCACACAGGGTTACAACATTTTTCTTCTTGTGATAAGAACTTTTAAGATCTATCTTGGCAACAGTATAGTAGTGTTAACTATCATTTTACATTTTAATAACTTTAGTGGCACTTTTTTCTTCTTTTAAAACAAGGAGATCACATTTTTATACAGAGCCTTAGAACTGTACCAGGTACTAGAAGATACTTAGCAATTGACAGCTGTTATTTTTTGATCATTTGTAAATATTCACACAGAGTTTGACAGATTCACAAAGTAACCAATTTCCAAAATTATGACATCTATAATCTCATTTGCTTCTCTGAGTTAGGTAGGATATGGATATGTGTCAATGCTGTAAATGAAGAAACCGAAATTCAGAGAAGTCACAAGGCCTCAAATCATGTCATGGATTAGTGACAAGGCAGGGCCCAGAATCCGGGTTCTCTGACTTGCCCACATTTTCACCAGAGGACCTACCTGCAGGGCAGCTAAGGGGCAACTAAGCGGACTTTTCCTCACTTCTCTGGAGGGAGAAAGAGCCAACAATATCCAGCCGCCCTGGAAATTCTGCCACGGCACTGTGAGCATTTGTCCCCGCCACTGCGAGAAGGGTCCACCCTTGCCCTGCATTTATTTTCTTTCCAAACCGCACAAAACCATAAAAATCAAAGATGACTCCTAAGAAGCCAGCCATCTGACTCTCTGAAAACCCAGCCCAAGGCTGTGAATGGCAGGGCCACAAGAACTGTTTCTCTGCTCCTGTTGACTCAGGTCTGTTTACCTGGCTCCATAGTTCCAATTTCCTTGCCTCAGAACTTGTGCAGCCCTCAGATTTATGCTCTTGGAGAACAGGAGATTTATGGTGTGTTCATCAACCATCCGACCTTAGGACACCGCACCTCTCCCTGCAGCTGTCAAAACCACCCACTCGTACCCAGTAGAGGGTCAAGCAGTTCACTGAGGGAAACACATGGGAAATAGTCCCCAGATCTGGCCCAAAGATTTGGCCCAATTGCCCAAGCCCTGGTGATAAAAATGCCAAATATAATGTAGAGTGAAAAACAGAGGTCAAACTAGCCCAGAGGGCAGAATGGGGCAGGAGTCATAGACTGGAATTAAGGGACAGAGGAGTTTTGGCAGATGCATTGTTCCTGGCTTTGCCCTCATGTGCCCTGGCCTTGGAGATGTGGGAGTAGATGGAGTCACACTCTAGGACCTGTGCTGAAACCAGAGGTGCTCTTGGGATTGGACTCAATTCAAAAACCAGCTTCTATGCATCCCAGGATAATTTTTTTTTAATGATTTTGACTTTTGTTTTAGGAACACTAAATGAGAAAGGAGTATGGAGTCTAGCTAGAATGTGACAGAGGCAGCCATCTCCATCAGTCCTTATACTAGAAAACATACATGTTAATAACTACATATATTGAATATAAGCCATTTGCCACATACCACATTTTGTTTATACATATTATTTTTAATCCTACAATAGCTCTGGGACCATTTATTATTTAAAGTTGAAGAAGCCGACATTTGAGAGGAAGCAAACTTACAAAGCAAGTTCAATGCATGTTCTGTGCCCTGAGCCTCTCATTGCTATCTCCCCTGGGAAGATTAACAGTGGTCACCTCTCCTGACATTCTGGGGATCTACCTAGCCTGCTTTGCAGGAAGATGGCCAGTCTCTAACATGGCTGATGGTGCACGGTCTCTATAGGGTGAGCCTTTCTATGACTGGAAGAGAATGGATACAGACATTTCAGTTTTCTGTTCACCAAGTTGTCCTGTTCCTTACTTCTTCTCCTCTGTACTTCTAACCATTTTCCCTACTTATGTTAACATCTCTTCCAGTGACATAAGATTAAGGCCAAAGAGATAAATCAAAATGTTGTAATTATATAACTATGTCTGGTAGGCCTCGGCCAATAGGGAATGAAAATAAATACCACTACCACCAGGAAGGAATTTGTATCTGTTGAAGCAAACTTCATTTTAAAGTTATCTGAATTTTATTAATTCCTACTCTTGCTTCCCTTATCAGCTTAGAAAATTGAGAGGCTTTTGATAAGTATACAGACAGTCAATAAAGTAGATCCTTACAGAAAGGACTTTTTAAAAAATATATTTAAAAGCCTCATGGTTTACATGGAAAATAAAAATTTTTTTTTGGCTTTCATTACACTACATAACTTTAGGTAAAAGTGATTAATCCATTAAGCTTCATTTAATACATGTAAAATGCTAAATAAATCAATATATGTAAAGGGCTTTGCACATTGTTCAGCATGATACAAGGCCCCAGAAATGTCATTGGTGTTAATATTAATAATGTATGTTTACCAGTACATCTTAAAATTGTCAAGGTCATCAAAAATAAGGAAAGTATGAAAAACAATCATAGCAAAGAGCAGCCTAGAGAAACATGACTAGTAAATATAGTGTGGTATCCTGGATAGGATCCTGTAACAGATAAAAGGATTTAGGTAAAAGCTAAGGATATCTAAATGAGCTGCAGTTAATAACAATGTTGGTTCACTAAAATTGTAACAAACACTAACGTAAGATGTCAACAGTGGGGTTGCTTTGGTCTGGAATATATGGAAATTCTCTGTACTATCTTCACAACTTATCCGTAAATCTAAAACTATTCTAAAATAAAAACTTATTAATAAAAAATAGCATCAGGAGGATGTAATATCAAGGAAGCTGAGGAACCACAAAGGAAGGTCAGTCAAATTAACATTGGTCTGCAGGACAACTGGCCAGGAGAATTTTTATTAGGAAAAAAAAAAAGACAAAATTAAATGGCCAGTATTCACCTATGTTCTTTAAGAATAAATCATTTTATAGCCAGTTAGGTCTAGTATTCTAGTGTGTTACCAGTGGGTATATGGTGGCCAATAACACTAAGAATGATTAAGTATTTTCCTCTAATATATTAATAAATTCTCTATCTACGAAGGTAGGGACTTAAGGAAACTCCAAATCTACCTCCAACTGGAGAGAGCTATTGAGTACATCATCCACTTTATATTTCAAGAGATAATGAGACCATTCAAGAGGACCAAAAATAGCCCAAACACTTAACCTCCCATCCCTACTTGTTTTTGCTCTTAGAATGAGGCTGTCAAAACATGATGATTTAAATTGCATTGATAAAATCCACCTCATCTCTTTTCCCATGACTGCCTCCAACGGGCACCTTGGCTGGCTCACTGGGAAAGAAAAATGGACACCTCATGGAAAAGTCCAAGAAACAACCTCAGAAACAGTTCTGCTTGGAGACGCTCTGGATAATCTTTGCCATTGTTAAATACAAGGTTCATAGAGGGTTCATATATTTCTGGATGGGATTGTAAATGCTCAAATTTCATGGCATGTTAGATCTGCGAGCAGTCTTATAGATTCTCAGTCCAATTCAAGTCTACATCCTACAAGAAGGAAATAAAAATCCAGAAAATCACACAGCTAGATGTAGGATAGACACTAGAACCCTGTTTCCTGGCTTCCAGAGGAGTGAGGTTGGCTCTAAGAAGAGACTTGTTCCCCTAGGCCCTTGAGCTACTAACCAGGGAAGCTCCTTCACTGTGTAAAGTTTACTAAAAAAGAGTTTTTCTGATGATTTTCTACTCCAGACACATTTCTGCAGCACCTGCAATGTTCAAGATAGAGGTAGAAGAGGGAGATGGGGAAATCTGGGTAGAGGATAACCATGCCACACCCAGCTGAAGTGTAGATTGGACAAATTATATTTAAAACTAAATTCTAGTTCCTAAAGTGCCCCAGTGGCTCTAACTGAATGGCCATCTAAGCACATAGTCATCTCTTCCTGCCCCTAAATTTGTCACAGCCATTAATTCTTCCAGCAATGTGACAAAGTAAGAGGGCAGCGGGAGTGGCAAAGAAAAGAGTAGGTTATTTGGTCTGGCCTGTTTAAAAGCCATAGTAAGGTCTCAAATCTCAGAACTAATTTATTTGCAGCATTACGGGTGACATGTGATATGAATTAACCCAGTGTCATGAGTGGTCAATTTCTCCAAATCCAGCCCCACCTACTGTCCAGCCCAATTTGACTCCTATTGATCCATCCGTTGCCATTATCACCAGGAGTTAAAGTAAACAGGGTATTTATTTTTAATTATACTAGTACCAAGAACACTTCCAGTCTTAAAATCTCAGGCAGCAAGCATGCCTTTCTTGTTCCCCTTTGAAATGGTTTCTAAATGCATCAATAATCTTTTCAACTTTGTTTTTCTATCACACTTTCTGTTTCTTTAAATACACAGCATGTGTCCTAATTAAGTTTTTATGTGGCTTATGTTAAGTCTGTGAGTTTGGGTGACTGTTAAAGTGCTCTGTGGTTTTGTCATTTTATTTCAAGAAAACTTTTCTGAATATCCTCTCTGTGATTTATATTCCTATATGTAGGAAGCTTGTTTTGCTTCCAGTTGCTATTGCTCATCTTCCTCCTCAAGGAAGATGAGTTGAGTATCCAATTTTGAGATGTGACAAAGGGAGGCATCTGTCCTCTACAAAAACATCTATAGAAAGTACAAACAACACCAACATGGTGTCAGTTATCAACTTCCCAATGGATTGTCACTGATAATTGTCACTGATATTTGAGGGCTATCAATTATTTCACCTGTAACACATAAATAACACAGCTTTCAACTAGTCTGTGCCATCTCAAAAGACTGGCCAAAGCTTCACAGCAGATTTTTAAAGCTTCTAGATATCAATCTATTTTCTTTAATCCTCGTACTTAAAGATTATCAACTTGCAGTTGCTAAAGTCTAAGACCATGACAACAAAGATAAAGTTGTATTCACTATGCTTTTCTATACTTCGCCCAGTCCCCTATAAAGTAGACATGCAAAAACAGGAGTGGGTGGCATTTGATGATACATTAAATTGTTGAATATATGTCACTAAGCAAACTCAAGTTCTTCCAAACTCATTCCTTCATTTCTTCTTCTGCATTGGTACCTCTTGATGCTTTTCTAAAAGCCTGTCAATTACTAAGGGCTAGAAGAAATCCATTTTTATCAAGTCTAAGCCTCTACTTATTCATATCTACTTATTCATATCTTTGATCTACTTATTCATATCTTTGATCAACAATTAATAGAAGATGTAGCTTTCACCAGTTTTGGCTGCAATGCAAAAGCAGCCTTGCTTCTTTTGCATCCTCATGTTTGGTGGCCAAAGGTACATAGAACATTGAATGGGCTGATGTATGTGCTGAGCTCTCAGAGCATTAAAGTGATAGGACGAACAATAGTGGAAGGAGAGGGCAAGATGTTAAAAGGGGAAACAAATCATTACTATGAGAATAATAGAATTAAAAGGATTTTCTTGTTTAGGATGCCTAAGTCTCCAGTAAGTGATGAAGGTCTATCATAAAGAATCTTACCCACATCCCCCATGAAGTCATTAATTTACTGCAAAGTAAACTAGGCATAGAGATTTCTATCCAAATTGGAGCTTGCAAAGCAGAGAATCAAAATATAGTTTACAACTCAAATCTTCCTCTTTTTATCTCCTGAAACACAGCCCCTCAAATAAATTGAGGTTTGGTAACAGAAGCAAGATCATTCTGCTCTCTAATTCCTACTAGTACCGTGGCCAGCCTTTATGGTTTGCCCAGGACTGTCCTGCTTTTAGTGCTGGAAATTTTGCTTCCCCAAAAACCTGTATTTCCATGCAAACACTAAGACAGAGAAAGCAACTGTGCACAACGTTTAGCAACACAGTCCTCAGTAGCAAGAATATATAGCAGCTTTGCAGCTGGATTAAGCCCACCATAATGTGTTCAGGTAGATGCACAGCATATTATCTAGCAGGCTGCAGAAGGTAATGAGCATGGGGATCTGTGTGTGGAGGGGTGGGGAAAGCGCACGGCACCATTTTTATCAAGAACTCCAGGTATTTGGTATATTCTCTCATTTAGACTCATTCTTGTGAGGGAGAGAGTGGGCTGAGCTAACATCCTCATTTCCTCCCTTCTATAGATGGTGAGATGGCAATGCAATACTGTGTGGCTTGCTGGAGATGTCACAGGCAGTAGCCGAGCTCACGTGAAATGTGTTTCTTCTGAATCCTATATCATGGTGCCCCCTATTGAGCACCATGATATGGCAGAGACTTGTAAAGCCTAGAAAAATCCTCCTCAACCTGAGGCTGAATATCTGACTTCTAGCCCCTCAATCACCAGTCTGAGGTAAGAAGCATTTGCCTATAGGGCAGCACATGCAGCCCTCACCCCAGGTTGCCTAAAACAGGTTCTGGTTCAAGTTTTAAGTCACACATTGACACACCGTAGGGGCTGGTCATCACCCTACCCTCGGCCTGAGGCTTTACAGCCGTAGACTGGGTTCAGGAGCAGAGGCCTCTGAAAACTGACAGCCTGGAAGGTGAACCCCTCGGTACCATGAGCAAGTCTACCCTCTTCTGCATCCACCCAAGTCTGAATCCCAGGTACACCAGAACCAGAGATCCAGGGGCCAATGCCCTCTGCCCCACTAAGCCCGAGATGACTTCTCCACTGGGCACCACACTAGGGTCAAGCCAACCAAGCCGTGTGGCAAGAGTGGGCCGTTCATAAGGTTTTCTTCCGAACCATCCAGCTGGCCCACACACTGTTTTGCCTCAATTTTCTACTGGCGCATTGTCCTCACTTTATGTTTTCAAGAAAATGACGCTGAGGAGGGCACAGTGTGTTTCCACAGAGGTTAAGCAAAGGTTTTTCACCTCTGGAATTCACTTCCACAGGAAGGTGATGGCTTCCAGTATTTCTAGTTCAGCAAAAATATCTGTATGCAAATTCTAAAGTGGCAGCCTTTACATCCTTAAGGGGCTTGAAGAGGAAAGGAGAGTGTATATGGCTTGTCAGAGAGTGGGCAAGGGGCTTCCCTGTAAAGGCGCATTATGCTCAATGAATAAATTAAACATTCTTTTAAGGCTTACTGTGTATAAGGCCACAGAACTGCATACTATGAGCTGAACTATAAGAATTAGAAATTAGAACTGAAAGAACTAGGCGATGTGTTTTCTCAATAGAGTGCTGGGAAAATCAAGGACTAAGCATAGAAAGGATTTGAGAGCGATAAAAGTTATATAGTTTGACTTCAAAGAACACAGGAGAAAAATCACAAACTGTATTTACTTGAAATGTTGACTGCCTGGTTTCTTGGCCTCCCAGAGAAATCTGTTCAAATTGGGAAATTTTAAGGGTTCTTCTGAATATCCATGGCTCTACCAGATTCTTCAGGTTTCAAGTTACTTTTCCCAAGGGACATTTGAACTAAAAAGAGACTAGGATTCTCTGTTATCCTGCCCTTGACACAGAAGAGGTCTTCTTCTGAGAGAAGAACCTGTTCATTGCTGTGTGTGCATACCCCAGATTCCACACTGTGCTAGGGATATAGAGATGAAAAGACTATATTCCTGCTTTTTATGGAGTTCACCATTAAATCCTCTGCCTTCTGAAATTCCCTGGCCTGAGATCATTATATCTTAAAAATTATTTGGCTAGAGGGTAAAGTGAGGGTAAGGAGACAGGAGAGGGAGGCCAAATGGACAGACTACTTACTGTTAGTTATAGACATTCTCTTACCCTCCATCCCACTGAGTCTCCAAGCTATTGCAAAGTTTAGCCTTCTTACTAATATGAATATGTGGACATCCCATACGGACAAAGGTTCAGTTATAATGTAAGAGGCCTGTGACATTGTAAAATAAGGAATATATATATCTGGCCTTCATCCCCAGGTCCTGGCAAAGAGCTCCTAAAACGCTAGTAACTTCTTGAATGATAAGGGTGAGAGGAACATCTTTTGTTTTTCATAATAAGCCTTTTTTAAATATACACCAGTTTATGTTAACAAGGTAACTTTTGATGAACCCCTAGTTAGTTTCAGGGTGAGGCTGGCAAGCCAGAGGAAACAATCATGTGATCAGAGGGTTCCAACTTTCAGCCCTCACCCAATGCACTTACCACCCCCAACCTCCAGAGAGAAAAGAAGGAATGGGATTTGAGTTCATCACCAATTGCTAATGATTTAATCAAGCTGCCTACATAATGAAATCTTCATAAAATTTCTAAACGAAAAGTTTGGAGAATGTATCCATATGCCAGAAGGACAAGCACCCCAAACTCCACAGGGACAGAAGCTGCTGTGCTTGAGACCCATCTAGACTTTACCCTATCTGTCACTTCATCTGGCCGTTCATGTATGTCCTTTATAATATCCTTTGCAATAAGTGGACCCATTACTTGTGATTCTTATCTGAAGTGGGAGGCAGTCTTGTGAGATTGAGCCCTTAACGTTTGGTGTCTGCATTATAGGTAATTACTGTTAGAATTGAGTTAAATTGTAGGACAGAAAATTGAAGAATTGCTTGGGGTGGAACGCCCACATATTTGTGTCAGAGGTGTTATGAGTAGGACCAGAATTCCATCCATGATTCTGCCCTTTGCTTCTCCAAGGAAGATTTTTCAATAAATACTGCAACCCAGTTTAATAAATAAAATTTGAGTTCTGATACCATAATCTGGTGCAGGGTGAGAACTTAGTAAGATTTATAATAATGTTGGTGATACCAGTTTCATAGCATAACTAAAGACAATACCTACACACTAAATATATCTGACCTGATCAACGAGAACTATATACTATAGCCAAACTATCACCACCCACCCCTGAAGACAAGAAAAGAAATACCTTAAACTCCAAGCCTCCCTGTCTAGCTGCAGATGAGATGTGTGATACCTGCTTGCCTATGATCTGCCAGGGAACAGTCATCATGTCTCACATTCTCATGTGATAACTGTCTCCATCAGAGCACTTATCCTAGTTTTTCATACAGTTTTATCAGAGAAAGGCTAGCTATATTGTTATTCTCTGTTGTATTTCCAAGCACAGTGCCTCAGTAAGAGTGTACTCATAACAGATGCTTAATAAATGTGTATTGAATGAATGAATGAATGAATGAACAAAAGAATGAATGAGTTTCCCCAGAGGCATTTCAGTAAGAGATGTAGGAGTGATCCAGGAAAATCCCCAGATAGCAGAGAGTTAGGTAGGCTCTGTTTATCACAGGATTGTGGCTTGGCAAATGTAGTTGATCAGAAAAAGAAAACATCCAAACATGTGCTAGTAAGAAGTAGCAATGAGCTTATTTTTCTTTTAATAAAATTAGCCTAGCCAGGGATTCTGAGGAGCCTCCAGCTCATATGAAGAAGCCACAAAGTAACTGCAAGAATAGCAGATGAGGTGGGTCTAATACCACAGAATCCCCAATCCAACCCACCAACCTAATTATAGCATACACCATACCCAGTGCTGTTCACTGTTTGTCACCGGAGGCATTGGCCAGATCGATCCAGGAACATGAAAAACAAAACAGCCTTTTTGCAAAGTGCTTGAATTTCCAGGCCTTGTGGTTTTCATTCAGACCATTCATAAAAGATTGCAGGCTTCCATTGCCTTTGTTGTTTCAATCTGCAGTGAGTCCAACAAAAAGAGAAACTTCAAACCCTTGCCAGCTGAAACTGAGGAATGAATTCCTGTGCCTGGGCCCAAGGGCAGCAGGGGACGGGCCTCTGCTGTAGATGCCATACTTTCATTGCAGCTTGGGTGGCCTCAGCCAGGGCCTCTGCAGCTTATTGGCCTGGAAAAAGGAAAGTGAAGTGCACCATAGAGACCCTCTCTAATGGAAGCCATGGCTAATGAAACTGGAAAAAGTTTCACTTTTCGCACCTGCAAATGGTCCTTCGCATTTATTTTGTGCCTCGGGGCTTTGCACATTTCTTCTAATACCAACTAAACTCCACTAGATGCTCCTTCCCCCTGAATCTTAGGGTCTGGTGGTCTTTTTCATTGGGGGCCTTTTTTCTTGGAATTTCTATCCTGATTATCTGATAGAACTAAAGATGTTGCCTATTTGCTGGACCAAAACTCTTTCCAATAAAAGAGAATAGGTTTCTTCAAAAGTAGATTCAATTTACGTCAGCCATGGATAACTTTTGCCAATGCCATCATATAAGAGAGGAAAGCATTTAATCTGTACTCTTGGCCATTGCTTCCCAACAAGTATTTTGGTCCATAACGATGTGTCCTTGTGGTCTTAGAGTTCTCTCTTTCCCTTTAACCACGTAGGCACTTGCTGGTCACATCACCAAAGAATCTTTAATTTCACAAATGTGCTCTGGAGTCTCATTCAGGAAGAGATTTCATGGTTGTTAACCAAATCTGAGACCAATGAGGAGTGGTTAAGTAAATAATAAGGAATCTGTGATTCCATTTTAAAGAGCTTTTAAGGACTTAGGTAAATATTTATCTGTTAAGTAAAAAGAAATTGGGATAAAAATAGTATATACAGTATGATCTCAATAATATACATAAAAGAAGAAGCATTAAAACTTTAGGATGAGATTATGATTGAATTTCATTCTCTTCACAGTTTTTTTTTAAATTTTCCACAGTAAACATGCATAACTTTATTAAAAAATATTTGCCTGATAATAGAACAAATGCAAGCATAACTTTTTATAATTTATTTCCTAAGGCAATGTGACATAAGTCTCAAAGACAGTAGAATTTGTATTGAGAATTTAATCTATCTTTAAAAAATACAAAAATACATAATTAATTAAAAAATGTGTATTAAATATATATTAATATAAGTATATTTAAATATATTAAATATTTTAAAAACATAAATATATTTAAATATACTTACATAGTATATATTCTATACCAAATGTTAATATATTAAATATGAATCAATATATTACATTATCTTACAATCTGAAACTTTTTTCCCAAAAGTAATTGCTGTCAATAATTTGAGCTGTAAACTTTTCCATAAATTTACACATGTGTATGTTTTACATTTGCATATATAAAGGTTTGGGATTCTTAATATTAATGGGATCATACCATATGTATTGTTCCATAGCTTTCTTTTTCTCATTTAATATATCTTAGAAGTTGAACTTGCATCTCTAGAGAGATCTACTTCATTCATTTTTAAACTGCCCTATTATTATATAGTATAGTTGTGCCATAATGTATTCATCATTCCCTTATTAATGTACATTTGGCCAAGTTTCAAGTTATTACTACTATATTCTTGAGTATATGTTCATTATGGTATTACAGTGAACATCTTTTACAATGAACCTCCTTATACACATATCTGTGCACATATGAAAGTATCTCTAAAGGATGTATTTCTAGAAATAGAAATCTCTAGTGAAATAGATATAGACAAAAAAAATTGTATTAACTAACTCTCCAATATAGCATAAGCTCGCTCTTCAGAAAATTTTTCTTTTCAGATTTAGAATCAGGGCTTTCTCCTAGATTCTGTCTGATTAGTCTGATTTGAAAATTATTAAGATGATAATCGAAACAAAAGCAAATACAGAAACCATCATTAAGTTTCTTGAAACAAGATGACATTGCAATAAACTCAAGTATTAAGAAAACAGGGCTTATCTGGGAATGACTGTTAAAGGGTTAACTTTTGAAGAATTACAATACCTAACAATTCAGATCTACCAATCATGATTTAATAGTTCTTAAATAGTTCAGAAAGTAATTTTATTTTATAATTTCTCAAAGGGAAATGCAAGTACTTACATTTGCTCATTGTGTGTATTTCAGATAAATGGGCAGAATTCATCAACCTTATAACTAAAAGCAGCTGAGAGATGTTGCAGTCAGGCTATCTCTACACCTAGAATAAAGCAGTCACAAGAAGTCTGATAAAGGCCCTGATAATGAGGAAGCCACACATTGGCTTCATCTCCCATTGTCTCTCCATTTAGAAAGCATAGCATTTCTCTGTTCTTATGCATGGTCAGACTTCCTCAATTTGCTGGCAATGTACTTTATGTATTTCTTCTCCTCCTATTTCCTTTTTATTTTTTTTAATTATTTAATCATGCGATAAATGAAACACAAGAGAGTAATAAAACAGACACCTGGCTACCTAGAATCCAAATTTATAAAATGTTGTCATTTTGTTTAATTTGCTTCAAACTTTTTAAAAAGAATTAAGATATTACTATTGCATGATTCAATTCTCAATCTATTCTTCTCTCACTTTCCCCTGAGAGGTAATCTGCATACTGAAGCTGGTTTAATATCTTTTCCATCTATGTTTCATACTTACACAGTATAAGTTCACTTGCAATGTATAGCATTATTTCTGCTTTTTTAATTTACAAAAATAGGATCATACTAAAGATATTCTGCAATCTGATATTACTTACTCAAAATTTTTTTTCCAGGTAATTCTTTATTCGGTGTTGATAGAGTCAATTATTTCACATTAACTGTTGAATTCTATTTAAGTTCATGATTATACAAATATTTAATCATTATGAATTTATTCACATTTAATTAGCTTCCAGAATTTTTCTATTACAACCTTTTTAGGTTTTAGTGCTAATTTGAGTTGGATCCTTTATATATAATTATAGTTTTTTAATTGGCACCCATTAATTTATAGGAATTGCAGTAACTTCTAGGTGCTAATAGTTTATAGATTCCCTTGGATTTTTGTGTGTCAACTATTATAATGTCTTCAAATACTAATATCAGCTCTTACATGCTAATTTTTTTAAATTGAGGTAACAGTGTTTAATAACATTACATAAGTTTCAGGTATACAACCTTATAATTCAGTATCTGTATAGATATAGTGTGCTCACCACCAAAGATCTGCTTTCCATCTGTCACCATATAATTAATCTCCTTTACTCATTTTACCCTCCCCCCAAACCCTTTTGCCTCTGGTAACCACTAATTGGTTGTCTATATCTGTGAGTTTGCTTTTGTTTTGTTTTGTTTTGTTTGTTTATTTGTTTCTTGTTTTGTTTGTTCATTTGTTTTATCCTTCATATGTGAGTGAATTGTATGGTTTTTGTCCTTTTCTGTCTGACTTATTTAACTTAGCATAATACCCACAAGATTCATCCATGTTTTTGCAAATGGCAATATTTCATTTTTATGGCTGACTAATATTTCATTGTATATAAATATCTCATCTTCTTTATTCATTCATCCATTGGTAGACATTTAGGCTGTTTCCATATCTTTGCTATTGTAAATAATGCTGCAATAAACATAGGGGTGCATTCATCTTTTTGAATTAATATTTTCATATTCTTCAGATAAATATCCAGAACAGGCATTGCTAGATCATATAGCCTTTCAATTTTTAATTTTTTTAGGAACCTCCATACTGTTTTTCATATTGGCTGCACCAATTTACAATCCAACCAACAGTGTACAATAAGTCCCTTTTCTCCACACCCTCTCCAAAACTTATTTCTGGTTATTTCTAGTCTTTTTGATGATAGCCATTTTAACAATTGTGATGTATGTCACTGTGATTTTGATTTACATTTCCCTAATTAGTAAAGCTGAATATCTTTTCATGTACCTGTGTGTCTTCCTTGGGAAAATATCTATTTAGTTCCTCTGCCCATTTTTCCATCACGTTGGTTTTTGTTTTTGTTTTTGTTTTCCAATTATATGAGTTCTTGTTTCTTGAGGTAGGCCCATATTACTGTAAATTTCCCTTTTAGTACTGCTTTTGCTGCAACCCAAATATTTTGGTGTATAGTATTTTCACTTGTTTCTATGTATTTTTTTTCTTCTTTTTTATTTCTTTCATTTATCTATTGACCAAATAGTTGCTCAGTAGTGTGTTGTTTAATCCTTGCATATTTGTGATTTTTTCCAGCTTTCTCCCTGTGGTTGGTTTCTAGTTTCATACTATCATGGTCAGAAAAGATGCTGAACATAATTTCAATCTTCTTAAATTTATTGAGATTTGTTTTGTGTCCCCATATATGGTCTACCCTTGAGAATATTCCATGTACACTTAAGTATAATGTGTAGCTGTTGCTTTTGGATGGAATGTTCTGTATAAATTTATTAAGTCCATCTGGCCTAATGAATCATTTGAGACCAATGTTTCCTTTTTGTCTCTAAAAGGTATACCATTGTTGTAAATGGGGTGTTAAAAGCTCTTATTGTTGTGTAGCTTTATATATCTTAGTGCTCCTAAGTTGGGTGAAAATATATTTGTATATGTTATGTCTTCTTGATTATTGTCCTCCTTATCATTATATATTGTTCTTTTTTGAACAAATGAAGATAATAAGGTTATAAATTCTGAGGCAATTGTTATTTACTAATTATCTCTTGGGGTCAATTCTAAAGCAGAAAAGATTTTTGCCAATGCTGGGGTCATGGTCAACCATATACCTAAGATTCTGAAGTGTCTGCTCAGAAGAACAGAGAAGGCAAATGTCAAACTGGAGCTAGAGACAGCTAACTTTAAATGGTTCATTCTGCTTCACATTCCAGAGAAACGATTGGGAAAATGTTTGGTATTAACTTTCGTAAGAATGAGTTTGCCCACAAAAAAAGAGAAATGGTCTTTTATCCACCAACATTCCGTAACCATCAGTAAAACACATGGTTACAATTGGGCTGTGAATAATAGAGAGGTGGAGTGAATATAATGGTTTCCACATAGCTGAAACAAAGTTTGGCCTGAATTTTGAGGTTTGGTGTGATGAATATCTTCCAGTTGTCCTTTCAGATTCATCTTCTGCCCTACTACAAACACAGGAGGCTGACATGCATGGATTTCCTCAAGGGGCTCCATTGATATCTACTTGTGCATTAGATTCAGACAGTGGAAGGCTCCAGTAAGGGCAGATATCAGGAGGAAAATGAAATCAGAGTATCACTCCTCTAGCTCTACTTTTGATTGTAGCTGTCATTGGCTGCTTTCCCTATTGAAGGCCACAGCTCCTGTTGGTCAGCCTTATCCATACAGGTTTTTCTGTTTGGGTTCCCTTGAAACTTCAGGCCTAGGTGTAACACTACTTTTATCCATTATCGTTTTCCCTAAATCTTGCCTACACCTTTATTAAATTCTTCAAATAACCCAAATTTACTGTGCTAGACTCTGACTGCTACAAACCATATATGTTTCCATGCCCTTCTGCTATTATCTCCCCACCTCCCAAAGACCAAATATTTCCTATTTGTATGGTAAAAGGGACAAGAAGAAGACATAGCAGTTTTCTGCCACAGCTTCCAACATGATTCTTTAAGCAATCTCTTCTTGGGGGTTGGTTACACAGGTAGGTTACTCTGGGGCAGCAAGACCTCCCAATTCAGATAACAAACCCTAACATCTAGGTCTTTTGCTTATGTGGACTCTACAGTTGGCCTCCATTTCTCCCCCCACACCCCGACGAGTGGTGACTAGATGAGGAGTAGACCTAACTGCATATAGCAAGCAAATCATAAACTACGTCACTAAATCTGAAGAGGCAAGGGGGAATATGAGACATAGAGCCAAAATGGAGAAATAAGAGAACTCAATAAATTATATACTTCAGAATACATACAAGGAAATTGAGCTGGAAAAGTTCCTCAGCATTTTTTTCTATTGTTCCTGGATTTACTTATGTGGACATAGTGCTTTTAATGGACTAAAGAATCTAGACAATGTTTTCTCAGAATTTTCCAATTTTTTTCTTATAAATCTAAAATATTTCTCTCAAGCTTCCCCTTAGTGATTTCACACTGAATCCTAGGGAGCCCCAGGTTCCATAGAGATACCACAGGGGCCTCCTGGAGGTTGAGAGAGATGAGTAGGTAAGGCTCCAGGTCAGCATCTGCCCTCAGTCCTGTCCACTGAAATTGCTCTCTTTATTTTCCAAATTAGGATCTATATAGCATTTGATTCTTGGAAGGAAGGAGGGAAGAGTCTGTCACTTAAAAAAGAATTAAAAGAAATGAGAACCATTGTTTCTCTCTCTTCCTTTGATCCATTTAGTCTCCTTAGGGTTTGCAGGTTCCTAAAGCTAAGGAAAACCTCATGTTTCTTTTTTTCTCTTTTTCACTCCTCTCACAGATTGGAGGCAGAGCTGCAAAATTACTCGGAAGCCGAGAACCTCAAAATTGAAGCAACCCTACTGGTCACTTCCTGTAATATTTCATTTTGTTACAATATCCTTCATAGAAGAACAACCATTCTCTGTTTGAACACTTCCAAGGCTGGGGAGTTCTCTAACAAGACAGCCTTTATCATTCAACAGCTCTAATTATTAAGATGTCTGCAGTTATATGATTCCACATAATACCTCTGTATAACCTGGGTCATTTTGTCTTCTAGACATATACAAAATGAGTCTACATGGCAATACTTCTAATATTTAAAATCAGCTATTAAAGAGTAAGTCTTTTCTCTAAAATTTTCATTTAAGTTCTTCACTATCCTTACATAAATCCTTGTTTACCATGTCTACTTTAAGAACTAAAGCCAAAACATAAATAAGTTTGATGTGGTGTGACAAAGAAAAGTAGAACTAACTTGTATACCACTAGAGCCTAAAAAGTTAGTACATTGTTTTTAGCAGACCCATCACACTTAGGGTTCATTTACAGTTTGTGGTGAGTAAATACCAAAATCTGCTTTTAAGCCATATTCCTCTATTTTGTTCTTAGCCAAAAACCACAAAGACTCTGAATATTAATGTCAAGTTGTCAGGTATTTTTCTCTAAATGTAGGATTTCATATTTACCCCTATCCTATTTGATTCTGCCAGTTTTAGTACATTACTATAGCTTGTTGGAATCTTTTTTTTTTTTAATTTTGATTCCATTCTCCAACATATTTTTGTTGCATATCCACAGTTAATGGATCAGAAAGTGAACTTATAGTGCTTTACTTCAACTAGTATCCAAATCATGAAGTTACCAGTCACTTTCATATTGCACCTATGTAACAGATTAGTCAAATGTATTAGAAAATGATAAACAATAACTTTCATTCATTGTTGAAAGGAAATTAATAAATAAAACTTAAATTTAAACAAGACCTCATTACATCAAGACACCCAAAGGAAAGATTATCAAATCTCATTTAAAAGAGATAGTTAGAAAACTCTTCATGTGATCTCATATATAGAAAACTCTAAAGACTATAACAAAAAAACTGTTTAAATAAATTGAGTAATGTTTCAGGATACAAAAATCAACGTATAAAAATGAGTTATATTTTTATACATTAATAACACAGTATTCAAAAAAGACATTAGGAAAATCCCATTTGCAATAGCAATAAAAAGAATAAAATATTTATGAATAAGTTTAAGTAAGGAAGTAAAAGATCTTTGCAGTGAAAATATAAAACATTGATGAAAGAAATTGAAGAGGACACAAATAAGTGAAAAGATATCCCATATTCATGAATTGGAAGAATTACTATTGTTAAAATGCTCATTGTATACAAAGCAACCTACATAGTCAATAAAATCCATACCAAAATTTCAATGGCGTTTTTCACAGAAATCGAGAAAAACTGTCCTAAAATTCATATAAAACCACAAAAGACCCCGAATACTAGAGCAATCTTGAAGAAGAACATAGCATAGATGGAGGCATAGCACCTCTGGGCTTCAAACTATATTACAAAGCTATAGGAGCATAAAAACAGACACATAGAATAAGATACTTAGGAACAAAACCGAGAGCCCAGAAATAAACTCATGAATATATAGTCAACTAATTTTTGACAGCAGCACCAAGAATATACAAATGGTGAAAAAGTAGTCTCTTTGATAAATGATGTTGGGAAAACTAGATATCTACAAGCAAAAGAATGAAACTGGACCCTTGTGTTACACCATACACAAAAATGAACTCAAAATGAACTGAAAACTTAAACATTATTGAACCTGAGGAGAACGGGTTCAAGAGGATCTCTAACTTGTAGCCATGTCTAATAGAAGTGTGGGTAACCATCACTTGTGATTGCCATCTGAAGTAGGATGCAGTCTTGTGGGACTGAGTCCTCAACCTATGGTGTCTGCACTACAGGTATTTAGTGTTAGAATGAATTAAATTGTAGAACAGAGAATTATTTTTAAATATGACATCAAAAGCACAAGCAACAAAAGCAAAAATATGTGAGACTACATCAAACTAAAAAGTTTCTTCATAGCAAAGGCAACAATCAACAAAATGAAAGGCAACCTATAGAATGGGAGAAAATATTTGCGAACCACCATTTGATAGAGGTTACTATCCAAAATATATAAGGAACTCATAAATTTAATAGCAAAAAAAAAAAAAAAGCAAACAAATTACGAAGTGGGTAAAGGATCTGAATAGATGTTTTTCCAAAGAAGACATATAAATTGCCAACAGATATATATGGAAGATGCTTGACATCACTAATCATCAGGAAAATGCATATCAAAACCACAATAAAATATTAACACACACTTGTTAAGATGACTACTATTAAAAAGCCAAAAGATAACAAGCTTTGGCAAGGATGTGGAGAAAAGGGAATCCTTGTGCCCTGTTGATGGGAATGAAAATTGGCACAGCCATTAATGAAAATAGTATGGAGTTTTCTCAAAAAATTAAAAATAGAACTATCATATGATCCAGCTTTTCCACTTCTACATATATATCCAAAAGGAATGAAATCACAAACTCAAGGGAATATTTGCACCCATATGTTCATTACAGCATTATTTATAGTAGTCAAGATATGGTAACAATGTGTGTTCATCAACAGGTACATTGATAATGAAAATGTGGTATATACATTATAGGAATTATAGTAAGGAGACAAAGAGAAACACATAATATCTGTGTTCCCATAACTTTCATTAGTTCGTCTTTTAGTTGACTATAAGTTAAGTTTCATTATCATAAGGTAATTCTTATTTTGACATTGGCCCAAATTAAAGTAAAAAGACTTCTCAAAACTGACTATGAAAATTGCAGAATTACAGACTTATAGGCAAAGATAATTACACAAAGCAACCTACCCCACTCTAGCCCTGGTTTCAGTCCAGTTCCAAGGCCCACTGTATACAAAGTCTTGCTCTATCACCACACCAACAAATCACTCACACCTGAAGGAAAAGAACAAAGAAACACACTTCTCGACTTCAAACTGGAGTGATGGCAGACTGTCTCAACTTCTTTTCCGATAGTGAGTAGGCAATACAAAGAATAAAGTGAATTTGGAGTAGTGTGTGATGGTTTGGGCTAAGGAATCCAGCTTGAATTCTCTTCCACAACTTTATTAGCATGAGCTTAGAACACATTCTTAATTCTTGTGATTGTGAACACTTGTCTTTAAAAAAATGGTAATTACTGTATCCACCTCACAGGGTTTTCATGAGGATTATATGAATGAATAATCAAAAAGTTCATAGAACTATATCTAGCCATTAGTGAGCATTCAATACAATTAGCTATCGTTGCTAATTACAGTATAGTACCAGAGTGCAGGTAGTTTAAAAAGGAATATTTGGCTTTGTTGGCCTGGTAGGTTTCCGAGAACTCGCCTTCATAAAGTTAAGTGAAATGAGCTGTGTGGTCTTCAAATAATCAGGTAAAAAGTAGGATTTTTGTAGCCCCAGTCAACTCCCTTAGGATACTTTCTTCACAGTGTTTGCCCATAATTGACAATTGGCAGAGATTATATTAAGATTTGAAGTGAAGACATTACATAAATAAGATATGTAGTTTTCTCAGAGAGTTCATAAATGTTACTCTTTACATGATAGACCTTTAGGGGATGACGCAGGTTATTGAGGACAATCTCACTATTGGTTCTGTGTACCATTCTTTACGACTATGTGTATCTTCTAATGAAGGTGACAATGTTATATACCTTGGGCATAATGAAAGGGAGTCCTGGACTGCAAGTTAGAAATCCAGGGTTCCAATCTGGTTGCTAGTGAGGCTTTGAAGTCACTTAATTTCTCTGGGTCTCAATTTCCAAATGTGTCAAACATGGAATAATATAAAATACTTGTAATGATACTTGCAGTAGTAATAGTCTACCACTCTATATAATAATCTCTAATATCTAAGGTGTCCGTTTATCATTAATTTATTCACATATTGATTTATTCCTTTACTTAATAATTAACATTTTTCTTTTTCTTTCTTTTTAATATTGCTTTAAGTTATGAAAATGTTTATTACACACAAAAATTACAAATATTTATGCATCTACCATACAGATTTAACAGATGTTAATATTTTGCTCTATTTGATCCAGATTTTTTCTTTAAAAAGAAATCAAATACTATAGATAATAAATGTCATTTCTCTCCTCCCCAGAAATAACCACTATCTTTCAGTCTCCATTCTAAATATATAATATTGTTCTGAATTTTTAAATGTGCACAAATAGTATACTGTAAATTTCCTTATTTTTGCTGAACTTTATATTTTCCAGGTTTAGTCATATTACCAGCTATGAAATTATACATTTATTTGTTTTAACAGTAGCTTAGTATTCCATTATATGATTATACCACAGTTTATCCATTCCCTGTTGATAGCTGTTAAGATGGTTTCCAACATTTTGCTGTTAAAAATCACATTGGAATAACCAACTGTGTAGAAGTCATCTTGAGTACATGTTTGAGAGCTTCCCTAGGGTAATTACATAGAAGCAAAATAACTTGGTAGCAGGGTATATTTATATTCAGTTTTTTTTTTTTAGATAATGTGAAATTGCTCTCCAAAGTGTTTGTGGAATTTATACTTTCATCAGTACTATATGATGACTTGTTTTCCCACATCCTTGCCAATATGTGTGTTGTAAGACTTAAATTTTTTCAATTCTATTGGTATGAATTAGTATTTTCTTGATTTTTTGCATAAATTTATTGGCCATTCTGGTTTCTTCTTTATAAATTTTCTGTTCATATTCTTTGCCCTCACTACCTCATGCTTTTTGGGGTTTTTTGTTCTCATTGATTTGAAGAATGTCTTTGAATAGTCTAGATACTAATTTTTTTTTTTGGTTTTACAAGTTAGAAATATTTTCTAATTTGTGCCTTGTCTTTGTTAAGTTTGTTTTTTCACCTAAAAGTTTTTAACTTTATAGTAATTAAATCTGTCCCTTTGTGACTGGTACTTTTTATACAAGAAATCCTTCCTTACTTTGATGTTATAAAGATATATTTCTGTATAGTCACATAAGAGTTTTATAGTTTTATAGTTCTTTTTCAACATCTAAGTTTTTAATCCATATAAGATTTTTTTGCATAATAAACTAATTTTATTTATTCTACATGAATAGCTAATTGTCCCAGAATTATTTGTTAAATAGAATATTCTTTCTCCATTGACTGGTATTGTCATCACTCTCATTCACAAAGTTTCATATAGGCTTTAGTCTATTCCATTGGTGTGCTTGGTTAACTCTGTTTTAATTATTGTAGATTTAGAGCAACTCTTGACAGCTAGAATGGTAAGAATTGTTTTTATTCTTTTTCTTCAATGTTGTCTTAACTATTCTTGACTATTCACTTATTCATATGAGTTTTACAATCGCTTTGTCAATTTCCACACATAAAAAAAGTATCAAGATAGTATTTGGATTGACATTGAATTTATAGCTAGAATTGAGCAGAATCATTATCATAATAATATTGAAACTTTTCAACTACATGCCAATATATCTATATAGATCCTTTTTCTTATTTTTAATATGTTTGATAATACTTTCCAAGGAGTTTTTTTTTATTTTTTCTAATATATTCCTCTTTGCCTTACAATTCTTGTTCTGTTGTGTATAGAATCTTTTTCCAAAATGACAGTTCAGTTTGTTGCTGCTGAAGTTGAAGAAAAATGTCATTAAATTTTTATGTATTGATTCTTAACTTGCAATTATGTTGTCTGTCCTCTATGTTAATATTTTTGTCTATTATAGAATCTCTTGAATTTTCTATTTAGGAAATAACATCATCTACCTATAATGAAAATTCAGTATTTTTCTTTTCTATACCTTGCCCTTTATATTACTTCTTGTCTTGTTATTCTGGCTGAGATCTCTAATACAACACTGAGTAGAGGGGACAAGCAGAGTATACTTGTCGTTTCGCTGGTTCCAGAGGAAGGAAAGGAGAAAGGAAGGAAGGAAAGAAAGAAGGAAGGAAGGAAGGAAGGAAGGAAGGAAGGAAGGAAGGAAGGAAGGAAGGAAAGAAAAGAGGAAAGAAAATTAGTGAAAAATAGCATGGCTTACAAAAAATAATAATAACAAGTCATCTGAAATAAGAATGCAAACTGTTGCTGATTTTGTGTCAAGTATCACCTAATTCTTTGAGGTAAGGGTCTTACCTGACTAATTGTGGCCCAGTCTCAGTGGTGACATAAGGGGGCTTAATAGCCACACTTTCTCTTTAGCTAGGATGACCATATATTCTGGTTTGCTTATGATAGACTGGCTTATGCATTTCTGTGGACATATTAGTTAATATTGCAACACTCCACCTTAAAAGATATTCTGGTTTGTACTATCAGCTGTATGAGAAATCTTATGAGCCATTCTGGTCGATATGTTAAAACTGTT
This sequence comes from Cynopterus sphinx, assembly GCA_030015415.1. NCBI lineage: Eukaryota > Metazoa > Chordata > Mammalia > Chiroptera > Pteropodidae > Cynopterus > Cynopterus sphinx. The sequence continues at coordinate 85,311,054 of CM057384.1, read as the reverse complement.
CACTAACCTGACTCCTCTGTTAAAGAGCAAACTCTTCAAGGTAGAGCCCCTACCCTTATAACTTATTTGTCTTTGTGTACCAAATTTTTCCCCCAGTGACTGGCACTTAATAGGTGCTCAGTATTTCAAGAATGAACAAGCAAAATGCTACCCAAAGAAAATACCTCTGGGAATGATATTTGATGCCATTTATGAGCACCTGAATTAAATACTTAGGACTGGATCATAGGATAGACCTCCAATCCCACCTCATCCACACCCCTAACCAAGCAGGAAGAGTAAGAGAGCTACATGAAAAAGTGCTTTTAAAAATATGATATAGAAAGAGCAGAGACAAACTACATGCTTCACAGTTTGGGACTGAGGATAACTTTGAGCCTATCTTCTTCGTGATGCCATTATTAAAAAGTACCTTGGTAAAAATAATTCATCTAGCCCTTTGAAATCCGAAGGGGTTCCAGGTCTCATCCCTATAGTCATTCCCTCTGCTGTGGGAACATCTGTTGGGAAGGACACACTCTTTTCTGTACTCTGTTCAGTTCTTCAGAGAGAATCATAGATCTACCACTGGAAGTGGTCTTGGACTGTCTAGTTCCAATTGCATCCTAAAATATAAAATTAGCCCAGACAGGTTGAGCAATTGGCCAAGCCCACAGAACTAGTTAGTGTCAGGAGCCAGTCCATGTAAAGAACTCTCTATAATGTGCCACCTGTCCTCAAATATTATTTTTAAATCTAATTTGCATCTCTTTCCTGCTTTCCGAGATTTACATGGGATTAGGCTTTGCCAGTTGGAAAAGTCATGCTTTGGTCAGCAGGACTCAGATTGCACAGAGAGAGAATTCAGGGCCTCAGTGGCAAAGAAAAACATTACAGACCAATTTCTAAATAATTTTGGAAGGAATGAATGGCTTTGGTTCCCTGCTGTCTCTCTTAAAAGGGAGATCGCTTGTCCTGTACACCAATAAAAAGAAGAGTAAAGGGTACCCTCGGAACAATGTAGGGTCATAGAGGGAAAGTAATTTCCCACAGAGTAGGGAAAGAGAGAATCATGTGTCCATATTGCACATATTAAATTGACAACAATTTCCCATGAGGCTCTTGAAGTGAAAGCAAACACTTTTCCTTTGTGTGTAACCCCAGCAAAATAACTGACAGGAACAGATGTTTCATCCATGAATTCTGAAGTCTGGCAGTTAATAAAGGGTCCTGAGACATGGCATAAATGAAGGCAGATTATCTTGGCTGCCCATCCTGTCATGTGGATGAAAAAATGTGCTGGGTGGAAATAAACAGCCTTCAAGAACACTGGGCTGGCTGAGGAGGGTGGTCTCCACAGTGAGTTGGGAGGCTGACCTTTCCCCCCATCTCACTCAGACCTGTCTTTATTAATGACCTTAGGGAGTAAGTAAGAACTTGAAAATGAAATTCACAGATGATTCCGAATGGAGAAATGTGACAAACACCAGCATAAGCAAAGGAATAACCTAAAGGAATTAGGAAAATGGGAAAGGCAGGGACAAAATGAGAATCATCATGGAAAAATGCAAATGGATATGTCTGGGGCAAAATGATCCACAAACCAGATATTCATTGGGCAGAAAATTTTGAAGCACATCTAAGAATAGAAAGTCTGCTCTAAAATGTTTGTTCCAACAGTTGCAGAGACCAAGGTGGGGTGGGCAGGCAAGGAGGGAATGGGCTTGGAAGTTGGGTGGTCTTTATAGGAGGCCTACTTATAGGGTGAAGTGACCTCATTACAGGTCCTACTCCATCTTTCTCCTCACCCAGTGTGTTCATGGCCCATCCTGATGTCCCTCAGGGTTGGTTGGGGCAAATTGCCTGTCTTGCTGCCACTGTGACATATGTGTCTAGAGTAAGTAGGTAACATACCAACCAGCAGGCATCTGCTTCGGAGTGAACTTTTCAAACAATATTTTTTTTTTCTCTCTTCATTTTTATTTTTATTACTTTTTTTTTTACAAAGTAGATTTCACCTGTCAAAGAATAGCTACACTGTTCTTTAGAAGAAAATGAGAGAGTGAAAAAGAATTTCTATTAAAGAATGAACATGTCCTGTTTATGTCATGCAGAGTAACAAATTTAAGACAATTTTGCCTGTTATTTTGATTTGAGAAATTTGTTACCCAAATCCTTCCTTTGAACCTAAATTGTAAAACTTCAATAATTACAAACTGATGATGACCAGAGATTCTTACATTTTCCAAAATAACCAACATGTTTATTACTTTGGAAATTGCTCTGTTTTGGAAAGTTCTACCCGAGACCCCGCTGAAGTGTTGTGTATTGATGTAGGCCTTCAGCCGGAGGAATTCTGAAGAAAACCAGAGCCCTGTACTCCTTTTCTATTATAATGGCATCAGAGGCCCCTGGCACGGGCCTACTTTCCCTAAAAGTTCGTCATTTTGTTTTGAGCAGCTCTTCAATTTGAAGAGGAAGTCCAGAAATCAAGGTCTTATATCTGTTGACTTAAATCACTCAAGAAAGTATGGGAATAGCAGTGCAGGTCCCTGGGAACATTTTTTTAATTCTCTGAGTGAATTATCCAGGGGAATTATTCCAAATATATTAGCTCAAATGGCATTTGTAAAGCTGCATGATTGGAGACCAGGCTTCTCACTGCAATAGGAAACCATGTAATAAGATTTTTTGGGTTTTATTTAAAGATCGTTTTCCATTTTCCTTTAATCACAGTAATTCTCACCAGGGCAGCAGATCAGAATCACCTGAGGAATTTGTTAACAGCTCAGGGCTTGGTGCCATCCAGGATTAGGTTGTGGGATGTGGGGTAGAGCCTGATGGTCAGATGTGGAGGGAGAGTGGAGGGAGGGATAATGTAAGTTGCTGTGTGTAGCTGAAACTTAACAAAGCTACTTGACCTCCTGACTGATGACCTGACTAGTGCCAGTGGACTAAAGAGCATCTAGATCTAATTACCTACTAATGAGGAACTTCAGGGTGCAGTGGGAGATGCTGTTTCTGGGAGCCTGACTTTAAGTTGTGGCCTAAGTAGACGACACTTGGTCAGAGGAGAAAACCTGTTGTGATACAGCTGTCCTTCCCACCCTCTTATGATAACCCTGGAAGCCTATTCATGGCCCGTGGCTGGGCTGGCCCAACCTAGTGTGGGCTCCCAGGGCTGGAGGTGGGTTGAGTTGGGTATAGAAGAGGAAGAGAAGGTGAGGGGTTATCTCTGGGAAGCCAAAATCTGTTGTCAATTCCAATAGGCCAGAAACAAAAGGCAAAACCAGGAGGATCTGAATAAGGGTAGACACTGCAATAAATGTGAAAATGAAGTAAGGCATAAAGAAGTGCTCAATTTTGTGAATTATAGTGAGTGTGTTTTCCAGCCTTTGGCCCTGGAGCACTTGGGTAGGCATGACTAATTTAGAAGTTCAGGGTTAACACAACTGCAACTGACTGCATTTCTTGGCTGAAATCCCAGTTGTGCTTCTATACATCCCACTAAGAATGTCCTGACTGATAGGAAACTTTGGACCTTCATGGGGGAAAAAGTGAGATGTCTAGCAGGGTCAATCCCAAGTGGCCCAGTCTCCAGGAAGTGACCCCTTTAATGTCAGAGTTTACACCAGTCGAGGCAGGAATGAGTAGACCTGGCTACTAGAATGGGTGACTGGCTGGGAAGAATATGGGAGCCAAGTAGGTTCAGTGGGTTCACCCTCAGAGCTGGCAGTCATTTGGACCGAGGCATGGTAGGAGCAAAATGATGGTAGGTGGAAGCAGCCAGAAAAAAGATAGAAGCTGGGACTGTAAAGGGCATGAGAAGTCAAATTCCACCTCCAGCTAGAGGCTGCTCCATCTGCCACTCTTTTCCTTAGTTAGTTTACTTGTAGGTGTTTCTTCTTACAAGCTTAAAAGCACTAATTATGGCTCTTGACAGATTTACATACTTTTGTTTTTTCTACAGAGAGGTGGTAACCCTGAGTCTGTCTCAACCATCATGTCTTATTTTCAACATGGCATGTATGGCTATGCTGATATTTTATTTATATTTGTTGCCTTACTGAGTCTTTCCACCTTCCTACACTGGAATGTTCTCTTCATGGAAGAGGAATTGTGACACTTTCCACTATGTCCTTAGTGCATAGCACAGTTCCTGACACTTAATTGGTTCTTAACAAAAATTAAATGAATGGCTTGAAAGCTTTTGTACTCATACATTCTGAACAAGAGCTGCTTTAGTGCAGTTTGAGTCAGCAGTACTCTCCTTGGTACTCTCCTTACACAATGGACATATGAAGTGCATTCTTAGAATTTGAAACTACTTTCTTCTCTTTGGCTCCATATTTATTAGTTACTGTTTTTTGTAATGATCCAAACAATCCTCTGCTGATGACCTGTTTTCAGAGACAATAATGACCTAGCAGAAGTGTTTTCTCCTGAGCTTCTGTGTGGAATGAAGGCTTCAATGATTCTTAGATTGGTGCTTCCTCTGCTGGGTGAATTTTTACCTCTTTTAGAGGCAGAGAATGTGGTGGTCCTGGGCTCAGACTTCCTTGACTTCTATTTTCAGTTTCATCACCTATAACATTATAACAACAGTACCTGTTTCTAGGTTTGATTGTGGAGATGAAATGAGTTAATATGTGAAAAGTACTGGACTACAGAAAGCGCTACATATGCATTAGCTATCATTATTATTAATGCGAAAATTATGGAAAATATTGGCTATGTAATAAAAGTCATTGTTGTACTTATGATTGTTTTATATCGAAAAAAATTTTACGATGCCCTACACTACCATTTATGTGTATTTGCTTTGTAGCTTTTACGTCACTGGGTAAAAAATGATTAAACAGGTACGACTTTACAGCTGTTATAGCAAGGAATGATATTTTAAAAAAAAAAAATTAACTCTTGATGTTTCTTTTTGCTTAGTAGAGGAAAACCCTTTTCCCAATGATTCACAACCTTGTGTGACCTCCTCCCTTGAGTATGGATGGGATCTGTGACTTGCTTGTAAGCAGTAGAAAATGGCAAATGTGAAGGAATTTTGCAAATGTAATTAAGGTTCTACATCAGTTTATTTTAAGTTAAAAGGGAGATTACATGGCTGGACTTGTAATCAGGTAATAGTCCTTAAAATAGGGACTGGAGGCTCATCCAAGATGAGAGACTCGCTTCAGTTGGCCTTGAAGAAGAGGCTATGAGTTCTGCAGCTGTGAGAAAATTAATTCTGCCTTTCCTTGTTCCAGGTTGAGAGAGTGTGAAAGTGATTTTCCCCTAGTTGAGCCTCTAATGAGAATGTAGCACAGCTGAGATGGAGGGTCGTCAGCAGCATTAGCCATGTTCGGACTCTTGATCCGTAGAAAATAAGACCATATTGTGTGTGTTGTTTTAAGCCTCTACGTTTGTGGTCATTTGTGATGCACCAATAAAAACTAGTACAAAAAATGCTGATTATTTGCTACAACATATCAAAAATATTCCTTGGGAAAAGCATGATAAATGTTTTTATCTTTTTCTAATGCTTATTAAAATTTCAGGAAAATGTAAAAATGGAGGTGAAAAACTACGTATTTCCTGAAGTGTCTCCTCTGGCTTAACCTCATCAATAGTGAGTTAACCCTGCAAAGAGGGTAGAAGTATAAAGTAAATTATATACTTAATTATACTGAGTATAACACTATGTAGAGAGAAAAAAAGAAAAGAAATATGAATAATGATTTTTAAAAACCTAATGTAGATCCAGTTAAGAAATGACTCTTTTTTCACACTAAGGTGGTCTACAATCCTTCCTTTTGTTATACAAACATAGAGACAGGAAAGAATACAGATACAGGAGAAAATACTAAGAGAGAAAGCTGTATTGTCAAGAAAAATAAAAACTTTTTAAGTTAAAAAGTAGTGCAGGAAGTAAGAATGCTCAGGATTGTATTGTTAAACTGTTGTGGTAATCAGTTGATAAGTATGACATTAAAAGTGCATTTTGAGAATATATATTGACCTCTTGCAACTCAATAATAAAAAAAACAATTTTTAAATTGGCAAAAAAAATTGAATTCTCATCTCTCCAAAGATATGTAATTGTTCAATAAATATATGGGAAAAAACAACACTATTAGGGAAATGCAAATCAAAACCACCACTCTACATGTTCACTAGGATGACTATAATCAAAGAGACAGACAATAAGAAATATTGATGAGAATGTGGAGAAACGAGAACCTTTATACATTGATGAAGGGAATGTAAAATGGTGTAATCACTTTGGAAAAGTCTGACAGTTCCTCAAAAAGGTAACATAGAGTCACCACATGACCCAGCAATTCCATTTCCAGATATATACCCAAGAGAATTTAAAATATGTCTACACACACACAAAAATCTTGTATAAATAGTTTTTATAGTAGCATTATTCACAATAGCCAAAAAGTGGAAACAATCCAAATGTCCATCATCTAATGAATGTATAAAAAATGTTGCATATGCATACAATGGATTATTTATTATTCGGCCATAAAAAAAAATGAAGTACTGGTTTGTACAACAATATGAATCAACCTTGAAAAGATTATCATAAGTGGAAGAAGCTAGATGTAAAATGCTACAAATTGTATGATTCTATTTAAATGTCCAGAATAAACAAATTCATGGAGAAAGAATGTAAATTAGTGATTTCCAGGAGTTGAGGGAAACATAGCATGATTGCTATGGGTATGGAGTTTCTTTTTAGGGTGATGAAAATTATTCTATAATTAGTAGTAATGGCTATAAAACTTTGTGAATGTAGTAAAAAACACTGAACCATTTGTTTGAAAAGGATGAATTTCATAGCATGTGACTTATATCTCAATATAAAAAGTGGGTTTTGAGTTACTGCAGTTTAAGAGCTCTTAAACAAGAAAGTGACCAGGTCCAATGCCAGTGGCATGAAATATGAGCAGCCACAGAAGGATTAGCAGAAGCTGCAAGAAGTTTAGATCAAAACAGATTGGTAGTTCCTCTATTCCTCATACTGACCAGATGTTTCTTTCCCAAAACTCCAAGAGCTAGAACTGGACAGACTCCAGACCAATGTCCTGACTGGTCTCTACCACAGTAGCCTGTGATGGTCTCCCCCCCTCACCCCAACCTGGAAATATGCTTCCTTTTCTTTTCTCCAGTTTTCTCCATCACCATATCAGTTAGTCAATGGCAGGATTTTTTTAGGCTTCAGATATTCAGTGTACTAACTCCGAATCATAAATTAAACATGTCTTAGATTCAGCAAGAAGCCAAAAGAACATTGAATGTATAAAGACTAGTCATACTTCTGTGTTGTCTGAGGCAGTATTGTTTTAGTTACAGCTTATTTCATTAATGAACTCTCCAAATTCCAAATAACTTGTCACTTAAATGTGTTTACATTAATTTAGAGAACCAATGGATATCTAAAAATTAAATATAAGTAATTGTATATTTATTATTTATAAAATAAATCATACATGGTCTATCCTCTCTATACGCTTTTGTTTAGTTAGGGAGTTAACTCAAGGATAATAATACCTGAGGCAGCAGGTCACACACAGTGCTAAAAATATTACTTAATGTCATCTGGGGAAACTATGGCAGCTAAAGGGCAGGAACCTTTAAACTAGACAGCAGTGATTAGGAAGTTCTGAAGAAGAGAGATTTGAGATGAATCTTGAAATCTGTATTTGATTTAAATAACCAGAGAGAATGGAAGGGACCTCCAGGCCAGGGGGAATGGCAGGCATAAAGATCTAGAGGCCAGAAAGTTCATGACATGTCTTGGAAAGCATGATTTGAGCAGCTTGCCAAGGAAGATTTGCTTTGAGAAGTAATGAGATAGACGTTTGGAAAGGGACACAGAAGGCAAAGGGAATCCTTATTTTTGAGAGGGAAGCACAAAAGAGGAATGTGTGTTACTCCTTTTGTAGGTTGGAGCTACTGCAAATGCCCTAGGAAGCTCACCCCTTTAGTTTGCTCTTCTCTCTCATTTCATACAGGAAAAATGAATCTAGGCTTCCCAAACCTTGGAATTAAACTACATTTCACCAGAAAAGTCTTCCCTGCATCCCTGAGAAAACTTTAGGCAGCACAAACAGAGCACTGTCTAATGCTTATAATGATGTATGTTGAAAGCTTTCTTTGGAAAAGTCTTGAACTGTGGTGGTATATGAGTCTAGTATTTATTCTGTGATGCAATTGTCCTCACACAGGATGCTCTTGATTACCAGCTTTGTCCACAATGATGCCATGCACACACATTGGTGTGAATATATAGAACAAACAGGTTTTCAGCACTGCTGGCTTACAATTGGCTGCCAGTCAAATTAGCAATCCAACTTGTGCACAGGCAGCTTCACAAATCTCAGACAGAACAGCTTTGTACTGACTGCATCACCTTAAAGAGAAGTGTACCATTTATGATCTTTCTTGGCTTAAGTTCTTGGCATTTTAGGGCCTTTTTCTTTGGAGACATGTAATATGTGGCTATGGCCATTAGGGGAACTTGGCTTTTCCATTCTAATCCATGAAGGGGGCCATGGAATAGTTGGGGGGATGGGTGGGGGATTGAGTATGACCTCTTTAAGTACATGACTACGTGAATATTTTCCCCAAGTTAAAGACTTGTTGTTTATTAAAGAAACTCGCTTATCCCTTAGCACAGGAAAATTCTTAACTTACAAAGTTGCCCATGGAATATTGATGTTTTAAACATAGGATGGGGAAATGAGCTGTTTTCTCCTACTTTCTATCTTTGATTGCTTTATGATGGTGGCAGCGATGGGCAAAGGGCCATGTGAGTTACTTTCTCCATAAGCAAAGCCTCTGTGAGCCATGGAGATTTTGGGTAGTGTCTCTGGATAGACTATCTGGGTTTCTATCCAAACAAAACTCAGAGTCCCAGGTGGGCCTGTCTTCTCCTTGACACCTCATACTAAGAATACTTCTTTATCTACACCTGCACATGTACTTTTTTCTAGTGAAAATACCCTCCCTCAGTCACATTTCATCTCTTTCATGCTTCAAATCCCATGTCATCCCCTCATGAAGCAGTCGCTTGTTATTTCGGCCAATAGGAATAACCTCCCATCTGACTCCTGCTGGCCCTCCCCCCAGATGCTCTTATGTTTGTATTTGTTGTTTTCTTAACTAGATAGTAAATTCCTTAGACACAAGATCCTTGATGGAGTGAACTACAATGATTAGAAGGAAAGTGAAAAAAAACTGTGACTTCGAGGAGGACAATGATAGCATTCACTCATTTGTTTTGCTTCTGGAAAGAAATGTAAGTGATGCAGGCTTTGCAGAAACTGTTACCATTAGGAGGACCTCATCAAATGGCTACCAAAAGGGGCTGGCCTAAGGTACCGCATTCTGGTATCAGAAGCAGACTCTTTGTCCTTCCTAAACATCTGCATTAGAAAAGCCAAAAATGAAGGGACAGGAGCCAGGGTTATGGCTGATGCAACTGAAGTCAGTGTCCAGAGGGAGAGATAGATAAGAACAGCCATGTCACCTAGGCTCTGGAGCCTCTATCTACAGATGTGGTATCAGAGGGATTCTCTGTCATGCTTTTATATTTTTAAGGAGCAGGCACCTGGGACTCTCTTGCTCACCATTATTTTCCCAGGACCTAAAAGAGGATCTGGCTTATGTTTAGTAAATGCTTGTTAAGTGAATCAAAATTGACATAATGGTGTCATCTATGAGAAAGAAATATGCTAATACTATTGATAGTTAAGAACAAGTAGGTACCCCCAAAGAGTGTGCTTGAGTTGTGGTTTAAATAACAGTGACCTTTCTAATCCATCCCCAAGAAAGAGCACAGGTGGCCATTTCTGAGCTTTCCCTTGGGGGAAATGAGGTATAGCACAGGCTTGGAAAGGCCAATTAAATCTCTACTGAGAACATTAACTGTTTAACCATTGTTTTGTGTCTTAGCCCGGAGGTCCCCAACCTTTTTTGCACTAGGACAGGTGCTCCCATGAGAATCTTAATGCCTGATGATCTAAGGTGGAGCTGAGGAGGTGATGTTAGCTCTGGGGAGCAGCTGCAAACACAGATGAAGCTTCATTCTCTCAACTGCTGTTCACTCCCTGGTCCACGGCACAGAGGTTGGGGAACCTTGCCCATGAGACCTTGTGAGTTCCAGTGAGTCCCATAAGGCCTTTACCTTCCAACTTCAAAGAGAATTGAGCAAACGGTAGTTAATGTTTAAGTGTTTGGCCTTACCAACAAATATTAAAAAGCCAATTTTTAGAATAAGCCAAAGACATATGATAGCAGCTTATATATCTTTCATTTGATTGAGATTTAGACCTTCTCTGACATAAACTAGAACTTTTATAGTTGCTGTATTTGTGCCTTATAGGGAATTTAAGGCTCAAGAATTTCCGAAGATTTCCTGTGACCCACTTATACACAAATGTCTTTGTCACTCACAGAAGGCATGGATCCATGAAGCTGGTCAGTGATCTCAGCAGCCAGGTCTCTCAGGAAATTCCAGGTTACCCACAGGCATTTCAAGAGTCCTGGAAATTCTCTAATAGATCAAACCAAACACACAGGGTCAGGGTTTTAACAAGGCCAGATGGGCCCAGAAGGCATGGAGATATTTACTCCGTGGGACCCCTGTGTGTGCTGGGGGTCCAGGAGGGGAAAGCTAGTGAAGTATGGGGGCCTTTCTTTGGCGTCCAGCAACTCTCTCTGGGGAAGAACTATATTTTGCTTGATGCTCTCCCATCCTTCCAGAATGTCCAGAAAGTGTTCTCAGTTGCTGTTTTAAGAGTCAAAAAGAATTTCAAAACTCTGGTCTCAACACTGCTCTGTTCTTTGACCCCAGGCTGAATGCATACCTGAGTAAACAGTGTCTGGAGGGGAGGAGAGCAAGGGATAAGCTCCCTTCGCTGTTGGCTTCACCTCTAACCGCAGGAAAATTTTTCTACCATTTCCATTATTTCTGGCTTAGAGCCACACTGTAGGAAGACAGACTTTCTGTTCAGAGAAGAGGAAAGATGGTCCTTCATGAGGGAGTGAGGCAGAGAGGAAGGAAAGGAGACCAGGGAAGCAAGAAGAGAGAAACAAAGACAAGCAGAGAGGGAAGCAGTACGTGCTGGGGGTTAATGGGCAGGGCCAAAATGTCTGGGCAGGTGTCTAAATAGCACCATGTGTATGACAAAGTTAGATTTGTCTAGCTAATCATGAATTGTGTATAGTCTATATATTTAGACTTAACTACACTATGAGAGAAATTCCTTTTAATTTATGTCACTCAAAGTAACTTCAATATTCATGAGGAAAAGGGCTATGGATCTTAAAGCTGCTTGGTACAAAAAAAAAATCTGGATTTGGCAAGAAAATCTGGATTTCTTTTCCCAAATAGCTCCATGACACAGTTCCCACCTCCTAAAAATAATAAATAAACACATATATGAACATACTGTCTTGTAGGTACTCAGACTGACAGTGAGTTATGTTCATTTCTGATTCACTTCTACTACAGGAAATAGTAATGCAAAGAGTGAAAATGACTGGATTATAGGAATAAACTGCAATCTTCTCTGATTTTATTTTTTTTTAAGAATCATCATGGTACTAAGATTATTAATGGTTGGAAATTATTTGTACTCCACCTCAGAAAAGATTGAGGAATGCAGCTAAGAGCTAAGACTCACAGCTCCCACAGCAGACCTTCCCAGATGTTCAGGGGTCAAAATTGTTGTGATCTAGACGCAGGGCATAGAGTGAGACACCTTCCCCCACCCCCAACAGAACTAACAACAGCAAGGAAGTAATGCCATTCTGAGAGTTAAAATCTAAAATAAAATCCTAATAGATCAGAGCAGATAGAAGCAAAATTCCAAGGCTCTCTGTGTCGTGGGGCGGGGGGGAGTGAGAGAAAGAATAGAGATTCATAGTTAAACAAAGGGTACCAAAGATGCCAGAGTACCAAACATTTTCACCAACAATAAGGGAATGATGACACACACGTACAATTACACAGAAGAGAGAAGAATGGAAGGCTTGCAGAACAAATAAGGGTATGGAGAATAGCTCCCTCCTGCCCTTGAGGAATTTAAAAATTTCTTCAGATCATGAGTCATCGCAGTTTTTCAAAGGGTAAATTTTACGGTTCTTCTCAATACACATCCCACCCTAATGAGGCATTTCTGGAAAAGACTATTAAGAACTTAGTCATTAATACAATTCCTCCCCCACCCCCGTTATAAATTCCCTTATAACAATTGATTGCTTTTGTGAGTTTTTAGAAGTTTTAAATTTAACAAAAATAATCGCTATACCATAATAAATAGTAAATAAGGCTGAAAATGTAAATCGATCATTTTAATATTTATTAATGTTCAAAAAGATTTTCTCTTAACATCTCACAACTATCTTTGCTATTTAATCAGGGGATTGTGGGGTGCTTTTGGACCTATCCTTAAGTTCTTAAATCCTTTAGGATTCCATTGGTCAGAATTTCCTAATTTACCCAAAAGCCAGTCCTAGCTAAAGTTAGAACTACAGAGAAAAAAGGAGAGAAAAAAGGAGAGAAAGGGCTCAGCACTTAACACCACCTAGTGGAGCGAGGGCTAAGCTTTAAGAATCCTGACAAATGAAACAAACAAAAGGTTCTGGTGCCAGTTCAGTGGGCCAGAGGAATTTTTAAAATATAATTAGAGTCTGTCACATTTTACCTTGGGTCAGTGGACACATTCGCCCTGTTGACAGCCTGTTTAATCATTTACTCTGTTCACTTGAATGTTAGAGAATTCTTTGGTAGGGACAAGCTCAAATCACTGATTTAAATAAAAAAAAAATGAGAAAAAAAATGGTTTTAAAACTCTTAAGACAATATATTTAAAACTTATAACCTGTTGATAATGATGTCATCTTTTCTGCAACAAATCGGGGTCCACGACTCTGTTCTCAGCCCTCTGCAGTTTACTCTGTACTCAGTGTCTGAGAGAGGTCTCCCACCAGCACCATAGCTGATGACTCCCAGGTATGCCTCTCACCTAAGGCCATGTTAGGAAACACCAGAATGAAAGCTCCAGGATGTCCCAGACCAAGTACATCTTATTTGTTTAAATAGCACCTAGCACAAAAGCTCATAGTAGGCATTCAATAAATATTCATTGTATGGATGGATGCACGGATGCATGCATGCATGCATGCATGCATGCTATTTCCAGTTGTCTGTCACCAGGTCTATTCACCAAACCTTTCTAAACTCAAACTCAGAACCTCCTACCCTCTTGCCCCTTGCAGCACTATTCTATAAAAGCCCCAAATTTGAAAATTGCAGTCAGCTTGAGTTTCTCTTTTCTGGGCCCTATACTGCGTCCTAGCAGCTTCTCCTTTAATATATCTGATTCTATTTGTCCCCTTGCCAACAGCCAAGGCTACAGTATGCAATTCAAGTTCTTAATATAGTAATAATAACTCTCCTTCTGATTTTCTATTTTTTCCTTGTTTATATATCCAGCAAACTGGCAGAACTTCTTAGCTTCCTGACCTACAATAGCTTTGTTTATGCTCAGACAAAGCAGAGGCAGGAGTGTACAAAGGAGCAAACACTGAATGACCCTTCTGTCACTGATACCCTGTGATACCCTGGGAAATTGCCTCACCACTCTGAATCTCTGTTGCCTCTGTAGGACATGAGGTTTGGAATAGATGTTTTCCGAATATAAGAACATACTAAAATACTGCCATTGGTATCCTGTCAACTCCACAACTTCCTCCATTAATATCACATTCCTCATTCATTTTAACTATGTTCCTACCCCTGCTCCATGTTACCTTCTACTTCTATCAGGTTTCCCAGTCTATGCCAATAGGATGAATTCCGGCACTTAATCTTGGTTCATCTGAATTTTTTCTCCACATGGTACACCTTACTCCATCTCCTTACCAGTCCAAAATCTTCACCTCTTTCAAGGTCCAGCTCACATCCACTTCTATGAAACCTTCCCGAACTCCCGTCTAGAGTGACAATCCTTTTATGCAAGTCCCTGCAGCAAAATGCCACATTGTCTCCCCAAGGCAGATACTCCTAGAGAAGAAAGTCTCGGCAAGACAGTAACAATGAACCTCTAAAATGAAGAGGGTGGCAGTAGGTTCTAAACTTCTAAAAGCATGTACCAAAGTTATTTAAAACCAATTCTTCTTTACATTTCGCCTTAATGCTACATTTAGGTGGTATGTAGAAAAACATATCCTCTTGGTAGTTAACGGTGCAAGAATTTTCTTTTACAGTAATAGTGTATGTGTTACAAGAGATGGGGGGGGATACTTTGAGAAAATGAAACCCCAGAGAATATGCTCAAGTAACAATAGATGACTTTCTAAATGCCCTCTTAGGATGGTGTTTCCTATTAACTACAGGACTTTCATTTTGCTGAGCACTAAGACAAGTGAAGTATTCCACTATACCAAGATATTGAGTGGGTCTCTCCCTGTTGTCTAGAATTGTTAACATTGTCCCAAGCTGAGAACAATAGAGGAAAAGTAGAATCACATTCCAGGCAGAGATGTTTCTCACACACACACACACACACACACACACACACACACACACACACACACACACACAACTTACTAGAAAACACGAACACTGACCCTGTGACCCCTAACCTTCCTACATACCTGCTGCCTATTGAAGAGAAGCATTGAGGCATACCTGAATGCAGAAACTACTGAATGCAGAGCCTACTTCCCACTTACGTAATTACAAGTCTGTAAATCTTTTTTTTTTTTTTTGAGCGGGGGAAGGAATCAGTTTGAAATTAGGGTGTTCTTGATAAGTTATATGACTTATAGAACAGGATAGAAGAGGATGGTTTTTAACAACATGGCCTTGGAATTATATAACCTGAATTCAATTTACTAGCCAGAGAACCTCAGAGAAATAACTTCATCTTTGTGAGCCTATTTCTTCATCCTTAAAAATGCAGATGTTAACAGTATCTACTTCATAAGTTTTTGTGAGGATTTAAAAGAAACAATACTTGTACTGTGCTTCGCACAGAGCTTATCCTTTGGTCAATGAATGTGAGCTATTATATGTGCCAGACATTTAACCATCCCAGCAGCAGACACTCAGCTCAGGAAGGCAATTTCTTCTCCATCTAGAACACAAATATTTATTCTTTATATGAAAAATCCCTTTCTTGTTTCATATGAGATTTTGCTTCCCAAGCAAACAACTACAAATCTCAAGTATACCCCATAGGCAGCATGCAAAAATGATGAAAACCTGTTTTGCACAGTTTCCCTATAATTTTGCAGCTAATGGGGGCCCTTCAATGGGAAAATCATTTACTCATTATTAAGCCGTTTCTCCATCTCTCAACAAGCATAGTTATCTTTCCATTTCTCCCCAATTGTTGTGTGTTTCACAGGTAGTCATATGTAGAGCCACGTAGATGAAACTCTGAATCAGGAACCATAGGCTCATACAATTTTATTCTTAGAAAGGGGATTGTCCTGTACAAACAAAAATGGCTCTGCTATTGATAATGACATCATTGAGTAACTGTTCTTTTAAGCATCAACGAATGTTGAGCTGTGCTCATTATATTTTGCCATGTTGCCAATAACTCACATATTGCCTGAGTTAGAGTATATTCCTCTTGGTGCCTGGAATACACAGGCAGGATCTCTCGTTTCTAACTTGACTGTTCTTGCCACAGATGGTCACTGTGACCTTGGATGTCTTACAACCATACTCAAACCAACTGAGCTATTGGCTTGGACACTCTTCTGGATGATGCAGGGGCTCCCACCTCTGGGATAACAACATCCTATTTCTAAAACGGCCTGTGGGAAATTTACAAGGTCATGGTTGTGTTATTTACATGCAAATAGAAAAAGAAAATTAATTCCAGCAGGCCACATTCTAACTACAAATACCAGAAGAAGTTATAAATACACAAGAGGAAAACCAAACAGTCTGTTAGCATTATCTCAGAATGCCTAGAGAAGTGAGCCAACTGCGTTAGTGGTTACAGAGAGCTTGGGCAAAAACTTATGGCCCTTGGCATGAGATGTTTTTTCTTTATGCTAATTTTGTAGATAGCAATTTTTGCCTGACATTGCCATGGTTAAACCAACAAAAGCATGAAATATATTTATTTTTAGAACTCCATTTATATTAAAATCATTTCTCTGTGCTGGTCTTAGAGTAGCAGAAGCTTCAGATCAGTCTCCAGACTTTCTCAAAAGTTTTCTCTGACCTCGTTCTTAGTAATAGTTAGTTACCAGTAAACATCCAACTCCTTAAGTCCCTAAGTTCGAGTTCAGTGTGAATTTCAGATGGGGGCGGGGCTTTAGAGTAGGGTTCAAAGTTGGTCCATCATCATCTTTCAGCCCTAAGTTATTTTTTCATTTTAAGAATTCCATTTAGTATGCAGATGTGAGCATTTTATTAGCCCCAAACGGGAAGACATTAAAGCTTTATCTCCAGTTGTTTTGCATGGATTCCCAGAAAACCACCTGCATTGCAGGATGATGTTGGGGGAAAGTTGGACCACAGCACCATCTACTGGTCCCATCTGGGTGTTGCGCAGAGAGAGTGAGAAATGTCAAGAACAGCTGAACATTTCTGAAAAGTGACTTGCAGGCCATTAAAATGCACCAAGCCAGCAATGGTGTCAATGAACTATAACTTAAATACAAAGTTGTGAGTGTTACCATCCCCAAAACTCCAGAACATTGATTGTTGCCAAACATTAAAATTCACCAATGTGATGTATACCCAGGTACACAAAAAGCTGGCAAGAATATGCAGGTGTTAAAAAGGAAAATGAAAAATCTTTCATAACAATGTGAGAAAATGTCTAGTAGATTACTAGCAGGAGGATAAAAGTACAGTGTCAATTATAGTCACAGTAATATGAAAAAGGAATGAGAAATGTAAAAAGTGGGATGTATAAAAATGGCAAAGTATGAATTCTTTTTCTAATGTCACTTAATATTACATATTGTGTATGCAGTCTCACTTCATGATGGTGTATTCTATTCACAGGAAATATTTTGCCAAACAGAAACCGGCCAAGAGCACCCAAATGACACATGACAACTGCTATCAAGCCGGCTCGACAAATAATTCTTTTTCTCTCCTGAATCAGCTGTAGATCATGTGGGTAAGGACACTCTGGAAGCTGGAATCACCTGAGAGCATTAATTCAGCATTACTAATCACCAGGAGTTTTATCTGCCGATCACATTGTCCCTGAAACCATCATTTCCAAACCTGATTTACAAAGACTCCCCTGGAGAGCTTTTTCAAAACAGATTTCAGGTCTTCCTCCCAGAACTACTACAACAGAATCTCCAAGGCTGGAGCCCAAGAAATTGCAGGTTCCAAATGCTCTCCAAATGATTGTAAATGGAACTGTCAGTTCGTGAGTTCACAAGTGGGACGCACTGGAGGATCACAGCTGTATCTTGTTGAGAAGGGTACGCAGATTCAAAACTTACATTCCATCTGGTACTGCTTATGAGAGATGTGGCTTCAGCTCCAGGTCATCAAAGGTAAGCCTGCTTTACTACAAAAGTTTACTTAGAATTAACAGATTTGCTTTTGGGTAGACCATTTTCAAAGGAACAAATAACCCAATTTGTATATAATCTGTGGCTGCTTTCTTTTCCAAAACCTTTCCTTATGAACCATGAAAATCAGGATAGTTTTAATGTTGACCAAAGTCTGAATCCAGAAAGAAAATGTTGTGGATGATGATGACTGGGGTGCTCACAGTTACCCAAAGGAAAAATTCCTTCTGGCTCAAGACCTGCCTGGGTAACAAGCATTTTTGGTGATGCTGAGCTAGAAGGCTCCTAGTGCACCAAGGCTGGAAACTGGAAGATTAATTAAGTGCACTTGCAGCAATTGTGAGTGAATTAATAAATGCCAGAACTAAGATGAGAATTGAAAGGAGGCAAGTTTTCTTCAAAGTAATCCATGAATCCTATTTCCAAGAAAGGGCTTCCCTATATCCCCTTGTCAAAATTAGTCTGTCCCACCCTGAGTTTATTTCATTGTCACATCCCCATCAGAGTTTACATATCACAATTTTAGAGTTGATTGGGTGGTGTGTATCCCATCCTGTACATCAGATTCCAGTGTCCACAGGACAGATCTGCACTCTCATCTTCACATGTCTTGATGCACTTAGAGCGGGACTGTGCCCACAAAGCTGAAATTTTTAAAGAAGTTGGTGACTGATTTGGTTAAGGAGCAAGAATGTGTTGCACTGAAGGTTTTGATTAGAACCAGCACTTTGTTTTAAACAACAAGAAATGCAATTCCTAATGGTAGAAATTACAGGGAACATAATAGATGGCCTTAGTAGAGGTTGTCACCAGTGAACTCAAGTATTCTTTTGGTTGCGACTCCTTAACCATGACCGAGAGAGGAATGTGTGCACAGGACAGTCATCCCAGAAACACCTTCTGACTGGACACGAAGCAGAGCTGGGAATAGGAGACTTGAGGTAACCTCTAGATTTCCCGCCATCTGTCAGAAATCTCACAACTCACCTTCTGACAATGAAAAAGGAAGGGATGTGCAGAGACGACTGGGGATCTACTAAAACTTTCTGACTTTTCTTTCATTCATGTTTGGAGGTGAAGACAAGAGGAAAATGAAAACTATTACAACTAAGAAATATAGAGAAACAAAACATAAAGAATTTTTTATAATCAGAAATATTGTTATTTTTCTGCCAATGAAAGTATTTGTGTAACTTGCATATGTATAATTAGTCAATTTCACAGAACACCATTTTCATTTATTTTATTCCATTTCTCTCCAGAATCTCTAAGCTATAAAACATTTTAGTCCCATTAATCAATCCATAAGCACATACTCTGACCACACACTGTCCCACTATGTGTTCTGTGTACCACAGCTTTACAAGGAGAATGAGCTGATTCCTATCCTAAAGGCCTTCATCTGTAACTAGTAAGGCAAATTTATGAAACTATCAGTGAGTAAAGAACACCACACAGGTTTATTGTGTGATGTCATCCAACAGGACAGTAGACAATAAGGTGTACATTTAAAATATTTGTTCTTAAAAGATCATTTTGAATCATTAGTTTCAGAATGATCTCACATAAATTCATACTATAGATACGCCCTTTCCCACATCAAGCAGACCCAAGGTACATAAAAATTTAGATTTATACCAGCTGTAAATTAGGGAAGGGTAGCTCTGTTTATAAAATAAATTCACTTTAAAAGAGGATTTATCACAGCTCCTTTGAAATTTTGAGCTCATGGTACAACTTGAAAGCAGGTTTTGGTGGCTAAGAGCATATGCTCCAGAGCCAGAGGGCAGGATTCAATGTGAGCTCTGCTAGGTTCTTGCTGCGAGATGAGGCAAGTGATGAAGTCTCTGTGTTTCAGTGTCTGTATTTGTGAAATGGAGATAATGATAGTAGGTTTCTATGGGAGAAATTTCAAAGATTAAATGAACTCGTGTAAAGTTCTTGGTGTCGTGCCTGGCCCTCATCTGCTACAGAAAATTAGGCACAACACTGTCAGAACCAGGTGAGTGGGAAGCACTGGGACTAGGCGGAAAATTTAGTACTAAATAGAAATCTATTTTCTCCAGAAAGACCACAGTATAAATGTTTACACGTCTTTTTGAAAAACAAATAGATGTTATTCTTTTGGAAGATGCAGGAAGAAATCACAAGTTCTATTTAGATACATATTTTCCCCCTTTTATCTCAGTCGTAAGTAGATATACCTGTTTGATGCCAAATTGATGACAAGATCTTCCCACCCACTTCAGTGTCAGTCTTAAGGTAGATAGACAGGCAACAGACAGACAACAAATAGATAAAGTGGTCCTCAAACAATTGAGGCTGAATGATAATTACATCTAGTTTCTGTGCATAGAAAAGCCATGCTTTCTGATCTTCTACATATTATCAGTAAGCATATGGTTGAAAAAGCAGTGATCATAATAATTATTCTTTTCATTGAAATGATGCCAATTTAAAGCTAAATATAAAGATGAATTTAGCAAAAACTTAAGGCAAATTAAATACTGGTTCAGAGAAAATTCTGATGTTGTGATTTCGTCTGGGCCTAATAGAGTTTAAAAAGGTTCAAATAATTCTAAGGGCTTCCTTATAAATAATGGGTAGAGTTCCATATAAATAATTTCACAGATATTCTGAATACTGGTTCGAATTCAGTTTATTCTGAATTTTTGTTTCAGTCTCTGATGCTTGTAACTTTTCTTTTGTATGTCTTATTCCAGCTAAATTGTCTTTGAAAAACTGGTAGGGGCCTTGTCTCCTATATTTTTTAAATTTTGTATTCGAATGTAATAAAAATATAGAAAAAAGCACAGATCGTAAACATACAACTCAATGGATTTTCATGAACTGAACACGTAGATCAAAAAACAGAACTTACCAGTAGCTCAAAAGCCTACTCACTTCATGCCTCCCACAGGTCATTACCCACTTCCCAAGAGCAACCTCTATCCTGATTTCTAACTACAGTTTACTGCATCACAACCAACCAGAAAACTTGAGTGGCACACAAAAACAAGACTGCCTGGTTCACTTGCCTGGGGTCTGCTCATCTTGGCTGAGCTCTCCCCAATGTCTAGGGGTGGGCACAGCTGTCCTCCAGCAGGCCAGCCAGAGCATAGCCATGGTGATGGCAGAGGATGAAAGAAGTGGCAGAATTATGCAAGCCTCCTCTTTATGCAAGATGGTATCTGACAGCCAGGATTTGCGTGAGGCCAGTAAAGTGAGTCATGCAAGTACAGGGCAGCTCCTGTCTTTATTGAAATTTTTTATTTTGTTCACCAATTCACCAAGTTAATTTTTTGCACTAACTTTGATTTTTTAGAAACACTGAATCAAAATCTTTCTTTTCTTGACTACTGAGGTTTTGGGGAACCCCTTAAACTTTGCACCCAGGGTAAATGCCTTATTGTCTCCCCTAGTGCTGGCCCTGGTAGGAAAGTGAGCTTCACATCCTGAGTGAGAGGACTTGTAGTCACATGGCAAAGAGTGTGAATGTCAGGGAGATAAAGAATCAGAGCTAATAATGCAATTAATTGTCACAATTAGTTTTGGCCATTTTGGGCCATTTATTAATGGAAATTGTACAATATGTATTCTTTTGAGCTTGGCTCTTTTCTCTTAACACTATGTTTGTGGAATGCATCCATAGTGTTTTGTGTAGTTGTAAGTCATTTGATCTCATTGCTAAATAGAACTCCATTGTGTGAAGACACCACCATGCTGCTGGCTATTTCAATAGTCACAATTTAGAGCTATTATGAATGGTGCTGCTTTGAATGATCTAGTATAATTTTCTGTTAGATATATATGCATCTCTGTTGGGCGTATATATAAAAGTGGAAATGCTAGATCAGAGGGCGTGCCTATACTCATTTTTAGTGGCCACTGCCAGTTTTCTAATGATTAATTCTTTTACCTTTGTTTTATTATAAGCTTTGATACCTGGTAGTGTAAGCCTTCCATATTTTTTTTTTTTTTTAAGAATCATCTTGACTACTCATGGCTCTTTGCATTTCTAAATAAATTTTAGAAGTAGCTTGTCAATGTCCACAAGAGATAAAAAACTAACAGAATTTTTACTGGGTTTGCTTTGAATCTATAAACTGACATCATCACAACATGCTTCCGTGTCTTAAATTTTGGTGTCTCATACCTTTGACTATTACCTTTGAAAGGCATAGGTAGCCGATAAATACATTGTTGGTACAAAGCTTTAGAATTAATTATATTTTCGGTAACACTACACGTTTTACCAACGCCTGAGCTGGTCCTTTATTTTCCTCCCTCTGGGCCTTGCATGTGTTCTTCCAATCAGGTAGAATTCCCCTCAGGCCCTCCATCTCTCCTACCTGACAAAATCTAACCTTCCTTAACCACTGGACTCAAATTTCACTGCTCTACAGAGTTAACAGGTCTTCTTTCTGGTGCCCCATTGATTCTCCTTTCCATGACTTTAAATCACCACAATGTATTGTGATGACCTGCTCTGATGCCCATTAAACTTTTGAGTGCTGCCCAGAGCCAGCCTAGCACTCAGTAGGTACGTGTTGTTGAATAAATGAAAACAGCCATTCTTGTTGTTGGTTGTTGGTTTAGACGGTCTGTTGGTTGGTTTACTTAGTTTTTGTGAGATTTCACTTGAATTTAACTTCAGTCAAAGAAAAAAGAAAGTAGTGTCTTAGATGGCAAAGCAGAGTGTGTCAAACTGATTTTTTGTTTCACTGTTCATTTTAATTTGAAAATACTCATTTACCTCTTTCCAGTAATGTTTTGAGGCAGGTACATTGTTTTTGTCTGATTCACATCACATTTTCTAATTTTGTTTAAAAGAAAAGCATGAATTTTCCTTTCAGACACCAATAACAGGAGTTGGTTCATGAAAAGGCAGTCACACCTCCAGTGACCACTAGGTGGCAGTTTCACTTTCAATACTATGATCAGCTTGATGTTGGGAGCTGTCATCCAAGAGATGTGAAGTAGGACAGATGAATCATGGAGTGAAACTTAACAAGGCCTGTTGGCAGGAAAATGAAGCCCAAAATCAGCTCTGAATAAAAATGGAGGCATAGGGAGTATGGCACGTGGAAAATGAAAAGGAATGCCATTAGACAGAATTTCACTGAAAAGTTAGCAAAAAGCTAGATGAACCACATCCACAAAATTGTTAAGACAGATATATAAGATCAGAGACAGGTCAGATAGTGTTGACAAGCAAAGGAGTCTCCTGTGAGCCCTCCACAACTGGAGCACAGCCCCTTAGGAGTGGGGGGAAGGGGAAATAGGGAGAGGGCATGATTCTTGCCGCTGGAACTGTTCTTGAATTCTCCTGGGAGGAAGGAAGTTTAGAGGCTTTAGACAGCACTGGATGGGACACTGCCCAAATGTTTTTAGTTGAAACTGCTCTTAGCCCCCAAATTATCCAACGATCACGCTAAAACTTTGCTCTGCACTTGAGGGGCAGAAGCAGAGGACATGTGTTAATTACCTATTCTGTGCAAGAAACTTTATGGATTTTATTTCATTTAATCCTCACAACAATTTTGTGAATTAGGGAATCTTATCCCCATTTTACAGATAAGAATCTCAAGGCTTCTAGCACTGATGTATCTTAACGCAAAGTAAGAGGTCGGGGGCAGGGGGGTTGAAACCCAGCACTCTGACTGTTGCCATGACCCCAAGTTGATCCCAAGGAATCTCACCTCCCTCTCCTGAGAATGAAAGCACCTGCCTCCTCAGGCTGCTGTGGGACGAAGGGAGATGATGCTCATAAAAAGCCCAGTACAGCATCTGGGACACGGGTCTTTTCTAACCAGGCTGCACTGTTTTTCCCTTGATGATCTCACCTAAAAGTGACATCCTCGCCACCCAAAAAGGAATCTCTCAGATTATGAGGTCCTGGTGGAGGGGAACCAAGCCAGAGGGCCATGGCAGAATGGAAATGACTGACCTCAGTTGTCCGTGAACCCAAGACTGGTTGGTTCTTCTCTTCTGGGAACCACAAGAACCTCACAGGGCTCATTTAATCTGCTGGTTCTGATATAAGTTTGATAAGGGACTTTCTGAGCTCAAAGTGTAAATCGGGGCCATGGTTCATCTCCACAGAAAGCTGAGCAAACCCAGGCATTTTGTGGGGCCAAGAGGCCACCCAGAGACCCTGAGTAAACTGAAAGAACAATGAAACTTGAGAAGACTGCAAATGAAAGCATTAGCCATCTTCTATCAGCACTGTATATTTGTATATACCATGAACCCCTTTTGGCCTAAAATAGGGAAACTGAGGCCCAGAGGAATGAAGGGACAAAGTAAATCCAGATTATGACAGCAAAGGGGACTGAGATAGACCTGGGGAAGCAAGCCCTGGGCAAAGCTGTCCCTCTGAGGCCCTGGTTGTTATGACACAACATGTACTCATAAGCTTGTGATAGAGTTTCAAGTTTTGCATACAAAGAACATGAGGAATCAGATTACCTACTCATGTCTCTTTCTTTGTTGGCAACCCCACAAAGACTGCTAAAAACAAAGACACTCTAGACCAAAGTGCCAGATTTAGGGGACACTGCACAATCTGTGAGTTAATTAACAGTAGGGATTACAGTCTTTGTGAATGGGAACGGCTTCTTTATTTTTCCCTCTGCTGGAGTATGAACCAGAGAGAGAGAAAAAAACATTTAAAAGAAAAGCTAACAAGAAGGAGCATGCAGCTTCTTCCTTGCCATCTTCATCATTATCACTGACATCAACTCTCAGGCATTGTCCCAAATTGGGTGGAAAGAAGGAAGGAAGGAAGAAAGGAAGGAAGCAGGACTCCCACAAAGACCTGAGGAGCGGAGAGATTGCAAGCTCTCCCCTAGCTATAGCTCCCACAGACACATCTGTCACTGGGTCATGGGGAGACAGGAAGTGGGGAGAGGGCAAGGCACAGACAGGTGAGAGGTGCTAGAAGCCACGTCTGGGATTCCTTGGAGCCAAGTGTTGCAATGGAGGAGGTCCATCAGTTTCTGAGACAATTTGCCAGCCCCAAGGGGACACTAGGAAAAGAGGAGCATGAAGCATGGGTGTGGATCACCTGCCTGCAGTGAGGGGCCAGTGGCTGGCTGCCTCTCTGAAGCAGCAGAGATGATGGAAAACAGTGGGGACCCTCCAACAACATCTATCCCAGGGCCAGGCAGGTGTGGATGCCACCAGCAGACACCAGCAAAGAAGTGAGCCCATATGTTCTAAGAAGCATACAGGACCAGAAAGGTGCCCTCACTACCTCCAGAACCCAGACAACGATGAAAAAAGGCTTCCTCCACCACTGGCAGCCACCAAGGAAATTGGGGGTGCCAGATGCAAGAAAATGATGTTCAATTAGAAAATATATTCTACTCTGTAGCCATTTGCATGAGTTTTCTGTGGCTGCCATAACAAATTACCATAACTTTAGTAGCTTAAAACACAATATATTATGTCTTAGTTCTGCAGGCCACAAGTCCCATGAGTCTCACTGGGCTACAGTCAAGTATTGATTGGCAGGGCTGTACCCCTTTGTGGAGGCTCTAGGGGAGAAAGCACTTCTTTGATCATTCAGGTATTGGCAGTTCCATGGAGTTGTAGGACTGAGGTCCCTGTTTCCTTGCTGGCTGTCAGCTGGAGTTACCCTCAGCTCCTAGAAAGCTCCCCTTAGCCCTGGCATGTAGCCCCACACATCTCAGAGCCAGCGACGGGGCACAGAATCCTCCTCATACTGCCATCTCTTTGATTCTTCTTCCATAGCCACATTTCTGCTTTTAAGAACTTGTAATTAGAATTGGCCCACCCTGATAATCCAGGGTAACCTCTACATTGCAAGGTCCGTGATATTAATCACACCTGCAAAATCCCTTTTACCACGTAAGATATTATTCACAGGTTCAGACTTTAGGACATAAATATCTTTGGGGGGGCCATAATTCTGTCTACCACACCAGTATATATTCAACAAGTATTTACTTAGTGCCTTAATAAGCCAGGTAGAGTGTAGGTACTGATTTAAGTCGTCAGCATTAGAGGCATTAGGCTGGGGAGGGAAGCTGGGTTGGGGTGCAGCACCCTGAGACACCTGTCTTAGGGCTCCTCTGCAGTATTCCAGGAGGTGGAATAATGTGCAACATAGATCACACCCCCACTGTCACCCCTCTATCCCCCTTGACTCCCCAACCTTCAGCCCTAAATTGTGTAGCTGCATAACTCTGGAGAGGGTCATTCCAGTTCCCTGGGAAGCAGGAGCTAAGCTCTCCAAGGGACTGAGACAGGAACCTGCTGGATCCAAGTGTGACCATAGCAGAAAGACCAATAAGAGCATGATAGGACTTGCAGCATCCCAGAGAGGCCTAGAAAGAGATACTGCTCCTGCCCTTTACCCTGTTTCCTGACCTGGTTTTATGGTCCCTCAAGGGACAAGAGAGGGAAATGCCCAGGGTCTTCTAGGGCCCTTGTAACTCCAGATAGTAAAAGAGAGATGGTGAGAGGTTGATTTTTCTCTAGCAGAAGCCCATTCCGCCTGAGGTACCCTGGCCTATATTTTGTAGCTCCAGGGCTCACGAGAGCCACCAGCTTGCTGGGTTTTTTCTCAACCACAATCATGGTGAGTCAGCACAGAGGTTAGCTCTCAGCCAGGAGGCCACAGCCCGCAGCAGAGCTCCAGGTGGCTCGGCCTCTCCATCAGCCTGGCCCCGGGTCCGCCCCCGTGCTCTTTCTAGTCTTGAGCCTCCCTGATTGACTGACACCCTGGCCACTACCCAAGCAGCAATTCATCTAGCTGAGCGTAGAGCTTCCAAAACCATAATACGAAAGGCAAAAGTGACTGATAAACCAGAAGCACCGTCATCAGCCCCCTGGAATAAGCATAGGATGGCACCTGGACAACAGCATCTGAGAATCTCTGCTCCAGGCCAGACTTGAGATAAGAGAGAAGTGGCATCCCACCTTCCTCACTCTAGCATCCTTATCCAGAGTCCTGCAGATGCAGTCCACAGCACAGCATCACATTCTGGCCAACCAGACTTCCAATGGCAGGAGCAGCTACCAAGAAGGGGTGCTTAAATGGCTTTTTACTATTCATACCACAAAACCAAAACTACCGGTGGTGGTTGTCATTTCTGCTCTTACCACTTAAAATTTGCTGGCAGGGGAAACTTTTAAGGGGTGATGCCTTCATGGACATGGCATTCCTCTTTTTATCTTTCCCATACTCCTCTGCAGGTCTAAGTCACTGACAACTGTCCTGAGTGACAGAAAAACAAGCTGATAGCTAGGAGGAAACAAGCCCCAGACAACAGCTCTGTTGCTTGGGAGACAAGGTTACTCTGAAAGTCCCTCACCCCCACCCAGCTCTGCCTAGGCCTTACAGGGTCTATCTCTGCGTTTCTGTTTAAGGACACTGGTCTCCAGCTAAACCTGAGATCCAGTTTTCCCCTTTGGTCATCCCCTGAAGAGCACCATTACAACGGTCAGAAGAATAGATGTTTCTAATCACATGCACACTTTAGCTTTACAAATGGAGTGTGACAGAGAGCTCTGCTGTTGCTTTGTAGCAGGAAGGCACATTAACAGGAAGGGTCGTTTGACCCTCTGCAGTCGCTGATTGCTGATTGTAGGCAGATGTGGCTTCTGTTAGTGGTGTTACATAATTTCCTTCTTGTTCCTGATCTACTTTTAGTAAAATGTCCCTGGGAAACTTTGCACCTCCTTAAAATATCCAAGACATGTGTATCTTTATATTTTCCTACCAACTTCCCATATTTCAGCTTCAGTGGGTTCAGAAATAAGTTAATAGTTCAACCATCTGGAAGCCATTACATAAGAGGGATTATGGCTTCCCAGCTCAGTCAGAATGAGAGAATCCTCATCTCCACCTTTTTGCACCACCACAAAACTGACATCATCCCAACCACCTGACTTTGGGAAGTAGGGACAAATCCTCTCTTCACTGTGGTCCTAGACCCAGTGTCTTTGCGAGGGACATAAGCTAATCATCATGAGCACATCACAGAACATCTTCAACTCAGGACACCCAAGAGAGAACTCATTGGCTGAGAGGGTCTGCAAGGCTGTGCACCACTCATGAATCTACAGAACATGCCAGTTCTCATCGATGGACAATGTAAGACAGCTTTCGGAGCACATGGAAAAATTCTATGTCCTGTCGTGGGGACAGAGATTCATATATAAAATGCTTAAGAAATTAACAGATTTATTATGAACCAGAAACAGGGTGACATTAAAGGGAAGGTCACTGTCCTTGGGGTTGAAGGTGAGGTTCTTTTAGGTGTGCAGGTAGAGTTATGCAACACTGTCACTGTGGGAGAGTCTTATGTGCTCAGCCACATCTGGAAAACTTCTTGATGGTCACATTACCATTTAGGAACCTTTAACACAGGTGTCCAGTCATGTCCTGGGATTGGCCTAAGTTCTACGTGAGCTTGGACACTATACCCTCTGCTTCGGCCAACTGGCCTTCTCACTGTTCCTCCAGCATCCCAAGTTTGTTCCCACCCTGGAAGCCTTTTCTGCTATTTTCTGTCTGAAACATTCCTACCCCCAGCTCTCTGCCTGGCTAGGTTCCTCTTGGTATTCAGGCCTCATCCTAAACACCTCCCCTCAGAGACTTCTGATGCTATCTCTGAAGTGGCTCATTCACCCCAAGAGTTCACTATCTCATTATCCTCTCATTTTCTTCTCATCACTGTCTAACACTTTAGCTCTGATTTGCTTATTGTCAGCCTACACAAGGGCAAACTTTGTGGGAACAGGGCCTTTATCCATCTGGTTTACTGCTGCATTCCTAGGACCTCAGATGGTGCCTGGCACGTAGTTGGCAGCCAGTAGACATCTGTTGAGGAAATGTTGAAAGGCATATTCAGATGTACATGTTTGAAGGCCTAAGAATTCCCATGAGTCAAACTTGTGGGACAGAGCAAGATAAGGGGGGTTGGGGGGAACCCCCTGGTGGATGAGGACTCTAGAGGAGAAAGTGAGAATGGGCACTGGGGCTTGGATGTCCTCCCAAATGGCTGTTATGTTATGCTTCACATTATATCTTACCTTATACTTGGCTGAAAATTAAACATAAGGCCGTGTTCTGTTATTCCCACCCCAAACCCTTCCAAGAGAAGAAGCGCACTGAAGCGCGCACTAACTAGGGCCCTCCAAGAAGGGATGGAAACCCCATGGAAAGAGCTTATTTCCAAAGAGCATCCAGGAAGACCTCTTGGAGCATCTGTGAATATACCACAAAGACACTGGGTGCCAGACGTCCGCACCTTCAGAGCATCTTCAACTCAGGATTGAGAAGTAACTCTAAGGGAGTGCAATTTATGCAAGCCAGAAAAAACTGTTTGGTTCCCTCCCCCCACACCCCATTCCCTAGATATAAAACTCCCTAGAGATGAGGGGGACAGAGAAAGCTTTAGAAGAGTAGTGAGAAGTGAGGGACAGTCTTGCCCCTGCCACCAGCCAACCCTGAAACCTTGTCCTGCATGGTGGAGGGGTGACCGTGGTAAGGACAAAAGAAAAAATGGTTTCTCCATGAAGTCTGGGGATCTGGTGAGCAGGTCAGATTGAAATTCTCATAGCTTTCTGAGGCACAACCCCTGCAGACCTGCCCTACAAGACACATCATGATTCTCATTTTCCAGGCAAAAAGTAGAAGACTCAAAGTGCAATGGATACTTGATTGCCTGCTAAATCTCCATCTCCACCCAACCTCCTCTCTGTATTAGAACCCTGATTCTAGGTATCAGGTGGGCGGAACTCAAGGGAGACTGAGTCCCTCCTCCAGCCCAGGTAAGGGAATCATGATTAGACTGAGCCATGGGTCTCAACTCTGGCTGCACATTAGAACGATGCAAGTGCAGTTAAATCAGCCTCCCTGGGAGCGAGTTGTAGGCCTCAATAATGACAATGCTCTTCAGTTATTCATGTGCGACAGTGCTGAGACTCACCCATCTGAACTACAAATGATCATTCCCATCCTCACCAGTATGGAGAGGAAATGTCCTGGGGGTTTGAGCAAGGCAGGATTCCCTTCTTTTAAAAATCCATGTATTGATAAAACAGGCTGTGCTACTCCTAGATGTGGTGCCTGAACTGTGGACACCATCTTAAGAACAAATGCCAGTCACTAAGGTTGGCAGAGAAAACAAAGGCGGGGGGGGGGGGAGAGCCTAGATACTTGAAATGTTATTGAGCAAATGATTTACCCAACCTTGGAAATGCCCTCTTTCTGGACTTTCTGTGTAAATGAGTCAGTAAAAGATGGTTTGACCAGTTTTAGTTGGGTTTCTCATTATTTGCAGCTGAGAGGATCCTAAATGATACAGTCCAACAGGAAGTGGCAGAGCCCAAAGTCAAGCCAGGTCCAGCATGAAGGCAACCAATAGAGCAAGGAGAGTCCAAGGGACAATGGGAGGGTATTTGGATCAGATCATTGAATTTCTAAACAGTTTTCAACTAATAAAAAGTAATTTGTTAAGGTTAATTTTTTTTTTCATCAGAATCAGAACCAGAAAATGAAGAAGTGTATTATCTAGAGAGTTAATTGCCAGCTTCTGGTTTAAAAATAATAATAATTAGAAAGTCCAGGTTTAAAGTTTGGAAAGTTACCAAAGTTAATAGCTAAAATAGGGACTCTGGATTGTCTTGGATTGTAATGAAATATTTAATAAATCTCTTCATCTAGTCAGTAACCTCAGTGACTAAGGAGTCTAACCAGTTTTTCAACTGAACTGTGTCTTAAGTAATTTTCCATTTGAGGCCCCCAAGTTATTCACTAATAAGGTCCCTCTTACTACTTAGTCATTATAAAATAATTAAATCTCTAGTGAAAAGCAGTTGCCAGAAATGCAAGTGTTTCTTAGAAGGTTCTTGTACCACACCCCTTACAGAAAGGTGGTGTGCATTTCAGCTCACCTACAAAGTTGAGATGGCTAGAAATTTCCACGACAGTCCTGAGGAACTGCCCGAAGGTGGCGCTTTAGGGTGATACTAAACAGCGTTTGTTCCCGCAATTTCAACTACTAGAAAATGTCAAGGTTAGTCTTTTCTTCCTGATAAAGTTAATTGCCTTAAGTTAACACACAGCATAAGACTTTGTGGCATAAAAAGAATAGCAAAATTATAAAAGGTATAATTTGGAGGCTTTGTCAAGAGCTGTGATGATCCCACCCCAATGAGTTTAAATGTTCTGAAGCCCAAGTGTTCAGTGACAAAGGTGTCTTGGGGAGGGACAATGCCAGCAT
The DNA here is from genome assembly GCA_030015415.1 of Cynopterus sphinx. NCBI lineage: Eukaryota > Metazoa > Chordata > Mammalia > Chiroptera > Pteropodidae > Cynopterus > Cynopterus sphinx. The sequence goes on along the minus strand of CM057384.1, from coordinate 85,280,239 downwards.
CAGTGTTGAGGCTCTGGAGAGGAAAAAGCTTTTTGTCTGCCATTACCAGCCTGCTATTCTTTAAAACACATCTACTTGATGCTTGCCATTTTTTCAAGCATGCTTTTCCCCTGATGGTTTCACATGTCCGTTCACACGAGTAAAATATGCTTTTTACACTTTGCTGGATGTTGAAGTTGATGCCTGAGGGAAAGAGTTAGATCCTCACCTTGTCGTGGCTTTCCCTAACTCTGGGTTTGCAAAGCTCCAAAGTACAAAGCACACTCATCTAGGCAACACTGGAAGGCCACCAAGTTTGTATTTTCGGCCCTACTTCCCAAGCCTGCATCCTTACGTGTATGCCACTAAAGTTCTTCCCTTTGAAACCCAAAGAAAGTGTGCCTTTGCCCCCCTGGACAGTAAGCTGCTTCTAGAATAGGAGCTGCTAATACTTTCTCTTCCATCGCTCAGGCAATGATAGGCCTCCTACCTTTTGATTCCATATCACCACCACCCCATGCTCCAGTGCTTTTCCTCCTTGGGCTAAGACCAACATGGAATAGATCTTCCATAGCACATCCCTCTGCTTTTAGAAGGTCCCAAACTCTGAGCTAAGGTTGTTCTGGTTCTTGGTTTGTTCTCCTGAAGAATAGGTCAAATCCTCCCTACTGAGAAGAGCTCTTTTGAGAAAGAAATTAGAATTTACTTTTCTGCTTATAGCACCCCATCCCAGGTCTGAGAAGAAACATTGTTCTGGTTTCTTATACCTTTACAGAACCTTGACTGTGCTGGACTATCATTGTGCAGAAAGGTGGCCAAGATGGAGACTGTTAGAAATGGATAGCCAGTAAGCATTGATCTAGCCTCACACCTTCCATGGCTCCTAAAGCTACATATTCTTATAAGAAAAAAGAAGATCTTCCCCTTATCTCATTTTCACCTCCATAGCCTAATGGCCTGGCCTGATTTACTGCCACTTGCCTTCTTGAGTTTCTTTCTCCCAGGGTAGTCATCTTCCCAGGGTTTCCTCAAGAGAGAAGTAGTTCAAAAAGAGGGGGACATCAGAAGGCAGACTTGAGGAAAGGTGATGAGCCACAAAGGAGGTTTGAGAAACCAAATGGCTTTGATTGAGAAGCTCATTCCCTTATTTCACATGCATGTTTTGAGTTAGATGTCAACACAGTCCCCAGTGTTTTTTTCTTTCTAACCAACACTTGTTACCCAGACTAACTAGAATAAATAGGTCATTGTATGGGCTCCGTCGAATACAATGAGCCACATCTTCATTCTTTTTCGGTATGTCCTTTGGAAAAAGCATCCTTTCCGAAGACTCCCATCTGTAAGCAATTTCACAAGAGGAAAGGCAAACAGAACCTCCCACCTGTGCTGGGCATATGACTAATATTTTTCATTACATTAATATTAGAAATTCTCTAATGTAACTGCATTATAAGTTTGTAGATGAGGAAACTGAAGCTCAGATAAGCTAAATAACTCATGCAAGTTCGATCAGCTTAGAAAGGAAGAATTCGGGGACCTAGGAAGGGAGGTGTGAACCTAATGTCCAGTTTCAAAGCAAACAAGGAAATTTAGGGTATCGCAGCAAAGGAAATGGCCTGGACAGAAGTGTGAAGAAGTGGGTTTAATTAAGAAATCCATATAGATGTGCATGGTGGGAACATAGGGCACTTGACAGTGTGCGAAGGGACATAACCTTCCTGTTAGGTGGTGAAGGAACTTGCATGTCATGCTATTCTGTAAGCCAAAGATTTCAAGCAGAGTTTACAAAGAGCTTTGACTAAAATATTTCAAAAATAATTTACTACTTTTGATTGATTTAGTTAATTAACAAAACTCATGAGTTGGGATAACACCACTATTGCCCCATTGTATGGATTATGAAACTAAGGCAGAGAAATTAAATGAAGTGCTTGGGATCATAGATTGTCAGTCATTAAGAAAACCTGTGCCCTAATCTTCCAACTCCTGGTCCTGAATTCTGTCCCTAACAGTGACCTAATGTTCGACTCCAAGAAAACTGCCAGCCTGGACACATTCACCCTCTGCTGAAAATACAAAGACAGCTGAGCCCCACCTGCATCACTCAGGGCCTCCTTATACTACACTGCCTCTGTGCATGCACTTCATACTTTAGCAGAAAAGTTTCTGCCACTCTGTCTTTTCTGGGTTTGTAGGTACAAACTCTTCTTCATACAGTGAGAAGGAAAATTCAGAACCTAGCTGACCTTTTTCACTCTAAATTACCTTTTGCACTTTCCCTGTCGAGGTCAGAGCAAAAAATATATAATTTCTCTTTAGCAAATTGAGTTTCAAGAAGTTTACAGCATTTCATCTAACAAGATACACTTCACTTTGGTGTCTTCACTCCTCAGCATATCCTGTAACCCAATAATGCTGAGTAGACCCTTTGAAGAATTCTAAGAACCTTCTCACAGGAAAGGGTGGCTTAGGGGCCTCTCTCTGGGTTCTCTTGAGCTCAGAGTTTTGAAGTGTGGGTGTGGCCAAGAAAAAGTGGTTGGGGGAGGGGGAAGGGTACAAGGGGTGGCAATCTAGGGAACCAGCCATGAAAAACCTTGGTTAGCCAAATATATCACTTCTGGGGACAGCAGGCCCCTCTTTTATACCTGGCTATATCCCCAGCCCCCCCCCCACAGTAGAATAAACATAGTTTGATGATGTCAATTATGGTTCTATATCACTAACTAGGCAAAGAAGAAAGGAGGGGGTGCAGGGAAGGCAGCATTGAGAGACACTGTGACTCCCTAGGAATGCTAATGATGTTAGCATTTAGGAGCTAAGAGTCAGGGTTTTGGAAAGAACAGTGTCGTCATAGAAACCTGCTGTGAAAGCCAGGGCTCTGGGTACAGCAGCCTAGAGCCAAACCCTGATCCCACTCCTAGCTGCATGACTTTGGGCAACATCTACCTCAGAAAGTACCCGTGAGGACTGAGGGATAAACCATATAAAAGCATTTAGCCTGGTACCTGGCACATACCCCTGTGAGTTATTATTCATTAAAAATTCAAGATTGTCCCTCTTGATTCCAAAAAGTCTGTCACCTCAGTGGAGTTTCTCTTATAGATTTTTCTTTATTGCTTCTAGACATGGTCCTGGCAAGGCATATGTACATATTTGTAATTCTCGTTCACCACCTTATCCACATCCAGTTAATCAGTTCCTGGTGAACAAAGCAGACTTCTCAGCCTGCTGTACAGTCAAAAGGTTGCACTGCCTCCTCCTGCTCTCCTCACTGCTTAACCAAGTTTTTTGTTCCTTATTTTCTGGGAAATGTCATTTGCCTCAGGTTCCTCCTCTCCAGAGCCAGCAGGAGGGCACCACAGTTTCTGTCTCACTAAGCACATAATGGGGCATCCTGGAGAAATAATGGATTCCTGAGATCAAGGGGCCATTTACAGGGAAGAGCCAGGAGTCTCTGGGTCAGGGGGGAGAGCGTAGAAACCTCGCTAATGCACTCCTTCCATTACAGTTCTCCAATTTTTCCTGTCTCCCACTATTACCTTCAATTAAGCTTTGCTTTTTAAAAGCCTCCATCTGCCCCCAGGGTCATTAGCTTTCATCTGGCACAGCAGTTAGCAGCCACAGCTGGCCCTGGCGCTTCTCAGAAATCTCAAAGTTGGGGGCCAGATAATTTTTTAGAAAGCTCCTTAACATGGTTCTTCACCTTGAATGTTTTCAGCTTTGACAAAAGCCACTTGAACATGGAGCCTGACTAAGTGATGTACTAGAGGACAAAAAAAAAAGTCTCTAGCTTTATGTTTTCAGTAAGAGTTCATTTTGCAAGTGATTTAGCAGATATGGGTGAATTTTTAAAATTTTTGGATATTTTAATTCATTTTGTCTCCTAACAACTCTGAAAACCCAGATTATCTCAAAAGCTCTTCGCCAGCCAGATTGGGGAGGGGGTAAAACTGAGGCAGGGTCAGAACTGATAGAATATCAGAACGACCCTATGGCATCCAGACATTCTCGCTCTACAATATTTTTCTACTAAAATCTTGGAATAGTTCTCTTTTCCAATACTCTGTTTCACTTCCCCACACTCCTGCTTGCAGCTCCTCCTCCCATTCCACCCCTCAGAAGATTTGGAGTCAAGAGTCCTCGGTCTTCTCTACATAAAAGTAACAGCTTCTGTAATATGTATGTGCTGCCACCAGATGGCAACAGAAGTCACAGTTCTACGAGTATACTTGGTGCCAGATATCTTGCTGGGCATTAAAAAATCTGTGGTGAACAAAGAGGAGCCCCCTTGCACCTCCCTCCCCCCCCAAAAAAAAAATTCTAAATGTAGCAAGACAGACATTAAGCAAAATATTTAAATAGTTAAATTACGGTGCTGGAAGGCAGTTTCCAGAGGCTAGTGCTGGGAGTCAGCAGAGACAGCAAATCTCACTGCATGCTGCAGGGTTTCTCCACTTTTTCCAGCTACCTTGCAGTTAGGTGGGGCCTCATTACTAGTTCAGAGTAATGCGATATGAGTGGAAATCACATGTGACACTTTAGAGCAAAGCAGAGAACAGTGAGCATAATTTCTCCACACTTCTTTCTTCCTTTGCTGTGACAAATGGTGACATGACAGGCAGTAGAGCCTCTGTTGACCTGAACCCCAGAGTGACTGCACAGAGCAGAGCCATCACTAACCTTCCCCCCCGCCCCACGATGCTTGATCCCGGACCTCCACTGCTCACGTTGATGGATAGCATAAATCTTCATTGAATTAAGCCATAGAGATTTGGGGGTTAATTTGTTTCTGAAGCATAACCAAGCAAGTATGTTAGTCTAAGGACTAATTTTCTAGTTGCACAGATGGATCTAAGGCCTTTTTCTTCTAAGTGAGTGGGTCTTTGCACAAGAAGCACAGACTTGTGAAGATGGAGAAAAACAAACTCCAACTGCATTACCACCTCCAATCCTCCTGAGGCCAGTGGGAAGAAAGGAGAGCTTCCATAACAAAGGAGGCTGCGTACAGTTATCATTTATTACCACTACAAGCAGGACACTAAGCTGATGATAACAGACTGGAAAAGTATGGTTATTCCAGCAGGCCTGGGGTCAGGCCAGAGAAGGGCAGATCTCTGGGCAGCAGAAGTAACTCAAAGACTATTGTCTCAGGCTGGCCACAGAGATGGCTCTGAGGTCTCTCTAGCAGCCACAAACATAATGAAAATCATGAGGTATTTAGTGGCTGGGCTAACCAGGCACCCATATCCCACCAGCTGGTTTTCTTTTTAGTTATGTTTGTTTGCTTGTTTGTTGAGATTTATTCTGATATAATTTCACACTTATAGGGGCAAATAAAGAATAGTAGAAAGAACACCATTTACCCTTCACCCAGATTCACTAGTTTATGTAAAAAGGGTTTCTAAAAACCAGTTGATCTCTCGTATCAAACATAGCTTTAATGCCTAAACTCAACACTTCAATATTAAAGTTAATAAGCCACTTTTATATTTAAGACTTGCAAAATATATAGAGTAGCTTTAATATATAAAGAGTTATTTTAAATTCATAAAGAAAAGTAACACCCATTGGAAAAATAGGCAAAGGCCATGTGTAGCCAGTTGACAAAAGAAGTAGAATTGACAAATAAAACTATGAAAAAGTTGAACTCTCTAGCAATTAAGTATGAATTAAAACCTCATTTTTCACCTATTGGACTGACAAAGCTTTACGTGACCGATAATACTTGTGTTGGAGACAAGACGAGGAAATGGGCATCTCATACAATAGTGCTGATTCACAATAGTGCTGATTCTGGAAATTGGTGCAATATTCTGATTGATTCATCAGTCAAAAAATATCATAAAAAAATTTTAATATACTTACCTTTTAACACAGCCATTTGAATTCTAGGAACTGATCTGTGGAAACACAAATAAGTGTCCCTTACCCACCCCTGAGAAGAAGGATATTCATCACAACATTATTTATCAGAGAAAATATCAAAAAGCAGAGACTTTGACTAAATAATGGTGCTTCATACAAAGCACTAGCACCGCATACACAGCACTTACTGAATGCTAGGCTCTCTTCTTCACACTTCACATGTATTAATTAACTCATCTAATCCTCCCAACAGATGGGTACCACAGTTACCACCAGCATTTTACAGATGATTGAAAGTGAAGTACAGAGAGGCTCACTACCTCATTCCAGGTCATAAAGCGAGTTAAGTGTGGAGCTAACATTGGCACCCAGGCGTCTGGCCCCAGAGTCTGTCCTATTAGACATAGACTATGAAGCCTCTATATGGTGTATAAGCCTCTCTCTGCAGCCACTAAAATAACAAAATAATTTGCATTCATTATTGTGGAAAAATGCTCATAGTGCAGGAATACCTCAGAGATATTGCACTTTTGGTTCCAGACCACTGCAATGAAGCATGTATGGCGACAAAGCAAGTTGTAATCTTTTTGCTGGTGGAGAGTCTCACCTTCAGTTGGTAAATAACACAACATCTGTGAGGCACAATAAATACAAGCACAATAAAATAAGACATGGTTACATATGAATGAGAAAAACAGATTATGAAATATTACGGTGTGAACCATTTTTAAAAAAGGAATTATGTACACATTTATATAAGAATTTATAAAATATATTCTGCAATCAAAAAATTAGCAGTGTTAAGATTTGAGGGGATTTTTGCTTCCTCTGTTTCTCTTTGTTTTCTAAGTTTTCTACAATGACTATGTAATTCTTGTAATATAAAAATTTCAGTGATTTTTTTTCCCCACTACTCAATCCTGCTTTCTTTTCTTCCTTCCTTTGGATATCGGTTCCACAGCTCTCCCTAATTAACATCGTATACACTGAACTCTGTCTCAGAGTCAGCTTCCCAGAGAACCCAACCTGTGAACGGTGGTGCCAGGAGTGATCCAAGAAAGCAGGCAATAAAATGATATTTAGGAGCTGGGTCACTCACCACCCAGCTGGCAGTGAGAACACCATTCCTAGAGGTAGCTGGAGCACAAACAGCCCCTGACCCAATTAAAAATTCCCTGTGGTGAATAAGAATAATGCCTAGGAGGAAGGGAATGCAAGAGCTGGTACTATGTATCTAGTGTCAGAAAATTATCAGGGAAAGAGTAACTTTGCTACACTCTGTTGAAGTTCTGCAAAAAGAAAATAGCTGAACTAAAGGCTGATAGCAATTAACAGGCAATTGGAAGCCAAGTGACAGAGCCAGAGGCTTTCCTCATCTGCAGAGGCGGGGCAGGGAAAGTGGAGGCCCAGGCCCAGCTTGAGGCCTTCATACAATGTGTTGCCCAAAATTCAGTGAAATGTTAAAACTCTTGATAAAGGCAGGTCTGTTATGCCAAAGTCAGGAATTTGGTTGAGGAATATGATTCCTGACTCATAGGATAGTATGTCTGGGTTGATTTGGCCCAGACTCTTAAAGACAATGCAGAGGCCTCTGCCTTCCAGCTTAGCCACTTGGCCTGTAACTAGGATTGAGTTGCAGCCTCACCCAACTACACACATGCTAGATCCGATAAGGAAGAAAAGGGACTCCACCCCTAAAGGAGCTGCCAGACCTACCTAGCAGGTACATATATGAGACTGGATTTGAGGATACTTAATCAAGGAGGCTAGGACCTAATACTGAATGAGAGGAAGCTTACTGACTTGGGCATACTCTGAAATATAGACTTTAACATCCTGGCAAGGACCCCAAGAAATGGTACAGACTTGCTGGTAAGCTATTTCCTAGATGCATGGAAAGGGCAATGGTCCCTGATAAGTGAGGGTGAACTGCCAAAATTACCATAGCAGATGCTGGAGGACGGGTTGAAAGACTCAGAGAAGTGGGCATACTGGAGTAAGTATCCTGCATTAGGCCAGACCACCCACCAAGTGACTGTATTCCACGGGATAGCCTTACATATCCTGGTGAGAGTCACACCAGCATCACTAAAGTTCAGTGGTGGATCTCCTCTGTAGACTGCTGGTGATGGTAAGAAAGGCCATTGCAGAACTAAGCTAATTGATAGTGATAGAGATGATAAGAACCCTCACCCAAAACAGTGGCCAGATAATGGCGCCTAACTGTCAGAAACCAGATGAATCTAAGCCTGAGTGGCAAGGTTTGAAGAATAGTCAGAGGGCATGGCTGAGGCAATTACAGAAATAGTTAATAGAACACGGTACTTCTATGAGCAAAACAAATGAGATTCAACAAAGGCACTCTTCAACCTAACTCCAGAGTAAACCAAAAATGGATGAACAAGAAACTGAGGGCCGTTGCCCCAGTAAAAATCCAAGCTCCTATGCCCAGTTACTGGACCTAACTTCGAATTCAGACTTGGAGCCCAATGACAGAAGGAGAGACTGGGTTCCCAGAAGGCAGGGCTTTCAGAAGAAAATCTACAAATGCCCAATTATTCATGAAAAGCTGCTGATTTTCAGTTATCATTGGAAAAAATGCAAATTAAAACCATGATGAGACACCATTTCCTACCCACTAAAGTGGCTATCATACAAAATACTGACATTACCAAATGCTAGGCAAAATGTGTAGTGTTTGATTTAGGGATCAAAACTCAGTCTCATAATCATCAGGTGGTAGACCTAGCATAGCCAAAGCACCTGATCGGAGGCTAATGCTGTCCTTCCCCAGGCACAGAGAAATGTGCAAAGATTCAGATTATGGATGCTTTCCCTCATGGCTTATTGATTCATTCATTTGTTTATTCATTTTAAAAACCATTAATCCCACCATGAAGACATATAACCTCTGAAAACATTTTGTGTGGAACTTTCTGGATTCATTTCTGTGCTGTACAAACTATTTAGAATCTTTCTTTTTTTAGACTTAATTTTAAATTTGCAGAAAAATCAAAAAAATAGTACAGAGAATTTCCATATATTCCTCACTCAAATTCCCCTATTAATATCTTACATTAGTGTGGTACATTTGTTCTAACTAATGAACCTATATTTATAAATTATCATTAACTAAAGTGTTTTTATTCACTTTTCAATTTTCCCTAATGTCCTTCTTCTGTTTCAGGATCCCATACAACGTGCCATATGATATTTAGTTGTAATGTCTCCTTAGGCTCTTCTTATCTGTGGCAGTTTCTAGAACTTTCCTTGTTTTTGATGACCTTGACAGTTTTGAGGAGTACTGGTCAGATGTATGATGGGATGCCCCTGTATTGCTTCCTTGGCTTTTTTCCATACTCTGTTTTAGGGAACTTTGAAAATGGTCCCAGTCATTGACTGAAGAGAGTTCTATTTCTGGAAAACCTCAGTTTCTTGCCACTTTAGTGAGCTGAACTAATGTTTGAATTCTGAGTAGAGTAGAAATAGTAGAAAGAAAAGTATTAGAATATGTGCTTTTAAAAAAGACCTACTCTTTGCACTGCCATACCTACGAAGAAACCTAGCAACTATCATTAGCCTTTATTTGATTAGCATTTGTTTGAGTGGAATGGTGCTGTTCTCTCCAGTGCAAGGGCATATAAGTTCTATTCCAGCTTAATAAAAATGTTTTCCTAATCACTTTTTAATCCTTGCAATTTAATAAAATACCAAGGAGCAATCCATTTTCATGAGGGTGATTGGCATTGAAATGTTACTTGTGCTTGAGATTTTTGTTGTTCTTTTTTTCTTTTAATACACAGAAGTAGATTCACATGATGGAGAAAGCAAATTTGTGCATGCTTAATTGCCTAACAAGAAAAAAGCTGGCACCTGCTCTTCTTGATGTACATTTGCAGCACTTCTGTTGTCTTATAAATACCTCAAGCTAAACAAATAACAGTTTGAGGAAAAAAGGTGTCTTGCTATATGAAAAATGTCTGAATTTTTTTTCCCTTGGAAGTATAACTGCATACAGTAAAATGCACAGATCAGTGACCAATTTGCTGAGTTTTGACAACTGTACACCCATTACACACTACCTCAAACAAAACAAGGAATGTTTCCATCACTGATTTGTTTTATTCATACTTAGGTTTTGTATAAATGGAATCATACTGTTTGTAATCTTTTGCATCTAGCTTCTTTTCATTGAACATAATATTTAACATTAACTAACCAGAATAGCAATGTAATGCCCAGCTCAAGGGAGATCATAGCCCACTGGCCTCTATGGCAGGCAGGCCCATCTATAATATTTATTCCTGTAGGACAACTCTCTTTAGGTGGGACACTGACAATCTAGAGTGTCTCCAGAAGAAGTGTCTAGAAGTCAGTTAAGACTGAGAAGCAGAGGATAAAATTCAGACCAAGAAAAGGAGGCACAAGAAAATGGTCACAAGACATTAAAAAGATTGTCATTTGAAAGAAGAAATAGATTCTGTGTTTGTAGTTCCAGAGTCAGAAATTACTGGAAGACAGTTTTCAGCTCTACATAAAGGGAAGCATCTTCAACAGCAGATCATTGAGGTACCTTAAACAACAGTTTCTCATCACAGAGACTGTTCGAAAGAGGATAATAGCTTCTGATCTTGGATGCTATCAAAGCAAATCCCAATTAGGTAGGAGAGGACATCTTCTCACATATGACTTGTGGTTTTTGATTTAGACAAAGCTGTGTTTTGACTCCACTTTATACTAGTTGATCAGACACTCTAGATTGTCAGTGTCCCACCTAAAGAGAGTTGTCCTGCAGGAGTCAATATTATTTTGTACATTTCACATTGGCAACAAGGTCATATGGTTTTCACTCCAAGTATCTCAAAACCAGCTGATGCCATGAAAATTAAGGTTGAGTAGTCAGGACCCAGGGTGAATTTTGTGTTCTTATTTCACAGCATTCTCTATGACAAAGAATTCTTCCCTGCCTCATTCCCAAAGGACCCTGCCACGGCAGTATGATATCTTCATCCATAACAAACATGAACAGGGTATCCATGAGAGCAAATGTTACTAAAGTATTTGCCCCATCCTCCTTCCAGGTCCAGCTTGCAATAAAGTCCGAATTAAAATCAGAGCTCTCAAATCTTTTGCAAGTTGCCCTCAATGAGTTGGATAAATTCAAAAGAGGAAGTGATGAGAAGAGAGGAAATGTTTATAAGAAAAGGTGGCTGTCCTTCAGGTAGCTAAAAGTTCTTTACCTCCAACATCACACACACTTTCTTCTCTATCTCTCAGCCCATTGCCAGGTAGCCAAAGTCCAGCCATCTTCTTTAGATATCTGAATGCAGGCTTCAACTCAAGGCAACTGTCCTCCAAAGCGAAAAAAGTAGAGGAAATAAGTTGATCATCATCTACCAGACCCCAAGTTGGCCTCTTATCATGTTCTACAAATCCCAATTTTAACAAGCATCTTCATTGTCTTCATAGTTAGTCCTTTGCATATTTCCTCCTCGAGCTACTTTTAAGCTCCAGTCTATCAGAAAAAAAAAATTTTTTTCAAACATCTATACCATGCATGGAACTGGCTGGCCCTTCTTTCTTTTTCAAAACCACCATCTTTGAGAAAGCCTGCCAATGAATTTCACCCACTTGCTTCACTCCCTAACTCCACCTCCCACAATTTGTAAACAGCCAGGGTATGCTGGTGTGATTTCAATTATATATTGCCTCATAAACAGAACAAAGTCATTTTTAGAGAGACGTGTAATATTTCAGAATACCGGCTCAACAAAAACCTTTATTTTTCAATCTACAGATACTTGACAATGTGATCTTTAGGGTGAAAGCAGAAAGGCCTTCCACATTCCAGCCCTACGTTGTTCCCTGAGAGTGTGCATTTCCAAGGCGTCGCTCAAGGAGGCTTGGTCTCTTGTGGCTCTCAGGGCCAAGAAAGATCTGATTCTTGTAGTGGCTCCTTCTTCCCACAATATTTGCATAAGGCTCTACCCCAGCCACACCCCTAAAGGAAAACTAATGGGCAGGACAGGGCTAAATAAGCATTCAGTTGGGCATGCAAAATAGCTAAAGCAACTGTGGCTTTTCAGAGCTGAGTCTGCTTTCAGAGACCATCTATCTAGCCCATTAACTCAGAAAGGGGAAGTGGCTTACCCAAAGCTTCCCTGTTGATGAGGGCAGAGCTGGCACGAACCCACATTTCCCAGTTTGTGTGCATAACTTACCTAATGCAAGGATCTAAACATGGATAAAGAAAGGTTATTGTTTCAGTGGGACACTGATGTAACACACAAAAAAATGGAATTTACTTAGTCAACTACTAGGTTTCTCATCTGTGAAACAGAATGTTAATACCTCACTTGAGGCTCTTGTAGAGGATGAAAAGGACATAATGCATATAGATGGCCTGCTGTTCATTGACATTCACTATATCAAGGTTTCTGTGCCTTTTGTAGTAATATAGCCAGCCTCTGACATTCATTCCAGGTTTAATGTCACCCCCAAAACATAGCAAAAATTACCTTAAATATTTGAAATATTAAGCTTAGCTAACTCTACATGCAATATTAAAATCTTCTTTCAAGTGAATAATTTTTAAGTTATTTTTCTAGATTGGGCCAGAGTCAAAGTTACAGGAAATTTTCTAAAGCACTTTGTGGCTCTTTACTGCTGTTGGAAACATCTGTGGTTTGTTTTTCAACTTTGAAGAAGGTATGGCCTTATTATTTTACATCTTATAAGGCATCAAGTACATTGGCATGTTGGCTAGAGGTAGCACACATGAAAAAAAATCCTGACTGAGTGATACCTGGATGGAAACTTCCCTGAGTGTCTCTTGCTTTCATTTGCAAATCTACTTGTAGAGTATGAAGACCCTGCCAGCATTGTGAGGGAATGGTTGAGAGAGCTAAACACTGCTTTGTTGGTAGGAGGGGAGAAATAGTGGGAGTCAGAGAGATCTGCAGTCATCCTTTGGGTAAGGTGAATGTCTGGAGCCTTGCCTGGCCTTTGGGACACTCCCACTGGTTCCCTGGCTAAGCAGTGACTCAGGAAGCATGGAGGAGGTGAGGCCATCAGCTAATGACCTAATTTGCCATCAGGCAAGACGAAGTAGGTGGGCCTGTTCTCCCCCATGTCCCCACCCCCAATAAGCACATGAGCATACAAGTCCCCAAGCTGCAGCCTATCCTCTTATGACTTCCCCTTCAAGCTGCCTTGGTGCTCTTCATAACCTGATTTCACTTCTAAAAAACATGTTGTGGGGGAGGAAACACCCAGAGAAATCTGGCCCTGCTCTATATCACCATCCCTCCCCACTCCAGATGGTTTTAGTTGTGAAAGTTTACATTCTGGGCTTTTAGATATGTTTATATTCTGCCTTGAAAAGCTACTGTGCTCCACGTCCTCTCTATCCCTAGTCCTTCAGAAAAAGCCCACTGTTCACTCAGAGAGACCGTCTATTTGTGCTGTTCTCTCAAACATAGGGCTGTCTATTTTATCTCATCCTCCTGCATATGTATTATCACTTTTTAATCCTGACCCTAAGAAGCATGGACTATTATCCTAATTTGGGGGAGGGAAAACAAAAACTTTAGATTACTTTCTCAGAAATAGGATTCTCATTAGGTTTGTCTCCATGTTACCCATTCTATAATAATTTCTCCATCAATGGAATCTTCAATTAAAAGGGATTTTTATTTTCTATCTTAAGAAAATAAATCGAGGACGTGGATTTATGTTTACAGCAATGCAATGACATTCTTGACTGCCTATGCAAAATCTATTGCCATCTTCCTTTTCCCTAATATGACCCCAACTTTGTATTTTATACCACATAGCCCACATCTCTTAGGGAGATTGATCCCACCCTCAGGTCCAGGATGAGACAGACTGGTATAAGAATGAACCCATACCTCTTGTCAGTGATTGGTCCAGAAATGGACATGTGACCCAATTCTGGCTGATAGGACATGAGGAGAGATTTGATGGAGTCTTCCGAAAACTTCCCTCTTACTCTTAAGAAAAAAACCACACGTAGTAATTCTCTCTTGCAAGGAAGCAAACAGCTACAATTACTACCAGCAGCCTTCTTGCTATAGAAGAGGAGTTTAAAATGAAGACAATACTGTGAATCTCATAGAAGACATGAAAATAATAAGATATCACCTAATGATATCACCAAGATATTGAATCAACCAACCTTGAAGGCAACCTTCTATCCTGGCCTTCCTGACTAACAAGCAAATAAATTTCCATATGATGTTAACAGATTTTATTTAGCTTTTCTATTCTTTACAGCTGAAAGCATCTTTAGTTGATGCTGGGATCTGTCACATCTCCTGTATCCGCATAACTTTTCATTTATCACTCACATCTTGAATGATGGTTAAGAGACACCACACAACTCCTAGTCAACAAACAAACGTTGGGTTTGGATGTAGTTTGGTGTAGTGCATTAAGGTTAGCCACAAATTTTTGTCATTGGGAGGCCATAAAGAGTTGGAGTCAATGTCTTTTTTTCTTGAATTTGCATTGGCCACATGACCTATAGTGACCAAAAAAAAAAAAAAAAGAAAAAAAGAAATGCAGTGGAGGTGACACTGATAACGTCTGAGGCCAGACCTTAAGAGATTTTCAGTCTGTAACATGTCAGTTGGAACACTCCCTCCTAGACCCTGGGTACCCTGTAAGACACCCACCTACCATATGACCACCGCAGTATGAAAAAACCCAAGCTACCCATGAGGAAAGGAGAGGAGAGAGCGAGAGACCTGTGAAGTAGCCCCGAGGTGCCAAGCATGTGATAAAACCTTCTTAAGCGCAGCCAAGTAAACACGAATAGACGTCCAAAGAAATAAAGAACTGCATAGCTGAGCCCTACCCAAATTCATGACTCACAAATAAAATGCTTGGTGTTTTAAGCCACTAAGTTTGGTGGTGGTTTTTTTATTCAGTAGATAACTGACACATGAGGAAAATATAGAGACTCCTTTTTAACAAGCTTCAATAACAAACAAAAAGCTTTCTGCAGAACGATTGTCTGTCTAAAAATTTCATTTGTCAGGACACTCCATTCTCCAAGTGCCTCAGCGAATCCTGGTTTTAAGAGTGTGTGACCATATAATAAGATGTGCATATGTAGCATCTGAATGTCTGTGAGTAAGGATACCGTGGTTCTACCCCATTCCTTCCTGTTCTCCTCTACCTTAATCAGATTTTGTGTTCTCAGCAAACTTCTCAAAGACTAAACAAAATGGCAGAATGATAGACAACTAAGGAGAGCCTACTTTCTTGGTCTTGTGTGCATCCTACATCTACACACATGTGCACACACATACACGTGCACAAGTGCACATGCAAACACACACATACTCACATACAGGTTTCCCAATTGCAAGTTCTGATTAGTTCCTAGTCACTGTATTTGGCTTAGTAGGACAGCAATCATTCAAGCACTTGTGCCATAAAGTCAGTAAGATTTGAATTAGCCATCAGTTCTTTTTAAGCTGAGATGACATTTTGAGTTAAATTGATTTTAACTAGGGATTTATGACAGGAAAGGAATCGTTCTAATTAAATAAGTATTAGCCTCAAACAGTGTGAATAATGACCCGTTGGAAGTTTCTCAGTCCCCTAATAGCTAATTAACAGCTCATAACTGGGTTCCCTTTGTGTCCCAAGGCAAGTGTGAAAAGGAGGCCTTGAATGATTAATGAGATCAGCTCAAACCAGATTAAAAATGAAAATTGGCTTTATAGACCCCAGACCTGCAAATCCACTCCACATGAAGTGAAGGGATTATTTTTAAGGCATCCTGGGTAATCACTGTGGGAACAGAGAGCACAGCCAAAGGCATTGATCTGTTCATGTCCTCCTGGTGACCCCTTTCACAGCAGCCTGGACAGAGGACAGGACAGCCAGCTGTGAGGTAAATGGCCTTGCCCTTGTCACGGTGTCTGCAGGTTTTGAGAGGAAAAGCCAAATAGCCTTTGTAAAAACTTGCTCTTCCTTTGTCGTGTTTGTATTTCAGATATATATTAAGGCAGGCAGACAGCAAATTAGAAGCCAGTAAATACTAAATTTCATCTCTGCAATTTTGTATTAGAATGTGTTAGAAAACCCCTCACCCTCAGAACTGAAGACTGGTCTTCATCATTAAATGAGATCGTGCCTGGCTCTCTTGAGGCAATAGTAAGCCTATGCATGCCACTTCCCACATAACACTTCCTCTGGCACTTAAACAGAAAATGTTTTTGAATAGGCAGTCGTGGACTCTAGAAAAAATGCTGCCTGTATTTTCAGAAGCCCCTCTCTGCTGGGAATAACCACATCCTGTTTATGGAGCTGATAATTGTAGTTATACTGGCTAAGCCCTCAGCAGTCCCCTGTTCGTACCACCACTGCCCTTCAGAAACTTTAAAATAGTGCAAAGAACCAATAGAATTTCACTCAGTGCCTGTGAATTGCTCTTAGTGACGGTGGGGTAGTGGTGGGCAGAGGCTCCCATGCTACCATGAAATTTTAATTCCTCTCAGAGCAGCCAGCGCACTGTACCTCACATTGTTCTAAGTGTGGGCCAGAGGAAGGCCATAGTTATAGGGGTATTGATTTGGGATCACTGTAGAGAAATTGTAGATCTTCATCACACGGCTTACCCACAAACAACACAGTATATGTAGAGGGTGGAGAAGGAACAACTTCCTTTCTGAGTTTATAGATAAAATTTATGATCTGCCATAGTCAGGAAATGGGATGCTTCCTGTTAACCAGATAGATTGTCACTGTTCAAAAACTTAGAATTATATTGAATTGAATCCTTATTTGATTGTTTTTAAAAGCCAGTGGAGACTTTGTTGTGCTTTCAGTTTTTCATAATAATCCCTATCAAAAAGTAAAATGAGAGCTAATTAATAGAGCAAAAGATTGAGTTACCAATTTTACCAGCCTGAGTATATTATGCCTTCCAGTATCTTTAGATTCTTTCATACCATTTACCGTGGCCAGGATAGAACCAGGGCAAGGTTACAGAATCATTTTTTTCCTCTCCTCTGAGAATATTCCCTCCAATCTGTGCTCTTTACTTTCCACATCAAAAAAAAAAAAAAAAAAGATTGGAAACCAGGAACCATCAGACCGGTACTGGACAACACAAAACCAAATCTACATCTAAAAACTGTGTGTGTGTGTGTGTGTGTGTGTGTGTGTGTGTGTGTGTGTGTGTGTGTGTATGAAGAACATCTAGCCTTTACCTAATCTTTGCTAGGCTTAAGGCAACCTGTTTGGTTTACTGCCAAGAAAGGTGTTAACTCTCAAGGAGGCAGAGACACACTAGATAATCAGTTAATTAACACTCCCTCAAGGTGAACAAAAGTACTCTGCTAGGCCGGAAAGAATCTCATTTTCTCCCAAACCCGTGACTTGGAACTGACACTTCAAAATTGTCAACTGTAATTTGGGGAAGGAAATGTGTCTCTTTAGTTATTTTAATCAGCGGAGTGTACTAAGTACACTTCAGTGCCTAACTCTGTTTGCATAAGCTTCTGTAGGAAGATGAGAACAATCTGTCTGCCCCTGAGGGGTAGGTCGGGTAGGGAGTTATAGGACCAGCACAAATTATATTGTAAAGAATACAGGTAAACCCATGAAAAGTAATATTACATTAGCATTATTGTGTGTGTATTGAGTAAGAATGAACTAAAGGATGGTAGTCTTTTAAATTTGATTTAAGGTCTTCAAAGATGAAGGTATTTCAGAATAGAGTATTGGAGGAAGTGGTGACTGAGGATTAACACCATAGAGGGGTGAGCAAGTAAACCCTGTGCAGGGTCTGGACAGAAAATTCTATAGAGTAAGAACATTCAAGAGGTCCACGGTTTCGTAGAACAAGAAACAAGGAGGAAATTGTCGTATTTCAAGTTATACAAATAATGAAAAGAAAAACAAAAATCAATAGCGTTAGTATCAAAAATTGGAAAAGGCATGGGGAGTGAGTGAGAATGATCTAAATCTTCACCTTTCATGGAAAGATCAATATTGTCTAAAGTGAAGAAATCAAGAAAGAAAACCATTAGCACATTATTTAGAGAGATAACCCCTAGAACAGCTAAAATTATAAATTATTAAAAGAACGGCACTAAGAAGAGGAGGAGTCAAAAATTGTTGATTGTCATTTTTTAATTTTGCCGTATTGACTGATGTTTTACCAATAGACAGTGGCAGCACCTGATGTTCCAGGAGCCTTTAAAACCTCATTGCATGTTTTACCATCTCTATAATGACATCCCCAGTATACTAGGTATGGCTGAAATAAAAGAACAAATTCTTCAAAATCCAGTACTTTGTTAAAAAAGAGAGAGAGAAAGAGAAGTTTCAGGCGTTCTTTCTATATTATTTGTGTTAAACAAATCTTGATATAGGGTGTCTCATGGCTGACAGTATATTTTGAAGCCTTCACTCTTCAAGGGTTTTTGGGTGTGGCCAGATAGTAAAATTGGGCACTTTCCTGTAAAGAAAATCTGCAGCATATCTGGGGGGCTTGGATATATTATTCCAAAATCTTTTATCCTGACTGATAGAACACTAAATCCAAAATAAATGCGAATTTTTTATTTTTTCAAGGTCTACAAAAATGTTGATGTGCTATTTGGTTTCTAATCATTTTTTTAGCTCCACCCTCTCTATATTATATTCCCAAATGATAAAATCTTTGATTTAAGAGTTCATTTTAAAGGTCATCTGGTCTACTTCTCTTATTTTAAAAAGGATCAACATAGGGTCTCAAAGGGCTCTGGGTATAAACAAATTAATAAACCTACCTCTCACCGACATTTGAGGCCTATACTTCCATTTCATTGGTCTTTTTCTCCCTACCCCAATGAAATCCTAGGAAAAAAGTTCTTAAGAACAGTAAAAAATTACCTTCACCACAATAAAGAAATGAATCAGATACCAAAAATTCTCTCTCACCCATCCCTTTTTATGTGCTTCATCTTAAAGCATCGTTTTTATTCTCTGAAGGAAAAACAGCCTTTAAGGGGTCTGATATTCTTAATTCAGTCACTGTAGAAAGGGTGAGGTAAAGAGGAGCTCTCTGAGGATAATCACAATGAGAACAAAAGCTTTTCCAAATTATGCAATACATTATAATTATGCCATAAAATTTCTCTTCAGCATGAGGTGTCAATGGAGAGCATTATGATTTTTAAATAGTTCTGTTCTTGATGGGAATTCACAAGCATTTGAGGTGTTTGTGTTTGTGCATACATATTTAGGCAAACCATGGTGCTATAAGCATTCATCTAGAGCTCTGGTATCCTTTCCTCAGTAATAAAAAAATAAATAAATTAAAAGGAGGAGGAGAGGGGGATGGGGAAAGAACTGTCTAGATGTACACGCAGGCATTGTCCTTATGGTGGGATCTGTAGCTCTAAATTCAATACATCTGAGGAGGTCTAGGGTTTCCCAAAGCTATTTGGTTTGAATTTTTTGCCCTATGCTCTCTGTCCATCTGCAGATGAAGCTGTTGGAGGAACAAGCAGTTGAGTATGTTCCAAAAATGAATAGAAAACAATGCTAGAAGAAAAGAAAGCAAAGTATGAGAAAGAACAAAGTATTGATATTATCTCTGAGCACAGCATTTTTGGAAGTATGAAAAAGTAAATACTTAACTATAAAATTGAGGAAGTAATAGTTTTAGCTACTGGCTCTTGTCATGTCTATATAAGGGGGTCATGAATTACAAAGGTATTTTTAAGGGTTGTTCAGAGTTTAAATTCCTGTCTCAAGATCTCCCATTTTTCTCTGCCTTTCTTTAAACTTTGAATCAACTATTTGTTGTTATTAATGTTTTTGTTTTTACATATTAATGATTCCAAGCCTGGGAACTCACATTAGAATCCCCTGAGGAATCTTAAGAGCACTTATGTAAGAATCTCTAAGTCTGGGCATCAATATTTAGAAAAGCTCCCTTGATGTTTCTAATGTGCAGCCTTGAACCCCTCTTGTTATAGATTGTATAAGACCACTCTCTCCAGTTAAAATCAGTTTTGCCCATTAATTTAGTCAAAAGTTCTTGATGTGTAACAGGTCACATGTGGAACATGACACCAGTGGTGCCTATTCTAAGACCTGCAGATGTCATTAGGTGACACTAGAATCTTTAGAAAATTCCAGAATTTAGTTACTTCAAGTCTGAGACCATTTTCTGATATGAAAAAATGCACTCTGCTACATTTCTACCTCATGATGTCATTTTCTAAGACAGTCTTTTGTCAAAATCTTTTTCCCGACTGACCAGTTCTAGGTTTTAGGACTAGATTGGCAATGCTTTGCTTCAAGAAGGGCATGAGTTCATGTGATATCAGTTGCTGCTTTCAGTAGCATTTCTCTCTGAGTCTGCACTGAGTACAGGATGGGAGACTCTGAGATCAGGTTGGGGTAGAGGGCTAGGAGGACAGTACTGAGGATTGAGGGCAGCAGTATGTAACGGTGAACTATGAGTGACATTCTGTGTGTGGATGACGACAGAAACCTGAACTTTAAATATTTTACTAGAATATTTATTATATATAATACATTATATATATATATATATATATAATACACACAGAGACACATATACACACACATACAAATGTATATTTTAATTATATATAATTATATATACACATAATTTCTTGGAAAATTATATCAGGGTTCTTGGTCACTATCAACAGAAACTAATGTTAAAACAAAAAATAAATTTTTAGAAGAATATTGAGTACATGAGAAAATTGGCAGAAAAGATGAGAACAAGGCTCAGAAAATATAAGCAACGTGTGTTGTCTGTGATGCTTTGCTAATGCCATTACTTCTGGACATTTGCTTATTACTGCTGGCCTCACTGCCACTGCACACTCACCACTATAATTGCTACAGGACCCCAACTGGGCCACCAAAAGTAGATGTCTTTGCTGGATGCAAGTGGGAGCTGGCAGCATCAGCAGAAGCATAAGTAATAGATTGCAAGTTCTCTGAACGCAATGGATAAACCATGTTCATCTCTCGACCATTAAACAGAGCCTTGAATAAAATGGTGCTGCTATGTTAATACTTACAAATTTTAAAAGTAAAGATATGAATTAGTATAACATGAGATGACACAGCATGAAATGCAGGCAACAAACAATAAGAAACAGAATGTTTTCACAGAAAAATTACTTGGGAAGAATTTTAATCTTACCTCTACAACTTAGGAGTGTGAGACGATGGCTAACCATTTACTTCATCTAGGCCACAAGTTCCTCCGTAGCAAAATAAGCGCAGTCACCACCCTGCCCCTTTCATCAGGTTGTTTCAAGATTAGAATAAGTGCTTGAAAGGCAGAAGTGCCATATTTTCTAAGGTAGAACTCTATGGGGTGTAAATAATTTCCTTCTGAAAAACATAAATCCTAGATTTTCAAGCAGCCCTCCTCACCAAGCTTCACAGTCTCAATATAGAAAGACATTGCCTGCCTTGGGGTAATCTATATGCTTACTGCTTCTAACTTAGTGATGCAATGGGGATTTCTTGGGGGAAGTGTCATTCTTACCTATGTTGATGTGGGCACCATGAAAGGAGAAGAGTGGGACAATTTACAAGAGGTTTATTTCCCAGGATGTTTGAATAATTTAACTCCTTCATACATACTACAAGCCAGACCTCAGCTGAGACATTCAGCCTGATAATTTGATCTCTGCAGGAGTTGTGCATTTAGGGGAAAACATTTGGTATATGTATTCAATATCAAAGGGCTGCAAAAGCCATAAGCTGGGGCTCCTTGAGGACAGAGAATTTTTCTTTTATATGGGTATTTTTCTCCTAAGCATCTTAAGTAATTTCTAGCACATGATAAGTATTTAGTAAATGCTGCTGAATTAACTAATGAATAAAGAATTAGTCATATAAATATATATGAAGTGGTATAATACATTTCCTTAGTTCAAACTGTGTGAGCACACAAAAAACTGTTAAAGAATTAGCTGGTAGATGAAAAATAAATTTTAAAAAAATAAAGGTTCAAGGAGCTCTCATCTTCATCCCTTCCCTTATCATCCTCAATCCAGTCTAAAATGCCACTCTGAGCTACCACTGATATTTCTGTGTATTATATCACCCCCAAGCACTGATTTAAAAGAAATGATTTCCCTATGCTTCTTACCTCTTCCTGGGGAGAAATAAGTACTGCCTATTGCCCAGGGTTATAAGACCAGAAGAATGGAAAACATTTTCAAAAGATACAAAATTCATTATGGCATTCTATATTTGTTTTACACCTTACGCTTTTTAAAAATAGACTTTATTCTTAGAGCAGTTTTAGGCTTATGACAAAATCAAAAAGATGCAGAGATTTCACATATACTCCCTTCTTTGACACATGCACAGTCTCTCCCATTATCAGCATCCCTCACTGAAGTGGTACATTTGTGACAATTGATGAATCTGCATTGACACATCATTATCACCCACGGACCAGTTTTCCATTAGAGTTCACTCTTGGTGTTGTACACTTTATGGATTTGGACAGATCTTTACTTGTATAGATTTAATACTTGTATGCAAATTGTACACCTTATATATTTTTTAAAATATGTTTACTGTACCATTTCTCAGCAATCCTCAAAACAAGCTATTAACTGGGTAGAATTTTTATCTATGTTGAAATGTATAGACCAGTAAAGTGGCTTATCCACTGTTATAAATGAAAAGAACCTGGACAAGTCCCCTTGTCACCATAGTGAGGGGTCTTTCAAGCCCTGTCAGTTACTATCTGTGAGTTCACTGTACACCATAAAGGGCTCAGGTGAGTCTGCCTTCTGTCACCAAACCAGGCAAGAAAGCCTTTAGCTAGGGACTAATCCTGAGATTCAAGCCTAAAAACATTACTCACAAATAGACTACAGAGAAAGTTCTATTTCTGAATTGCTTTTTTGGGGAGGGAAGTTAAATTAAATGTAATTTTCTTTTCTTTCTCCTCCTTCCATTTTTTTTTTTAATAAACTTCATCAGGTGAGATATTCTGCACTGCAGAAGGAGCTGGGAAAAGAAAGGAGGAGGGAAAACTGACAGTACAAGAATAGAACATTCTAATTAAAAGCTATATAGTGAGAACTTTTCAGAGCTTTTAAGGGGGAGTATCTTTCAAAAGAAATGTAAATTGGAAAATTCATAGATGTTGGTATAGGGATTCAGCTGGACAAACTGTGGCTTACTTGCATACATCACACTTAGAGATGCTGGCCACTCAAATAATCTTTAAACCCTGGATCCTCTATAACTCAACTTCATGAAAAAGGTGACATGAATAAAGGAGGAAAGAGCCTATGCGTGTCATCAATCCATCAGCAAAGACAAAAGACATGGTCATCTTAACTTTCAAAGGGTTATTACCAACTTTAGAAGGTAAAGAGAAGCACGTATGAAACAGAACAATTCAAGCCCATGAGCAATAAATGCTTTGAAATATAGATAGGACCGAAGTTCTCTGATAGGGAGTGCATGTACCTTGAAGGGAGGGGTAACACTGGAATCTATGTCAGCTAATCATGTGTCCTGAGGAAAGAGTGGAATTTTTACAAGGAGAAAGAGTTGATGGTTGCTGATCTATTTTTCAATAATCATAACAAATGGAATTATCTGTTCTCACATGAATAGATTTATTAGTAAATACAAGATAATATAGGTCTCACAAAAAGGACAAATGCCATAAAAATTATTTTGTAAATCATCCATGGACTTAAAATAATAACTTTAGTACAAATTAACTACAAGAAAATGGCAGGGCTGAATCTCCTGGGCAAAGCTCTTCATAAGCTTCTGGCAGATGTCAACAAATTTTTGAAATTAATAAAGAAGAAAAAGCATTTGAAATATATTATTACTATCCACTATTATTAACAAGAAACCATGTCCCTAAGTGAATATTTTCTCTTGAGAGATAAGCTAATAACATGTGGACAACACAATTATTATGGTATTTTAAAATATTTTATTTTTATCTTAAATTTTAAAATTTATCTCATTTTTATATAATGTCTTAGAGCAGTTATATCTGTATATTTTAAGGTATCGCTAAATATTTGTATTGGGAGATAAGCTCAAAAATGCTATGCTAGTAGGGATGTGCTATCAGGAAAGCAGAGACCACTAGTTTAATTAAGACACAGAAGAAATTCCAAGAGAGATAAACCAATAGGGGCCAAGGTCAAAGAGATTTTCATAGAATTTGACTTTGAAGGATGGAGGTGCATAGAGAAGTTGCGTCCAGATGAAAGAATAAAGTGTCATCAGATAAATAAAAGAATGTTAGATAGCAGATCTAAAAGATCAGGGAGCTGGCACTGAGGAGGTATAAAGGCATAATAGTTCAATGTGGGGCATACCTGCCTCCTAAAAACAGGAAGTTAGGAAGTCTCCCAGACTTTTACTTCCAGTCTCACCCTACATTCTCTCCCTTAGCTCTGTCTTTCCACCCACTCAGCTGTCTTCTCTGTTGATGCCCCACAGACACATCTTTATACCCAGGCTGATTTTTCCAGGTACCAGCTGGTTATCTTCTCAAATCTCTCTGACTTGTCAAAGTTCACAATTTTAAGCAATTTTTTTAAGCTGAAAGAATCTCTTAACCAATCTCCATCTTCAAACAGCCTTTCAATCAGCCAATTCATTGTTCCAAACCTATATTTCACACCTGTTTAAAGAACTAAAAGCAATTACTCATTCAACAAATATTTATTAAGTACCTACCATGTGCCAAGTTCTGATAAAGGCACTTAAGATACATCATGGAAAAAAACACACACACAAAGACCACTGATACGGAGTAGCAAGGACATCTAAATTTAAGAAAATAAACCAATAGGTAAAACCTATAGATGTCAGTGTCTACGAATTAACTGATCTCTAAGAAAGATTTGTCTGAGCTATTTTAGCAATAGCATCTTTTACTTTACAGGGTCAATATGCTGGGGGAGGGGTTGTTTGTTTGTCTGTTTGTTTGTTTTTGGAGTCAAACCAATCTGGATTCAAACCTAAACTCCATCACTAATAAGCTAATCTATAGGAAAATTATTTAAAATCTGTTTTCTCATCTGAAAACTGGGCATAAAAATACAAAATGTTGTAGGTTTCTATGAAATAAAATTTATTAGTACACATGGTTGGTGCTCAATGAAAGTTAGTTTCTCTTCAGTAAGTATGCTCATGATGGCTTCACTGAGAAATGGTATGCGTTTGACATAAATAAGTCAAATTGAAAGGACAGCTTGGGATGGAGGATGTGAGAGAAGTCCTACCAATCTACTGGTGTCTTCTCTATGGAAGTGTCTCTCTACTTTCCAGTCAGAATTCATTGTTCCCAGACCCACAGTATTATTTATGGACCATAGCAATTCTTAATATGGTAGTTTCAATACCTTCATCTCTACACTTCTGAAGGCTGTGTCTTATCATGCTTTGTGTTCCCTTCAACACTCAATATGGGACCAACCACAAATACAGGCCTCATTGAATTCAAGTAGCAATTGAACACATCAATGAAATATCTTGTTTATTGTGTTCCAGCAAGATATTCTATAGGACTAGAGGAGAGATCTGTGGGATAGGTTCTGTATTAGCCAGCTTGGGCTGTCACAACAAAATAACAGAGACTTAAACATGGCCTTTCCTCTGTGGCTGTGGAGAGGGCTCTCTTACAAGGATACTAGTCTTACAGGATTAGACTCCACCTCTACTTCAACCTCATTTGACCTTAAAGGTCTTGTCTCCAAATAAAGCCACATTGAAGAGGTAAAACTTCAACATATCAATTGAGAGGTTGGGGGAATACAATTTAGTCCCAGCCCATCAAAAGTCCCTAGCTTTAAAAAAGAAAGAAAGAAAGAAAGAAAGAAAGAAAGAAAGAAAGAAAGAAAGAAAGAGAGAGAGAGAGAAAAAAGAAAGAAAGAAAGAGAGAGAGAGAGAGAGAGAGAGAGAGAGAGAGAGAAAGAAAGAAAGAAAGAAAGAAAGAAAGAAAGAAAGAAAGAAAGAAAGAAAGAAAGAAAGAAAGAAAGAAAGAAAGAAAGAAAGAAAGAAAGAAAGAAAGAAAGAAAGAAAGAAAGAAAGAAAGAAAGAAAAGAAAGAAAAGGGGAGGGGAGGGAAGGGGAAGGAAGGGGAGGGAAAGGAAGGGAAGGGAAGGGAAGGGAAGGGAAGGGAAGGGAAGGGAGGGGAAGGGAAGGGAGGGGAAGGGAAGGGAAGGAAAAAAGAAAAGAAAGGAAAGGAAAGGAAAAGAAAAAAGAGAAAAAGGAAAAACAGAAGGAAGGAGAGAGAAAGGAATTTGTGATTCCTGATCTCATGAAACTCATGTCTATTTTTATCAAGATTTGAAGACAGAGCTAGAAATGAAGAGAAAGTCATAATATAATGAGGAGGTCCTGATTCCGCCAATAGGCAAATTGTGTCACCAGGATAGAAAAAAACAAAAAAACATTAATCAGGGAATTAGGAGTCCAGAGCTAAGTGCTAACCAGGCTATTGATTTACAATGTACTAATCTCAGGCAATGCATCTAAACTTGCTACTTAATTTTCTTTTTTCTAAAATGAGGTTAAGACTTCCTGCTGCAAAAATGATGATTCTGTAAATCAAAAATAAACAAGGCAATATTTTCCATTTCAAATAATCTCCTTTACCCTTATTAACATCTTCATACTCACAGCCTTTGAAAATGTATTTGGTCTTGGTTATTTGTACATTATTTAATGCTTGGAATGATTTTGCTCCCCAAACACAAGCAATTTTTTTTTTTTTTGTATTTGCTTTCTCTCCTTTACAATGCCCGGTAGCTGAGTAGAAGTTCTTGCTCTTGTCCTAGACCAGATGAGAAGCTCCATCTCTGATATTTTGCCAGAAGGAGAAAAAAATACTGCTTCTCCTATTTGAACCTCATCTACCTAAAAATGTGTCTTTCTGGGCCTTCTCTTCCACAAAGGCACAAATTTACAGGCAATATTTCCTTCACAAAACAGATGTGGCCAGGCTTCTTTATGAAGTTCAACATGATACTCTATTCTAGACCCTAGATATAATTTAACTTAATGGCGCAACAACCAATCAAGGTCCAAAAGACAGTGAGATAGAAGTCCTTTTCACCAAGCTTCCACCTCTCAGCCTGCCTTTTGGGTACATTATAGAATTGTACTTCCTGGTCACTTTGGGGTTGGGGTAGCCAAGAAACTAGTTCTAGCCAATGAAGGGAAGTGACTTGCATCACTTTGGGGCCCATCATTTAGTTCTGAAACCATCCAGAGCATTCTTCTTGTCTATCTTGGTGACCAGCAATGTTTCCGAAAGTAACTGGTCTGTCAAATTGGATCAGGAGCAAGGATGTAGAGTCTCCCCCATCACCCTCTATGCCCACTTCACCAACCCAGGCTGGACATGTAGCATGAGTGAGAAATAAAATTTTCTTGGCTAAAGCCACCAACCTTTCAGGGTTCTTTATGACTGAAGCAAACCCCAATCTATCCAGACCAATAAAGATAGCAACTATCATCACTTCTGACCCTTTTCCACACCCTTATATTCTTCTGAAGGAGACAGTCTCTCTTCCTTGAACACTAAAGATCCATGCACATGTTTGTTCAAACACCACTAAACTTCAGAAGAAAGAACAGACTCTCAAGATCAGTTAAAACACTTGTGTTTATATAGCTCAGGTATCTGGATTCAAATTTAAAGTGCTAAAAGCCTTCATAATTTGAGGGCCCTTGTTCTAGACCTGCACTGTCTGACATGGCACTTACTAGTCACATGTGCTATTGAGCATTTGAGGTGTAGGTAGTACACCTGAGGAACCAAATTTTTTATTTAATTTTGATTAATTCAACATTAAAATTTATGTGAAATATCTCAAACGCTGCTATTATTGATCATATGTTGAAATGACATTTTAAATATATTGGGTTAAGTAAATTATATTAGTAAAATTAACTTTATCTATTTCTTCTTACCTTTTTAAATGTGGCTATTAGAGAATTTAAACTTATGTATGTGGTTCACATCATATTTCTACTGCACAGATCTAGTCCAGAACCTAATCCTCAGGGTTGCGACTCTGTATTCAAAGCCTGCTTCTAGCCTCCAGGCCCATGTAGAACTGTGTTGTCAATTCCTATTAGTTTCTAGAGGAGTAAGTTGTCCCTCTATGACTCTAGAAATCCTCAATTGGCTGGGGATTGAAAGGAATGTTTTCCCTGCTTCACCAAGTCCTAAAGAATTCATCCCTCAGAATTCTACTGTGGTTCCCCCTCTGTCTAGTCCTCTCTAACTCTTCCTCCTTGACATACTGGATGGAGGTGTCCTGTTTCCTTGTGTCCTTTTTCCAGAATTACCCCCCAGATTTCCCTGTTCAGACATTATTAGAGTCACCATTAACATGATGATTCTATCGCTCTAGGACATTGCCGCAATCATCTCCTAAATGAGACAATCACGAAAGACCCCAATATTTGTTTATGTCTTAATTCTGGTCTTTTTGTGTAATGCGGGAGTAAAAGAGTGCCTTTGAGCTCATCATTGGGTTTTAGGAAAGGAGAGCATTTACTCCTACCTTTTTATGCAGAGATTTGGCTTAATCTGTATTTTCCTTAGGTGAGTCTCAGAAAATAGTTCTTTCCTTCCTTGATGCATTGCTCCTATTAGAATGGCCACTTAGAGAGTGAAAGACTTCTGCTGGACCACCTTGACATTCAGCAACATCATTCCAGCATTGTTCCACAGATTTCTCCTGAAGCTCTTATAATCTCTTACCCTTGACAATGAGCATTTAAAGGATCTTGGATAGTTTAAAGCCAGGTCATTAGAACAAGCTTACATTAGCTGCTAGAGTCTAGGGAGGAGCTAGCATGATGAAGGTCTAGATTCCTTCCATTACCTGACTTTGCATCAGATATTTAACTGGCCTTTGGTGCTTGGTTCCCCTTCAGAGCTGCCCCTCTGAATGTCAAATAACTGATACAATGTCACATTTTTCAAAGACAGGTAAAAAGTCCCCCCACATGGCCTATCATCCACCAAAGGCCCACTGAAGCTGGTTATCATTTTCAAAGCCTGCAAGATCAAACAATTCTACAGTTGCTCAGACAGCCACAGAAAAACTCCACCCCCCTCCCCAACCTAACTTCCTGACCCCAAAACCCAGAGTCTAATTACTGAGCCAATAGCTTTAAGTTTGGGGTTTTGACAGATTCGGAAAGCCAGGCTGCAAGAAAGTGGTTTCCAGACAAGGGTAGAGGAGGATGCACGAGAGGTCCTGCAGTTTACTTACTTTTAATCTGCTGGTTCTTCTAATGTATATGCTGCTTTGCATAAACTTTTCAGTTTGAGTACCTTCTCATTCCAACCTTTAAAGTTAATTAGTTTCAAAAATTAAAGTCAGGGAGTCATCTATTTTGTGAATTAATCAGCAGGGCAAGATCTGGATGCACTTGCATAGTCTCTGTCCCAAACTTGGGGCTCCTAGAATACAGAAGCTGACACAGGGCAGAGATTCAGATTAAAATAGGTTGCACTGGGCTTTGAGACGAATAAATGTTGAATGTGAATAAATAAGAGAATGATATGGATGAATATTTTTAGGTTGAGAGGTATTACCAAGCTTCTGACCTAAGCTCAATGATCTTACTTCATATTACTTAAACATCAATCTTGGAGGCTAGAACTACCCAACATGCAGTGGATGGATGAGCTAGACTCCCTTGGCCTTGCTCTTTGCATGTAAGTGCAAGTTTTACTCAAATCAAAGGTATTTTTGTTTTTCTGCCATGGAGTGTGGAAATCCAGGCCATTTAACAGTGAGATTTTTATGCATGATTTAAGTGCGTTGAGGGGTGTAGACTGCTATGTTTTTGCATATATGAGTATGTAGCCACTCATATGATATAATTTTAGAATCCAGAGCATACCCACTACCCATACTACCTGCCATTCATGAATCACTGATGCCTGAAATGCCCTACTAAGTAATTTGTCTTAAGACTAAGCATATCCTCAGAAGGGATGATACATTAAAGCTCATTAATTATCTATAGTATAGATGATTCCATAGTATCTTCTATACCATAGTGTAAATGCATTTTATCAAACCCTTTCTAAGAGCTATTTTGAGAGAAGAAAAAATAGAGGTTTAAGGTACCAGGGAAAGTAACTGAGAGAGAGAGAAAAAAAATGGTGCCACAAATTTCCCTAGCATCTCTTCACTGGGCCACCTCTGGGTGGAAATGGGAATTGGGGAGGCAGAGAGAGAGAGGAGTAAGGGAATTGGGCAGTCAAGAACGGAACTCAGTTCTGCTTTCTCTTTCCTGCTCAGTTGCCCTTCACTCTAGCTTGCTTGTTGCTGGAGTGTAGAGGCCAGACCAGGGAAGTTTATCTTTGTCACCTGCAAGGGAAGAAGGTGTGGTTTTATTTTAACTTCAGCTTCCTTTGCTTCTTGGGTGCAGCTCTCACAAGTGCTAACTTGCTCTGCCTATGGGAGCTGAATAGTTGCTACTTGAGCCCATGTATTTTGACAGAGAGAGGAAAAAAAAAAACTATCCCTTTGAAGTGAAGGTGGGTGAAAGAGAAAGCCACATTAAAGGACCAACCAATGTTAAATTTGGGCTTGCTCCTATTTGTAAGAGATTTAAATATACCCTAGGCCATTTTCTGCTGTTAACTTTTATTTAGTAGTTTGTCCCATTTCTAAGCAGCCATGTAAGGCACTTACTTCGACTCTCTTGCACCTGCCTAAAACTTTGATATCAGTTATCTAAAGGCTCAGGGACTCTAAAAACTCCCACTAATAGCTTGAGGACTCTGACCCCAGCTAGGGGAAAAAAATCTGAATTCAAACATGACAAACAATAATGAAGAACTATTTATCCTGCCCCACCCACCCGACACACACCCCAATTAAACCAAACTAAACCCACACTTGAGGGGTGTGTCCCCCAAGGTGCTTACTCAAAGATAAGTTGATTTAGTTGTGAGAGAGTTATAAAGTGTACTTGTCTGACGTGGGGTGGGTGTTTACACCTCAGGAGAGTATCTTGATTTTCCTCTGATGGTTGAGCAAGTTATAGAGCCATGGAGATCTTTGTAAGAAATAAAATCTTTTCCGTGTTTTATAGGAACAAGTTATTAAATACTGCACTTGAAATAAAAAAAAAAAACAAATGGGAACAGATATCAGTAAAGAGTGGGTTAAGTATTTATAGTGTAACCATAAATAAAAAACTGAACAGTTGCAAAAAAATGAGGAAGCGCTCTGGGCACTGATATGGAACAATCACTAAGAGGTATTATTAAGTGATTAAAAAGCAATGTACAAAACAATGTGGATAGTCTACTGCTACCATAAAAAAGTCTCCTCACTTTTGTACACACATAGATTATCTAGGATTCACAAGAGAAGACATATTCTATACTGTCTCCCAGCATTCCAGAATGTTCAAGCCCCAGACACTCTCAGGGACCCATATATTAAAGGATTATTAATTTCCAGGCAGTGTCTCAAATAGATAAAACCCAGACATACTCAACATCGTAAAGAATAACCCAATAAAAACTCAGCTACAATAATCCTTGTCCTTCTTATTTCATCTATGACCCCACCCATTGCTAAACTATCTCACCATACCCCTACCTCAACATATGCAAATTTAGGATTATTCTGAAGGAAATCACAGACATTATTTCAGCCATAGACACTTCAATATAAACTTAAAAAATATAAGGACTAAGTTTTTAAACCTAACGGCAATATCAGTGTTACGGCTCTCTAAATCAACAGCCATTCTTTAAAATCATCAAATATCAAGGCCATGTTCACTCTCATAGGACCAGGAAAATGTGAACACTAACTCAATTTTATTTTTAATTTTAGAGTCTATCTTTTCAAATCAAGATGTAAACAAGGTACATTGGCATTTGGTTAATAATAACTTTAAGTCTATTTTAATCTATATGGGGTTTTTAAAATTTATTTCTTGCATAAATTGGGTTGTTTGACCTGGAGAGATTCTCACCTTCTGAATTTGGCTGATTGATTGCTTTCTCACAGTTTTGTTTCAGTTTTGTCCATTCAACTTCCTCTGTAAATTGACATTTGATCTAGAAGCCTAGTTTGATTCAGATTTAATCTTTTTTTACAAGAATATTTCATAGGTGGTATTGTGTGCAGTCATCAGGAGGCATGTGTTTTCTGGTTATCTCT
The DNA here is from genome assembly GCA_030015415.1 of Cynopterus sphinx. Lineage (NCBI taxonomy): Eukaryota > Metazoa > Chordata > Mammalia > Chiroptera > Pteropodidae > Cynopterus > Cynopterus sphinx. Next base: position 85,248,150 of record CM057384.1, on the reverse strand, counting down.
CTTTTAGTGATATTAGCAGCCACTGATGGTAATTACCTTGATTCATTATTTCAATTAGGAGTTGCAAAATAGTGCTATCTCCATTCTGTCATGCTTCCTAATTAGCTGGAATATTCCTAAATAGAGAGAAATTTGCTCATTAACTATTTGTTTATCCTGAGATAGTGTTCTCACATAAAAAGAAGAAGAAATGCTTAAGCTTTTCCACCTACTTATAAATAATTTAGGATAATGATTTGGTCCTTCAGCATCCTCTAAATATGGCCAACTAGCTTCATAAGTTCATGGATTTTAACATATCTGATATATTTTAATTCATTGTGATTTTTAGCTTTTTTTTTTTTTTTGACACTCAAATGGCTCTATATTTGGCCAATGGAAAGCTCTTCAAGTTGGCTCCTGAGAAATTTTGACACGAGCCTAAACATCTTTGATAACTTCATTATATTCTGGTATGACAAGATATTCAGGCTCCTCTTGTCTGCTGCCTTCAAAGCTGAAACATACATTTGCCAAAATCACTGGTTTCTTTTACTAGAAAATGGTATTTAGATGCTACAATCCAGACACAAGGGGTGCTTATTGCTATTGGGTTGACTTTTATATTAATAGACCAGAGAAGAAGTATTTTTAAAAATACATTATAGGTTCATACTGATATTCTTAATTCAACTTTAGAATTACAAGATTTTGCTTGTGTGATTTTGTATCCTTTTTTTTCTTACATGAAAATCTGATATAGAGATAGTCTCCTTTCTGTTTACAGCTATGAAGTATTCTACTGGGAAGATGTTCCATAGTTTATTCAACTTGTTTCCAATTTTTTGCTATTACAGTATAAGCAAGTCTTCAATATATAGTCTTGTGTTAAAGTCTTTTTTGTACTTTTACAACATGTTTTTAGGTTGATGCCTAGATGTTGAATTACTGGACCAAAGGGCAATTGCATATATAATTTTACTGGATATGTCAAATTCCCATCCACTGGCTTTGTAACAGTTTCTATTCCCATTATTAATATATGAGTTTGCCTATTTCTCCATAGCCTCAGCAACTGAATATGTTATCAATCTTTTAGATTTTTGTTAATTTGATAAGTGAAAAAAATTGTATCTCAGTGTAGTTTTCACATATATTTCTGTTATAATAAGTAAGGTTAAGCATCGTTTCATATGTTTAAGGGTCATTTTCCTTTTTCTGTGAACCGTCTTCTCATATTTCTAGTTCATTTTTCATAGGCGTGTTGGCCTTTTTTTCTGTTTTTAAAAACTTTTACATTGAGCTAGGAGCTCTTTGCGACATAAAGTGCAAATAATTCTTTTCAGTTTTAATAAACTTTAAATATATATTTTGACATCCTCAAATAAAAACACTCAATCACAAAAGAGTTAATTAAGGAAGCTCCCAAAGGCCATGAAAAAAGCCTACCCATTCACTAATAATGAAGTATAGGTGCACAGTTATTAATTACAAAAGGTATGTTTCTAGTGCCTGGTTCTCCATGTCAAACTTTGGATAGCTGCGCATGTACATAGAGTACCAGATTCTAGGTTAGCCTAGATAATCCATGATGTGTCACCTCAGTGCTTGGTGTCTTTGGTTTTCCATTTCTGTAAAACCTAGCAGAACATGCTGTTTCCATTTCTGCCAAGTTCATTTACTCAACAGACATTTTTAGATACTTTCCCTTTAGAGTGTGGCAGTCAAGCAAGGTCTCTCTGAGAAGGTGATATTTGAACCAAGACCTAAAAAGAGAGGGCAGACATTGTACAGATCTAGGGAACACATTTCTGGGCAGAGGAAACATCAAGTGCTAAGTTGCTTAGAGAGAAAAAGCTTGAAATGTTTGAGGGGCAGCAGGAAGTCGAGCATTGGGGGAGCATCATGAATGAAGAGACAAGTGTGGATGAGGTGGACAGCAGGGTCCAGATTACATAGGCTCTTCTAGGTTAGAGTCAAAAGTTAGGGTTTTAACCAGCTTCTGCTCTTGCCTCTGGATGAGTTCAATTTTTTGTTTGTTTGTTTGTTTGTTTGTTTGTTCATTTCCCCCATGAATTAATTATTTTCATTCCATCCTTTTCACCTTCTACAACATTAGCACTCACTCTTTTTTAACATTTACCACCCATTCTCTACCTTGGCCTCTGAGGTACATTTTTGTTCTCCTGGCACTACACAGCTCTTCCTGGGGGAAGCAAGCAGTGAGGATGTCACCAGTTAATGTACACAAGCACTTCATTTAGCACAATTCCATAAGAGGCAATTTATTTTTCTGCACAGGAAGGAAGTACACATTCACTCATGCTTAGTCTTTGCCCAATACAAATCAGTAACAATCCCTTGTACAAGTAGCTTCTTGTGAAAAGTTTATCCACGTACTTTGTAAGTTTCTGGTTGGAGTTGTATTTATTTTTTGCACTCTGTAAATTCTTAGAACATTGCTGTATACTCAATAAGTATCAATGGCTGCTTGTTTATTAATTAAGCTTTCCTTGGAGTTCAGCTGTTAAGTCCTATTTCAGCTGTCATGCCACTATTGCAGGTAGTACCAACAATTAGAGAAGCCAAGAAAACTATTCAAAATAAACATTTCCCATGTTTTATCACCTATCAGCCCTGATCCCCTTCAGCCTCCCACTGCTAATAACAAACAAGTCTCTCCCAACCTTAGGCAAACCTGCAGCACCTGGAAAGGGCAGTGAAAAGCTAAATGAATCATTTTAAAACAAGTACTCAGCTAGAAAGGAGTACAAGACACCTAGACAGGATTTCAAATGCTGACTCTTTTTAAATAGAGTTTGTTTTTTAATAGATGCTTGTTTAATTTGGGATAGTAAATATGTATTCTGCTTGAAAAATATGTTCCCTAATCACATTTTATCTTTGCTACAAATAATATTCCTCTTCTTCTTGATGACTATTTCTAACTTAGTAACTCAATTCTCATTCCAGCAAATACTTATTCTCACACGCAGTTGAAGTATTTAAAAAGAATCCTAAAATATAAATGTTTTCCTTGGATCCAATTAACATTTAATGAATGCCTACTAGATGTCTGTACTTTCACAAACACTATTTCATTTTCTCCTAGAGTAGTTTAGCTTTTTCATTCAGTACTTACAAGTGCCAGCACCATGACAAATGCTAGGAATATGTATCAGTCGGATAGACTTGCTTACATTGTGATAACAAACAACCCCACATGATAATGATTTAAACAGCTTATTTCATACTCACACTAAATGTGCACCATGGATTGGCTGGAGGTCTGCTCACCGTCTTCATCATCCCCACTTGGGGTCCTAGGCTGACAGAGTGGTCACCACCTGTACATTAATGGTCAGCCAAGGGAACAGCCAGAGTTGAGAGGGTCTCCCACTGATAGTTAACTTCTCTGGCCCAGGACTGACACAAATCACTTTCACACATAACTCATTGGCCAGAACTAGTCATATAACTTCGGGGCGGGGGGGGGGGGTCAGGAAGTACAATCCTATCACATGCCCAGAAGCAGAGAGCTAGAAGTAGATCAGCATAAGACAGAAGACTAAAATTACATGGTTCTTGCCTTTGTTGGAGCAATCAATCCAGTTGGGGACACAGATACATAAACAAAAATTTTCAAATACTATGCACTAAGTTCCAAAACTGAAGTCTACCTAGAGGTAGAGTGGTAAATCCAAGGTGGCGGTATAGAGGATAGCAAAGTTTACCTATGAAGGTAGCAGTTGAGTGAATAATGAATTGTAGGTAAGATCTAGCAAGTGAAGGGGAGCAGAGGATGGATTAGCCCTCCAGGCATCTGCAGCCAAGGCAGAGGCAAGAGAGGTTCCATGTGTATAGAATAAGAAGTAGGGTATTGGTGCAACATTGCTGAGTGTACCGTGCTAGGCCAGAAAAGACAGAGGTGAGACTGTAGGTATCGGCAGGGGCCAGACCATGCCATTGTAGGGAGCTCAAGCCTTTGCCTGGAAGAGAGGGAGTTATTGATATATTTTAATCAGGGAAGTACTATGGTTGATGTGTCATCTTTGGGGCATATATAGTTCTGTGTTCCCCCCTACAATTCTTCAAAAGTAAAAGAGCAAGATGGTACTTGAGAGAAATATCATGAAATCAGTCCAAATTAGATCGAAGCTGAGAAATGGAAAGTAACCATGAAGAGAGAATGTCTCTCAAGCCTTATTCAATAGAAACCTCTATTAACCAGTCTAAAGACATTTGGGAGTAGAGAGACTGAAAAGGTGTTGTTCAGCCTTAAAAGCCTAAAAATGTTTTTCACAGGGTTAAGTAAAAACTCTGAGAGAAACTTCACAAACTAGAACTTTCAGAATTTCCAATTCCATTGCCAAGATCAATTCCATTGTGAAACAGGTATTATATCAGAGCTTGATGTTGTTAAACAAAAACATTGTTTAAATAATGCCACTTAGTCTAATTCAGTGCTCACTACGCAAACTTCTCCTTAGGATTTCTCTTCCAACATTATGTAAGCCTAGGAAAGTGTCCATCACACAGGAATTTTTTAGGTCCCTGAAACTGTGAATCAATTTGCTGACAAAGTCAAATTTTGAGCCTGAAAAATCCAGGTATATGGTAGAATCACCAAGATAATGTCACACTGTGAAATCTTATAAGACAAAATCCTTATCAACAGACATACTACATTACCCAGTGGATATGAGATCTAATTCATCTATGAATGTATTTTTCAATTTTTTTGAATATAAAATATTTCAAATATACAAAAGTAAAAAAATCATATAGCAACTATCCACACACGTCACCAGATTTTACCATGTCAATACTTTGCTATGTTTCTTTTATTTTTTAGAAGTAACAGAACTGTTCTGTGTTTTCAACCAACATAGATATAGTATATACTCTTTTATAACTGTCCTTTTTCCTCAACATTATCTTCAACAGATGTGTCTATATCAATATCAAAAAATACAATTCATTCTTTTTTTAATTGCTATTTTTTAGTAGTTCTCAATCCTGCTGTACATTAAAATCTGTTGGGAACATTTAAAAAAAAATGATCTCTGAGATCCACTCAAGTTAATTCAATCCAAGTAGTCAACTTTCATAAATGCTACAGTTGCTCTAAAAATTAATGCATATTTTCTAATTGATGGATACAGGTTTTGTAAGCATCCATCAGATCTATTATATTAATTGTATTAGTCAAAATTTGTATGTTCTTATTTGTTTTTTATATTCTTCATCTAAAAATTTTTAAGCAATATATGTGCTAAAATTTCCTTCTGGTTTTGCTGATTTATCAGTTTTTTTCTTGAAGTTCTTCCACTTAAGGGTTAATACTTTGATACTCTGTTGTAATGTTTTCCTCAAAATTTCCATTTTTATTCAATTTTATTTCAATAATCTTCATTTATAACAACTTTTTTGGTTGTTTTAAAGTATGTTTCATTTGGTATTAAGGTAGTGATCCCAGCTTTCTTTGTGTTGTTTCTATGGTATCTCTTTACCATCATTTTATTTTCAACTTTTTATAATATTATGCTTTAGTTATATATTTTGAAACCATATATCTAGCTGATAAGGTTGTGAGGTTTTTAAAATAAAATCTGAGCCTTCATATTTGAACTGGTGAATTTAGCCCATTTTTTTTTTATCATTATTGCTGATACATTTGGCTGATTCTATGTCTATAATTTTATATTGTGCTTTCTATTTATCCTTTTTCACAGCTGCATTTTTTTCCTTAAATTCTGTTAGATTTATCATGTTTTCTGGGGGGGGGTTGCCTTCTTATTTTGAAGTTACTTTTTTTATTTCTATATTGCAGATTACTCTTAAAATTCTACATACATAATTAATCAACAAAATCTAAATTTAACCTAATTTCCTCACACATAATAGACATTAGAACTTTTTTAACTCAGTAAATCCTCTGCAATCCTACACATTATCATTTTCTTTTACTTCAATTACCCTTGAAATTACATCCTCACAATCATTATCATTTTGCTGATGCCATTATTGTTATTGTTTATATCATTGATTATCAATTTATCACTACATTTCATACCACTTATTATGTATTTTGAACTCCTAGACCATGTAGGCAATATATTTTAGATATCAAGTCTATGTCAGCCATAGTTCTGTGGTTTCATTTTCTCAGGTCAGACTTTTTTTTTCCCCACTATTATCTGTATAGAAATGTTTCCTTTTTGAGGCTTTAGCCACTGTGTAGACTTTTGTCTATTTTGTCCTTTCACTGACAGTACAGCCTCAGCCTCTAGATGTCTTGGCTTTTGCAGATACCTCAAATTCACTTACCATATCATGCAAATTCTAGGTTCTTATTTCACACACTATGGTTGTTAATGCCTAAGGCCCATAATCCCACACCAAGGGTAGCGGTTGTCAGCTTACTCATCTGGCTTTCAGTTCCCTCTTCATTTCTGGGATCTAGGAATTTCCCTTTTTTTTTTTTTTTTTTTTGGTAGGCTGAGCTATAAATTTCAAAAAAAAATTTTATAAATTTGATTTAGCTTTTCTCAGAATTTATAGTGGGAGAGTTTCCGTTTCTTCTAGTCTACTTTTTTACCAGAAGTTACTAATTTTCTATGTAGTTGTGAGTGTGTATATATATTTGTATATGTATATATGTATTTGTATATATTTTCTATGTACTTTTATATATTTTCTATGTATTCCATATTTATACATTCATGTATGTATATATTTATGTAAAAAAACATATAAAATGACATGTATACAACATATATACACAACTGGAACAATTGCACATAAACTCCCACAATTGTATACCATCTAATTTCTATAATAAATTCTTTACTATGATATAATTACATAGAATTGCTCATAGTGATTTCTGCTTCTCTGAACCTTGACTACTACAAAATTTGGTACTGGGAGTGTTTTGGTTAGTCATTCCAAATGTACCATGGAACTTGGAAAATGAAAATGGTGAAATCAGAGCTTAAAATTCCCAGCTTAAGATCTGCATAAAATATATGACTTCTTAATAGAATCCTTTATCTCCTACAGCCTTAGGGCCAAGAGTTCCAAAACCAACCTCAAAGTTAACTCTTGTAGGAGACTAAATTATAATGCAAATTGACATCCCTGCCTTATAGAAAATTTCTCATATTAAAGTCAGAGTATTAATTAGCAACGAGTAGGAATCTTAATATTCATATGGGGATTTGTGGTCAAACTCAATGAAGATGGGCAACTTGATCCCCTAAACTCTAATAAGCCTCTTTACCAAAAGAAGCAGCCCTTTCCCTCCTGTCTAAAGGGATTAGTCTCCTTTTGTCTGAAAAACCTATAATCACCTCCCCTGAGATATTTTGCCTTGCAAAGAACTGCTCATCTTCCTTAGGATCTAATCTCCCCACTTTTTACCACTGCTACAACTAGACTCAAGTCCCAGCAGACCCAAGAGGGCAAGGTACAAAGTGTGACTCATAAGGAGATACAATAAACTCTAATGGAATTAGATGACTTTGCCCATTTACATCAAAAGTAATCTAAATAGCAAGCAATTCCTAGACTTTACTTAGTTCACAAACCCAGAACCCCCTGAATGAAGAAGGGTCCCTTGAGTAAGGACCCTGCTACACAGACGAAAAATTTATATTGTAAATCTTCTTCCTAACTTTCCCCAAGGGTACCCATAGCCATTTATCAAAGTGACTACACATTGGAGAAGGAAAAATAATTAGACTTTTATGAAAGTTGGGTGATAAATAGGGTTTTAGCTCAAGACTGTCTAATAATAGTCACAGTGGGTACCCTAACCTCCAACAAAGTCATCATCAAATATCACTGAGATTTTTTGGTTGTTTGTTATGCAACATTAGTGTGCTAACAGATAACTGACATAGTTGATTTAAGAAAATTTATGGGGGGATAAATTCAAAAGGTCTGATTTTTAGATGTGATAAGTTGCATTAGTTCAATTTATAGATTATGAGACTGAAGGATAAGGAAAAGAAAATTTACTTTTCTAAGGTCACGAAGGACAGCATTAGAAGGTGTCTAGCTGTTATTCTCTAGTGTGATAACATGTAAAATTAAGGTGTAATTAATTACATTGCAAGGAGGTTGTCATGCCCCATTTAACTAATAGATGTTTGCAAAGTAGGTGGTAGGAAATTAAAAATTATGTTCTAACTTTCTTTACATTTTACCATAGACTGACTACCATTTAACCATCATATTCATTGTTGCCTATCTCTGTCTCTACTTCTCCAACTAGTATCTCACAAAATACTACTAAAGTATATCATAGCATGCCCAAACCTAGGAGTCACCTTTTCCTTTAGGATGAAGTAATGGGGTCCAAAATAGGCTGTGGGCATAGACGAAGTATGGGGCCAGCTACAAGGTGTGATTTTCAGAAGCACAAGAAACTCAACTTGTCTTGACCGAACACCCCTGCTGGATCTCCTAAGTAGCTGCTTTCCACCTTAGATCACCTCTTGGGTTCCTCTATTAAAAGGAAATGGTAACATTAAATATTCCTTGAGGTGGGTAACATAAAACACAGATGTGAAAGACGTTCTGCTACGAAGGGATGTTGGGAGTAAGGAAAAGTGTGGAGAAAGGCCAACACCAGTGTGGTCAATAGAAGAGAAGCCCAAGTAGATAGGCAACCTTTCTGCCTGGGGTAAGGGTGACCTTTGAGATGTTTGTTGGGAGGGATAAAGGAAGTTTTGGAAGTAGGTTTCTCTACTTCCTTTGAAGGAGGCAGGTGGCCTCTTTCTAGGAGTCAGAAGGGATATGAACAGTTTCAAGGAGTCAAGAATATAAGTAGTAAAACAGTTAAAACAATTAATGAATTAGCAATGGAAGAACTGGTACTGGGCTCTAATTTGACTATAAATTAACTGTATGACCGTGGGTAGTTCACCCCTTTGTCCCCACTTCTTATCCTCCAGGTGATAACCCTTGGAGGACCTCTCTTGCATTTACATTATAAAATGTCTGCTGCCAGGGCCTCTGTAGACAAGAAACACAACAGAAGTGTGTTTTGTGTTTTTTTAATCCCAGCAAGTCCCAAAGTCTAACAGCAGTTTATGGGTAGAAGTGTTGTGTTTAGCTGTCAAAACAACCACATCTAGCACTAACAGAACCCAACTCCTTATCACTCAGGCTAATGTGCACGTGACTTTTGGGGTCTTTGCCATCACTGGCATTGGCAGTCCTCGTTGACTTAACGGCACCGTTTCCAAAGAAGATTACTGCAAAGCCATCTTTCCTGTGGTGTTAAAGGTAGCAGGTGGTTGTGGTTTCAGAATAGGTCTTTGTACTCAACCTCTTGCTTGCTCAAATTTATCTTCAAATCATATCAGTCTCCCGGATGATTGGTGCTCTGAATCCTACCACCAGTTGTAAGACTTGTCACCAAACACCACACCAAAAACATTGTTCCCAATCTTTTTGATACCAGACTTTAGAGTTTGTTTTGTTTTGTTGTGTTTTGACCAGAGGCCCACAGCTAACATATACTCCCCTAACTTGAAGGAAATGACTATTATACTGTACCTTTTAGCTGTTGTCCAGTTTTCAAAGATCTTTGTAAATTCTTTGCAAATGCTGACTGATTCCCTAAACAGACCAGTAAGGAAATTTCTACAGGAAAGAGGTTTTCCATATGAAAAAACTGAGACATGGAGACCATGAATTTCCCTTCAGTATTATCACAAGTTGGCTTGAGACTATTTCACATGTCACTAAAGCAACATAATCCTCTCTTTTATGTCTCTAAGCCTCTCACACTTGGAAATCCCTGATCTGCTAAAAATTTCCCAGACTCCATCTTTACAGCTAAGAATTTTGTAATTCTGTCAGACAGATGTGGACTGTGCTAGTCTCATTCTATGAACATTTCATATTAACATGTATTTATGAGGCTTTTATTTTTAAAGGATATTCCTACTTTCAAGAAGTATATTCACCTTTGTACCAACATGTAGAAATGATCATCACAATCAGTCTATGGTAACACAAGACTCCTCCCAGTTAATATGTTAATGTATAGAAAATACCAGATGGATCCAAAATTTACTAACCCAACTTGTGACTTCAGAATAATGAGAAAAGTCTTCCAAATCTGTCCTACTTGGAATACTCATTTTAACTCATGTCAAGTTTCAGTAGAAACTGCAAATATTTCTCAGGGAGCCTTTGGCTCTATACCAAGCAAATTTACCTTGGGCAATGTCTGAACTTCATCTGAGAATACACTTACCAAAGAAACCCTCAGATAACCCATACTCCCTAATTTTAAAGAAAATGGCTGGAGTGGGGCCAATAAAAGGAAGAAAAATTATCTACCTTTATGCAAAGGGAACATTTCCTTGAAAGCAGGGTGGACCCTTGAATACCGCTTTAGGCTATGAGGTATCCTAGCAGGCATTTGGGCAGCAGATTTGCTCAACCTCCTATGGAGTAATTTGCATTTCTTCCACAGATCCAGGAGTGAATAATGAGATCTGGCTGGAAATTTAATCAAGTTAGTTCAACCTTGCTAACCAATAGGCTTCCTGGCTTAACATAGACATAAATCTTCACCAGGAGACTTTCTCTCCCCACATATTCCCTTGGTATACAGACAAGTTATTTCAGGAGATAATCTCAAGCTTGAATCTATCCTCTCCTTTCATTGTCACTACCCATGCCCTAATTCAGACCTTCGGCACATCCCATATGGATCTTGCAAAGTTTTCTACATGAACTTTGGCCTCTAATCTTTCCCTCCTTCATTCATTCTATGCATTGTCACCAAAATAGTCTTTCCAGAATGAAATGTCATGACTGCCCTACAGAATAAACTTTGAACTCTATAAATTGGTACTCAAGGCCCTTCCAAACACAGTCACGACCTGGATTTTTAATCTCATCAGTCATTTCCAATCTTCATGTTTCCTTTTTCTCCTGACACTCCTAAGGGGATAGCATTAATCATTTATTGTCATCTTCATTCTATGTAACACCTTAAATTCAATGTCTTGAAACAACATTTACTCTCAGGCTCCCAGGTCTACAAATTGGTTGGAGAGGCTCTGTTAATATGTGCCCCTTATGGGGCCCAGGCTCAAAGGGCATCAGCTACCAGGGCAGTAGCTACTAGTTCTTCATGGAGGAGAATAGAAGTGCCAAGGAAGGTGAGCAAAATACACAACACATCTTAAGGCCTAGATAGCTAAAAATGTACATACTGTCATATTTGCCCACATTTCATTGTCTAAAGCAAGTTACATGGCCAAGTTCAACATCATTTGGAGAGGGAAATATGTTCTATGTCTAGTAGGAGAAATTGCAATAACATATAGCAAAAGGCATTAATAAAAAAAAAAAGGTAAATAATTAGGAACAAATATTTCTTGCTGCATAATAATTTATTCTTAACATTGCAAATATTTATTATCTCACAGCTTCTATGGGCCAGAAATCCAAGAGCAGCTTAGCTAGGTGGTACTAGCTCAGTGTCTCTCATGAAGTTTCAATTAAACTGTCAATCAGAGCCGCAGTTGTCTGAGGCTTGATGGCTGAAGGATGTGCTTCTAAGATTATTCCCATGATTGTTGGAAAATACGTTCTTCTCCATGTGGGCCTCTCCAATGGCTACCCAAGTGTCCCCATTATTTGGCAGCCAGATTCCCCCAGAGTGGGTGATCAAAAAAGAAGTGAAATCCCAAAACAGAACATCTGAATTTTATAACTTTTTCTCAGAGATGACATAGCATCATATCTTTCATATTCTATTGGTCATACAGACCAACTCTTCTACATTGTGAGTTTGAAAATCAGGCGGCAGAGATCACTGTGGGCCATCCTGAAAGCTGCTTACCACATTTTGATTTAAAATACCTAATTTAGTTATCCCCAGAAACTGCCAAACTATTACCACAGTTCAGTATTGTTGGATCTAAACTATTATAGCTAACCCAGCAATAGCAGTTGCACAGAATTCTTTGTCAAAACATATTAATTTTTATGCCAAAAATATTAGCCATAAATATCAATGGATTTTCATCTTTTGGCTTTTATTTTACATATCTGTCTTTCTGTTCATTGGTGTTCTTCACACTGGCACATACGCATTACCTGGCTCTCCATGCCCCAGTCAACAAGACAAACTCTCTAATATTCCTCTTTCTGTTAAGCCAGTGCATTACTCCCATAGGACCTCAACTAAAAGCCCTTACTTAACCCACTGTAAAGTATGTATCTTCTTCTCAGTGTCCTTCACTGACTATGAGAGTTCCAAGGTCAAGTATTTAAGCAAGTCAATAAATTTTGGAAGATTGTATGAGAAGGACAGGAGAAATGGAGAGAACACAGGACTTTATCCTGTCAAGCTTTCAAAACTAACCATCTGCTAGTTAAGTTCCTTTGATGTGCCAGCAAATGTTAGATGCTTTCATAGTCATCATCTCATCAAATTCTTCAATAATCTAGTAAATAAGAACTATTTTGAGAGTGTTTGGTTTAAAAGCTCATAAAAGTTACATAATTTTTCAAGGAAGTGGTAAAACCAGGATTTCTTCCTTCAGTCTTGCATTCCAAGGACATGCTTTTCGTTCCATTTCATTCAGCCTGTGCAGGGTAGAACCCCACTGTTTTTACTGTTCTGAACAGTGAATCCACTACTTATGAGAACTAGTTCTCTCACTTAATGATCTTGCTGTGTCAGTTCCTGAAAGTTGCTAATTAGGATATTCCTTGACTGACTATTCTCTTTTCACTTGTGACTCTATGAAGATTCCAGAACAAACTCTCAGCCAGATAAAGCCTTGATTCTCTCCCTTTCATCTAAGAGGGTTAGTTGTATCTGAAGAGGTAGGCACATTACAAAGGAGGCTGGAGAAACATGGAGCTCTAAAGGCAGAAAGAACCCAGCAGCAGAGTCCAGCTTCATGAATACACTCACACAAAAAGCCTGATCCAGGGATCTCACTGCAGATGTCCATCCCTGGAGCCAGGCAGAAAGCCCTGTGGGCTTTGATATCTAAAGCTCACATCTCCTAGGAAGTCATGAGGAGGAAATGAATGGAATGCATGAAAATAATGAGAATTCTTTGAGAGAAAACTGGTGTATATTTTCAAGGTAGCATTAGCATATTTTTGAAAGCCATTATTTATGTTAATTTCTTTTTCTTCCAGCCAGCTAACTTGGGCACATATGTATATACAAATATAAAAATAAACAAATATACAATAATACATGGATAAATATACACATAAATATAGCATTAATTATTTTAATTATAAATTGAATCATGTCATAGATGTGGGAGGGAGGCATTGCAGTCTCTCATTCTTTTTTCTTTTTTGTTAGGTTCTTCCTCCACACCTCCTACCCCCAGAGTACTAAAAACCTAGAAGATATTCTTCTGTGTCTTTTTCTCCATGTTCATATGCACACTCGTACATATACTAAAAATGGGCCATTGTTTATTTACAATAATGGAAATCACAGTATTCAAGCTTTCAACATCATGCATTTCTCAATCAACAATATGCCAATATGTCGTAAAATTTCCCCAAGTCAAATGGTATAACATAGTTCTAAATTCTTTTGAAAGTTGCACAATATGTGGTGATAAGCCCATAATTTTTTTTTATCTATTTTCCTCTTAATGGCACTTGTTTCCAGATTTTTTAAAGCACTATACACAAGGTTACAATAAGATCTACAAGAAGAAATCAGTTCACATTTTGGTGTTTTACTTCTGTGGGATATATACCCAGGAAAGGGATTGCTGGCTCACGGGGAATATGTATTTTGGTTCTTAGAAATTGTTTTCAGTCTGATGGGACTAAAGAAATAGCTTATTGTTACCCAACCACTAGTAAGAGTGAGCGCTTCTTCAGGTATTTGTTACCATTTTCATTTTTCCCTAGTGAATTGTTTTTCCAGTATCCTTTGTCTTATTTTCATTGGATGGTCATTTTATTAACTTATGAGAGCCCTTCAAATATCATAACAAAATCCCACATTGTCTTCTATATTGGAGCTATATTTTTCCAAATTTATTATTTTAAGATGTTATTTATGGTCTCTTTTGACTTCACTGTTATTTTTGAATATATGTGTATATATTTGTGTATTCTTATATAGCCTCTGGCTTTCCTGTCTTTGTTAAGTATCCTCTATCCTAGATTATTCATGAAGTTCTCTAGATTTTATTGTATTATTTTTTTCATTTATATCTTTACTCCATCTGAAATTTGATTTCTGAACATAATGTAAGATAGGGTCTAATTTTATCTTTATCCAGATAAAGAAACAATTGTGCCAGCACCACTTACTTAAAAATCCATCATTTCCTCATTGAATCACTTTTGAAATATACAAAATCTTCTCATATGCTTCAATTGTTCTCTAGTTTTTTTAATTCTGTTAGGCTGGTATATTTCTCTATTTCTTTGACAAATCATATTTATATGATTGCAAATTGTTCTAGTATCTGGTAAAGCGAATCCAACTCAAAAAAAGCCCTTCCTTTTTTATGTTTGATTTTAATTTTTTAAATTTATTTATTTAAATTAGTTTCAAGTATATAGTACATTGGCTAGACATCTATATAGTTCATAAAACAATCCCCCACTATTGCTCCTTCCTTTTTTATTCACATTTTTCTAGCTATTCTTGGGCATTTGTTTTTCTATGTGATGTTTAAGATTATTTTATCCAGTTTCAAGGGGGAAATTTTTTGAGATTCTCATTTAAATTTTATTAAATTTTTACATTAGTTTTTAAAAGATTTATATATAATTCTAAGCTTTTCTATCCAAAAACAAATAATGTCTATAAATCTTTTATAATTGTTATTGCTACTGAGAATTAGATGTTTTCTCTATGTTCATTTTAGGTGCATAGGGTTCTATGGTGGAAAGCCAATGATCTCTATGCTATCTTATAGCTAGCCACCTACTTAATTCTTTCATTAATTCTAGCATTTTTTACTAGACACTCTGATTTTCAAATATACAATTGCAGATGGATCAAAAGATTATATCTTTTCCAAAGTTTATACAAATTATTTTATCACTGCATTCACTAGAATCTCAAAGCCAATATTAAGTAACAACACTGATGACAGGTAATCCCATCTAGTTCCTGATTTTAACTGAAATGGTTTAAGCAAGTTGTGCAATTTGGAAAAAGGGTTCTGTCACTATCTAGACCCTCATTTCCCAAATACTCTTCCCTTATTGAGACCTGCCTAAGAATTTCCCAGGAAATGGCATGTTACCACCTTCCTCTAGGTCCATATAGAAGGGAGTCTCAAAGGTGATTAGGAGTACCAAGAGTGGTGGAGCTCCTTCTCCCCTCCACAGAAGAAGGGCTGCTTCATGGAGCATCACATTGTAAGGAAGAACGCAGTGCACAGGAAGTCATCTGTGCACTTGTAAAAACCTTTCCACTTGCCACCAAGTTTCCAGGTACTCTTCTTCCCCCATTCGTTTATTTTCTATCAAACTCTTCTTCAGTTTGCCCCAAATAAAACTTTTAATTCTACAAACTTGGACTTGCAAAGCCCAGTCCCATTCCAGCTCACTGCAGACTTTCTTTTTCATAACTCTACGGACTCCTGACAGCCCATTTTTTCCTCCAAGTGAGACCCACTGAGCATGGGTTTCACAGGTCTCACTTTTTATTACTGACTAATAACAAGTCTCTGCAGTAACAGACACATTACTACAGAACACAGTAATATTATCTGGCCACCCAGGGACTGCACAGGAGGATCATCAACCATCAGTAAAGAACTAACTTTCTAGGGCAAGATTTCTCAACCTTGGCACTATTGACATTTTGGGCTGGATAATTCTTTGTTGTGGAAGGCTGTCCTATGCAAATGTAGAATGTGTAACAGCATCCCTGGCCTCTTTAAATGCTACCAGCCTCCCCATTTCAAGTCATGACAATCAAAAATGTCTCCAAACATTACCAAATGTTCCCTGGTAGGGGTAGGGGGTGCAAAATCATCCCAGTTGAGGATCACTGCCCTAGGCTACATGCCCTGACGCATGTTGCCTAGAGTAGCCTGTGTATGAAATAATTCACTTGAAAATTATTGCCTGTAAGTTGAAGCATCTGTCCTGTCAGTTTCAATTTGGAACTTGCTTGAAACTACTGCTTCTTTTTATTCAAAGAGTCTTGTGCATATGGCTTGCTTCTTTGGACTGGCAGTCACCCAGGCCTCTTGTTGAAGAATGATGGCTCAGAGATGCTGTAAGTTAATTTTGCGTGTGCCACAGTGGGGGTCAGTTCACACCAGTGTTATCTATTTTTACTTGCAAGAGTAGTATTATTTTTATTTAGCTTGCTGGCGTATCACTCAGCATAAAGATATTTATACTTCAGTTCCTATTGCTGATAAAGATAAAATATATGCAGCTTTCAGAATTGTAATTTTCAAAAAGAAATTAGTTTTTCCCCAAGCAGCTTGTCACTGAAGGTTGGCTGATGACATCCCAGTAAACAACCTACAAACAAACTCTTGACTCTAGAAATAAGTAGGAGCTATTTATAGGCAAGAAATGATTTTCAAGTGGGTAGATCAAAGGAAAAAACAAGCTGAGAAAAGTCAGCAAGGAAACTCCCATTCACTCAATACCTTGAAGTAAAGAATTGTAAGTCCACTCACCAAAATGGAAAGTCTGTGTCACTATTACTAATGGAGGAATGATGTTTTGGCGAATTTTCAGCTTGTTAAACATGTCAGCTCATTTTGTTTGACACAACCACAGACTCAAAACATAAAACCTGAAGATATTTTCTGAAGACTGAGGAAACAAAGGAAGTTCAACAAGATCTTGGAACCATCTGAGGAAAGAGTGAAGACAGGCAATATATAAAATGAGGCCACTTTAACCAAGCTGCTAAAATTTTTAATATTATGTGGGTTGAGAAATGAGGAAAGACCCGATACTTGTTCTAATTAGCCTGGGAACTTAATTTTTTTGAAATTTCCAGTCCTGCATCAATGCCTGGTTATGAATCTGGACCTTCAGATAACCCTCTAGTTACCCACTGAAGGACTCACATGTACATCCACCTGACATCTATTATATACCCAGACCATGGGACATGACCAGATCTACTGGGCACCCATCTTTCAGACCACCTGGCATCCATCATCCTGACTGCTTATCATCTGACTAATAACCATCTTGGACAAATCCTAGGACTAAGAATGGAAGACTGATAATTCTCAAGGATGTGCTTTTTACTATAGGAACTTCAACTTTTCTCTCTTCTTTGGAATACTTCTGGGTTTTTGCCTAGCTGTGTTTCCAGTTTATAAACTCTAAGACCCTGAATAAATCTCTATCATTTATTTCTAGCAAAGTCTCCAGATTCATTTTAAGTTCATTTGACACATCCATCAGATGACATGTATCCTAGCAACAAGGATGCTGGTAAAAGGCCATCTGCCACAAATGTGAAGTTTCCCACTCTAATGCTGTTTGAAGTAGGTCTCCATGTTCATGTGCATTTAAAGGCCCTCAGCATTCTAAAAGGCTGGCATGTCACTGATGCTCTCTTTTTTTACTAAAGAAGATTAGAAGACTTTGAATTTTCCTTAGAGAAAGTCTAGTTCATGACAGGAGACTTGGTTGCAAGCAGCTCCGAAGTCAAAGGAACAGTGTACTTAAAGAGGCAATATGGTGGGCTCTGCAAGATCAAAAGATGGTTCCTGAGGAAGCTGAGCTGTTTGGTCATGGGCCAGAGATGACAGTCTCCTTCACAATCAGCCCTTCAGGGCTGTGTCTCATGGCTTCCGGAACTTATGGCTCCTAACTTCACTAAAATTTAGGACAAAAGCTCAAGGCAAAGAGCTATAGCTGGTTGATGGGAAAACTGTGGCTTGTGGTTCTCAGAGGACAGGGACAGACTTCGATGGCAACGATTTAATCATCTAAGACTTATATCTAGGATATAAAGGCATGCCTCATTTTATTGTGTTTTGCTCTGTTGTGTTTTGCATATATTGCATTTTTACAGTTTAAGGTGTGTGGCAACCCTACATTGAGCAAGTCTATTGGTGCCATTTTTCCAACAGCATTCGTTCACTTCATATCTCTTCATCACGTTTTGGAAATGTTCACAATATTTAAGACTATTTCATTACTATTATATTTGTTATGGTCACCTCTGATCAGTGGTCTTGGATGTTGCTGTTGTAACTGTAAATGGGGACGCGACAATCACACCTGTATAAGACGGCAAACTTGATAAATGAATGTTGTGTGTGTTCTGACTGCTCCGGAGACACAATAATATTGCAATTACACTAGTTTATAACTCGACAATGGCTTCTAAATGTACAAGTAAGAGGAAGAGTTGCATGTCTCTCACCTTAAATCAAAAGCTAGAAATGAGTAAGCTTAATGACAAAAGCACGTCAAAAGCTGAGATAAGCCAAAAGCTAGGCCTCTTGTGTCAAACATTTAGCCAACTTGTGAATACAAAGAAAAGTTTCCTGAAGGAAATTAAAAGTGCTACTCCAGTGAACACACAAATAACAAGCAAACAGCCTTACTGCTGTTATGGAAAAAATTTTAGTGATTTGGCTAGAAGATCAAACCTACCACAACATTCCTTTAAGCTAAAGCCTAATCCAGAGCAAGGCCCTAATTTTATTCAATTATATGAAGGCTGAGATAGGTGAGGAAGATACACAATAAAATTTGAAGCTAGCAGAGGTTGGTTCATGAGGTTTAAGGTAAGAAACCATCTCCAAATCATAAAAGTATAAATGAAGCAGCAAGTGCTGATATCGAAGCTTCAGCAAGTTATCCAGAAGATCTAGCTAAGATAATTCATGAAAGTGGTCGCACTAAACAACAGATTTTCAGTGGAGATGAAAGAAGTTTATATTTGAAGAGGTCATTTAGGACTTACATAGCCAAAGAGAAGTTAATGACTGGCTTCGAAACTTTAGGCTGACTCTCTTGTTAAGGGGCTTATGCAGCTGGTGACTTTAAGTTGAAGCCAATGCTCATTTACCATTCCAAAAATCCTAGGTCACTTAAGAATTATGTTAAATCTATTCTGCCTGTGCTCTATAAATGGAACAACAAAGCCTGGATGACAGTATATCTGTTCACAGCATCGTTTGCTGGGTATTTTAAACCTACTGATACCTATTGTTCAGAAAAAGAAAAAAAAAGATTTCTTTCAAAATATTACTTCTCATTGACAATGCATCCAGTCACCCAAGAGCTCTGATGGAGATGTATAACCAGATTAATGTTGTTTCCATACCTGCCAACACAACATCCATTCTGCAGCCTGTGAATCAAGGAGTAATTTTGACTTTCATGTCTTTTTATTTAAGAAATACATTTTGAAAGGCTATAGCTCCCATAGAAAGCAATTTCTCTGATGGATCTGAGCAAAGTAAATTGAAAATCTTCTGGAAAGGATTCACTATTCTAGATGCCTCTAAGAATATTTGTAATTCATTGAATAGATCAAAATGACAATATTAGTAGGAGTTTGGAAAAAGCTGACTCTAACCCTCATGAATGATGTTGAGGGGTTCAAAACTTCAGTGGAGAAAATAACTGCAGATGTGATAGAAATAGCAAGAGGACTAGAATTATAAATGGAGCTTGAAGATGTGAGTGAATAGCTATCACCTCACAACAAAACTTTAATGAATGAGGAGTTGCTTCTTATGGATGAACAAAAAAGGTGGTTTCTTGAGATGGAATCTACCATCTCCTGGTGAAGATGCTGTGAATATTGTTTAAATGACAACAGAGGATTTAGAATGTTACCTAAACTTATTTGATAAAGCAGCAGCTTGAACTGACTCCAATTTTGAAAGAGGTTCTGCTGTAGGTAAAATACTATCAGAGCATCACGTGCTGCAGAAAAATCATTCATGAAACAAAAAGTCAATCAATGTGGCAAATTTCATTGTTGTCTTATTTTAGGAAATTATTACAGCCACCCCAGCCTTCAGCAACTGCCACCATGATCAGTCAGCAACCATCAACATTGAAGCAAGACCAAGAGAAATTAAACTCACTGAAGGTTCAGATGATGATTAGTATTTTTCAACATTAAAGTATTTTGAAATTAAGTTATACACATTGTTTTTTTTTTAGACATTATGCTATTGCACACTTAATAGACTACAGTATGGTGTAAATGTAACTCATGTTTACTGGGAAATTGAAAAATTCATGTGATGCTTTATCGTTGATATTTGTTTCATTGCAGTTGTCTGGAACCAAACTTACAAAATCTCCAAGGAATGCCTGTGTAGATATTGTCAGTCTTGTCCAAGGATCAGCAAACTTGTTCTGTAAAGAGTAAGGTAGTAAAATTTTAGACTTTTCATGCCATCAGGTCTCTGTCACAGTTACTCAGCTCTGCCATTGTAGCCCCAAAGCAGCCTAGACAATATGTAAAAGAATGGATATAGCCATCTCCAAATAAAACTGTTCTTATAGAAATAGGTAGTGAGTTGGGCCATAGTTTGCCAACTCTTGATCTTGAGAAAAGACATCAAACACAGCTAATTCTCCCCATCTGAAAAGGCCACTTCACATCTTTCTGAGTTCATTGTCTCTTCTTTCTTAATGCCTCCTCCTGACCCCAATCTTTTTCTTCTCCAATAAATATTTTCCACTGCTGACAATATTATCTTCTTGGAATATATAATTAACCTGTCACCCACACCTCAAAAATCTTCCATAATTTCTCAATGCTGAGAGTAAAAAACCTAAATTCCTCAACAAATCCTCCAAATCCCATCACTATGCCTTCTCATACACAAACTGAGCTCCTGCCATGGTGGCCAAGGTGCCACTCTGCTAACATGCCAAGCAGTTACCTGCCTCCAAATTTTGTCTAGACGTTTCTCTGTCTCGCATAACCATCCCCACAGTTCCTTCCTGCCAGCCATTCTCATTTTTAAATTGTCACTTTAAATTCACCTTCCCAGTGATACCTTTCCTTTCTGTCTACTGTAAATGATATGCCCCCTTCATGGGCTCCCACAAAATTTATTGTATCCCTCTCTTGGAACAGTATGCTTTGAATTAAAGTTATTTCCATTTGCTGTCCCCGTTCCATAAATCATGTGCTTCCTTGTCATCCCTTGTTTACTTTTATATATGCCACAGTATGTTCAATTCCATTATTTGATCATTAACCCTTTAACAAATAGGTTTTGTATACCCACTATATGTTTTAGTATGAACTCAGTACTGGGGAAACAGCCATAAACTAGACAACGTCCCTGCCTTCAGGCTGACATAAGAGTGGGAAAAGTCAGTATAAATAAACAAACCAACATATAAGATTATTTCAGAGAGTGAAAAACACCATTGGAAAAGCAACACAGGGTAATTTGTTAGGATGAGTGAGAGTGTGAAGAGCTGCAAAGCTACTTTTGCTATGGGGAACAGGGAGGGCCCCTCTGAAATGATACCAAGTATTGATTATGAATTAAATATTAAAATGATGAGAAGCAACCACTTATGCAAAGCTCTGCACATAGAAAGTACTTTTAAGTGTCTCTTAAATAATAATTGAAAATATTAATGTAATTGAATAAATTATAGTACAGTTTAAAAAGAATGAGGAAGGTATATCTATATGTGCATATATGAAAAGTTATTTAAGGTGCACTTTAGTGAAAATAAAGGCAACTTGCAGAAGGGTATAAAATGTATTTTCATTTTGAGATTTAAGAAATTCAGATTTATATATACGTTAATCCATGCCCAAGAAATTTCTGGAATAATATACAAGTAAAAGTTAAGAGTGGTAACTTCTAGGGGTGATAATGAAGGATTATAATACTTTTGCTTTCCAATTATACCTGATTATAAGTTTGAAAATTTTACAAGCATGTATCCTTTCTATAATTTTACACAAAAAATAATCAATTTCTCATGGGAAAAAATTTCTTTTTATGAACATTCTTTAGTTTTTTTCAGTCTGTAACTGATGGATGAATTTTCTCTGATATAATGGGGAAAAATTCTCATTCTTATTATTATTGAAATGTTTATCTCTCTCTCCTAATGCCTGGGGGCCAGCATACTAACCCCTTCAAAACCCATGTCTGTCTGTCTCTATCTGTAGGTGTCTGTCTGTCTCTCTCTCTCTCTCACATATACACGCACATGCACACACAGCTGTTCACCCTCACAATTCATCAAGCACATCTTTTTTGATAAACCACAATGCCCTGAAGCATTGCTTGAGATTCACTGCTCAACTAAACAGGCTATGATTTAGAGATAAAATATAAGACACCCAGTTAAGTTTGAGTTTCACATAAACAGTGAACAATTTTTTAATGTAAGTAGGTCCTAAATATTTCATACTAGAAAATTATACCAAACAATTATTCTTTGTTCATCTCAGATTTAAATTTAACTGGGTATCCTGTATTTTTTATTTGCTAAGTCTGACAACCCTAAAACAGGTATAAGTTCTGAATGACAAATGCTAAATTCTTGAATAAAGAACTTTAGCTCTTCTCCACGAACACTTGCTCCACGGAGTTAGAAGAATAATGGTTCATTTTTCCAACCCCGGCTCTGTCTGAACATAATCCCCATGGTTCTCTTTTCACTGCCTTCTCAAAAATTTATCTACATGTGATAGGGCTTGATTGCATGTTTCAGTATTTATTCTATTGTCCTTTCTTGATCCTGTCTACATTCGTGCTGCCTTAGTTAGAAAGTCCAGCAGAGAGAGCTCTGGTCCTCACACAGATCCACATCTTCATGATGACAGACACAGTACTCCAGGGCCAGAGCTCTGTTTTCTCTTGGGTAGTGGTGCTGAGCCCTGACTGCACGTTACAATCACTCAGGAAACTTTTCAAACATACCTACGCCTGGACCACATACCAGATAAATTAATGCAGAACCTGGAGCAGTGGGGCCCAATCTTTAATACACTCTAAAGTTCAACCAGCATGGTGAACAATTGCCTTATCACCTAGGCCATCTGTATCCCACCCTCAAGCTTTAAGTCCCAAACTATAGTGTCTCTCAAACTTTTTGTGCACACAGATAAGCTTGGGATGCTGTTAAAATACAAATTCTGGTTCATAGTTCTGGAGTCTGGCCCAAGAATCTGCATTTATAACAAGCTCCCAGGTGATGCTAATGCTGCTGGTCCTTGAGACATACTTTGAGGAGCAAGGCCATTAAAAATAAAAAATAATAAAACAAAACTCCAGGACTTAAACAGCTTAAAATGAAAGTCATTGCCACTTTTTACTTTAAAATTCATATAATAGGCAAAATACATATTGTAATGAGACTAGTAATAACTCTTTGGATCCACAGTTGTTCTAAGACTAGCACCATATGTGCACTCCAGTTTCAAGTAGCAACTTCCCTGGATTCATTTCCTATCCGTGGGAAGCTAAAGAGAAAATAACAGTGGTTCGAGTTTCAGCACTTAGATTTTTTTCAGACACAAATAGAAATCTCAGGCTAAAACTTCTGGTACAAAGGTCATGAAACCCCCAACAGGTTTGTCAGACTTGGCTGTGGAATGACTTAACTCTCAACTATTTACAAACAGGAGTAACAACATCTTAGTGGACCAGCTGAGTGACATGCTCTCTGGAGGCAGGGAAATGGCACAGGTGGCCTCAAGAGGGCCCTGCAGTCATAAGGGGATATTACTCCACACTGCCTTCCTGCCCTGCCCCAAAATAGTCCCAGGTGACTTTCCAAGTGAAGATTCCATATGTAGAAGATAATAGTGAGGCTCTAAGCTCCCAGGTTCTGGTTTGAATCTCTGCCCTTTCACTGTCCAGCTCTGTGACCTAGGAGAAGTTATGACACCTGCTTGCAGCCTTAGATCCCTCGGGTCTTTTCTGGTAAAAAAAGGACTGCAAATGGACATTTAGGTGAAGTTATAGGTAAAGTGTTTGGTTAGCACAGTGCCTGGCACATTAGCAACATTAAATCTTAGCTGTCATTGTTTTGACTTCTCTTCCATCTCTAAGTGAGCTGGAAATACTAGCCTTGATGTCACTTACAGACAGAAGCTGAATTGCTGCATTCAAATACAGGACACACACCAAAGTCTTGCTGTCCTCTGCACTGCTTTTTGGTTCCAGCCTGTGTGAAGAAAAAATACAATAATAACCACATCATAGCTGCATACATTTAAGAAACCATTTCAGGCTTAAAGGTAAACAATATCCAGCAGATTTTTTCCCCCATTTCATGGAAAAGGAAGTCTCTTGTGACCAGAGTTACTTTTAAGGCCAAGGAAGAAGGAATTAGGGGCAGCTTGAGTTACTCCATGCACACTGTATAAGAACAGACACTTACAGTGTGATGCTATTAGTGGGGTCTGCGAATGGCAGGGGAGAGGAGCCAGGGAAAAGAAAAGTGCCATAGCTTTTTAATATGGATGAGAAGCTGCCCGCTATTTCCTAAGCAAATGAGAAGCAAGAAAAGCAAGAAATATAACCCTATTTACAGGTAGTCTCTGGAATAGAGGGGTAAACAGTAGAGGCAATGTTGTGCAAAGCCATGTTTCAGTGCAAAACCGAGCAGTACCGAGTCTGGCTTTTGGGAGACAATCTCTGATTTATTTCAGCAAAGAGACCATAAAAATGTAAAAATAGCAGATAACCCTTGAAATGCCAATGTCAGCCACAAAGAACAGCTTCCAGAGATGAGGAGTGGGTGGACTTCCAGAGACACAGACTCAGAATCTAACTTTAGCCTGAACTTTCTGAAGCTGCTTAGCAGTTCCGGGGAGAAGATTTGGCGTGAAGGCAGCTAAGAATAGCAGCTCAAATCAGACTGTGGAATTAGATGAGTTTCTATCAGCCATGTATCCCCCCAATTTCTTTTCTCCTCCCAAGCCTCAGTGGGATGTGAACTAATAGCCATAACCCCAGTGAGTTGGAGTTATGACACAGGGCTAAGACCCATAACAGTGATGATAAGAACTGACATTTATTGAGAGATTAAGACTCACAGGTCTTATGTTCAGCACTTCACAGAGATCATTTCAGTTTTTTCTTTTTCTTGTTTTGTTTAAGTGTGTGTGTGTGTGTCTGTGTGTGTGATTTTATGTCAGAAAATAATTTTTTAAAATCCCCATCTCCTCACACCCTCCCCTTTGGCAACCATCAGTTTGTTCTCTGTTTCTATGGGTCTGTTTCTGTTTTGTTTTGTTTGTTCATTTATTTTGTCTTTCTAGATTCCACATGTGAAATCATTCAGTATTTGTCTTTCCCTGTATGACCTATTTCACTTGACATAATACCCTCTAGGTCTATCCATGTTGTCACAAAAGGCAAGATTTCGTTTTTTTATGGGTGACTAATATTCCACTGTATATATAAATACACAGCATCTTCTTTTTCCACTCATCTGTCAATGGACATCTAGGTTGCTTCTATATCTTGGTTATTGTAAATAATGCTGCAATAAATGTAGGAATACGTGCATCATTTTTAATTAGTGTTTTTGTTTTCTTTGGATAAATACCCAGCAGTGGAATTGATGGATCATATGGCAGCTCTATTTTTAAGTTTTTGAGGAAACTGCATACTGTTTTCCATAGTGGCTGCACCAATTTACAGTCCTAGCAACAGTGCACGAGGGGTTCCCTTTTCTCTACATCCTCACCAGCACTTGCTATTTGTTGATTTATTGATGATAGCCATTCTGACAGGTGTGAGGTGATACCACATTGTGGTTCTAATTTGGATTTCCCTGAGGATTAGTGATATTGAGCATCTTTTCATATTTCACTTAATGGTCACCCTTATACTAAGAATACCTCCATTTTACAAATGGGGATATGGATATTTTAAAATACCAGGAAACTACTCCAAGGTCACTCAGCCAGGTAAGTGGTAGAGTTTAACAAAAAAAAAAGTGCTGGGAAATGGTACTGAAAGATCTAGGACCTTGTCAAAGAAGGGAAACTTTCAAGTACAGAAAAGGCAGAATAATGAGAAAACGCAGTTTTTCCCCCACTGTACAATAAATGAATAGAGATTGTTTATATATATATAGTAGAAAAGGACAAGGAAATGATTAAATATGGGAAGGGGGCACTTCTGGATTGAGAAACTGTAAGATAAATATTCATTATTGAGGAACAATGAGAAAACAGCTAATTTAATTTAAAATTAAAAAAAGAAACAGGACGGTTTTATGCTTCTCCAGGGATGTCACAAAAAAAAACTAATTCTTTAGGACATTAATAAATACAATCAAATACTCTGAGGAAATATTGTGCTAAATGGAGTCAAGCAGGTTTCTTTACTGGAGAAGTTCTAAAGAGCTTTTAATTAGCCAATATACATTGTGACTCTCTAGAAGTGGAATATAGTAGGTGTTGTTTCCCAAACTTATTGGAACAGAAACCTTTTCAAATTAGTCTTTTCTCAAATATGCATAGGGAAAGTCTGAGGTTTTCTACGATAATTTAAGTATGGACTTAAGTAAGGTCTCCTTCCTGGAGGCTGGGGACTGGCTTTGCTACTCAAAATCAAAGTGTAGTCCATGCACTTTGTCATCAGTATAAGCATCACTTTAGAGCTCTTGAGAAACACAGAATCTTAATTTCATCCAGACCTAGAGAACCAGAACCTGTCTTTTAACAGTATACCCCTAATAATTTATTTGCAGATTACAGCTTGGGAAGTTCAAAATTTCTTTCAAGCCTTGGAATTGTGTTATATAAAATTCAGAGCAACACCAGCTAACAATAACTGTATGTTGCACAACAAACCACCCCAAAATTTATTGTCTGGAAACAGTAATGATTCATTTCTCATGATTGACGTGGCTCCATTAGTAGATTCTTTTGTTACAAGTGGCATAGGCTGGAGTTAGTCACTAGGCTGCATTTATGGGCTGCACTGCAAGGTCCAAGGTTTCACTCAGATTTCTGGTGTCTCGGTGCTCCTCCCTGCAGCTTTTCTACTTGGCTTCCTTAAAGCACAGCACTCTCAGGGTTTTGGACTTCTCGTATAGCAGCCAACTTCCTAGATGAAACAGATGCTGCCAATCTTCTTAAGACTCGGGCTTCAAAGTCCCAGAACATCACTTCTGCTACTTTCTATTTATCAGTCAAAACAAATCAGAAGGCCACTTAGTTCGAGGAGAGGAGAAATGGTCTCTACCTCTTGATGGGTGAAGTGGCATGCATATACAAGGAGGGAAGGGATTGGTGTTGGCCTTCGTCGGAGACTGCCTACCATATTGCAACTCTTGGGTGATATTTAATGCCATGCATGGGAACTCACTAAACTCTAAGTGCTTAAAAAGTATTCTAATGTGTGTCTTCTACTGACCCTTTCTCTGAAGTAAGCAGACCCTTCAATCTACTCTACGAAGGAAAGGTATATCTCATTCTTGGAGGATGTCAGTGCCAGAGGGATGGGAGAATGGGTTAAATTTCACCATTTATCGACACCAACCAAAACTATTTATTCTGGACCTACTATGTGCCAAGAACTTATGTCTGGGTGTATAGCAGTGTGCAATACTTTCTGAAGCTTACAATCTAGAGGTAGGAAATAGTCAATAAACTAGTAAACCATTAAATAAACACAGTAATTTTAGAAAGTGATAAAGACTATGAGGAAAATAAAATAGGGCAATATAATTATAAGTGACTTCCTGAGTTGATTTAGGTTAGGAGGTCAAAGAAGTTCTCATGGAGGGGATGTCATTAGACTGAGGCCCAAAGGAGAGGAGACAGCCATTCAAAGAACTGAGGTCAGAGTGGCCAAGGATGTAAGTTCAAAGGCCCAGAGGCAGGGGCATGCTATACGTGCTCAAGAGACAGAAGGAAAGCCATTGTGCCTGGAACACATTCCGTAAGGGGAAGGTAGGTTGAGATGAGACTCAAGAGGTAGTTAGGAACCGGGCTTCACAGGGGTATGTAAACCAGACTAGGAATATAATGACCAGAGTAAGAATCTAATGTGATAACAGGATATTGTAACTGCATTGGAAAACTACTGGACAGTTTAATGCAAGAAGTGATCTAACTTGATTTGCATTTTTATAACAAGACTGTGGCCACTGTGTGAGAGACAGGTGGCAGAAGAAGAAGAGCAGAAACAGGGAGACCAGTTAGGAAGCTAATTCAACAATGAAGGTGTGAGAAAAGGGCCATGTGCTCTAATGTCGAGCTCCGAGTACTGGCGGGCCATGGGGAATGTCCCTGTTCCCTCTGTCCTCCTGTCATCAGGGAAATTCAGTCAGACATCCTTGGAGCACCTGAGTAAACTGTTGCTCTGGGTATCTGTCTTTTTCATTTTATTGGGGTTTAAGAGATGAGGGATTAGAACAGAATTTTCCTACATATCTTTTTATACCTAGAAATATGTGAATGTGATACACTTTATTTCCTTCTGTAATCTTCCCAAGCTCCTGACCCTAAACCTAAATTGGTCAGAATTGGCAGAAGGTGAGTATATTACCACTATCAACTCTGATAGCAGTGATGACACCAGCTGATTACTATGAGTTATCTTTGTTCACGTTTCAAATATCTTGGCAAGGTCATCCCTTTCAAGCCTTCTGAGATTAAATAGGAAGAAGCGGCTATATGATTCCTGTCTCCCAACTTGAACCCAGAATGTTCATACATGCATTAATTAATTAATGCCCACCCCAACCCTATAGCTAGTCCTGAGTTGCGACCACACTAAGTGACAAAGTTTGTATTTACTGTTTCTAAGATATTTTAAATTCTTTACATGTTTCAACTTTGAATTTTGCAAGCCATGAGCATGATGTTACATGTTTAATTTTCTGAAATAACCCCAATTTTAACATACATATTCTTTTCAATAAAAGTGATTCATTCAAGCATAACAAAATAAATTTCATATTTATACTGTGGTAGTTTCATGTAAGTACCAAAATCAGAAACAGCTACTTGTAATTCCCTGTTTTCATTTTTTTTTTTCTGAAATACAATCATCGTCAGTAACCTCTGCCTCTGAGAAAGTTGTAAGAAGTGAAATTTCATACACCATTGACTCCATCAAAATAAAGCATTCATTACATACCCACTATGTGCCAGGCTTGTGCCATGTGCCCTCAAGAAACTCACAATCTAATGAAGTTTCAACCACAAAATTCTAATCAATTAAGAACTTAATAAATGACCTTTGGTCGTCATAAGGTAATTTTTTTCCATTCTGTTGGATAGAAGTTGTAATAAATACCCTAGGGAAACGGCACGACAAGGAGAGACTCTGGCCAGGAGTACAGGAGGATATAGCAATAACTAACTTATTTCTGCCTCCATTTATTTCCCCAAAACTTCTTTTAAAGTTTACAGTTAGGGGGTTTAGAACAGGCCTTCCCAAAGTGTACTGCTTTGGTGTGTGAATTATTATCGAGCTGAAGGCAATTGAGACCCTGTGGGCTCACAAGAAACTTTTACCTCCCCCTTAAAGAACTTAAATTACGAACCTTGACTGTGATAGGAGTTATCACCAGAAATAATTTTTTATGACCTATATATAGAGCAGGGAAAAGTTCTAATTTTCTGAACATCTGTTCTTATTGTCCTTCAGTGACCCTCTGAAGCCCCAACTGCCTTACCTCATGCTTAGCTCAAAATGCCATAAATACCTCATTTTCCTTTCTGTCTCTGAACTTCTCATGTAAGTGAAGTTTCCATATGTACATATGTAATTCAATTTGGTCATTATCTCTTGTTAATCTGTCTCATGTCGATTTGACTAATAGACCTAGAACCTAGAAGGGTAGTGGAAAGTTTCTTCCTCCCCTCACAGCAGCTAAGGAAACAGCAGTTTGGGACCTCAGCCCTGATGCCCATCTACTCACAGACTGGTAAGAGAAAAAGAACTCGGTTTTTTCCAGAAGTTCATCAATAAAAGAAAAAAATGGCTTTCTTTTTCTTATTCCTCTGGGAGCTTAGAAAAACAGTCATGATTTTTGTGTGCTGTGTTCTAGAACCTGTTACTTGCAAACTAAGGCAATAAGGTTGACGGTAAGCTAGGCTGATAAAGGGACAGGAGAAACAGACAGAAACAGAAGGTGCTGAAATAAAGAAGAAACAAACAATGATGAGAAAATATTAGGAAGTGATGAGGTCAGGATCACAAAATTCCAAACCAGAAATGCAAACTCAATTTTTCAGCCCTTTCTTAAAACACAGAGACTGAGGCAAAGTGGCAGAAGTAGGGCTGATTTCTCAGAGCCTTTTTACTCCACATTTACTTTATAACATTGTGACTTTTTAGGATTTTGAGAAACTGTCTCCATGTAAAACTAAGGGTAACATAGCACCTTGCCTTGCATGGAACTCAATATTTAATGACATTAACCTAGGTAGTAATGATCAGCATAATCATATCAGCATTAGCACAAAGGTTTCCTCAGGTCCATGAGAAGTTTTCAATAAGGAAAAGTCAATGACAAAGGCTACAGCCATGGTATAGAGCCTTGTAAATATCTGTTGTTTATTTTTACGTTGGCATTCCTATTTCAGAGTTCTTTTTCAATGGGATTTTCTCCCTCGTAGCTGCTGGGTGGGACATAGGTGGTTGTCAGGAGGCCAGAGAAACAAAGGAAATAATGAATTTTAGCCACTCAGGGTCAATGGCACAGGCATGTTTCCAACCATTGGCAGCTCCTGGCTGAGGAGCTAGAATCCAATAGAGACAGTTCTCTGCAACATGCCTGGCATAGGACATTCCATAATTCTATAAAATTCTGATGAATAATAACCCTGCATCCTGCTCCATCTCACAACACAGTCTCACCCACAGACAGACAAGAGGCTTAAACACACATAAGGAGAAGTAAAAAACAAAACAGTGGAGAATAAAATAATAGCATGTTGGTTTCTCTATTGTCTATATGTCTAGTTCAGAGGAGCTCTAGTTAATAGCTTGGATCATCCCTCCTAAAACAGTTATTTAAACATCCAAGAACTGAGACATTGGCTCTCAGTGGGCAACTAACTGAAGGTGAGGTCAGACTGTGATGTGTGGGGCACCAGTGAAGTAACAAACAGGACAAAAGCAAAGATAGAAATAGAAAGAAAAGCAGAGCCACTCCACATCTCCTGAGGCAAGAGATTCAAGGATCAATTAAACTGATGGCACCTGGAAATTTTAGAAGTCTCGGCCTCAGTGGGGAGGAGTAGGTGGGGCCAGCGAAGTGGATCCTTAAGTCTAGTTGGGACTGAAGGAAGCCCTGCCAGCCCCACCTCAGCACTGACCTGAGCACAGGGCAATCCCAGCAGCAGTCTGACACCTGGGCTCATGCTGAGGAAGGAGAGTGAGGCTTAAAGGAGAAGGAGAACAAGCAGTGAGACAATTCATTTTTATACTGAGAGCTGAACATTCGGACATCCAAGCAAACAGTGAGAAAAGAAACCCAATTTGTAGTACAAAGAGATACACAAAAACTCACTTCTAACCCCTTTAAAATGAATGGGTTGTGTCCAATGGAGAGCTCTACAAAGGCAAGGATGTGTCTGTACCTCCTTAGACCACATGCTCTTAATAGTCCTCACGTTATCTCTTTTATGAGATGATAAGTTCCTTGAGGGCAGGATCCATGTCTCTTTCATCTCTGTATCTCCTCAGCTAGAACACAGTAGTTTGTACACAGAGCCCTTTGTTTCCTGAATGATTTATCATGGAGGAAGGCTATTCCCTAGACGTTCTGAGAGGACCCTTATCTTTCCTCACTCAGTCTGTACTTTACTCCAAAAGCAGATTAACCTTCCTAACATATAATCTAAGTATGTCCTGTTTGTACTCAAAACTTGCCATGGTTCCCTCGTGAACACAGTTTATCAAGGCCACTGTCAATGGCTGATATGCATGTCTAATGTGCTATGCCAGTCTTATCTCCCGCCATCTCCCGTTAAACACCCTCCTCTTCCTGCCTTTTATCTGCATCATTCCCTAATTTCCAAATACTCTCCATACTTCTTCAATTGGTACCTTTACTCACACCTTCCTTCTACCTGGAATAACAGCAGTAAGAAGGCCACTTCTATTAGTTCAGTAGCTATGTAACCTACAGCAACATTTTTTTTAGCCACTGAGTCTCATTTCTCTATCTTTAAAGTTAGAGGTCATATTAACCTCACAGAGCTGTTGTAAAGAGAGATAAAATTAGATAATGTTTGTGAAAGCACTAAGCACAGTAGGTGCCCAATCAACATTTATTTCTCTTTGTGATCCTTCAAGCTTGAACACAGATGTTACCTCATTATTGTGGTCAGAAGAGCTGCTCCCCCACATCAACTTGAGCAAGTAGTTATGGAGGATGTTCGTGCAACAGTGAGGGAAGTTGCATCTCCAGGTCAGCTACATAAATCTGGAAGCAGATGACAAAGCCACATGCCCTCTGACACAGAAACTTAGAGTAATAGAGCTAGAAAATCCTCATAGATGATCTAATTAGATCTCCTGTTTTACAGATAAGGAAACTGAAGCCCTACTCATTAAAAAGCCAAGACTGAACACTTGCCTTTGTTCTCTGCTCTTCACCATGACATGAATAAAGAGCTTCCTAAGAAGTGTCTAGTCCACTGCCTTGTTCCAGGCAGGCATGTACCTTCCACTGACTCAACACTTACCGGGCTCCTACAAAATGTCAGGTCCACACCTATAAAGAGAATAGTAAAAATGCCTGAGACAGACACCATACCTCCCTTAAGATTCACAGCCTAGCTAGGGAGGAGTTATGTGTTCAAGCAGTTGCCATGCAGTGGGAGAACTGCATTCACCCCTCTGTAGGAGCACTAAGGACTTGGTGATGCTCCCTGGGAAAGCAGGAAAATATTCACAAAGAAAGAGACAGATGAGCTTGGCCTTGAAAAATACGTAGCTCTTTAACTATACAAGTGTCGGGAAGGGCATTCCCACTTGGTCATTTATTTTCACTATGCAAACAATTACAATAGCATATGCTAGAGGTAAGGCTGCACCCCTGTAACCACTGGTGACTATCTTCTCATCACAGCAGAATTGCTGGCTCATGAAAAGCAGCCAATAACTGTCCCAAGCTGAAACAGGGTCAAGGAGTCAAATGCCAGTAACCCAAAATCCTCCCTAATGTATATGTTTTACACAGATTACTTCTAAGGGTAGGTCTAGATAAGAGAAATCAGAACTTCAGGTATGAGAGTTTTCATTCAGATTTAAAGAGAGAGAGAGAGAGAGAGAGAGAGAGAGAGAGAGAGAGAGAGAGAGAAGGAAGGGAGAGAGGGAGGGAGAGACAGACAGACAGACAGACAGACAGACAGACAAAGGCAAGCCAGAAACATCTTAAGTGAGAAATAAATGGGTAACCTCTCAAAAGAAATTTTCGCATAATGGGCTAGTTGCATCCACCAGGAAACAAATGCCAAGACCAAATTAGTAAGCTAAGAGATTTATTGGAGGTAAGATCTATTAAAAAGAAAGAGAGAAATCAGGAGTTTGTAGAGAAAGGTTCAGGCAATGATAGAGATCTGATGCCCATAGTGGAGAAATGACTAACCCCTGTACCACACTGAACTCAGTCACCAGTAGGGCTGCCTGGGGAAATGGCAAACCGAAGCTGAAGCAGGTGCCAGAGGAACCCTCTGCTGACAGCAAGCCCCATAGCAGTTTCTCTTTCTCAGGGAGATCTGAACATCACATCTCCATGGCTGCTGAACACATGCATCATCCTGGAGTAGAAGAATTTAGAGGAGAATTTACTGTGCTGATAGTTAGAAATGTGTTCTAGGTATGTGTGATGTAAACCTGGATCTTAAGATAATAAACTAATTATAGGCTCTATTTGTTAGTTAATTATTGGTGTACCTGGTAGGAAAAACTCAATCACTGGCATTTATGACTGGTCTGTGTTGAGGGTAAAGCTTTCCTCCTGGAGCTCTTACTCCTCTAAGAACCAAATTCTTTGCTTAAGGAAGCCACTCAAATGTCTGATCACTAAATGAAAAGAAGTAAAAGTCAACATTCTCAGCCAAATAGAGAGAAAAGGGAAAGAAATGACAAATACAGTCATGCACAAAATAACAACATTTGAGACAATAACAGACCACTTATACGATGGTGGTGTGCCATATAGGTAGCTGTCCCATCTAGGTTTGTGTATGTACACTCTGTGGTGTTCACACAATGATGACATTTCCTAATGACAATGCATTTCTCAGAATTTATCTCCATCATTAAGTGGCACATGACAGTCACGCACTAGACCTTGAGCCCTGTAGGTACAGGATCCCATCAGTCCTTTTCCCTAGTGCATGGCCATCTGCTCCCAGTGTCTGGCACATGGAAGCCCTCAATAAATAGGAAATAGCTTCTTAGTTGTCTTGTGATTTTGTTTTCTATATTTCCTTTATGTGCCATTCTGTATCCATGGGGCTTTGGTGGTAGTGAACAAAATCCTAATAGCTTATGTAGAAAATAATTTATTTCAGGGTATCAAAGGACTTATAAAATCAGTGGGAGAGCTGAAGAAACAGACTCTAGGATGAGCTGTCAAGAAAGACTCCGGAAGCACATGGCAGAACTGGCCCAAGGGAGATGCCTCTTCTCTAACCAGGAAACTACCTCCCTTGGAACTACACAGCAACCAGGAATCTTCCACTGCAGCCAGCTCCAGATCATACCACACTTGCTACAATATAAATGAATGCCCTACCCTCTTCCTCTCACCACCCATAAAATGATAGTCTCTGGAAAGGCCAGACGCCTCCATATGCTTGTTGGCCCTCAGAAGCAGCTGAAGCACAGCCCCATGTCTATCTTCCAAATGTATGTGAGTGCCACCAATTAGTCAAACTTGAATCAGGTCAGGAAGCCTTGCTTCCATGGAGTTGAGAAAATGTAGGTTTTAGACTTCTAGCCTCTGCAGGATAAAAGAAAGGAGGAGTAGAATGAATTGATGATCCATTCTACTTTGAGAAAATCACGGAGAAATTCTTATCCTCTGTTCTATCAACTGCAAACTAAGCATATTCAGGTCAATCCTAAGGGACAGCGGTATCTTCATTTGTAAAGATATTTGAAACAACTTTTATTTTCTCTGGAGATAGAAAAGGAGAAATCATTGGTCATCAGTTTCCTTCCATAAAGAGACACCATCTGTGGGCTTTGGCTCCCTGGAAACTCTACGCCATTCAGAATGCCATGTGGTCACTGATGTCAACCTGTAATTGTGACATTTGTGAGGTCAAATAGTTAACGATCCTTAACTAGTTCATAACAACCCCAAATCAGGACTTCTAGCGTTGACTTTTGGTCCTCTTGTGACGTCTATGTCTCCATGTAGAGAGTTCTGGTGTGATCACTATAATTTTGTTGACATTACTCAGTAAAAAGATATTTATTGGACACTCACTGTAGGCCAAACATTATTTGCATAAGAATGTTGAGTGAGTGACTCGTGATATACTCAGAAATGTTCTTATCTCTCATTGTCTCTTAATGGTTTTTCAGTGGGTTAATGTTCTCTGCCCCTGGATTAAAAACCCTTGCAGGGGTTGTGGCTTTTCTGCTCATTTGGGGGTAGTAGAACAGTATTGCGGTCACTTTAAGTCACAAAGACATTCTCACTTTGGTCATAATAATGTCCAGTCCCATGTAATAATCAAAAGGCTGAATTTGACTTAGTATTGAATCCTCTCTCTTCAGGTCTGCCTCAGGCTGGGAGCCAATAGCAAGAAAGGAGTCTTGACACTTAAGCTCTCCTCTTCCTTTTGCAACCTTCCCCACTCCTTCATTGTCACACCTAAAAGGAGAAGGGAGAGGTGAGGGGATGGGACAGTACTTACTTGAGCTCTGTCCTCTCTGGGCCTAGCACAGGGCTAGAGCCAGTACCCTCAGGTAGTACACACTCACAAAGTGCTTTTGTAGTTTTTCATGGGTCTCCTGCTAGACTCATCTCTCCTGTAGGTCCCTGTGACCTGGTGAATTCATCTTTATTCTTGGTAGCCTCTTACAGCTTCTCATCTACTGGGCATTGGGCATTGTACCTCTGGCCCCTTCCAATGAACTTTCTCCTCTCCTCTGGAAATAAGACCTGTCCTATTGGACAAGTCCAAAGACAGCTTTACCTCATCTCTCTCCCCTGTGGCCTTCATTTAGTCCATAGGAAATGGGGCAACATTTATGACATTCTTGCCCTGGAAAGTCCTTGATCTGGCTGAGGGGACTGACAGACATAAAATGTCTTTTACTTTTGTAAATCTGCAGAGTGTGGTAGTAGGTTTTGTTTTCCACGCCCTTTGGTAACCAATAACTATTGCATTGATACCTCAGTCAAAACAGAGGCAGGAATAGTTCTATTGTAGCCTCCTGCAACACATGTCTTCTAACACCCCTTCACAGAGATTTTTCCATCCCTGCTTTACACAGTGAGTCCCTCAGCAATAGAAACCATGTTTACATCATTCTCTTCTATCGTTATCTATCCCTATCCCATTCATTAAGATCCAGCTCATCTCAACCGCCTTTGATGAAGCATGAAGTCTTCCTAGAACTTTCTGTTTAAAATTCCTCAATCTTTCCCATGACCCTGTCAAGTGTGTCTCTTCTGTGAAGCCCCGACCCACCTGCACACTCTCCAGCACAAGGATTGAGCTCCCTCCTTAGAGCTCCCTTAGGACCTTTACATAGCTATGACTACACTCTGTTCTTTTTGCCCAACTGTTTGCCTTATTTTGTACCCTGTGAACTCTATAGGGAGAGACTCCCCATATCTTAGCCAATTTGTACCTCTAGTCAACTCATATATCATAGCTAGTTCATACCTCTAGTACCATAATCTACCCATCAATTCATCTACCATGGGTTTACTGAATAACTACCATAGGTACCAAGTACACCAGGGTGAACAAGACAGATGAGGCTCCTGACTTCATGGCACTTGAAGGACTTCAAGTGCATTTGTGGCATCTCATTAAACCCCCCTCACTGAAGTCCTTGTCTGTGCTGGGCTCCTCACAGGTATTTCCCAGAGAACAGGCACAGTGAGATTCTCAACTACTTAACATGAACGTCCAGCATGCTTCTACACAATTACCACAACTATTCTGGAGAACTCTGACTTGTCCCACTCATGTGGACTCACCTATTCAGTGACATGGTTTATTCAAAAGAAGGCCTACTAAGTGTCCTAAAAGTCTATTATTATGCTTATGCTCCCTAGAGGTATGTGTCCTTCCTCATGAATTACCTGAGCACACACATGCACTGGGCTCCCCAGCAATGACACCAGGTCTGTGCATGCAGAGGGGGAGAAAAAATATGCTTACACAGCAAGTTTTCCTGTCTTCACTTCTAATCAGAGAGCATGGCTCCTTGATGTTCTACATTATGGGGCTACTGTTTTGTTACACTGCTTTGTGTGCGGGAAAGGACAGTAACAATAAGGCAAGTCATATCTGAACATTGGAGGTGGAGAATATGAGTCTGAATCTCAGTGCTAGCAAACACTATACATCAAACTCACAGACATCAACAGTCTCCTCATAAAAGGCAATCTAAAGTTATAGGGTCTGTAAAGACCCTTCTACCCAAAGAATATTTCTCCCTTCACTCTACATCACAAAGCAAGAAAATCTCACTATGAAATGCCACTTAATGTAAGACATCTCTAGAAGCTCTGTGTTTAGATGCTGAGAAGGACAGTGAGCATCAAAAACTCCATTGATGATTGTTGATAATGCAGGTCCCTGGGATTTTCTATAGCTTTTGCTATACTTCCTATAGAATTTACTCTGCATAAATTCAGTTTGATGAATATCTTTGCTTAATCCCAAAAGAAACCAGACAGGGGAGACCTGAGAAAAGTTGACAAACTGTGTCCAGACTTTGGGGTGACACAGGGAAGAGTATGTGAAAGCAAAGGTCAGGAGGCCAGGCCCTGAAGGAAGGGATCCCTCAGAAAACACAAACTCAACATCAGATCAATGCATAGGCTGCTGGTTTCTAGGAATAAGGTAGACCGCAGCCCTGTGTTTGACATTGAGTTACATGTAGCAAAGATGTCGGGCAAATTTTTCTGTTCAAGTCCTTCTAGTTTCTTGGAATATTTCCTGAGCTAAGACTTCTCTGTCCTCCATAAACCTTTCCTGTAAAAGAGGGTGTCAGTACCACAAAACCAAGTTGTGAGTCAGCTGAGCTTCTGACTTCCTGGAGGCCATCACCAAGCCCAAGGCAGGGCTCGGGTTGAACCAAACTGGCTTTTCCAGGTGTCATGACTCAACAAGCCAATCCAGAACTTCCCCAAGAAAATGAGGTATTACTTCAGCAAACACCATTGGTCCTCTCCTCTCATTGGGAGTGAGTTTTGCTGTGTGACATGGACAATGGAGACTAGGAGTAGAAAAGAGACATTCTCAGAACTAACGAGATTACATAGCTTGACCCACCAGGACCAGCTCCACCTACCTTACAAGAGACTGCTGCAAAATTGGGCCAAGATGATGCCGAATCTATAAACATAAATGTAAAATGTAAGCATGATACTCTGCCTCGGCAGTTCTCCCTCTTAGGCATGCTGCTCCTATTTCATCAAAATTATTATTTCATACTCCCCTCACCTACCTCCCCTACAGATGCCATGGAGAGTCCAAATTCCCTGCATTTGCTCCTCTTGGTCCCCCAGTCTGGAACGTTTCCCCATTTTGTCTCTCTGTCTCTTTCACACTTTCTAAGATCCAGGTCTAATTTTTAACCTTTCATCAAGGCATTCTTGACTACTCTGAACCCTAGAAATCCTAACTGTGCTTGTAAGCTATAGTGGCGGTTCTAAAATCTGGGGCAAAGCAAAACTCACTGATGTACTTTTTAAGTACTTACTATCACTCTCCTCAGACTGCCTGAATTTGAAATTTTGGGAGTGAGGCTGGAAAATGTGATCCTTGTTTGTTTTTTAAGGTTCCCAAGGGCTGTCATTTAAAAATCATTGGTCAATAAAGAATCCCATTGTACTTGATATATACTGTCATATTATTTTTTCACTTGTTTTGAGTTTGCTGCTTCTGTTTTTCCTACCAATCCATCATCTCCTTTAGCCAGGGCAGGTTTCTCTCTTTCTCTCTCTCTCACCATCTCTCTCTCACCATCTCTCTCACAAACACTCATACACACATAGTCTAGTACAGTATGGAGTACACAGTGAAGATATAAAATTGTTAATGCTAGATTGCCATACCTGATGAGGAAAGAAGAAAATGAAATAATGGGATAGTAAATTACTTATATCATCTTCTGTTTGTTGTGATTCTCTGAAAAATAAATCCTGCACATGACCCAGATCATTTTCTAAAGAGCTAGTCTTAAAAGGGAAGGTTGTCACAAAATCCAGAACATTAACAACACCAAATGCTGACAAAAATGTGGAGCAACAGGAACTCCCATTCACTGCTGGTGGAAATGAAAAATGGGACAGGTACTTTGGAAGACAGTTTGGCAGTTTCTTACAAAACTAAGAATACACTTACCATACGATCTAGCAATCACCTCCTTGGTATCTGTTCAAATAAGCTGAAAACTTATGTCCACACAAAAACCCAAACATGAATATTTTTATCAGATTTGTTTATAATTAGTTACCAAAACTTGGAAGCAAACAAGGTGTCCTTTAGTAGGTGAATGGAAAAATGAACTGTGACGTACCTCTTAAGACATAAAAAGACAGAGAGGAAACATAAATGTACATTACTAAGTGAATGAAGCCAATCTGAAAAGACTGTGATTTCAACTATATGACATTCTATACAAGGCGAAAACAGGGAGACAGTAAAAAGATGAGGTGTTGCCAGAGGTCAGGTGGAGGGAGGGATGATAGGGTGGAACATGGAGGACTCTTAGGGCAGTGAAACTACTCTGTATGATACTATAATGATGGATACATGTTATCATTAATTTGTCCAAACCCATAGAATGTTAAACACCAAAGTGAACTCTAATGTAAATTACGGACTCTGAGTGATGATGATGCGTCAGTGGAGGTTCATCAATTGTAACAAATGGATCACTTTGGAGAATGTTGAAAATGAGAGAAGCTGTGTGTGGTGGGTGGGGGGCAGGGGAAGGTACACAGGAAATCTCCATGCCTTATGCTCAATTTTGCCACGAACCTAAAATTGTTCTAAAAAATAAAGTCTATTTTTAATAAGTGGGGGAGAGTGTTAGTTATCTCCGTGACATTTCCATCAAGTCTTACTCTAGTAAAAGGAGGGTTATAATCAAGATACAGAAATAATGAAATCTTCAAAAAGGAAATTAAGTAAAATCAGACCACAGAAGAACTGAAAGCTATTAAAAATATTAATAATAATGATAATAGCTATTATTTTGTGAGTGATGATTATGTGCCAGGCAGTATGCTAAGCAATTCATTTGATACAGATATCATCATTCTTACTTTAAAAATTAGAAAATTGAGAGAGAACGTAAGTAATTAGTTCACATTCACATTAGTTCAGATTCGAACCCAGGCCTATCAGACCCTAGAGCTGGAGCGCTGAACCATTCTTTCCCATTTTTAGCATCATGTGGCTCTTTCTCTTCTCTGCCTCTCTCCATAGAAGAGCTCCCTGTATTTTCCCATCTCTTTGCACATGATCCAAAATGGCAGCCTCCTGCTCAGAGCTTTCATAGAGACTCATATCTATGACTCCTAATTCAAATTATTGAGGGAATATGACTAGCCAATGAATTGGCTGGCTTTCAGACAGGTATCTATGCAGAATCTAATCAGCCATAGTTAGTAGCATCACCCTGAACTAAGGGTAGTACAGGCAAATTGCCGGATATGTGCATCACTTATCCTTGAAACCAGAACCCTTGAGTAGGCATTGTAAACATGCTAATTTCCTCAAATGTAGCACCAGGCTACTAATGGTACACCCCTATGGTGCTGTTGTGAGATTTAAAGCAGTTAATCTACGTGAAATGCACAGAACAGTGTCTAGCATGTGGTTATTGCTATAAGTAGCATTCTTATTCAAGCTGTACTACAACCACTTTTGTTGTTCTTCCAATATGCTATGCCCTTGATTCCCAACTTAGCTTCTTTGCCTTGATCCACCCCTTTCAAGAACATGTGCCTCAATAATTGTCAAATTTAAACATCTCTGAAAAACATTTTCAGTGTAGGTTTGGTAACACCCTTAGACAACAAAGGTAAATGATTCTGAGTCAGGAAATGCCCAGGCCTATTCTGAAATGACCAAAGCAATCCTAGCCTTTTTATTTGGGAAGCTAGTTTCAAAGCCAGGTCTTAAAGAAAGTCAAGCTCACAGAAGTGATAGTCAGAAGAGCCCTGCTGCAAATTCTGCCCCAAAGGCACATGTTTTGCTCCACTGGTCCATGTGAAATGAAAACAATTCATTAATGACCATCCAACATCAGGCAATAAGGACTATCAGACTGAGCTTGGCCAGACAACTTAAGTGACTTATGTATTTGCATGTTATCCCTAAACATCACTACCACAGCAATCAGGGGAATTTAAATATTTCCAGAGGGTTGCCCTGAATCTCAGTGTAGTTCTCCTAGAATCAACATAAGCAAAGCCTTATACAAAAAAGCATTCGGACTTTTGTTGATTTGATAGAAAATAAAGAACCAAGAGAGGCAGAGCTGTCATGAAGTATGATTCAAACAAAATAGGGGGTTTCCTAAGCCCATATGTGATTAACAACCACCAACTCACATTTGTTCATTTCAAATTTCTCATTTCATTTCTCAGCTATTGCTCTGCAAGCCACGTTTCACACTGTTCTCCAAGTTTACAGGTGATAAAACTGAGGCCAAGCAACTTGCTATTACTTGGCACAGCAAGAATATAGGACTAGGACCCACATCTCCTGAGTCATATGTTGTTTCTCTGCCCCCATGATATCTTTGTGGTGTGTTCCTGGTGAAACCTATGAAAGGAAACTTCCAAATAGTGAAATCAATTGGTTGAGAAATAATCAGCATCTCTTAAAGTGGGTTCCTTAAATCACTATTGTGTCATGATACTCCATGTGTAAGCTTGGGATACTGCTCAGATAGTCCATCTTGATTTATAATACACATTAGCTTATTAAAGGTAATGAAAAATTTTACCAGAAAGAAACCTACTTAATTTATATTAATCTTATATTCCTCAACCTTATTTTACCATAAAACTCTTTTTTGTGTGTATTATTTATAAATATCACACAGAGCAATGTTCTTTAGAAAATATTTTAGACTGTTAAAACAATTACTCAGTGACATAAGTAAATTTAAAAACTGTCTCATTTTATTTTGCCCAATCCCCAATTTCTGAGACCCAAACTAATTTCTAGAAGTAATACTAATTCTAGGAAAGATTTCTGGATATGCAGTATGCTATTAGGAATGATATAGGGGTAGAGGAAACTTTAAAGAATTGAAGTGGGCTTTAGGAGGGCAGAAATAGAGTTTCTCTCTCCAACCTCTGGCTGGCCCACAGAAACTCCAGGTGGCCTTCTCTCTTCATTTCTTTCTCTCCACCTACATAGCTTTTCCTCTATCTAAGGCTATGTCAGCAGTGTGAGGACTGAGATATTTCTCCTTTCCTTTCTCTTCCTGTAGCTTTCCCCATAAACACTGTTTCTCGAATCCTCGAGGAGAAACCTTTGGCTTCTCAGAGATCAACATCTTATATATAAAGTGAAAAGGTCACCATGTGGTTGGCAGGAACAATGACTGGTGGCATTAAGGAAAAGTAACTTACATGCCTTTCAAAAACCTCTACCAAGTGTCAATTAACGAACCAACTGAAATTCTCTGCAACTGACCGAGTCCTTTCATTATTAAACTACTTTTTCACACCTTCTTAACAGGGGCTACAGCTCTCCAATTACCTAGTAAAGAAACTTTCTTTGAAAGAATTCATTTTGACTCTTAACTCCATTTCTTTATATCCACCTTAAACTCTGAACCAAGTTGCCAATTTACTACACACATTTCTCACTTAAGGAAACAATGAGCTTCCTTGCCTACGGCCATTCCCTAGAGCAATAGTATTTGAAGACTTTTCTTCAGTCTTTGGCCTCACCCTGTGCCTGGGGAGGGTAGAGGAGATTGGCTACTTTCTGCAAAGCTGAGTTTTCCTTCTCACAAGATCCAACATGGCCTTGGCCTCCCAGAGACTTTTCGTTTAGATTCTCCTCTAAGATTTCTTCTTTACTGTCAGAGCAGATCTTCCAGGAAAAGGTCTCAAGGTTCAAGACAACATGCCCCAGAGTTCAGTGCCTCCTCCAGCCCGCAGGCTGAGGCCTCACTTCCTTAGTGGCCTGGGCTTCTCACCACAAACAGGGAATGAGTAACGGATCCACAGCCCCACTTACACCTTCCTCCCTCCTCCTCTATCTACAGGGTCCCTGAGGCAGACATTTCCCAGGAAGGTAGGTGTTCCTTCACAGCTCCTCTCTGAGCACTTGTACCCTGGAGCAGAAACCATCTCACTCCTTTGTTTGGTCAGAACTGTGTGGCCAGCTCTGAGCACTTTGAGTCACCTTTCTGGAAAGTCCAGGATGCTACCATCTCTTTTATCTCTCTCTCTTGCCCTTGTGATGCCCTTTGTACCACTTATATCACTCTACCTAGGTTAAAAATAGTACTTTTCCTGAAGATTAAGAAGAACACTTTTATTAAATAATAACAAAATAAAACACATATAAATGCATGTTTTATAAATACTGTTAATATTTTATAAATATAATTAATATTAATAAACTCAAATAACAATGCTATGAAATGGGCACTATTATTATCTCCATTTTGTAGATTAAAAAACTGAGGAGAAGGGTAAGCTAAATTTCCTTTACAGCCAGTATAGTTAGTGAGTGGGAAAGCTTGTTTTAGTTTTTTATTTCCAGACTCTTTGTCCTTGTGTCCCTCACTGAGAGATGTTACTTCCTCTAGAAAATATGCTCGCGCTCTCTCTCTCTCTCTCTTATACACACACACACACACAAACACACACACACACACACGTAAAAAATTATTCTGACACTTGTTAAAAAGTTAAGGAAGACTTCGTTCAAGTTGCTGTAACAG
Source organism: Cynopterus sphinx (assembly GCA_030015415.1). Classification (NCBI taxonomy): domain Eukaryota; kingdom Metazoa; phylum Chordata; class Mammalia; order Chiroptera; family Pteropodidae; genus Cynopterus; species Cynopterus sphinx. The sequence goes on along the minus strand of CM057384.1, from coordinate 85,204,063 downwards.
GGGTATTGTGGTACTGAAGAGAGATTGGGCTCAACTCCAAACAAGGACAAATAGGGATTTATCACCAGGAAACAGAATTAGAGAATCAGTAATAAAAAATACTAAGAAGAGATATCAAGGATAGAAGGATTCTTGCTGAACTTGCTTAAAAGGATTCTTGTTGAAGTTAGGCCAAGGACTTAGATATCAAAGATGGATGATAAGGAACTTGATCAGATATCAATGGTAAAGGGATTCTTGCTAAAATGACTTAGTAGGATTCTTGATAAAACTGCTCTAAACAGATCTGAGACAAGTCAAGGGCCAGGGTCAAGGCCTGGGTGAGAAGAGGGTTCAGAGAGAGAAGCCTGACTAATGTTTGGTCAAGGAGAGTTTTTGACAACCCGCACACATGCTCTCTCACACACACACACCAGAATTACCTTCCCACAGCTCCCCCCATCCCCGCCGTGTCATTCCTTTTCAAAGGAATTGGGGCAAGTTAGTGGTCAGAACGCCCGAGTCTTAAATATTGCCTCCCCCTTGCTCTACCTCTCCATCCTTGAGCCCTAGGATAGGTAAGGATGAGTTGAGTAGGTATTCCCCTATTCTTGGAACTCCCTGAAAAAATGCTGTGAGGCAGAGAAAGACAAAACAGAACAATCTTTCCGGGCCTGTCATTGGCATCAGGCCTCAGTGGGCCCAGCCAAGTGGAAGAAAGGCAGGAAGGCGGAAAAGATGAAGTCAGCATGCTGCCCAGTGCAGGTTTCAAGGAGAACTAAATGCATATTTTAACTGGTTTTCAAGTACCCAATGACGTTACAAGAGGAGAAAGGCGTACTAACAGGTATTTCCTGCCATGATTTCAAAGGATGTGTAGCACCCCTGCAATTTAAGCACTCAGCAGGGTCAAGAAAAACTGAACAAAATTTGAAATGAGCAGAACAATTATTGAGCATCCTTTTGGTGGAATGCTAGATATCTGGAGGACCCTTCCAGGGTTGTCTGATGTATTAGGGGTCTGTGCCTTTCTTGGTCCTCAACTATTTTGCAAATCTGTAGCGACAGACTTCAACTTGTGGAAAACTGATGGTCATGCCAATAATTCCTGTTAATAAAAAAGCAAATAAATTTTGTCATGTAAAATTACAGTTAATTCCCACCATATGATACAGGCTATTTTTGCATCTATTAGTAAATTATAATCAGCATTTCTGATTGTCTATATAAATGACTGGTCTTTGGTTTTCCTTTGAACTAACTGTAACATCTCAATATAAATGAGTTAAAATATTTGACATGTGTTCATTTTACATTTGTATGAGAGTCATTGTTTTACCTTTTTAGAAAATTATTCTCCAAGAATAGAGGTTCCAAAATTTGATAGCTAACAATAAAATCCTTTCTCACTCCTCTGTTCTCAGCTGTGACCCTAAAATTAGACCAGATGCCAGATCATGCTGACTCTCAAAAAGAGATGACTTTAAAAAGGAAATCAATAAAGTTTTAAAATTTTCTTTCTTTGAAAGGGGACTGGGACTCATAAACCATCTTTAATTTGTTGGTAGAGATGTACTGGGTCTCTGAGGCTGCACCTAGGCCAACAAGAAAATATCAACTAGCAGTTTCTGTCCAAAGAAAGGATGTGAGGAGTGTGTCTGCAAATATGCTTTGTGTATGCTAGACCTACACTAGGGGAGCTTGGACAAAATCTTCTTAAAAAGAGAGGTAGAGAAAACTAAACTAAAGAAAGCAAGAGAATTTTAACTTATATTACTTAAGTTACTTAAGAAATGGGATTTCTTTAGTTTTTTATACAGTCCCACTTACCTACTTTTGCTTTTGTTGCTTATGCTTTTAGTGTCATATACAAGAAATCATTGCCAAGACCAGTGGAATATTTTTTGGCCCATGAAAATAAGGAAATCCTGCCATATGTAACAACATGAATGCACCTGGAGGATATCATGCTAAGTGAAATAATTAACTTACAGAAGGACAAATACTGCATGATTCCACTTACATAAGGTATCTAAAATAGTCGAACTCATGGAAACAGTAAAATGGTGGCTGCCAGAGGCCAGGGAGAAAGAAAACAGGGTTGCCATGGGTATGAAGTTTCAGTTATATAAGGTAAATAAGTTCTAGTGAATTATTGTACAACACTGTGCATGTAGTCAACAATACAGTATTGGACACAAAAAAGTTTTGTTAAGAGGGTAAATTTCATGCTACATGTTCTTGCTGCAATAAATAAATAAACCAATTAATTAATTACAGTAACAGGCAACAAACTTTGCAAAAAAAAAAAAAAAAAAAGCTGAGACTCTTTAGAACCCAGCTACTCTCTGTAATGTTATTAGCTCGAACATGACAACATAGACCAAAATGTGACCATAATGAATGGGCACTGACATTACTGAGCAGCTATTCCATTCCATGCCCGTTTCTGGTCTCCTTCATCCTTCTTTACAGAAGAAAAGGGTCAGAGGTGGTGAGCCGTACCTGGCCCGCCATCACACAGATAACTGCCTGCCTCCCCATACCTTGCTTCTTCCATGCCCTGCTCTTCATTACAGATGAAAACAGACCAGAAACACCACCACCAGGGCAAGTTGACTTTGTCATTAAATAAGGGACAGAAAAGAGCCCCAAGGATCAGCTGGTTTCCAAGCATGGTCCAAAGACCACCTATATCAGAATCACCTTGGAGAGCTTGTTAGAAATGCAGATTCCTGTTCTCTGCTCCTAAATGATTCTGAATCAGTTGATGATTCGTATGAACTTTAAAGTTTTTAAGTCATTAAATTTTAGTACAAATATCAAAAAGATGAGGGCGTGTTGCTTATCTTCCACAGGCCTTAAAACCCAGTTATGGCAGCATCAGAACTGGGCTCAGGTATCTCTACCTGCAGGCTCTCCCCATCGTGCCCACTGCCTCTAAGGCTCAGTTAATGTAGAGAAGCAAAAGTAGCTTGGTAAAAGTGTTTTGCTCTTCACCATCTGTTTACCATTTTCAAACCTTCTGTTCCTTCTCACGAGCTGTTTTGACTACTAACTCACTAGAGGGTGGTGATTAGAGCTAGAATCTGGACCTAGAATACTGGGATTTAAATTCTGACTTTCCCATTTCCTAGCTTTGAGTCCCTGGGCAAGTTACTTAACCTCTTTATGCCTCAGTTTTCTCATCTACAATAATAGCATTTACTAGTATTGTTGTGAGAGATATACTAATTAGTGCAACTTGTGACAGTTTAACTAACAGTTTGAGTTGTGAGAAATCAAATAATACCTGGGTAAAGAATTTAAAACAGAGCCTGGTACATGATAAATGCTCAGTATTAACTATCACCCTTATTATTATTGGTTTCTCTCCTATGATTATTCCTTCAGAGAGGAGGAGGGTTTAACAATTAATTTAGCTATCATAGGTATAACCCTGAGAGGCAATTGCCCAGCTACAATCTTAGCCCACTGGCCCTTAACTCTTTCACTTGCCCATTTCAGTCAAGGTCACTGTCCTTGAAGTTCTTCCCAGGTTCAGGTTCAATGAGAACTGAGCAAGTGCAGAACCATATGAGGCAGAAACCAAATCATGCCTCTATAACTGTGGTGTATATCATTGTAAGTTATTTTTCCCTTGGTTAGCTTTTGGTAGAATTAAAGGTGCATTTTATATTCCATCCTCTGACAAAAATTAGAGAGGCATCTACTAAAACATTACACAGGCTCCTCAGATATGAAATCTGAGACATTCCCCTCTCACCCCAACTGGATCTTGTTCTTATATAGCCCACCCCAGCTCTCCTCCCAGATCCCCAGTGAAGGGACTCTCTTAGAGCGAAGCTAAGATTAATTCAGCACAATGTGTTGCAGAAAGAGAGAACTAGATTTCCTTAGCATTTATAGCGTGAATCTTGTCTTTTTAAAAGAAGATGACATTAAAAAGTGGTAACTACCAAACCAAAGTCTGTGCACTTAAATAAAGAGCAAGTGTTACTTACAACAGAGCTGAGTGTGTTGAAGTATGCCCTAAAAATGAGAATCACCTTAGATAGTTCTTCTTCTTGCTTTTAAGAGAACTCATGAGACTTGCCACGCACACTGTGTTGGAAAGTCATTAAAACTGCTGGAACATGTCATTTTACATTGTTTCTTACTACAGAACTCTTAAACAAACCAGAGATAGCACTGATTGGTAAACATCATGAGTCTCTGAGATGCTGCCTACTTATTAAACAACAAGTGTGTGTCCTATGATGTCCTGGCATTAGAAACCACAAGTGACATATGAGACTGCTCTGAATGGCCACTTGCTGTCTGTCTGAATTGGAGTAAATAATGCAAATCTCTTTGAAGTTCAGTTTCCTCTTCTGGGACATAGGAAGTGTGCTTTCTTTAGGTGTAAGTTATAGAAAAAGCATGACTCAAGAGCTTTAACAATTATGGGAAATCCCATTTCGTATAACAGCAAGTGCACAGATGTGCCAGGAACCAGGGTACCTGTATCTGTTTTGCTTGGTTCTGGCCTCATCCCTCTGTGTTGGCTTCCTTACCAGCTGTAGAAATTCCAGGCAAGAATTCAGACAGCACAAAGTCCAGAGTTAGGAAGAGGGATCTCTTTTACTATGTGTCTCTTTTTCATCAATGAGGAAAGCTTCCCTCACCCTCTACTCCCACCCAGCCAGGCTTCCCCTCATGCTTAAATAGGGTCACATGACCACCTCCGACCCAGCGGCTGGTGTTGAATACCATAATTGGTTTAAACTATTCAATATTTACCCCTGGGCTGAGAGCAAAATAACACTATAGCAGGACTTTGCAGACAAGGAGGAAGCAGTAGCTGGCTGGACTGTCGGCAACAGATAGTGTTTATTACACCATCCCACCAAATTCTTGTGGAGAATAGATGAGATTGTGGGTTAAAATGGCCCACTCAGTGCCTGGCACATGGGGATAATAATAGCAGGTGACTTTTGGGAATGACAATTTACATGGACTCTCTGATTTAATTGGTGCCCTGTGAGGTAGGCACTATTATTATGCCCACATTACAGATGAGGTGACTATAGCACAGCTAAGTTAAGGAACTTGACCAAGGCGGAGTCTGCATTTAAACTCAAGCTGTCTGACTTCAAAGCCCAACTCTTACATACCCATTCTCTCAGATTTACTGCACTAAAATGGTAGTCCAGTCCATCACCCCATCTCTTCTTTAATCTCAAGAAATGTGTAAATTTTGAGTTCAGTGAGATTCACACAAATGAAAAATTAGAGAACAATACAATATAGCAGCTAGCGATAATCTCCGTAGAATACTAGAGGGAAGAAATAATCAATGTGCTGAGTGCAGGGAAGAGTAGGGGTGATGCTGTCAGAGAGGCAGCAGGAGCTGGGCTCAGGGGAGGTGTGAGTGTGGGGAGGCAGTGGAGAGCATGCCAGACTGGTGTAGCGACTTATAATTTTCAAGAATAAAAAGCTACTCTTATGTGACTTGAGCAACAAGAGAGAGAAGCACAGCAGGGCTGCAGACACATTTGACTTTAGGAGAGGCTCTGAAGGGTGTTTAACCTTGGCCTTATATGAGCTCCATTATAGTAGACTTCATGAGTCATAAAACTTTTGTTCAAAGGAAACCCAATCCCACTGGTAAACTCTAGAATTTTCCCAATGTTCTCTTGTAACTACTGTAAATGAGCCCCAATTTAGAGCATCATAAACTTCCAAGATATTGGTGGAAGGCCTGAAATTCCCGCCCCACCCAACTCCCCAAAAGCATGGCAAAATCCCCTGTAGTTCTATGTTGCAAGAAAGGTGGTGCTAGAGTTCAAACTCAAGATAATTATGTACGTATCCCCCTCTTCCTCAGCCCCTTATCTTCCCAAGGAATACACCTCTTCAGTTTGGGTGCCCAAGTCTCCTGGATGACTCTGGAAATTTGGACCTGAACTTCACATTCTTATGAAGAGTGCCCTTAGTTTTCTGCAGAGGACAGTAGACTGTTGAACCCTAGATGGTATTTCCCAGAGGCATCTGACATGAGAAAGAGGGTTTCTCTTTATATCTTACATCACTTCCTGTAGCACTGACTTTCATGCCAAGAAAAGACCACCAAGGACAAGTTCTGGGCAAGGTTTCAGGTCATTCTGTTTCTAAATTGATGTGTTTAAATCAAATTGATGTATTTATATCTAGAATCTTGTCTGTTGTCAGGTTCATCATCTTTTACCTTGTTTCATCTCAAAACAACTTCCCAAATTCCTCTGCAATATGATAGTTAGGCAACAGGTAACTCTCTCAGTTAATACAGGATATCCAAGTTGGGAAAGGATGGTATTTGGAGTCAGAAACTGAGTTTCAGTTGCAGCATTGTCACTCACTGCTGGGGCCTTTGGACCCAGGGCTAAACTTGCTAGGCAAAGACCTCATCTGCAGGACACCACAATGCCCATCCTGAGTGAACAAAGTATGACGAAGGTACTTAGATTGTTGTTTGGCACTTAATTGGAGTTTTAAATATTATTTTCTTCCTCCCCTCTGTCCTTTTACCTTTATAGGAGGGAGGGAGGGAAGCTTCAAATGCAGTAAAAACAAAATAGCATTTGTGTAGTTTTCATGATGCCTGATTATGCCACTAAGTTACTGTGTGCCCTGGGGTGAGACACTTACCTTTTCTGGTTCTCATCTACAAAAAGAGGACGTTGGATTTTATATTCCCAAAGTTACCTATATAGCTAAAATTATATTTGTATTATACACTGTCTAAATTCCCCAAGTTTTGAGTCACAGGAATTCCCCCAATTCATCTGTCATATCCAGGCTCCAGAGTCATCTCCCTAAAGTAGGTGTAGCTCAGTTTCTTCCCTTTCGACTTGGCCAGCAGGATCCCCTGCTTCTGACCTGTTGTGAAATGGCTGCTATCTAAGATTAACAAGTGTCTACTGACCATTTTGAAAGCAGGCACCATGGGGACCCAGTGATATGATCTCAGACCTGTCTAGACAGCTATCAATTCAATCAAAGAGCCTGATAGCAAAGATGTCAGTAGAAAGAAATACGAGGTCATCTCACCCTTGGTTTGCAAAGTATGTGCCTCAGAGCCCCTGGTAGAGGGGATGGGGAGGAAGAAGCAGACCAGCCCAGGCCCATTCCATTGGAGTGGGTTCATCTCTGATCCACTTACCTTCCAGGTTTCTGCTGGAAGAGTCTACTGGCTAAAAAGAACAACAACAAAAAAGAAATAAAAGGTTGGAAGTCACCAATTTCATCTTATCCTTTCATTTTACACATAAGGAAACTGTACTTCATACTTTAAAAGCCTCAGAATGACTCCCATACCCTTTAGATCCAGCAATTCCACTTTCAGGTAAGTTTTATCCTAAGAAACTATTTATGGATTTGTGAAAGTTTCAAGAAGATTCATTATATTTTGGTTTAAAATAGAGACGAAATTGGAAACACCAGCAAGGGAAGAGTAATTGAACAAATATTGGTACATCTCTAAACATGGGATACTTGGAAGTTCCATAAATCATAGAAGAAAATAACTTGTAAAAAAAAAACCATGTTTGTACTATATTGTTAGGTGGAACACACACACACACACACAAACACACACACACACACACACAATTTGTTCTGCCTCTAAGGTCTCTATTCTTTTCACAGGAAGACTCTCTGAAAGCCTCTACACGGGACATCATTGTCCCCACAGTCACCTACAGTCTACCTGTGGCATTCACATGTCCCTTTTTCTCACATACCAGCTCTCTCACATGCACAACCTCTACTACTGCTACCATCGAATAAGCATGCCCATATGATACTGCTACTGCCAGATGCTTCATTGCTTCCATTCCTGGTACATCAGAAGTCTGCTGGGTTCTTGGCAAAAACAAGTAACTCTGAACCACATTTTCCCCTGATCCTAAAGTAGCCCTGCATGTGCCTAGAGCCACATAGTCATTTTTAAATGGTTCCATCCATTTCTTTCCATTACCACCTATCCAGCTGGTCTCAAGTCTAGTTCTTCAGGCAGAACTAGACTAGACATCACAGAACCTTTTGTTCTCTCTTCCTGCTTTTACCTTTCTCTCCACACACACACACACACACACACACACACACACACACACACCAGAGAGAAAAAAAAACAAAACCCTCACTATCCCTCAATTTATAACAATAAACATTTTATGTACATAAGTGAAAGCAAATGTGTGGGAAGGTTGGGAAGGTGTGATAGGCTGAATAATGCCCCCCACAATGTCTGTCTCCTAATCCCTGGAATTTGTGAGTTTGCTAATTTACATGACAAAAGGACTTTGCAGGTGGAGATGAAAGATTTTGAGATGTGAAGATTATCTTGGTAGGCCCAATGTAATCAGATATGAGGCAAGAGGGACAAAGTCAGAAATAGGTATGATAATGGAAGTAGAGATTGGAGCACTGTGTTTTGAAGATGAGGGAGGGAGTCACAGCCAAGAAGTGCTTCTAGAAACTGAAAAGGTTGAGGAAACAGATTCTTCCCTGGAGCCTCCAGAAGGAACTTAGCCCTGTCAATACCTTGCTTTTAGCGCTGCAGGACTCATTTCAGACTTCTGACCTGCCAAACAGTAAAGTTATAAATTTGTGGTTTTTTAAGTCACTAAATTTGAGTAATTGTTACAGCAGCAGTTGGAACCTAATACTGGAGGGCAGGAATATATATTATTATTACTCTAGGAGCAGCCAAATTATCCTATTATATAATGGTTGGCGTAAGGGTAGGATTTGTGTTTTGTTTTTGTTTACCTATATTTTTTATATTTGCTAAAATGGATATAACTTTTGTAATAAAATGAAAAGTTGTTATTCTCTAAAAGAGGATTCTGGTGAACCATTACATGAAAATTCTAAAAGGGAACAAGTCTGGAGTTAGGCTTCTGCAGCTTACGGGGAGATTCCGGCAGGTAGTCTGGAGTGTTTATAAAGCCCACCGATTGTCCAAGGCAACTTTTGACAGATGGCTACAATAGCAATAGGAATAGCAGGCTTGCCCCAAAATGAACTAAGAGAATAAATTTAGAAGTGAGCAGGCACAGAAAGAAGAAAAAAACTGAAAAACAAAATACATTAGGCCAAACCTCCCCCCCCCCAAAATGTTACTTGAAAGTGAATCCTCAGACACTTTACAAATCTGTGAAGGAGGCAGACAGAGCAAAGGTCAGTAACTGGCCTCTGCAGAGCAAATGGCTGACACAGCAGGATGTTTGCAGGCCTTCTTTGAGCAGACTCTTTAGGGTTTCTCCCTCTTGGACATTCTACCCAAGTCCTCCCAAGAAGCAGCTTTTTCTGCAGATTTTTCCTACCTTTTTCTTTCCCACCAAAATATACCTATGCTTATTCAAAGGACAAATGTCATAAACATATCATTAAGTCAATGTTTTGGGGGAAAAAAGAAAGGTGCAACACTCTAGAACCAGTTCTGCCCAAGAGAAATACAATGCAAGCCACATATGTCATTTCAAATCTTCTGGTGGTCACATTAAAAAAAATAAATAGAGGAAACTAATTTTTATAATATATTTTATTTATCTCCATGTAGCCAAAATATTATTTCAATATTTAACCAACATTATGATTATACTGAGATATTTTACATTCTCTATTTCATGCTAAGTCTTCAGAATTTGATGTATATTTTATACTTAAAGCACATCTCAATTTGGACTACCTACATTTCAAGTACTCAGCAGCACTTAAACTAGCTCAGTTCTAGATTTAAAAAAATTTAAGAGACCTAATGACCAAGGTCAGTGTGTGATTTTAATTTGAATCCGAGTTCTAAGGAAAGAGCTATAAATGACAATGAGACAACATTTAAATGGAAAATTGAGAACATTAGAATAGGAACTGGACGAGTGGAAAAACTTGTCTATGGACTAGTTATTAGATATTGTTAAGGATTATTGTTAGTTATAAGTGAGATATGTGTATGTGGAAGAATGTCTTTAGACTTAAGCTGAAGTTGTTAGGGGTAAAGTGTCACGATGTCTCAAAATTATTCTTGAAAATAATATTTTTAAAAGAAAGCAAATATGGCAAACCATTAATAATTATTGAATCTAAGTGGAGAGTAGATGGATGTTCTATATACTATTCTTTCAAATTTTCTCTATGTCTGAAAAAATCATAATAAAAACTCAGGAAAAACACACATACACAAACATGTGCCTGAGACTCCATTCCAAATAGGGACTATTTATCTGTTGAAGGCTGTTAATCTGCTGAACTAATTATGCTAAAATATTTTTAGGGTAGAATATTCTATGGAGGAGGCAGCATGGTTAGTAGTAAGAACACCAAATTTAAAGACAATCAAGGTTCCAGTTCTAGGTTTACCATTTACTAGTTACCTAATCTGAATAGTCCTAGTTTGGAAGGCTTCAATTCCTACTTATGAATATACGCACATATACATATATAAAATCATATATTTATATATGTTTTAATATAATATACTGTTACCTTATATAATATACACATATACAGATTAAATGTTACCTTATATAATCTATTATATATAATCTTATATATGTACTATATTATATAACCTTATATAATATATATAAAACCTCATTTTATATATATATGTATACACACACACATACACACACACACACATATGATGTTAAATTGCTTCACAAAGAATAATGAGTATGGCCTTTTAAAGGGAACTTCAAATGTCAAAGTTTCTTACCATAGGAGTTCCAGGCCTTGAAACCAGTGAGTGAGAAACCTTTTTTTGTTTGGAGGAAACTGATGATATCATTTTGATATCTGTCCACTTGATTCACAGTGCTTGTATCCTGAAAATGGACAGTTGCTCCGAAGCCCTTGTCCACATGCTCCTGAGAAGGACTTTGCCTTGCCTTTATCAGCACCACGTCTTCAAAGTAGATAAACAGAAACACCAGTGAGAGATGAATGGGGGGGCTGGCTCTATTGAAATGGCTTTGGAACTATGAAGTGTCAAATAATGTCTGAAAAAAGAAAATTCCAAACAATGTGGAAAGGAGTCATTGCTGTGGACAAGGAACACTTGACATCCACAAAAATACTTGTTTTTGGAGAGTGTCCATTTATCCTCAGAGCACCATAGTCAGTACAAGACGAAGATAAATGAGACATGTGCTGTCTGCATCTGTCATTTTAAAGTCGGCCTCAGAGGAGTTAGGCAATTTGTCAAAGGGCTGAGTAGGAAAGACTCTACTGACTAGACTAAAAGCTCCTGGAGAGCTTTGCATGTCAGTTCTCCCTAAAGGTTGGTTAAATTGGATTGAATTTTTACTCACTGCCAGAGTAGGAATAGAATACAGATCTCTTGTTCTAAGACATAAACCTCAAAACTCACTTATTATTCCCAAATATAAACACCATGCAAATGTGAAAGAACCATCTACCTCAGAAATTCTATTCAGATGGGTTCCATTTCTTATTCTGCCAACGACCTTGATATTTATGATGCAGTTAAGCAAGCCTCTTCCCCCTTTGTTTTTCATGCTGTGAAGTCTCTTTCTTGCTTTTACTTAAATTCAAAATTCTGATATGATTTTTCTCCCTTTTCCATGTAAGTCAATTCCATTGCCCTTAATCATTGCCCTAGGTCTGCTTCCTTAAATTCTTTTGGCACTGAAATTTATCATCATAGCACACACCCCTGCATGGTGCACACATTCAGACACATATAAACACATGCACCTTAGACTCACATACTTGCAGATCACACTTCACAGCCAGAGATTCTTAGGTTGCCCTCAAAAAGTCAAGGGCTTATAAGCTACTTCAAATCTTATAACATTATGACATCGAGTTAAATTTCTCAAGTTTGAACCAATTGTTGTGAAGAAGGCCACTGGCATGGTTTTGTTTTGTTTTGTCTCATTTATAGAATATCTAGATGTGGAATTTTGTGTTTTATTTTTTAACTTCATTGGACATATATTAATTGAAGATTCTTTTAGAATGCTGCTCAATCTACTTTGTCAAACTGCTCTGTAATGAGTAGTAGCAGTGTTCCAAAAGCATTTGCATCTTCAAAGGTAGTTTTCTTCTAGCAAGTTAACTATTTACTCTTACCATCATATGCTTAGACTTAATAAACAGTTTCTTCATATATGTATTTTAAAAATGGTAAGCTTCATGGCATACCCCTGGAATTACTAATCTCACAAAGTGTTAAGTTAGGATTAATGATGCTTTACTACATCACTTATCTAATTGAAGAGCACAGAGTTCAATCAAAATTAAGTGAGGTGAACATTCCCATAGATGCTACCAACTAGAGCACCACTGACCAAGATTTCAGAAGTGAGTGATTTGTCTAATGTGTTAAGCAAAGAAACAGTTAAACTGACAACCTAACACTAAATGTTTACTTCAAAGCTGAAGAAAACCCCGTGCAACTCAAAGTCTGACAGCTCCTGACCCCTCTCTAGGCCCTACCCCCGTTGAAACTAGTTTATGAGTTTCCTGGCTGGGGCAGCTCCAAAGAAGGAGAGGAGGGATGACTAAACCTCTGAGACCATCTGGCCCTTCCAGAAATTCATCACATTTCTGATCGATATTCTTAGGAATTTTTCTCAGCAAAACAAGTTAGAAATTTAGAAGATTTTTAACACTTATAATTATAATAGAAACATATGTATATACAGTTTACATATACAAGTCCCTCATTAAAAATCACAAGTGACATATTCAAGGTCAACAATAAAAGTGCTCTTAGGTATCAAGTACTTGCTTCCCTATAGACCAGGTACAGCGCAGGTACATTTCAGATAATATCTGCTAGAGACCAGGAAACAAATGAGATGAAGAAAGGAAAAGACAGATGTTTTAATCTTTTCAAGAAAGACTCAGTAATGTTTTAGTCAAGAAGCCAAGCTAGACTTTGAAGACATGATGCAATTTTCAATTTGTTAATGACTCATCCTGTGGGCCAAGACAAGTCACTTAATTCTGTGCTTTGGGAAAGACTCGTGTGAGTAACGAACAAAGAACAGGAGTGATTTGTCCTCTGCAAACTAAGAGGAACCACATACCTACTGAAAGGTTTGGGATTTCCCACTTCTCAACCCTGAAAGTCTGGAACTGCTCTGTTTTAGACAGTTTCCTGTTGTGAAGGGTCAGTCTAACATATTTCTAGGAAACTCTGCCAACCAGAAATCTCCCCCAGGGAACCAGTCCATCTTTAAATATCCGTAAGGTCCTTGGAGGCCTCAGAGTGCTGAGCCTTCCAGGCCGTGCCCAGAACAGGATTCACTTCTTGAGGTCCACACCATAATCGATAAAACCGTCCTGAGTCCTCCAGATGAGCTGAACCTTCTTAAGAAACAACTAGACCTCAACAGTTTTCAAAAGAAGTAAAAAACAAAACAAAAAATCAGACATAGGGAAGAAGGAAACTAGTAAACTGGAATGATTTTCTGTTTGATTGTTACCTATAACTACGGCCAAGCCTCTCATGAAATACAAAATGGGAGTAAGTACAAATAAGAAAGGAAAGGGTTACCTATTTCTTTTCCTTCCAGATAAACTTTATACTAAGCAATGAGCACTTCATATCCTTCAGTGGTGGCTGACCTCCCAATCCAAGTGCCTTGCATTCCAGACAGCACAGTTCCGTGTGCTTTCTCCCCGTAAAATGAGCAGCCTTGGTTCAGTGAGAGATGAAACTCTGAATACCAGGGATTGAAAGGACTTTTGTTTAAAACAGTCTTTTGAAACCTTAATTTTCTTTAGCTCTGGTCCTATTCATCTCACTCAACAATGACTTTCTGTTCGGAAAGAACGGCATCTGCCGAAAACATTGGGCCTTGAGAATTTGCATCTAAAGCCACTCAGAAGCCTATCCTCTGTTTGGGATATCTACAAGCTTAGTAAAGTTATGGTATAAAAATATTAAAACAGTTATCTATCTTAAGCAGCTCAAACTTCTGGCCCCAAGAAGACAAAAGCACAAGTCTGAGCAAGGGGAAAATGTTTTCCCAGAGGATGGGTAGGATGAGACATAGTTAAATAATTTTTGGAGAACTGGGACCTATTGTGCTTCTTTGTAACAGAAGCTAGAAAGTCGGTGAGTTATCTTACTTGCTGCATCTCCATTTATTTCCTTATCTCTAGTCCCCTGGTTGTTTTATAGGCATCCTGGATAGTTGGCCATCTGACCGTGCCTTTGTGTACTCCAGTGTTTGCAAGGACAGGATTTGTTATGCACACTTGGAGCTGGCAGAGTTGCCACACAACCTTTTAAGTAGAAGATAAAATAAAAAGTGCTCCTCGAATATTCTGGAAGGGAAAACGGAAAAGTGTGACACGGATGAAATAGCAGGAAGTAGAAGTCTATGTGTCACCTGTAAGTCTTCCTGAGAGGCTGGAGACCAGGAAGAAAAGCAGCACCGCTGAATCGGAACTTCCTAGCATGTGATTTGCCCTGTGTTGAGAGCAAGGCCAGTGTGAGGCCCTTTTTCTTCAGCACCTACATCTGCATCAGAAGCTGTAAACAAGCCCGGTAGGGTAATAGGAAGACGCTGAGAACACTGGGTTTCTGGGATGTTCCAGGAAGGGATGGCTCAGAATGGAAACTTGAAGGATTGGACAAAATAATCTTATTTGAATAGATAGACCAAATATGTGAATTTATATCTGTGCCTTAGAAAAATATTCATAGCTCTTAAAAGTAGATTTTGAAATTGGAGTACAATTGCATTAATAGCTCAGTCATGAGAATTGTTTTAAAAGTATATAGTAGTCCAAGGTTTTGCTTTTTGCTGTTTCAGTTACCCACGGTCAACTGCAGTCTGAAAAAATTAAATGGACAATTCCACCTCACTTCACCACATCACATAGGCGTTGTATCATCTCACATCATCACAAGGGTGGGTAGACAGTACAATAAGATATTTTGAGAGAGAGAGACCTCCTCATTCATATAACTTTTATCATGGTGTAGTGTTATAATTGTATTCCATTATCCCTTATTGTTGTTGCTCTCTTACTGTGCCTAATTTATAAGTTAAACTTTATTATAGGTATTTATTTATAGAAAAAATAGTACATGCAGGTTTCTGTACTATCCATGGTTTTAGGCATCCACTGGGGCAGGGAGGCTTGGAACATATCCCTCATGGATAAGGGAGAACTACTGTCATAGTGAATTAACACTCTTGTTAAATAAATAAATAACCCTAACCTGTTGGATTGTAGTATAAATGCCCTAAGGAATAATACTTAAATCACTCGATCTAATAAATCCCTATTTCTTAAAGAAAAGGACCATAGCCCCAAAAATCAGAATCATGGGCGAGAGAATGTAGCAGAAACCATGCTTTTAGCCTAGTCTGTTAAGAAAACATTTACATGTGTAGACACACACACACACACACACACACACACACACACACACACACACACAAAGTTATGGTACCTGTCATTTGAGAACTGATATATATACACTCACACAACATGGTCACAGCCAACATATTAATAATACATTGACAACATTTATACTTTCACTTTTCAAATGAAAGTGAAAACTTGGAGTAGGACCTGAAGAACCCTTAAGTCAGTGGCTCTACCTCCCCTGACCAGTGGCCAAGTCTTTTTAGAGATAATTGTAGTTTGAGCTAGGCTGAGGAGTAGCTATAGCTAGACCAACATTTTGACTTCTATGATGGTCAGGTTTGTCCCTTGTGGTTGATAAGACAGCTGAAAGGTTAGCACTTCATTGAGACCATCACTATATAGTGAGTGTGGATTACTTATCCTCTTTACCTCATCCAGACTTTCTCAGTGGGTAATATCCAACAAGCTCATTTATTCTGGGTGCAAAATCTAATATGTTATGAGCAGGCAGTGTAGCAAAATGGTGATAAGTATGCACTCCAGAATCACAATGACTTGAAACCCAGCTTCACCTTTTACTAGCTATGCATCCTTGGGTGAGTTACTTAACCCTTTTTGAGCCTTAAATCTCTTATCTATAAAGTGGAGACAACCATGGTAAATCATCACAAAGTTTTTTGTGAGGATGAAATGAAATAATGTATACTGATTTTTTTTTTTTTGGCACCGTGCTTGACACGTAGGGATTACCCAATACGTTGGCCCATATAATTATCATGAGGAATTTAGAGTAAATAGAAATATAGAAAAAAAGTAAAAAGCATGCTGTTTGAGCATAGTCTTTAGTTCAGCATAGCTTAACATGCATGCAAGTCGGCCCATTTTTTGTTTGTTTGTTTGTTTGTTTGTTCTTTGCCAATGACCAATTGTATGCAATAGTCTAGCCTACTTTCTGTAATAACCCAGGGCTGTCATGTCCTTTCTGGCTGGGCCACTGGGTCTAATAGCTAGCTCCAAGTCCAAGTCTTACATAGAAGCAACAGGTCACCCCTGATACAGGACAAGTACCCCTTAGTCACTGTGTCAACAGCTAGTCAGTCAGTAAGTACTACTACGTTTTGGCTCCTCTAAGCTGGCTCCTCTGGTTTTGAAAGACCCTTCAAAACCCTTAGTCATGTGTTTATCTATCCTCCCCAGGCAAGGCTTCACTTTTCATGCCATTTTTCACCTTTTTTCTCTCCAGGCAATCTTTCACATTCCTCTTTACTGCTTATCCAAGAGGGACAGAGAGAGAGCACCCCTTCAAAACTTACCTTTCCTCTTCTTCTGTACCATTTCTCACCAGCCAGTATCCACAAACCCTCCTGGGGCCAAAAAAGAGAACTTTATATTTTATGAAGGAGCCAGCCAACCTCCTAGGGCCAACTAATCCAGGAGGTACAAGTGCCTAGACCCCACAGTACCTATAGGGGCCCACAAAAATATTTTAATTTAGTTCCTTTTAAAATCAGAAGGACCTTGAATATGAAAAAGAATTAATATATAATAATGAATCCAGCCTAAATTGTACTTATCTTTATGCCAACACAATCATACAATATATTTTAATATAATGTTATGGAGGAAGGAGCCCACAAATGTCAAAATATGGTCCTTGCACTCTTGCTGAGTTTAGAGTGGTCCTAAGTTAGGAGGGCTTGAGGCAAACTCACCCTCTCCCACCCCCACTTTTCACTGCTACCTCTGGATCAACCCATTTACTTCCTCTGGCTGGAACATGACAAAAGTCACAGTGACTTAGATTTTTAAGAGGATTTTTTAAACAATTGCCAACATCGATTCTACATAACTTATCTATTTCCATACTAAGTGTAACCCAGATTTCTACACACACCCAACCCAAATACAAACTAACAACCTCAAAGCCATAAAACCACAGGGTAGCACCTGCATGGGCCAAATTAAGATCCAACATGAAGTAACCTTCCTCAGGGAGCAAAACCTCACTTCTGGAGCACTTGAAAATCACACATAAATGGGTACTAACTGGATTTATCACAAGATAGGGCAATGCTTTTCAATGATTAATTTAATTTAAAATCAGTTAAACTGAACACTTGGCTTACTATCTTGATTGGCCATTAGGTCTCTGTCCATTCTTAAGAAGCCACAATGCAGACCTCTCTTGCTGCACATTTTATTTAGAGTTGTGCTCTCAGTTTGATGCAAGGTACAAAAAACACCAAACAACAACAAAAATAACCCCATCGCACTACAAAAGACAGTTTTGCTTTTACAGTAAATTTTGCCTATCATTTGGATGAACACTGAGTCAGTTGCCAGTTATACACTGGGGCAGATCAATCTTGATCGATGCCTGTAGCAAATGTAAGCTTTCAGTCTTGTTTTTCAATCATTGCATTTCTAATTTTCATAATGCTGTCTTGGGTGTGACTTTGTTATTTGTGAAACACAAATTCTGTACTCAGGGAACACACATGCTCACAGGGTTAAGACACACCCTCCTTAGTAGGGCTGACAGTGCCTTACTTCTTATTCCTAAGGCCAGAGGAACATAAGATGACTATCCCAATTTATGCTTTCCTAAGCCTGCTACAAGCGTTTTACTCCCTAGGCCTATGACCAAGAATCAGACTGAATACAAAGATACTTATACCCTACATGGGGTGGGGAAGACTGGGGTTTGGCACAAAGGAGTGGGATAGGGTATTAGAACTCCACTGCCAAAATCAAGAGGTAAAATGCTTGTAAATTGCATGTGACATGCCCTCGTTTAGTATTTCTGAAATGTGAGTTAAATATGACCCCTTTTAAAAGAAAAAAAAATTCTTCTAGATCCTTAAGGATGCATCCCAGTTTGAGAAGCATCCACCTATATTAATTTTGAACTGATTTTTCTCCACTGCTCACATACAAGTGTATCTATTAATACTCAGGAGTTTCCGTTTCAGTACTATGCTTATCACAGTACTTTTTTGAATACATATTAAACAGTTTTTGTACCTGGAAAAACACATTGCTGTTCTAGTCCAGGCCATTTGAATCTTTCTATGAACTGCCCCCGCCCAACTTGCCCCCGCCCCACCCAGCTTTTAACCATGTGTCTTTGCAGGTGTTAAATTATTAAGTAGCATTAATGCTAGTGTGGTACTGGGTGCACACTAGGAGTTTTTTTTTTTTTTTTTTAAGTGGTTGCATTATTAAACTAGTTTTAGAATTTAAATTATTGCTGTTTGATTGCAAGGCCAGCCATTTGAGAAGAAGCCCAGTGCTGAATTTTAATTAACTCGGGCCTGTTTTCAGCTGTACTCATCTCAAGCACCCAAAGGTAAACGTGAGGAGAGCTGTTAATTGAATCTCATCTAAAGTGGAGTGAGGGTTTTGAGAAGCCTGCGGGAGACTCTTCAAGATGTGAAGCCTCTTAGATTCTGCAAAGGCAGTAAGATTAAGTCAGATTTGAGGACCTTATTCATATATTGGCTGGGGCGGAAGTATCAGAATTAAGTTTCTAGTTCAGCAAAGCACACTGCTCTTCTTCCTCACCTCTGCCTCCTTTTCTCTGAAACACTCACTGTTCCTCTCCCCTCATTTCTATTTGGCTCACTATTTCACCCTTTACATCTTAACCTACACCTCACTTCCGCTGAGAAGCTGACTTCATCCATCAAGAACTAGGGGAGGAGTCACTTAGATGTGATCACATGGCACTTAAGTTTCCTGAAACACTCACCGTATATGCCCGGCACAGAGTAATTACTCAAAACATGAACATGTCTTCCGTGGTTACTACGTGTCAGGCGGAGACCATGTCCATATAATCATTAGCAAAATTCCATGATGTAGGCGCTGTTTGTACCCATTGTTACAGACATGAAACATGAGGCCTTGAAAAGTTAGCTTACTCAGTGTCACATTACCAGGCAGCTTAGGGCTGAAAATCAAAATTAATCTTAACTCCAGAGCTCACACTTTTAACTGTGAGGCATGTTATTCTCTAAACCTTAATTTTTTTTACTGTGCCATTCTGCCTCCCAAATATTTATGAAAAAAATATTTTTTGAGATTTTTTGATAAAGCAAATTCATTGGCAACTTATCTTTGTTGACCACAGTCTCCAGTTTTTTAAAGCTTTTCAGGCTGGAATTGGAAAGCAGAAAGTTTTTGCCATAATGATTCAAAATAGGATTTATTTATTGAATAGTTGCTTGCACAGAACACAAAAATAAAAATTACAAAAGGGGAAGCTATGAAAAGTAAAATTCCACCCCCTAGTCAGAGCCACCTAGTTCCCACTTCCTGAGGTAACTATGGAGATCTCTTATTATCATGAGAGGTGGACCTAGAGCTGTACTTTGTAAGCTATGATGCCAATCTAGTAATGGACTACTTTAGTGAGTCCCAACAAGCATTTAATCTTAAATGTCATTAAAAATATATTTTTTAAAGATTTGAAAGGATCAGTACAAACCACAGGTAATAATAAGGGCAAATATTGTTTCACATAGCTTGTGTTTCAGTTTTACATGTAGCATAGACATCTGAGTCACAGAATGTGAAATATGACTTTACTCTTCTCACCATGGAGTAATGTTCAAAACATTTTGAAAGCCAATGACCTGGTAGACCCATCAAGCTGGAAATTATGAAGGTCATTTCCACCGGGAACCTTCTGCCCGTACTTCCCAAGAGACTCTTTGGAACTAACTCAACAGCCTGAGTGACCCTGTAAAACAGAAGTCAGAATCTGTTCCTCGTCTGTTCAAATCCCTCCAGGGAATCCTATCTTACAAGGAGTGAGCGAGAGCCATGAGAAGACATGTAAATCTGTTTGTTGTATCAGCATCCTGAAAAAGTGACGAAATCAAATTTGATCAAATTTGGAAAGAATATTGAGGCCAATCTAACTAAAATATGGGCTCTGCGACAAATACATATGAATTGGGGATGGCGGGGGCTCTGTGAAGGGATTTCACAGACATAGGCAGCATCCTTCAAGAATGACTACTCAACGAGAAAGGATAGTCCCATTTAGGGGCTATATGTAAGATGATCTAAAAATGTAATTTATATAACGTTCATAAAATTCCCATTGGAGAATTCTGGGGGTACCTCAAGGAGACAGAACACTCTCCAATAAAGCTCGCCCCACAGGCAGAGAGACTACCAGAGAGGCCTGCTGCTACATCTATGAGATGATGCCCAGGACAAAAAAAAAACAGGCATGCAAACACAAGCCCCAAATCTATAGACATTGAGCAAAAGGAACTGCTCCTCCTATAGGCAATTTCTCTGGCCTTGACCACAGTGAGTAGCATCAGGGAATTACAGTGTTCAATGTGCTGCTGTGTGGGGCAGCCAGTCACAATCATAAAATAATGAAGTCAGTTCTCCCTGTCTCAGAAATAGCAGCAGCACTCAGTAGGAGAGAAAAGGTTGGTATCACATCCCCTCCCTCCTTTCCCTCTCCATCTCATCTCCACTCTCCTCTAGAGCTGTGTGCCCCTAAATATGACAGCTTTGTCCTCCTAGGGCCATGTGGGGGCCCCAACTGGGATATGTCATGGTGTCCCCATGAGGTCAGGGGTAACCCAACTCTGAAATGGCTCCTGAAAATCAGGGTGTAAAACCATGGCTTATTTCTTTATTTTTTGACTTGGTTACTGTTTGTTAGACATGTAAGCTCCTGTGAACCAGAATCTTGTCTGTCTTGTTCTCTACCAGATTCTGAATAACAAGGACAGCATCTGACACTAAGTAAACACCTAGCGAATATCACTGTAAACGAGTGAATAAATGGTAGACAATAGAGTGGAAGCAGTGCCAGCCAATAGGCTCTCCAAGCACAACCAGTCATCGGGCAGATTCTGAAAGGTGAGTCTGTACCCCTCTGCATCTGGGAGGCAACCCTGTGTGTGCCCTCTAAAGTGACTTGCCAGTTTGACATGCATTTAGCATAACTGCCAGGTGGAAAAGAGTTGGCAGGCAGAAGGACATGCACGAGCGAAAGCAATGAGGCTTGCAAGGGCATAGGACACAGCAATTACCAGAAGTGACCAAGGTGTAACCTAAGAGGTCAGGTACCTGGCAGGGCATGGCTGGAGGCCAAACTAAACAGGTAAGGTGCAACTGTGAAGATGCACAATGTTAAATTTTCACTTTATTCTGTAGGCAACTGGGGATTCCTTAGCAGTTTGGAAGCAGAGACATGACATGACCAGGTAACTCTGAAAGCAACGTGAAAGAAGAATCAGAGAACAGGAGGTTCTGTAATTAGGGAGGCCAGTTATGAGGCTGTCATACATGTCCAGATTCTGAGATAATGGGGGCTAAGACCAACATGTGGCTATGAAGATAGAGAGGAAGCCCTGTGACATAATTAAAGGAGGTGACCAGTTGGAAATGTGGATGTGGTTGTTAGATATCAGGTTGGAATTTCAGACATGAGAGATATAGGTCCTGTCGAAGTTGTGGAAGGAAATAAAAACACCGAATTTAGTAGTGGATCATTTAGAAACTCGGGTGAAAGCAGGTGTTTTAATTCCAGAGGCTTCACAATATTCACCAAAATCCAAGTAAAAGTCCTGGACATCAGTCAATAATGCCTGATTGAAAAGAAGAATGACAAAGAGTCCCAAGGAGTGACCTTACCCAAAAAGTAGGCAGAGGAAGACAATGGTCCCCCACCTTTCTCAACTGCCACAGAGACACTGCCCATCAAAGAGGTTAGAAAAACAAAAGAGAAAATAAGGGAGAACAGGAGAAAAGAACTTTGTTCTTGAGGTCAAAGATGCCTTAGACAACAGCAGGGAGACTAACCACATGGCAGAAGATGAAGAAAGATGGAGCTAACTTCTAATTTTTTAGATGTCTGGAAAAGATAAACTGCTCAAGTAGGAACAGCCAGAAAGCCTCATCAAGGAGTTCAGGGTGGGAGGTTGGGGGAGCAGAGAAACAGAATCAGGTGAAAGTGGAGCACTGAGCTCTCAGAAATCTGGAGAAGAAAAAGCTTCTAGACCAGAAGCAGGCCTCATACTTTAGAAAACTCAGCAAAGCTCGTTTCCTAAATGAACTAATAATTTCTGTACTTATATAAATAGTGGCCTGCAGGTGTGTTAGTCTATCCAACTGCCTATACATATGTGCCTAGTATTGTGTATATAATATGTTTACCCATTTGGCACATATACATATGCATATACAGTATAAGTCTGGATGAGTGTCATGCCCCTTCTATATATTTGGGTGTGATTGAGGACTTGGTTCTTTCTATCACCCCAGTGTTCATGGGGATTCTCTAGAGACATTTCTTTCTGGTCTCAATATCAAGAAGAATTGATCTCTTGAGCAATTTTCTTCCTTTTTATTTTGTTTGTTTGTTTGTTTGTTTGTTTGTTTTACATGTAACAGGAACTGAATTTTAAATAAGGCTTCCTTTGGAACTTGACTGCTAGAAATCTAGGAGGCAAGTTTTTGTCCTACTTGTAGCAAGTGTTTTGGACCTATCGGGTGCATTTTTAGAAAATAAAATTTCTGACTCCATTTTATGTACCTTGTTTTTCACTTTTCATTTCACACACTATTATAGGTTATGTACCTTTGTAAGCTATCTTGAATGTTTTTTGTGTGTGTGTTTTTTTTTTTTTTAGGACAAGATGACATACAAACATAAAGAAATGTAGAAATGAAGTCACGGATGGAAGCTTTAAGGTCCAAAACATGGCTAAGAAGAGGCCTGTTGTTGTAGCTGGAGTTATGGCACGTGACAATGATAATGGGTGTGTTATCACAACAGTGCAGCAGTGATTACAGGGAGTCAGATCTCAGCCCAGTCATAGTTCTCTCTGCTGTTTACTAGTCTTGTAATGGGAGGCATGTTATTCTCTAAACCTTAATTTTCTCATCTTTAAAATAGTGACCTCGGTATTTGGGGGAGATAGATTAAGGCAATGTATAGAAAGCACTTGGCGCAGCAGAATCAACATTAGCTATCATTGTCATCATCACTTGCAAGGACGAGGCCACCATTCCTGGCCAGGTCTGCTGTAAGAAAGTCCTCCCCACTCCTGTCCCCCTCTCCCCACATCGCCTACCCCCACAGACTCCAGGCAGCTGTCTCTTGCCCGATATGGATCACGCCCCCAGAGCGCACCTCCACACCTGCCGCCTCTTGCAGGGTGTAGAGAGTGTAACTGCAGCCCAGTCTTGCAAACTGCTACCAAGAAGACCCTGACAGGCACAGACTAAGTCAAATCCACAGCTGAGTATTATTAGTTCCTTACTCCACCCCTGGCTTTGCGCTCTGATGTATACCAAAGAGCCCTGCAAGTGGACCAGGGATCTCAGCAGCCGGGACTGAAATGCAGGACTGTGGGGCGCCGGGGGTACCCCCAAGAGCGGCTGAGCGAGGCCGTCTGCGTCTAGCGCGCACCTGCTCCCCAGGCGCGGGGTGGGTGGGCTCCCGTGCACCCGAGCCTCCCCCGGGGCCGGCACCCTCGGGCAGGGAGAGGCGTCCCGCAGGGGTGAAAGGCGAGAGCTGCGCGAGGCGCTGGCCCCCGGGGACTACCGGGCACCGGGGACGGTTTCGGAGAAGAGCGGCCGCGGGGCGCCACACACTTCCTCCGGCCGATAGCATCGGCGCGTGCGTCAGGTGGCTCGTGCGGGCGGCGGGGCGCGCGCGCGGGTGCGAGCGGGCGGGCGGGCGCGCGCACGGGAAGTTTGCGCCCGCGGGTGCGCGGCGAGCGGGCCGGCCCGGCTGGGGAGCGGCGCGTGGGGGCCCGGGGCGAGGCGGCCCCGACGCGCGGGGCCTCGCGGGCGGCGGCGGGGATGAGCTGCCTCCCGCCGCGCCGTCCGGCCGCGCCAGGTGCGCGGCGCTGGCCATGGGCACCCTGGGGAAGGCGAAAGAGGCTGTGCGGTGAGTTGGAGCCCGAGTCCGCGGGAGCCTGTTTGCTTCCTTGGGTGGGTGGGGGGCCAGTGCGCGGGCGCCCCCTCCTCCCCGAAACCTCGGGGCCGGGAAGCGGGGCGGGCGACGCCGGCGCCTCCTCCCACGGGAAGCGGCCGGCCGGCCGGCGCGGTCGCGGCTGCAGTGCGGGGACCCGCGGCCGGGGACGGGCGCGCCTGGGGGTCCCTCGGGGGGCCGCGCGCCCCGGAGCGGCTCCGGCCGGGTCCTCGCCGCCGCCTCCCGGGGCTCCCGCTCCCGCACTCCCCCGGCCGCCCCGGCCGCGGGTCCGCACCTGCTGCGGGCGCGGGGCTCCGGCACCGCCCTCTGGCGGCCTCGCCGGGCCCCGAGGGGGCCGGGCGGCCCGGAAAGGCCCGCCGCGCTGGCCGCGAGCGAGCGAGCAGAGGTCAGCGAAGCACAGGACCTTCTGCGTGGAAACCCGCACTCTCTGCCGCGGCACTGTGACTCCGCGGGGCTGTTTTGAACGGGGTCTTGGGGGTGACAGAAGATTAAGGAAGAGTAACAGCGAGTGAACCGGGAGTGACAGGAGAAAGGGGCCTGGAAGGGCCAGACGACTTTGGCTTTGTACCCCAAAGGGTCAGGACAGGACAGCTCCCCGGCCAAGGGCATGGACTCAGCGTGGGGCCGACGCGTTGTGCACGTCCCGCCGCCATCCGCACGGATGGACCGGAGCCTGCACAGTGTGCCTGCCCGGGAGAGTCGGGAGCTTTGCTCATCTGGACCTTCTGGAGCTCAAGTTTCTTGGCCCTTTATGCTGCCCTCTATCCAGGAAGGTCCAGCACTGTACCTCTCACTAGACTGAAGGAGGGGGGTTCAGTAAGTTAAATTGAGTCTATGTATCGCGGGTGAGGAGAGGAGAGGACTGGAAGGAGTCCTCCCGAGAAGTCAGTAAAAGCCACCTACCGCTGCAAAGAAAGTTGTCGAAGTTTCCATACGTTCAGCCTTAAAATATGACCTCTTCTGGAGAGGATTTCATTTGAACCAGTCCCGTTTTGACAATCTCCTTTGGCAAACTTGAAGGGGTCTTAGCCAATTTTAGCTTCAGAAAACACCTTCGAGTTAATTTTTCTCTTACCACCTCCCTTTTTAATTCACAAGGGAACTGGCCAGGAAACACTTGGCTACTGTCATTTAAAAATATGCCTTGGCAGACTAGAGTCTCTTCGTCAATGGATTAAAACACCCTCAAAACCTGCCTATAATGAAGCATTTTGTAAATCTTTATCTGCAGCCATTTCACCTGAAGAGACAGTGATTTGAAGGTTTGTCACAAAGCAGTGAATCAAGAGACTGCCCAATGGAAAAGCTGAGTTTCTTGGTTTATTGTGCAGATAACCCCATCTTCCTAGACCTCTCAGGCTGCAATTTGATTTATAGTAGTTTCTTTTCTCCCTGGCTTCTCATGCCCAAGTCGTTTGACTCTCTCTGGGCTCCATACTTCCCAGACTGCCTCTCTCACCCTCCCTTCTCTTCCACCCTAAATACTCCCTTCAAGACCTTTCTCCTTGAATCTACCCAAGTCCCTCCTAGTTTTGGTAGAAGCATCTTACCTTGTGAACCAGTGTTTTGCCCCAATGCTGACACTAAGAACCATTACTAGAATTAGAACCAGGGCAGTTTTCAGAGCCCTCAACAGTCAATGCCACCAACTGAGAAAGGAAATGGAATTGCTATTTCCTTGGACCCACCAGCTGAAAGACTGAAGTAGACACCTCCCGGCCCCAGCAGGAAGAGCTGTGTATGTAAGCCCAGACTCTAGTGCAGGTGCCTTTTCTCCAGGGGCCAGAAAGAAATGGTGTGAAAGTATAAGAGAAAAAGAGACTTGTACAGAGGACATTATTTTCCTTTCCCAACTTTGCCTTGAGTGGAGGTCTTAACAGTAAGCAGGGAGTAGCAAGGCAGAAAGCTGATTAACCCCAACACCTGACAACCAGCCGGTTTTAGAGAATTGTCAGTGCTTCCTGGAAGGGGAGGGAACCCAGCTGGGGAGCATTGCGTAGTCACAGGAGGCCTGGCCTCTACCTGTCTGGGCACATGTTGCTCGTCACATTGCCCTTCTGAGCCTAACGTTCCACACCTCTAGGTGAAGGGCTTAGAAAATGACCATGAAGAGTCCATCCAGCTCTGGGGTCTGAGGACTGTTCCAGGGGCTTGCAGAAAAAATAGGGCCCAAGATTCAGTCCTTGTTATCAGCTGAGCTTTTGGAGGATGTTACTTGTAAGTTGAACTTTTCAGACTCTCTTGCTAATTCCGATGTAGAGAAAGGTGCACAATTCCAGGTTCAGTAATTATTTATTAAACAAATAGAGATGCCCACTACAAATCCCAGATGTAGCACTTATGACTTGCACAGTCTTGACTATGCCATTTAGCCTCTTTTAGTCTCAGTTTCAGCATCATGAAATAGAGATATCTTTCTGGGTCATAAGTTTTAAAGATCCTGTAAATCCATAACAGTGCCTGCCATGTCACAGGTACTCAATTCTTGGAGGCCATTATTATTTTCTCTCATTTTCAGATACTGATAGGATCCTGGGGCTATTACAGGGCCTGGGTGAAAATCAGTCATGGCCAAAAGAAATTTAATCAAATCCTGTAACACCAGCCTGATCTTTCAGAAATCACTGCCTTGGGTTAGCAGATTCCCAGAAGCTAATTGCTGATTTGATTTCACTGGGCCCACCCTAGGTCAGAACAGAGCCCAGCAGCTACTACCAGCCCGGTGCCCTGGAGATCGTTTGAAACGAAACACGAAGGGCAAATCATTTTGTCCACAAGTCTGGCTGTGTACTCAGTCTCCCATAATTTGGTAGTCTTTTCACAAGCTGCTTTCCCACATTCCACGTGTGTTCCCAGCATTTTATTTTAACATTATTTCTTAAGCCCCTTCTACATGAGATTATATATCCTGTGTGAGAAGCTTTCCCCAACACTCCACCTAGAACTGGTTCTCCCTCCTCTGAGAGCATCACAATTTCTTACTTTTGACACTCACAGGACATTTTTTAAGATTTAAAGAGTTCTCTTTTCATTGTCTGGGTTCTCCAACTAGATTTTGGTATTAAGGAACTTCTAGATGATCTTTATACAACAACTAACATAATGAGTATGTTTTACGGTTTACCAAGTGCCCTTTGTAAGAGACTATATCACTGGTCTTTTCTGGCCTATCACAGGGTCTTACTCATGGAATAAGCACTTATTGATTAATTGATGCCATCATGTGTTTGTCAGAATATATAGTGAGTAACTAAATTTATGGATCTGAGGTATATTTCTTTAACTTTTCTTGATCCCTCTGTGTAAACTATGAAATAACCAAAACACAGTAGGGGGAGACTTAGCTATATGCTCAAAGAAGTTATGGGCAACAACATCCATCACTATTAAACCTTCAAAGATTATAGAAATATGTCTGTGTATGCATGTGATTACCTTTTTAATGGAAGAGAAAACAAAATGCTTAACCTTCATATATCATTTTGCAAATGATTTACACTGAAATGTCATGACCAAAGATAAAGCTAGGTGAGACTGGACAAAGGTGACCTATCAGACTCTTATGCCCTTTGATCCAGGATTGTCCTTCTGCATTTCAGTTCTGAAGTAAAGCTCTCATAAGCTGTTTTTTTTTTTTCTTTTCTTTCTTTTTTTTTTCCCAGTAGGTAAAGACCCAAATAAGGACTTAATAGAATGCTGTTTAATGATAAAAATGATTCATAATGATTACCTGCATTACCAATACTGAAAAGCAACTCTTAAAACCAGCCAAGATTTGTGAAAAAAGGCAGGAATATCTTAAAATCTAAATACCACTCTCACCCCCTATGCACAGGTCCTAAGTCACTTTTTCCCTACAAAGTCCTTAGGGATGTTTCCAAGGCCGCTTGACCTATAGCTTCTCTGGGTTTTGTTCAAGATGAATGAATTTAGCTGAAGGTGAGATGAGTTGAAACCTAATTCTTAAGAGCCAAGTCAGTGGCCTTTAGCCTAAAATTTAAAATTACTGCTAGGAGCTGAGGACTGCCAAGATAGTCCTGCCTCTGCCTTTTCAGGAAATGGAGACAGCAGACCAAAGCAATCCTAACCCCAGGAGGATGAGCCCTAGTTGCAACCCTAAAATCTCACCTTGTTATTTGCTTGGGAGATATCTCTTTAACAGCCAACCAGTCCGTTTGGTGCATTTGCCAAGTGGGAGGGGTGTATCTTCTATCAGCCCAACTCCCAGGATTAATTGTCTTTACTCCTTTCCTCCTCAGTCTGCCTCCAGAGTGTGGAGCTGCCAGTTTGTTCATCCCCTGGATGCTCAGCTTGCACTCATTGCCTCTTTTCTTCCCCAGGAAACCTCATGGCTGCAGAACTGCCCCTAAAACAAAACTAGAGGCGAAACCAGCCGGCAGCTCCTTCCCCTCCCACCTCAGCCTGGCCCAGATCACCC
Organism: Cynopterus sphinx; assembly: GCA_030015415.1. Classification (NCBI taxonomy): domain Eukaryota; kingdom Metazoa; phylum Chordata; class Mammalia; order Chiroptera; family Pteropodidae; genus Cynopterus; species Cynopterus sphinx. Next base: position 85,175,285 of record CM057384.1, on the reverse strand, counting down.
AGTTCAGAATGATGGTGTCTCTGGGACATTTAGCCAAAGGAGCCAGCCTGGACGATCTCATTGACAGCTGCATTCAGTCTTTTGGTGAGTAGGCTAACTGCCCACATGCATAAAAATCTCTATATTACTTTGTTCTTCCTTAAAAAGTGCCTTATAGAATACCAACCTAGATTGTGTTTTGGCTTTAAAAATAGCTTTTGAGCCTTTGAAATGTTGGAGACAGTGTGCAGCGCCTGTGGCACATGATCGTGTGGGTGTAATAGGTCGTGATGAGAAGTGTGATTTCAAGTGAGAAAAGTTACCGAGGAGAGTTCGCATTTCCATTTTTCTTAGGATGGAGGTTTTTCTCGTGACAAAAAAATATCATAAAATTCTATTGAGCATCTGGTGCTTTGACTTTTTTTTTTTTTTGTCCTTATGTTCTTGGGGCACCTAAAGACTAGGTTACATGAGCAAACACTGTTATCAAGCAGAAATTTGAAAGTCTTTGAGTTATTTGGACAAAAAGTCTTAGTAATCCCCTTTATAATCTGGAGAATAATTATGGCAGAATAGGAAAGGTTTGGGTAATGCTAGAATATCTGACTGGAAGGAAGAGACTGGTTAATAAGCATTTGATTGAAGGTCAAGGATCTGGGGAAGAAGCACACACATTGGCAGTGAATTACCTAGATGCTGCACTTCGTCATCACCTGTATGCATCATGAAGGATGCACAGCTTAGTGCAGCTGACAAGCAATTATCTGCAAAAATGCCCTATTTTTAAATTTTCTGTAAACACTGTCTTTTAATTATTTGTGAAATGGTAATTGAAAGGCACTAAATATTTGCTCCCCTTCAAAAAAGGAATGATTAAAATTGGTGAAAAAAAAAAACATAGATTTTCAGCATCGCTGTTCCCTTTTGCATCCCCTGCCCTCTTTGAACCCCTCTATCTCCCACCATAAACAGATGAGCACTGGTGGCCCAGTGGGTGCCCCAGAGCCTCTGGGGAGTGTAAGGGAGGCTTGATCAGATCTCAGGTAGCATGACATACATGCAGATCTGTTAGAACTCAGAACTAGGGATTACTGGCTGGACTGGTTTAGTGCTTGATCAGATCTTGTTTATAGAATTGGGAAAGACTTGACATTTCAGGGAATACTCATTTAGTACACTTCAGTACAACATTGAAAATAATAGTTTTGATAATTTCAACATTGGTTTAAAACAATCATTCTTAACTGTTAGTGTAGAATCATATGGAGGGTTTTTTTATAACACAGATTCCTGGGCCCCACCAGCAGAGTTTCTGCCCTGGTAGGTCTGGGGTGGGGTCCAAGAATTTACATTTCTAACAAGTCCCCAAGTAATTCTAATGCAGCTGATCCAAGAAACACGCTTTGCTTTGCTTGTTGTAGACTTTTTAACTTGGGTAAGAGCATTTTTTTTTAATGGCTAGTTTAACCTAAAATTTAATTTCTATTTATTTACACTTTAATGTTTCAGTTAAGGATGCATTCAGAAGCAGAATGAATGGTTTCCTATTTCAGAATAATCTCAGAAAATATGCATGAAAGGAGAAACACTAGGAGATGGTGGAGACTAGGAAAAGTACAGCTGTGATGAGCTGTTATTCATCCTGTACATTCCTTTCACCTAGTCTTCAACTTGAATAAACTGAAGTCCCTCACATAGGCTTCGTAGTCATGTTTGCTGGTCTTTAGCAGGATGCTGTGACTATTTCATAAAAAGATTTTTATTCCTTTTCCGTTTCACTATTGAGAAAACACGGACCAGCAATGTATGTATCATGCCTTCTTTCTTCCTCCCATGCCAATCATGTAACTGCTGACTGAATTCAGGGCTGTTTTCCTAACCTTCAACTAACCATGGCATCAACCTGAAAAATACATTATGCGGTCTGAAGTCCTTCCAGGAAAGAACCAAGCCTAACCCACTCCCCTCAACAAATCCTCTCAAGGGCTTAAAAGATACGTTGCTTCCTGGAATATGTTGAACTAAAGAAGTACTTTAAAATCCCAGCCCTGTAAAAATCCCACTTAGTCTAATAGTCTTTTTATCCATTATCAAGCAGCATTGATTAAACCCCTAATTGCATTTGATTCCATAGTGGGCACTGCACAAGGAGGATGACAGGGATTGAGCCCCTGTTTCATTGTTCAAGTTTAGAATACTTGCAAAATGCACCATTTAGGAAGAAAATTGAGACAAAAGACGGCAATAATAAGCTAAGTGCAGGAAGAGTAAATTCTTTACACCATGTGGAGTTTGCGTGAATTCCCTTCAAGGGTGAGAACATAGATTAAGGAGAACCACCTCTGTTTATTCACAGTCCTCTCGTGGGAATGCTCCTGGAAGGCGGGAAGGTAAGATCTCAGGGCTTTGCGTGTTTTGTACTGCCAAGTTTCCTGCCACAGAATTTACATGAAAGGGGCAAAAACGTAGGCACCCTACATCTGGAGGGAACGGGAGATAGCACTTCGCCTGTGATTTTGACACGTTGGTTATCAGTTGATGTGTCTGGTAGGGGAGGGCAGTGGAAACAGAGCCACACAGGTAAGTGGGGCTGGGTAGCAGACAAAGAACAACCCAGAGCAAAATGTGTGCTCGTGGTCCTTCCTGTGGGTCTCCTCAGAGGCGACTGGAGAATAGAACAGAGTGAGGCTCAGGTTTCTCTTGAACCTTATCTTTCTGGTTATCTCCTCAGGCTTGTGTAGAAGAGTTTTGCTTTGGAATAAAGCAATCTAGCTTAGCTTTTCGTTAAAGAGTTTAGATGTCTTGTTTTAATACCCATGAAAAAAAGAGAGAGAAATAGTACAGAAGTGTGAGGAAACTGTTCTTATATTTTGGTAAAATCTTGCTTAAAATCCTGATTTCAGCTACTCCTCCCTTCAGCTTGAAAAAAAGAAGGGGAGGGAAGCTGTTTTGAACAGAAAAACTAATTACTTTCTTCTACTTTCCTAGCCTCACCTTCATGCATTTGCTTTGAGGGGGTTTGAATTGCTTAGAGCTCTGCTGTCCTATAGTCACTAGCCATGTGTGGCAATTTACATATACATTTCAATAAATTAAAATTAAATCAAGTGTTAAATTTAGTTCCTAAGCCTCGGTAGTTATATTTCAATTGCCAGTAGCCATGAGTTGTAGCTTGATCTGGACAGAGTAAAGAGGAAATATTTCCACCATCACAGAAAGTCCCTGGATAGTGCTGAACAGGGTAGATGGCTGACTTGAAGGGGGAACGCAAGGGACAGATCCGGAAACTGGAATCTGTAATTTTTTTTTTTTTTTAGCATCTCTAAATAATCCCCTGAATACTTCCTAAGGCACCATGGACATTTGGCAGTCTTTATTGATGGTTTTCTCTTTAGTATTATTAACCATTAATTACCACCCACACTGTTCTCAAAGGAAGGACTTATTACAGTGCTTTTAAGAATGGGTGATCAGCACGTACAAATTAAGGGTACTCTTAAAGGTCTCTAGCAAGCCTCCCAGTGTCACACACAAGGTTACAGATCTGTGATTAGAAACTCAGAGCCTTGAGTCATAGTTCACTGCTTTAACCGTGAAACAACCAACTCCTACCTTCTGTTTTAATCAGAGGTCATGCTTTACACCCTCAGCATATTGTTGCTGGTTAAGCCCCTATTCAGCTGAGCATAACGAGGCAAATCATTACAACCTGGTACATTTATGTCACATGTATGTGAATCACACCATCTGCTACAGAGGTAGAAAAGACCTATGAGATCATTTGGGCTTTTTTTTTTTTTTTTTTTTTTTTAACGTTTTCGCTTTGTAATAGGGCTGCCAAGCATTTGGGATCAAATAGAAGGCTTCATATGTCCAAATTCACAAAGCTCTTCTCTAGTCCCCTTCTGAATGCAGACAACTTCCAACAGCATCAGAAAGAAAACTGCATACCTGTCCCACAAAAGGACCCTCAGAATCAACCCTCCTGCTCCCAGGTGGGACGTGGGAGGAAACTCTAGGTCTGTCTTACCTCTCAGTGTGAAGGGGAACACAACTTAGCTAGTATCTTATATTTAGAATATTGTTTATTTTTTCTTAGAGTTCGATATGTATTGATTTTCTTTTAAGTTCAAAACAACTCTGAAATAGGGAGGTCAGGGATTATTGTCTCCTCCATTGGACAAATGAAAAAATAAATCAAGCCTCTGAGAACTGAAACAACTTGTCTCATGTCTTCAGCCTAAAGAGAAAACACACTGCTCCTGTGCTTCTTCCTCTGCCGCCAGCAGCCTTGTGCAGCCTGAGTTGGGGCATGCTGGGTCCCCCTCCTAGGACAGGCCTCTCTTCGCTCACTGGAGACCCACATGACACACAGGACAGGCTTGCACACTGGGCCCACATTCTGCAGGTATAATCTCCCCTAGATTAGAAATTACACTCCATGAAATATAAGAAATAACTATTGGACCCTGTCTATACCAGGTGTCTGCCTGAAATTCTCTCTTGAACAAAGTGTTAATTAAAATTACCACATACGTTGTGCTAATGCTATCCAAAGACCTCCTGAACCAGAAATACCCACAAGGTAATGGGACATCTCCCACACCATGGAGCAGTTGTATAGACCTCAGCTTATTAAAAGTAAAACACTATATGGTATTTTTTAAGTTGGAGCCATGAAGCCAAACACACGCTTGTTGGGACCAGGCACAGTTCCTCTTTGACAAAGGGAAAATTAGGTATTCCTCACCATTCTGAAACTTAGAGTCTATGCACCAAAGCAAGGTGCCCAGAGGCAATGGAAAATAAGACCAGAAGCCCAAGGGCACTGGGACCCAAGAATAGGAAGCTCCAAGGAACAAACCCAAATGTAGGATCAGGAAGGGGCCCGAAGGCTTAGCTACTGTTGACGACAGGCCCTTTGTGAAGAAGACCACAGCTGTCCTAGTTGCCTCCTCAATGTAACCCCCAGTTACAGGGAATCATATATCCACAAGGTTTCACATGTCAAGGGTGGTACTCAGAGCACCCCTGTTTTAAGGTTTCTGTCATCAGAAAGGCTCCCAGGCAGGCCTGTTCTTAGCTCTCCAGAGTGAATTAGCATTCTGTGATCAAGATGCTGTTTATTCTAAGGAGCTTCTTTGCTGCATCTTTGACAGCCTGGCATCACCCAGTGCCCCAGGCTGGCATGTCTGCCTTCTCATGGGTGTGAGTTACAGTGACTGCCAGTCCTGTGAAAGGAGGAGATGGAAAACCCTCTTCACTGTCATATGTGCTCTCCAGTGTGGGGGATGTTTATAGCAGACTTCTCTCTGTAATGGAGAACAGAGGGGGGTCATAATGCATGAGGTTAACAGTACCTCAGGAATTCTGAGCATTTTAGATCAGTAAGTCTATCCAGAGGGATGAGAATGATTGCTGAGAGAAAGAGACAAAGACAGGGAGACAGACAGTAGACTGATGGTGGTTGGACACTTTGGACTCTGTAGGCTGCGGGACCTTGTACTGAATCGGCACCATTGATTTTCACAACAACTCTGTGCGGTGGATATTATTCTGCTCTTTTAATTAACAGGAAATAGAATCTCAGGGACATTAAAGAACCTGTGGAAATAGAACCAACTCATTAGTGGTAGAGACACTGAGATCTGAGCTCTGGTCAGTCTATCTCTGAGGCTCACACCTTTCTGCTCTGCCAGAGGTTCTGCAGCTTGACATGTGCAGTAATCATTGGGTCAGGAGTTCAACTTTCAGACTCCCAAGGCTCCATTCAAGAGATTTCCATTCAGCCAGCAGTCACAATGGTTTTGATGGAAGTGTCCCATGAGCTGATTTTGAGAAATACTGTCCTGTGAGATACTTCTCTTCTTGGATGTTCCAGAGCATTTTCTTGGGCTTTCTAGGAAAGCGTGGACAACCTGATTGGTACATATTCTCTGAGAAGCAGTAGAGCAAGTAAGTTTTTCAACTATATGGACTAGAAAGACACATGGTGAAGCCAGCCTTCTAGGCACCACTAAAGCTATCCAGCCAGATCTGATTAGAGAGAGGCCTGACCCTGAGCAGGTTTTACCCGAGCCCACTGCTACCAGATTTTCCAGCATTTTTATCTCTTCTCAACTGCAAAAACACCTTTCAAAATTTCCAGCAGGTTAATCTTTGGACATGGAAATAAGTAGGATGTGGGTGTCCGTTATTACTACAGTTTGGTGCTTTCTACTCAAAGGCAGCATGCCTATTCTGCATTTCCACTTTTAAATCACAATCAGACCAGCTTATTGCAGTGCTATAGGTCCTTGCTCCCTAATATATTCCTGTCCCCTATGACCCAGAGGCCTAGAAGTGTGGATTAGCTCGGGAGAGCAGGGAGGGGGAGACTGAAGAGGTGCTACCTCTAAATACTTCCCTGAAAGTGTCACTTTTCCAACAGATTTTTTAAGGCTATAGGTTGACACGAAGGTTATTGAGTCTGCAATGGAAACACATTAGGAAGTAACATGAAAACCAAAGCTGTGTGTTCAATAATTGACTGAAACAGCAGTGACTGGGCAGTGAGACCACTGGAGAAGGTCATCTGAAGTACAGGCCCCACCTCCTGTTGGTAGGACCTGCCCAATTCTGCCTGGAGAAGTTACACATGCTGGACTTCGTGCCTTGCTCTGAGGGTAGTTTTTCTACTGCCTAGTTGGGGTTATCCTAGAACGTGTGGGAGGAAAACAGCAGGGAGGTAGGTAGCAAGAGTGCAAGCAGGGCCAACTTCACGGGCACACAGCCTGTGCAGACACACAGGGTACCACACTTGATTTAATGCTGTCACAATCTAGAAAATCTTAATCTGCAAGAACAGATTGTAAAATGTTCAGAAAATTTGCAAGCCAGTTACACACAGCCATCATTAAAAATCAAGTGTACAAACTTACAAGGTAAATCCTCAAAACTCATTTCCTAATACCGCTGTTTACTATCATCTATGCTCTTGAGATATGTCTGTTTTATCTGTATGATCTGAATGCTGCATAGTGGTGAGCTATAGTTTGTGCATCTCTTCTAGGCTCCATGTTCAGTGAAGTCATGCTAGTAGCGTGCGTTTCCCTATGTTGGGAGTATTTACATCATGGAAATGGATAAACACTGCTAAACAGGGCTTCCTCTTAAACTCCATCCCTGAAGAGTCTATTGTTAAGTATTTACTAGCACACCACTTTTCTCAGCTAAGCAAAGTGTTGAGGTGGGAAGGGCAAGCTAAAACTGGAAATTTAATTTTGTGGCACCTAATTAAGAGAAGGTAATATCTGCTGTTTTGCTCCTTTCATCTAAGTGTCTTATAAAACAACTCCATGTGTTCTTCAAAGAAAAGGAACATTATACCTTAGAGATAAGGACATCAAATATCAGTGAAGCTGAGAAATTTTCTTCAAGAAGTGACCTTGGAGCTGTAAAACAAAGATTCTCATTCTGGCATCAAAATTATCACTCTGTGTTTCTATGTTTTGTTTATTTGATTGTTTTAATTTATCTCCTTTAAAAATTCTCTATGATTTAACTGGTCCTTATTTCTGACCAACCAAACCTTAACTTTGTGAACTTCTATTCTTCATGTATTATATGCTGTCTCTATTTCTGATTCCATCTGTTTAATTATTTGCCGCCTTTTCTCACTACATGGTAACAGGTACTGTGGATATATCTATATAACCAAGCCTCTGTTGAGTATGTTTTCATAAGTGTGTTTGCTAACTACATTTCCAATTGTGTGGACCGTCTGCTCATATCCTTTGCCTATTTATCACTAGCTGGTTAATGCTTTGTATTATTAGAGGTTTGCAAAAGCTTTTTATGTTATTAACCTATTAACTATGAATATCACTTGCCACAGATATTTTTTTCCTGCATTCCCATTTCCATTTTTAAACTGATTTGGGGATTTTAATGTATAGAAATTTTTCATTTAAATTTGGCCGTATTTATTGTCATCTTTTTCTTTATTAACTCTAAACTTGAAAAAAAAATCTCTATTCCAAAGATTTGGTGATTATTTCACTGTCGTTTTAATCAGTTTTATTAAATCCAGCCTGTGATATGGAGAATTCTATAATCCACTGTTACGGATGATCAGTAAAAGTTTGTGAGTAAGATTTTGCTGGAGAAAAGGAAGACTTCAGTTTTGTTTCTGAGATTGTCATTGGCTTAAAACCAGAGAGCGCTTGGATAGTCACCTTGTAACTCAGAGCTTCACTTTCCCCTCACTGTGATAATGTTGAAATGATTTCTGAGACTGAGAATATCTGGGAGAAGGTGTAATGGGGTTTCAATCATGATGTTGAGAGTGAATTTGAAGAAAGTTTTTTAGGAATTTGTAAATTTAAAGAAAGAAAGTACTTTTGATCTATTTGAAGAGCAAATATCCTTTATGTGGAGAATTAGAAAACCAATGAAATTTAAATCCATTATTTCTAAATTATTAATATACACCAAATCTATATTCTTACATATTTTATTGTAGTAAAATGTATGTAACAAAATTTATCACTTACATAGATTTTTAAAATAGTTTTAGAAATTTACTATGAATAATGTTCATTTTAATATATTTTATATACATATTATTTAATCCCACTTTTTTGTAAGTTCTTATATTTACAAAGATCTAACTGTAACCTAGCTCTCATATTTATCTTTTAAATTTTAATAACTTTAAAAATTATTCACATACACTATAGAAAACTTAAAAAATACAGACTAGCAAAAAGAAGAAAATTGCAGTCATTCATTCTACCACCAAAAGCAAGATAAGCAGTATCAACATTGTTGGGAATATTTTCCTAGATTCTCTCTTGTGCCTATTTACATGGACTATAATCACATTAACTTTTTTATGGTAGATTCACTATAATTAACTCTGTTTTCCATAATCCACAATTTAAACAATTCTCTTAAAATCAGCATTAGTATTTATAGAGAGGTGTGCTAGCACAGAAAGTGGCTATTCTATCCTAAAATTGATTTTAAAAAGATAATTCTGGCATAATTCCTTCAAATATGGAATATAAAAAGTGAAGGTTGCTTGGCAACTAAAATGGTTTTAATGAGGAATTAAAGACATTATAAGAAGAGTAGCTACTGTTTCTTTCCAAGACCAAATGCTAAGTATATAACCATGTGATTATAGTTATAATAATTGAAGGAAACAAAAAAAAATGCTTCTATTAAAATTCTAGATGTGGTCTTTTTAATATATAGGGGAAGCCAGATGGGTTTTGTGGAAGAGAAGCTTTGCTTTCAGAAACAATGAAAAAATTTTTTGTCTTTATTAACTTTAAGAGATTCTTAAGAAGTAGCCACTGGGAAAAGATACATAGCAGAAACAGAAATGTGCTGCAATTTCGTACATCTGTGATTCTTCTGCAGAACAGAAGAGAGAGTGGGCAGTGCTGTGGGGGGGAGACCATGTTGTCTACTTTTTTTTTTTTCCAGAGAGTGATCAAGGGCCCTGGGGAAATTGCTGAGGTTCTAACCAAAATCTTCAGGCAGAAGATGCTGCCAAGATGGAGCTTGGATTGGAGGGTTATCAGTGATTAGTTGAAATGGACAAAAGGAATAGGGACTAGAGGCACTATTCTTGAAGGGGAGAGGGAAGCAGAGCTTACCAGTTTTGTAGTGAGAGAATGGAATAACAGGAGCAATGAAGCCGTGATGAAGTCATCTGGGAATTTCAGGGGTGGAGGGGCAAAGGTAACTATGTCTGGCTTCCCTTCTGGGATCTCTCTGAATTGCTGCTGTCCAGCACTTGTGTAATCTTGTGAACAGCCCCATTTTAAAAGGGCACCTAGGAAATTTAGGAAGCCAAAAAAATGTCCCAGCATTATCACTGATGATTCTATCTCGTTAGAGTGTAGTTACAGCTCACAGAGCATCCTTAAATCTGATAAGCAGTTAATATTTCTACATTTACTTATAATTTTACATTTACTTATTTAATGCCGAATGCATGTGAGCTTTTAAATGCTTCCTTTCCTTCTTCCTCCCTAGTTCATTAGCATCATGGGTTCTAGAGTTCCTCCATCCAAACATGTCTTTGTGGGTTCATCATTTTTTTTCACTCCCACACAGTTCAGGCCACATAGCAGGTCACGCAAGCTTCCGATGTGCTGCTTCCCAGAAGTTAGTTGTGTTGTCCATGATACTGGTTCCTGGACTCTGTTTTCATTTATTGCCAAGGATGAGCTGAGCACTTGGGGTTCACTTGACTATTTGGCATTGCTTTAAGCCCCACAGAGCAATCCACACTGTGCCTGGGGTTTCCCGACCCTCTCTGTCCCCAGTGGCTGAGTCCTGTTACCTGGTCAGCAACCACCAAAATCTACATGAGGTGGACTTAGCTTCAGGTGACTGAGAAAGTGTGCCCTCAAAAATGCAAGAGAGTTGGAGGACGACCTCTCACATAAAAGACTCGAGGGAGATTTTAACTTGTCATAGTGGATCAATCTTTTTTCTAAAACTTGTGTATGTGTGTATAAGTACATTATATAATTATAGGTACTTGGAAATGTGTATGCTGACTGGAGAGTTGATATTAGGAATTACCATTGGTTTTGTTTTAGGCATGTTAATGATGCACTGGGTTATTTTGGGGGGGGGGTGAGTTCTTATTCTTAGAAATATATACTGAAATAGTTGCGATGAAATATCATCTTTGGCAGTTGCTTTAAAATAACAATGGATGAGGGAGTGAGTGGGGTATAGATGAATCAGAGTTGGCCATATGCTGATCATTGTTAAAGCCGGGTGAGTCCATGGAGGTTTCTTACACTCTTTTGCCTGCTGTGGCATGTGCTTATAATTTTTTTCCTTTAAAAAATATTTTCAGTAACTATTGACATATAATATTATTAGTTTCAGATGTAAAGCATAATGATTAGACATTCATATAGCTTACGAAGTGATTTCCCCCAATAAATCTAGTACCTATCTGATACCATAGTTGTTATTTTTTAATTAAAAAATAACCTTATTGAGATATAATTCACACACTATGTAATTCATTTATTTAAGCATGCAATTCAGTGGTTTTTTTTGTGTGTGTATTCACAGAATTGTGCAAATATAATTACAATCTAATTTACATCATTTTGTGTCCTTTTAAATTAAATTTCTTGGGGTGACATTGGCTAATAAAATTATACAGGTTTCAAGTGTGCAATTCTATAATATATCATCTGTGTATTGAATTGTATGTTCACCACCTAAATTCAAAATCTTCCCATCACCATGTATCTGATGCCCTTGACCCTTTTCTACCTCCACATTCCCTGCCTTTCCCTCTGCTAATCACTAAAACTTGTCTGTGTCTGAATTTTTGTTTTTGTCTTGATAACGTGGCTTTCAGTTTTATACCCCACATTTGAATGATATCATATAGTTCTAACCTTTTTAATAATTTTTATTTTTAAATTATAGTTGGCATAAAATATATTAGTTTCAGGTGTACAACACAGTGTACAATAATACAATATTATTGACTATATTCCTTATGCTATGCTTTATATTTCCATGACTATTTCATAACTACTATTTTGTATTTATTAATCCCTTCCCCCTTTTTCACCTATCCCCCTAACCTCCTCCCAACTGGTAACCCTCAAAATGTTCACTGTATCTGTGAATTTGTTTCTGTCTTTTTGTTGTTGTTGTTTATTTTGTTCTTTAGATTCTACATGTAAGTGAAATCACATTACATCTGTCTTTTGTCTATCAGCAAATAAGTTTATACACCAGCCCTTTAAGAAAAGTATAAACGTTTTAATGCTATTAATTTTTCCTGTTTATGAGCATGGTATATCCTTTTGTTTATTTCTATTTTCTTCTGTTTCATTCTTCAGTGTCTTGTAGTTTTCTGAGTATAGGCCTTTTACCTCCTTGGTTAAAGCTACCTTATTCTTTTGGATGCAGTTGTAAATGGGATTGTTTTCTTAATTTCTCTCTCTGATAGCTCAGTATCAGTGTATAAAGATGCAACTGATTTTTGAATATGAATTTTGTATTCTACTTCTTTACTGAATTCACTTATCAGTTCTGATAGTTTTTGGTGAAATCTTTAGAAGTTATTTTATTAATATCATGTCATCTGCACATAAAAGTTTTACTTGTTTTCCAATTTGGATACTTTTCAATTTGGATACTTTTCTTATCTAATTGCTGTGGCCAGAACTTCCAATCGTGTGTTAAATAACTGGTGAAAAGGGACATGCTTTTCTTGTTCCAGATCTTAAAGAAAAAGCTTTCAGCTTTTCATCACAATATTAGCCATGGGTTTGTCATATTTGACCTTGATTATGTGGAGATATGTTCTATCTACCCCCACTTTCCTGAGAGTTATTATCATAAAAGGATGTTGGATTTTGTCAAATGCTTTTTCTGTATCGATATGATCATGTGATTTTTATCCTTCATTTTGTTTATGTGGTATGTCATGTTAATTGATTTGCAGATATTGAACCAATCTTGCATCCCATGAATAAATCAATTGATTGTAGTGTATGATTTTTTTAATGTATTGTTGAATTCAGTTTACTACTGTTTTGTTGAGGATTTTTGCATCTATATTAATTAGGGATATCAACATATAATTTTCTTTTTTGTAATGTCTTTGAGTAGTTTAGCTATTGGAAGTAATGCTAGCCTCATAAAAGGAATTTTGGAGCCTTCCCTTCTCTCCAGTTTTTGTTTTTTTTTTGGAATAATTTGAGAAGGATAGTTATTAATGCTCCTTTGAATATTTGGTAAAATTCACCTGTGAAGCCATGTGGTCCTCAACTTTGTTGGAAATTTTGATTGCTGATTCAATTTCATTTCTAGTTTGTTGGGAGTATTTTTTTTTATTGCTGGTCCAATTTAGTTTCTAGTGATCAGTCTGTTCTGATTTTTTTATTTCTTCCTGACTCACTCTTGGAAGATTGTATGTTTTTAGGATTTTATCCATTTCTTCTAGGTTGCTCAATTTGTTGGCATATAATTGTAGCATTTTCTTCTAACCCTTTGTATTTCTGTGGTGTTAGTTGTCACTTCTCTTTCATTTCTGATTTTATTTATTTGGACCCACACTCCTTTTTTCTCAATGAATTTGTCTAAAGGTTCATCAAGCAGATCTTTGCTTTTCATCACTTTATCTTTTCAAAGAACTGGTTCTTGGTTTCGGTGATCTTTTCCATTGTTTTTTAGACTCTATTTGTTGATTTCTGCCCTGATCTCTATTATTTTCTTCTTTCTTTCTACTCACTTTGGGACTTGTCCTTTTTTTTTTTGGTAATTTCTTAGGTGTAAGTTTAGATTGTTTTTGATTCTTTTTTGTTTCCTAATATAGGCTTATATTTCTATGAATTTTCCTCTTAAAACTGCTTGGCTGTGTTCCATAGACTTTGGGTCATTCTGTTTTCATTTTCATTTGTGTCAGCGTATCTTTTGATTTCTTCCTTGATCTCATGGTTAACCCATTCATTATTTAATAGTGTGTTTTTTTAGCTTCCATGTGTGTTTTTTTGTTTTCCTCTTGTAATTTTTTTAGTTTCATATCATTGTGGTCAAAGAAAATGCTTGATATGATGTCATTCCTAAATTTCTTGAAATTTGTTTTGAGGTCTTACATGTGATCTATCCTGGGAAATGTTTTATGTATATTTGAAAAAAAAAATGTATATTCTGCTGCTTTGGGATGAAGTGCTCTAAAAATATCAATTAAGTCCACCTGGTCTGATGCATTAGTTAAGGCCACTGCTGATTTTCTGTCTGAATGACCTATCCATTTATGTAAGTGAGGTGTTGCAGTCTCCTACCATTATTTTCTTACCACTGATCTCTCCCTTTATATCCATCAATATTTGCTTTATATATTTAGGTGTCCCGACATTGGGTGTGTAAATGTTTACAAGAGCTTATCTCCAGGTGGTTTGATCTCTTTATTATTATGAAATGTCCTTCTTTGTTTCTTATTTCAGCCTTTGTTTAGAAGTCTATTTTGTCTGATGTAAATACTGTTATCACAGCCATTTTTGTTTCCATTTGCATGAAATATCTTCTTCCATCCCTTTACATTCAGTCTGTGTATGGCTTTTGCTCTGATGTGGGTCTTTTTTAGGTAGCATATGTACAAGTCTTTTTTATGATTATTATTCATTGAGCCACTCTAAGTCTTTTAATTGGAGCCTTTTTCATTGAAAGTAATTACTGATATGTTTGTAGTGATTGCCATTTTGTTAATTATTTTTTATTGCTTTTGTGATTCTCTTCCTTTTTATTCCCTCTTGCTTTTTTTCTTGTACGCTGATGACTTTCTACAGTGTTGTGTTAGGATTCCTTTCTCTTTATTTTTTGTATATCTCATCGATTTTTAGTTTGTGGTTACCATGTGATTTATCTATAGCAAGCTATGTTATTGGAAATCTATTTTAAGTTGATAATCACTTAAGTTCAAACACATTCTAAAATTACTGCAATGTTTACTCACCCCCCACATGTTTGTTTTTGTCATTTTCTTTACCCCTCAAGTGTGTTATGTGTGTTTGTGTGTATCTCTTAATTGTTGTGATTACACATGATCTTCCTACTTTACTTTGGCCTTTTAACCTTTGTACTAGCTATATAGTTGGCTGAGCCGCTTCTTTTACTAAGTGTTTGCCCTTGTTAATGAGACTTTTTTCCTTGCCTGTATTTTCTTACTCATATTTTTTAACTTCTTCTTTAAAAAATCACTTTAACATTTCTTGTAATATTGGGTTAGTGGTGATGAATTCCTTTAGCTTTATCTCTTCTTTGATTCTAAATGATAGCCTTGCTGGGTAGAGTAATCTTGGTCTTTGCTTTTCATCACTTTGAAGATTTTATGCTAAGCGCTTTCAGCCTGCTAAACTTCTGTTGAAAAATCAGCTGGTAATCTGACAGGTGCTCCCTAACTGTGTTTTCTTGCTACTATTAAGGTTCTCTCTGTCTTTACCTTTGGCATTTTAATCATGATTTATTGTGGTGTGGGGCCTGTGGGTTATCTTCTCTGAGACTCTGTACTTTCTGGACTTCTATGTCTGTTTCCTTCATCACGTTTAGGAAGTTTTCTGTTATTATTTTGTAAAACAATAAGTTTTTAATTTCTTGCTCTTCTCTCTCTTCTTTCTCATACCCCTATGATGAAAATGTTGGTATGCTTGATGTTGTCCCAGAGGTTCGTTTTCTTTTCTTTTTTCTTTTTCTTTCTTTCTTTCTTTCTTTCTTTCTTTCTTTCTTTCTTTCTTTCTTTCTTTCTTTCTTTCTTTCTCTTTCTTTCTCTCTCTCTCTCTCATTCATTCATTCATTTTGCTGTTCTAATTGGCTGTTTTCTGCCAATTGGTTTGTAGACACTGAGCCAATCTTGCATCCCAGGAATAAATTCCAATTGATCATGATGTGTAATTGTTTTAATAAATTGCTGAAATTGACCTTGTCATCCAAAATTTTTTATTTAGTTTTCTGCTTTATATAACTTGCTTTGATTCTCTCTAATGTATTCTAGATTTCGGTTATTATTTTTTTTTTAATTTTCAGCTGGTTCTTTTTTATGTTTTTTAACTTTTTTATTTTCTATCTCTTCATTGAAGTTCTCACTGAGTTCATTTATTCTTCCCCAAAGTTCATTGAGCATTCCTATAGCTAGTGTTTTGAACTCTACATCTGGTTGATTGCTTATCTCTATTTTATTTTTTTTTTCTGGATTTTTTTCTGTTCTTTCATTTGAGATATGTGTCTTTGTCCCTTTATTTTGGCTGACTTCCCATGTTTATTTCTATGTAGTAGGTAGATCAGCTATGTCTATTGGTCTTATAGAAGGTATACTTTGGGACCTAGTATGCAGTCTCACTGGTCATCTAAGCTGGGTGCTCCAGGGATGTCCCTTACATGGGTTGTGTGTGCCCTCCTGTTGTAGTTTAGCCTCGGTTGTTCTTGGCATGTCGATGGTAAAGTTTGGCCTCAGACCGACTATGAGGCCTGGATGTAACCACAACAGGAAAGCTGTTGTGTGAGGGCTGATCCTATGGATCAGGAGAACTTTAGCAGGGCCCTGGTGCTAGTCGAGTCCATTCTTGGGGTGTATCATTTGTGGAGCTCGTTGTACTGTGCTCTGGTGTGATCTGAAACCAGCCACTGGGTGTGTGGGTTCTGATGTCTTGAGAAGGGGTTTTGATGCAGGCCACAGTTAGCTATGTCTTGTGCCAGGCTTGGGACTCCCTGGTAGAAGCTACAGATTGATCTGCAGTTGGTTGCCACTTGGGTTGGGCATGGAGGTGCTTAGGAGAGGCTATACTATGAACCCTGGCCAGCTGCACTTATGCAGGGCTTGGGACCCTTTGTTTGGTGCCATGATGTGAGCTGAGGCCAGCCCCCAAATTCTGCCTGGCTTGTGGCCACTTAGTTTAATGTGTGTTCTAAGTTAAAACTGGCCACCGTGTATGCCAGTCTTGGGGCTACCTACTGGGAGGTTCAGTGCAAGTTGAGACTGGTCGCTGCTTGTGCCAGGCTTAAGGTTACTTAGCAAAAGGTTCAGGGCACACAAAGCCTACTACTGCTTGTTTGGTGTTTTTGAACCTTTGAGAGAGTTTAGGAAAGTTTTTAGCATTAACCAAGGCAGGCTACTTGTGTGGCGTGCCTGCTGGAAGAGGCTTGGGTGAGCAAGTGAGTTGGGTTGGGTGGAGTCTTAGGGAACCACCAAGGCAGGGCAAATGGTATTAGCCAGGTTAATGGAGAAAACAGATTTGCTGCCCACCTTCACTGTCTAGCTGGGTATGAGAAGGGTTCAACAAAGGAACAATGGTGCCTGGAAGTACTTTTGACCCCAAAGAGGACTGCCCTGACCCTCCAGCTTTCTCCCTGAAGCTAGTCAATCTAGTTCCTCCCATATGTCCCTGGTGCTTTTCGAACTGCTGTCCCTATGATGGAGCTTAGAGTGAGTGAGTTTGTAAGCAAACGAGTATGTGTGCAGGCCCCTCAAGAGGAACACCTCGGTCTTCAGCTGCCCTCTGTCTCAGGTGCAGTCTCCACTTGTTTTCACAGCCAGATGTTATATTGACTCCTGTTCTCAGCACTTGTGTCCCAGGTTAGGAAGCCTGATGTGGGGCTGAGGCCCCTTTACTCCTCAGGGGAGACTTCAGCAGCTGAATGTCTCTCCCAATTCTTCTTCATAATACCATGGGTGTGGGACCTGCCTGTTCTGTATCTCCACACTTCCTATCAATCTCAGTGTGGCTTCTTCCTATCCTTAATTATAGAAATTCTATTCTGCTTGATTTCAGGTGGTTCTCAATGGTGGTGGTTCTATAATTTAGTTGTAATTTTAATGTGGTCATGGGGAGAGGTGATGACAATGTTTATTTACTCTTATATCTTGACTGGACATCTATAATTTTCCATAATATCTCAAAAAGATAAGTGTCCTCAAGACCTAAGGAAAACATGATTACAAATTACAGAAAATTCAAAGGAATCTATTGTTTTCGTTTTTGTTTGTTTGTTTGTTTGTTTTTTGGATGATGAAATAGAGTTCCATGTTTGTATTGAAGGCAGGAGAAAAGAGTAAAAAATAAAAATTGAGTGTTTTGGATACATACAACTGAAATAACCTATTCATGTCCTATACTTGACGTCACACATCAAATTCAGCCCATTCTCTCTCTGCTCAACACTGAGATGTTGCATTTCTGGTGTCTAGAGAGACAAAAATAAAATTGGAAACTTTAAAACTTCAATTCTATTGTCAAAGATGGGAGTTGGAGTTAAGAGAGAAAATGTACTTTTTGCCTTGCCCCACCTCTCTCTCTCTCTCTCTCTCTCTCTCTCTCTCTCTCTCTCTCTCTCTCTCTCTCTCTCTCTCTACACACACACACACACACACACACACACACACACACACACACACACACACACACACACACACACACACAGTTATGAAGAGAGAAAGGCCAAGGACATGATGCCTGATTTCAGCAAGGCAGTGAACTGATTACAGAAGAGGCCATGGTAGGTCACATAGCATCGTCGTCTTTGGAATCCAATCTTGAATCTCCCATTTACCAAATATTGGCCTGAGGCAAATTACTTTACTGCTGTTTTCTCATTTACAAAATGAATAATCTGGAAAAAAATTTTATTAGCAATAGAAAAATTATTTAAATTTATTTTTCATTGTATGTGATATACAAAATTATATTAGTTTCAGGTGTATGACATAGGATTTCAACATTTATATACTTTACAAAGTGATCACCACAATAAATCTAGTAATTATCCATCACCAGACATACTAATTACAATAATACTGAGTCTGTTCTCTATGCTCTGCATTAATCCCTGTGACTTATTTTATAGCTGGAAATTTGTACTTATTAATCCCATTCCTCTTTTCTCCCAACTCCTCACCCCGACATACTGGTAACCATCAGTTTGTTCTCTGTATCTATGAGTTTGTTTCTGTTTTCTTTTGTTCATTGCTTTGTTTTGTTTTTAGATTCTACATATAAGTGAAATACTATATTTGTCTTTGTCTTATTTACTTAATTGTACTTAACATAATACTTTATTGTATTTAACATAATACTTTACAGTATTATGTTAAATACAATACTTTGGAATACTTTGTTGTTCCAAATGGCAAGATTTTATTTTCTTTATGGCTGTGAGATATTACATTGTATATATGTACCACATCTTTATTCGTTTGTCTATCAGTGGACATTTAGATTGCTTTCATATCTCAGAAAATGTAAACAATTCTTCAGTGAACATAGGGTGCATATATCTTTTGGAATTATCATTTTCATTTTCTTCAGATAAATACCCAGAAGTGGAATTTCTGAATTTATGAAGTTTTATTTTTAATTTTTTGAGGAATTTCTATAGTGTATTCCATAGTGGCTGCACCAATTTAAATTGTACAGACATTTGTGCCCAAGGGTTCCTTTTCCTTCACGTGCTTGCTAACATTTGTTTTTTTGTTGTTGTTGTTTTTTTTTTGTTTGTTTGGTTTTTTTTTGATAATAGCCATTCTGGCAGGTGTGAGATAATATTGTGGTTTTGCTTTACATGTCCCTGATGATTAGTGATGTTGAACATATTTTCATATGTCTGTTGGCCATCTTTATGTCTTATTTGGGAAAATGTCTATTCAGGTCCTCTGCTCATTATTAATTGGATTTTTTAAATGTTGAGTTATATGAGTTCTTTATATATTTTGGATATAACTCCATACTGAATGCATTGTTTGAAAATACTGTCTCTCATTCAGTAGAATGCCTTTTCATCTTGTTGATAGTTTCTTTCAGTGAGCAAAAGCTTTTAATGTAGTCCCATTTGTTTATTTTTGTTTCTTTTGCCTGAGGAGATATATTTCCCCTCAAAAAATTGTAAGATATGTTAAAGAGTTTACTGCCTGTTTTCTTCTAGGAGTTTTATCATTTTGGGTCTTACATTTAAGTCTTCAATTACTTTTATTTTATTTTGTTAGTTTCAAGAATAGAGTATATTGGTTAGACATTTATATGGTTTATAAAATGATCCCCTTAATTGCTATTTCTTTCCTCTGGCTCTACACCAACCCATTATATTAATGCTGACTGTATTTTCGAAAATGGTATAAGAAAGTGGTCTAGTTTTTTTTTTTTTCCACACCTGTCCAGTTTTCCCAACACCATTTATTGAAGAGCCTTTCTTTCCCCTATTATATATGCTTGTCTTCTTTGTCATAGATTAGTTGACCATATGGATGTGGGTTTATTTCTAGACTCTTTATTCTGTTCCATTAATCTATGTGTCTGTTTTGGTGTTTTGACTACAATAGCCTTGTTGCGTAGTTTGATATCAGATAGTGTGATACCCTCAACTTTCTCAAGATGCTTTAGGACATTTTGTGATTCCATATAAATTTTAGGATTATTCTAGTTCTGTGAAAAATGCCAGTGGTATTTTAATAGAGATTTTAATAAGGATTGAATTGAATCTTTAGATTGCTTAGCGTTGTATGGATATTTTAATGCTTATAATTTTTCCTTTCCATGATCACAGTGTATCCTTTTATTTACGTGTGCCTTCTTCTATTTTGTCAATATTTTATACTTTTCAGAGTACAGGTCTTTTACCTCATTGGTTAAATGTATTCCTAGCTATTTTTTTCTTTTCTGATGCAATTGTAAATGGATTGTTTTCCAAATTTTTCTTTCTGCTAGTTTGTTATTTGTATATAGAAATGCAGCAGATTTCTTTATGTTAATTTTGTATCCTGACATTTTGCTGAATTCATTTATCAATTCTAAGAGATTTTTTTGGTGGAATCTTTCAGGTTTTCTATGTATAGTATCATGTCTTCTGCAAATAGTGACAGTTATACTTCCTCCTTTTCAATTTGGATACCTTTTATTTCTTTTTCTTGTCTGATTGCTGTAGCTAGGACTTCCAGTACTATGTTAAATAAGAGTGGTAAGGTTGGGCATTTTTGTCTTGCTCCTGATCTTAAAGAAACAGCTTTCAGTGTTTTGTCATTGAGGATGATGTTAGCTGTGTATCTGTCACATATGGCCTTTATTATATTGAGGTATTTTCTTTATATACCTACTTTGTTGGGGGCTTTTCAAATCATAAATAAATGTTGAATATTTTTCAAATTCTTTTTCTGCATTTATTCATAAGATCATATGTTTTGCATTCTTTTTTTTATGTGGTGTATCACTTTGATTGATTTGTGGGTATTGAACCATCCTTGCATCCTTGGAATAAATCTCATTTAATTATGGTGTGTGATTGTTTTACTGTATTGCTGAAATCAGTGTGCTAAGCTTTTGTTGAGCATTTTGTTTTTGTTGAGCATTTGTGTTCATCAGGGATACTGGCCTGTAATTTTCTTTTTGTTTTAGTGCCTTTATCTAGTTTTGGTATCAGAGTAATTAATGCTATTCTCATAGAATGAGTTTAGAAGCTTTCCCTCTTCAAATTTTTTTGGGGGGGTGATATTTTGAGAAGAATAATTATTAATTCTTTTTTGAATGCTTGGTAAAATTCACCTGTAAAGCTGTCCAGTCCTGTATTTTTGTTTGATGGGAGTTTTTGATTGCTGATACAATTTCATTTCTAATGACCAATAAGTCCACATTTTTTGTTTTTTTCTGATTCAGTCTTTGAAGATTATTTGCTTCTTGAAATTTATCCATTTCTTCTAGGTTGTCCAGTTTGTTGACATGTAGTTATTCATGGTATTCTCTTATAATTCATTGTATTTCTGGGGTTTCAGTCGCCATTTTTCTTTCATTGATTTTATTTATTTGGGCTCTCTTTTTTTCTTGATGTGTCTAGCTAAAATTTTGTTGATTTTGTTTATATTTTCAAAGAACTAGCTCATAGTTTTGTTGGTTTTTTATTGTTTTTAAGTCTCATTATTTTTGCTCTGATCTTTATTATTTCCTTCTGTCTACTCACTTTGAACTTTGGTTGCTTTTTATTTCGTTTCTCTAGGTGTAAGTTTAGATTACTTGAACTTTTTCTTATTTCTTCAGGTAAGCCTGTATTGGAATGTTATTTTTCTATTTTCATTTGTTTCAAGGTATTATTTATTTTATTTCCTCCTTTATTTCTTCGTTAACCCATTGATTATTTAGTAGCCTGTTGTTTAGCCTCTATGTGTTTTTTTTCCAGTTTTCTCTTATAATTGATTTCTAGTTATATAATTGTGATCAGAGAAGATGTTTGATAGGATTTTAGTCTTCTTAAATTTATTGAGACTTGATTTGTGGCCAAACATGGGCTATACTGGAAAATGTTTCATGTGTGCCTGAAAAGAACATATGTTTTGCTCATTTGGTGGAAATGTTTTGAGAATATCTATTAAGTCCATCTAGTCTAATGTGTCATTAAGGTCACTCTTTCCTTGATTTTCTATCTGGATGATCTGTCCATTAATGTAAGTGGGGTGTTAAAGTCTTCTACTATTATTGTAATACTATTGATCTCTTCCTTTGTCTATTAATATTTGCTTTATGCATTTAGGTGCTCTTACACTGGGTGCGTAGACGTTTGTAAATGTTGTATCCTCTTGTTAGATTGATCTGTCATTATATAATACCCTTCTTTGTGTCTCATTTCAGTCTTTGTTTTAAATTCTACTTCATCTGATATAAGTATTGCTAATTCAGCTTTCTTTTTTTCCATTTGCATGAAATACCTTTTTCCATCCCTTCATTTTTAATGTGATTGTGTCTTTCAATCTGAAGTGAGTCTGTTGTAGGCAGCATATGAATGATCTTGTTGTTTTTTTGTTTGTTTTTTTTTTTCTTTTTATAATACATTCAGCCACCCTATGTCTTTTTGAAAGGAGCATTTAGTCTATTTACATTTAAGGTTACTATGGACAGGTGTGTACTAATTGCTATTTTATTAATTGTTTTCTGGTTGTTTTTTGTAGTTCTCTGTTTCTTTCTTTTGCCCTCTTTTCTTATACATTGATAACTTTAGTCATTTGTTTGGGTTTCTTTTTTGTATATTAGTGTATCTGTTATAGGTTTATATTTTGTGGTTACAATAACATTCATATATAACAAACGATGTTTATAGCAGCCTATTATAAATTTATTATGTTTTAAGTTCACACACATTCTGAGGGCACCACATTTTTTGCTCAACCTCCCCCCCACATTTATGTTTTTGACATCATGTTTTACATTGTGTGTAAACTTATTACTTATTATTGTAGTTACACAAGCTCTTATTACTTTCGTCTTTCAACTTTAACTTGTCTTTGAAATTATCCCATCTACAAAAAAAGGATAATGTGGAAAATTTTAAAGATCATTTTAGTTTGGGTGAAAATTAAATTGAATTGTCTTAGTTTGGGTTTTCCCCAGAAGCAGGTCCTGAGACAAGGATTTCAACACAAATGCTTAATTTGGAATATGATATTAGGGAAAACTGGTAGAGGAATAGGAAAGGCAATTTATAAAGATGCATTGACAAGTGAGTTATTACTCTGAAGTCAGTGTAGAAGAGTTCATTCAGTCTCATGCAAGGCAAACGATCTGGATTATTCATAACCAAGTTCTATCAGTCATTGGTTAAAGGTTACTTTTAAGGGGTGTTAATTCTCTAGCATTTTGGGCCCATCTTGTACACAAGTTGGGATGGGAAGAGAAAGCCAGAGAAAGTTGAGTGTGTATACATTATAATGTTAAGGCCTGAGAGTATATGGCTGGGGCAGTGGCAGGCTCTGCTATAAAGTCAAAAAGTAAATGAAAAATAAGTGCTCAGTAAATGTTAGGGCAAATATAGGCTATGTAAAAAAAAATCCATGTAAATAGATTTATAGCTGGTTAATTATCATACTCAAAGTGCATGCATACAGATGTGAGCATAGATGGATGCCATTTGGCAAGTATAACCATTTATGAGTGGCTCCGGACATTTTCATCAGGCTTAAACACAATTTATGTTTTTGTTAGACCACTGATAGAAATGGTAAGTACATTCAATAAAAATCAAAAGGTAGAACAAAGGACTTTGACAAACAACACATTGGTAGGAATAAACGCCTAGCATTTAAGTTTTAAAATATCAATTCATACTTGTTCTGCATGAAAAAAAAACTGGATTTTAATTCTTGTGAAAAATACCAAAAGATTTTAGTAGATTGTAAATTCAGTATAAGCCAATAGTGCCATGTATCTTCTAAAAAAGTTGAGTTGTTAAGCATAAAAGAGTTAGGATGAGTTATTTATGTCTAAGAGGACAGATAAAAAAGTGTAAATAGATTCAAATTTTAGCAAAAACACTGCAACTTCCCATTTATAAAGATATTAAACATCAAAACAGAAACTTCCAGTTCTGGCCATAGTGGAATATTGGGTATTGTAATTATTTTCCTGCTATAAACAACTATAAAACTGGACAAAATATGTGAAACAACTATTTTCAGTTACTAAAAACAGAACAGACTTGCATTGTGGATAAAATGAAAAGATACAAAGTAAACTCAACATACACCTTTGCTCTCTACCTGGGGCACTTTACAAATTTTGTACAAGGAACTAGATACCGGAAAGTAGGATCTTGCCTGGCAGAGGAAATGAAGTTTGTGTTCAGAAGTTCTGGGGTGGCTGCAATTTGTGGAATAAGAAACTGAAGAGAAGGATCTCCTTTAGTCTTTGGGCAAATACTAAACTGTATATGAATATGGTAAGACTTCATGACACCAAATACAAGGCATCTGTGAGTCAGAGGAAATCTCATATTCTGGAAATATCACAGTTCCATAAGTCAGAATGAAGGGATATAATGCCTTGGGCATTGGGTTGGGACATGAAGAAGACTGAAACATAGGAGGTTAGCTACTTTAGCCTTAGAATAAGGGCAACTCTTAACCCAGGCTAACAAAGCCTAAATCCAAGCCTTGATCAATTTAAGGCTCAAGTAAATTAAATGCTTCCATTAAGGAATTTGATCCAAATT
Source organism: Cynopterus sphinx (assembly GCA_030015415.1). Lineage (NCBI taxonomy): Eukaryota > Metazoa > Chordata > Mammalia > Chiroptera > Pteropodidae > Cynopterus > Cynopterus sphinx. The sequence goes on along the minus strand of CM057384.1, from coordinate 85,150,811 downwards.
CTCAATATTGTATCCACAATGCCTAACATGTAATATAAAATTACAAAATGTAAACAAGGAGAAATTGATCCATATCTAAAAGAAAAAAGGTCAGTAGAAATGAACTCAGGGTTAACACAAAGGTTGGAATTAGTCAATAAGGAATTTAAAACTGCTATTATGAATATGTAATGTAAACAGATGAGTATTTACAACAGAGAAACAAACAATAAAAAGAACCAAACAGAAATCTTAAAAGTGAAAAATAAAATATACCGAAAGGAAAAATTTGCCAAATGGGCTTAATACTACATTGGACACTGAAAAAGAAAGGATGGTAAGTCAACAACTCAGGAAAAAAAAAGATTGAAAAAAAAAAAACCCCTAGAGTTTCAGGAAATGCAACTAGAGCTTATACGGAAATGAAAGAACCTGAAATTGCCAAAACAATCTTAAAAAAGAAGAATGAAGTTGGAAAATTCACACTACCTGATGTCAAGGTTTACTATAAAGCCATAGTAAGACCATATAAGGATAGACAAGTATATTAGTGGAACAGAATAGTGAGTTCAAAAATAAATCCACATGTATGGGCAATTAATCTTCAACAAAAGCACCAAATCAAGTTATTAGAAAAAAGAATGTCCCTTCAACACATAGTGATGGAACAACTGATACCCATGAAAAAATGACTGTGACCTGTATTTCACACCAGACACAAAAATAGTTTGAGATTAATCAGGGACCTGAATATAAAGTTAAAGCAATAAGGCTTCTGGAAGGTAATATATGAGAATATTTTTGCAAACTTGGGGTAGGTAGAAAAGGTACAAAAGACTTAACTATAAATGACGTATTTGTAAGTTGGACTTCATAAAAAACAAAAAAGTTTTGCTCATCAAAAGAACCATTAAAGAAATGAGTGGCCAAGCCATAGAATGGGAGAAAATATTTGGCAATATATGACTTTGACAAGAACTTTTATTCAAAATAATAAAGAGTTCCTGTAGCCCGATAATAAAAATAAGCAATATAATTAAAAATGGACAAAATAGTTAGTTAAATACACATATTACAAAGGAAGTTATGTAAATGCAAAGAAGCATATAAAAATTCTCAACATTATTAGATGTTAGAAAATATGAATTATAATCACAATAAGATAGTGTTGTATGCCCACTGAAAAGGCTAACATTAAAAGATTCATAACACCAACCATTGGTGAGAATATGTAGCGTCTGGAACTCTTAAGCATTGCGGATGGGATTGTAAAATGATACAATACAATCACTTTGGAGAACTGCTTAGCAGTTTCTTATAAAGTTAAATATACACCTACCCTATGACCCAACAATTCCACTTCTAGGTATTTATGCAAGAGGAAGGAAAACATGTATGCAATATGATTTGTACAAGAATGTCCATAGCAGCTGTAGCCATAAAAAATCACAACTGGAACAACCCTTACGTCGCTTGACATCAAAAAGAATAAACAAAATATTATTTATACAACAGAATACCTACTCATCAATGAAAATGAATAAGCCACTGATATAGTTAACACTGGTTAACCTCAAAAACTATTTGTTTCATGAAAGAAGTATTACACAAAAAAATACTGTATGTTCCAATTATATGAAGTTCTAAAACAGGTAAAACTAATGTGTCATAAAAATAATAATGGCTTTATGGTGGGGTGGAGTTGGAAGAACAGAGCGGGAAGATTAGGAAACTTACTGGGTCATAGAAGTATTCTAGATCTTGAAAGGGGTTTGAGTTACATGGATGTATGTATGTGTCAAAAGACATCAAACTATATATTGAGCCATGTGCCTTTCCCTATACTCATTGTGATAGAAAAAGTTATTTAAAACAAACACATCAAAACAAGCCACCAGAAAAAAATGGTAGAAGTTCGTTCCTTCTATAGGAACTTTAAGTGATGTTCGGAAATCTCTTTCACAACCATGCCCATGTGATAGAGCTTGCTAGAAGGCAAATCAAGACTATTCAAGGTAGCAGCGGATGACAAGTGAAGATGACTAACCTCTGTTTCACCTCTGGTTTAATTCTTTGAGTTCCTCTGTGATGTGTGTGATCAAGTTTGTGAAGGCAGAGATCTGAGGGACAAAATGTTTAATAACTCAGAAACCAGAGCCCCCTTCTGATGACTCACTGGGCAAGGATGGGAGATAAATAAAACCCTGACAAAAAGAATGTCTTTATTTAATGAGGTGACTTGCTACTAATGAAATATTCTGAGGAACACCCCCAGAACTGAAGAGGTAAAATGACAAATTACTTGAAGTTTTATTTATAAGGCCATGCCAGGCCAGGAGAGGGGTTCATTGAAATTTACCAAGAACCCACACATTTTACTCATCTTTTTAAGTCTGTTTCAATTGTTTTATCAGAGTTGCTGAAATACTATTAAAAAAAACTAGCATTTATTCTTCCTGTGGGTCCTCTCTCTGGCAGAAGTGTTATTAGCAGTAAAAAGGCTCGAGAGTTCCATGGCGGGAAAGGGAAGAAGTGTTTTAATATTCTGGATAAAATCCATCTGTGCAAATAGTGAAGAACCGGGTGATCCTGAGGATTGAGCTATTGGTGTCCCTTCATTAATGCCTGCAAAGTGATCGGCCCCAGTGGACACTTCCATGGACACCAGAGGCAGAGGGCATAGAAAAGACTTCTCAGACACCGTAGGCAAAGACTCTTGTCCAAGAGAGCCTGTGAAGGCCACAGAAGAACTGACATTCTTATTTTGTAGCGTATGAGTGAACCAAGATCTCTGGCTTCAGGAATGAAAAGTCACCTCAGAATCTGGCTGTGCAGGCCCAGGAGAGAAGGGAGTTTTGCTGATGTACAGTAGGAAACTCCCTGTGACCCAGACCAGTTACCTTTGATCATGGTCCTCTGGCTCATCCCAGACTGATTTCTGATGGTGTTTTATAAATTAGGACTAACCAAGCCCCAAGGAGTCTATAATGTTGGTACCAAATCCCCTATTTATTAAGTACTTCCCTTGCATCTAGCCCTGAAAAGAACTGGAAGACTTCACCAATGAATTCTGAAATTGGAAGTGTCTTCCTGGATTCAGTGGCTCATAGACCTACTCCAGGGCAAGAAATGAACTAATTGTTCGAATCAGCCCAATCAAACTTGACTGATCATCAGATCCCCGGAGAGATTTTGAAAAATACAAATTTTTTGCCACATCCCTAAATATCATGATGTGATAGGGATAAGATAACTACTTGGAATTTTTTGGTGAGGAGGTTGTTTGGGTTTTGTTTGTTTGTTTGTTTGTTTTTTATTTTTTTTTTTAAGCTACCTGGGAAGTCTTGAAAAGTCAGTAAGATTTAATATGTTTATTTGTTTCTGGATAAGTCTGAATATGTTCATACTGAGGTATAAAATGATTGTTTTTCACCCCTGAAACTTTCTATTAATATTAAGGCCTCCCCACTAGAAAAAGATTACCCACCAAAGCCCCAAATTTTACCTGTTGTGAATTTTTTTTCATTATGTTATCTCCTCTCAGAATGACTATTATTATGCAAATATGACTTGGAGAATATTGAAGTCTCTCATACCTTAACAGATCTTTCTTTTGGTTTCCACAGTTAATCACGAGGTCTGAGGAAAGGTGGGAAGGGAAGGGAAAATCACACCAAGTAGCAAAAGCATTGAAGTCCTTTCCTACGTCGCAGTCTACTCTAGACCTATCTCACTGGCTACAGGGTTATAATTTTACTTAATTCACAAGTGTGGTTCAGGAGCAGATGTGCTAGCTGGTGCATATGAGGGACGACAGATGAAATAACAATATTTATCCCACTGTGATCAAACTTAGCTAAGCAGGTGAAGCCAAAGCCTTACCAACTCTCAGCCTCATCCTTGCTGACTTCTTGTACATTTTGGGGTCTGACTTTATCCGAAAGTGAGTGTTCTGGTATCTCTGTGACAGGTCTGGGCAGCCCTAGGGTCATTGCTCCTCATTATCACGGATGGCCTTCCCTGTGGCTGCTCAGCTTCTAAAGCAGGCAGGGAAGAATATGGACAGGGAAGGAAATAAAAGGTTAAAGATGCTAATTCTGGAAAAGTGAAGGATGAAAAATAATAACTGCGTTTGGTTGAGCTTTCTAAACAACAAAATTAGTTGAGATCCGCAGAAGTCAACTTTTATGTCATATCCGACTTAACTTCACTGTAGCAACAAGTACTCATGCGCTCTCGTGCTCACTCTTTCCCTCACTTCCTCCCTCCCGCCCCCACTTAGCCTTACTGTGGTGGTTGTGTCTCTTGAGGGGCTATGTGGCTAGGGAAAGATCCACAGGTAAAATTAAAATGAGGTTCAAGGGTTTCTTTTTAAATGATCCACTGTGAAAAGAACCCTTAGGGCTGAGGATGTAACATGCAACAACGTGACAATTTGAAGAGCATGTTCAGTGAATGAATACTGCTGTTCTTTTCCTATAGACCATATGCTTTTGTAGAATTATAAGATAAAGATCAGAGTCAGAGCAACTCCCAATTTAGCACGTGATGTTCCCATATGGATCTACACTTATTTGCCTACCCAAGTGCTTTCTCATTCAACCAAACTAGACTTTACATCCTTTCCCCAATATACTTAAACCATCTCATCTAAAAGTAGAAACCATTTTCTTCCCCCGCCCAGAATACCTTTACCTCCATCTTAGTCTGTCAAAATTTGACCCCTCCTTCAAGCCTCCCCTTAAATGCCACCTCTTCATGAAGGTTGAGACATTTCTTCTAGTCAAATCTGGCTTTCCCGAACCTTCACCCTGCCTTACAGGTCCTTGCTGTATTTTCTACCCTATTGTAGCTGCTAGCTTCTGGCCACTTACTGGGGCGGGATCCTCATTATTTTTGCACGTACACACACAGTACCTAGCAGTGTTCTTTGAACAAAGAACCTTGTACTTGTGAGACCAGTTAAGCCTGGAACTCCAAGTCTGCTACTCGGTGGTAGTATTATCCATGAGCCAGTTGTTTATCCAGGGTGATATTCAAAAGATTTAATAACTGGTATGGCACAGGCCCCCATCAATCTGAACAGATGCCATTTGGACAGAACGAACATCAGCCCTGTCGTCTTTCTCATCTGCTAATTAGATGTGGTCCTTCCTACCTCATAAGGATATTGTGATGATTAAGCAAGATCATACATATGAAAATATTTGGTAAATGGAGGTGTTATACAAATGTAAGTCAGGGTTGTTTAGTGGCATTTCCAGGGCTTGTGTGTGGTCTTGGTGGCCCTGCCCTCAGCATTCCCCTCTGCTTTGCTCAGATCAGGCTCTCAGGAGCTGACCAAGGACTTGTTGACAAGTCTTAACAAGACACAACAAATTGGAAACTCTTAGAAACAAACTGTTAAATCCCACAGAAACTTAGAATATTAGCTTCTTCAAGCATTACCCCTCACCTTTTCAGTTCTAAAAATGTGGTTTTTCAAAAGATAAACTGGAAGATCTACGCAAAAAGCCTGGAAAAGGCTTTTTGAACTTTAATCTAAGCTTTTCTCACTTGAGGACATCTTGTCCTATTGCACAATGACCTTAAAATTCAGGATCTTAAAGACATTTGGGAATCTCTATCAGTATGTCAAAGGACCGATCTGTCTAGATCTGCAAATGGAATTAAATGCCAGTGACGCTAACACACATTGAAAGAAGAATGTAATTCTTAGTTCCTGCTTCGTCCTTGTAGTTTCTTAACTCTTCTTTTTACCTTCTTAAAAACCGTGCTTATTTCCTCACCATCTACTCCTTACATCCCGTCACATCTCCAGATACAAATTTTTAGCTATCTTCCAAGTGTTTAACTCTTAACTTGCATTAAGTGAGCAGTAACTGTTTTGTGTGTATCAGCAGTTGCCAGTAGATGTCTGTCTTTACATACTGTAATTTAAGTAAAGGAAATGGCCCCAGTGTAATGTTTACAGAAGAAGACTAGAGATTATAAGGAACCGATAAGAAGTAGACACACCCTTTCCCTTATCCTTCGAGGATCCCCATGTAAAAGGCCATCTAAGTCTATCATAGACTAAAAACGCTAGAATCATGATGATAAAGTAACCAGGACAATAATTTGCAGCCCTGTGTCCTGCCTCTTCCTAGCTGTGGAACCACTCATGAGTTATTTTACCTCTCTGTAGTCTATTTCCTCATGTGTGAAACAGAAACACCCACCACGCAGAGCTGTGGTAAAAACTAAAGTGTCTGTAACGTAGCCTTGCCCCTATCTGGCACATGGAATGCTCAGTATAGGATGGTGATTATTATTGTGCATATTCTCTTTCAGCATGCAGGCTGGCTCCAAAAACCCTCAAGTGCTCAGGGAGAGGATGTGCCTTTAATCTTCACAACTCTCAGAATGAGAAGCAGTGAGATACCATGGAAAGGGTGGGGCTTGAGTCAAAAAAAAAACAAAACCCAGTCCCAGCGCCATCACTCATCAGTTGTGTGGCATTAGGCAGGTCACTTCACCTCACTCTGTTTCTTCGCCTATAAAATAATACCCACCCCACAGAGTTGTCTTGCTCAAATAAGCTAAAGTGCATGGAGAGGGTAGTCAGTGAGACAGCACCATTAAATGTACATTACTAGTGCTTTATCAGTGGAGTCGGGGGGTTTGTGTGCCCCCGACTGTCAGACAGCCTTGATATTTGGGACCCACAAGTCAAACAGAAATTACAGTGATTTTGACTCAGTTCAGGACCTTCTTCTTCCCAAAAGATATATAAGCTTTCTTATCTTGACTGATCTCCTGATTATCTCTCTGCTGGGAGGGATGGGGTTGTCAAGCTCTCTTTCTGCAAATGAGCAAACCAAGGCCCAGAAATGTCCAGAGCTTTCTGTGTGGCCTGGGTTTGAATCCCAGCTCTGCCACTTAATAGCTAAACTTGGGAAAGTTACTTTACCTCTCCTTTTGCCTCCATTTCCTCATCACCAGATGACAGTAATGCCACCTGTCTTGTAGGTCAGCACACGTAAAGACTCTCTGGTGCACAGGAAGCCTACCATGTATGTTAACGAAGGGAGTACAGCAGAGAAAGACATGGGGAGAGAGAATCAGGCTGATTTTTTTAGTATCTTTCATTTCTTCCAGTCAGATGCTGTATTTCCTCCATCACTACCAAATCTTTCTCCTGGGTCTTCCATCTCCCAACTGGTATCACTATTATGAGTTTCAGTGTTGCATTTGGGCTGTTTCTTGTATGTTGATGACACAGCACCAATTCTTGGCTTGGGTGTGTTGAAACATTCTTATTTAAGGTCTCTTGACTCCTTAGTATAGGGCACTTTCTTTCTCTCAGGTACTGAGATTCCTTACCCACCGATGCAGGCCTCCTCTCAGAGTTGCTCCCTGGGGCCTCATGCAGATTTCTCTCCAGCACCTCAGTAAGCTCTAAGAAATCCTTCGATCTTAAGGGTCTGAGGGGAGGGTGCATGTAAAACCTGGGATTGGAAATAGGTTTTGAAGGCTCCCAACTAGCTCTGCCATGGAGTGGGACCATGCTTGAGGGGAAGCCGGGTCCAATCTCACTGGCAAAGATGGTGTCACAAGGCACAGTGGACTGCCATTCTTTGAGCTGTAGTTAGAGTCAATGTTTTGTGAAAAATAAGTTTTATTTGGAATAGTTAAAGTAAAGAGAAAGACAAAACAGGGTCTCAAATCCAGTAAGAGAAATAAGAACAATTCACTGTTGTAGTCAGTTTACTAAGCATTTTTTCTGTTTTTAATCAAATGTAATCTAATTCTAATGGCAACTGAAGAAGGGGAGAAGAGATTTTCAGAAAAACTTCTATCTGATTACAAAAGACTTTGCTCAGGTACTTTTACCACACATGGTGATATGACGATGTCTATGGTACAGGACTGTGCACTGCAGAGCGTTATAAGCCAAAGATAGTTTTTATGGTAAAAGCACAATGTGTGGTAAGACTGTACTTGATGTAGTGCTATCGTGTGTCAACATACACCACCTGCTTCAGTCCCGTTAGAGGTTGTCTAGGAAAGTAGGTGTGTTAGGATCAAGTCACACATTGAGGAGGACTTTCTGAAAGAGGCTGAACTTGAGGCTAACCAGTCTCAGCTAGACCTTGTGTTATTTCACTGCCTATTTGGAAAGTTCCCTCGACTTGCTTCTTAATACCTTTTCAGCTTGTCAACAAATATGCAAAAAAGGCGCAGAATTTAACAGACAAGAATGAAGCCACAGGAATGTGCTCCAGTGAGCAGGGAAAGAGCGCTGTCCTAGATTTTCTCCTGTTTTCAGTTGTTTCTTCGGGTCCACACCCCTTTGCTAGCCTCTCTCCCAGCCACATGCTGGCAGTGCTCTATGTCCTCTGGCAAGCTGGGACAGGGCCCTGCTGCCCATTTGTCCCCTACCAGGCACATTTCTATGTTGCTGCGGTGAGGAATTGTCACTGTGTAGAGCCAAGTAGGCTGCGTCAGCAAAGAATCAAATCACAGCTTAACTTCCCAGCCAGATAATTTGATTGTTCCCAGGGAGTTTGATGGGCCCCAGAGAAACAGCCAGGTATTCAGTGGGTGCTACCTTCCAACAGTGTCTCTAAGAATTTGAGGTCATAGTGTCCTCAGTGTCCCAGAGTCAATCACTGAGTCTGCCCAGGACCTGTCACGCCTTCTCCCTCCCCTTGTCTGTTAGTGCCAGTCCAGCCTCCCAACCCTCATCCCCAGAACTGTGTCCAGTTTGCAGAACCGAAGAGGACAGCTGACCTTGTGACTTCTCAGACCCCTGATTCTTCAGACATGACAGGTCTGGTCGAGGTGGCAGTCCCCAAGGAAGATCGGCTGTCTTGCACAGCAGAGGCGACATAGCTAAAAGCTCTTTTTCACTGAAGGCAGTTCATGCACTTGGTTAGACATGTGTAGATTAGTCGCTCATCCAGAAAATCTAGGTCATCCTTTGCACAGAGCATCACACTCCAGCAGAAAAGCCAGGCCCAGGGAGGCAGGTTCCTGTCTAGGTCTGGTTCAGCTGAGGATGGAAGGAGTGACTGCTGCACTGGGAGAGGGGTAGGTGGGCCAGCGCAGGGGCTATGAGCCCACAGAGGACTTGTTTCACCCATGTGGCTGCTGGCTCACAGGCTTTCTGGTTTCTAGTTGTCCTAGCTAAATGGTGCCAGTAATAACTTTTGTGTTAATGTTGTGAAAAGTAGTGGCTTTCAAAGTTCAGATCTACAGAGAGATTTTTAGACCGCATGTAACATAATTGCAGTGAGCAGGCGAAGAGCTTGATCCATGTTGGTGTAGGGCTTCTTGGGGAGGAAAAGAGAAGTGGGAGGTGGGTAGGGAGTTTAGCTTTGCAGCATATGTGGCTGTAAATTAGAGCCCTTCTCAGTAGATTTAGTCTTTACCCTACTCATCTCATAATCCCTGAGGAGAAGCAGGTACATTGTGAAGAGCCCTGGGCTGGGTGTCAGATGGACATTCTTGTCCAGGAGCCTCCACTCATCAACCCTGGGACCATGGCCAAGGCACAGTACCTCAGTTTCCTCATCTTTAAAGTGGAGCCCATGGGCCCTGCTACAGCACACAGTTGTGCAACTCAGGTGTTCAACACAGATGATTCTGTTTGTTGAAAATGGATGCTATAAAAACATAATGTACTGCTATCAGGTGTTCTCATCTAGGGAGAATAATGGTTCTCCAGGGCTGGCTGGCTTCGGGAATGGCTTTTGGGTGCAGGTGCATGTTTTGTGTCTGTGTCTTGCTAAGTGCTGTGCTACTTGAAACCTCTGTCCCTCCTCCTGCTCCACCACTCTGACCCGTCAGGAAAGTAAATAAGTATCAACAGAATGAAAAGAGGAAAACACAGGTTCTTTTTTTCACCAAGTGTCTCCCCAGTTGGCCTCTCTGGGATAGGTGTCAAAGGAAGCCTAATGAGACCAAATCCCCTTTATGTAGGGGTGGGTTAGCCAGGTTTCCCTTCTCTGATTCCATCTTTGGCCATCATCACCCCCCCTCCCAGGGGTTAGGAAGGAGCAGAGAGAAGAGGTGAGCCTGACAAGCCCCTTTTTCACTTAAAAAAAACAAAAACAAAAACAAAAAAAAAACCTCTGCTTAAAGGCCTGTTGCAGAGGTTTGAAATTGCAGGTCATGATGGAGGCTTGTGAATTGTCCATGTCACAATGTCCCCTGGCAATTGCAAATAGATAATTAAAAGCTAATTGTAACCAAGATACTCAGAGCTCCTAGACACTGTACTGGACCAAGGAATAGAAAATATTCTAGCTGGACTACATTTTCCTCACTTGTCAGGCCCTGCACCATCGGCCTGGGTGTCATGTACCAGGTTATCACAGAGGGAACAAGAGCAAGGCTAAATTTATGATCTGGGGACTTTCTTTTCTCCCAAATCTCACCTTATATTAAAATTTGTGTCCTTGGGTTAGAGCGCTAATCACTCCAAGAAATTGCTATTGCAATGCAAATATTCCAAGAGGAGTCATCTTCAAAGTCCTTCTCTTTACCAGAGGAATTTGTAGATCTGGATAACTGCTCAGTCACCAGGGAAGGCCCAGGGGGCAAGAGATTCAGAGTGAAATGAAGAGTACAGTAGTTTCAGGAGCACCTGGGAACAAGGACACCACATGGGAAGGAATACAACAAGGTGTTGAGCAGGTACCAGCCTTTTTGACCTTAGGTCCACGGATCAGACCTACAACCGTGGCTTGTTGGAGCCACTGCATCTGGATGGAAGCTAACTGCAAGCATTAATCCCCAGCTCCATATTCAGTGAGTTGACGTTGATAGCTTGGCATTGGCCATACTGGGAGTGATTACACCACAGAAATCTGCAAACATGGAAAATCAGGGACACCCCCTCCCTGTCACCCCAAAGCTGTGCTTTAAACTCTTACAACATATCACTGGCAACAACCATCCTGATTCTTACACTTGCCCTGGGAAGTGAGTCTCTCCTTAGCAAAACAGTTGCTTTTTCCCAATTGTTCTCCCACATCTTGAGGGACCAGGGACAAAAACAATGCCGAGGGGGTGTCTGATACATGTTTTAAGCTGCTTAAGTAGTAGAAGCTCTGAGAATTCTATGCATCACCACATTCTTTCTTCACATGTACTTCCTGCCCCAGTTGCAACTGTTGGCACTAAAACACAAAATAAAACAAAGCACAACAAGCTAATGAACTTATTTTCAGCATGCCAATTTTTGTGCACTCTCCAAACAGAATTTAATGAACGTAATAGTCTTGCTGTCAAGTAGGTTTTATTTCTTTAGAACATTTACCTTGTTATTCTTTCAGAATTCTGGAGCCTGTCTTCTTGTTTCTGGAGATACTGACTCCATTCACCGCTTCAGCCCTGCTGTAGGCTCTAGATGCAACTCTGCTTGCATGGCTTTCTGACGTTAGCTTTCCAATACCATTTTCTGGTCCCTGGTTTTCATGTACCTGTTATTTTGTGTTATGCCCCCAACACTGACAACCTCCCTACCCACCCCCCCAGCATACCAATTTCTGATGTTCTGCCTTTGGTACATTCAAATCCTTTCAGGCATCAAGAGATTTCCATGGAAACCAAAACAAAGGAGAAGAAAAGGCTCTGTTCTGAAGTTTCTCTGGTGTTAGACATGTTTTATGTCCATTTCACAGCAAGTCACTCTGCCTCATCCCCCAGACAAGGCTTCGCTGTAGGAAAGTCGCCCCACCTCTTGTCAGCACCAAGCAGGGCCTGGAATGCAGCCATTGGCACGTTTGCTCTCACAGGATTCTAATCATCAGGGAGCAGTTTATCACTCTTAGAGGCAAATAGCTTACTTAAGACTAAACCACAAAAAGGAAAAAAAGAGTATGCAGGAAGAGGGCTGGACCACATGGCCTCTTGCATCTTCAAGTTCTGGGTCACCTCACCACGGATATCAAAAGATGCTTCCTGAACCACCACACTGGATAGTGTCTCTCCCTTCTCTGAACTTTACCCCCATTTTGCATAGCTTCCATGGCCTCAGTTTTCACAGTTACTGCCTGATATTATTAGATTTCTCAGATGGGTGTCTTGTTCCCCAATTAGACTGTGAACTCCTCAATGATGGGCTTTCTTATAGCTCTTCAGATTTCCTTGGGGACCCAGGGCAGTGCCTTGCACAGAGTAGATTGTCAATATTGGTTAATTGTGTTCAAAACTGTTTTTAACTAAAGTAGAATGAAAAGTTGTTAGAATATTTAGGGAGCTGTATCCCCTCACTGGAAAGGTAAAAGCAGAGGCTAGATAGCCACCTGTGACACTTTTAGGAGAAAATCATGCATCAGATGGAAGGTCAACATAGAAGATGTAGAAGGTGTTTTCTGCCCCAATAGCCTGTGATTTCATGAAGCATAGCTTTTGTCTCCATGAGTCTAATGAAGAAAAACGGGTTGTGTTTCATAGACAAATGACTCCTAGAAGCCACATTTTTTCTCTGTGGAACAAACGGTCCGCAGGTTGGGTGGGTCTTTTGTATACTTCTCTAGCCACATACATGACTACCCAAGTCAAGAGACAGAGTATGTAACATTGATATTTTGTACCTCACTCAGGTTTCAATCCTTTAAAAAAGTCTTTCCCCTGAAGTGTGAGGAGGAGCAGATGGCAGTGAGAAATGCATTGCACATTTTACTTATTAGAATTTTTAGTATGACACCCTGCATTTTTAAAAAGCCTCAAGATGCAAACAAAATGAAATTATTCATTGAAATATTTAAATCAGCTTACAGCAATTATATCAAGCTATCAAAATAACACCCAGCAGCCTGGAAAGTAGATTCCCTTTGACCACCCACTTTGAAATCTGACTTTCAAAAGGAGGTTTTTCCCCTCAAAAAGGAAGTAGATGCTCTGTGAGATGAGGGCAGGTAGGGAATGCATCCTTCATGAGGTCATGTGGAGGCGGTTCAAGGTCACATGGGGGAGAGTTGGTGGTGGGAATGAAGGCAATCAAATACTCAGACATTCTCCTGTTGATAAAGCGAGTGTGGGGGGATGTGGTTCTGGACCTAGGTACAGAGGTGCTTCTTCTGTCACCCTGTCTCTGACTCCCTTTGCTGAGTAAGTCATCCCCTCCTGGCCTTACCATTTACCAGCCCTTACTTCACAGAGAGCATGTGAAGATTAACAAGCCACAGTGGGGAAACATCACGGAACTGGAAGAAGGGGTGCGAGGTAAAAGTGGAGCATGAATGTGATTGTGAATCTTAGGCAGCACATCCTTCTTAAAGGCAACTTCAGTTGTCACTATCCATCAACCAGAGCTTCCATGAGTGTGTCAGAAATCACCAGAGTACAAAAACTAGTCTTCCAAATGTGCATTGGTGCCAGTCTAATACCCCAGTGGCATCTCTTAGATTTGTAGCCATAAGGATCGGAAGAGATCTTAAGCTCATCCACTTTAGCCCCTTGCTCAACACTTGAATTCCTTATCGGCCAAGTGTAGTGGAAAGAGTATGGGTTTGGGAATGAGACAGTCCTGGAGCCAGATTCTAGCGCCTCCACCCATTGTCTCTTTGGCCTGGGACAAATTACCTAATCTCTCCATGCTTTAATTTCCTCGTCTATAAATTGTGAACAATACCGGAGTTGTGAGAATTAGAAATTACATTGTTAAAGTGCTTAGCACAGCCCCTGGTATCTAGTAGGATTTCAGTAACTAATAGCTGCTCTACCAGTCACAATTATGCTTCATAAATATCCCTTTCCAGCCTCCTCTTGGATGCCTATGTGCTGCAGACACTTGCCTCATTGGACAGTCTTAGTGGTTAGAAGCTTCTGCCACATGTTGTGTCCTGTTCTCTTTCCTAGAACTTCTGTTCATACTCTGTGGTTCTTTCTTTTGTGGCCCCACTGAACATGTGTAAACCTTCTCCCACAAGTAACATTCCATTCAGAGACTATTCTAATCTCTCTCCTGAGTCTTCTGCCTAGTAAATCCATTCAGACCCTGAATCTTTCCCTATCTGAACTGGTTTCGATCTCACCCAAGATGCACCTAAGCCCTTTCCCTAATATATGAGCTTCCATGGGAAGACGCTAGCCAACCACAAAGAGTGGAATCACAAGTCTGAGATCTTGTCCAGACTAAATAAGCCTGCAACTGTGTCCATAGCTCCTTTGAACATTCTGTTGCATCCCCTACAAATATATTTCACAGTTTCTCCCACATTTTACAGTAAGGTATAAGAATATGAACACTACTACCTCTGTGAGGCAAGCTGCATTATTAAAACTATTTCAGATGCTGAATTGAAAAGTTACCTCCCCATAATTGCAGTAGATTTGATTGATTTCCGACCCCCAATTTTTAACCTCCTCCGTGTCAGTAAACTTTTTCACTTGGACTGGATATGCAGCAGAGCAACTTGCTTTGGCCAACAGAATAAGCCAGAAGTGAGAGCATGCCAGTTTCAAGCCGAGGCTTAAGATGCCGTGGATATTTCCAGTTGACCTTTGGTGCCTTGCCATCACCACAAGAGAACATATCTCAGCTAGCCCACTGATCCAAGGAAGCTGGGGGTGTGTAGAGCGTGGTCCCCAGCAAAGCCCAGCCTACATCAACCAACCCCCAGCCAAGCCTCAGACACTTGAGGAAAAAAAATAAATGAGTTTTGTTATAGCTTGTTATGCAGAATTTCTGTGGTAAGAGATTATAGAAATTGTGTGGGCCAGAAAACAAAGATAGCAATACAAACCCTACCTCACCAGATTATAAGTTTAGAAGAATTTAATGAAAGATTTACAAAACTATAACCAGGCTAGCTGAGTGCTTTTTATAAAAATGATTTGTCAAGTTGCAATTCATGTTTCCTTTGTAAACTGTAGCCAAGAAGAAAATAAGTATGTATGTTATATATCATCGAAGAAATAGCAGAAATAGCTAATGCTTAATTAAACTCAATATCCAAAGGTACATAAAAAGTTAAGGGATCTTCTATTTGATACAGTCCACTCGTTTACTCAACAAATGTTTAATGAATGCCTACCATGTATCAGCACTGTTCTAGGCCCTGGAGAGAGAAGCTTGTGGCGGGGTGCGGAGGGGAGGGGAACAGGACAAGACTCAGGTCTCATGAAGCTTACATTCTAGTGGAGACTCAGAAAAGAATAATTAAGAAGATAACTTCAGATTATGATATATAATATGAATAAACTCAGGTAGGGAAATAGCTACCGTAGGTGGTTTAAGGAGACCTTTCTTAGGTTGCAACATTGAAACTGAGACCTAAATGACATAAAAGGGCCAAAGGATGAAAGACCACATTGAAGTAAATAACAAATGCAAAGCCTGGGAAGTAGGAATAAACTTGGAGAGTTCGAAGCATAAATAGAAGTGTGGAGAGAAGTGATACAGTATGAAATGAAATGGGAAATATTAAAGGGAGCCAGAACATGTGGCGATTGTTGGCCATAGTAAGGATTTTGTGTTTTATTACAAGTATCATGGAATCCCTGAAAATGTATTAAGCACATGACCTGTTGTATAAATTTTAGGAGCTCACTTGCTTCTGGCTTCTGTGTAAAGCATGGACTGTAGGTGGACAAGAATGGAAGCGGGGAGTTCAGTTAGGATATTGCATTGTGGTGATGGTTACAACTAGTGTGATGGAGATAAGAGGACAGGTTTGTGATATAGTTTGAAAGTAAAATCAAGACTTGCTGATGGATTGGATGAGAAGGAAAGTGAAGAGTGACCTGTAGGTTTTTGTTTGGGTGACTGAGAGGCTGGTTGGTGGTACCATTTTCCAAGATGTGGAAGAGTAGAGAAAGAATGAAATGGGGGAGGGAGAGGTCAAGAGTTTTATTTGGATGAGTTAAGTTTGAAATCACACATCTGAGTGTATTTGCCAAGTAGGATGTTGGGCATACTAATCTGGTACTCAGGGATGAAGATGCAAGTTGGGCAGTTACAGATAGTATTTTAGCTGAACGACTAGATGAGTTCACTTAGGAAAAAAAGAAGCTATATTTTTTTTAACGTCAAATTTAAGAAGTTTTAAATTTTTTAAATTGTTAGAAAAAAGAAGTGGGAGGAATAAGCCACAGAGCATGGTGACATTTAAAAAAGCTCAGTAGAGGAAGAGGAGACAGAAGAAGAGCTTGAGAGAGAAGCTAAGAGAGTGTGATGTTATGGAAGCCAAGAGAAGAAAGTGTTCCAGGAAAGAGAGAGTTGTCGACGTGGGTTGAGTCGCCTGCAACTTGAGTCATAAAGTGAGATGAGGACAGAGGCATAAGCTATTGGATTTGGCAATGTGGAGCTGCTTGGTGACCTTGAAAATAAAATGTGTAGTGGAATAATAGAGTTAGACGTCAAACCAGAATGGTTGAAAATGAATGGAAAGTGAGAAATTGATGACAGTGAGGTTTTACCAAAAAGAACAGAGAAAGCTAGAGAGGATGATAGTTTGAGGTTTTATTTTATTTTGTTTTATATAGGAGATTCTGGGGCATGTCCAAATGCCAATGGAAGTAATCCAGGAGAGACAGAGAAGTGGACAATGCAGGAGAGAAAGTGGACAAAGGCAGGGAAAAAGCCCTTGAGAAAGGCAGAGACTCAGAGCACAGGGGAAGCGTTAGCCTCTCTGAGGCCTTCCGTGGAAATGGGAAGGCAGGTAGTAAGAGTAATAGAGTGCAGGTAAGTTGGTGGGTTTGGTGATGGGAAGGTGAGCAACGCTGTCAGTTTACTTACATTTTATCACTGAACTAGGATTTTAGGTCATCCTTTGAGAATGAGTAAGGTCTTCTCAATCCTGAGCCCAAATGCACTATCTCCTTCATTTATCATTTGGTACACTTGGAAAAAATGAAAACGACAACACCTTTTATACAGTATATTGTAAAGAGCTATCAAACACTAAATCAATTCATATTTTATTCTTTCATTTGGTATTTTACCCTGAATTATTCAAGTTCCCAGCAGGGAATAGAATTCACATAGTTTGTTTAAATGAAGACACTTTACTGATGGAAACTATATACAGAGATGAGAGTGGAATTAAGAGAGCTGCACCTAGGGACTGTCAGCAGCCAGAAGTCATTGCCACCCTCAGGGGCACAGGGTCAAGGGAGGTGAGAAGTATCAGAACCCAGTGAGAGCTGGAGCCAACCAGTGTGATCTCTCATCAGAGAGACCTGTAGCTACTATCAGGGGAGTAGCACGAAAGTAGAGAGGGAATGAGAAAAATATCCTGATTTCTCTCTCCTCTCATCTCTCTCCTCTCATTTCATGCTGATAGCCACCCAGTGGCTGAACCCAGCTGGAAGCCGGCTGGCAGTGGTGATGCAGTCCGCGGGAAGGACAGAGACTAGATCTGGCAGCGAATAACCAGCAAGCCCTCATACTTCATGCTGTAGCTGTTGAAAAGATTTTGAAAACTACTTTAAGGGACATCTTTCTACCCAATGCCAATATATAAAATGTGTCTTAGTGTTTGCTACCAGCCGGGATTTGGAAACCCTAGCTAACTATGCCCTTTGATACAAATCATCATGGATTATTATAACCCACCCATCATCTCCAAATCTAATGTCTGTCAATAGTCTTTCTCCTCTACTTTCATCCAGAGGCATACTGCCCATAAAACTAGGGACGTTTATGTTTCAGGGCCTCTCCAAGGCCATGGGAGAGCCCTAGAAGTATATTTAGATGGTCATATGTTTCTGTAAAAATTGCAAAAGTTAGGTAATCTAGTAAGACCATAACTTTTTACTCTGACTCCAGAAAGAACCTCCCGAGCCCTGGCCATTATGTGGACTTGAGGCCCCACAAAACTTGAATCTGCTCATGCTTTCAACAGAAACTCAAGTGTACTGTTGCAAACTTTATCCCTTTCCCAAGATTCTACCGTTTTTCAGGTGGGGTGATTAGTGAGCATCAAAATGGACATTTTGGGAAGAGGAGAATTCAACAGGAAGATCAAAGCAAAAAAGGGAGGGATGTATGGTGCTACAGGCAGTGGGAGAAAAGCATGGTGCCTGAAGAACCCACAGTCTGGCCACGCACCCTTGAGTAACAGAGGGTTGTCAGGGGCCCCACCAGGTGACTGATTTCCCACTGCAGGGGACTCACTCAAATGCTGCTCTTTATGTTTTCAGATGCAGATGGCAACCTGTGTCGAAGTAACCAACTGTTGCAAGTCATGCTGACCATGCACCGAATTATCATTTCCTCTGCTGAACTGCTCCAAAAAGTTGTCACCCTATATCCTTTTCGCAATGACTGAAAATCCCAAAATGGGATTCTTTCTGAAGTGTCTTGAAATTTGAAGTGTACTTTCATTTTGGTTAGTTTGGATTAACCTTGAGTGGTAAATGGGTTCTTACGTCCTTTCAGGGTATGTGGTGTGTGTGTGTGTCTTCTATTGGGAGGGTCAATATTATTGATGCCGATTGTTCTGGGCAGTAGTCAAAGAACTAAAAATGGAAATAGTCTCCAGTGCCTGTGGCTAGGAGAAATACCTTTCGCATAGAATAGCCAAAATTCATATTTATCCTGTGCAAATGACAAGGGTGCAAGCATGACTCAAATGATGAACTGCATTCTGGCTTTCCCATCCAACTCTGCAATCTTTCTCAGGTTCTGAAAAAAGCTTCCTAATGCCATAGCATCTGGAGAGTCTGCTGATGCCTGTTAGCTTCAGGAAGCAAACACTACTGGATTTTAACCTCCTTGCGGGGTGTGAACTGAGTGGGGTGGAGAAAGCACTTGCCTTCTCGGTCTCGTTGATGACACTGTAAGCTGTGACCCCTGAGAGAAAGGGCTGTAGGTGGGGTGAGACTGTTTAGCACCTGAAGCCCGGGTCCCTGGCACTGAGTCATGACTTCTGGCTCTTCTAATCTTTTACCACTCTCCCAGATCTCTCCCTTTTCATCTTGCACACTGATAAAATTAAAATCCATCAGACCTGAATCTTTTCTCAAACCTACTATCTTTACCTCTTACCTCAAAGGAGGTGTTTCCAGTGGCATTCCAAGGGCAGAGCGTTGGGAGAGGTCCATGTCATAAGAGCTGCAGGTAATAACTGGGTGTCTCATTGGCAGAGAATTTTAAAACCATAATAAAACTGTCTCAAAGTCTACGTGCTTTTTATTAACTTGATGTACCGGCAATTCTAAACAATGGCTGGGATTAAATACTTCTCACTGGAAAAATTGTTTATCGGTCTAAGGACTAAATTGTACCTGGGGTGCCTGCCCTTGGTACACCACCACATGGTGAACCCACCCATTTCCCCTCCCCTTTCTCTCTCCCACTTCTCACAGAATCTTGCCCATCAGTTGTCTCCCCTCTCTCCTATACTTTTTAACTCTGACTCTTCAGTAGCACCTGCCCCTCAGCCTAAAACACATTCAAGTCTCCCCAGCCTAAAAATAAACTCTCAACCTTGCCTCCTCTTCATTCCATTGTTAGGGTTAGAAATTTGATGTGTAAACTTCTTAAAATAGCCTACACTCAGTATCTCCAGTCTCTTAACTCCCACTCACTCCTTAATTCAACTCTGACTTGCACTCTTGTAACTCAGACTTTCCTCTGATGCCACCAGTGACCTCCTAGTTGCAAGGCCCAATGGTTTTTATTCCATCCTTGTTTATGTTGACCCCCCAGAAGCACCGGGTATCATTGACAAGCCCTTGCCTCTGCAGACTCTCCCTCCAGGACTCCCGGAATTACACCTTCCTGGCTCTTCTTCCTCCTGGGCCATCTCTCCTCTGCCTTTTCATCTAGCATCTTCTTTGAGCACCTCTAAAATACAAGGATAACATCCTGTTTTTACTTCACTCTACTTCCTTCCCTGGGTGATTTCTCACCAGCATTGTCTCTGCTATTCCTCTGTGCTGATGACTTTCAAGTCTGTATTTCTCTAACCCAAACCATTTCAAAAAATGTTTACACTGCAGACACTTGAATCTTAATATATTCAAAGCTTAACTCATTAACTCACCACCACCGCCCCCCCCCAACTACTACCCCATTAGTTTTGCTTTGACACCTGTATTTTCATTTTCATTTTCAGTTAATGGTGTCATTACCCATTCAGTTGCCTAAACCAGAAACATCAGAAGCACTCTCAACTCTTATCAGGCCTCTTCTCCTTTCCCATGCCATTGCATTCATTCAGGCCCCCATGGTCTCCAACATGTGCCTCCCCCTCCTGTTCATTATCTACATCTGAGGTTACTTTCCTAAGACAAATCAGGTAGGTCATTGCTTCAGAGCCTCTGCACTACAAAGATAATGTCAGAGTCCTCAGTTTCCAGGAAGTGGCCCTCCACAGTCTGACCCTGGTTTGTCTCTCCTGCTGCATCCTGCAGCTCTCAGAACCCCTTTCACTCCACGCCGAACTTCTCAATGCACTAGACTGTATTGGGTCTTGGGTCCCTTTACACTTCTGTGCCTTCTCCTCCCTTTGCCTAGCAAACTCTTTCAAGAACCTCTGTGAAGTCTTTCCTGATCTTTCCAACCCCCTCCTTTAAAAAAAATACATCTAGTGTTAGAAAATAGTATTATGGATTGAAAATCTTTAATTCCTATGACTTTAGTTTTGTATAGCTTAAGTCATCTCTCTCATGTCCCTGGCCTGGATGTAATCTGCTTTGAAAAGCTTTTCATCTATGATTGCAGAAGGTGTGAAGTACTTTAACTCTGTTAGCTAAATAAATTGACCTACCTAAACTTCAGCCTGTAAGTTTTGAAATGTTATAGTTATATACTTTGGTCTTTATAGATGACTATTATAAGTACACTGCAAAACATTTGTGTCTAGTTTTGCAAGGGTACTTAAAAATTAAATTACAAGTTACTTTAAGAAAAAATCCATTTTTAGCACATATTTAAAAATTCATGTGCCATATTGTAATTTACCTTTTTACATATCCTCCCCACTAGACTGTGTCCCTCAAGGGCAGAAACCAAGGCTTACTATCTATCTGTTTCTCTAGAACTTAGCTTAGTGGTCATCTCATTGTAGGACACAATGAATGTTATATTATTGTGGGTGCGAAACATTCAGATACCTTTTCTGTATCTGTCAGGACTTTGAGGTGAGGAATCTGGGCTTTGCTCACGTCTGTGTAGGGGGAAGGGATTCCAAGAAGGGAATATGAGCAAGACTCTATCATTGAAACGCAAGTTAAACATTGAAGGCAAGACAATCTTTTTTTCATGCTTAGTTTCTCTGTTCTGTCTTGGGAGTAACAGAATAGTTAAATAAGCTCAGGAGATTTTCTGATTTTCCACTGTCAGAGTAATTTGAAAACATGCTTTGAATAGTTCAGATGACTGAAAACTACAGTCAGAATGGACCTGATATTTTACAGTCACAGAACTAGCTGCGAAGCAAGGGAAAAGGCATGGAGCCTAAACTTCTAGCCACAAGACCTTTTTCAGGTCAGGAGACACCTGAGCCTCTTATTACTGGCCTGTTATGAAGGCTGGCTTTATCTCTTCACGTGAGCAGCCTGATTTCTGGCTGCCTTTGCAATGGCATAGGGGCTCGCATGACCTTGGGAGGCTCTGCCCTTCTGACTGGCATTTTGCCCGCCCCACAGGCTTCAGCACTCCAATGTAAACCCACAGGATTTACATAGATCCCACCCCACATGCAGCCACCCTGTGCTGCCAGAAGGGACTTCTGAAGAGAAGGATAAGGAACCACTAGGAGGAAGATAAACTCCACAGTAAAAGGCACAATGTTGATTTATATGTACACTTAGTTGTTTTAAAAGAGAAATGGGTTTTTTTTTGTGCTTTCATCATTAAAAAAAGGAAAAAAATTTTCCACAAGCAGATCAAATGAAAAATATAAACTCTAATACGTATTTATCTAGAACGTACCTTTATGCTGAATCTCTTTGGATTGCGGGGATGCATTTTCTTAGCGATGTACCATAAAGACATGTAAGATCATCTATCTCATCCTCACTCCTACCTTTTATACCCAAACAAAAGCAGGTGAAAGAACCTGTTACTTCATGAAGTCTGCTAGTTGCCTGGGCTTATTTTTATTTTATTGCATTTGTTGATGTGTGCATGGTTTTGTGTTTTTGACTTTGTTTTGGTGCCCTCCAGGTCAGATTTTATAGGCAGTAAATCTATTAAAATTTAGGTTTTTAAAAATAAAGTCATTTTATTAGAAGTACAAATTGCACAACCACAGTTTTTCTTTAGGGGTTCAAGTTTAGCTTGCAAATCTTATTATTCTTTCTATAAGTCTTGCATGTTCCAACATTTTTAAAGGACCTTCAAAAATGTTTTGTTAATTAGGAGAATGCTAATTAAATACTTCCAGTGGTTTTAAACTACAATTAAGACTTTTACATTTTAGGTTATTTTTAAATACTTCAGAGGCCTTCCTGAATTCTAAATAGTTTTTGTAACTCTAGTAGATTAAAGTTATAAGCAGTAAAGCTAACATCATCTTAGATGTTCCAAAGCTATGCATAAACTTAAGATTTCAATTTAAAACCACAGGTCTAAAGCTCTTAACTATATATTCCAAATTGCAGTTTCATTCTAATATGCTCTTAAATATTATAGGCATATACAAATCTCAAAATGCACAGATTCCTTCCTAATAAAAAAAATCAATAATATGATGGGGATTTTTACTTTGCTGTTTTTTATTCTTAGTTTTTCAGGAGTTACAATACACATACCCAATGAAGGAAAACTGTCCCTACCCCAGTTAATCCATATCTCCACTGACTTCTCCCTGATCCCTCTCAGGGGCCCGGCTGGAATTCACAGAGCCCTGTATGGCAATTATTATGGCACAGTTTTTAGAAGAGAAAGAGGGCAGAGTCTTGCAGGGCACACAGCCCACAAAGCCTGATTCCTCAGTTGATGGAAGATGGTAGGACCCACCTAGATTCACCATGAGACTGGACTTTGCATTTCTTTCACCCTTAAATGAATGTTTTTTCCATATATCTCTAGAGACATATGAACTTGCTGGAATCTTGCCGCTCTTTCATATTCTTAGGATGGCACCATTCTCATGGAATTTTAGGAATGATATGGAACCTTAATGTGATAGTATTTTGGATTATTCATATGGCTTTGTCTTCCATCACAACTTACAGGGTCAACCTACTGAATTTATATATCCCATATCCTCTATGTGGATGTTGGCATTTTTGTATTATTCTTAATAATGACAGTATATCTGAATATTTATTCCTTTCCCTTTTCATTCATTGCACAAATTGTTTATCGATTTTAAAAGATAAGGGGCTGCTCTTTTTAACTTGTCTCAGTTGGACTCATGGTCTTTTGGACATGGGCAGGAAGTCATTTGTCCCTTCTTCACTTCTTTTAGGTCACCTATGCTAGGGTCCTTCCATGCAGTTGACTTCCTAGCTCTACTCCTGCAAAGGAAATGCTATGGCCTCATTCCATAAGCCCTTTCAGCATGGGCTGGATAGTCACATCATCCTTCTAAGTGATAATAAGCATACGGTGGCAAACGTCAAGTTGGTTTTTATCCTATAGCCAGAGAGATGAGAAACATTTTAATTAAAATAAAAAGTTTGTTGGGGGCGGGGGTCAGTAGTTTTAGCAAATACTTCCACAGATGAGAAGTCGTTTGACTTCTGTAACAGAGGCTTCCATTTCCCTTAACCACAGCCCACGTATCAGGATGCCTTGGCAAGTAATTCACCAGGGCTTTGCCTGAAGATCTGCTATTTTGTAAGGTAATGTTTCTGCGTGCATTTGGACCTTTGTGCTCCGAGTGAGGTGAAATGAAGCAAGGTGACTCTAGTTCTTTCCTTGTCCTCCCCACCTTTTGCTTCCTGATCCATATATAAACCACCGCTGGGAAGACTGAAAAGGGCAGTTGTTAGTACTGTAAATTCCTTAATAGAGCACAGTCAACTTCTGTTAGTGTGCCTGAGCATAATATTTTATACCAGTGTTTCCCTCAGTCTTACAGCATTTTGGTATCAAATAACTTAGAGGTTATCATTTGTTTTTATTAATTATAAAAGTAATAAAGCTCATATTAGTACATTTTTAAAATATAGAATATATACTAATAATCACTCATATCCAATTACTTACTTTGCTATAGTTCCTTTGTCATTTTTCCAGATTTTTTAAAAATATAGTTGAGATCAAAACACATAAAATTTTGTGTTTTATAGTTTTAACTTTATATTACTTTTTTCTAGTCATTAAAATTTTTGTAAACGTTTTAATGGCCATGTTATATTCTATGTTACGATAAAGTGTAATTTACAGGTACATTGCCCCACCTTTGGACATTTGGTATGTCTGGAATTGTGTTATTTATAATTATCTGTTACACATGATTGTGCCGAAAGCTCTGTTATGGCTCCTTTGATTATGATATGCCTTATCCTGTCAAAGCATTTAGTGTAAGGAGGGGCAGAGAATTATCAATGGATTGTTTTCTTCCCTTCCCCCATGCTCCCGTCCCAGCTCCCCAGCTCCTTACATTCTATATATAGAATATAGAAGGACAGAACAGCCTGTCTTTTTCTGAGTCTTCTTTGTGGGAAGAACCCACCAAAGTGTGAGTCCTTGCCTACAGTTTTGGACTGTACTTTTTCACTCCCCTCTTGTAGGTACTGGATTACAGAATTCTGGATCATGTTCAAAATGGATGCCAGCTTGACAGACACTATGGAGGAGTTTCAGGAACTGGTGAAAGCTAATGGTGAGGAGTTACACTGCCGCCTGATTGACACAACTCAAATGTGAGTGTCAAGGTTTTGACAAATCTTTCAAAACCACCTCCTCGTGAAATACAATCCAGGCTGCTCAGCTGGGCTCTGACTCCCAGCGGTGATTGCTGCTCTCTCACCACCTGGAGAAGCCCCTCACACAGGCAGGGTCAAACTGCCTCACCAAAGTGAAAAGCTTGACATTTAACAAGCAAGCAGAGAAGCCCCCTGGTGATAAAACTGTGGGTGACTAATAGTCAAGAGCAGAAAAAAATATAAGTCTCAGTCAAAAAGAAATCAGGTAGCAAGAGATTGACTAAAATGTATCCAGATCATGAGAAACTGAAAGAGTGGTGACTAAATTCATGCTTCTTCGGCAGCGAATGCCCAGAGGCCTCCTGAACTTGAAAGTGGAGAAGGGCCTGCTGAAAAATGAATTGAGCAGAGAGGGTTTATAACATGTGTGGACTCTGTGAAAGACTTCCAGAGCTGGAAGAGATCTCAGGAATATTTCACATTATTTGTGAGGTTAGCCCACTCTGGAAAAATAAGTGCCTTTCCGGATTTGAGAGAGGAGAGTACACACATTGTACGCTAAGATTTTGACATTATGGCCACTTTATGTTGGAATAGGGCAGATCCCAAGGATATAGAATTCTAGAACTGATGCAAATTCTAGAGGTCATTTCATCCAAATCCTAGGAAACCGAGGCTCAACAAGGTTGTCTGACTCAACTGGGGTCATATAGCTAGCTTAGTAGCAAAGCAGAAGCGAGACTATGCAGGCCTTCAGTGCACTGTGTCATAGCCATGTAGAAATGTAGAATTTCCAAATCACATTTTGTAGTCCCAAATAAATCTATCAGTATGGATTTTCTGTACTTCTCCGCTTAGAACTATACAACTTGAAAAATAACAGATTTTCAAGTGAATAGTTTTCTCATTTTAAAGACACAGAACCTGCCCCAATGGAAGTTTTCAAATACAAATCTCCTTGTCCCAATATGCCCCTAGATGACTATCTTCCACCAATATTTCTCACGGTAGCTTCTTTAAGAATTAGTGGGATGCTGCCTGGCCAGATATATTTGAGAAATGGTGAGTTGAACTTGCCTTTTACAGTGCACCTCAGAGTCTATAATATGCTCACTGGCCAAGGGGACCACAGAATTTATAGCATTTCCCAAACTCATTTGAGCACAGCACCCTTCTGTTACACAGGTTCTCAGGGACACCAGTTTAGAACACATCTGCACTTCCCTTTGCTTCCTTAGTGTAGGAAATTGAAACTGAATCACTCAATAAGAAACACATGGGTTGATTACAAGACAATAGCGGAGGAAACCTCTAGGGGTGGCTAGGCTTCCTTGGTCATTTCTGTGGCTGAGGACATTTGAGGAAGCACCACAATTCTGCCCAGAGTGACCACAGGTTCCTATATAATTCTCCTCTGTGTTGTTCTCTGTGCTCTTCTGGCATGAAAACTGCCCTCCTACCTTGAGATTTCCAACTAGAGAGTCCCTATCACTCTTATGAGAACGAAGGGACAAACGATAGACATGGAGAGCATAGACATGCCCAGGGCTAAGAGACTAGATGAAGAAGTGGGGACCAAAGGCCAGGAGACTATGACCAATGCCTGAGACTCTGCCCTTCCCACAGCCTTAAAAACATTTACCCATTTCCCATGGCATTTTCAGAAGGTTCATAGAAAACCATCAAGGTTTCATAGTTGCCACCACAGAAAAAAATGATATGAAGAAACTCTGTTAATGTATTGTTTGGCCAAGGAAAATTAGCTCATGGTTCTTTGTATAATCTTATGGAAGATGTTAATGGATTTACTTTCATTAAAAAGCAATCTTGATTTCCCCCATCTTCTCTTTCACGGTTAACCACAAAAGCAATGCCCGTGACTGGTCCAGAAAACTTACTCAGAGGATAAAATCGAACACCAGCAAGAAACGGAAAGTCTCCCTACTCTTTGACCATCTGGAACCAGAAGAGCTGTCAGAGCATCTCACCTACCTTGAGTTCAAGTCCTTCCGGAGGATATCCGTATGTACCCAATGGGCAGGAAAAAAACTTCCCTAGGGTTTTTCTGCACATAAGCAGAGAGCAGCCTCTCGATCTCCTATCCCTAGAGGCCCTCTCAGTGCTGGCATACTTGCCCATCAGACTTTGTATAGTCTGGAGAATGACTATACTCTGAATTCCTTTGTTGCTCCTGCTGCACTTCCCCCTCCATCCTCCATGCCCATGCCACCCTACCACTCACTCGAGTGACAATACGGTGGGCAGAAATGCATACTTGAGTGTGTCTGTGTGTGTGCATGCACGCATGTGCACATGCGCACGCACACACACACACACACACACACACACACACACACACACAACCTTTTACCCCTAATCATTAGGCTTCCAGAAATTTTTTAAAATTTCCCTATCAAAAAGAAAAAAAAAAATGGAGATGTCCTCTAAGACAGGTTCTTGGTTTTGAATGGCTCAGGGAAACCCCAAAATAAAGTTGATGTTACTGGTCTAGCTCAGAATATATCTAAATTCTTGCAGTGGTGCTGACATGGCCCAGCAGTCACCCATGATTCTTAACTATACTGACCCAAACCTTAATCCTTGAAACTCCATATATGATACCAAAGAACAGTGGCTCCATATAAGAGAATTTGTCAATATGTCAGATGCCAACAGACCCTCACTGGCTAATATGCTTTCCTGAGAACCGATACCTTTACTCAACCCCTAGTCCCACAGAAAGATAGTCTTTAACTTTGCTCTAAAATACAGACTACCTCGTTGCTGGTTGCCTGTCTGAAAATCACCTGTGCTCCTTGGATGAGGGGTTGGCAGCCCAGAGGAGTGGCTTGAACAAGGTCACACAGCTTCTTAGACTGAGCTGGGGCTAGGGTCACATGCCTTCCTCAGTTCACTTAGCCCCAACCTATTGAGCCTGGTTGTATTTGGAAGGAAACCTGAAAACCGGGTTACAGAGGATATTTCATCTTGTCACCCACAACATTGACATCTATCCTTTTTTCACAAAGCTGTTTTCCCAGTTAACCAGAAACTCCCCTCCCCCCAGCTCTCATTAATGTCTCCAAGCCTTAATCTGTACTATCCTCCCAGTCTCCTCACTGACACAAGCCCAGATTAGAAAGCTCCACCTGGGAAGTTTCCATTTGGCAGTACCTTCCTGTCACGAGGAGGGCCACTGAAAGGAGCCATTTATCACACTGAAAATCTGAGCCTTGCTGAGGCCCAGCTGGCAGGGCTGCTCAGTTAGGCCTGCAGGACATCTGCATGATACCAGTGCTCAGATCAAGGGAGGCCGAAGTGAAAAATCAGAACAAGGGCTCTGAGCCTGCGCTCCCCTGCAGTTGAGGCAGAGTTCTATTTGCAAAAGAAAAAAAAAAAAAATCAGTTCCAACCTTCATTTCTTTTAAATGGTATGCCCCCTCTCACCCCCGCCACATAGAAGATTGTTTGGGGGACTTTTTTGTTTTTCCTACACAGTTCTCAACAGTTTTCCCAAACAATTATTTTCCCTCCAGCGTGAGATTGGACAGGACTTTCTACCTGCTGTGAATTGAGTGGCATTTAGTATCTTGTTTATTATAATACTTTGGGGGTGGGGTATAGAAATTACTGGGATTCTTTAAAAAAAAAAGTGAATTCAATATATTACCTATTAGTAGGAGAGGTACATACAAATGTATACCTCTGGAATGAGTCATGGGTATTTTCTCAGAACCAGTGAGATTTTTGCTTTATGAGTCTCTGAGGAGTAGTTTTAGTTCCACTTACAGTTTTCTACCTAGTAGTAATCACATAACAGTAAAATAGGGCTTAATTTGTATTTATTTTATTTAGGTTGTGAGTTTTCTCATCAATGTATTACACTAGTCAGACAGAACTGAAGCATGTATATGAACTAACAAACCCCTGCCCTCCCCGCCGCCACCCCAGCGGTCTCAGTGACTTAACAAAGCAAAAGTTTACCTTTCACTCACACTAACCTAGCTACAGGGATCATCAGGAGCCTCTGCTGACCAGTCCCCCCAGGGACCCAGATGTGGGAGGCTTCACCTTGACAGCAATTTCCACACACACTGCAGCAGTGGAAAGGCAATACAGCAAATCATTCACTGGCTCTTGCATCTTTCCCTCCAGAGTCACATCATTTCCACTGACGTGCTACCAGCTAAACTATGCCACTTGATCACACCTGATTTCAAAAGGGAACTGGAAATAGCTGGGGAGCAGCATCAAAAACTTCCATAGAAACACGTGAATGGGTAGACTACTCCTCTCTCTTGGTTATCCTATTTGAGCAGGACTGTTTGTGACAGGGACACAACAGCTATAATTATTACTTACACAGCGATCTGGGTCAGTTCCAGTTCCATATACACTGTTTCATCACCAACCATAGTCAGTGCTATTGTTCAGTTGGGAAACCTTGGTCACAAAATTAGCTAAGCAGGTTTTGTGTATCCAATTCACTTGGCCTCTGTTCAAGTTAAAAGGAAATCCAAACAGGTTTGTTTTAGCATACAGTTAATAATTATCCTATTAGCACCATCTCACATTCATGTAGCTTTGAAAAGTTAAAGTGCTTTCACACATTATCATGTCTGATCTTCATAACAATTCCATGGGCTAGATAGGTCAGATTTTTATCATGCCATTCTTAAGAAAATAGCTGGGGGAGAGGGTGAGGAGGGAGGGAGATGGAGAAGAGCATATTTGGGGGTTGAAAAAGTTAGTTCTTGTGAATTTTTTTTTTTGCCCTTCAGATGCAGAGCTGAAATTAGTAGAGATCTTTCTTCTATTCTGTATTCTTTAGAATTTAGAAGTATCAGTATCTACCCAAATACAATATTTGGACTAACTGATGTGTTGGATAAACTAGTACACACATCCACTTATGCCCAATGGCTTTGGGTGTAGAGAGACCATGCTGTAGGTAGAATATGATTTCTCCCCACCATTTTTGTCAGCCAAATAGAGGACATGTAGGAGAGGGCCAAAAGCTCCTCTGTGCCATAGCAGTTCTGAGCCATTAGCTGAGCAGAGGCGACATGCCCCTCAGATCTCCCACAATACCAGAGCAGCAATCCTGATGCATTTCTTTTCCCCCAGTTCTCCGATTATCAGAATTACCTGGTGAACAGCTGTGTGAAGGAGAACCCCACCATGGAGCGGTCCATTGCCTTGTGCAATGGCATCTCCCAATGGGTGCAGCTGATGGTGCTCAGCCGCCCCACCCCACAGCTCCGAGCTGAAGTCTTCATCAAGTTTATCCACGTGGCTCAGGTGAGTGATGAAGCAAGAGTTTGGCCTGGGCTGAGGCAAATTATCCCCTCTCCCTGAGGCGAGTCTTTTCCCTCCTGAGCTATGGTGGAATTAGTGTGTTTTAAACTGTCCTGAGATCTAGATATGGCAATTTTTCTATTTCCCACAGAAAGGCAATATGGCGAGGACCATCAATATGGTGAGGACCATCTCAGGGGTCAGGATACAGTTTTAAATCTGTTTAGATCTTTAACATTTTTAAGATACTTATCAGCCTGCATTGTTTCCCAAGTCTGGCCTGCATGGTAAAGAAAAGGGTAATTCCAAGTTTTCCTGGAGCTGAATTTGTCTTAGTTCTTTGAGCTCATGTTGTGTTAAATGTCTGGGTTTAATATTTGAAGGACAATGTGTAAACATTTGATAAGAGAAAAACAGTACAGTAAATCCTCACTTAAGGTCGTCAATAGGTTTTGAACTTTAAGCAAAATGACATATAATGAAACCAATTTACCAGAGGCTAACTGATATAAACAAGTTAGGTTCCTGTGGCAACTTGTCAACATTACAATGAAATGACTTTGAAACAATGTTATCTGAGGATCTGCAATGTTATTTGAGGACCTTAAATTTGAACCTGTATTTGAAATTCACCAGAGATTTTAGCTTCTCTACCCCAATTACTGACCTATATAGGTGCTGGAGTTGCACAGGAGAATAAGACAAAGTCCTTTCCCTCAAAACTATCTGGTTAATTTGGTATGAAGGATATAAAAGATTGTACTTAGTGATGCATTTTTCCAGCCCTAGATGGTCCAGACCAGTGTTCCTCAAAGTTTTGTACATGGACTACCTGCTCTGATATTAACTAAAAGTATATTAAAAGCACATCCCTAAACTCAACCCCAGATCCGGGCAATCAGAATATCTGGGCTTGGGTCCAGAAATCTTTTTGTTAAACACGTACTTCAGGTGATTCTTAGAAACCACTGATTTAGATGGTGGCCTAAAGACCAGCACCACAAAGGGAGGGAAGCCTTGCTAGACTTGAGACCTACTAGTCTGAAATGAACAGGAAATTGCAACATCTGAGCACTAGTCTTTGAACAGTATAAGAAAACAGGGCACAGAGACAAGAGGCAGCCTCTAAACTCACATATAACTGACAGGTACAGTGACTCTGTTCTCATCTGTTTTGTGTGTCATAGAAGCTCCACCAACTACAGAACTTCAATACACTGATGGCTGTGATAGGTGGTCTATGTCACAGCTCAATCTCCAGGCTCAAAGAGACAAGTTCACACGTCCCACCTGAAATCAATAAGGTCAGTGTGATTGTCTCCTCCCGGGCTCCTTAGCATCATTTCTAGGACCCACATCAACATTTCAACCTTGAGGGGCAACCCAGGAAGCATTTGCGAACCACACTATCCTGTCAACCAGGGAAAATATCAAGGAAGCAAACCTCAAGAAAACCCACAGGATGGGGACATCATAGATCTGAGAGTGACTATAATTCAGTCTTGCCTCATTGTCACTGCTAGTCAGTTGAAATGATGTGTGCCTATTTCCCATGCTCACATGCCCATGAATATTCACAGTCACCGTCTTTAATACTGACTCCCTTGCTCCAAAATGTTTTCCAAACAAAAAGGAATAGTGTTTCAGCATGCATGTCAAGTGTAGTTATATAGTGACATAGTAAAATCCTAGCTTTCAAAAACACATCGATTAGACAGACCTGGAGTAGTTACTGCCTGCTGCTATGGTTCCAGTACAGATGCAAGAAAAAAGGGTCCTTGTGCTTTCTTTCTGACTGTGGCAGCCAAGATTAAATGGGGGAATACAGTTGAGGAACATGGAGTTTTTACAACTCAGACATTACCCTGTAAACAATTGAACAACCTGTTTTACTACAAATAAGAATGCAAAATACAAGTTAAGAAAACAAAACAAAAAGAAACCCTAGCTTTCAAGATTCCTTGGAGAATGACATTCTAGATAGTTGAATTTCCCTAGATAATTGGAAATGAGCTTTTCGGGTGCCATTTTGTAATAGTGTTTCATTGACAAATGTTTTCCTTAAATATCCTATGCATTTTTTTTACATTCTTAGATTTTACAGAATAGACTTTAATATTTTATAACAAAAGGCTGTTAGAAATATAAGCTACTATGACATACCGAAGATATCAGCACAACTATGTATGGTGTGGGTTAAACTACAACTGCTCTTTGAGCATTTTCATCTCATTTAAGAGGACCAACCAGCCTTCCCTTCCTAAACTCAAACCCCAATCCTCCCAAGCTGGAACAGAGATTATCTGTTCAAAGAGAGATGTCTGTGCCTTGTTGCCCCATGTTTTTCCCAGGTGTTTAGCTTCCTTTGGGAAGTCTCATAATCGTCCCTGCTCTCACAATATTGGACTC
The DNA here is from genome assembly GCA_030015415.1 of Cynopterus sphinx. Classification (NCBI taxonomy): domain Eukaryota; kingdom Metazoa; phylum Chordata; class Mammalia; order Chiroptera; family Pteropodidae; genus Cynopterus; species Cynopterus sphinx. The sequence continues at coordinate 85,118,357 of CM057384.1, read as the reverse complement.
TGAAGATGCTGCCCCACCCCCACTTCCTATGGTCTGGTCACTTTATAATTCTCTAATAGCTCTGCTGAGACCAGGCAGAACTGAAGAGATTGCCCATGTCTCAGAGATGACAGAGGGAAACAGTCACAGAGGTTAACATGCCTTTGTGTCTTTTCACTTATTTGGCTTGTTGCTCCTCTTCAGCTTGGGGTCCCCCAAAGCAGTGCTTCCTTGTCTGTAGCTGCTTGCCTTTCAGGGTGCTCTACATAGTGAATTAGTCCAGGGTTGAAGCAAGTGTCCCCCAAATAGTTTTACCTTCTAAGGAAAAAAATCTCATTTATGCTGTTAGTCTCATCTGTGAACACCATCACATTTCAGTCACCTGCACTGTTTGCTAGAGATGTGTGACAAGAGGGCACCCTTACCAACTCAAAGTGACTGAGGGAGGATAACTAAGTTCTTAACTGCAGAGAAATGGTACTTCTTAGGCCAGTTTTATCAAAAGAGTTTCCAGCAGTGTTTAAAAATGTCATTTTGTGCTGTAACATGATTGGCAGACAGTCTTACTGTCTTTGCTTGTGAAAAATCTGGTCATCACACATGGGGAATGAGGTTCTGTGAACTGCTTGCCGACTTGAACCAGGCATATTTGAAAAAAACACCAGATCTGGCTGCTCCTTTTTTGTGCTGATGAACAGCCTGCCCCTTCCAGGGCCAAGGCAGGGAGTGAGCTCTTAAGGAAGAGCTCCCTGGGCCCTCTGCCTCATTCTCATGCATTTCCTTTGCCAGGGATTGATTTAGTCTGTTCAGTCTTTCTAATTTAGGGTTTTAGTCAGTGAATGGAATGTCACTTACTTCTTAAACACGGGCCCATTTTGAAAACCATTGAGATAAGGCCTATATAGCATAGCATAAAGAATAAGAATATGCAACATACTACCGAAGTTCCACACTTAAAACACATGCTTTTCCCCATGCCAGCACATAGCCAGCACTTCTAACATCACATTTCAAATGTTAAGTAGTGCGGTGACTCTAGAGGCATTCAGAAGACATTAGGGAAAGGAAATGCGTAGCTTAGAGACAGTGGTCGGAGGGACACTTACTATTCACTATATACTCTTTACATTTTATATCAGGGGCTTATTTTTTAAAAGAAAAATTTTAGTATAAAAATGATAAATATGACCTCAAACTTTTTCAGTTATGTAGCAGAATCAAGTAAAGCACAGTGACGTTTGACATAAGCTGGAGTTTTCATTTGGGAGTCATAATCTGCACCTATGGATGAATCAATTGTTGCCTGACAGATTAGAGATGGGGGGAATCATAGTACAGGCTGAGGGTAAACAAGGTGGCTATTGCAGGCAATACACTCTGCCTGGAGGGTCCCTGTGACTGGGTCTCTTCGGTTTTATAGGTCCTGGGTGAAATGACTGAGCTGCTGTCCTCCTGCAGAAACTATGACAACTACCGGCGAGCCTATGGGGAGTGCACCCACTTTAAGATCCCCATCCTGGGGGTGCACCTCAAGGACCTCATCTCCCTATATGAAGCCATGCCTGACTATCTGGAGGATGGGAAGGTGAATGTCCACAAGCTGCTGGCCCTTTACAATCATATCAACGAACTGGTCCAGCTGCAAGAGGTAGCCCCACCCTTGGAGGCCAACAAGGACTTGGTGCACCTGCTGACGGTGAGTCTCACTCAGCAGATGATTACTAAGCACTTTCTGTGTGCCAGGTGCCAGTCTCTACACCCTACCAAGTATTAGCTCAGTTAATCTTCATAAAAACTCTATGAAGCAAATATTGTATCTCCATTATGTGGATGGGGATACTGAGGCACAAAGACATAACCTGCCAGAAGACCACATATTAAGCAGCTGAGCCTGGATTCAGACCCAGGTGGAGGACTCCAGCAGCTCTTAAGCAGTATGCTCTTTGAACTCCTAGAAGTATTTCCACCTCCCTGCAAAAGCAGCCCCAAGCTTTCTGGAAGGAGCTGACAGCAAATCAGGACACAGGCTTGGTAAGAGATGGAGTCAGTGTGTACTCATAAAAAAGGACAAGGCAGTGAGTAACAAAAAGTAAAACAGGTTCATTATTTGGGTTTTGCCACAACTGGCTTAGATCTCTGCTCCTGGAAGCATTTAAACCAAGAGAAGGTGGACACTTGCAGCGGTGCAGGGGGAGACCAGATGATTCCCTTTCAGCCAGACTTGTCCTATAGTCATGCCAGTGGTGTGACTGGAAACATAACTCTAAGTCCTATTTCCTCCTCTGTAAAATCAGAAGGATTAGTGTCTGGGATGACTTCCAATTTCTCTTTCACTTCTAAAATTACACAATTTTTAATCTTATTTTGTAGAATGAAATAACTTTTATAGGCCCTTCCTACATCAGAGAATGATTCTGATAGAGCCTCAGGCTTCACCTCCAGCTGGTGTCTAATCCTAGAACTTTTGGTAATTAGTCAGGTGACCTTGGCAGGTCTCAGCCTTAGACATCATCACCAGTGGAAAGATGTACATAATCTTAACTTTTGGGAAACAAATCCTGTGATGAAAGCTGTGAACATTCTTCCCATAAAAATGTATAATCCATATATGCAAAAATATGCATTTTTTGCATTCTGAACCTCCTGAAGCCTATTCATAGAGTCTTGGTTAAGAAGATTATTTCTAAGACCTTTCTCCTTTAAAATTGTATAGTTCTAAAATATATGAAATTCATTAACTCTTAATATCATTTAATACCTATTATTTAAGATTGGTTCTGTTGCTAGAATCAAATTTTACTTGTAGCAGGCCATGCAAACTATCCTTTCAGATCATCTGTCTGCTTTGGGAAAGAACAAGTAACATACAGACTACCTGAGCAGACAGGGCCTAAGTTCCATATAAAGGCTAAAGGCTTAAATATTATAGCTTAAATAAGGGCATCTTGAGACATCTCCAAAATTTAAAAACATTTTAAAAGAACTAATGTTTGATGTATTACAACAGTAAGTGTTACACCTTCCAAACTTTGTGAATTTTAAAAACAAACTACTAAGCACCTAGAAGACTAAACAACTGGAGAGAAAGAACTAAGGAAGAAAGAAATAGATCAGCCCTGGGCAAAGCAGACAGCTTTCTAGCAATTAACCCTGTTCTACTTTGATCTGCAGTTATCCCTAGATCTCTACTACACTGAGGATGAAATCTATGAGCTTTCCTATGCCCGGGAACCAAGGAACCACAAAGCCCCAGTAAGTGTGTCATATTAAGACTCCTACAGGTAACAGGTACTTTATAAGCCACTCATCTGAAGGAATTTTTGATTCAGTTTAGTAAGCATACTATATGTTTCTACTACGTGCCCAACCTTGTTAGAGAAGTAAAGCTTCGACTTATGAGAAATAGTTCCAGACCATAAAGAGCCTGCGGGTGAAGGGATAAGATTGATGTGTGAATGGTAAATAACTAAATGCCATAAGGGCATCAGAATGAGTAGTGGAATCAGTCAGTGGTTTATGAATTAGAGAAGGGAGACAGTATTGTGAGCTGGATATCTCCCTCCTATTTTTTATGAAGTGTCCCTACATTATTGTTTCCTTCTGTGATTTGTTAATGATGATGAGAGCAATGTGCATATTGTCGGAAGCTAAACTTCAGATTTCCAGCTTGGTGGGGAGATGAGCCCCATTATGCTGTAGTCATCGGGGTCAGAAAGAGCAGTCTTTTGAATCGTTTGACCCTTTGTGCAGAGAAGTCCTCAAATAGTATGCAGTCGGCACTGCACAGGTTATCTATCCCTACCTCTCCTACTGGCAGGTTTAATCATTTCAGTCTTCCTTTTGAAGGACCAGTAATCCCCAGTGTCCTGGGAAGCTTCTCAGCCTCAAAAAAAGTGGTATTCAAGGGGAGAGAATTGCCCCCACATAAGAAATTCAGTTGACCTGTTCAGGTGGCTAAATATCATTGTTTCTATAAGGAAGATCAAGTTCTAGCTTCCAATTGTAATGAAAGATGTTCAGTGAAAATATCTGGTAGGTTTTCATGTATTTCAGTGGAAAGGGTGCCTTCTCCCATTTTTAGAAGAGATTTTAATTTGAGCCAAGTCTAATATTTGAGAGTATATTTCATCCCATCTTGTCTAGGCCTCAGATTTTTTTCTTGTCTTCCTGCCTTTTATCTATTTCTCACTTCATCCACATCTCTACTAAATAGAGAACAGAGAAGAAAGTTAAGTAATTCACTTTACTTTGTTGATAGCTTTGACAAGTTTAATGGAGAAGAAATTAAAACAAGAATTTTAAACTATCTGTAGATGGAAATAATGTATGTGAGGAGTCTTTTAAAAACTGTAAAGCACAATACTTGTGCTGGCCAAGATTACTATTCTAAATTCAGTGACATGTGGGCTCTCTGCTCTTTGCCACATAGCATGTGGCAGGGGCCGGGGTTGCAACTGTCAGGTAATGAGAAAGGAAGGTGCTGTAGACTATGTTATAGTCATGGGGATGTCTCTGATTATTTTATTTTAGCCACTAACACCTTCAAAGCCACCAGTAGTAGTGGACTGGGCCTCTGGAATATCTCCCAAACCTGACCCAAAGACTATAAGCAAACATGTCCAGAGGATGGTGGATGTAAGTACAGCTGTGTTTCAGCAGATGAAAGCAAGGCACTGCCTGGCTTAGTTGTGGATGTTGCGGGGGGAGGGGGGGCAGTGGTAGAAACATAAGGTGATAAACTTGAAACTTGTTCCTACTGAGCACAGGGAACCACTTCTCGTATTGTGGCTGCAGAAGTTATATTTTGCCAGCACACTTTGGACTCGTATTGGGGAAGGTATGCCTCCTCTTAAAGACCTAGCAGGAAGGTATATATTTAAAGGTTGCCAGTTGATCTGAGGGCAGAGAAGTGCTAGAAAAGGTTTGAGTATAAGTAAAGGTAATAGAGAGAATCTAAAACTGAAAATTTGAGCACTGCTTGATTCAATTCAGTGCTAAATGCTGAGGGAGCAGTACATACATTCATACTTCTACATTTATCCTTGTGGGCCATCCAACGTAACTAGAGGGGAGGGAGCACTTCCAACTGAGCTGTTTAGTAGAAACTGCATAGAGAAGGTGTAATCTAAGCTGAGCAATGAAAGGGCAAAGTAGAACAGCCCTCTGTGCAACAATCGAGGAGTCTACCAGCCAGGGTGTGGCATAATTGAAATGCTAATGGGTTAAAAACTCCTGGCCACCCTCCAAATTCTAGTACTAGCAAAGATTTGGGATGTGACCCACGTATCTTTGCAGCAGCTTAAGGAACATGTTTTCTTGTTCCTCTCATCAGTCTGAGGAGAGGCTTTTATCAACTTCTCCAGCCCCTTTGGCATTTGGCTAAAGGGAGAAATGACTGGTTTCTCTTTGGTGATCAGAGAAACTCCTTTTTTCACAGTCTGTCTTCAAGAACTATGATCATGACCAAGATGGATACATTTCTCAGGAAGAGTTTGAAAAGATTGCTGCAAGTTTTCCATTTTCTTTCTGTGTGATGGACAAAGACAGGTGAGGGTCTATGTACAGGAATATGTGGTCAAGAGCCCTTTGGAAAGAACAATTTATGGGTATATCACTAGAAGAATCTGTAAACTCAGATGTTGTTGCTGTGATAGATCATTATTGACTATTCGAGCTAAGAGACTAAGAGAGCAGTCATCAAATGAATGCCTGTCTGGCTTTGGTTTGGACCACAATAGACCATGAAACCAGTTTAGGAATAGTCAATTGTAAATTTTAAGAGGTTTAGTTTTCCTTCTTTTTTCATCCTTACCGACTGTGAGAAACTAGTATTAATAATTTGCATATTTGCTTTTTGCAACGTTATTTAAGTTTTAAACTTTGTCCTCTATATAAAACTAAATGTATGGTTGGTAGAGTCTAGTTATGTATTATGTGCTGCCTGAAGTCAGAAACTGAGGCATAAGGTTTTTCTATACACACAATTCCCATCACTTTTCAAGTCCTGTAGATAGTGGTTAGTTAAGAAAACCTAGTTTAGGCAAAGAACAAATCTATAAAAATGAGTAATCCCTTCTCACCTACTTATTACATCCTATTCTTGTACACTTACTAAGAGGAGGCGTCACGTAGGTTAATTGTCAGTTAATGCTATACTACCACTGAAGGGTAAAAAAGAAAGATGAGTTTCTAAGACTGGACGCTACCCTTGCCCCCTCACATCCTTGTCTGTGTCATTTGCTGGCAGGGAAGGCCTTATCAGCAGGGACGAGATCACAGCCTACTTCATGAGGGCCAGCTCAATCTACTCTAAGCTTGGCCTGGGCTTTCCTCACAACTTCCAAGAGACAACCTACCTGAAGCCCACTTTCTGTGACAACTGTGCTGGATTTGTAAGTTCTTTGAGCGCAACATGGTTGAACTTGGGGGAGGGTACAAAACATTAAATGATTAAGTCAGGCACAGACCTCACAATCCTCATCAAGTTTATCCCAGCTTAGAGCCTAAGCAAACACGTAAAATAACGTAGTCCGCAAATGCATGGTTTTTACTTGCATTCATCCTTTCCCATTCCTTCCTGATTTATTTTTCCCTCTGGTGCATTGAGGCCTTAGCTAGATGGTAAAGAAATGTTGAATTTGGGATATACTTTTTGAGTCTTATATTCATATGATGCTCCAAATGTTAGAAAAAGGAAATGAGACATCCTCACCCCTCCCCACTTCAACAGGAACTGTCTTTAAGAAGTCATCTGGGCTCTGTCCCACCCCTGACCCCAGCTCTCTAGATACTTGTTTAGTTTGGACTCCCTGAGAAGCCTATTTGTCCTATGATGCACCCACTTCAGGCTTGGAGAAGGCCTGCCTCATAAATCCACTATAATGAGCTTCTCAAGAACGTTTGACTCTTATCCGCACAAAATTTTCCTGTTTTCAATTTAAGGTCAGGAAGGACATGTGAGAGATAAATGAGGTTTCCCTCCAAACTGAGATATAAAATATAATGAGGGAAAATCAAGAATAAATGTCAGTGCTAGCCTCCTACCAGACAGATGAATGATGTGTGGTGCATTCTGTCTTGTTTGTCTTATAGCTCTGGGGAGTAATCAAACAAGGATATCGATGTAAAGGTAAGGCTCAAGTTGGTCAACTGCATTGTTTTCCCTTGTCTTAGGGGCTCTCATAAAGCACAGTTTACCCATAGTAGTTGTCCATTCATTCCATAGCCTCATCCCCAAACTTGCTTCCATAGACTACCCCCCTAAGAGGGACTGCCACCACAAAGTATAAAGAAGAGTGCCTGAGTGACCAGTTATGCACTTCCCCTTATAAGATCCTCTCTCTGCCTTGTTTGCTCTAGAAATAGGGATAGCTGGTAGATTATGCTCTAATATGATCATGGAAATATGGATCACAAATGAAAGGTACAGAATCCTTTTGGGAAAAGAAGTGATTAACCAAAGGCCCTTGTCGGCTTCCCTTTTGTCAGTAGATACCTCCTTGAGACTAGAAAAAGTCAGGAGTAAAAAAAGGAGGCCGTTTACTCTAAGGAAAAAATAATATGGCCTAACAGCTAGAAGCTCCAGAGGGTCTCCTTAGAGTAGGCACTATGCATGGGATAACCAAGACACCACTTCTTCCCAAGGTGCCATTTCCCCTTCAGAGACTCATGATAGGGGCAACAAGACTGAGAGGTCCAGGGGCTGACCAAGTGAAAATGCTAGGTTCATTAGAAATGTTGGGTATCCTAGCCCGAGAAGATGGGACAGGCATGTGTGACAAAAGAATACTGCATAAATGTGGTTTTGAGACCCCGGAAGAAAGTGAAAGACCTCCTGACCAGGGTGCCTCTTCCACAGACTGTGGGATGAACTGCCACAAACAATGCAAAGATCTGGTTGTGTTTGAGTGCAAGAAGCGAGCCAAGAACTCAGCAGCTCCCACAGAGAACAGCACCTCTGTGGGGCCAACTTCTAACCTTTGCTCATTGGGAGCCAAAGATCTGCTCCACGGTAAGTAGGTGCTGGAACTTTCCTCTTGTAAAGTGAAATGGAAAAGGTAAAGTTTCCATGGAAGAAAGGTTATCTTTATCCTTCCCTTTCTTAATAGACACCACAAGCACAGATACCACTGTGGAAGACATGCCTGTATATTGTGCAGCCTATATTTTAAGAGTTATACATCACCTTTGGGCAACACAATTCTGTCATTTAAAATGTAAATTTTCATGGAAAAAACGTGGCAGAGAACAACATAAAGGTCTGGGGTCTCAGTGTGAAGCCTGGAAAGGAGCTTGTACCTTTTTAAACTTAACTACTTTTCTTAAAATTTACAACTCTCCTGACTTTTATAACACTGTGGTCTCCTGGAACTTTTTCTGTCATTTTAAGGACTCCTTTTCTGTTGCTTTATTTGCTATTCTTTCTGCTCCTAAAAAGATAGAATGCATAAGAATCTATCCCAACCTTTCTGTATATCTAGGAATTTGACCTAAATAATAGAAGTGTTTATAATTTGGGCTGGTAAAAGGAGCATACTGTTACAGAAAAGTTGGAAAACGGAGCTACAAAAATATCACCCATGATATTTCTCCAAAGACAGTGTAATTATAAGTGAGATTTAGGTAAATACCTAACATTTAATTATGTTCCCCTAGGAAAAAATTAAACTAGGACCTTTGTAAGTTTTCTCATATTAAAACTGTCAATTCAGATCACAAATGCTAATTAGAGAACTTTTGTTCATGTCCAGAAGTCATTTTGACTATACCAGTCCACTGTCTTGGCTAGAAAGTTTAGTAATGACTAACAATCTATATAAGATATTTTAATAAAATTGTACAACATAAAATTACTGCTGAATCTTAGCAGTAAACATAGATCTAAAACACATCTGCTGCTACTGTTTTTCTAGGAATTTAATCCTTTTGGTTAATACCTAGGCGTGGCAAGGGTATTGGTTCAAAGAATGACTCCTTTCAATCAGTATCAAACCAAGGAAATACATTTTGATTACTTGCACACAGCTAGAACTGCCCTCAGTTAAGCTGTGTCTGCTGTACAAAAGGGAAAATAGGTGCCACAGAGAAGTCCTACCAGCTGTTGAAGGCCACCTGTTTCAGGACCAAAACTTGAGTGCTGACATCTCAAATCCCAGGGTGCACTGAAGGTATTTATAAGGCATGTCTGTCTATATAATGACCCTGCTCTAATTTATGAAATTTTACAACATTGATGCAGGGGCTTCAATTTTTCTGCAGAAATAAAAATCCTCTAGGAAACCTTTGTGCAAATAGAAAAAGATGCCCTTTCCCCGGGGTGGACACAGCCTGACACCAGACTGCCCTTTTCACTCTCCAAACTAGGTGCCTGAAAATAAGTCCATTTTAGACCTTTGGAATTCCTGTAACAATAAGATCTCATTTGAAACTGTGTCAGTCTTGAGTCTTTGCTTTTCTAGAGGACTAATATGTCATGTATCTTCCCACAGCACCCGAGGAAGGATCTTTTACATTCCCTAATGGGGAGGCTGTGGAACAAAGTGAGGAAAGTAAGGATCGGACCATCATGCTCATGGGAGTGTCCTCACAAAAGATTTCTGTTCGGCTGAAGAGGACTGTCGCCCACAAGGCCACCCAGACCGAATTACTGTCTTGGATTGGCAGTGAGGGCCCTTCTGGTCCTTTCACGCTGTATTCCCCAAGGAAGACAGCCCAGGACACTCTGTATGTGCTTCCCAGTCCCACATCTCCATGCCCCAGCCCAGTCTTGGTCAGAAAGCGGGCTTTTGTCAAGTGGGAGAATAAAGACTCCCTCATAAAATCAAAGGAGGAACTCCGTCACCTCAGACTCCCAACTTACCAAGAGCTGGAAAAGGTACCTTTTTTTCAGACTTTCTGAGAAGTGGGGCTAAACCAGGGGAGGGCATGTGAACTGAATAGTCAGACCAAGTCGATTACTAGCAGGATAAAGGAATGAAAAAGAAGGATCTGGCTTTCTCTCAAACAAATGGGGGCCCTGGTTCACATTACATAAAGAGAACAGGATATACAAGTCTCCTTATTACCATAAAGGTACCATTTTAAAGTGTCTGTTAGTGCCAAGGGCTGAAAACACTTCACAGTAGCCTCCTTGAGAAAAACCAGTTTCTATTGATCAGTTTTATTGTGCTGATTCCACACCTTTTCTAGATGGAACTTCAAATGAACTTGCCTAAATCCTTCTTCCTTAGAGGTCTTTGCTAAATTAGTCATCAGGATTATGTTTGGAGACATTCATGGTTGCCTAGGTATCTTAAGAGAAGGTAGGAGATCTTTGTGCTACCAAGAAAAAAATGTATTATGTCTCACCAAAGGAAAAAGCCTCCCTTTTAATGTAAATGAGGGAAATATTTTCTAACATCTCAGGTAGAAAGAACAGCTAAATCAATAGTAGCTGGCCAATGCACAGCTGAATATAATTATAAAAAGATAACTACTGTGATACTGGGAGCTGCTTTTTTGTTAGGCTCACAATGTCTAATAAGGTACCTAATGGAGGCAAAATAGGAGTTTGGGAATATGGTGGCCAAAGATTTGAGAAAAGGTGATAAGATAGCAGTCAGTTGTTCAAATACTGAATTCTGTGGGGTCAATTAACTAATATAGTTCTTTTTGTTTAGAGTACAAAACTCGGGCTGAGCTGACTTAGACTTCTTATGGGGGTAGTAGTTTCTTACCAGTAACAGGCAAGCAAAGGTATATTAGATCCAACATTATCATCATTCACTTTATTAAAGGGGAAGAATGACTCTCTGGCTTGTTTCAAAACATCCAGGTTGACAATGTGTTTTTAGAGGCCTATCAGGACAAATATAAAACCAATATCCACCTAGGTAGAATTCCTTTAGTAATTTTACAGAGTGAAATTGTACAAGATGGGTCTCAGGATTTCCTACCTTGTTCTCAATGTTGTACCCTCCCTGTCAGACTCCCAGAAATTGAGTTAGATACACATGAAGAAACCCTTAGTTTGGTACCTAGAACAAAGAATATAATATTAGGAGGAACGTACAGAAAAAGAACAGATTTTCTGGATGAAAAGTACCCTCTTGCTCAGTATTTTTAAGACATGCTTTAAGAATAAAGTCCGTCGGATGGCAAAAGGTGGGTTACACAAAGCCCTCTCTTTTTAGGGGTAGAAACTGCCAAAAGCAACTTTTAAGAAAAATGAAAGAAATCTTGAAAAGTGAACTCAATAGAGAAGAAAGAACTGTGGGCTTGAAGACAAAGACTGGCATTTCTAATCTCAGATATTTCTTACACTGGCTGTTAAACTCTATGACCTGCTTGGTGCTCTGTAAAATACGGGGTTTCCATGCCCTCCCTACTTTTTGCTTCAGATCTTGACATTTTACATACACATGAAAAGGTACAATGTATTTGGCAACAATGACTTCTTGCTGCAAGAAGGTGGTAGAAAGATTTCAGATGCATTAGGTCCAGAACAATTCCCACCCAGTAATACCAGAGCTCCTAAAGCCTCTCACCATCTTCCCAGTTGCCTCTACTTTTATCCTTGTCATAGAGACCTAGGAAAAACAATTCACTATTACATTTTAAAAGAACAACAAGTCTCACTTTCCAGTTAAGTAAAATGCTTACAATGACTTGTCCATCTGTAATTCAACAGCCCCACCCACAGCTCATCATGTACTTTGTACTCCAACGAAAAGAAATGCATTGGCAAGTGACAATACAGAATAGAGTATCTGGACACCTGCTGTTGTCCTATCTCCTTTCTGACAATACTCTAACAGAGGTGAAAAATAAAGTCAGAATTAGAAAACTGTAACTATATATTAGATTGGTATGTTAACCAGTTAATATACAAAGGCTTAAAATGTATTACAAAGTGTAATGTAAACATATATGCAACCATCACTGCAGCAATGAAATACATTAAGCAAATACTAACAACAAAAGGGAGAAATAGACGATACAATAGGGGGTTTCATTACCCCACTGTCAGCAATGTATAGATTATCCAGACAGAAAATTAACAATGAAATGTTGGAATTAAACCACACTCCAGAATAAACTGACTTAGCAGTCACATAGAGAAAATTCCATCTAAGAGCAACAGGACACATTCTTCTTTAGTGCGGAGGGAACATTTTCCAGAATAGATCATATAAGGCACAAAATAAGTCTCAGCAAATTTAAAGACTGAAATCATACCAAACTATCTTTCCTGACCACAATGGTATAAAACTAGAAATCAACAAAAGAAACACTGGAAAATCTAAAAATATACAGAAACTAAACAACATATTCTGAACAACCAATGGGTCAATGAAATCAAAATGGAAATAATCTCAAGACAAATGAAAAAGGAAATACAGCATATCAAAACATACGGGCTGCAGCAAAAGCAGATCTAAGAATAAAGTTTATGGCAATAGTGCATAATCTTAAGAATTAGAACAATCGCAGATAACCTAACTTTACACCTCAAGGGACTAAGAAAAGAACAAATTAAACCCAAAGTTAGTAGAGAGTAGGAAATTATAAAGATCAGAGCAGAAAAAAAATGAAAGAGACAAGAAAAATAAAGATTCAACAAAACTAAAAGCTGGTTCTTCAAAAAAGAAGATTGACAAGCCTTTAACCAGACTAAAAAAAAAAAACTAATAAAATTAGAAATGCAAAAGGAGACAATACAAATTACTACACAAATACATAAAACCATAAGAGACTATTATGAACAATTATGTGCCAACAAATTAAATAACCTAAAAGCAACGGATAAATTTCTAGAAATACACAACATACCCAGACAGAATCAGGAAGAAATAGAAATCTGAACAGATTAATAACAAGAGATTGAATTGATAATGAAGAACCTCCCAACACAGAAAACCCGTGGATCAAGATGGCTTCACTAGCAAATTCTACCAACATTCAAAGAAGAATTAACACCAGTCTTTCTAAAACTCTTTCAAAACCTGAGAAGGAAAACTTCCAAACTCATCCAATGAGGGCAGCATTACCCAGATACCAAAGCCAGATAAAGATGCCACAAGAAAACTACAGACCAATATCACTTACAAATATAGATGTTAAAATTCTCAAAATGTTAGCAAACCTAACTCAAGAACATATAAAAAGGGTTATATACCACAACTAAGTGGAATTTATCCCTGGGATACAAGCATGGTTTGACATATGCAAATCAGTAAATGTATTACATCACATTAAAATGAAAAGTAAAAATCGTAATCTCAATAAATGCAAAAATGCATTTGACAAAATACAACATCCCTTCATGATAAAGAAAAGAAAAACTCAGCAGATTGGGTAGAGAAGGAACATACCTCAACATAATAAGGGCCATATATAATGAACCCACAGCAACATCACACTAGATAAAAATTTGAAGCTCTTCTAAAATCAGAAATAGACAAGGATGCCTATTCATAACACTCTTATTCAATATAATACTGGAAATTTTAGCTAGAGTAGGCAAAAAAAAATCATCCAAAATGGGAAAGAAGTAAAACTATCATTAAATGCAGATGAGTTTGTATATAGAAAAATCCCAAAGACTCAACCAAAAAACCGTTGGAAGTAAAGTTGCAGGATACAAAATCAATATGCAGAAATCAGCTGCATTTCTATTCACTAAGGATGAAACATTTGAAAAAGAAAACTATCCCATTTACAACAGCATCAAAAATAATACTCAATAAATTAACCAAGGAAGTGAAAAATCTATACAATGAAAATGACAAGACTTTGCTGAAAGAAAATGAACACGTGAACAAATGGAAAGACACCTGTGCTCATGGATTAGAAAAACTAACATAGTTAAAAAGTCCACGCTACCCAAAGCAATCTACAGATTCTATGTAATCACCATCAAAATACCAGTGGCACTCTTCACAAAAATGTAAACAATCCTAAAAATTGTATGGAGCCACAAAGACCCTTAATAACCAAAGAATCCTGATAAAAAAGAACAATGATAGAAATATCACACTTCCTGATTCCAAACTATACTACAAAGCTACAGTAATAAAAACAGTACAGTACTGGCACAAAAATATAGACCAATGGAAAAGATAGTCCAGAATTAAACCCTTGCTTACACAGTCAGCTAATATTCGATAAGGGAGGCAAGATCATCCAATAGGGAAAATCTTCCCTTCAACAAATGTTGAGCAAACTGGAAAAACACATAAAACAATGAAATTGGACACCTTACACTACCCACAAAAATTAACTCAAAATGGATCAAAGACTTAAACATAAGACCTGATACAATAAAACTGGAAGAAAATATAGGGAAGAAGATCCTTGATACTGGTCTTGGCGATGATTTTTTGGATATGACACCAAAAACACAAACAACAAAAGAAGTCAACAAATGAGACTACATCAAACTTACAAAGCAAAAGAAACAATAAAGACAACAAGACAACCTACAGAATGGGAGAAAATTTTTGCAAACCATGTATCAGATAAGCGGTTAATATCCAAAATATATAAATAACTCATACAACTTAATAACAAAAAAAATCCAACTTTAAAATGGGCAGAACTTAAGAGACATTTTTCCAAAGACATACAGATAGCCAAGAGGTACATGAAAAGATGCTCAACATCACTAATCGTCAGGGAAATGTAAATCAAAACCACAATGAAATAATACCTGTTAGAATGGCTATCATCAAAGACAAGCAAAAACAAGTGCTGATGAAGATGTGGAGAAAAGGAAACCCTTGTGTACTGTTGGTCGGAATGTAAGTTTTTATACCCACTATGGAAAACATTATGGAGGGTCCTCAAAAAATTTAAAATAGAACTACCATATGATCCAGCAATTTAACATCTGGGTATTTACTGGAAGAAAACAAAAACACTAACTCAAAAAACAAATGCACTACTATGTTCACTGCAGCATTATTTACAATAACCAAGATTCAGAACAACCTAAGGGTCCACTGAGTAAATGTGACATGGAATATTATTCAGCTATAAAAAAGAATGAAATCTTGCCATTTGTGACAACATAGAAGATGGTCCCTGAGCACATTTTACTGAGATAAATCAGTAAAAAACAAATACCGTATTTTATCATGTATATGTAAAATTTTCCAAACTTGTAAAAAGAGAGTAAAATGGTGGTTACTAGGTGATGGGGGTTAGAGGTCAGGACAGATGTTTAGAGTACTAATGAAGAACAAGTGGTAAATAAGTCCTAGAAATGCACAGGTCAGTGAGTATAGAGAACAATATTGTATTAAAGTCATCATACTTGCTAAGAGACTAGAACTTAATTATTCCAGCTAAAAAGGATGATTATGTAACATGATAGAGGTGTTAATTACAGCTACAATAGCAACCATATTATAATATACAAGATTCAAATTAACATGTTGTACACTTTTAATTTACACAATGTGTCAAATATATTTCAATTTAAAAAGACTGGAAACCAACTGCTGCCTTATAATTAAATCACTGAAAATTAGATAACTAGATCTCAGTTTATAGTGAAGAATAAAATTCCTATCTTTATCAAGAGTCCATTAGTTTTCGGTGATTGGGGGGGAGAATTTTAAATGAACTATAATATCTCATATTGCAAAATTCTGAGGCACTGCTTTCATACCTTAAACCTGACCACAGACTGTGTTTCTACCAAGTTTAGGTCTCCGGCTTCACAACATCCGAAGTTTTTGTCATTAGTCATCTAACGCTCAGGAATGGTTTATTCTGCTTCTTAGCCACTCACATCTTTGATATGAGTAACAAAAACTAATTGCTGTTTGCAGATTATCATTTGATATTTAACCTGTTATTTCCTATTCAGGGCAAAATACCTGTTTTGAAAATAGTTTTTAATTCTCAGCCACAGTGAATAAGAGATGCCAATCAATTATAGTACTCCTCATACTGTAACTGATTTTACTATTCATTGTTGCTTTATTAACTTACCTCATTCTCCTTTCCCTTTAGGAAATAAATACCCTGAAAGCAGATAATGATGCTCTAAAGACTCAACTGAAACATGCACAGAAGAAGATAGAAAGCCTCCAGCTTGCAAAAAGCAATCATGTCTTAACTCAAATGGAACAGGGCGACTGTTCTTAGCCCAAACACTCAAGGAGCACAATCTGTAGATAAGCGTATCGGAGATCTTCTTTCCTAAACCAATTAACACAAAGATCCAGAGAACCTTAGATTGACCATCTTTGAAAAGGGTATTTTAAAAAAGAAAATCTCATTACTTTTTTTTTTTTAATCTAAAAGAATCCCACAGTGTGGTACTGTTTTCTCTTCCAGTCAGTTGAAACAAACAGGAAGAAAACTGAAGAATGTAAAAGTTTTGCCATTAATCCCACAAACTTTTCCCCCTGAAAACTAATAGCAAAAGCATAATTAAAAAGGAAAAAATGACTAGTTTTCTGACAAGGTAGCTTCTCCTATGTGGCCTACTTCTTCCTTAGAACTAAAATCCCTGGAAAATGAATTTGTTTCCTTCCCCAGGGTTTTTTTGTGAACTGGGGGATTTACTTTGTTCCATCCAAAGCTTGCTTATAATATTAAAATACCCATATTCCAAAAGTAGATTCACTTCTCTATATTCCAGTATTCTTTAGGAATCTGGTTCCCACTTCACTACCTCATAATAAATTAACCTTTTCCACATCTTCCCTCACTACACTCACATACACATGAGGTTATCTACCTAGAAGTGAACTTCTAGAGAACACAAATTTTTGCAGGGGGGCTTATTAAACAACATGACATTATCTAACTGCAGATCAACTTATAGTTTTAGTCTCACAATCATAATAAAGTAGCCAAATTAAATAGCTGAAAATATGGTTATTACTATCTCAGACATGACTGGCTAAAGTAAATAATACAAAAATGTTTGTCCTCATATCTATAGTGGATAGAATTGAGACTTAGTGGCTATTTTTTTAAACAGTCTGTTTAGCTTTTCATGTACCATCTTTACCCTTTTTTGTGGAAGTAACTGTTTTTGAGCTAAATCTGTGCTTATACTATCTATTAATATTATTTAGAAATAAGCTAATTGGATTATTACTGACAAACGTGTACATGTGTATATATACTATGTATATACAATATCAGGCATGCATGCGACTGGGAATTTTGTTTCCTCCATAAAATGTGGAATTAACAACTTTTAGTCATTTACACAAATTCACAAATATAAAGTTCAGTTTGTTATATGATGAAGAATTTGCTCACAATGCAAACTGTAGTATTTGGCAAAATCACAAGTAAGAGTTCTGTAAGTTATCTATTAGTGAAGGTTAATGATAAATGGGCTCATTTCGTTGTCTGGGCAACTGTTCACAAATTTGTCAGACTCTTTATTTCTCTAAAAAAATTCATATGGTCATTTTCTTTTTGGGTGGAACTTACCTTCCATGCTTGGAAAGCCTAGTACTAAACTGACTTGAAATTCCTAAGTTGACCAACTGCCAAGAATATATCTCAACAATTAGAAGTTCCAAACCTAAAGCCACCACCATCAAGTCTTAATCAGAACACAAAGTACATATATACAGGGTAACTTCCTTAGAGGATTCAGACCATTTAAGCTCCTTTGATGAAAGACCAGCTCCTTTTGTGTACCTCCTTGTACTGAGCTTTAGGGACAAAGCTAGTGACTTGCTTTTTATTAGTGTTTTAAAGAATCATTTCACAAATTTACCCGTTTCGAAATCCAAACTCAAAAATCCTACAGCAGGGCTGCTTAGGTCTACCACTTGGTATATTAACTTGTAAAAGTACTTTACTACTTACCTTATATGGAATGACATGAGTTTATGATAATATTTAAAATTCATATTCTTCTCTATTTTCTTCTGATATAGACCAAAGACAGTAAAGCTCAGTTTCTTTAAATATAGTTATGTAACACAATTAAATTTTTTCATTCTTCTTACCCACCATCCAAAATACAGATTCAAGGTTAGTTTTGTGTGAAAAATCTGTAACCTTTTGGAATTCAAAAGATCACAGTCCCCTTAGTCAAATTAACAAGGATAGAGGGTCTCAAACATTCCAGAATTTATCACTGAAACGAATAGAAAGAAGTAGCTTCATCACAGGTTTTTACAGTCCAGCAAAGGCCAAGAAGTATAGTATGTAAATTATTATTCGTACTGAGCTACATGGGA
The DNA here is from genome assembly GCA_030015415.1 of Cynopterus sphinx. Classification (NCBI taxonomy): domain Eukaryota; kingdom Metazoa; phylum Chordata; class Mammalia; order Chiroptera; family Pteropodidae; genus Cynopterus; species Cynopterus sphinx. Next base: position 85,100,175 of record CM057384.1, on the reverse strand, counting down.
TTAGTGGACTCTTCCAGAAATAACCTGGAAAAAGTTTTCGTTTGTCAAACCTAGGATACAAATTTTTGTATCTTGTATTGACTTGAAATAAGTTTGAGCATATATTTATCTGCCAAAACAAGTACAAATTTTGTTTCATTAAGAGCATTTTCTCATTTTCTTTGGTAACTGACTTGTCTTTTTACTGTTTGTGAATTTCTGTCTAAAGATATATTATGTAAAAGAGCTATAAAGAAAAACAAAATGTACAGAATGTAAAGATTTTTTATACCTAATGTAAATTTTCTTTGTGTAATATTTATATGATAAAAGACATTAGGACCCCTATAACACAGATGTCTTGTCTTCTAGTTCACAAATATGTAGAAGCTTCACCTGAATTTTTACCATAATCCACAGCTATGACCACTCCCCTATCCTATTAACCAAATAGTTTTCCTGGAAGGAAAAGCAAAGCAATTATTCAGTATAAGTTTTATACATCTTTTTATAACATGAAGTAACAGTAGAGAAATATTCAGCCTCGTCCCATCTTATTACATAATGGCTTACAGTGATCCCAAATATTAAGTCCATAAATATTTTACACTGAAGGAGAAAAATATGAAGTTGTCATTTCTCTGTGGCTTTCATCTTTAATTACAGAGTTCTTTCTAAGAAAACTAGCAAGAAGAGAAGAGAAACTTTGAAGCTGTGGGTGAAATTGGTAGAGGATGGTTCAACCCAGTGTACAGCCCACCCAGAGCTCATGATTATTTAGTGATTAGAGATAGCCATGATTTTCCCTTAATTCCCAGCCAACTTTTGTTTAACCAAACCAATGATGGGAGAAAAATTCCAATCACTTACATTTCACTGTGAAATTCATCTTCAGATATTTGGATGTGGGTTTATCATTGTGGCAATTCATAATACTTCATACAAAATAATGAAGTCACACTGACAACCTAAATAAGAGAATAACTGGCTTTCCTCCTCCAGCGCTGATTCTCATCCCAAATATCTCTAACCTGTGCTCCTTACAAGGTATAGACAGTATCACTGATCAGAACATTCTCTGGTCACAAATCTTAGTTATTATACCTTCTTTTGACACAAATATAATCAAATGTTTTTGGTTTAAAATGCTATTTTCCTGTTTAGTGAGGCAAGGTTTCTCCAATCTGCAGAACACAAGGGAATAAATTCAAAGAAAACACCTGATCCCTTCTTTTGCTTATGAATAATGGAGTAGTGGTTATGTATGGATAGGACTTATGTTCTTTATATGGTCCAAATGTGAGGTTACTTTCTTTAATCCAGAAACTCCCAGTAAAGACTTATCTATAGATGCTATTAGATACTGCAGGCTAGACCAAGGCAAGAAAAAGAAAAAAAGAGGAGGTACAACAAGGTAATAGGAATAGTGAAAATGAGAACCAGATAAGAATGAAGAGAGCACAAAAAAATGTGTTGGACTTTAGGAAGCAGTGAAGTGCCATTCTTCACACACTACATTTGTATTGTACTCAATTTATAAGACATTTTCACATTATGGCCCCAGATTGCCTTACTGCTATTCTAGATATTGCTCAGCACATTCTTATACAAATGATTTTTTTTTTTTCTACTGAAGATGATCATGAAAATCCTAGCTTACAGGAAAGAATAAGACATTGGAGTCTTCACCACTCAGCTTTTCATTCAAACGACATTTATAGGAATGTGATAAGGTGTGGTTCCATCTCCAACATGATTCAAGGAGCAAGTGCTAAACCTGGATAAGATTTACAGTGCCTCCAGTGGATAATCAAACAGTACTTCAATGAAGGTACAAAGACATCTTACGGAAAATGATGTTTCTGCCATTATTTGCTATAAACCTTTAGTGATAAAAGTTGGAAGTAGTTGTAAACCCCTTGTGTTATCAACTAAAGCTCCCGAAATGAAATGAAGCAGAAATATAAAGGCTTTAAATGAACATTTTTCTGCAGCATACACAATATTTACTTTTAAAGTTTTAACATTATCTTAGATTTTATCAGAGGGTTTACTTTAAAACAAAGAAACAAAACTGCCAAAAATCAAATACCATTTGTCCACTGGTACTCAGCTTTCTATCTACTGAGTTGGTTAGAGCACAAAAAGTTGTTATGCACAGGTGCTGACCAGACACCTACATTGTGATATAGATTTTATAGTAGGAACTGAAAAAAAAATTGTATGGCTATATCTTTTCTCTCTGCTAAGAAAAACACTCCATTACTTGGCCCACCTCTTAAACCATTCACAACAGTACTGCTATAAATTCTCAATGAATTTCACTTGTACTCAAGCATCACATTCCTCATCTTACAAATGAGGATATATCAATCCCTGAGACCTCTGGTCATTTCTGCCATAGCACCCATAGGCTACTGCCATAATTCAAATTCACAATACCTAGTCCCAAAGCCTTTGGCTGCTCCACCCACAAAACCACATATAACCAACCCCTAACCCTGTGTTTCCCAAATCTAGCTGAGAATTAGAATCACCTAGTGATGCCTTGGCACTACCTCTGTTCTACTGAAACTGGAAATTACTGCTTTAATCCTATATCATACAGCTCAGCCTGCCTTTTGATATTCTGATATCTAAAATGAAGGCCAAAGGATGAAGAAACCAATTTACAGGAATATTTTTATACCATCATGTAAAATTGGTATACTTTTGTCCCTTTAGAGTCATTCTGACCTCAGTTTAACTTTGCTTTGTCAAACAATATCACAGATTTCAAAATCAATTGGAAAACAAATCAAACATGCATACCAAAAAGTAAACTTAGCCTTCAATTTATGGAACTTTAACAGAAATCTGGTCATAGGAATAACTTCCTATGATAGAGAAAACAAGTCATGACAACTCCTATTGAACAAAACCATCAGTCCTTTTTCATATGTTGTAAAACAGAATTAACAAACACAAAACACAACTACAAGAATACAGATGAGGCAACAGTCTAATTAACAAGTGGGGTCATTTATGTATCTCGAACCTGAATAAAATACAGGTCACAATCTAAATTCAATCATGACAATAAAATACTTTCCATTTTCCAAGTTTGATGATAATAAATATTTACATTTTAAAAAATAGTTTTTGCTCATTTTTTTGTTTTTGTTTTTTAAAAAGATATAACATGCTCAAGGGTACACAGAATATGGGGGAAAAATCATCACTATGTCTAAAGGGTCAAATGGTTGTATAAAACAATGTTCTTATATTTTAACCCAACTAAGAATGACATCAGGGAATCTAACAAGGTGTTTACTTCAAAGATGACATTCAGGTATGTTATTCTGAACACTATGCCTAATGTATCTCTCAAGAAGTAAGCATTGCTAATTTTTGTAGTTTTTAATATCTTCTATACCCACCACCACCTCCTCCATATGGATCTCCATAACCTCTTCCACCATAGCCCCCTCTTCCACCGTAGCCCCCTCTTCCACCATAATCTCCCCTCCCACCATAATCTCCCCTGCCTTGGAAACCTCCTCCTCTGCTACCTCCTCCTCCACTTCCTCCCCACCCTCCTCCCCCTCCCCCACCTCCACTTCCTCCCCACCCTCCTCCACCTCCCCAGCCACCTCTTCCACCCCCACCCCCTCCTCTACCACCACCTCCACCTCCCCACCCACCCCTTCCACCGCCTTCTTGTCTCTTTTGCCAAGGTGGCATTTCAGGGGGTGGTGGTTCAATTTCATTTGGCCGTCCTCCCCTGTCAGGCACTCTTCCCATCAGCACCTGTGTAAAAAAAAACATTTTCTTTCAGTTTCTCATATTTTAAAAGTTAAAATTTACTTAAAGGATTCAAGTGATATAGAGGTTACTATTCTAATAAAGAAACAGAAGCCAAATATTTAAGGACATGAAAGTAACTCACATGGTAGTATGAATTAATACTGAAAATATAAATGTGATGTATGACAAATTCCTCACAATGTGGTATTATTTTTAAACAATCCAGGGAAATAGTTCTGAGACTTAAGGGCTTGTTAATTTTCTCATGTAAATTTGTTTAGCAAATTCTATAACAAATGTGGTACCTATCACACTAAGAAATTATTTTTAAGAAAACATTTTCAAGTACATAAAATATATACTTTAATTAAATTCATATCCATTTATACAACAAAAACTCTGAACTTTCCATTGCCGCTGATTTGGTAATGAGCTATGCAATAAAAGATTATATTTCTAAGCACATTTTATTTCAACAAAGTATGAAATATATATAATGTAGATATAATAAAATCAAGATGAATATAATAACTATAATCCAAGGTATGACTGCAATGAGACAAAGATTCTCAATGAACTATTTCTTTTTTATGACAAACAAGCTAACTTTCAATGATGATAGTAATTATTATAAAAAAAATAAAAACCTGAAATACCTCCTTAACTATGTTTTACAATACTTTGAAGGATAAACCAGGGAAGAGTTTGGTTTAAGCCACAATGTCCTGTAGAAAGTACCTCCTTTATATATTCATGAATAAAGACAGACAAAAGTGAGGAGGGTGGCCCTCTACCCACCACAGCCAAGGAAAAGCCAATAGCTTCCTACCAGCCTCTTTCAGGGAAGAAGGTAAAACTATAACTGCCTCAAGTAAAACAACCTATGAATCAGGTTCTACTTCCATTGATCATCTAATCAAAATTACGTTTTAGTAATTTATGCTATAAATGACAGACAAGAAGCACAACATCCTCACTGTGGGGCAAGGTTTGAACGAAGTATGTAAAACATTCTTTTAAAGTCAGCAATAAATGCCCTAATTATCAAATTCCAAAAATAGATTTTCTTGGTTGTTATTCTCAGTAGTCTCTCCACCAAACAACCTATGTTAGTGGGTATATGGAAAGCTGCTGCAAGAACTGATAAGGTTTCCCTCAAATAATCAGACTATAAATTATAAACTCATAAAAGAGATGGAAAAATTCACTTAAAGAAGCAGAACTCTTGATCCAACAAGACTAGATTGTAACCTGATGCAAGACATCAACATATTTCAAGACAGAACATTTTCAGAAGATAGGCTGATCTTAAAATGGAAGCAGGGAGACATAAACACTGCTGTCTAACTGAGCAATAATTACATAAATTGACTTTATATACAACTATCCCTCAGGTAAGGTATCATATATCAAGGATAACTTTCTCACCATGCTGAGAAACAATATTTTAAAATTACCCAAATGCCCTAACTCCTGAATTTTCCTCTTTTGTAATATAGTCTGGGTCTAATTGAAGAGTACATGCTAGCTGAGCTGACAAACATTCTAGATTAATTTATTGTTGTTGCTGCAGTTAAAGTATAAAATTCAGACTCTCTGAACTTGTTTAAGACCTGTCAAAGAAAGGGCTCTATATGCTCTGAATCAGGAAACAGACCCCCCCAAGAGATTCAGTAACTTTCTCAAGATGATTCCTCTAAGTAAATGATAGAGCTAGAATGTGAACCCAGATTTATATGACTCCAAAGCATGTGCTCTTCCCTTTAAACCAAGGGTATAAGAAACCTGTCAATACCTGAGATGATTCCTACATATTTTCACTAACACTGAATGATTATATTGCTGGAAAGACAATTCTTCATAAAGCTATTGATAAAAACAATTCTTAAACTTTGGTTTAATCTATGAACAAAGAAATTCAAATGAACATGCACACACAAAACATTAAGCCAAGATGGAGTGAAGACCCTCTACCACTCTTTTCTAGGAGTTCACCAAAACAAAAAAAAAATGTACAAACATCAAACAAGGATATTATAAATTCATTCTCCACTGAGAAAAACACACCTTATTAATGGCACATGCCGTCTTCTCCCGGCTAGAGCCACTACTTGTTCTAATGATCTTGGATAGATCTTCACGAGCAGCAAGTAGATGTGCCAATGTAATCGTTGTCTTGGGTGACAAAGCATAACGCTTAGGCTGATAAATTCTTGCTATGTCATCTGTTTTCACCTAAATGACATAAGTTAGGGGGGAAAGGAACCAAATAATATTTCAATGAAAGAACAATGGCAATCATTAATATCTGATAATTTATATGTAGAATGAAAAACACAGACCAACAGATGCTAAAATATACAACTACCAATAATAACTCATTAAAAAAGTAACACAAAAATTATTCTAGTCATAACAAGACAAACCTAAAAACAGCTTTACCAAAATCACATACAAGACCTTTAAGAAAAAAAATTAGTAAATCTTATAAAAACAAAAGGAAAACTTGAATAAATGAAGAGAAATACCAAGTTTCTGGATAGGGACACTGAGTATTGTCAGTTTTCCCCCAGATTAACTAAAGATTTACTGCAATCCTGTTGGAATGGTTTTCAAACTAAATGGGAGAGCAGGGGAGGTGAGGGGAGGAATCCAAAATTAATCCAGGAACTAAGTATGTAAAAATGACTTAAAGAATTTTGAAAGAGTTCTGCCAGATATTAATATGCAATATGAAATTATCATCACTGTCATAATAGCTAATGGTCACTGAGCACTTATTAAATGTGCCAGAATACTGTTCACTTAATAGTACTGTCTTTAATCCTGAAAATATCCTTTTAGAGTGTGATTTTTATTACCCTCTTTTGCAAATGGAAAAAACAAAAAACCAACGAGGCCTAGAAAGCTTTGTTTCCCCAAAATACAGAGAGAATCGCAGCTTTGCCTACTTAGTAATAAAGATACACTTGATCCCCAAGCACAGGTGTACAGATATACTCTCCTGCCTCAGTCTAATTACATGAAACTTGGGAAGAAAAAAAAATAGATTGATGAAACAAAAAAGGCAATTAAGATTCTGAGCCTCATAAATGTATGAAAGCAATAATGATAGAGGAGAATCAAAGACCAGTGAGAAAAGGGATGGATTATTCTTTTAAACGGTGCTGGAATAAACTGTAAAAATAATAAGGTGTACCATATTGGAATTCCAAACACAGAGTTCACTATTTAAGGTTTTATTTCATAACGAAAAATTTAACTTTATTACAAAGATTAAAATTTATATATATACCAAAACACATAAAACAAAATCAAAAGACAACTGGGAAAATATTTAACAAATACAGCAACTAGCTAACTTCCTTAATATATATAAAGCTCAATCAAAAGGAAAACAGGAAGACCCTAAGTGAGGGAAAAAGACACAAATAGAAATTCCAAAAAACAGAGGAAATTCAAATGACTAATAAGCTTATGGAAAAAGTTAAACTTTACCAATAATAAAAATGAACAAATTAAAACAATTTAGTCTATCTTAACCATCAAGTAAGCAATAAAAGTAATAATATTGTAAATATTAAAGAAACTAAAGTGAAGACAAAATTTCATTTACCTTACTGACAGGAGTTTAAATTGATACCAATTTACTAAAAAACAATTTAGCCATGTGAATCAAAAGCATTAAGAGTCATGACCACTGACACAATAAATTTCCATTTAGGAATCCATCATAAGACGATACTTTGATTCAAAAATAAAAATTATACATATTAATGTTCCTGGTATTTGTTACATAGAAAAAATGTACAAAATAAGAAAGTTAATTATGGCATCATTATACAATAAATTATAACAGCCATAAAAAGGACACTAAAATGAAGTACCGTTAACATGAGATGACACGGATGAACCTTGAAACCATTATGCTAAGAAAACAGACACAAAAAGCCACATATTATATGATTCTGCTTACACGAAATGTCCAGAATAGGCAAAAATTCAAAGACACATAAAGTAGATCATAGTAGTGGCTGCCAGGGAAGTGAGGGGGTGGTGGGAATGACTGCTAATGGGTATATATTTCTTTTTGGTGTGATGGAAATGTTCTGGAATTAGATGGTGGTAATGGTTACAGAATATAGTGAATATACTAAAAACCACTGAATTATTCATTTTAAGATGGTGGATTATAACTCCAAAGATTAAAAATTAATTTTAAAAAGGGTATGGAAATAGAGCTTTTAGATAGGAGACAATATATTCTGTAAAAAAATAAAACTATAAAATTATACTATCATAATTCAATACTAGCAAAATAATTTAAAAGAAATCAGATTAACCATACTAACAAAAGTGTATAATCTTTTTGGAAGGTAACTTTGGCATATATGTCAAAAGCACTAAAATCATGCATATTCTCTGATTAAGAAATGCTACTTGACCCTGAATCTTGAGAAAGAAATAACAAAAGCTGGTGGCATCACACTCTCTTGATTTCAAATTATATTACAAAGCTATAGTAATTAAACAGTATGGTACTAGCATAGTAACAGACACAGATCAATGAAACAGAGTAAAGACTCCAGAAATAAACCCACATAGGTCTGGTCAATTAATTTATGACACAGGAGATAAGAAGAATATACAATGGGGAAAGGACAGTCTCTTCAATAAATGGTGTTGGAAATACTAGACAACATGTAAAAAGAATGAAAGTGGACCCATCTTACACCATACACAGAAATAACTTAAAATGGATTAAAGATCTTAAAATGGAATATAAGACCTGAAACTTTAAAACTTCTAGAAAAAAACACAGGCTGTAAGCTCCTTGACGTCAGTCTTAGCAATGATTTTTTGGATTTCACACCAAAAGCAAATTAAGGTTAATGTAAATTGGTACAGCCACTAGAAAATAATAGAGGTTCCTCAAAAAATTAAAAATGCAACTATCATATGATTAAGCAATTCCACTTCTGAGCATTTATCCAAAGAAAATAAAAAGAATAACTTGAAAAGATACATGTGCCCCCTAATTCACTGTAGCATTATTCACAATAGCCAAGATGGTAACAATCTGTGTCCATCAATGAATAAATGTATAAAGAAAATGTGATACACACAAACACACACATGCAGAAATATTATTAATTCATAAAAAAATAAAATCTTTTCATATGTAGCAACATGGATATATCTTGAAACTACTGTGCTAAGGGAAATAAATCAGAGAAACAAATACCATATGACCTCACTTTTATATAGAATCTAAAAAAAAAAGAAAATAAAAAAAATAAAAAAAATAACCAAACATAACCAAGTTCATAGATACTAAGAACAGACTGGTGGCTGTCACATGTGAGGAATGAGGGAATATGTGAAATGGGTGAAGGGAGTCAATGGTACAAACTTACAGTTATAAAATAAATAAGTCACAGGGATGTAATATACAGTATGATGATTATAGTTAATAATACTGTATTGCATATTTAAAAGTTGCTAAGAAAATAAATTTTCAAAGTTCTCATCACAAAAACAATTCTGTACCTATGGTGAATGCTAACTAGACTTATGGTGATCATTTTGCAATATATACAAATATCAAATAATTATGATGTACACCTAAAACTAATATATGTCAATTATAACTCAACTTTTAAAAAAAGAAATTTTAGAAATATATCATGGACATATACAAAAATAGTTGCCAAGGATTTCATTAAAGTATCAAATAAGGAATTAAAGGAAACCTCAAAGTCAATCAATAAACTATATCTATGTAAAATTTTCTGTAAAGTTTTAAAATGCTGTAGAATAAATGTTTGATGAGTCATTCAACAATATCAGACATACGAAATGGGATAATTTAACAAGAAAACTCAAGGTATGAATGCATATACTTATATAATCAATTAGAAAGGCTGAAATAAAAGGCCTAAATTGACCCACAGCCTAAGAAAATAACATTTCTAAAATATTCCCAGACTCAGGAGAAAAGAATAAAAATACAACTTCCATTGTCCTAAAACATGATGAAAAAAGATCAAGAAAATAAAATATGGAGGTATTTCCTAAAGGCATATTTTCTCAAAGTCTACAAGTTCAAGGGTAGTAAAGAGTCAACATGCCTATAAGTCCATGCCACTTCAAAGAAAAGAACATGTCAAAACTGTTTTGGATTTCTCTGTAAATTAAAGGCCAACACTGAAAATATCCTCTAAGTTACTATATTAAGACTGATTTAATATACTACCTTCACAGTTGTCCTTATATTCCTAAATTGTTTTCTCATTAAAATTCTAATAGGTTAAACTGATGACCTGACACGTATAAAACTTAACCTATTAAGTTTCCAGAGGTCAGTAAAGCTAGTACCTCCCATACATCTAAACTCTATTGCATTTCTTGAGGCCAGCAATCACGTCATCTACTTCTTTTGTAAGCCATAACTTAGAGCATCTTGGTTTCTTGCATACAAGTTATTCCAATGACATGGACACTCACATATCTCTGGAGTTTATCCTGGTGCACATGCAGAAAAGAAACAGGCTTTAACCATCTGAGAAGCTGATTAGGCATCACAGACATGGAAATCTTCCAAAAATGTTCTATATCTAATCATAGAGGGTATTGAAATGCTCATCTAGAACCTGGTACATCATAGTGCTTGACACATATGAGATGCTGAATAAATGTTTATTGGAAGAAAACACCTTAATGACAGTCTTCAACTCTGCCTTATAACTATTCAATTATTGTGCTTAAAAATAAATTTTTGTTCCCTGAAATAATAGATTTCACCAGCAACTCTGTTCTAAGCACTCTTCAGTTTTCTGTGTCTGCCAGGTGTTTGTTTGGAGGAGACTCTGTGTAATACACAAGGGAGTATTTCTACGTAAATAAGTCAGATTGACCACACTATATTATAAAAAGGTATACGCATACTACAACAAAGAAAATGGAAAACAGGAATACAGATAAGGGAACCAACAGCTTAGGAAATGAAATCTGGAGGCAAAAATAAAGGTTAACTCAAGTCTATTTGTCAAACAGTCTATTCCTTCAACCCTTGGTGCCATACTGCCACTCCACCTCCCCTGACCAAAGAAAGAAAAATATATAGAAAAAATGAGGTTTCTCTTCTTAAAAAAAGAGCTTCAAAAAAAAGACTTCTACAAATCAGCATTAGGAATTCTCACAGCACCATATCCAGCTCCAAAGACTCACATCAACAATTCCCATCACTGACTGTAGTTCCTCATCAGTTTTCCAGTATCTTGCTCCTTAATATGGACAACCAGTAACCATCGTGCATTTGAAGAAAGTCACCACAAGAGAGAAACCAAAAAAAAACAAACAAATAATTACTCTGGAAGAAACAAAAGTAATTGAAAGCCAAAAAAAAGTAATTTTTAAAAATTGTTCATCCTCATTCAGAAAGATAGCATATCCATAAAAGAAGAAAAAAATTAAAAAAAATTAAAAATAAAAAAACCTCTAGAATCCAAAAGAATTTCTGGATAAAAATGGCAGAAACGATACCAAGGAAATTTCCAAGAAAGTAAAATCAGAAAGAGAATGAGAAAATAAAACAACATAAGTGGATCTATCCAAGATGTCCAACACCTGACTGACAAGAGTTTCAGAATGAGAAACATAGGAAACAAAAGGGAAGAAATTAATTTTAAAAATATAAAAGCTAAGAGTCTACAGATTTAAAGGTCCACATAGTATTTACAATAATGAAATAAAAAATACCCAAACCGACATCTACTGTAAAATTTCAGACTCCAAGAATAAAGAGTACAAAAGCTTCCAGAGAAAAATAAAAGGTCATCCAAAAGCATAGAAAATTACAAGCTTCTCAACAGTAGTACTAAATACCAGAAAACAATGAAGCAAATACCTTAAACAGTCAGAGAAAAATATTTTCAACCTAGAATTTTATGTTTACCCAATCAAATGTGATAGCAGAATAAACATTTTCAGAATACAAGGATTCAGAAAAATAACTCCTATGTACCCTGTTAGGAAGTGACTTGTGGATTTACTGTAGCAGAATAAGGAAATAAAAGAGGTGGCAATTCGATCCAAGAAACAGTGATATAGCCAAGGATAGCCAAGCAAACAGCCCAGATTTACTACAATAAGAAGACATGTTATAAGGAGGGAAAGTAACAGAAAGTGGAGAATTCATTAGACTATCTGATTTTAAGAGTATCTTTAAAAAGAAAAAGTATCAGCAGCATATGATAGAGAAACCTAACACAAGAAAAAATAACATCCAATTAGAAGGAAGATGAGACAACTTGTAAACTGAAAAACGGCCACCCGAAGATGTCCACATCCTAATCTCTGGAACCTGTGAATATGTTATGTTACCTTGCAGATGCAGATTAAGGATCTTGAGATAGAAAAATTACTCTGGATTACGTGAGTGGGCCAAGTGTAATCATAAGGATCTTTGTAAGAGAGACAGAAGAGTGTCAGACAGGGGAAGGCAAAATGACACTAAAAGCAGAGGAAGATTAGAGGATCCTACACTACTGGTTTTGAAGATGGAGAATGAGATAAAGAGCCAAGGTACACAGGTGACATCTGGAAGCTAGGAAATGCAAGAAAATAGATTCTCCCCTTAAGCATCTGGAAGGAATTCAATCCTGCCAATACCTTCATTTTGGGACTTCTGTTCTCTAGAACTGATAAGAGAGTAAACGTGTATCATATAAGCCACTAATTTTGCAGTAATTTGTTATAACAACCATAGGAAACCAATACAAGACACACATGGAAAGAGACACATCAGAGCCCAGAAAACAACCAAAGCACCCCAGCAGACAGTAGAACCCAAACATGTGAGACAAGCACCTTGGATGTTCCAGCCCAGCCCCAGTATCAGCTGAATAAAGCTGCATACGTGCAGATACAAGATGGTGCAGAACAACTGCCCAGTTAATCCAAAGAGTATAATATTAACAGCAGAGAATAACATACACTAGATTTACCCTTCCACTTGAAACAAATATAAAACTGGATAACCCATGTGAAACACAGATTTTTTTTTTTTTTACAGACACTGGACATCAAGGAACATAGGACAGTGACCCCTGAAAAAAGAGGGAGCAAATAACTTCCTAAAATTGTCCCTGCTTACTGTCAGGAGAGTTCCAGTCTATGATACAAGGTAGGACATAGTCTGAGTACAGGATAGATGCATAAAATGGGTGGGATAGAAGACAGATCTCTAGAAAGCTATATGAAGAGATTCATATTTAGAGATGCCTACATCCTCCAAATCCCTCTTCAACTCGACCACACTCCGCAGCCTTAAGACACTTTAAAGAAGACTTGTTCAGGCATCAGTACTACCAATACCTATTCCTATGTCTTTCTTTCTTTACCAGATTTGGGTAGAACTAAAAATATTTGAAAAAAGGGACTTTATACAAGACCAGGATCATTATATTAGACCAGTATTGGCCTGCTTATGTGCTTCAGATAGAGTGATGAAGTACAAATGTGGCACAGTTACATAACAGACAAGAAAGAATGAAGAACTGTCACAGAGTACCACCTACAGGACACAGATGGCAAAACAGCCCTACCTTTGCTCTATCAGACCATCCGAAGGACTGTACTGTGACATCCAATCGTTTCATCAACATCCGCCTGCGGCACTCATATTCACAGGAAAGAGCATCGTTGATTCTTTCCAGTTGTTCCTAAACAATGTGGAAACAAATATCATAAGTTTTAGATTCTTTCATTATGCATGAAAATTTAAAAATTGTGGTCAATACTTCCTATTGATTCAAAAAATACTGTACCCAATGACTATTTTCTGATCCATGGGAGTTAAACAGTAAATTATTTAAATAATAGAGTATCTGATAGAACGTTTATGATATTCAGAAGATGTTAAACATATAAATTAAATTCTAAAACTGGCAGAATTTACCTTATCTTCAATCAAACGTGTTAAGAAAAACATCTACTTGCTAAGTCTGAACCAATAAGGAGAGAAAATACTAGTAACTTCCAATTTTATTGGCCTTAAGCTACTATCTGTTTCAAATCACAACTATGCTAACATAATGAGCACCATAAATACTCTTGGCCAAGTAGTTTTAAAATTAATAAGCTGATCAAAAAAAATGTCTGGACCTATTACTCTAGAATATCAATCCACTTTAATTCTCCAAAGTAATACATGCTCCATATTGTAAAATCTAGATGTTCCATTTGTAAAATTAAGTCATACGCACAAACTGAATCATATAAATCTAATAATAAAAAGATGGGGACTTACCGCCTGTTCCAAATTTAAGTCAATTTTCAGCAGTGGTTTTCCCACATGATTTTTCTGGACTTTTGAGAGAGTATCTTTCACCTAAAAGTAAATATAAAAGATTGTGAACTATATATCCCTAATTTAAAGCAATCTTATTATTGCTTAAAATATTATTTTGAATGCTAGATAATAAAAAGTTGAAGTGAAAAAACTAAAATATACCTTTACATATTGGGAAAGAATATCACTACTATTCAGAATATCTTTTTCAAAGAAGTATTAGTTTAAATTAATTCACACATTACTTTTCCAGAATAAGAAATAATGGAAGTAGGCAACTAATGTAGCTATACTAAAAGGTTTTACTATGAGAATCCATATGATTTTGGATTTTCTTAAGATGGCACTCTCTTATATCCTGGTAAATTCTCCAAAGGAATATTAACACCTTTTATGAGCACATAATTTTTCTCAATCACTATTTACACATTCCAATTGATAAGTATTCTCGTTTCACCGTTCTGCAAGACAACATAGATGAACAAGCCCTCTCAATTAGTCCCTACATATACGTTTCATTCCTCTTGCAAAGCCACTAATTTATATTACTTGAAAGAGTTTTACTCTGGTAAGATAGTAGGCATTCACTTTAGCAATATAGGGGTCATTCCAGTAAGTCATTTATCCTGAAAGAAATGACTAAGAAATGACAGCATAAGTTGTACTCACCCTCCTAACTGAAGAATCCTTTACTATCTAAAGAAAAAATTTCAAAACTGAAGGAAATATTTAGTGTCTTAGTTATAAGGTAACTAAGGAAAATGATCAGGGACAGTTCAGATTTTGAGGGGTATGAAGCTTATTTAATGTTGGAGGGCACTCTCTTTAAAAGAATTAAAAATTATGAAAACAAAATTAGCATGAAGGCTAGTGGTGATAGGGAGTGACTGTAAAGAGGCACAAGATTTCTTTTGAAGGTAATGGAAAGGTGATGGGAATGTTTTAAAATTAGATTTTGATGATGGTTGTACTCTGCAAATACACTAAAATTCATTGAACTGCACACTTAGAATGGGTGAATTTTATGGCATATAAATTATATCTTGAGAAAGCTGTTTTTAAAAAGTTAGCTTAGAAAGAACTTGTGCAAATGAGGAGTCTCGAAGCATAAGCTTTATTAGCTTCATAGCAAACCTACCTCTACAACAATTACTGATATAATTCTTACATATATTAACTTATTCTGTTAAAATATACCTTTTATATAGATTCATTAATTATTATAAATACCTCCAATATAATTATTTCATATATTACTAAAAGTTTTAGTTGTAACTCCTCACTCAAGAGGAATTCTGAATATTTGCAGTTTCTTACACGTAATCACATTACTAGGATTTCAACATTAGATAACAGTTTTAATAAGTTTGTGATAATGAGGGAGATGTCTGCCTGGGTTCATAACTCAGATCCACCACTACTTACAAATCTGCTTGTCTAATTTATTAAACTTTTCAGTCCCTCAGTTTCCTCATATAGCTGTTGTAGATAACAGTACCTAACTCATTATAAATGATCTAAGAAGGCAATGAGTTGCTATGCATAAACATTTAGGAAAGTAAATGCTATATATCTGCTATTATCGCTATTATTTTATTATAATTACTTTAGATTCACATTTAAATAGCTTCAGGTTAGAAAATGGTAATTTTCCTCCCAATGGTGACAAAGTCTCTTCTGCACATATGAAAATTTCTGATAAAAACTGAATGGAGAAGGAAGTCCTTTTAGGTAAATTATTTAGCCACAATGACCATAGTAAGAACTACCTTATAATTAGCCTGCCAGCATTTGAATACTAGTGTTATGGCCTTCTTTAAGTAGGGAAAAGAGAGGTCTGGGGCTATTGCTAATACTAATTGAAATACCTAAATGGAAAAAAGTCTCTTTGAGGTAAATACATGAAAGCACTGGGAGATTAGGAAGAATTCATAATTCTGCCTCAATTTGAAATAGTCCCAAACATTTCAGCCAACCCCAGATCATTCTTAATACAGAGGAAAAGAGAAAAAATTCTGAAGAATAACTTGTTAACCCAGACATTATTTTTGAGCTGGGATTCACAGACATTCTTTGGTTTGTAAGTTCTCCTTCCACCTCAAAAAATGTTTTAATATTGTGTTTTCATCTTAATGATACTAAAATTCTCATGTGAAGACAAATCTTTTTCTTTAGTTCATAAATTATCAATGCAAAAAAGTACTTTATTCAAGGACTTAGTTTAAAGTAGTGTGCCTAAAAATGGAGTTTTAGTACCTATTTTTGAAAGTGAGAATTTTCCCTTTAAAATAAATCTTCTACTATTCCCTAGAGAGTTTCTATGAAACCTAGGAATTAGGCAAATTTGATCTATGATATGAACTAACATATGGCTTTCAGTAACTGAAAAAATCAAAAAGCTTGATAGTTTGTGGCTGTTTTTACACCATCAAGGTATTCATTTATTCATTCACGACACAACAAACATTTGCTAAACACTTATCCACCAGAAATTGCGCTTGTTCACTACCAAAGACAACCACATTGGAATTCCATTAATGTCCATTTTTAAAAATTTAGTTTGCCTTTGACTTTATAGGTTAACTCTACTTTTTTCTTCATAATGTATTTCAACCTTGTTTAGAAAAAGAATCCTTAAATTTGCAAAGTGATTTCTATATCAGCAACTCTCACAAAGCCTAAGAGCACTCACTAAGATATGATTATTGAGTATTAGCTATAAGCAAATTAGGTCACATACATATTAACTCCAAATCTAAAATTTACTTTCCTTGAAGATAAACTTCTTCTGAAATGGAACAAATATCTTATACTTAAAGGAAATATTTACATGTTAGCATTTAGTTGCATTTGGGGAAAGAAAAATAAAACAAATACAATACCTTTGACTCCACTTGGCTGAGCATAAGCGGAATGTCAGAAGCTGTTGATTTAGGAACACCAAGGGTATCACAGATAGCATGAATTTCCTGATAGATTTCACTATTTTTATCCAACTGAGAATTTTTACGTTTCTTGTTCTGTAATATCTGTAAAGCTTGAAGCTCTGTACTTAAAAATACTATAATAAGGGAAAAACAAATGTTAAAATCCACACAAACTCCTTAAAAATCCCCCTTCTAGGCATATATCCAAAGAAATCAAAATCAGGATCTCAAAGAGATCTGC
The DNA here is from genome assembly GCA_030015415.1 of Cynopterus sphinx. Lineage (NCBI taxonomy): Eukaryota > Metazoa > Chordata > Mammalia > Chiroptera > Pteropodidae > Cynopterus > Cynopterus sphinx. Next base: position 85,082,888 of record CM057384.1, on the reverse strand, counting down.
ACTACCATGTTCACTGAAGTACTGTTCACAATAACCAAGATACAGAAACAACCTAGGTATTCTTTGAGAAAATGTGGTATATACATAAAATAGAATGTTATTCAGCATTAATAAAGAAAAAATCCATTTGCAATGACATGGATGAAACTGGGGGACACTGGACAAAGTAAAAATGTAGACACAGAAGCACAAATACAAATTATTTTTATGAGAAATCTAAATATGTCAAATTCATAAAGCAGAAAATAGAATGGTGGTTTCCAGGGGTGGGGGGAGAGAAACAGGGAGTTATTGAATAAAATTTTTAAGAACCAATAATCTGAATGAAGTTTTGAAATCAGAGGGGCCATTGGCATAGTCCTCTTAAGCCAAGGTGGATACATATTGGTCACTTATACAAGATGAGTAAGGCCTGGAGATCTACTTTGTAGTACAGCGCCTATAGTTAATAATACTGTACTGTATACTTAAAAATTTGCTAAGAGGGTAGATCTCACATTGTTTTCTTATCACAAAAAGAAAGAATAAAGAGGGCAGGAGGAAATAAGCAGGCAGGCAGACAGGGATGCAGATGGACAGACAGAGCCTACCCACAAAGAGTTTAAAGTTCAGAGGGAGAAACACAACAGTAAATCAATAATTTAAGAATGTATAAGAATATGTAAAACTGATAAAACAGTCTCACGTACATAAACAGAATACTCAAGCCAAGGGAGAATGTATAGCTCTAACTGATCTATTAGTAGACAGAGTAATCAGAATAATTATTTGCCTTCAAGATACACCACCCCAGGCTGTTCACAATCTCACTTTACTGTCACCCTTCCATTTAACCCTTTCAACAGCCATATTTTAAAAAATCACTCAAAAAGCTTAGGTAGCTATTTATAGCCTTGTTTTAAATTAACTCTCACTACAGTAGTTAAAATATTGGGATTTTGTTTTTATTTATTTTAAGTAATAAACACACACTCCATAATTTAATACAGTGTCAACTTCAGCTGAACAGAAAAAATATCTGAGAAACTTTAAAAGTACAGGCACCTGGGTCCTATGCTGAGAGATTCTGAACCAACAGATCTGAAGTAGAAATAGGGACATCTGTGTGGTATATTTTACCAAGGTGATTCTCATGGGCAGGGAGGATTGAAAGCCACCTATTTAAAAGTCTTTACCATGCAATCTACACATGTCACACAATCTAAAGAGCCCACAGAAAGTTAAGACCAACGTGTCAAACTTTGCTTCTGTGGACTATGCCAAGGTCCCTCTGGTTTTAAAACCTCCTTAAAACAAGTCACTCATTCAAAAATTTGTATTTTGGACAGAACCTTGGCTGAAGTCTGCCTTTGTTCCATGGAAACATGCGCTATGTAACAGTAATAAGAGTTCAGTCTAGTACTTAAAATGGCTAATCCATGCAGATGGTAAAAAATACTGTAAAGTCTTCCCACCATAATCCTCAGATTCTCCTTCGCTTGAGGCAATCAGCATTATTAGTTTCTTATCTTTTTAGCCATATATATGTATGTATATTTAGTATATGTATCTACCATCTACATACTTTTTTAGAAACAAGGCATACTACACATGTTCCTTATTTTCATTTTTTATTTACCAATATATCTTAGAGATCATTCCATATCAGCACATTTGATGTGTTTTCATTCTAATGGCTATATTGTGGTATCATTGCAAAGATGTTCCATTCCTACTTAACTACTACAAACAATGCCATAATGAACATCCTTTTCATATATCTCTGTACACTTGGGGAAATAAATATGTATTCCTAGACATAAAATTGCCAAGTCAAAAGGCACGTGAATTTTAATTGTGATGTTAATAATCCGCCTTTCCGAAGGGTTGTACTAGTCATTCCACCACACTCTAACACCTATTGTATGTGAATGCTTACTCCCCTGAACTTGTATTATCCATTTTCTTTTTTTGTTATTTGCTAAACTGTTAAGTGAAAAAAAAATAGTATCCTGTCATTTTAATTTTTTTAACTCTGAAGGATACTGTGCATTTTTTCATGATTAAAAGCAATTTTTAAAAAACTTTTTTGTAGAATGCCTATGTCTTACATACTTTATACATTTTTTCAGTGTGTTTTCTTTTTATTCTTGATTTATAAAAGCTCTCCACATAGTAAGGAATTTGGCCCTTTTTATTTTATATGTTACAAACACTTCCAAGAACATGAAGCTTCTTTTGTATGTTTTAAAGATAGTTTAACTAAAAATAAAGATCAAGTGGATGCTGGTAAGGTTGTAAACTGGTATAACCTTTAATAATCTTGGTCTAACTAATCCATAATTATGAGCAAAGAAATTTAAAATGGAAAAAATTCAAGTACCCTCAAATTTGAAATCTATTAAGTAAAAGTATGTCCACAGCATACAATGTTATAAAGCCAATTTAAATTTATTTTTTTAAGTGATGGGAAAATGTTCACATTAACTGAGAAGGAAGCAGTGAAGGAACTGCATTTGTATAGGATCTCAATCTTATTTAAATGTGTATATACAAAGGGAAAAAAGAAAATAAAATACACCAAAAAGTCATGATTCTCTCTGGGGAGTGATATTATAAATGGTTTTCTTCTTTACAATTTTATCTATTTTGTAAGATTTCTATGATGAGCATGCAATTTTTTAGCAGATATAACATAAATTCTACCATTCTATTTTTAAGTGTACATTTTCATTAAGTACATTCAAAGTGTTGTGCAACCATTACCACCATCCATCTCCAGAACCTTTTCACCTTCCCCAACTGAAACTGTCCGCATTTAACACTAACTCCTCCCCTTACCCAGCCTCCCAAGCATGTTTCCATAATCAGAAGAAAAAAACTATACCAAATGCTCTTATATATGCTCTTTACTTTTACCAGAAGCCTATATTATTATTATTATTGCTGAGCTTAGCAGCTAAAGCAAAAAGGTAAACATGATGAATTACTTAGCTCTCATTAACTGAAAGAGTATTCAAGTACCCCTAAGCCATGCTTCTTAGAATCCTTTGTCTCAAAATACCCAGAGGTTACTATGACCTCCATTCAATAACAATGGTTCATGAAATCAGTGACTCACACTGAATGAAAGGTGAGGAAACAGTGCAAGAAAGAGAGGGGGCATAATTTTTAGCCCCCCTCCCCCCCAACACACACACACACACACACACAGTTATTCAAATATCGAAACTCCTATCATCCTCCTATCATCACCACTGGTTAAACATGTAATTTTGGCTCAAATAAAACAAATACTGCCAACACTAGTACCTAGAAGGACTATATCACATGGATTTTTGTATAAATGGTACATCCTAATAAAAATCTTCAACAATAGAAAAATGTTAGAAAATTTTTTTCAAATGGTCACTGTTTGGACAAGTTTCAAAATAGCATGAAAATAAGCTGAATTAAAAATTTTTGAAGGGACCCAATCAATGCAAATAAATGGATTATTTACAGTAATTGTTTAGATATAGGATAATTTATACTCCAAATTCATCACCAACAAAAATAGGCCAGACTTACTAAAATTCAAGTAGCCTAAGGGTGCCTTTTTTTTTTTTTTTTTTAACTAGTCTATCCCTAATGCCTAGAGCAGTTTCTGGTACAATAGTAAGTAATCAATAAATATTTTTGAACCCACTACCATTCAGTGCCTATCACTAAAACGAGATCTAATAATCTGTTTAGCAGCCTAGTTTCAGAGAGTTCTGGGATTAAACAAGACTTTGGAGATCACCAACTTTTTTGCTTTCTAATCATAAATACTAAGAGGTGAATTAGGCGAAAGAAAAATACTAGAATACTATATAAGTCAAAGACAGGAAATTCTATATTAGCCAAATAAATCATAAGTGTTAGAAATATAGAGTACATTAGAATTTATTATATACAAAAGGCTTCATTAATGAAATTTCATAAATCTTGAAAATAACAAAACCAAGTCGAACACATGCATTTAAATGTTCAAAGAAAGATAACTTACATAGAAGTTTCAAACAGTCATCTTTCTTTTTTAAACGCTCTTTAATATCTCCTGATATGAGTACAGAATATGGACATGCCATTTCTTTTAAAAAACCACTTATCTCAAGCTGGAAGCTTTCTAGATCATCTCTCCCTTTAAAAAAAAAAGAAAGAAATCATAAGATAGTTATTGAATAATTACCATTTGATCTGATACTATAAAATCTACCACTAGTTGATTTCAATTTTACTTTTTCACTTTGACATTAGATCCTTATGTGTAACCCCAAAGCTTAGGTCAAGGTACCCAAACAATTTCCCTATATATTGAAAGCAACACTTAAATTCAGAAACATAAGTATAAATTTAAAAACATAAGTATCTAATCATGAGATATTTTTATATTTAAATCCCTGATAAGGATTGTCCAATGAACTTTCTATAAAAACAGATAAAATGAAAATATTTTATGTAACTAAAATATTAAAAAGCAATTATTATAGCTATAATTAACTGGCTTCAGAGCAAATAATCCATTTCTACTGTATTTCTATGGATTCAGATAACAAATGCAACCACCTAATTATGCCTGCTTACCCTTTTTTCACTAATTATGTAGGAGTCTATATCAAGTTTTGAATTTAGCTTACTCACTCCACATCACATAAATTCTATTAGATTTGGCACGGGAAAAAACAATGTAAAAGTAAGGATAGCTTCAAAAGGGAAGGCTACTTTGTTCCCTAGAAAATGCCCAATAATTTTTATTTTTGAATTTTATTACACTATTTGAAACTCTACCAATCAAAGACCCATAAACACTCCAGTTACCAAGATAGTAATGAATTAAACTTTATGAGCTAGCACAGGAGTTTTTTTATAAAAGTATTCCTCTGTGAATCCATGTCCTAAGTTACAGGTTTAGTAATACAATTTAAAGTAGGGATTACATGTACTTTAAAAAACAAACAAAAAACAAACAAAAAACTTCTAATTCAAAATAAGCAGTTTTCAAAAACTAAATTTTTAAATACCAAATTCAGACTCTACTTTTTCTAAACAATACTATGGTAAAGACAACAGATAAACTAATTGTTTATAATTCCATACAAATTTAAGAATTTGGGGTTAATATAAAATGTACTCTAAAAGTACTTAATATAACATACTAAAGTTTTTCACACTGATTTTTCTTTGTACAGTGGACATACTGTAGATGAAACTGTAAATCATAAGCTGTCATTTCATTTTACTATTAAACAGAAAAATAAATAAAACACAATGCCAATACCAGCTGAAGTGATACTTTCTTCCAAGTTGCACAATGATTTTATTTGAGAGCCTAACCAAACACAGAGCTCTGAAAATTCAGGTGAAGATAGTCCATCCTCAGCTGCCTTGGTAAGGGCTTGCTCTTCTAATAGTGGTCCCCTATACCTAGAAAGGAAGACATAAGAGGTTAAAACAAGAAAAAAAGAAAGAAACCTTAATAGTCTTTATCACAGCCTTCTGCCTGTTTCTGTAAATAAAGTTTTATTGAAACACAGCCAATAAATGTACCCATTTACAGACTGTCTCCAGGTGCTTTCACACTGCAATGGCAAAGATGAGTAGCTGTGACAGAGACATTATGGCCAGGGAAATCTAAAATTTTTACTCTCTAGTCTGTTATAGAAATAGTTTGCCAATTTCTGCTCTACATAGTTTACATTTGGCTTTTTTCCTACATTGTAACATTTTAAAAGGTAAAATATCAACCAATTTTAAGAGAAATATTACATATAACACAAAGTCAAATAGAGCAGTCTAATAACTATACTAGTTACAAGAAAAAGGAATTATAGTGAAAGATCAGGCAAATTTTAAATTAAAAAAATTAAAGTTGAAAAAGACCTATGAGATCATTTTAACCCAACCCATTTACAATTTTATACTTTTTAAAATGGTGCCACAAAGTATATTTTAATAGAACCTTAAATTTTTAAATCATTTTTTATATTATCTTAGTTGGATTACATACCAGTTTTCTACTTTTGTTGTTCTTTCTGCAACTAAACCTTTTTCACATTACAAACTTAAATATTTTAACATATTCGATAGGTTTTCATCCATTGCAGTTATTTTTCTTTTGATATTCAAACTGCTGTATCTCTGGTTAGTGGGAGGCCAGCCATTCATGTTAGCCAATGAGACCTCTGATTTATCCCCAGCATTCTTTGAAAACTTTCTGTTTGCTATGACAAGATATTCCTGCCCTAATACCAGTAATCAGCCATTTCTCCACGAAACCTTGATTCTTTTTAATGGTAGTTAAGAGTATTCAATATGGTACTAAAGGTTAGTTACTATATCTGTACGTTTTTTAAAAGAAATTACATCAGAAGTTCACATTGCTATTTCCTATTCAAATTTAGCTGTGGGTTTGTGGGGTTTTTTTTAATTTATTTTGTCTTACATTGTTATCCATTATCTCTTACAATGAAAATTCTGGTTTCTAATGATATTTACATAATCTTAGTAAAACTAAATATAAATTACATATAGTGTCAAAATAGGAAAACCAAAATTATTACTAACACTAAAGTAGCTGAAAACAATTTGTTTTTATCTTTAGAATATATTCCAGTTGGATATATAAAAAAAATTCTTTCCCATGTGATTAAATACCTACTCAACATATTGAGAAATCTTTGTTTCATTTTGCTTTTAATTTTTTTGTTCTGATTTTCTTATTTAATTATGCTTTATAATTATGAAAAACATCTATATGGTTTCAAAGTCTAATTTACAAAACAAGGTACATTTAGACAAATCTAGTTTACAATCTTAAGTTCCCTCTACTCAGTTCCATCTCTCCCCCATTGGTAATTATATTAGTTTTGGTTTGTCATTCCATAACATTTTTAAATACAAACATATATACTTTTCCTTTATTTAGATAAAAGGTAGCCTACTATATACTGTTCTATTCATTGTTTTAAATACACACACTTACATACACATATTTATATGTACTAGAGATCAGTAGAGCTACTACTCCACCTTTACTGTTGTATGGTACTCCACCACCTAGATACACCATATTTTATTCAATATACCCCCACTGAAGGACATTTGGGTTGTGTGCAGTATTTTTCTATTACTAAGAAATTCAGCAAATTTTTGTCAGTGTATATCTAGGATAGCTTCCTAGAGATAGAATTGTTAGGGTAATAGTAAATATGTAACTCTGCCAGATACTATTAAATTTTGCTCTAAGGGGTGGTACCATAAAGGTATAAGAAGAGTACCCACCCATTCCCCCATGACTCACCAAAGTTGTCCAACATCTGGATTTATGACCATTTAATATCTCAGTAAATAGTTTTAATTTACATTTCTCTTATGAATAAGACTATCTTTTCAAATGTATAAGGCCATTTGCATTTCTTTTTCTCTGAATTCTCTGGTCATATCTAATTTAAGGGTATTTTCAAATCTCCATTTTGCACATAAGAAATCAAGAGTTTACGATGTTAGGATACCTGCTATTTATAATTCATTTAATCTCTACAACAATGCTTTAAAGTTAATATTATCCTAATTCTGTAGGCTTAGAAAAGGACATGTTGATTTAAATCCAGATTTGACCCCAAGTGCTCCATGTGAACTCTTAAACTTCTGTCTACAATAATAAAGAAACTAAGCAAATAACCTGGCCAGGTAACTCCAGTCAAGACTGGTTCCTCTATGTGTTACTTTTCCTTCATGTCTTACAACACCTTTCATTGAGATTTAATAGTAAACATCTTATTTCCCCCAACTTGCTTTCATTTTTGCAATTATCATAAACCCCTGAATAAATTTAATTCAAATAGTTTTTAAGTTAATTTTACTAAAATGCCAGCTATAAAATTCGACAAAAATTGATTAAACTGCCAAAAAAATTCTAAATTTAGAGGTGAAGAAACCCCACAATCCTTAATGCCTAGCTCACCAAATTAGGTAAAAAAAAAAAGAAAAAAAGAACACATTTAACAAACCTCACATCTAAAAACAATCATTACAGCAACTAACATTTATGAACTGCTCTTTGGCCAGTGCTATGTGCCTTATGTATATTACCTCACTTAATTACCATAATGTCCTAAAAGATAGGTATTAGTATTATGCTCTGAAAGAAATCACCAGAACGCGCGGTAGTCCGAGAGGAATTCCAATTTATTAAATGGAGTAGCAAGCTTATATAGGGGGAGGATCCGGTTGGGGACGGCTAGTAGTTGTGTCGGATATTGATTGGATTGTGGTAGGGTGGCGAGTGTTGATAGGTCTCTTGGACCGTCACTAGGGTGGAGGGGACTTTTGGCGCCGGCGGGCTTTTTTGGCGCTAGTGGGGTTGCTAAGCATCATGGGATAGGTGATTTCGTCAACTTCACTTCAGGTAATTGGAAAGTTACAGGGTTTGAAGAGGTGAAAAGTTAAGGGTCATTATGTTCCAACATGCTCTTAGTTTGTCCTATAATTTTTTATTTAATTAGGAAAATACTGCTCTTATTCCAAACACTAGGGATACTGCCCCTAGGCCCAGAGTCCCCCAGGTGTCCTCCATACACTGGAATCATAGCTGCTGGTCTGACACTACAAGATGGGTGATCCAGTCAGTCTTCAGTGTGTTAGGGCCATTGGTGAACCTCCACAAAGATACAGCCAGGGCCTGATTTACTTTGCTTTCTATTTTCATCAGCCAACTTATAAAAATATGAGATCCTTCCTCTCCCCCTGTCATTTACCCACCCTAGTGGCTTGCCTCTGATCCAGCTCTCCACTTCTCCCTGTCTCCCAAACTCTTCCATTATGTTCCATCCATGAACAACAAGTCTTATATTGCCAATCTGTTCTCAAAAATATTATTCCTACCACCTCTAGCTTTGGCTATTTTACTCTCTCAAGTTCCATAAGGTCATATGGGTCTGGCTTCCTTGTTTCCCAATGCAGCATTCATATCATTATTCCCCCATTATCTTATAAATATCTTCTGCTCTCTCCAGGCTCAGGCGAGTCAAATTTGCCACCCTCTTCCTCTTGTGATTTTCATCTATCAACCTCTTGGATATTCCCCAACATTTCCTGTGCTCAGTTTTCCTTTCCATCCCCATTTCTGGCATTATATTAAGTTTCTTCAAAGTCCACGTATATTCCCTGTCCAATACCCTGAGCTCTCAATTCCCTAACTTCCTCTTTTCTAACTTTCGCCACCTGCCCATGAACCACCCTGTGGACCTTGCCATCACCTAGAACTACGCCACCTCTGAAATCACTAATTCAGACATGTCACTCCTCAACCACAACATACATTTATCCTTCCAGCTTACTCTTCTGACCACTCAACTTATACCTACTCTGTTATCATCCCTACCTCCATTCCATTGGTCCTTCTATATTCTCTGTAGTCACTAGTTCCCTGCTGTCTTCACATTCTTCCCTTCAATTTAGATTCCAAGGGGTATCATTTCATTTTGGTGCTCAATAAACACATACTGAAGAAACGAATCCTTAATACTGTTATCTCCTTCAGCTCTAATATCCAATCAGTAAGTCCTGTAATATACTTCTTTCCATATCCACTGCCATTAAGCAACCATCACTTCTTGGCTAGACTAACTAAATTCTCCAATCTACTCTGCACCTTGCTGACAGAGGTCACTTTTCTAACTAAACATGAATAACTCCTTTTTATTTAAAAGCCTTCAATCATGTCCCATTGTTATGACAAAGAACAAAATCTACAACACAGTCTGAAAGGTGCTGCATGTCCTGATCCTCACCTAACTCTCCAATCCGATCTGCCACCACTCTGGTCTTTGCTCTCTGACCTCCAGTCACAACAGTCTCCTTCCAGTTATTCTGATACAGCATGCTCTTTTCCAATTCAAGGTTTTTCATATTTTGTTCTCAATATAAGGATACTTTTGTCCTTTCCTATCCAACCTCACCTAGTTAACTCCTATTTACTATTCCCATTTCAACATAAATGTCAATTCCTCAGGAATTTATCACTAACACATAAGACTACATAGGTCCTCCTATCCTGTTATGCCACCCTGTTATTTTCCTTTAAATCACTTATTATAGTTAATAAATGTTTGTGTAATCGTGTCTCTCCACTAAACTGTAAGCTCCACAGGGACAGGGATTAAGTCTATTTTGCTCACCACTGATTTCACAGAACAGTGTCCAATATAGAGTTGTGCTCAATAAATATATGAAATAAACTTCTCTCCATAATGGTGGTCCTCAAACTAGTCCGTGAAGCTTTTTAAAAACATGCAAGCCTATACAGCACCCCTGAAGGTCATGATTCAGTCAGTTTGTAGTATATACCAGACTAGAACATTTTTTGCAAGCTTCATACATGATTTTGATGCACAACAATCAGGGTTGAGATCCATTGTTCTATAAAATCATAGACTGTCAGAACCAAAAGAGACTTCTGAAATAATCTGCTCCAGTCTGCTCCTTTCACAGATGAGGAAACTAAGTTATTTCTACCCTGTTTTCATTTATAATTATACTATATCACTAAACTGTTCTTTCACATAGATTTCCTTTGTTGATTCTTCCCTTTCATTTCTATTTATCGATCAAACTAAAGTACTTTCTCTGATATCCTAAATATTTTAATAACAACAGAAAATGCATTATCCACAATCAACGTGGATAGTATTTTTAAAGTGTTCGGTTATAACATACCATAAGTAAACCACTACTCTTTTTTCACATTTCATTATCATTATAGGAAAATTTAAACTTTAAAATCTTGTCCTTAGTTATTCTAGGAAAAAAATCAACTCTAAATATGCAAACAGTTACACTTTTCATATTAAATAATCTGAAACTAGTTCTCCTTGATAAAAGCAAAACTTACTGCAAACTTTATTTTTCAAAACACCTATAATATAAATAATTCAAGGAATGAAGAAAAAAAAGCACTGATTTAACCTTTTTCATTAACTATTTACTATTCTTATCTGGAGTACTTAAGAGCTCAAACTGTTGGAGGCCTAAACACTTCAATTAAGTATTTTAACGTCTTGTTTTGGTTACTTCCTTTACCGAGTTAACTGAAAATTTCCAAGGGATATCACAAAAGTGAAAATGCCCCCTAAATAACTGCTGGCTCTGTTCTTTCATTTGGGAAACACTTATTCTGGATCTACTAAGTACAACAAGGCTCTATAAAACTGGGTCTCTGCAAAGTATCATCAGGGTCCAAAAGAATAAGTTCATAGAGTAGCAAGAGAAACTTTAGGGGAAAAAAAGGGGGGTGGGGAGAGTAGGAGTTTCAAGCTTCACAATAGCACTATCCCATTCAAGAAACTCCAGCGTGTGACAAGGCAAACAATTGTGCCAAATAGCTCAAATCTCTTGACGTGTATCTTCTGACTCTCAACTATCTGGCCTTATGCTTACCTCTGTGCACTCTCTTCTTTGAACTCAGCCACTATTTATTGTGCCAGACACCACTACAGAACGGTGCTGGTAACAAGACAGCTAAGACACCTGTTTTCTGGAGCTGACTGGGGGTGGGGGTGGGGCGGGAGTAGGGTGGGGGCATTAAAGGGACAAATGCGCAGGACAAGCTAATTTGGGATAGGAACAATGGCTGTGAGGTAAAATAAGATAAGGCTGAGAGACCACGTTGCACTTATTGCTCCCCCTCTACCTAGAAGTATTACCACCATCCCAGGAGTTCTCATGGCACTTCCCACTCTAGATTGTAAATACCAGCACACTCTGTAGCCCCCGCGACTATGTAAACTACTAGTAAGCTGAAATCCTTTCCTCTGTCTAGCACACAAACATGCATGAATGAATGCCTACTAACATCAAGTAAATGTGTTAACGCATGAATAAAATAGTCGAAGGGACCAGCGCTGGACTAAAACATTTTCTTCGGTCGGGGAAGCAAGAGAGATTCGCTCCCGAGCCCTAATTAAGCCGCAGGTTGCACACATAGCAGAGGACCGTCCCTGGCCGCAGTCCGGAGTCCCAGCACCTCCCCCTGGGCGCGACAACTACGTCAACAAAAACACCCCCCGCGGGGCAGGGACACGCTTCTCCGGAGGACTGAAGCCAGTGGCCACGCCGCGCCCTCGCCGCCAGTACCCGCTGCGGAATTCCGAGGCGCGGAGTTTGGAGGAGGGAGCCCCGCGCCCCAGCTCTGCGGCCCTACTCCACCCCCAACCTCGCGAAAGGATTTCTCTCCCCCACCTCCCTCTTAACTCCATCGGCGCCGGAGGGAGTGAGGCAGAGAAAGAGGCCTGCACCGCGCTGCCTGCCGGGGCCCAGAGTAGCCCCGTGAGGAGGAGACTGCAGCAGCCGAGCCGAGGGAGAGCTTACGTTTGGGGGAAGAGAGGGGAGAGGAGGAGGGCCCCAGGAACACTCACCCCAGCGCCTCTAGAGTGTCCAGCACGTCCCCCTCCATTGTAGGTTCGGGACCCGGCTCCGGCCGTCTCATGGTCCTTGGGCCCGAAACTGTTCGCCGCTCTAAAGCGCCCGCCGGAAACTGGCGTTACGGCACCAAGGTTCCGGTCGGGGTCTCAACCAGGGCTGCTTAGGACTCCCTCTGACTGAGCGCGCAAAGGTTCCCGGCCTGGAGGCAGTCAGCGCTGGTTGCCCACCACGGCTTTATGCCACAACAACTGTTGTAGGTAATCATAAATAATAAGAGTCATAAAAAGATTTGGGTTAAGTCTTTCTGTGTACTGAAATCAATCTTAGCAAACATCGTGATTCTACCCAAGTTGTTCTTAATCTGACTCCTGGGACCTTTCTCTCTATAACAACAAAAATTCTGAAATAATTATCAAGCTAAAATTAGCACCTAATATGTTCCTATACGTATAGTTTTTAAAGCAATATACACGGCAATGCTCCAAGTTTAAGAAGGAAATTTGTAAAAATAATATTATTTCATTATGAAATGTAAATCAACGAAGTGATCAGATGTTTGCACCCACCTGTAGAACCTTCTTAGACATGCATACAATGTGTTGTATTGCTGACAAATATAACTGAATCGTATAACAAAATATTGTGAGCAGAGTCGTATAGTTGTGATTTTCTAAAATTGTGACTAATGCTCCATAAAGTTCTAAACAAAACATAGTATTCCCTTTGTGTATTATTCACGGAGAGTTGTGTCTATCTGAATGATGGGAGAGAATGGAATGTATGTTCTGAGGGGTTATTGCCTCCCTCAAAGAGTTTAAGAGTCATGGAAAGTGCTAGTCTCAGGCATCTTGGCAGAAAGTTCCTGTAAAAAAAAAATCAAATAGAAATGAGGTAACTTGTTCTTCATTAATGTTGGTCTTGAGTGTTCAGATGCTGTTTTTCCTTAAAAATAAGAAAAAAAAAAACAAGCACAGAAAAAAAGATTGACATTTTTTTGAAGTAAGATAGTTATATGGGAAAGGTAAAAGAGTCTGACATAGTAATTGGAATAATTGGACTTTAGCAAGGAGACCACTGAGAAAACGGGGCAGAGGCAAGAATTTTCTGAGAAAAGGTATCAAGCCATTGATTTAAAAGCTCTACTAACCCTAAACAAGATAAATAAAATCACAATTTAAGAAAAATTAGTAAAAATTCTGAAAACAAAAGATAAAAGGGAAATCTTAAAATCAGAAATATTCAAACTTCAACAATACCATAAGCTGACTTCTCAAGTGAAACAATGAAAACTAGAAAATGGAATGACATCTTTAACATGAATAACTCTAAATCCAGAATTTTATACACGGTGGAAATATTCTTAAGAAATTAAGGAAAAATAAAGACATTTTTAGATACACAAAAACTGATATACATTGTATCCAGCAGACCCACATAAGAAATAGTAAACAGTTTCTTCAATAAAAAAAAAACAACGATCCCACAATAATGCAAAAGGAAATGAATAGTACTGCTAGAAAGGGTAGATATGTGAGTACAATTCAATGTTATTACTGTTCAAAACAGTAATAGTAATGTCTTGTGAAATTTAAAAGATAAAGAGTATTCAAGAGGGGAGAATAACAAAGAGTTAAAAAATTATAAGTTTCTTCTAATGTCTATGAAGTGAAAAAATAATGAATTTATAGCAGAAAATAAAAGTTGCATGTCACCCTTATTATGATATTCACTAAAGAAATAATCATGTTGTATAACTAACCACTAAGGGGAAAACAGAAAAATATTTTTAAAAAACACTTATATCTTAAAAAGGCAAAAAAAAAAAAACCAGAAAACAAACCATAACTGTGTAGAAATATTAATATCAGGAAAAAATAGCTACTAATGCAAAAAAGTATCAGAGAGACATAAATAGGGACATTTCATAATAATAAAAGTGTCAGCATCACAGGAAGCTATAACAATCCTAAATGTCAGCTTAATAACCAGCGTCAAAATATATCAAAACATAAACTTAAAGGAGTTTAGGCAAATTCAAAATTATAGAGGAAGATTTTAAATATCTCTAACTGATGTAACAAGCAGTCAAAAAATCAGTATACATACATGAGACTTGGAAAACATGATCTATAAATTTGATCTAAATGATATATAGATCACTGCTCCCCAAACATCAGAATATACATTTTTCAATAAATAATTGACTTCACGCTGTACCTGAAAGTCTCATTACAAAGACTGAAAGCATAAAAAGCATGTTCTCTAATTACAGTAGAATTAAACTAAGAGCTGAAGATCCCAGTGCAGTCACCATGGCAATGAGGCCTTCATACTGTAGGAGCAGGGAAGGCAATTGTCTCCACAAACCACTTAATAGCACAAGCTATTGTTAGGGTCACTCTGGCCAGGATACAATGTATGTGTGTGGCTCTGGACAGTGTGTAGACTAAATTAAGCCAATTCAGCCCTTGCTGTATTCAGACCCACTTGTATTCGCTTATATCTGGGACTTCTTCCCTGACAAGAGAGATCAAAGCCAGTCTAAGGTAGTAGATGCTGTAACCTCCTTAGAAGACATCAAAATGGTCAGCAACCCCAGCTGGAATCTTTCATGGTACAGTTAGTCCAAGCTATAATACAGGCCTATCATTTTCCTCCTCTGTACCTATTTGTATTTTCCACACTCTTGGCCAGAATTTCAGTTAATCTGAGTGACAGCCATATTTGCAGAAATTATCCATTTGCAGTCATAACAGGAACAAGAGTAACAAGAGGTGCCCCAGTAAGATCTTGGGTTTCAAACAAATTCCTGCCTCCGCTGTGTAGCAGCAACCTGAGAGGTTCATGGCAAACAGGTATGTCTGTAAAGTATTCTTTGCCTGCAAGTTCACTGGCATAAGGAGCTCAAGCTTGTAAAAAGACAATTGCCACAGTCGACACCCTCCCATCCTGGAAGCCAGGGTCTCTAAGCCATAAGAGCCTAAAGTTTTAGAAATAGCACATATTCTACAAGTACATCTTTAAGAGCAATGGATAGGGAGCCAATGCTACTTTCTCCCCTTAGTTCCTAGGGGAGCACACCTATCATAAGTCATCTGTTGATTCAGCTCATACACCTTAACCTGGAGATCAGCACCTCAATCTGCAGGATGTTGAGCCTAAGCTTATGCCTTTCCTAAGTCTTCAATAGGCCATTACACCATTGTATCTGGATAGCTGATTTTCTTAAGGTAAGTCTCATAACATAGTAAGTAGCCCTGTAAATATTTTGCTGTTTCACCCATTGTCTCATTGTCTGTGCCATAAAATGAGTTCCCCACTTCAAGGCAATGTTGTCATAGGTGAGACATCCTGTGAACCCTCAATTGATGAAGTTAGCAGAAAAACTATGAGCAGGAAAGGCAAACTCTTATCCAGAATCACAACCCTCTCCAAGATGGAATGTAACCAAACTTGCACCAGGAAGCTGGCTGGAATTCTAAAGAAAAAGCCCTGTTCAGCTCTGTTGCTGGCATGTTAGCATTCAGTAGTGCAATAATATACAGTACTTCCATATATTTGCCTTCCTTTCTTGTCTCATTTCATTCTTCCATCTTCCTTCCCTAACACTGCACTTACTAATGTGATAACACCTCAGCTTTTGCCTCAAACTTTTCAGGGATCCCAAGCTAGGACAATTGACAGCATTAAGTGCTCTATTGTGTACCTGACACTGTTTTAAACACTTTACCTGATTTACTCATTTTTAAAGTGAACTTTTAAAAGGAATTAAAAGCAAAATATAAACAGACAAAAACAGAATTAGTCAACTTTAATGAAGAGAAACTCAGGTTGTCGAGTCAATGAAGAAGTCATCCTTGCCACCCTGCCTCTCTGTTCTGGGCCTTTCAGGAAATCTCTGAAATGGCTAAGGATAGAGACTGGCTGACATTCATGGGCTGGATCATCTTGCTCTCCTAATTGTTGAATGTATTTTCTGCACTAGATACACTCTCATCGGCCTTAAAATGAAACACAAATATCCATCTTTTGGGTCCTTTCCTTTATCTAACCATGGACCTTCTCCCCTAGACCTTCTGATTTTCTATCCAAGCCATTTGCTTTCCCAAGAGTCAGCATATATTCATAACTCCAACAAGGTAAACTGCAAGAAAAAAGGTTTCTCCAAGTGCAGAAGTGACAGAAGGAGCCCAAAATTCCAGATGTGTATGGCTGGCTGTGTGACAATGACAAAGGAGGTGGATTTAAAACTATTAGTGCAAGAAACAAGTTGGCCTCAGACAGAGGCCCAAGAGAAGTCAGGTAGTTGCAGTGGTGGGTGAGGTAAAATGAACAGCTAACAGTCCAGGAAGAAATCTGAGGAAGCACATAAAATCTGTGTCCAAAATACATATGACTCAAAAGGGCATGCCTGATCTTGCTTTTGCATACCTCTCCAAACTCATCTACAAACACTCTCCACATTGTTCACTATACAGGCCTCGAATCCATTTCTCTGTTGAGCTGTGTCCCAAATTTCTAGTGTGCTCAGAAAATGTTTGTGGAATGCAATGCCTTGCAATGCAAACTTAGTATTCATATATATATATATATATATATATATATATATATATATATATATATATATATATATATATTGTTTTGGATTCTGTGAATATTCTAAAACTTGTAGCCTTACTATTACCTTCTATCAGGAGGTATCAACTTCTGTGGCAATTTCTAGATTTCATCAAGAAGATATCAGTAATAGTGCAAGACATTATTAAGCAGCTACTGATTGTTTGATTAGAAGAACGATGGTCCTTGTACCCAGGATTGACTACCTAAAGTGCAAGTCCCAGTACAAAATGAAAAGGTTTAAAATTAAGAATTTCAAGATAGCAACAGCAGATCATCAAAACAAGAATGGAGCTCTGCTAAAAGCAGGTTTGCAGCAGCACGGGTCATATGCCCATAAAGCTGGCCCTCCTTGTACCCACCAAAAGGACAAGAAAAATTTGACTTCCAGCATTGAATTATATAGGAGGCTCTATGGTAAAACTGTACCCTTTGAGGTCCTTTCAGACTATATTATATGTATAAAAAATCCAAAGAGTTTCTACTTGGCATTATACAAACTAGAGAAAACATTCAGTAGCCATTCACTCTTCTTAACATAAGTTCTTTGGGCCCCTGAACAACAGAAGCAAGATTCTTGAAAGGTTGAAGTGTGAGACTATACCCTTGACCAATATACAGTTACTATGTCTAGAGGTGGGTAGTTCTGCTTGTTCCCTGATACTGCCTGTAATGTAATAATGTCCCAGTGGACTGAGTCAGACATCAACTCGGCAGCTAGAACATCACATACTATAAGGCCTTGTGAATGGACTCATCTAGGACTAGATATTCTGTTTGAAATAATGTTATTCTCATTTGTAATATAAGATTTCTTACTCAAGCTGAAAAAGACATTACTGTGAATCCCAGAGACAAGAGGGTAGCCCCATAAACTGATGCAATTTTATGTGAGGTATTGGGATAAATTAACTGCTGTAACAAACTGAAAATCTCAGTAGAATAAAATACAATGGTGTCTAGCTCATATCATGGTCTGATGAGGTATTTGGTGGGAGGGTATGTCATATTGTAGTTCCATATATGGTCATAACAATGACATTAATACCCTATGTTCTTTGGCAAAATGACTTTACCACTCCTCCCTCAAGAGGTAGTTTCCCTATTAAATCTAAGCAGGCTTAGCAACCACTTCAATCTACAGAATATGGTGGAAATGATGCTGTATTTCCATTTCCTGCCTCTTTGAATGCCCTCTGATGGGATGCTTCCTCTTGGAACCAGGCATCAGGCTAGGAGAATCTAGAGCTACATGGAGAGGCCACATGTATGCACTCCAGTTGACAGTCCCAGCTGGAGTTCCAGAAGATAGCCAGCATCATCTGCCAATGTAAATAGACTTCTTTTGGTCATCCATCCCAGTTGATTCATCAAATAACTACAATCCTATCCAAAATGGCCTGCCATTGTGTGAGAGATCTCACGTGGTAAAAACCAGCTAAGCTTAGACAACTCACAGAATCATAAGAGATAATAATACAATTGTTTAAGCTGCTCAGTTTTGAGGTGGTTTATTAGGAAGCATTTGGGGGTCTTAAGATACTTCCTGTGACTCTGCCATTTTTGATATGTGGCAACCAAAGTCTGCATATAACGGAAAATGAGAGAATAGAGAATTATACAAAGAGTTTTGTGGTAAATCTAAAAGAAAGCACAACAGTTTCTGCCCACATTGCACAGATTAAAATACCCCCACATTACCTCAAGCTATCTGCAGGGAAACTAGGAAATATAGTATTTCTGTGTGCCTAGAAGAAAAAATAAATGGTTGGTGAAGTCCACAATTTTTCCTACCACAATGTATTTTTTAAAAGACTTATCTCCCAGTTAGAAACATCTGGCAGGGAGTATCTGAGTCCCCTTGATCCCACTTGCTGGCTACATATACTCTCTCATTACTGGCTCTTTCCTGGAAATTTTGTTTATTCTAGCAATAGAGATTATAATATTGGCCTGTGCTGCTGTATCACCCTCCAGATCTCAGAATTCTGTTGCTTAAAAATATACTAAGTTTCAACAAAATAAAAATAAAAAACAAATCAACAACAAAAACTTAGCTCATATTGTAAACCAAAAGAAAAATGCCTTCTTAGCAATAGGGTAATAAATCTTTCTAGAGAAAAAGCAGAATACACTTCCATTAATGCCCAGGCATAAAAATAGTCCATTAAATACCACAAACAACCAAAGTGACAAGTCAGCTCAGAAAGAAAATTTCCCAGAAAATAAGTTTAAAAATATAGAAATATGTCACTTAAATGACAGAGAATTCAGGATGGTACTTCTGAAAAAAAAAAAAAAAAACTCAATGAGATTCAAAATAACTCATATCAACAATTTCAGAAATTGAAAAAACAACTACATCAGCAGAATAAGTTTTTTAACAAGGAGACTGAAACCCTCAAAAAGAACCAAATAGAACTTCTGGAGATGAAGAACACAATAAAAGAAATGAAAAATGAAACATCAAACTTGAGAACAAGAGTCAGCCAAATGGAAGAAAGGATCAGTGATACAGAATATAAAAATCTAGAAATAAATCAGAAGAAAGACAAGAGAAACCAAAGAATGAAAAATAATGAAAGAAATACAAGAACAAGCTGATACCATCAGGAAAGGAAACATAAGAAAAATGGGCATTCTTGAAGGGGGAGGAAAAGGAGCAGAGATTAGAAAGCATTTTTGGACAGATAGTTAAGGAGAATTTTCCAAATCTAAGGAATGAGCTGAAGCTTGGAATTCAAGAAGTTGACAGAACACTCAATTATCTCAACCCAAAAAGGCCTTCTCCAAAACACATTGTATTAAAATTATCAAACATCAATGAAAAAGAAAGAATTCTCAAAGAAGCCAGGGAAAAGAAGATAGTAACCTATAAAGGAAAACTCAGATTATCATCGGACAAACCTAATAAGCACAAACCTTATAAGCCAGAAAGGAGTGGAATCAAATATTCAAACTATTAAGTGGAAGGAGCTACTAACCAAAAGCAATGTATCCAGCTAAGCTCTCCTTTAGATATGAAGAAGAAATAAAGACCTTTCCAGGCATACAAAAATTGAGAGAATTCTCCACTATGAGGTCTGTATTATATGAAATACTGAAAGAGGCCAGTTCACCTAAAACAAAATGACAAAATATACATAATTATGAGTAAGGTGACTAGCAGGCAGATAGAAGCAGAGGGGTGTGATCCTTATTAAGAACAGGGCATTACAAGCTTAAACAATAAGAGATCTGCTATTGCAAGATAGTAATGAATATTCAGCATACATAGGGACAAATTGAGACAACAATGACTGAAAAGAGGAGATTCAAAGATCCAAATTCTCAAAGAGAAATGGAGATAAGGCACATGCAGCTTATACATATATGTGTGTGTGTGTGTGTGTGTGTGTGTGTGTGTGTATATGTATACATATATATGCTGTCCTCTACATATACACAATGGTAACCACATATCAAAGATTCAGAACTGGAGAATATAACATAAAACAAGAAAGATTAGATGGTAACTTCACCAAACCCAACCAGATTAAAAAAAAAAAAAAAAAACCATAAACACAAAGACAAGGAGCAATGGAAACACCAAGCTACCAGAAGGCAAAAGATTATTTCAATGATCACCCTAAATGTAAATGGACTGAACTCACCAATAAAAAGTCACAGAGTTGCAGAATGGATCAAAAAACAAACCTCCACCATATGCTGCCTCCTGGAGATATATCTCCATTCCAAAGATAAATATAGACTCCAAGTGAAAGGGTGGAAAATGATATTTCAGGCAAATGGCATTCAGAGAAAAGCAGGAGTAGCGGTACTAATATCGGATAAAAAAGGTAAAGAAAGATACTGAGGGACACTTCATAATGATAAAGGAAATCATATACCAAGAAGACATTACATTCCCAATCAGGGAGCCCCAAAATATATAAAGCAATTCCTAACAGAACTAAAGGGAGAAACAGACCAAAACATTCTCATAGTAGGAGACCTAAATACACCACTGGCAGATATGGACAGATCATCCAAACAAAAAAATCAATAACATTCTTAAATGGCACTTTACCAAATGGACATAATCAACATTTACAGAGCCTTTCATCCCCAAAAAGCTGCTTATACATTCTTTTCTAGTACACATGGAACATTCTTAAGGATTGACCACATACGGGGACAGAGAGATAACCTGAACAAATATGAGGGTTAAATCATACCAACCATATTCTCTGTTCATAATGCTTTGAAGCTAGAGATCAATTGTTAAAAAAAAAAATGGGAAGAACCACAGATACAGGGAGATTAAACAACATACTAGAAGAATAACTGGGTCAGAGAATAAAAAAAAAAGAGATCAAGAGATAAATAGAAATGAATGATGATAGCACAACATATCAAAACTTTGGGACATGGCAAAAGCAGTAAGAGGAGGAAAGTTCATATCATTATAGGTCCATCAAAAAACAAGAACAGGCCCAAATAAACAACTTAACATTTACCCTTTAAAAACTAGAAAAGGAGGAACAAATGAAGCCTATAACCAAAAGAAGGAAAGAAATAATCAAAATTAGAGTAGAATTTAATGAAACTGAAAATAAAAAAAATAGAAAAATAAATGCAACGAGCTGGTTTTCTGAGAAGTTAAATGAAACTGACAAAATCCTGGCTAGACTCACTAAAGAAAAAAAGAGAAAGGACAGAAATAAACAAAAACAGAGATGAAAGAGGAGATATTATGATAGACACAGCAGAAATACAAAGGATTATACAAGAATATTATGAAAAAGTATATGACACCAAATTCAATAACCTAGAAGAAATGGACAATACTTAGAAAGATACAACCTTCCTAAATTGAATCACCTAAACAGACTGATCAGCAGTATGGTAATTGAAACAATCATTAAAACCTACCAAAAAGTAAAAGTTCAGGACCAGATGGCTTCACCAGTGAATTCTACCAAAATTCAAAGAGGATTTAATACCTATTCTCCTTGAACTCTTCCAAAAAATTAAAAAGGAGGCAACACTTCTTAACTCATTTAATAAGGCCAATACTACTCTGATACCAAAACCTGTTAAAGATAACACACAAAAAAAGAAAACTACAGACCAATATCTCTCATGAACACAGATGTAAAAATCATAAATAAGATACTAGTGAATCAAATACAGCAACATATTAAAAAGATTACACACCACGATCAAGTGGCTTCATCCCAGGGGCACAGGGATGGTTCAACATATGTAAATTGATTAATATGATACACCACATAAACAAAAAATAAGCATCATATGATCATATAAATAGATGCAGAAAAAGCCTTTGACAAGATACAGCATCCATTTATGATCAAAACACAACACAATTGTTACAGAAGGAAAGTACCTTAATATAATAAAGGCCATATATAACAAACCCTCAGCCAACATCATACTTAATGGTGAAAAACTAAAACCTTCCCTCTAAGATCAGGAACAAGACAAGGCTGTCCACTAATACCACTGTTATTCAGCGAAATATTGGAGGGCCAAGCAAAGTGCAATCAGGCAAGAGAAGATATAAAAGGCATCCAAGTAGGAAACAAAGAAGTCAAACTGTCACTATTTGTGGATGACATGATTCCCTATATAGAAAATTCTAAAGACTCCACAAGAACACTACTAGAAACAATAAGCAAATACAGTAAAGTTTCTGGGTACAAAATCAATGTTCAAAACTCCATAGCATTCCTATACTGTAATAATGAAGTGTCAGAAAAAGTGGAAAAAGTTATTCCTTTTGCAATTGTAATGAAAAAAATAAAAAACCTAGGAATAAATTTAGCAAAACATGTCAAGAACTTATATATTTAAAAAAAAAACTATAAGATTCTAGTAAAAGAAATAGAAGATACAAAGAAATGGAAAAATATTCCACGTTCTTGGATCGGAAGAATCAACAGAGTTAAAACAACCTTATTACCTAAAGCATTATACAGATTAAATGCAATCCCCATCAAAATCCCATTGGCATTTTTTAAAGAAATAGAACAAAATATCATCAGATTTGTAAGGAAGAACAAAAGACCCCAAATCTCCAAAGTCATCCTGAGCAAAAAGAACAAGGCTGGAGGAATCACTCTGCCCAACTTCAAATTACACAACAAAATGAGAGTAATCAAAATGGCATGGTTTTGGCAGAAAAACAGGCACTCAGACTAGTGGAACAGAATCAAGAGTCCAGAAGTATGTATGTATGTATGTATGTATGTATGTATGTATGTATGTATGTACGTGTGTATGTAAATATGTATACATATACATATATACACACACACACAAATATCTGCAAAAATATATATGAAAGTAGACCCCTTTCTTATACCATATACAAGAATGAAGTCAAATGATTAAAGACTTAAAAGCAAGACTTAAAATCATAAAACTCCTAGAAGAAAACATAGGCTAGTAAACTCTTTGATATAGCTCTTAGTAATATTTTTTGGGATATGTCTCCTTGGGCAACAGAAACAGAAAAAAAAAATTTAAATGGACCTACATCAAACTAAAAAGATTTTGCACAGAAAAGTAAACAATCAACAAAAGACATCCTACTAAATGAGAGGAGATATCCACCAATGATACATCCAATGAGAGATTAATATCCAAAATAAAAGGAACTCACCAAAAAAAA
This sequence comes from Cynopterus sphinx, assembly GCA_030015415.1. Taxonomy (NCBI): domain Eukaryota; kingdom Metazoa; phylum Chordata; class Mammalia; order Chiroptera; family Pteropodidae; genus Cynopterus; species Cynopterus sphinx. The sequence continues at coordinate 85,059,172 of CM057384.1, read as the reverse complement.
AAAAAAACCAATCTGACTAAAAATTAGGCAGAGGACCTGAATAGACATTTCTTTAATGAGAACATATATATGTCCAACAGACATATGAAGATGCTCAATACCAGTAATCATCAGAAAAATGCAAAAACCAAAATGAGATATTACCTCACACCTTTCAAAATGGCTATCAATACATCAACAAACAAGTGTTGGTGAGGATGTGGAGAAAAAGGAATACTGGTGGGCCTGTAAATTGGTTTGGCCACTTCGGAAACCAGTATGGAGGTTCCTCAAAAATTAAAAATAGAACTACCATATGATCCAGACATTCCTTTTCTGGGTATTTATGTGAAGAAATCCAAAACACTAATTCAAAAAGATATAAGCCCTCTGATGTTCTTTTGAATCATTATTTACAATTGCCAAGATATGAAAGCAACCTAGATGTCCATCAATAGACAAATGGATAAGTGGTACATATATACAATGGAATATCAGCCACAAAAAAAAAAAAAAATCTTACCATTTGCAACAAAATAGATGGACCTAGAGGTTATTATGCTAAGTGAAATAAGCCAGAGAAAGGCAAATACCATATGATTTCACTTATATGTGGAATCTAAAGTAAATGGAAATGCAGCTGAGGAGGAGTGGAAAAAATGGCACAGATAGAGGTTCCATTCATCCCTCTAGTGACCAAATCAAAGTTCTGACAGAAACAAGAAGCAGCAAGGAAAAATCGCCTGGGATCTAGATGAACAAGCCATACAACTAGGGAGAAATACAAGAAATCACCCTGCAACAGCAGAAGGTAGGACAGGGTGAGGACACTGGGCTGCCAGGTTTCGAATGGCTGAGTGAGACTGAGGCTGAGGCAGTGGCAGCAGCAGAAGCCTCTTAAAGTGGCCGCATGTGCAAGCAGATTTTTGCAGTGATGGACCTGCTTGCTCTGAGCACCAGTGCCAATTTGGCTACACGCAGGGGGCACCAGGGACTTATAGGAAGACACTGTCATAGTGGGGGGCTTAGGCGAGACTCGCACTGTACAGAAGTGCTGATGGTACCCACTGTTCTCTGTTGAGGCCTCCCCCATACCGGTGCACCAGACACAGCACTGCCATAACCGTGACTTCATCAAACTGGATAACTGAGGTTGCTCTGCCCAGAGGATTCCCTGAAACTCTGCCTCCCCCAAATCGTAGCCACAACCAAACCACCTCCAGGTGTGTTCTCAGAAAGTCAGATGCTCCTTGCTGAGCAGCGCCTAGACTAACACTGGAGGCAGCTGGCCTTGGTTTCTGGTGTGGCCTTATGAGGCAACTATAAACACAGCATCTGTGGATTGCTTGCTGAATCTTAACAGGTGGCCCCAGAGGGACAGAGGCTTGGGCTAAGTTTGGCCTGCAGCTGAACCCCTTTCAGAGCTGTGCCTCTGGACACCTACTTCACAAATCCACACTAGTAAGACAGAGAGGCTTAGGAGCTTTGCTTAGTACATAGAAACAGACATGCAAAGGCAGCCAAAATGGGAAGGCAAAGAAGCAGAAACCATATGAGAGAAGAGAACAGAGATCCAGATATAAGGGAGTCAAGTCATCTAACAGATGCAGAGTTCAAAACACTGGTTATAGAGATGCTCAATGAACTTTTGGGAAGTGTAGATAAATTCAGTGAGAACTTCAACAAAGAAATAAAAAACATAAAAATGGAAATTATAAAAGGGAACCAGTCTGAAATGAAGGACACATATCTGAATGAGAAGTATATTAAATGGAACAAACAAATGAATAAACAAAGTGAATAAAGAAAAGGATATAATGCCCTATCTAGAGGATGGGAAAGCCAAGGACACACAATCAGAATGGCAAGAGATAAGATGCCAAGACTATAAAAATAATTTAAGGAGCATATAGGACACATTAAGTGTCCAAATATCCATCTGATTGGTGTAACTGAAGAAAATCAAGATGTTGAACAGCTGTTTGAAGAAAGAATGATGAAAAACTTCACAACCTGGTGAAGGAAATGGACATAAGACCCCAGGAAGCTCAGGGAATCCCCAAAACCAGGGATCCTAAGCAGCTCACACCAAGACACATTACAATTAAAATGCCAAAGGTTAAATACAAAGAAAGAATATTAAAAGCAAGAGAAAAAAAGATAGTTACCCATAAGAAAATACCCATAAGACGGGCAGCTGATTTCTCAAAAGAAATTACGCAGGACAGAGGGCTGGGCAAAAAATATTTGACAGGATGAAGACCCATGATCTACAACCAAGGATACTTTATCCAGCAAAGCTACTATTAGAGTTGAACAGATAAAAAGCTTCACAGACAAAAATAAGCTAAAGGAATTTATCACTACCAAGACAGTATTACAGGTAATGTTGGAGGGACTTCTTTAAGAATAAAAATACAAAAGACTCACTTCAGATTAAGAGACACATACAGACTAAAAGGGGATGGAAAGATACTGCTTTGATGGACCTAGAAGTTATTTAAGTCAGACAAAGATAAACACTATATGATTTCACTTACGCGTGGAATCTAATAAATAAAAGAACAAACTAATTACAGACTCACAAATATAGTGGAAAATTTGGTGATGGACAGAGGAAAGGTTTGGGGGCTGGGAATATGGGGTAAAGGATTAAAGAAGTACAAATTAGTAGCTGATGAATGGTCACGGGGATGGAGAGCAAGGCATAGGGAATGTAGTTAACATTAATACGTTGATGTGGAGGGTCTCAAGAGGGAGGGAGAAATTGGGGGGATCGTTTCACAAATTTAATATAGATATCTAACCCATGTACTATATTCTTGAAACTAATTAAAATATTTAAAAAAAAACCATAAGGAATCCTCTTCATTCCAGCTTCCTCTGTTAATCAATTAGGACTGTCATAGGATAAAGAGATGGAAAAGGCTGAAAAAAACCCAGAGCAGAGTAGTGGGAATAATAATCCCTAAAAAACTAAAAGTGGATAAGATAATGGCCCAGGGAGGGGAGGAGGGTGTCAGAGGTTATGTCTACCTAACCATTCTAACACCATGTCTAAGACAAAAGCATCAAGATATTAGGGAGTAGAGCCCCTGATAGGAAATGGAATTATAAATATCTGAGAGCTGGTAGGACAAAGCTGAGATTTCCTTGAAGACATTCAGAAGCTCATTTGGAGATGATAAAATCCAGAAAAAGGAGTCTAAGGGGCCACATCTTAATTTGAACCATCAACTTTCCTTCTAGCTTGTCCAGCTCCATTCATCGGAAAGAGTCAGGAGTTAAAAATCTATGCCAGGTGGACATGGACAATAGACTAGTGGTTACTGGAGGGAGGAGGTAGACAGGGTAAAGGGGCTCTAATTTGTGGTGACAGAAAGAAATTTAATTATAGGTGAACACACAGTGTAAATATATATATTATATATTTATAAATATATATAATATATATATTAACAGTAAGGCACACACACACACACACATATGCCTGTTAAAATGTAGAGCTGAAACTTATTGCATTTCATTAACCAATGTCACCATAATGATAAATAAATAAATTTAAATTAAAAAATCTATGTTGGGGCCTACTGTCTTGCAATGAGGACCATGTCTAGAGCATTGTGGAATTTGTGTCTCAAGAAACGATGAAGGAGAAAAGGTGAGGACCACAGGAGTTTCCTTATAGGCAGCCTCCTGGTCTTCTGATTCCTGAAGAATGATAATATTAACAGAAACTGGAGACTTTCCATTGACCAAGGCAGAGAGAGAGAATAAAATAAAACACAGATTTGTAAACACCCGCTCAGAGCTCTGGGGTTTCCTCTTGGACCCCTTTTAGCTGAAGAGAAGGTGACCTCCACCTCCTACACAACCACCAATGGGAGCAATTTCAGTTTATTTTCTTGTTCTCAGAGTTTATAGATAAAACTAGCATTTCTTTAAACAAAGATTTCTAACCTAAACATTTTTTGAGAACTACTATTACAAAGCATCATTCCAGATGCACTTTGGTTCCCAGCTTTTCGGTGTTATTTAATAATATGAAAATAGGAATTTGACTCACTTCACCTGTGATGGCTCAGAAGCAGAAATGGCTGCCACTGAGAACCACCTGGAAAGCTTTCGTCACAGATATATTCAGGCTCTGTCCTCAGAGATTCTGATCCAGTTTAAGAGATGGGGCCTAGGAAACGGATTTGAACTGTGTGGGTCTGCTTTTACATGGATGTTTTTCAATAATCATGTACAATACTGTAAATGTACCTTTTTTCTTATGATTTTATTAATAACATTTTCTTTAGCTTACTTTATTATAAGAATATATGTAACATACAAAATAAGTGTTAACCAACTGTTTATCATCATTAAGGCTTCCAGTCAATACTAGACAATTAGTAGTTAAATTTTGAGAGAGTCAAAGTTATATGAGGATTTTTGACTGCTCCCTGCTTTGTCCAAGGTTCAACAATATTTTAAAGTTCAGATGATTCTAATGAAGAGTAAGCCTTCGAAACTACCATTGTACTAAATATTTACATATGTTTTGAATTGCAACAGTGTAAATCAGCTAATTTCCCCTATAAGTTATAGATTTAAAAGTTTTTAAATAAAATTTTAAAATGTATTTCAAAAGTGTGAGGGAGAGAAGTGGAAGTTAAGGAGACATAATGAGGTACCTTTCGTGATGCTTGTCTTTCCAATTCTCCTCGAAGTATGCAAGTGTATATCCATCTCTTTCCAACTGGTCTTCACATACAACTTTTATGTCTGCATTCATTATGCATCTAATACTTCTCCTTTTCTGTTTTTTTTTTTTTTTCCAGTCTGAGCCACTGCTCCAGCAGCCAAGCCATTGCAGAGTCTTGTTCTTGTTACCTAGGCCAGTGACTCTCCTGCCTGAACCTGGTTTTTATAGATTACTCAGGTGATTCAGATGGTCAGCCAGATTTGGGAACTGCAGCCTAAATACTATTTTCAACAACCTACCATGCTCTTGCCTGTCTTAACACTGCAGTGTTGTGTCCCTTCCAGGTGAATAATACTAAACGTGATAAACCCTATTCCTTTGGAAGACTTTGAAACTAATCAACAAAACATTAGTGTCACAGTCTAAAACACATTTCTTCACACAGATATTGATAAAGTTGTGCAAATATCTAAGCCCTGAATAAATGTATGAATTAAAACCTATTCCCCCATACATAAAAGAAGGGAAAAGACCTTATGGGTAGGTTTGTGAGGAAAGAGGGATTTGAGTTAATGAAGTTTCCTGCACTGAGTTAGGAATAATGTGAACTTAATTCAGCTTAATTATTTAAAGCACTTTAGTTCAATTTCACTAGATAGTTCTAATCTGATTGAATTTGTAACTGGAAATTCTGTAAAGGTAGCAGGTTCTGAATTAAAAGTATTGCTCAAAAATAAGCAAATGCTATTATGTATCTACTTAAATTTTGCCCAACTTCTGAAAATACCTTTTGGGGAGATGTATGTTTTACACCTTTTAGAGCAAAGTGAAAAATCTGATTGGAAAGAGTTTGTTTAGGGATTTTATGTGTTTGTGAAGGCTTAATATGTCTAAATAAACATTTTCTCAGATGTATAAGAAGAGAATAACTTTTGCAACAAATGTATAATTTGATTCCCTCAAATGAAATAGCCACTTCAGGAAGAAAAGAAAAAGTATGAAGATTTTAAAAAATCCCATGCTATATAAGAAATATTTTGAGACTGTGCCAGTGATGGAAAACATCTGATAGAATTCAGTGCAAGTTATAAAGATAAATACTAGTCAAGTTCTAGAACTGAGACATGGGTCGGAGTAAAGCATAACTGGTAACAGATCATGATTATTAACTAATTACTATATTTCCTTAATTATAATGTAACACTGCTTGAGAGATGTACTATAGATCTAACAGTGGTTTTTATCAAGGTGTGGGATGTATATATAGATTTTAAGATTTTCAAGATATCAAAATATGTACATAATGAAAACCAAAAAATGGGATAATTTGTTCCCAAATGAATAGTCCATAAAAAGACTTTTAGCAAGTTCTTCTTTAAAATATTATTTATTTGATGAGTGAAGTTTTTAACTTGCTTTGCTGAAATCTTTAAAAAGGGATGTTTTCCTGAGCTGAAACAGTAATTGTTGCTGTGCAGTTAAAAAAATACACATTGACAAAAATAGATAAATTGGACTTCCTCAAAATTAAAAACTTTTGTGCACCAAAGGACAATGTCAAGAAAGTGAAAAGACAACCCACAAAATGGGAAAAAATTTGCAAATCATATATCTGATAAGAAACTTGTAAAGAGTATATTAAGAACTCTGACAACTAAATAATAAAAAGACAAATAACCCAATTTAAAATATGGGCAAATGATCTGAGTAGACATTTCTCCAAAGAAGATGTACAAATGGCCAATAAGCACATGAAAAGATGCCAGATGTTATTAATCACCAGTAAAATGTGAATGAAAATCATAGGTACTAGGATGGCCGTAATCAAAAAGTCAGTTAATAATGAATTTTGTCAAGAACTTAGAGAAAGGAATCCTCACACCTTTCTGGTAGACATGTAAAATGGTGCAGCCACTGTGGAAAATAGTCTAGCAGTTCCTCAAAAAGGTAAACAGACCTGGCAATCCTATATATATATATATATATATTATATATAATATATATATTTTCCCAAGAGAGATGAAAACATGTCCATACAAATACTCATGTGAATGTTCATAGCGGCATTGTTCATATCCAAAAACTGGAAATAACTCAAATGTCCATCAACTGGTGAATTAATAAACAAAATGTGGTATATCCACATAATAGAATATTATTTGTATAGATGAACCTTGAAAATATACTAAGTGAAAAAAGTCAGTCATAAAAGGCTATGTTTTGTGATTTTGCTTATATAAAATGTCTAGAACAAGTAAATCTATAAAGACAAAACATATATTGGTGGTTGTTTAAAGCTGGGACAGGGGGTTGTGGTAGATTTAGAAATAAAATCTAAAAGGTACAGGATTTCTTTATCAGGTGATGACAATGTCTAAAATTAATTGTGATGTTTGCACAATTCTGTGAAGGTATTAAAATACATTGAATTGTATACTTTAAATGGGTGAATTGTATATATTTGCAATATATTTCAATACAGCTGTTAATTCTCCCCAAATAATAGTAAAATACGTTAAATTTGTATCACCTAAAGCAAAAACAGCTGAAAATCAGTACCCTCTATCCCCTAAAAATACCTTCTCCTGATTTCTAATCCTAAAGATACCACAATTCATTCAGCAGCCCATGCTGGAAACTCTGCCCCTTCCCCTGAGCTCATTTTTCACAACCAAGCTAATTTCTGGGTGTATCATGGTCAAAGAAACACAATCCAGCAACCAAAGCACAATTTCGAAGTAACTGAGGTTCTCTACTGAGTTTCTCAAAAAATGTGGAGGAGATACATAGTTCCCAGTAACACTCTTAGAAATCCCCCATTCTTCTTCTGTCTGCTTCTTTCGTGCCTCACGGTTTCTCCAGCATCCACTTGCCCTATATTCCCCACAAATTCCTCTTCATGTTCCTTGCTTTGTATGACTTTGTTCCCTCTTTACTCCCAGACCTGCGTTTTAAAAGCTTTACAGAACCCATCGAATGATGACAGAACCTTTTCCAAAAGGCTGCTGTGGTGGAGAAACTGAGTAGTCAAAGCCAGCACTCTCTTGAAAAGGTAAAGGCAAAGAAAGGCTTCTAAGGATGGAGATCTAGTTAGGTTAGTTTATTAGGGGAACCTATTTAACAGAGACACAGCTGCCCAGAGTGTTCACCGCACAACCCACACCACTCATTAGACAAAGCTCTGACTCCCTGGCTTCACACTTTCATATGGAGAAACTTCCATTAAGTTTCTGGGCTCTCTGGACTCCTTTACTCACCTCTAAGCAGGAATGAGTTATCTCATCCATGCAATTGTAGGAGTCTGATGTGCCCATCAACCACTTCCTCTTTGTCTTTTCAGTTTTGCTTCCCCACAGGAGTGTCCATTCTATTTGTTCTTTGCCATGTAAGGGAGGCCCTGCAGTTGTCCAGCTGTGCCAAGGTCTGCATGTATTAGTCTATTTCATGGATGACATATTAATAAACCCAGATGGCCACAGATTTAAAGTTGCACTGTCCAATGAGCTTTATTAGGTAATAAAGGTGAATTTTTAATCCTCATTTTTATAAGTCCTTTACATATCTCTCATCTGTTCCCAAACTCTGGAGAGGACTAAAGGGGTGTTATATACTGATTCTTATAACTCTAGCATAATATTTCAGCTTTTCCTTAAATTCCATTAGCCACCATAGTTAATAATTTATTTTTAGCTTAATATCTGTTGTTTGTAACCAAGCAAAGCAAATGGAAACATCACTCAAAAATATTTAACTAAAACTTAAATTGATAATAAAATCAACACTAACAGGAGTACACGTTATAAGATAATATTTAGAGGCATTTAAAAGGAAAGAATGCCTTTATCAAGACTCCTTTAGATACTACCTATAACTTCAAAATACTCTGGAGCCAAAGTCCTATGTAAATTATGCTGTTGATCGCAGGACTTATTTTTCATCCCATTCTTATACTCTATTATTATTAACTTGGGATACCAGGTTCTTCCTAAATTATAGCCAGTTCTATTCACTATTATTTTGTGATTTATTTAAAATTTATTACAAGACAAATGTAATGATCACTAAACTAGAAGGTATGATTAAAGTTTCTGAAAATAGGTTAATTTTACCTCAAGTCTATCTGCAATATCATTAAAATATACTTTTTTTCTTCTCCAGAAGAAATAGTATCAAATTATTCCTTGCTCTGATAAAATCATTATATAAAGCTATTTTCTAAGAACTAAGTAATTTTCATGTCATTCTAAAGTACACACTTAAAAAGAATTATATTAGGTAAGGTTTAGCACTGTTGAAAATGAAGTGATCTCTCAAAACAGAATTAGTATTTTTACATCTGAAATGAGTAAAAGCATAAGTATGTTGCAGTTATTTCCTTAGTCCATTCTTTGTGTACAATTTGTGACAAATGTTCATGATGCTTTCTTGAAATACTGAGATAGATGTTGTCCCTATTAGAGTGAGGAGGTCACACATGGCATTGTTTGATGCAAACCAGGAGTGAGACAAAATGGAGAAGCACTGAAAGGACACTTTAGATATGGGATAACAGAAGAATTTGGGGAAAATTTCTGAGTCTTTTTATATGCAGACACTAGGAAGCTCAAGTGCTCACAAACAGTGAATGTTAAATTACTGATTACCCATGCAGATTTTGGAAGCAATAAGCAAACTCCATTTTTCCAGCCCCTCAAATCATCCTCACCCACTTGCTGATTCCACCAGACATCCTGTGTCAGCTATTTGGCTTGACATTGTGTCAATTGTTAAAACACAAATGAGACCGATAATGGTTTAGGAACTTTGGACTGATAATGGTTTAGGAACTTGTCATAGTTTAAATAACCTCTTTCAATCCTAGCTTAATCACATGCTAGGCTACAGAAACACCTGAGGCAGAGATTTAGGTTCCAGTGGTACATGCCACAGTACTGATTATTTTATAAGAACTCTTTGAAAGAGGACAACCTTCCCAGCATTCTGCTCCACTAAGAAAGTTTTGGACTCACAGAAAAAGCTTCCTGTGTGACAGGCCACTTTGAGACCAATCCTTTCAGATCACAACTTGACCACTCTGAGGAGGGCTGGGACCATCTCAAAGACCTAGACCATATCATCCCTGAGTCAGTGCCAGACTTGTGCACTAATCTAATGTCCTTTTGCTTTAGCGTAATTTTGTTTCGAAGGACCTTTAGCCAGAGTCCATCTGAGTGGTCCATCAAGGCAGGGCTCCCTAATGTTGACTCTTTCAGGGTGTAGCTCCTCCTAGCCCGGAGGCCCTAGCTGGTCTCCTTATGTCAATTGATCCACCTTCTCCCAAGGGGCTTTACTTTCTGGTTCAGACTGCTTCCCAGTTTTCAAAGAGCAACAGCAAACTGCAATATTTGGTCAAATGAAAGAACTATATTAGAGAATGAAGAGAACATTGTGTCATGACCTGGTGACATAGGTTACTAGACAGTAGCGGGTAGTCTTTCTATTCTCACTACTCTCATCCACTTTAGCAAGGTACCAGTAAGAGTGGAGCAGAAGATCAAGACAATGCCAGACCAACAGGTAGGGAGATGTACAGAAGGGGGATCTTGGGGGAGTTATGGCAACCCAGGGGTAGAGCATGTTGTTTAGGAAAAGTAACGCCTGGCAATGATCTGAGATCCATGTGATGGAGTAGAAGATGAAGGGGAGATCAAGGGGATAGCAGGAGGATGTTGGTGTTGAAGGAGCATGCATGAGATAGTCTAGTACAAGAAGGAAACAATTTCCTCGATGGAGACTCGGCCAGAAGCTACGGTTCAGTTGCACTGATCATAGGCCTCTATCTAAATTTTTATTGTTAAAGTAAAATTAATTGGCTCATAAGAATGAAATAATTTAAAATTTAGAGTCAGAATCATAGATTCTCATAAGGGTTGGCAAGGGCCTTAAGAGTTTATCTCGTTCTCTACTAACTCCCTGTGACCTTTTCTGTAAACCATCCCCGACAAAGCTATCATAATTCCTCCTTGGTATTTACTCCCTCAAATGGCAGCACATGTTGACTGTTAGATCACATTGTCTGATTGCTAGGCTCTCTATAAGACTACAAAATGGATGAACTCAATGTCCCCACACCATTGCTATTTACAGGTCTACAATCCTGGATTAAGACAATGTCACAATCTATGAGCCGTCATGGTCTATGCCAATAGCTTTCAGTTTGTCCCCAGAAGGGGTGGAAAACAGGAATACTTTTTATTAAACAGCATTCATCTCTTCAAGGACTATTTTCAAGGATTAAGTGATTCTAAATGGAGAGTATGCCAAGGGAAATAATGCATTTTCCCTACGAAACCAGAATTGAGATGGGGTGTCATATACAAAACTAGGATGTATTCATTATTGTATTCAGCCAACACATTAAGCACATACTACATGCAAGACTTTATACTCAGAGACAAAGGAGTCCAATACTCCCTGGGCTAGTGTACAATTCAACAGAAGAAATTTCTATGGCCTTAGAGCCTGTAAGATATACTCAAATCACTTTAAGAGGTCAAAAGAACTGCTTAGTTCTCTTACAGCATCAGGGCTTTGGAGTACAGATGAACAGACGAGTGCTTAGAACTGGGTTTCCTAGGAGTCGACCATTGGAGGTGCTGTGTCCTGAACCCGCACCTTCAGTGTCTCTGTGTACCTGACCCCATTTGTGTTCTCTTGGGCAGAATACGGGAAGGATTTATCTAAAGAGAGCAGGAACTAACAACAAGAGGAAATGAAGAATTCAATTAGCTACTATTTCTATGCTTCGCGGACCTTTTTCATTTCAAGCCATGCAATACGAAACAAAAAGCCCTGAATACAACTGATTTCAAAGACATGCAGAACTTGATGTGATTCCCTAATTTAAACACACTGGAGCCACCAGCTGGCAGGCGGCGCAGCCCAGCTGAATAAGGACACTCACTGCAGAGCCACTAGGGGGAAACCGCAGCCCCTGGGTGCAGAGGGAGACTCGGCACACCCAAGGAAGTCACAGGAAGGCTGCTTTTGCCACTAATTTTGTCCTTTAAAATCCTTAACCCAAGGACTTCTGCCTCTTCTCTCCAACATCTACTAACAGGAGATCGTGCAGTGCTGTATTTATATATTAAGAACAATCATGAAAAATAAGAGGATATTAAATGATAGAAGTTAATTGAGGGTTCCATTGAAGGAGCTCCAGGACATTTAGGGTCTCATCTCAATCTGTCCTTTTAAATCTGTCATAATTTTATCATGAACACAAAATACGAGAAAAATGGAGCATAAACTACTCTACACATCTTTGATGAGAGAAGACGGTCAGGTGGAGTAATAGGATCACAATGTAGTGTAGTTATGGTCTGGCCTTGCCTCATCTGCATCAAAACCTTAAACACAGCGGAGTGTTAACTACAGACTAGCAAAGGCAGTGTTTTCAGAGGTGAGAGCCATTTCTATTAGTTGTGTCTCTATTGGTCCAAGAATGAGACCTGCCTCTCCCTGTAGGAACAGTACTTAGCTATTAATGCTCGATACACAGTGGGCCCAACTTTCAGAAAATTTAAAATAAATGTGAGATCAGCCAAAACCTATAAAACAACAAAATACCTTGCAAACAAGCCAATATTACAACAGCACTATCGCTTTTTAAAAGGATGTACCTTCTGTGGGATTTCATTTGAAAGAAATCTTCCTAGTACGTTTAAAAATGGTAAAATTACAAAAATTTTATAAATGTTTTCAGCAATGTATTTTTGGCATACTGAATTATACTAATAACAGTAAAAAGCATCATCTTTATAAACAATCAGTGCCCTTACCATTAATTTTTATTTAAAGGTTATGGTGGTATTAAAATATTAGATGTAAGACAGCATTAAAATTTAAATTTGGAAAGGAAAATGCCAATCAGTTGTTTAAAAAATATGGTGGACATGTTAACATCAATGAGAACAAAATCTCTACAATTGTTTTCTTCTTTGTTTCTAAATATTTAATACTTTGACTATTTAACTATTTAAATGCAAAATTTTCCATTGTATTGCTGAACTGGAAAATGCTGAGATCTTCAAAGATATCATTTATGAAGGAAAAAAATTTGCACGATCCCTATATTAAAGCTACAGATATACATTTTTTAGGGGCTGTTTAAACCTTTAGACTGAGGGTAACATGGGCTGTAAGAAAAGATGGAATATGTAGAAGCTGAAAAGCCCATCAACCCCCAAACAGCATCTGTTCTTCTCACCCCCCAGGCAACCAGAGTGCTAAGCCAAGAATGCCTTTGGCAGTGAATTTATAGGGTCTAAGCTTTGCACTGGAATGACCTAGAGAAGCGGTCTTCCATTGGCCTGTGGAAGGCTTCGCATCCAGCAGATCGTCCTGCAGGTCTCTCATGGGCAAGGAGAGCCACACCGAGCAGCTGGGTCCCAAGCCTCCTGCCTTCAATCCAACCCAAGCAGCTTCATCTGTTTACATATTGGGCTTCTGAGTACAATTTTATTTGAAGGAAAGTTTTTGCTGCTAATCTCTCTCTCTCACACACACACACACCACACACACACACACACACACACACACACACACACACACACGAATTAGAGGATTTAAAAGTGCTGAAAGTTTATCTTTGGGTGGTTTTTATTTTTTGAATCATCAGTGGTTGCTTTCCTATTTTTGCTTTCTGCATCTTCTAAATTTTCAACAATGAAGAAGTATTACTTTTGTAATTAACACACACACAAAGTTATATTAAACTAAAGAATAAGCTTTGCCTACTTCTCCAAAAAAAAGTGCTGAAAACAGGCTTTCTGTTGGGATCGTAGCATTTTGAGTGTGAGTTGCAGTTTTCAAACATAAAGCACAGCTGTTTTGTCTCTTATCCTGAAGCTGTGAAAAAGGGGAAAGATTTCGAAAGTGGGAACAGGAAAAGACTATTGAGAAAAGTGGCTGCTATATTTAGGCTAAAGTCTCCCTGGCAACACTGTTCTCAGAAGCTTTGTCTTCTGAGGGGGACTTAGTAAGGTTTATGAGTCATGGGACCCAAAGCAACAGAGACCAGGAGAGATCTGAGACCAAGCAGAGTCAAAGCAGGTCAGAAAGAAGTGACAGACAGATGGTTCATCACATTCAGTGCTGTCTAGAGGTCAGTAGAGCCAGGTGGCCCACAGAGATCTGTAAGAAGATAGGAACAGAGAGGTTACTGAGTCTCTGCCATGCAGGTTCCTGAGATGAGAGAGGGCCAAAGACCTCTGGGACTGTGGCTAAAGAAAAGTGCAGCTTCAAAGAACGGTTACAAAGAGCAGAAGGTGAGCTTAGTCAGGAGTTGGCCAGAACAGGAAAACTGCTGCATTATAAAAAATGGGGGATGGAAATTGGGAATAAAGAATGATTTAGAGGTGAGAAACTCTAAAGCTACCACCATCATAAAACACTAAGCCCAGTGCAATTTTAGAACTGAATACAACAGAGAAAAAGAATAGTCATAGTGTTCCAGACTAGATCACAGATGTTCCCAACCCAATTGGCTCAAGCAATTCTTGAATGTATGAATGCAATGAGACAGATATATGTTTGAGATTGAAAAAACAAAAACTAGAAACTTGCATTAGAAAAGATATAAAAAAAATACATAATGAGAACAGGTCTGAAGCCAGTAGAGAGCCTGAGTACTCTTCACAATCAGCACACACCTAGAGTAATGGTTCTCAGTGTGGTCTCCACACCAGCAGCACCAGCAGTACCTGGGAGCTTGTTGGAAATGCAAATTCCCAGGCCCTGCCTTAGACCTACTGAATCACTTGGAGTAAGCCCTGGGAATCTAGGCCCACCAGGGATTCTGATGCACACTGAAGTGTGAGAATCACTGAGCTATAAGCACTAAAATCACCAGGAAAATCTTCCTATCAAACCAAGTAAGGCATAGCAAGACCATCGAGAGAGGATAATACTAAATACAGCCAATCGAGGACTGAGATTCAGCAGTGAGCCATCTGCGGCTAGAATGCGTACCCATCTCCTCACCCTAGGTCTAGTCACAATTGTTTGTTGCTTGGGCTATAATAGCTCATTGACCATCTGTTCTGGTTTGGCCAGGGGAGTCCTGGCTTGAATCTGTTGTCCTGGTCTAATGAAAAGAAGTCTCCCTTTCAATCTCAAAAATTGTCCACATTTTAAATATATAGTTCCCCTGGTAATAGCCTCCTGCCTATTTTCCCTGCCTTCATTCTCACCCAATATGTTCTCTTCCCAGAAGCTAAAAATGTAAATCATATCGCCCATCTTCTACAAAACCTTTCAATGACTTTTCTTGGCTGAGATAAAACTCACAGGCCTCACAATGGCCCACAGCACTTAACCTTCCATCTTCACTGCATTCCTTATTCTCACTTGCTTTCTTTGTTCCAAGAACATTAGCCTCCTGTTGATACCTTCACAAGCCAAGTTCATCAGACCTCAAGATTTCTGCACATGCTGTTGATCCTTCTTGTATTGTGCCCAATCTCCATCCCTCTTCCAATGTCAGGTAATCCTCTATTTTCACTTAATAATACTTCAAGTGATTTCTCAAATATTCTTTGAAGATGTTATTTTAATAACTGCATAATTGCTCATCATATGGATTTGACATAATTTACTTAACCACTCCCTAATATTACTAATTAATATCATTCTCTATTTTTTTGCTGTTACTGGTAAGGCTGTTTTTGAGTCAGTCATGCTTGTTTTTTCGTTGCAACCAACTCAAACTACCTCAGGACAAAAAGGAAATTAATTGGAATGATACAGGGGTTATTCTATATGCCCTTTCTTGGGTCAATTGGCTATAATAGCATTTATACAAACACCATCACTGCCAAGGAAGATGAAACCTAGCAAAAGGGTCTGTTTTTTCTAAAACAAGACCAGAGAGATGCTGAGCAAACACAATTATAGACGCTACTACAGATAAATTTGTAAGGATATGGTGGATAAGATTTTTTTATCACATGCATATTTTTAAATAATTTAATAAAGCTATAAAAGAAAATTATTTTTAAATCCCATAATTTCGATCTCTTAAAAATCTCATTTATTTTTCAGGCAGCTGCATGGTGGGAGTGCAGAAAGGGGAGGTGTGAATTGATGCAATGGGAAGGGGGATGCTTCTTCCTTACTCCTGATGTTACCAGTGGAACACTCCTGGCCCCTTTTCCCATCCTCTCACTCACTTTTCCCTGGATGGGAGTTGAACAATAACCTACATGACCAGCAACTTTGGGCTAAAACTTAGATGTTTGGCATTGCCTCATCCTTTCTTATCCAAGCCTGCCTTCAGGAAGCATCTCTTCTGCTTGGCCCCTCCATGTGGATATTCCTCAGAATAGACACCGTGTGGAGAAGACACTTATGGGTACAGCTGTCTAGGCCTAGGGTTTAGTTAGGAAATCCAGTAGTCCATAGATATAAGTCAGCTAAATAAGGAGAATATTTTGGCCCATCTTCCCAACTTCTGACTATTTCTAATTTAGTTCAGAACTTGGGCAGAGATGATGGGTGCTATTTACTGAACTCAAAGCCCTCAGTAAGTTGAAATAGTTAAAGTATTTCTCATGCTGTTTTCCAAAATCTAACATATTTCAAACTATTTCTATATTTTTGTACATAATTGTGCTGTGTATAAACTTATTTGCTTTCAACCATTTAGCTTCACAACTTTGGCAATTTTGCTACATTTTCATCTGGATTTTGTTTTATAAGTGACAGCTCTGGGGCCAGCCTGGGTGCTGTTTCTTTGTAGGTAGTTTTTACCCTGCATAAATGTTTTTTAAATCATTTTTTAAAATCACCATTAATTTTTTTAAATTTCAGTTTCTGCCTAAAGATTATTCTCTTTTCATCAATTTTGTCTGAAATGTGATAAACTAGTTCTATTTACATATCATATTTATTTGTTTTGAATTTTTAAGCTTAGAAAAATTTTCTTTGATCATGCTTTGTTTCCAATTGTTGTTTTTTTGAATAATCAGAAGCATATATTATTGGTGGATTAGACGACCAATTCCTATCCATGTCAATCATTTTCATCTCTTTGTACTTTACTTAATTTTTTCTTTCATATCTCTGATTCAATTTTTACCATGTTAACTCTGTTTCTTACTGTTCTATGTTTAGCGTATATGGGAACATTAAATGTTTCTTGAATAACACATGAATGATTACTATAAAATTTTACTTTTTCTGTTTGTTCTTATTCTCTTCTCATGTACCTCTTTCCACTTAATGCCATTGTTTTCTCATGTCAGCTATACTTTCTTTCTAGTTTTTTTATACGCATTTCATAGTGTCTTGTCTTTCTGCATCCTAAGAGCACACCAGACAATTTTCTCCTGGTTCTCATGATAAACAGACCATTTTTCAAATGCCTGTCCTTTCTCTGGGTATTTAGAATGATGCTTTCTTCCTTTTACTTGGCAATATTTCCCCTCCCCGCCCCTCCACCCCCAAAATCCACACTTCACTTTATCTTCTCATCCCAAAATGAAGTGAGCTCTGTTCAGATATTGTGTTGGCTAATACCTACATAGAATCCACATTTTACACTCGGCCCTGTTCCAAGTGGGGAGGTGGACTGAGTTACTTTCTCAGATCTATGTCTGATGTCCATGTATGAAGAGTTGATGCACAAAATTTTTAGCTAGTACCCAATTTCTAGGAATTCATTTAATAGGAATATGCTAGAATGAAATAGAATCTTCCCCCACCCCACTGTGTGACTCTCAGATGCTCTGAACAGATGGAATTCATAAAGTACGACAGTCCCCATGTGCCGACAATGCTTGCCGATTGCTCCCACCGCAGCGCTTTACTTGTGGGAATCAAACCTCCCAGGATGAAATTCTGTCCTCTCTTACTTCCTGCCCAGTTGTTTCCTGAAAGTGTTTTATTCTGCTGAATACAGAGAAAAAAAAAAAAAGGTACAGATGGGAAGCAGAGAAAACACTGGCTGCTTCAAGAGAAAGCACCAACACAGGGGAGGGCACACTGCCCATTTTTTCATTTGGTACAGATCTTCTGTGACAGACAAAAAGGTGGTTTGTCCCATCTTTGTTCTAGTTGGCATAACACAGAATAAACAGATCTCCGATCATGTTTTCCAGATCAGCTTCTTAGGCTTTATAATTGTTGTAAAATTCTCCCAGATTTTGGCACAGGGTTAATCAACCATCATCCAACATTTGGTGATGGTTTTCAAAGTGTAGTTCCTAGAGTCAGAAAGGCTTCCATGTGCACCCTGGCTCCTCTACTCACCAGCCTTTTGACCTTGGGAAAGTTTTTTCACATCGCCCAGCCTCGTTTTCTTATCTGTAAAATGAGGATAATAACAGGAATCACTCTATCAGGTTATTGTATAAAATAACTGGGTTAAGCCTTTGTCATAAAGTAAATGCAGAAACTCTTAGTGTTATTGTAAGTTTTTGATGCTATAATGTTTTCATCCTTACCTAACTCCATAGGTTTTATCAATTAATTTTTATTTTTCTTCCACAATTAATGAATATTCATTTTATGATTCTGGGAAGATATTGTCAAGCAAAAAGAAAAAAATTAAATCACCTAGAATCCTACCATTCAGAGGAACCACTATGACATTTTGTATACTTTTTCAGTTTCTTCCCGTGAGTGTACTGTGTGGTGGTGGAGGGGGAGGTGTGAGTGTGTGTAAACAAAAGCAAGCTATTACTATTTTCCGACCTATTTCTTCATTGTTTTCCACAAACATTTTTAACGTTACTATTATTTGACTCAGTTCTAATGGCTGAATAATATGCTATTACGTAGATAATAAACTATTACGTAGTTTATTTTATTTAACCTATCATTGATCATTTAGGATTCCAAGAATTATTTTACTACTAGCAACACAGAATGAATATTCTTATATTTTTTCCTCTTCATTTATGTTTAATTTTCTAAATAAATAAATTCCTAAAAGTGGAAGTATTGGATCAAATTACACACAAGTTTTGTAGGCACTTCTTACATATTGTCAAATTACCCTCCATAAATTCATAGCAATTGCCAAATGTATCACCTTCAAAAACAAAAATAACTCTTTTCTCAGTGTAATCATTAGTAAGAATGAACATTTTAATGTTTCTTGGCAATTTAAATCTTTCTCCCTTTTCTGTAAATTTCCTATTTTCATTGTTTTTCGGTTTTTAATGAGGCATTTTTTCATTAATTTCAAGAGAGTTCTTTATTTAATAAACAATCACTTATCAGTAATAGATATTTCTTTACTAAATGTTTAAAAGAATTCACTGGTGATGTTATATTAGCCAGTAGTTTTTTGGTTTTCTTTGTGGGAAGGTTTTTAATTATAGATTCAATTTCTTCAATAGGTATAAGACTTTTCTGGTTTTCTAAATTTTTTAAATAAGATTTAGTAAACTATGTTTTCTTAGCAATTTGTGCAGATTATCTAAATTTCCAAAATATTTGCTAGAAAAAAAATTTACAGTATTCTTTTTGATATTTCTAGCTTATAAGATATATACTAATATCCCTTTTTGCATTCCTATTGTTAGTAATTTGTGATATCTCTCTTTTTTTCCCTTAGTCTTGCCAAGAGACTCTCCATCTTATTAGTCACTTTGTTTTTACAGGTGTTTGTATCAGTACTATATTGATTTACAAAAGCTTTATATTGTTATGTAAATCCATCCTTTTCTTTCCTTGTGATTACCTTCCTGTTTTCCCCTCAAAATCAGATAAATATTTATCTGTATTTTCTTTTAGTTGTTTTTATTTCTTTTGTAGTTGTTATTAAATTAGAATTTTTAAATAAAATAATATATGCACATATTTAAAAAAATAGACAGCTCAGAAAGGTGTAATATGAAAAATTCTCTCCCTCTTCACCCCCACTCCCCATTTCACTTTGCAGAACTCTTGTAATGAGTTTTTGTGTAAACTTCCATAATGTACTTATGCACAAACCAGCATGTGTGTTTGTGTGTGTGTGTGTGTGTGTGTGTGTGTGTGTGTGTGTGTGTACTACATATAATATATATTAACACATTTTGGGACCAGCAATTCTAAACACTATATATGTATTTGTATATTGTTATATTAGACATATGCTTGTAAGCATAATGATTTTGTTCTTCTAAATTAGTGATTCTCAAACTTTAACATGCATCAGAATTATCTGCGAGGTTTATTAAAACACAGGTGGCTGGGTGCTACCCCCAGAGTTTTCTAATTCAGTAGGTCTCGGGAGGGGCCAGATTATTTGCATTTTTAACAAGTTCCTTAGTGTTGCAGATCCTGCTAGTCTGAGACCACTCTTTAAGGGCCACTGCTCTAAGTAATTATTTTAGAGCCCCAGAGTGAAGACCCTATTCAAATGTATTTAATGAAGAACAACAGAACCTGGGATGAGAGTGGTCACTGATAAGGTATGACCTACTCAGGAATTCCCTCTATTATAAATGCCAGCCAGGCCCCTTTCTACACAGACATCACTTGCAAAACTGACATCCAAGCAGGGAGTGTCCTTTATTCATTTCCTAACAATACAACCTCATTGTATAGTCATGCTACCAGAGAGACAGGAATTTATGCCACTACATGAGACCACGTCATTTTCAATGGTTGCAGGGGAGAGCTCCAGAGAGCAACTGTGTGCAAAGTGCAGTCCTGAGATCTACATCAGCATCACCAGAGACACTCACTTGAAAGAATCTGAACACAGGACCCAGGGAACCTGCATTTTTAAAAAGCACCCAAGGCAATTTTTAAGTAGCTTCCTTCACATTTTATAACTCTGGTCTGAGGAACAGAGCAGACAGCAAGACCACTAGGGCAAAGGTTAAGAAAACCTACAGAAGCAGGGAGTGGCAAAATAAAAAGGAAAAAAGAAACCGAAACAAGGGGCTGCCTACCACCCCCAATTGCCATTTATTATGGAACCTCCTAATTACCTAGCATTCGTTTAGGCACTTCATATACGTTACCTCCTTTCTATCTGCACAAACCAGGATAAAAATGAGGCTGCAGAGTTGAAGGAAGAACTGGTAAGTGGTGGCACTGAGATCTGAACCCATGTTTCACTCCAGTGCCTATGTTCCTTTTCTATTTCACGCTGCCTCCTTCAGCATTTCACCTGAGTGAAACAGGAGGTGGATGAATGTGCTCCCACATGGACTGTCCTTTGAGTGGGAAGGTGGTGATAGTGGCGGAATTGTTGGTGCTCATTAGGTGTATGTGCCAAGCGATGAAGAGGATAAGAATGACTGAGTCACTGGTGAATCTGGTGATATGGAGAGCCAACCTGAATGAATAGAGCTCAAGTAGAGTTTTCAGTCTGAATTGCTCAACGTGGCCACTGCAGTGCCTCATTTCTCAGACAACTTTTTTTTCAGTCAACCATCCTGTGAGTCACCATCACAAAAAATCTAAGGGTGATTATGCCACCAAGCCCTAAGAACAGCAAAGCGTTAAAATCTGGGAAGGCCCCAAACTAACACTGCCAAGATCCCCGTCCTTCTGATTTTTAAACCCATGTGTGCTTCTTGGAAAATTTAATCCACATGTTTTGGGATTTATACTTAACCCATCAAAATGCAGTTTTATAAGAGCCATTTGATGTCTCTTTCTTTTTAAAACATTAGCCTCTAAAAGCACATTCTTTCCTACCCTTATCCCCAATTTCTGAAGCTGGAAGTTGTATTTTGTCAATAAAAACTAAGCCTAGAACCTAAAAACAGTCAACCTCAGGCCTAACCTAGCCTATGAAAAGTGACAAGTTTGAAGTCTGGACAAATATGTTCTCTCATTTCCCAGAAAAGTGCCCTTGCAGCTGTGGGAAGAAAGCCCACCATGCTGCAGATTCGGCCTCCTCCACAGACAGCCCTCTGCCTGGCAGGGGAACACAAGATGTATTCCAGACCCTTGTTTTTAATTCAAAGAGCTCTACCCGCTTTTCTCAGGGTGGCATTCTGAAAGCCCAACTTACTGATTTGTTCCAGGGAAATCCACAGGACACCAAACCATGATGAATAGACTCCACACTGTTTCCGTCTCACTCTTATGGAAGTGTTTCTCTGGAAAGAGCACCCTAACCTCTGCCAAGTGCTCATCACCCACAGCCTCTCCAGGGACACCTGAAATAGAAGGAAAATGGTGAGCACTACCAAGAGCACAGTTCTAAGTAGGGAAAGAGTAATTCTATGCAAATCCAGCATTCATAATTTATTTAATATGCTCTATTTCCTTTTTGCTTTGCTAGGTTGGTTGTAATTGCCATATAGCTTTCCCAACTTGGGGCTACCATGATATTACTACCATCTAATGGACTGTTTTCAGCTGTCCTTCAAAAGCAAACCCAATTAAATAATCCAGGGTGAGCTGTTCCCTAAAGATTCCATTTTAAGTTAAAAGGAATACATTGATAGAAAACAGTATGGTGACGCCTCAAGCAATTAAAATAGAATTACCATATGATTTAGCAATTCTATTTTTAGGTATATATCCAGAAGAATTGAAAACAGAGTCTCAAAGAGATATTGTACACCAACGTTCACAACAGCATTATTTACAAAGGCAATTATAGAAGCAACCCCAGTGTCCACTGACAGATAAATGGATAAACAAACTGTGGTACACACACATACACGCATGTGCATGCGTGCGCGCGTGCACACACATATACACAGAGAGAATGGAATATTATTGAGCTTTAAAAGGAAGAAAATTCTGAAACATGCTACAACATGGATGAACCTTGAGGACATTATGCTAAGTGAAATCAGCCAGTCACAAAAAGAACAGATACTGCCTGATTTCAATTAGATGAGGTACTGAGAATAGAAAAATTTGTAGAGACAGAAAGTCGGATGGTGGTTGTCGGGGCTGGGAAAAGGAGAATGGAGAGTTATTGTTAATGAGTTCACAGTTTCAATTTTGCTAGATGAAAAAAGAATTCTGGAGATTTACAGTGGTGATGGTTGCATAACACTGTAAATGTACTTACCACCACTGAACCACGCACTTGAAAATGGTTAGAATGATAAATTTTATCTTAATGTCTATTTTATCACAATTATTTTTAAAGAATAAGTTGAACCCAAGCAAATGAAGAGTGACTAGATTTGAGGTGATTTTTATAGTTTATCAGCATCTGCTTGGGAAGTTTAACCTTGTTTTATTTTCCACCTTGGAAATCAGTTTTGGATGGATAGGAATACTAATGTGTTCCATGGTTTTTATTGTATCTTCATGGCTATCATTGTTATTTCTTACCTTTTATATTAATGCACAACTGGTAAAGCCTCCTTGAGAAACTTTAAGAAGTAATCGGTTGAATAGTTCACTTTCGCCCACAAAGCATGAGGAATCGTAAAACCTTCCATAATAGGGTGCCAGAGTGAAGTCAGATTTTTAAATTTTATCCCTCAAAACCAAAGAAAAATGATCCCCAAATAAGTAAAATCAAGTAAGAAATATAGGAGCACAAACTCATGCTATACTCTTTAAAAAGTGTTGAAGGGAAAAAGAACAATTCAGAAGCTGACTTAATACTTCTACTTTACCCCTCCAACATAACCCCCTACAACAGTGGTGGAAAAAGGTGTGGAACAATATCCCTGAATCAACAAGGTTAGGGGTGGATTGTGCTTTTATTTTATGCATGTTATCCTTTAAATTATAGTTATACTCTAGAGTTATGACACAGGATGATAATCAACCCCTTGATTCCCTTGGACTTAAACTTTTGACCTTCACCCATGACATTTTCAATGAGGCAAGAATTCAGATGGCCCTCGTGAAAATGGAGAGAGATGTCATGCAGAGAGTGAGAATCAGGGCATTCCAGACCAAAGCAACTGCAGAACAGCCATTGTTTCCGATGTCAGAAATTCGGGGCGAGGGGGGACAAATTTAACAACGATTTTTAAAAAGAGAAAAGGAAGGTGCAGAAAAGTTAGAGAAGAAAATGTGTGAGACTCCTTGAGGGTCTTTAGAGACTTACATGCTGAAGAGGAAGGAAACAGGTCAAAGAAATCGTGGGAGAAGGTTTTGATCACAGATTGAATACTGGGTGACAAGCACATGAGTTGTTATACTCACCTTGTGATTATTTGTCTGGAAAGTCAAAGCACAAACCAGAGAACTTGAAAGCTGAACGGGGAAAGCTTTTAGTGGAAATTTGAGAATTTGGATCTTTTCCACGGGAGAGGTTCAGAGAAGAATGATGAGAGGATCCCAGAGCTATTGTCTACCATACAACCAGAATAACACCTCGGCCCTCCCACAGTGAGTTCCATCTTGAATTCCATATGCAGAAACCACAGCCTCCTTTTGATTCTCAACCACTGCCTGACCAAACAGGAAGCTTGTCCTAAGTCTACAGAACTCAAGCTGTTTGTGAAAGGTGGAAGTCTTGCCAGCACACAATGAGTCAGCTGCCGTCAACCAGAGGTGTGAGTTAGGGCAACTACTTTGGACAATATGTTATTTTGGAAGTGAGGATTTCTTTTACAACATCTGAGCCTGGGAACATGGTGTGCTTTATATAAAGCAGAAAATAAATAAAAGATTTCAAGGAATTCCTCTCCCACATGACCAATTCAAAAATCCAAGCTGACAAACCCAAGTACTAAATAGATTCAATGAGCATGCATTAGCTCCAACTTTAAAAATACAATACACATGAAATCATTTTAGAAGTTTTTCTCCTAAAAAGAGAAGTCACTGAAATAGAAACTGGCCACAATAAATCTGGCTTTCTTTTATGAAGTATATGCACTGCCTCTCCTATATACCCTAGATATATAGGAAAAGTTGTTAAGAGAGTAAATCCTAAGAGTTCTCATTGCAAGGAGTTTTTTCTTTTCTTTTTATTGTATCTATATGAGATGATAGATGTTAACTATTGTGGTAATCATTTCACAATATAAGTAAATCAAACCATCATGCTATATACCTTACAGTGATATATGTCTATTTTTCAATAAAACTGGAAGAAATAAAAAGAATATGTAATAGACAATCTGTAAAGAAATGAGCATGCTTGTGTTCCAATAAAACTTAATTTACTTACTACATTATGTATTACTTTATGTATGTATGTCTATATTTCATGGGTAGTGGGTAGGCTGGATTTGTTTGACTCAAAAGCTACAGTTTGCCTTTTTCTCTCTAGAAGAACTGAATTCTCCAGACTCTAAATCCTGTTCTTTTTTTCTCTGGGCTGTTAAAAATAAGTAAATAAAGCATAAATCCTGGAGGAAATCTCCATACTAACTAGTTGTGCTCATAAGCATGGACTCGAAAGAAAGAAAAACATCATCCTTGATCCAGAGCTTCCATTTACCATCCATTCCTCACATCTCCATTACTCTATAAATGATAAGTGTATGGTATCTTCACATCACTCTGTTCCATGACATAGATACCATTAAAAAGAGCACATCCCAACTATAAATAAACATGACCTCTAAATCAAGTTGAAAAAGGGGAGGAGAAAGGAAAGGCGTTTCTCGGAAACTCTACAAAGGAAGACATTGTACGTGGTCCTGGGCAGAATTGATTTTCAGTCAGTCTTTTGGTTTTAAATACTTGATGCTTCTAATTAATCTCGATTAATAAATTAATTAGCCAAAAATATAAAAATTAGTAGAGATAATAATACGCAATATTTAATGAACCTTTAGTTCGTGTCAGGCACTCTGATATGGCATGCAATATATCACACTGAATCCTCATAAAACCCAGTTTACCCCTACACCTCCCTTTAAACCATGGACAGAATGTATGTGGCTGCTGATTGAGGATTGTGAAAGATAAATGGTAGCAGGAGGACTGAGGAAGAAGACTAGACTTCAAACCAAAGTGACAATGTTTACCATTTTCTTTTCCCTCTCTGGTATCACCAGACCTGAACTCAGTACAGTTCAAAACCCAGAAAAGGGCATCGATCTGAACAGAGTTCTAGGTGAAGCCCTCTAGATTTGACTCAGGGACAGGAAAGAGAACTCTTAAGCTCAGGGAGGATGTAGAGGTCCCCCACTCCATTTTCTTGCACCCCGCAATCCGTGGTAGTGGCTGCATTTCAACAGGTGCCAGAACTATAAGAGAAGGGAGATTTCCTCTCCAGTTGGTGAAGCTATGATCTCAATAGACTGGGGTGAACTTGGATGCCAGTTTTTTTCACTGTCTCCAATCTTCCACCTTTTGGCCCTGTGGATGGCAAAGTAGGGTAACTAAAGCCACAAAATTCTAGCCAGAGGACAAAAGGGTAGATAGATCCCAGGGAACCAAAAATTATAGGAAAATTGCATAGATGAACAAGCTCAGGAAATGTGAACCTATAAAGTTTTTTGTGAACTACTGGCATCACCTCTAGTTGTGCTCACATGGGTCCAATCCTAATGAACATACCAAAGACTCTGAGAACAGGACTAACAATTGACCACTACCCAGATTGCAGGTCAACCACTGGATGGTGCACGCGCAGGGAAGACAGCAAGTGTGACTATAAAGAATTAGTAGGAGGGAATTTTTCCTGATATGAAACTGTTCTGTATCCTGACTATGGTGGTAGTAACATGAACCTATGCAGATATTAAAATTCATAACACTCTATACTAAAAAAACCCCAAACTATCTGGTAAGATAATTTAAAAAACAGAATTAACAACAACAAAATCAGTGAGATTGTGTTATCTCTCACATTTCTTAGGCATAAGCATCAGAATTCACTCTGGCTAACTTAGGCAGAAAATGCTGTTTTTTTTTTCTTTTTCTTTTTGGAAGACTAATATTGATTGGCTCAAGGATTGACAAGTAGGGCATAGAACTAGGACTGGGAAGGTGATGCTGTAGAAACCTCTGGCTAGCCCTGGGTGCTTAGTTCACCATAGCCACTCACATCTACCTGCCCCTTTGGCTTCGATTCAGATTCCCAGAATGGTCAGAGGGACAACTGTACACAAGAGGGGTACAAAAATAAATAAATAAAATACTATTACTAGCCCCTCCAACAGATAAGAAAACTGAGGTGTGCAGACTTTCTATAGCTTCTCTGAATTCATACGATTTACCGAGGCTCAAAACTTGTGCTCCCAATCACTACACAATGATAGCTGAGCATGTCTTCAGCCTTAGGAGAGCTTTGTCGAAACCATATTGCCCATCTAAAAACAAAGAAGAGAAGTAATTTGAAGCAGAAACTCCAACTTCCTCTTCGCTCTGCAATTCAAGGGAATGCTAACCCAGCTGTTTGTTTTTCTTTTTCACAGTTTGTTTTGTCTTTGAAATATAAACACTGAAACTTTTTGGTATATGCACTGCCTCTGATCTATTCCCTAGAGCACTAGCATACAAACTTTTTTGATCACATGCCCATCAGCAAATATTTTTGAGTATTACCCTGAAAATACACGTTTATTTACAAGTTGTATATATTAAAATATTTATATATTGTGTGCATTCTAAAGAATATCTAAAAGGGATGAAATAATATTTTTCAATAACATTAAAAGAGCAAAACATCATTTTTTATTTCATTAAGAAATTAATAATGTGAGCAATGCTACTGAATATGTTTCAAACATCTGATCCTAAATTCAGCTTGATTTTGATGGAAGCTATACTTAGAAAAAAATTTACAAAGATATGTAAATCTAAATGAAAGATGTACATCAATAGCTATGCTGATTAACTGTGGTGCTTACTATCTAAACCTCATCTACTAATTATACAAAAAAGTTTTTTTGTGTGTGTGTTGGAGGAGGTGAGTGGAAGAATCTGGTTAGTAAATTTCCACTTTTGCTGCTATTGGGCAAACAATTGGAAGATGTTATGTTTTTGTATTTTCAACACATGGCTTCAAGCTTCACTGAAATTTTTTAGCTAAACAAATTTAAATAGTTTAGAAAACCATGATACCTAGATTTTTAAAAAATTATTTTATTTATCTATTTATTTTCCCCTCTCTTTAATTCCCTGCCACAATTTCCATCCCTGACCTATGAATATTGCCATTTCCCCTTAAGAACTGGATCTCTGAAGGCAGGACCTCTCCTCCCACACATTCATGGTGAACTGGGGGTGTGGTCCGTGGCTCCACCTTGGGTGTGAACCCAGGACCTTCTGCATGTAAAGCAGGCATGCTAACCACCACACTATGGAGCCAAACACAATGATACCTAGTTTTTAATTGCTGTGCAAATGAGAGATTTTATAAGTGCCAACCTGACATCATTTACAATAATAAAATCTTGAGATGATAAAATGTTTTTAAAACATTTATTTTAAAAATTCTCCATAGCACAAATTTCTTTTGAAAAATGCTTCCTTGTTAACTGATAAAAATCATCTTTACCTTGAAGAAATAGATCAAGAACATTTATTGTTTTTTTAAAAATCTGCTAGGACACATCTTCAGCCATGTTACTCTGAACAAGTCCAATCCCATCTAATCTCGGAAGCTAAGCAGGGTCAGGTTTGGTTAGTACTTGGATGGGAGACCACCTAGGAAGACCGGTGCTGTAGGCGTGAAAAATTAAAAAATACGGGATTGTAAACAGACAAGGTCTTTGCAATCTGTGAGGTCAACCAAGGGTTTCTTCACCTAAAAAAAAAAAAAATTTGCTAGGATGCATACTATCAATAACTATATGATATCAGAGAAAACATCAGTAAATCTGTTATATTTCACCTTTCCTAAAACAAATCTTGTACTTCATCTTTCCATTTCAATGAAATTGTTTCCAGCTTTGGTGGTCTATGTCATTTAGGAATTACTTTTTCATTTAAAACAACTAGAAAAATTCAACAAAAAAATTTTTTTAAAGCTGTTTGAAGGTATTAGATGGTGGATAAAGACCCAAGAGAGAGGTGAGCCCAGAGAGGCAAGCCTAGCATTTCAAGTTGCTTTTCTCTCGTACGGAACTGCTGTCGAAAATGTAATGGACAAAAGGCTCAACAAGCTTTCAATAGATTCATAAGACTAGGCGAACAAAAACCAGAGGAGGAGCTCTGGTAACTATTTCAGGGACTAAACCTAGAAGTAAGGTGAACTAAAAATAAATCATCTCTCTCAAGGATTGAAGCCTAACTTCAAAACATGTCAATCCCTGTTTGAATTGTGGGGATCTGCAATTGCTAGCATCCCTAGCCTAAAAAACTGCCTAAACAAAAGCAAATCTTCTTAGAGGAAGATAACAATCCAGAGCTTTAGACTATTTCTTCAATGTCAAGATCTCAATAAAAAATAACCAGGCATAAAAGAAACAAAAATAACTGAAAATCAAGAGAAAAAAACATACAATAGATCAAATGCACAAGAAAGCCAAGTAATGAAATTATCTGATATAACCCTAAAATGTACATGATTAATAGTTCAAGTAATTAAGAGACAAGTCTGGAAATGTTGGTAGATACTGAAGCATGAAGAAGTAAAAAGATAGAAAATAAAGAAAGGAGATATTCAATATGTGATAAATATGTAAAAACGTCTGTAATTAGAAAAGAGAAAGTAAGGGCAAAAGAAACATTTGAAGAAATAATCACAGAATTTTTCATAACTGATGGTCAACAGTAAGCTACAGATTTAAGTATATTGACACAGGTGACAAGCACATTCCTCTGAGATACAAAGTTATCTCATTGATGACATCTTATGGTTCTCTGCAAATTCCTGGCTTTACCCATTTTTTGGAGCAATAGCTTGCCCATGAAGCAGGTAGAGGATGAATTTTATATATGGTGCTATATTTGTAACTCCAGAATCCTTTATTTATTTTGGTCAAAGCAGCCACTCTAGTTAGTGGTTACATGTATACAAATCTTCTATAAATATTGATATTTGTTAGCTTTAAAATATCATGTATTATTGAATACAAACATAGTTTTTATATTTCATTATTGAAAAATTCAAGGAATTACAATATACTTTAATATATTAGGACCATCTTACCTTTTCATCGAATTCAGGTGTCAGCAAACTTTTTCTATAAAGGACCAGATAGCAAATATTTTGGGTCTTGAGGACCACTTATAGTCTGTCATAGCTACTCAATCTGCCATTGTAGCCTGAAAGTAGCCACAGACAATACATAAATGAATAAGGCTGTGTTCTAGTAATATATCATTTACAGAAATAAGCAAAGGGCTAATTTGATAATCGGGCCATAATATGCCCATCCCTTGATTTGACTGGATAGCAACCCTTCCATTCTACATGTTTTCTTATATTTGTTCCTTCATATTATCAGCAATGATTTCTTTTTTCTATCAATATCTCCTAACAACCTCATTTCTTCAACAGAAATTTGAAAGGCAGAAAAAAGGAATTGAGAGACAGGGGAGACATACCAACTAATTAGAACATTTGAATCTGAATTGTATATGGATCCTTATTCAAACAAGCAAACTGTAAAAAACAAATTATGAGACAAACAAGGAAATATGATATGAATGTCAACTTGGATATTTGTTGATAGTAAGAAATTGCCATTGTTTTTAACCGTTTATGATAATGGCATTGCTTATATTTTCATAGCAGTCTATATCTTCTAGAGAAACATACTGAAATATTTCTAGATGAGATTAAATGTAATCCCTTTAGAATTTTCTTCAGAATATTTGAGGTGGGGGAGAAAGTTAAGGTATATATAAATAAGATTAGCCATGAGCTAATTGTTGAAGATGAGTGATTTCCATATTGAGTGCTTTATCTTTTTCTTCTTATTCCATCTACTTTGTTTGGTTTAAAATATTTTATAACAAAACTTTTTTAAAAAACTAGTATGCTGTCTCAAATACAAGGCCTCCACATAGGTATTCACAGGGTACCAATAGGTTAAAAGGACAAGTGGGGACAGAAGTCCTGCTCTGGCTGGCCCCTCTTGCCTAGTCATTTGACTTGGAAGGCAGTGGTGTCAGCAGGAAGAAGAAACATTTTGTAATGGTTCACTTAGAAGGGTCATCTTTTTGCTATTTGTAGTGGGACATCATCCTTTAAAAATTTGCATACAGGTGACTATTAGGGGGTTTAGTCAGGGGTGGCACTCAAGAGCTAGTACCACTGAGGACAACATCTTCTCTAATTTGAAGAACTGCAATGGAGCCAGCAGCAGAAGACAGGTAAGACCCCGTGAGAACAGCACCTGTCGCATTTTTCCAAGAAACAGCATTAGAAGGGGACCTGGTTCACACAAGCTCATAACCACTAGGAGGTGCGTTCGACTCACTGCAGCCTCAGTGATAGGCGGGGATAAAAGGCATTCTCAGTTCAGTAAGAGCTTTGGACAAAGCTCAAAGCACCCACCTTGCAATTTTATTCAAGCCGGTCTAAGGTGGGGATAGCCTCAGGAAATATAGGCTTACATAATACAAACATAGCACCACCTTGCCCCAAAGCACTCATAAATTCTTGATACCCTCAGGATACTGGCTATTACTTCACAGGTAGCTATCCACTGATTTCAGCCAGCTCTGTTAACCTGTATATTCCCAGCCTAAATTCATGTTCCTTAGGTAACTAAGTATTAGCAGCCAAGCCTTCAATAGGTACATTTCAAATTGGTGACTGACTTTTTTTCAGGTCATTATTGTTTCAGAATGGCTAAAAATGTATTGAAATTGCAGGTGGTCAGTTGATTGGAAGTCAGCCTCATCACACTGCAGTACACACAGTATCATTCTCAACGCCCCACTTTATACTCAAGCACAGCCGTACAACCTCCCACATGTTCCCAGGCTGCATGTGTCTAGCGGAAGAAAATGCCAGTTCTCAGACTTGCTGCATGAGGAGCCTGACTCCTTGGTTTCCTCCCTGGTGATTTCTCGACTTGGCTTCTGCAGGAAGCAGATCTGCTTTTCTCCCCAAGGAGGCCAAATGTCATAACAGAGGAAAAGGCTGCTAGCAACGAGGGGGCCCAGAACGAGAGAGCAGGGGAAAGGTTAGACCCAAGAACCTGAACAGATCATTTTACTGGAATGGAGGAAAATTAAAAATTTTCTAAAGCTGATTCATTTACTCCAGATAGTTCTTGTTCCCATGTCTCTGCATTCCTTCTTGGATTCCGTCCCCCACCCCCATTTATCCCCTTCATTGCTAGTTCTGGAAATCAATGAGCGATAGGTTAGCATGGTGCTCATCCCATGGTGTCACCTAGCAACATGATGTTCATAAATAGCTACAATCATCTCTTCTCCAAAAACAGCTCAAACTTTTAAAGACATCAGGAAAAATGCTTAGCTCTTTCAGAGCTAGTGTGAATGTCCTCTTGTCTCCTATTCCCAGCCTTTCTCTTCTCCTTCTCAGTTTGACCTCCCAGCATGTTTATTGTTTATACTCTGCCTTTTTTTTTTAAATGCACATTTCCTTCTACAGGGTCACATAACAGCTGCCCATGTAAAAGTCTCCCAGTAGTTTTGTGAACTTCATTCAGCTCAAAAACAACTCAGAAGCCAAAAACAATCCTACTTAATTCTCATTTCTTGCACTTTAAAAGAACTCAAACTAAAATTCATAGAATACTAAGGCTGAGAAAGAATCACTTCTAGATGAGTAAAGACCATACTAATCAGAAACAATTTTATATTTTATTAAGAGTTTAAATATGCAAAAACAAAAAGGGTGACTTTAAGTCGACCAATACACAGCAAACATTAACTAACTCATAAATCCAACATACGTATTTTGGGTATCTATTATATTTCAAATACTGTGCTAGGTAATGATACAAGGATGAATAAAGTTCACCGAAAGGTTCACAGTGTAATGAGAAATGTCAGGATACTCTCATTGCAGGAGAACTAAAATAGCATTCAGGAGAAGCCCCAGTCTTCTAATTCTGTAATCGTAGTAGATAGAGAGTCAAAGATGAACAACCTTCAGGTAAAAAGTATGAAACCCAGCAAAATGCTTGATATCTTACAATAGAATTGAGTCTTAGGTTCTTGGTTTGAGCAAGGGGGTGCACACTGGTGCCATGCACTGATGGGAGGACTAGGAGGGTTAGGACAAATAGGGGTCCTGTTTGGGCCACGTTAAAGCCACAGCACAGAACTGTGACTGACTCTAGGCCTAATAGGGCAAAGAGAGGAAGGGTGGTCTCTTCTATCAGAAGAGAGAAGGAATAGCTGTGGCCAATGGGGAGGGCTGACCTCAGCAGAGAAACATCTAACCTATGGTGAGCAGGCAAAGAGGAAGACAAAAAAATGCATATCCTGAACTTATTCTCTTCCTGCCTTCGCACAGATTGCCAATGCCTCCCACTGGGCAAACCCAACTAGTGTCCAGAGACAAGACAGCTTGGTGATGTAGCACACAATGGTCAGCCTTATAGGGCACAGAGCAGGGAGGAGAGAGAAAGAGAGTGGATCTGAAGAGGAAAATCAAAAATATCCAGCACCCATGTTGTTGCATTTTCAACAACATGGATAGAGCCTGAAATAATCATACTAAGTGTCATAAGCCAGACAGAAAACTTAAAAATCACATGATATCACTTATATGTGGGATATAAACCTAAAAGCAACAAATAGCAGGACAAACAGAGACTCATGGACATGGATTATAGACTAGTGGTTACCAGAGGGGAGGAGCTGGAGGAGGAAGCGGGAGGTAGATGGGGTAAAGGAGGTCAAATATAGGGGATTAGGGGCAGGGTGAAGTGGGTAAAAGGGATCAAATATATGGTAGATGAAGGAAACTGGACTTTGGGTGATAAACACACAATAAAATATACAGATGTTAAATTACAATGTATACTTGAAAATTATATAATTGTATTAACTAATGTAACCCTAATAAACTTAATTAAAAAAAAATATCCCACACCACATCCGAATGGAGATGTTGAGAGTTTTTTTTTGTTGTTGTTATAGAAGTCTGGGAGTCAGGTGAGAGGTCAAAATCAGAGATATAAATTTGGGAGCTCTTCAGTTAATAGATGGTAATTAAAGCCATGTTTCTGGATGAGATCACTCAGAGAAGATAAAAGGGCTGTGGCCAGGGATATAATTTAGCCTCTTACTGGAGAAGGTGGAGGCAACAAAGGGGCCTGGAAAGGAAATGCCCAAGAGTTTAAGGAAAACCAGAGGGTGGTAGCTCCAGAGCTAAAAGAAGACTGTTTCAAGAAAGAAAGAAGTGTTGGTCCACTGTCCTGAAGAGGTTTGTGAGGTTGAATAAATAGGAGAATATCTTTCACTTAGACATACAAGAAGAAATACCATGAACAAATGAACCATTCCATTGAATAAGCATAACTTTAAGGGTACAACAATAAACCACTGTATTCCCTGTCTCACAATTGCCTTAATAAGCCTGTTGAGTGGGTTAATTTTGCCTCACTCACATACATAAAATTTAGGCAAGGCCCATGATTTTTTTGGTCAGGCTCAGATATAATTATTTTAATTACCTGGCCACCTGAATTTTCTCCTTTTTGGTTTTAAGAATTAGAAGGGCCCTGAGAGCTCAGGAACCAGTGGGTGGATGTCCTCTGTTCATGTGAGATCTCCAAACAGACAAACCAACATGCAGAACCAATCCTGGGTACCAGGGGAAACAGCTATGTGTCTTACCTGATCTTCAGCAATTACTACTGCCCCTTTAATGTTCACTCCACACTCTTGAGTGACCTGCAGTACCAAATATACAATGATCTCAGTGCCCCTCTAGGTAGTTACTGTCATCAGGAAAACAGGTCAGAGTTGTCTGGTCCCAGGGTACTTGTGCCTCATGGGAGGACCAGGGGAAAAGGGCAATGCTTATCACCATTAATTTTAAAACTATTTATTAAGTTCTTACTCTGCTAGGTGTTAGAGATTCAAATGGTAAGCAAAAATAAACATGGTCCCTGGTCTCACAGGAGAGGGTGGGTCCAGAAGAACCATTGGGTTTCTAGCTTGCAGACTGGTCAGATGATGATGACAACCACTAATTCATGGAGCAAGGAAAAGCCAGAAGACCATTAGTAATGTAAGGAATGTTCTACTCTTTATACCATCTCTCAACAGAACCCTCTTTCAGTCATTTCTGTCCTTTGTAGGCTACCATTTGTACAAAATAATCACCAATTTTGTTCAGGACATAGCAAGCTACCAAATGCAATGCTTCACTCTTCAATATGGGCAGAACTTTGCATAAAATGCATAAACATTTTCAAAGCATGTTCACATACAGCGTATTATTTTATCCTCACCAAAATTTCATCACTTCCCCTAATCATCCTTATTTAAAGATTGGCACATTTACAATCTTGATAGAATTGTGGTGAGTATTTCTGGGCACATCATCAAAAACCTGCAGCTGCTAAATCCATTATGAAATCTCAGAATCTCAGAGGTTTAAGAGAACATTAACTCTCAGTTACTTCCAAACCACTCATTTTGCTGAGGCCCAAAGAGCTAGCTAGAGGCAAAGCCAGGAATGTAGTCAAATAAAACAAGTATATATCCAATTAATACTTAAAATCTGATAGTTACTACATTACTTTCACATAGGGTTTTTTTTTTTTAATGCATGGAAAATTTAAGACTCACCTAAGCACATCCCCATCACGCTAACATGACCACCTAGTTCTGCTGACAAGTGGTCCTCATCAATCAGCAAGAGGTGTGTGGCTCCACGCAACAAGCTGTGAGCACCAGAAGACAGAAAAGACTCAGTCCC
This sequence comes from Cynopterus sphinx, assembly GCA_030015415.1. Taxonomy (NCBI): domain Eukaryota; kingdom Metazoa; phylum Chordata; class Mammalia; order Chiroptera; family Pteropodidae; genus Cynopterus; species Cynopterus sphinx. The sequence continues at coordinate 85,023,824 of CM057384.1, read as the reverse complement.
CTCACCTCTGTCCCTTCCCCTGCCTCCCAGGGTGAGTATTGATTTGCACTAGGAATTCCTGACTTCCCTCTCAGAAAGCTGCCTCCAGGACTCCAACAGAGAACAGTAACAGATGAGGAGACAATCAGAACTGTCTGCTCTAGTAGGAACCCAGGATTGAAAGTGTGCTAGGGTATTATAAATTGGGTAGACACCTGGAATTTATAGGTTGAGGGGTTTATGGTCAAGAAGACTGCTAAAAAGAGAGGAAGGAATGATGGGTGGTGTGGTGGTAAAAAAAAATAAACACACCAAGGTTTATATATACAAATATATAAAATTGACCTCAAAATTCCTAAGACCACAACAGTCCTCAGGATGAATTTTTGTGACTACTTTACTCTTCAAACTTGCCCTTGATGTTTATTTGAATTTGACTTTTTCTGCAGAAAAATGATGGAGGAAAGAAATGAGAGAATTCTAAACAGAGAGTTTGCCCCAAACTTAAACATAATCCTCACCCTCATGACTCACTCTTCTTTGGGTCACAAATTAAAAAAACATTCCTTGAATACTTATCAGTGCTAGATTTTGTGCTAAGATTTGGGGACTTGATAGAAACATAGATTAGTCACTCTCCCTCTCTTCAAGGGACTACAGTCTAGCAAAGGACTTCGAATCGTAAACAGATATACAAAGATGAACAAGTGCTGGAGAAGGTGGAAGAGACTGTTGGGGGATGCTTTATAAAGGAGGTGGCATTTCAGTCAGTTTTTAAAAGTACATATAATTTGAAGGGCAGCCAAGGGCAGAGGGTATAGTGCGTGCAAAGTGCACAGAAACATGGAATCACTGGGAAGAGACTGTCAGGTAATGGCAGGAGGTGAGAGACCAGATCATAAAGGGCTCCTAGGCCATGCTGAAAAATAGAAGCAGTCCATTGTAATATGCTCTGTGTATGCTCAGTAGATGTTCATTTTGCTGCCATCACGCTGAAGGAACAAGTAACTTTGAAATCTCAGTGGTTTGCAACAACAAAAGTTATGTCATTCACGTTACATGTCAGCAACGGACCAACTGATGTTCAGCAGCTCTGTGCCTCTGAGGTTCTGTTCCAGGATGCAGGGAGACTGTGCCAAACCCATGTGTCTTCCCAATCGAGGACTCAGGCTGACAGAGAAGCTTCTTTTAGGGCTGCTTTCATGCTACAATGGCAGAGGTGAGTAGCTGTACTTGAGATGATTGTTATGACCCACAAAAGCTAAAATATTTATTATCTGGGCCTTTATAGAGAAAGTTTTTCTAACCCTGCTCTAGAGTACAAGCAAAGTGATGCTGAATAACTCCCCAGGCTAGATCATAAAAGGTGAGGCAGCTTCTGCCCTGTCAACTGAATACTCAGCTTTGAAGGGCACCACATCAGCAGCCTGAGTGCCCTGAGGTCACTGCGTTGTAAGAATGCACAAGCCAGCTGAGACTACCTGAGAGTGGCTCCAGTCTTACGGTTCCAGCACCCCCAAACTCCCACTGCACATCAGAAGTATCCAGCTGAGCCTTTCCTGAATTCTAGACCCACAGAAACCGTGAGGAAACATTAAAATGATTGTTTTGTTGCTTTAAGCCACTACATTTTGGGGCAATTAGTTATGCAGCAATAGGTAGGTGGAACACTTCTTTTTTCCTTTTTATCCCTACAACAGTCTCTTTCTTGCTCCCAGGCATTTGGTGGCACATTGTGTTGTCATTTTTAAGTGACTGAAAAAAAAATCAAAATAATATTTTATGACATGTGAAATTCACATTTCATTACCCATAAATTAAGTATTCTTGGAACATAGCTACCCATAAAAACCATTCTTAGTTTGTAGGCTATGTAAGGCCAGCCTTGGCCCACAAGCTATAGTTTACCAATCCCTGTCTCACTGGTAAGATACCCAGTAGGGTATGTCCACTGGCAACTGGAAACACAGATTTTATACTCATAAGAAGTATCTGGGCAGAATTATAGAGTTAGGTATCACTTGTAAACAGGTGGCAGTGACAATCCTCCACGTCTATGAGATTTCCCCAGTAAGTGTGCATTGAGTAGGAAGCAAAGGTATCCTGGGATGGAATCTTTGGGACTTCAGCATTCAAGGGATGATTAAAGATGAGGAACCAATGGAGAAAGGGGAAGGACCACAACCCAGTTCCTCTTTCACCTTTTTCTCCACTCTAATTTCAATCTTATTGTTCCCCCCATTCCTCTCCTGTGCTCAATCCCAACCTCCCAACCCTGGGGACTATTTTCAAAGTTAGAGGTAGAGAGTAAGCAGGTAACACTTGAAATTGGGAGGAAACTGTTCTTCACACTCCTATCTGTCCTATTCCTTCAGGCAAAAAACATAATAACTTTGTGAAATCATGTTATTTAAATACTAGGTAGCATTATTGAATGTTGATTTTCTTAAAGAAAGCTGGTATAATAGATATTTATAAGCCATGATAATTTACTATGTAGAGAAACAGACCAACAAATTTAACCATATAAATTGGTATTTGAAAACATCAGTTTTTGTACCTTACTGAGAAGGAAAATAAATTTCTCTATTTCTCCATTTCTTTCTCTGAAATCTGTTCAGAACTTCTTCAGAGGGGGGACCCTAACACTGAGTAAATAACTGAAGTAATGAGTGCATTTTTTATTTAATGTCGGGGGTGGTGAGGAATGATAGCTCTCTTGGCACATAAAAGGTCTGTGCAGAATAGGCAGTAATATTTGAGAGTAAAGTATTAGACGGGAGCACAGATAATTTCATGAACTGAGGCCAGGATAAAAACAACAGAGAAGTAGCAGAGTGTCAGGATGCAGCTCAAAAGGAGCAAGACAGAAGCAGCTAAATCAATCACATGACAAGTTCTGGGAAGACAGATCTCGAACTGTGGAGTGGGAACATGGGAGGGGGAAAGGGACCTGAGCTTCTGTGATTCAATTACTGTTTCCACGTGGCTTTAAATAACATGTAGCCAATCATTCATGTATTCAGCAGATATTTAGTGAACTTCTAAGCTGAGATACAAATAAAAATAAAGAGTATACTGTGAGGCTGAAGGGTAAATAACATTTAAGTAACATTTAGTCCCTGTCCGAGTGAAATTATATTTTGTTAGGGAAGATTTGATATATAAAAAGGACTGCTCTGGACTGAGACCATAAAATTTCTATCGACCCCCATTCGATGACTGAAATTAGTAGAGGGAAAAGGCCTGACAAAGGAAACTATAATTTTAAAACCCAGTTTGCTTGTGGTGCTGAGAGCCAAGGACCAGGAGGTCGGCACCTTTAAGGAAACACCTTAATGAGTGTTTTTTTCTCGTTATGTAAGTTAGGTGCTGGGGATCCCTACGGAGAACTAAGCCTTTCCGGTGTAGCAATGTAAGAGGTTACCTCCCTTATGGACAGCGGGAATCTTCCTGTAACTGTTTTGCTATTTTAGAGGTTACTTTATAATTCCATGTCTTCTCTCTGAGCTTTTGTGCTATTGTCATATATTTTATGTCTATGTCTGTTAGAAATCACATACTACCTTTTTATTTTTGGTTAAACAGTCAATATTCTTTTAAAAAGAACTGAATATGAGTAAAGCATTTATTTAATCATGTAGTTACTACTTCTGGTGCTCTTCATTCCTTTATTTAGATCCAGATTTCTAGCTGGTATCATTTTCATTCTGGCTGAAAGACTTATTTTTTACATTTAGTGCAGTCTGGGTCTCCTTATAATGAATTCTTTCAGCTTCCATATATCTGAATGTCTTTATTTTACTTTTGTTTTTGAAATGTTTTGTTTACTATAGAACCCTGATATTCTTTATTTGTTCCTAGCTTATTTTATCCCTAGCTTATCTGATTCAATTTTACCAGTGATTTATTAATTTTATTAGTTTTTTCAAAATCAGCAGTTGGCTCTGTTGATCTTCTCTATTACATGTTTTCTAGTTTATTATATTCCAAACTTTTCTTATTTCCTTTCTTTATAAACTTTATATACTATTTTTTTTCTAACTTTTTGTATTGACTCCTTAGTAGCTCATTAGTTTTAAGACTTTCTTCCTTTCTAACATTAGAATTTAAAGTTATAAAATTCTCTCCAAATACTGTTTTAGTTGCATCTTACATGTTTTTTTTTTATATTTGATGTTATTTTTATTATTGTTCTGATCTAAAGAATCTTACATTTATATTAAGTTCCTCTTTAAACCAATTATTTAGCACTGTGAGCCTACTGTTTCTTATATATTTTTTCTAATTATCTTTTTGTTTCCTAACTTCACTGAGATCAGAGATGTGTCTATAAATAGTTTTTAAACTTGTTAAAATTTGTTTCCTGGCCCAATATATAGTCAACTTTTGTAAAATTACTGTGTGTTTGAAAATAATGTTTATTCTGCAATTTTAGGGTACATGTGTTCATAGTTCAAGCTTATTAACTATGTAATTAATAACCTTGAGTTCCACAAAATGAAAATTGAAAGTAAAGGCAAAATCATCTATATGCCAATTTCACATCTTTAAACCTGGTTGCTCCTCAAAACTATATTCACAAAGTACTCATTTAACTTCTCTACTTGGATGTCTAATAGTCATATCAAATGTGAAGTGGACTTCCTTCCTTCTCCCACCAAGATGTGTTCCTTCCCCAAGCTTGCCCACATCAATCTTTCTCGAGTTAAGCCTAAAGATTATTCTTTCACTGATTCCCCGCTGCTACCCATTCCATTTAATCCATTAGTAAGTCCTTTTGTATCTCTTCCAAAATGTATGTAAAATCTGTCCACTTCTTTTCATCCTTACTACCACCACCCTGATCCAAACAATAGTTAATTTACAAAGACTACAATAGCCTAATTGACCTTCCTGATTTGTTTTGCCTTCCTCCTTACCAACCAGTTCTCCATATAGTTGCCAGAATAATCTTTTAGAATTGTAAATTATAAAATGTCATGCCCTACTATAAATCATCTGTCCGTTCTCCTCACACTTAGAATAAAATCAAAACTCCTTACCTTAGTTTACAAAGACAATAAAAGGCTGTTGACTGTTTTCCCATGCTCACTCTGCTTCTATTCTGGTCTTCTAGCGCTTCCTGTAACCCACAAAGCTTGTTCCCACCTTAGGGCCTGCGTTAGACAGGATAGGGTAGGTTATGCTACTGCAATACACAACCCCCAAATCATACAAGTATCCAGTGGGGCTAGACAATTCTCTAGGGCAAACACTGTCTGTGAGGGGACTCAGTAATTGAGGCTGCCTCAGTCTTGACTTTCCACCATTTCAACATGTGGCCTCATTCATAACTGTTGTGGTAGAGGAAGAGTACTAGAGATATTTACTTCAGCCTGGAAATTATTTCTGTCACATCTATTCACTGCCCATTTTCCAGAATGAATGAATAATCCCACATACCTATAAGATGTTGAGAAAGTATATTCTTGTGTGCCAAGGAGAAGCAAGTCAGGTAGAAGTATCCAATGTCTACCACATAACTGTTTCCTGATTCTAAAATGTATTTCCCTCTAATTTTCACATTTGGGTTTCATCTCAAAAGTCACTTTCTTAGGCTATCATTGGCCACTCAGGTACTCCCTATTGCAACTAAATATTAATTTTCTGTATATGACTTTCAACTCTCTGATTTGGTTGTTTCTTGAACTCCCTTCTCCCCTATCTGGAATATAATCCCCATGAAAGCAGGTAGCTCATCTGTCTTGCTCACTCTTGAATCTCCTTAATAAATATTGGTTGAATAATAATCACTCATCAGTGCAAGTCTGATTATGGCATTCGCCTCCCATTAATGGATTTTTATAATCTGCATGATAAAGGTTGAACTCTCTGGCATGACATATGAAGGGAAGCTCAAAAAAGGTAGAGAAACACCTGGATGCTGAATAAGCACTAACAATCTCTGCCTTAATCAGGTCATCAATTATTCCTTTAATCCTTTCTATCCACACAAAGAACACAATCCATTCTCAAGTGAGGTAAGCTAAAGTGCAATCCTATTATTCCATCCAGCTTAACGTCCTAGATCTCCAAGTGATCTATGTATTTTTCTCCTTTGAGACATGTTTCTTCTAGATCTGAGCCAAAGGAGTCAATTTATTTGTCCCACCCTCCAACACATCTAACATACAATGCTGAAACAAGATCAGGATCACTGATAAAACCTCTCATTTGAAGAGAAGGAATAGCAAATATAAAGCAATCAATAGTCTACAGTTGTTCTCCCAACTGAGACACACCAGGAAGGTCTCCTATCCTAGAAATGGAAAAGAATCCTTGATTAACCCGATTCTGCTGGGAAAGTTCCTTTATTCCTTGTTTTCTATGACCCAATGCTCTGCCTTTTGAGAGGTATAGTAATTTTCCATGGCTATCATAACAAATTACTACAAACTTCGGGGCTTGAACAAAAAGAGCTCTAGAGGCCAAGTTTTCAATTAGAATCACTGGACCCAAATCAAGGTGTCAGCAGGGCTGTGCTTCCTCTGGAGGCTCAGGGTGGGGGAGAACCCTTTCCTTTCTCTTTTAACTTCTGGTGGCCACCAGCATTCCTTGACTTGGGGATGCAGCTCTCCAATCTTCCAATCTCTCCCTGCTCCATCTTTACCTTGTCTTTTCATGTGTGTTTATAAACTCCTTTTCTTATAAGAACCCTTGTGATTGTATTTAGAGTCCACCTGAATAAAGATAATCTATCTCCAGATCCTTAAATTAGTCATACCTGCAGAGATCATTTTATATATATAAAGTAACATTTACAGGTTCCAGGGATTAGGATCTGCTATCTTTGGGGGCTACTATTCAGCCTACTGCAGGAAGCTATTCCTTTTTTTAATCTTCCATCTGAAGTGGGACTTTGGAGGCTACACAGCTTCCTCAGCCTGCTTCTTGCTGGTGCAAGTTTAGTGGTTCAAGAATAATTTTGGTCTTAGACACCATTTTCCAGAGTTTTTGTTCTTGATTCAGTTTTATGATTTTCTGAATCAGAATTCTAGAGAGGCAAAGGAGAGTTTAAAAATTAGATACCGTAACTAATGTATAATTGAATCCTGGTTAAAAACACTATCATGTATTATTAGGTTTACTGATTAAAAATTATAAACATTAAGTCTAAAAAAAATCATTGATATAGAAAATAATTTTTAAATCCTGAAAAGGAGAAATTCTCTATCAAGATACACAGATTAAACCTACACTGTCATCAGAAGTAGAGATTTTAATCAACTGCAAATCAAACCACAGAAAGTAATAGATGGGTGCCAGCATTTACTAAGCAAATAGACTGAATGTTACTCAGTTACTGGGAAGCAAATGCAGACCTCTTTGTCAGAAGGTAAGGTATTGTAGAAACACACTACAGAGGCTTAGTCTGACTATCCAGTTAGTCATTTTCTTCATACGTCTTCAAACCATAGACTTTACATATTTAAGTGGCTTTGACTTTGATGACAGTCATGAAACTAATCCTACATAGACTGTCTTTGGAAAAGTGACTATTACTTGAGTGTCACTAGTGGGTAAGAACTGGTCAGTGAAGATAATAAGAGAAAATGCAGAATAATGAGAGAAAATATAAAGGCAGAAATTTGAGAGAAAAAAGACAGATTGAGCAAAAGCAATAAAGTAATAGAAATCAAAGTAGAAGACTGCTCAGGGACTTAAGGAGAACACAATGGAGGAAAGCCCCACAAAGACAAAATGGGAGCCAGGAAAAGTGGGGAAGTCAGAAAGAACAGAGTTTGAACTTAAGCTCCCACATTTAACTAAGAACTGATGTAAGTTTCTTAATTTTTGTATGCCCTCAGTTTTCTCATCTGTGAAACAGAAATAATATCTACTTCACAACATTTTTGAGGAAATAATATGTGTATGTTCAACAGTGCCTAGTACTGGTAATAGGCATATGATAAATGTTCGCATTCCTCATTACTTGTTCACAAAGTACAAGCAGTAAGGAAAAGTACAGAGTAAGAGAAATAATTGCCAAATTATGAAAAAAATGTAATAATTCTGAAACTACGATAGGAAAAGACAAATATTCAATGAACATAAGGTAATAAATCAGTTCTCAAAATAAAACAGCTAGGCCACATTGTTAGTGTAAAAGCCATTTTTCTAATTCTCATAAGTTAGAAGTGAAAGGAATAAACATGAGTGTTACATGTGGTGAGGAAGTAACAAGAAAAGATCTAGGAGTGAAAGAGTGGAAGCAGGAAGCTGTTAGAGAAGTCTAGGTAAGAAATAATTGAGGCTTGGACTGGATGGTAGTGGTGCTCATGGCGAGGACTGTTCTGATTTGCAATCTATTGTTGAGTCTCTTGATGACAAAGGACTAATTCTTAGAGAAACTATGTAAATGATGATCATTTCTTATAATAAGGCAACAGGAAGTAGAGCAGATTTAGAGGGGAAATCAAAAGTTGTTTTGGCTCTATTAAAATTAAAATGGAACCAATGTTACCCCAATGTACTTAATAAAAAATAAAATTGAAATGGGAGACATCCAAGCAGAAATATCACATAGATGATCTAAATGAGGTTACCAGCAGTATATTTATGACAGGTAATTAGGATTGAATGAGATCCCCTAAGAGTGGAATATTGCTTAAAAAATAGAATTTATTACTGTCCACTGAGAAATTCCAACTTACAGAGATTGAACACAAAAGGATCTAGCAAAGAATGGAGAAACCAGTGAAATAGGAGCAAAACAGATTAGCATAGTGCCAAGGAAGTGGAGAATGTCACAAGGTGCTCAGTGAGGTGATGTCTAAGAAACATCCACCAGACTTAGAAACATGGAGGCAGTAACCAACTTTGGTGACAGCATTTCAATAGAATGGTCAGGACAAAGCTTGAGGTAATACAACATCTGAAACTAGAATTGGGTTTTCTATTTAAAATTAAAAAAAGGCCATGTAGCAGCTAGAGCATGAAATGTCCCTATTCAAACCCTTGTAATAGATTTCCATATTACCCTCATAATAAAATCTGAACTCTTTCCCATGACCTACAAGTCCCAAGATCTGGTACCTGCTGTATCTGTGAGTTTACCTCCTTTTGTGAGTTGCCTCACTCTGCCCTCTAGACATACTTGCCTTCTTGCTATTCCTTAAACACGCCATCTGTGAAAGGCTTATTCAGAGCCTTTGCATTTTTGAACTTCCTTAAACTCAGATGACTGTTTTCCCATTTATTTGCATTACCTGCCAAACACTCTTGAAGTAGTCAGCCTTGCCTGGAGATGTAACCTTCAAAAAGGCAAATCTATATCAGGTAGGCTATTTTTGATGTTGTTTTAGGGAAAAATGATTTGTAAAAAGCAAAGAAAATCTTTTAACAAGGGTTTACCTGCTTAAGTATTGATTTACTTAAAATGTTATCAGCAAAAAGATTTCAAATGTTTCCACTAATGGACTCTTTTCTTTCATCCAAACTCTCAGAAAACCACCACCACCACCACAACAAATAGGTAATGAGCTTATATTACTTAAAAAGGGTTTGGGTTTGAGGAAAGGTGAATTTATATATATATATACAACTTAGTTTATCATTTCTGTAAGTTTGTACTTTATAGTTCAAGTTCATTTGATTCCTCATTTTGACTATGAACCATTTATTTTGTCTAAATCTGAGGAATATCTCAATCTGAAGATATCAACTTTTTATCACCATTTTGTTGCAGGCTTGAGTTACTTTCATCTTCCAATCACATTTAAAATGTAGACCACCTTTCATTAGAAATAAAGATCTCCACGTGATTCAATGTCAAATCCCAATGCTAGATGTGTGAGATAACTTCTACCAGAATAGTGATAGTAAGAACAAATAAAGGAACACAGACAGATTTGAGGAACACTTAGGAAATAGAACTGTAGAAAACTGAGGACTGATGGTAAAAAATGAGGGAAAATGAGATATTAAGGATGATAACCAGGTTTCTGGCTTATTGACTACTGGACGGGCAGTGGTGTCAACAGCCATCCATCCAGAGAAGAGAGAAAAAAGTTTAAATAAGAAAATTCAGCTTGGGGAATATTGAATTGGAGGTTTCTGCCAGAGATGTACTCTAGGTAGTTGCATGTATGAGTTTAAAGTATTATTAAATGAGCAAATGAATGACTTTACACTACTATCTTAGCCTCCTTGGGCTTGTTTCTACATTTGTAAAATAAGGGTGTTATACTAATAATCTCTAATATTCCTCACAGTCGTAAAATGTCAATGATCTCAACTTTATCAGTAATCTTAAATAATCTGGGTTGCATCCCTATTTCCTTCTTAAACCTTTGGCATATCATGTGTGCAGTTTACTTTCACAATTTAACAAGAACTTTAACTATTAACTAGCTGGGAGCTCATGAATTCATACAACTTTGTTTCTTCTTAAATTTTAAGAGAGTGAAACACTGGTTTCCTTTACCAATAAAAGATACAAATTTAAGCTTGCTGGCCTTTCTTGAGAATATAAGAATTTTAAAAATAAATATACTGTTAGAATTTCTCAATGTTTTCTTCCTCTCATAGATTTGAAGTTGGAGACGTTATTCCTATAACAGGGAAAAAAGGAGGTAGGAAAATATAGAAGGCATAAAAGGGGTTTATGTTTCACAAGTAGTATCCGTATGAGCTTCTCTGTTACAATATATTTTTTCACCATTATAAAACCATTTAATATCTTGCAATTTGGCAATGCAAAATTAAGAATGTTAACAAAAGTTACACAGGTCTCCTTAAGTTTTACTGTCCAGAAAAGAATTATCTTATTTCAATATTAGAAATTCTGGAATTCTTCTTATCCAACTTCTTTCCTAACTGCACACAACCTCTAGGTTGTGAATTATTTCTAGGTTAAAATTATGTTTGAGGGAAGAGGGTATACGAACCTGATCACTGTGATAGATGTGCAAGATCTGCTACTCAATTTAACTCTGGTTCAAAGACAGGATGTATGGAATAACTGACATGTGAATGCTGGCCATTTTGAAAAAAGAGTATAAAATACAGCAAAAGACTCATTTGAGAAGACTGTTTTCTACTACCTCAAGAGGAAGTATTGCTTTGGTGAAAAAGAATCCTTCCAACTCAAAATCTTTAGAGAAATGCCACCAATTGAGCTAACTGAACAATACCACACACTGACCTATATATCTATCTTTAGTGCCTTCTATTGGATTGGCACACAATTGATACATATTGAAGCATTATCCCAATTTTACTTTCCCAATTTTAAAGATCTCCACAGGCTAGTCTGTGGATGGTACACAACCTAGTAAAAGGATAAAAGGGGGCCCACAAATGAAACAAATGTGAGGGAATTAAAAAATGATTCCTATAATATTTTTTGTTTAAAAATATAAAATTGCATTTTGACAAAACAATGTTTATTCTATGAAGTATATCTATATTAACAAAAGGCAAAACTGGACTGTGACTAGAAACAGGGGCATTGGAGTAAGCAGAATATATAGTTCAAATCCTGGTGCCTCTTTTGTGATTTTAGGAATATTTTTTACCCTCCTGAACCTAAATCTCCTATTTAGAAAAAGAATACTTAATTTATAAGGTTATTTAAGGATTATTTAAAATACATGACAAAAACAAAGACTGCTAAACAAAACACCATTTCAACTATGATTTTGCAGTTAGACTTTTATTATGAATATATTTTAAGTCATCAGTTCAAGGGTCTAAAACTGCAAATCTTAAGAGCATTTAACTTTAAAGATGTCAACTCCAGCTTTTATATGATTAAAATTGTTTTTAAGGACCACCATGTGCATACTATATTGATGACCAAGCAGGGACCCTAGTTTTAATTTCTCTAATGTAAAAACTATCCTACTTACTTGTGGGTATTAACTTGATGTGAAGAATATAGAGCACATTTCTGAAAACCTGTAAATAAGCAAATGAGATTACATTTCATAATTCATGGTAAAGGCATAAAGAGTTAATCTTAATTTTTCAAACAAATACAACTATAATATAGTAATCCGAAAGTTATTCTGGTGTTGAAATACACTATTAGTTTTTGAGTAGTGTCCTAACAATTTTTCATTTTGAATATTAGCTATCTTTGTTTATATTACAATTTAAGCAACACTGAAACTGATTAGGACATACACCAAAAATTATCAGTCTTGGGTTAAAAATTTTCCACATTATTTAAAGTGGCTAATCTAGACTTAGCTGTAACATATCCCCAAATCAATGTATTAGGTAACAGACTATAAAAAAAAAATCTGGATACAATCAAGGATGAATAAATAAGTCATGAAGATGAACCATACACGAACTTTCAGTTAAAAATATACCTTAAAAAATTATGAGCAAAAGCTTCCATTTCTATTGATTTCTCCTCTGGTAATTATTATCTCTTATGTGATAGTTAATCCTCTAAAAGAGTAAGAAAAAGTCCTTTCATATTTCATGACAGGTTTAATCAGGTAATTAAAACAAACTGATATTATCTGATATGTCCAATTACATGGGTATGATGTAACAAAAACAGTTACAAACTTATATATGCATATTTACATTATATACCCAAAACTATCAAGCTAGTCAACTATATCTAAGGAGATACATTGTGACATGAATTAAACAATATTTCATTGCTTATTATGCAGTCAAGCTTTTAATGGAAATAATATACAAGTGAGGCACTTTTGAGGTCAAGAATAGAAAGCAAATGACACTACATACTGGCAATGTTCACAGAAATCTATGTGTTATCTTTAATACAAAAGCTTTTCAACTAGATTATTTTTGAAAAATAGCAAAACTAGCAACTTATGCATTTTAAGGAGCTTTCAGACACAATGGCTAACATCAGTGTATCAAAGCATATGAAAGTTTTATAACCACCTGGCTGCTTGGCAAACAGTACCTTAATACCTTAAAGCCCTTTTTTTCTTTTTTTGGTTTATATAAATCACCTCAGGTTGTGATTTATGTTTTGACTTACTGCAAAAAGCCTTATGCTGCTGTTATTATTGTGGTTTATAGACCAATTTAAGTGCAACAATAGCTTAAGTTTCTACTGCTTTCCCTTATACTTAGAAATATGCTCCTAAAGGTCAAATTAAGAATGAGAATATTTAGTGAAGAATCTGTTGTCTTCCTGGTAACTAAGGTTTTCAAAGTTTTATGTAGAAAAATGTTACACTGAATGTATCTCTGGGCTAAAATTAAAAACCTAATCGTAAACATTCCAAAAATGTAACCACAAGACCAAAAAAATTTTCAACAAATATCCTGAAGATTCTTTAAATTGCCCATGTGGAGAAAGTACATGTTTGCTGTACTTTGGAGACTTATATGGATATTAAGAAATATCTCTGTGCTATTCAATTAAATGGTGGTGGAATGGGGGCGGGTGGCGCAATAAAAAAAAAAGTCTTACTTAAGATATCCGATGGCACTATAACATGAATTAAAAGTGCATTTGTATTACTTCAAAAGTTCATATTAGGCACTGCTGAATAACCAATAAAAATAGGTGGTTTCAAGTTTTCCCCTTTAAATTTTAGCCCCTGCCCCAGTATCCCAGAGATATACGCACACACTCTCTCTGAAGTTGTCTTGATATAATACAGGTGATATTTATTTATTTAAATTTTCCCTGACTATTCACGGGAAGAAAAATAAGAATACCATTTTGGTAATGGCAAGTTAAAAGAATTGGTTGTATAAATGCTTGGGCACATTCATTAACTTTGATTGCCAGTTCCAAATATCAATATTCTCAAACAGGATATATAAGAAAAAAGTGCTTGAAATCTTTCAGAAACCAACAAGATACATTAGAGAAAAGATTCGTTTTAGAGTTCCTTTGAGATATTTCTTACTCCAGCCTTGCTGATTTGGAGGTGGCCACCACTTAAATAGGCCTTTACTGGTAAAGGGGATGGAACCCTCTCAGATCCCAACTGCCGCCTTATTTCTCTGGCCTATAAATCGTCCAGCAGGTGGTGCCGAAGTTCCACATCTCATGTTTTTTCAGAAATCAAATGATTCCCCCTCTAACCCACCCATCCCTTCCTTCAAGGCAGGAGAAAAATCATTTACAAGATACCAAGTCTGAACACAACAAGCCATCGGTCATGCCATCTAGATGATTTCACTTTCAATAGTTACTATCCTTTAAGCAGTTTTGTTTAGCCATTTGCTTATACTACCGGATTAAAAACAAAGAGGTTTTAGAGGAAGTCAATTTTGGCAGTGCCAAATCTTTATGTAGAGTAAGAAAATGTCCCTAAACATACCTATACACACGTTTAAGAACATGAAATTTAAACTACCCATTAGTTTTCACATAAGCATTCTAATTAAATCAAGAGAAATTTTCCACATAGAGATTCAGATAATGTTAATGTATTACCAGTTAGTCTTCTAGACCAATTTGGAAACTGGGTATGTTAACTATAAAGATCCAAGGTGAAATAAAAACCATTTTATTATCACCATAGTTTTTAATGCATAAACTTGTTTAAAATTGTAAAGGAAAAAATGGGGATGAGACGGCAAAATCTTAGCAGCAAAGTGGTTAAACAATTTGAAAATATTAATGCACAAACATTAAAATATTAAAGCATATATGTTGCATATAAAATACAGTACAGAACCAGGAGTTGCACTATACTGATTAGTGCTTAACAGAAGAAATGATTAAATTTGTTCTTCCCAGAACTATATACACAGTTCATTTCCACAGCATTTTCCTATATAGCCAGCAAGTTATTTTCTTCAGTTAGTCACACCTTGCTCAAACCTGAATTATAAACTCCACACTTACAAATATGAAAATTCATTCAGAAGAAAAACCAATATTCCCATCCCACCAATAAAAAGTAATTTTGAAAGTTAACAGTCTATTCTGGATAAACAAGTTTAGCTGAAAACTTCAGGGTTGAAGATCATCTGGTGTAGCAGCAACCAAATATATAAACAGTAAAAATAAGACTTAAAACTGCTGCTACAGTATGTCATGTTTGGATTTAGTTCATCCAATTGATTTTTAGTACAAAACTAGAAATAACCTCTTCTTCATAACATCTATAGTTATCAATATATTTTTCTTCTTTTCAATGTGAAATAATACTTCAAAGATGATCTATATACACAATGTCAGTTCAAGCTGTCATATAAATATAAATGCTTTCTTAAAAAAAAGTATTTTACAGACAGATAGTGTTATATACATTGTTCAGTTTGATCTGGGGCAAAAGAAGACAGCTAACTCAAGCTAAAGTGTGAATGTAAAAAGAATGATACATAAATGACATTTAAAATCCTGCATAGAAAATGAGCTTCAAATGGTAGTGTGATTTTAATGTTTTTCACTTCTGAAACTTCAAGCCATTTAAAAAAAGGCACGCTTCTTAATTTTATCCTCTAAGGGAAAGTTCTTAAAGAACCCCTTACTTGGTTAGCGTTTAAATGTAACACTGAAGGAAGGAAGGAAAGAAGGAAGGAAGGAAGGAAGGAAGGAAGGAAGGAAGGAAGGAAGGAAGGAAGGAAGGAAGGAAGGAAGGAAAGAAGGAGAGAGACAGAAAGACGAAAGAAAGAAAGAAAGAAAGAAAGAAAGAAAGAAAGAAAGAAAGAAAGAAAGAAAGAAAGAAAGAAAGAAAAAAAGAAAGAAAGAAAGAAAAGGAGGAGAGAAAGAAAGGAGGAAAGAAAGAAAGGAGGAAAGGAGGAAAGAAAAGAGAAAGAAAAAAGCAATTTGACCCCAAAGTACTTTAAACAATTTGTTGGAACATTTATCCAACTACTTTGTAAATAAAACATCCAGTAATACAATGCTCTGTGAAAGAAATAGATTTATATGTACAAGATATTCCATTTACAATGTTGGATTTAAATACTTTTTTGGGATTGTTTAGTACACGCTTTAACATAAAATAATTTTGCTTTAGGCCAGTTTAAATAAAATGCAAGTGAGAAAGTTACTGTTATGTGAATAATTAAGTACTGAGGATTAAGCTAAAACATTAGTAACACAGCTGAACAAATCTGGTTTAGCAGAATGATAAATGATGAGACCTCAGAAGGAAACCTTTACACTAACTATCCAGTTACACTTTTGCCTTATAAATATTTGTAAATGCAATATAATTTTTTGAAGGAGGAAACTGAAAGAAAACAACTTGCTGGTTGAATACCACAAAAACAAAACAACAACCCCCAAACCTCATTTTTTTCTATAATGTTTACTCAGTCTCTTTTTATATAAAAATAAGTGTTACATTCCCATCAAAACATTAGACAATTACATCTGTGCTTTAAAAAAAAAGTTGGTCACTCAAGGCTATTAGAATATTTTTAAGGATTTTAGATTACCAGAATGTACAGATATAACTCAATATAAACTGGAGCCAAAGGGAAATGAGGATGAAAGTATCAAATCATTCACATGGAATAAAAACGTTATTAACTAGATGAGTAAAATATTCAAAATATAATGGAATGTGACAGTAGATATATGAACACCTACTTCGGAACTAGGAAGGGGAAGAAAAGTTTAATATGTCATAATTCGTACCTTATATTTAGTTAAATATAAACATTTGTTATTTATACATAAAACTGCTTTCAAAAAACAATGATTTAGTTGCATTTGTTTAACTTATAATTTCCAAGTGTTAACTTTTCTTAGATTGAAATCAGCTGTCCCCTAGTGCATTTTAGTTCATGTCCTAGAATTCAAACCTTTAAAAGTCCCATCACCTAATGCATAAATATACAAAAATGCCAAAAATTAATCTCTTTTAGTCGGATCATATTTTATGTTCACTTTTTATAGCCAATAACCAGAAATTATTTCCTTTCACAAATACTCTACAACCTGTAACAAAACATGCCATGCACTCAAAGGAAAAGTTAGGCATGGCTAGCATTTGTGAAATGCCAAGAACAGACAAGATCTGCTTCCTCCACGTGTGGCCCCAATGACACCAGGCAAGATTTCATATTGCTTGCCAAAAGCTTCCATAAATCCAAGTTAGCTAATTCCTGGAAACAAAGATTTTAAGCTCATTCTGGCACTGGATTCTTTCATCCAGCAGCTTTATGTTTTCCACCACAGCACCCACATGCCTCACCACAACGATGGCACATTCTCAAAGGGACGTAGCAGCACATACATGGTACAATGAAAGACAAAGCTACTAGGGCTAACCATCGTAAGCAGAACTTGTCATCGCTAGTGTCACATGAACAGGGATCTGAAAAATCTCCCTCTGAGTCTGACATACAATGATACAACATGCTCTCTGCACAGAGCATGCAACTAACTTGATATATGCATCTTTTAATAGGGTCTGGAGCATCCTGACATTTTCCCCTGCCATTTTCTTCATGATTAAACCTTTCCTGGCAGTATACGCAGCGAGAACGTTCACCATCTTCTTTTCTTCGTTTTGACTTCTTAAATTTTAATGAGGAAGGCTGTGTCTTAAACACCACAGAGTCTTTGAGTGAACTTAACTTAGTCTCATCCCCGTAAGAGTACAGATAGTCTGATTTTTTACTGTCTGGTTTAGAAAACTGAATGTTGGAGTCAGTATCATCTCTCTCCAAGTCATTTTTCCACATGTCAGGATGTCTGTAGTCTGCATAGCGACGTATTAAAATATCTCGAGGGTTTATTCTGACAATCTCATCCTCATCTTGAAAGCTGACATGTCGGACTGATTTCAAAGGGACCTAAAAAGGAAAGAGATGAAAACTGCAATAAGGGCTGTGAATGATAATTTTACGTGTCAACTTGGCTGAGCCATAGTGCCCAGATATTTGGCCAAACATTATTCTGATGTTTCAGTAAAGATGCTTCTTGGATGAGATTAACAATTAAATTGATGATCTATGATGAGTTAAGCATATTATCCACCATGACATATGTGGACCTCATCCAATCAGCTGAAGGCCTTAAGAGAAAAAGGCTGACTAGAACTCTTCCCTGGGTCCCCAGACTGATTTTGCAACTGTACCTTGCAGATTTTGGAACTGTACCTCTACTATCACATAAACCAATTGTTTAAAATAAATATCTCTGTATGTATACATATCCTATTCTCTTTGGAGAATCCTGACTCATAGGATTTTGGTATAGAGAAGTGGGGTTGCTGTAACAAATACCTAAAAATGTGGAAATGGCTTTGAAATTGGGTAATGGGTAGAGGCTGAAAGTTATGAAAAGATGACCACTTGCAAGCCAAGGAGAGAGGACTCAGAAGAAACCAAACATGCTGCACAACCTTGACCCTAAACTTCCAGTTTCCAGATTCATGAGAAAATGAATTTTTGTTGTTGAAGCCACCCAGTCTGTTGCATTTTGTTACGATAGCCCTGGCAAACTAATACAGAGATATGTATTCTTAAAGTTTGGCTATGTAGGTCTCTGAAAATGACCTAAAATGCACCGTACCACACATATATATATATATATGTACATGTGTACACACACACATACACTTTTCCCTTCTGGATACACTGTCTCCTTGAGGCCAGGGAGCAAAGTAAATCTTGTGAAGATAAATCATATTGGTCTAAATAAAAATGACCCTTCCCTTTATCCACACTGATGGGCTTATAGTACTCACATTTTTATCTCCTAGCTCCTGAACACACAGTGACTTATCTACAAGCAAGCACTTGACCCTGGTTGGGGCAAACTTCCATTCCCCAGATATTTCGTATTGGGGCTAAAAAATTCCAGATCTGGGCTAAAGGTGGATGATTAATGCAATCTATTAAATTAATGATATACAATTCTTATTAGGTGGTAAATACACTGTTGCAATCACCCAGATTCAAACCAAAAATTTAGAAGAAATTTAAGTAACAGGATATATAAGCATCAATGTAGCAAATTCATACACTGAATTTTTTTTCTAGCATAATTCAACTATATGGGGAATTAGAAAGATTATAAAATTTCACGAAGATTACTCACCCTATTTTGGGACTTCAAGCTTCCACATTCCTTGGATATTTGTCGCTGTACATATTCTATACTTCTGCCCTGAATGTCTAGGCTTGGATGGCTGAACGTTATCTAAAACACAAAAAGTTTCTACTTAATTGACAAAAGAATGAATTTCTTATGTTTAATAAAACTACATACATTGTATATTCCAAAATTTCATAACTTATTACTAGTGAAGTTTTCCAAAATGATTTTAATAAAAGGCATTATTTGATTCTTATTTTTTATTTAAACAGGTCTTTCCTTATACATTTAAAATTTAAAAAGTAATACAGACTTCTGGTTTCTGGTTCTGCATGCAGGGAGTTTAGAAGTTGCCATTCTGTCCTAACAAGTAAAAAGCTAAACAGAAAAAAAAAAAAATCAGCAACTCTCTTTGGGTCCATAACAGAGAGGACATAGGGCAAACCAATGTCTCCAAGGTATAGAGACAGATGAGATAAAGGGGAGTAACGACTTAACAGAGCAGGCTCGTGAATGGTAATTGCCATACAAGTCAGTGCTGGGTTAAGAAAAACTAAACTGCAATTGATGAGTTGCTGGAAGCTCAGTGTGGACAACACTGAAATTTAAAAACTCCAGCGGTACCCAGTCATAGTGAGTCACCCAACTTTTGAAATTAGAGAGCACTATTCTTAACAAGGCTTGCCCTCAGGAGAAACTATTTAAATTGAGCCTGACCTGTTGGGAACACTTTTTGCTTCAAAACTGAAAGCAAAAAAGAACAAAGACTAAAATAAAGAAATAAAACATTCAAGAACTGTGAGACAACTACAAGAGGTGTGACAAATATGAAATAGAAATAGCAGAATGAAGAAAAGAAAATATCTGAAATAATAATGTCGGAGAAATTAATGTTAGACAGACACCAAACCCCAGACCCAGGAAGCTGAGAAAACCAACCAGGATAAATGCCTTCCAAAAGTTCACCAAGCATAATATTTTCAAACTATCAACAATCAAAGATAAAGGTAAAATCTTAAAAGAAGCCAGAGGAAAATACACCTTATTTAAAAAGAAGCAAAGATGAGAATTACATCTGGCTTCTCAGAAATTATGCAAAACAGAGAGAATGGATTGGAACATCTATCAAGTGTTGAGAGAAAAAGCTCAACAACCTAGAATTCTGTACCCTGCAAAATTATCTTTCAAAAGTAAGGAAAGACTTTCTTAGGCAAACAAAAATTGAGGAAATTTGTTGCCAGTAGACATACTGTACAAGAAATATTAACACAAGTTCTTTAAAGAGAACGAGTAATTTAGGTCAGAAACTCAGATCTACATAAAAATGAAAGAGCAACAAAGAATATGTGAAAACAAAGCCCTTTATTTTTCTAATTCTTAATTGATCTAAGAAAAAAGTTTGTTCAAAAAAATAGCGTCAATGTATTTGATTATGTGTGACTATGTATGTATATATGTATGCTTATACATGAAATGAAAAACAGCAATGATACAAGAGATGGGGATTAGGATTATTTTGTTATAAGGTACTTGTACTACTTGTAAAGCAGTTTAATATTATTTGAAAATAGACTGGAATTAATTATAAATATATAATGTGAACTATAGAGCAGCCACTAAAAGTTTTTCAAAAGTCTAATATGCGAAAAAGGGGAGAAAATGAAATTATATAAAATGTTCAATAAATCCTCAAAAGATGAAAAAAGTGGAAGAAAAAAATAAGAATAAGGATAACAAATATGATAAATTCAACTGTATTAATAATCATTATTTTTATTAATGGCAAAAATATACCAATTAAAAGACAGAGATCATCAGTGTGAATAAAAAAATAAGACCCAATTAAATATCTTGTATAAGAAACACACTGTAAATATAAAGACACAGAGCAAATGGATGGAGAACAACATATCATGCTAACACTATCAAAAGAAAGCAGGAGTAGCTATATTAATTTCAGACAGAGCTGACTTGAAAACAATAAAAGTTATCAGCGAAGAAGGACATTACATAATGATAAAGGGGCCAAATCTCCAAGGAGACATAAGGATACTTAGCATGTATGTACGTGCTTAACAAAAGTTACGAGACAAAAACTGACACAACTGAAAGGAGAAACAGATGCAGCACTCATAGCTGGAGACTTCAACACTCCTCCATCAGAAATGGACAGATCCAAAAGGCAGAAAAATCACTACAGACATAACTGAACACAATAACATCACCAATCAAATGGATATAACTGACATCTATAGACTATTTCACCCAGTGAAAGCATAATACACATTCTTCTCAAGCTCAGATGGAACATTAACCAAGACAAACCACATTCTGGGCTATGAAACAAACCTTAACAACAACAAAAAAATTTTAAATCATATATCTGCTCTTAGACCACAAAGGATTTAAATTAGAAATCAGTAAGAAAAAGATAACTGGAAAATTTCAAAATACATGTAGATGAAACAACACACTTCTAAACACATGGGTCAAAAAGAAACTAAGAGAAATTAAAACATATTTTGAACTAAAGGAAACAAAAACATAACTTAATCAAAGTTCATGGGATACACTGAAGTATTTAATGAGAAACTGATAGCACTGAATGCATATATTAGGGGAAAAAAAAGGAAACATCTAAAATCATTGATCTAAGTTTCACTTAGGAAAGTAGAAAAAGATTAAATCTAAAACAAGGAGAAGAAAAGAAATAACAAGAATTAGAATAGAAATCAATACAGAATATTAACAAAACCAAAAACCAGTTCTTTGAAAAGATCAACAATATTAATAAGTTAACTAAAAAGAGGACACAAAATACTAATATCAGAAATGAAATAGGGAACATCACTATAGATCCAATGGAAATTAAAAAGGATAATAAAAGAACACTATGAATAACTCTACACCCACAAATTTGAAAGCCTAGATGAAATGATCAAGTCCTTGAAAGGTACCATCTGCCAAATTTAATAGACAATCTGAAATCTGAATAAGCCTACATCTACTAAAGAAGATGAATCAATAATCTTTCAGAACAGAAGGCTCCAGATTCAGATGGGTTCACTGGTTAATTTTACCCAACATTTAAGGAACAAATCATACCATTTGTCTATAATCTCTTTCAGAAGATCAAAACAGAGGAAATACTTTCTAATTCATTCTATGAGGCCAATATTATCTTAATACTAAAAACAGACAAAAACATTATAATAAAAAACCCTATAGACCAGTATCTGAAAACACTGATGCAAAAATCCTCAACAAAAGGTTAGGAAGTTGAATCTGAGAATGTAGAAAAAGAATTATATGCCACAACCACAGGGGATTTATTCCAGCTGGTTTAACATTAAAAATCAGTCAATGTAATCCAACAATGGAATAAAAGAAAAATCACATTTAATGAAGAAGAAAAAGCATTGGACAAAACCCAACACCCATTCAAGACAAAAATTCTCAGTGAACTAGGAGTAGCAGAGAACTTCCTCAACTTATAAAGAATATCTACAAAAAAAACATAAAATAGTGAGAAACTTGAAGCTTTCCCACTAAAATCAGGTACAAGATTTTCCTACATCATATTGAAATTTCTAGACAAGAAAATAAAAGGCACGGTTTAAGGGAAGAAACACAACTATCTTTATTCACAGAAAACATGATCATTTTATGTAGAAAATCTAAAAGAACAGACAAAATATCTCCTGAAACAATAAGTGATTACAGCAAGGTTGTAGAATAAAAGGTTACTATATAAAAGCCAATCACTTTCCTATAAACCAACAATAGACAAGAAAAATTTGATGTTAAAATCACAATACTATTTACATTAGCACCACCCAAAATGAAATACTTAGGAATATATCTAACAAAATATGTACAAGATCTATGAGAAAACCCTCAAAACTCTAATGAACAAAATTAGAAAAATAAATAAATGCAGAGATAGTCCTATGTTCATGTATTGGAAGACTCAGTAATGTCAAGTCAGATGTTCCCCACATGGTCTGTAGATTCAATACAATCCCAATTAAAATCCCAGCAAGTTATTTTGTGAATATTAACAAATTAATTCTAAAATTTATATAGAGAGGCAAAAGACTCAGAATAGCAAGTATAATTTTAAAGAAAAAGCAATCTGGAGTGCTGACATTACCTGACTTCAAGACTTTCCATAAAGATACATTAATCCAGACAGTATGGTATTGGCAAAAGCATAAACAAATAGATGAAGTGAACAGAAGAGATGACCATGGTTATGGTGATGACTTTTTAGACATAACATCAAAGGAATGATGATACATGAAAGAAATAATTGATAAACTGGACTTCATTAAAATTAAAATAGAATGTCGAGAGAATGAGAAGATAAGCCACAGACTGGGAGAAAATATTTGTAAAATCTATCTGATAAAGAACTATTATCTAAATATACAAAGAAATCTAAAAATATCAACAATAAAACAATCAACCTAATTAAAATTTGGAAGCAACCAAGATGTCCTCCAGTGGGTGAATAAATAAACTATGTTATATCTCGACAATACAATATTACTCAGTGTTTAAAAAAAAAAAAAAGACAGAGGAAACTTATGTATGACTAAGTGAAAGAAACCAATCTTAAAAAGCTACATACTACGTGATTCCAACTATATGACATACTGGTAAAGGCAAAACTATGGAGATGGGAAAAAAATAATAGTGGTTATCAGGGGATGTGCAACTGTTGTGTGAGGAGATGAATAGGAGGAACACTGGGAGGTTTTAGGGTAATAAAAAACTATATGATGTTATAATGATGGATACTTGTTATACATTTGTCTAAACCCACAGAATATACAACACCAAGAGTGAAAAGTAATGTAAATTATGACTGTGGGTGATTTTGATGTCAATGCAGGTAATTGTAACAAATGTACCACTCTGGCAGTATCTTCCACTTTTTGGCCATGTATTCTGGCTATGCACACACATGCATGCATGCATGCACATACGTGGATCTTTAAATTTTAAAAATGTAAATAGGATGGCCAGATGGGAGGGTGGTTGGAGAACTGAGTGAAAAAAAAGTGAAGGGATTAAATACAAATTGCTAAGTATAAAGCAGTCACAAGGATGTGAGATACAGTATTGTAAATATAGTCAATAATATTGTAATAACTAAGTATAGTGCTGGGGGGGTACTAGGTTAATTGAGGGGGATCACTTCATAAGTTATACAAATGTCTAATAACTAGGCTGTATACCTAAAACTAATATAATATGAATCTCAACTCTAATTGAAAAATAAAAATACATACTTAAAAAAGATAGCACCTTTATACTGTGCTTTGCTTTTTCACACTTAATAACCCATCATGGACACTTTTGTATATTTATACATATAGATAGCTCTACCTTATTTTTTAATAGCAACTTAATATTCCATTGAATGGATGACTTTTAATTTACTTACCTAGTCTGATTAATATACACATAGGCTTTTCCCAGTCTTTTGAGGTTATAAACAATATTGCAACAAATATTCTTAAACAATTTAATACACAGCTATACCTAGTTATCTATACCTAGTATAGAAAATTATGAGCCAACACTTCCCACTCAATTTTTCTTTTAGTTTCAATATTCAACAATATATTTGATTTCCTAATAAATACACAGAACTAGTCTCTATGAAAGGCACAATGAAACAGAAAAATGGCTCTTACACTTACAGGTAGAATGATAAAGCACTTATAAAACTATATTATAAAGAGTTATAAAACTATATCTTAAGGTATATTATGTAAGTTATATAACTACATACATACAAATACAGCTACATAACTATGCTTTATCATCACACCTGCAAAGGTATTTAACTATTACTGAAGGTGGAATATGTAAGAATTCCAGAATTACTGGAGGAAGAAATCATGATGATTAAATGGTCTGGGAAGGCTTCATGAAGGAAAAGAAACTTAAAGTAAACACAGAATAAAGTAAGCATTTGTTCAGATTTTTCAAAAGATGAAAAGAACATTATAGAAAACAGAGGAAAATTTTTGTTTTCCTGATAGATATATTTCTTATAACTACAATAACCACAAGTTATATATTAAATGTACAAAAAATGTCATTTTAACTTACTTCTCTAAATTCACTCAGAAAAAAAGTCAAACACTACCAAAACACATTCACACTTTGAAACTACCTGAGTTAATACAGACTATAAATATTAATCCTCTCACATAATCTTTATGTAAAAAGACAATGTTGACTCTTTACACTTATTAAAACACAGACGTTCTAAGATACACCCCAATTCACTACTGCTTTTTAATACCCTAGGAATGTGATGCTGTTGCTATAGGTCCTTAGAAGAATTTATCAGCTGAAAAAGCCATGGGAGATGCTTCTTCAAAGTCGGTCACAAATGAAATTTTAAAAGGATTCCATTTATAATGTTAACAACAACAAAATAGTACAAAGAATAAATCTTATAAAAGATATACAATATCTTTTCATAAAGAAAATGCAAAGCTCTATTGAGAGATATAGAAGAGCTAAACAAGAGATATATCATCTTCATGATTAAGAAGGCTAAATTCCACCCCACCTCGAAACCTAATATAGACATTCAGTGCAATTCAAATACAAACTACAAATGAACTTTTCACCAAACTTAAGCTGATTCTAATATTTCTGGAAGAGTAAACAGAAAAACAAAAACAAAAATTAAGAAGAAAAAGAAGGTAGAAGCATTTACTCTACAAATGTTAAGACTTCTTATAGAACTAAAGTAATTCTATAGTAAAGAAGACAATATAGCACTGGTATAGGGACAAACAGACCAACGGATTAGAAGAACCAAAAACATCTCAATGAATATGGAAACTTGATAGATGACAGATACAACAGTCCACATCACTGGGGGAAAAGGTTCTAACAAATGGTACTACTAGAACAATTACTTTACATATGGTAAAAATAAAACCGGATCCCTATTATAGAAGTCAGTTCAAATGGGTAATAGTCAAAACTAACTTTCAGAAATATGAAGAAAATCTGTGAACGAAGGATTGGAAGGAGTTTGTAAAAAACACCAAGAATGATTAAATTCAACTGCATTAAAATTTTGAATGTCTGTTCACTAAACACCATAAAGAAAGTGAAAAACAACCACGAACTCTGAGATTCTGGACACAAATAAAATTCAAAAAGGAGAAGTGACATTGAAAATCTTATTACTCAGTAGCAAGATTATTATATAAGAACATGTTGTTAAAATTAGTTTGTAAAAGAACAGCCACAGTTATTTCTGTAATCTTTCAAATGCTCAACACATCTCTCTTGTACTCACAGAACACATGAATCCTATTGACTTATTTATCTCAGTGCCTTTTGAAGCATATCAATCTCAAAAGCTCATTTCTATACACCCTAAAGCAACTCTTGAACATATAGCTGGGGAAAAGAAAGTCTGCACTAGCTGCATGCCTAATAGCAACAAAAATATAAAATATCCACTAGCAGAAGAAATACAAATTAAGTGGTAGAACTATCAAGAAAAGAATTCTAAGCAAACAAAATCCAGGTTAATGGCAACCTCTAGAATAAAAACAAGTGGATAGGAATGAGAGTGTTCCTTTTGGCTGTTTGGTGGTTTCTCAGGTGTTCTTTACATATGTTGCTTTCTACGTATTGAATGTCATAAATCTTTGGTCATAAGCTCATTGATACACATGGTCTTATTTCTCTATAATAAAATGACCTCCAGGAACTTGAAGGTAAGAGAAATCAAGTAAAAGAGCCATAATAGCTTCTAGGCCTATTAGGCTTAAGTAAAACCAGAATGAGAGTATAAGCATTTTGAAAGAATGAACCTTTCCATCAAAAGGACTTAAATAGCCCATGGAAGCACAGAAAATGAGTCAAAGACAAATACTGACAATGCCTATTTAAGCATTACAAGAGGGAGAAAGCTAAGCCAGTGTTAGGCGACAATTCTTGGTGGGTCTCACTTCTCAGATCTAGTAGGCAGGTGCATTTGTCTGCCTGTTTCAGACAGTTTTCAAAGATGTGTGTTTAATGGAACCCGTGGAAGACGCAGTGTCTCCCCTGTGACATTAATTTGTTTAGTATCCAGTATAATAATAACACTGTCTCCCTCCATGACAAAAATCAGATATTTCTCATTACAAAAGACTTGGGTTCCCCTAAGCTCAGGGGTTCCAAAGCTGTGATGTTAAAACCACAGTATGTGCAACACCCACCGAATCAGCTCAGCACAGTTCCCCTGGGACTTGGGAGGCAAGGGGAACCAACACAAACATGAAGTTCCCACTACTCTACTGTGCTGTGAGTAGTGAAGTCCTTTGTCTCTGATCAAGTAGTTTCATGTCTTCTGGTAGCATCCATATAACTAGTTGGCAAATTAACTTGTTAACTTATATAAGTGGGGTTAAAATTTGACTCTTCATATTTCTTGACAGTGAGGAAGTAAGTAGTCTAGTCCTTTTGGCAAGGTTGTTCCTCTTATAGAAAAGGGTCAAAACATTTAATTATCCTGCTGAATACATATACATAGCCAGCTTTTGACAGTAGTATATCACGAAGATTTATTTTATGCAACGTACTAAACAAACTGCTACTAATACTATGAATAACATGATGGCTTAAATTAAAACTTTACATTTGGCTTTTTACACATCATTTTCTTAAACTTGATTATTTTAGTCTCTGAAAGATGACTCCAGTTCAAATAGCAAGACAAAATAAAGTTTCTGGTCTGAAAGTTGAGGGCCAGATTCTGTACTACGGAAAAATTCACCCTGTGAAATCTTTGGGTGACATCCAAATGGACAACTGGTACACAACCCTAACAGCACTGCACTAAATGCAAGCACGCATTTATTATTCCCATTAATAAACTTCTGCAATATTTACTAAATGTATAGCTAATGTATTTTGTAGCTTTAAAAGAGAAAACCTATTCCATCTTAATTCCTAATAAACTGAGTTCACTTATTTAATCAAGAAATGTGTAAACATCTAGTTATGCAAAATCATACAATATAACCCTTGTTTCTCTATGTCATATCAATCTTGGAGATAAGGAGAAGTATCAATAGTATAGTTGGTATTCAGAATCAAATAGTCTGGCTGCCTCTAGAAGCCATATTCCAAGTCCCCACACTAAGAGCTATCTGTCAAACATTATTCACATCCTTCTCTACAGTTACCCAGTACTATATTGTACTTTTCTACATGGTGACTACTTTAACTACTGTTACCATTACTGCCATTTTGGAAGAGGGATACAGTTCTTCCTCCCCAACTAATCAAAAAATATAGCTAAGAATTTATAGTTCCCTAAGCCAAAGAAGGTAAGCTAAGTAAACTGCCAGAGTCTGGATGATGACTACTGTAGTTTGGGTTACATTCGCCAAGTTTTTTCTCCCTGGTCATCTCTATGAACCAGTGACCTACTACTTCAGGATGTGTGTATTGCTACTCTCTCCTCCACCAAAATAAATTTCTCTGCCCATCACTCAAGATATTAGAACATATTTTATACTTAAAAGTGTTAAAGTGGGTACCTCCAGACTTATTTCCTAAGATTCCTGGAAGCTTATAAGCAAACATGACTCCAGATACTGTTTTAATATCCCAAAATTCCTAATGGAATAAGTAGATTACTTTTTGCTTTTATTCTTGCTATCATTTTGCTCAAAGTAAAACTGGCTTACAATTAATTTTTTTCTTTCTGGTACCAATATTTTAATTTTTCTTGCATTTCTTATAAAATTACATAATAAACATAGACAAAAATGCATGTACTATAGATAATTTTTATCCCCCATATAAGGAGTCCTGTTATATGGGTTGTGAGGATTAAAACGAATTATATAAGTGCTTTAGACAGTACCTAGCACATAGTAGGCACCAGCTATAACTAAGATTAACAAACTATAATTAACTGATTGAATGAAGTATAAGGCTGACTGTTTATCATAAAAAGCTAGAATACAGAGAAGGAGAAAAGGAGGACATTTTCTTACCATTTCTAAGTTAACATTAGAATTCTAGTAATTCAAACTTAGCAACCTTGGTTCAGGTACTTACTATTCTATACGTTAATTTCTTCACCGATTTTCAAAACTAAAGATATTAGCTTTGCTCAAATGAAATATTGAACTCAAAAGCACTTAGTGAGGCACCGAAGTACTATACAATTTTCTTATTTTTAATAGTCTTCTCGATTTCTTAAGACAACTATAAAGGTAAATTATTAAACACAAAAACACATAAACACTTTAACAGCTACTCTGAAATGAAAGTCATCCCCCAAAAGTAGAATGATTCCAGAAATGAGTGTTACTTTCAATAGCTTTCAGTAATATTTTTATTTTCCAAAAAAGTTAATGAAAAACACCAGGTAGGAATAACAATAGATTTCATTATGCCATCTCACAATACCATTTCTTCTATAACATATTAGAAGTGAAAAAAATATCAAGTTTATCAGTACAAACTTCAGCTCTAACATTATAAGGGAATAGACACTCTTGTGTCTGTTTAACAGAACAAATTAAGACAATCAAACATCAAAGAAACAAGAGCCTTGTCTTTTGAGAAAAATACATCCCCCTAAGCAATAGATGACAAAACTAATGCATTTCAAAAATGGCCAACAGGAAACTGAAAGGTGCTATAAAATCTGATGTGAGTAGGAAAAGTACAACTTTAGTTAAATAAATAACTTAAAACTATCTGATCAGAAAAAATATTTAGGATGATCATCAAAAAAAAATTAGATGACAGGATCCATGCTGTTACTGTGACTCTTGCTGAGAACAATTTTCCTTGAGTGACCCTCAGTTCCTAGAGGGTTAAGAAACTATAATCTTTAATTACTCTGGCCATGGAAGTGCGCCATCCTTCCTTGCTAGGACAATAAACGCCATTAAAGTTTGCTAGTATTTTATCTACGTCTTACTGAGTCTGTAACCCAGTAAGATCATAAATAAGGTAAATGTTTACAGATTACTTAATTCACTCAGAAGAAAATCAGCAGGTTTATGTTATCTCTAGAATTAGGTTTGTCCTTAAGCCAGATCAACACATCAACCCACCAGTCAGACCAATAATTATGTCCTCTCCCAAACACATATGCCCACGAGCATATCTATCTGCACATGCACATACACACCCTCTGAGAGTAAGCCAACTACTGGTCCTAAGCTGAGGCAAAGGCTGAAATAGCAAGTTTTCTGATAGGACCTTCTGCTGCACAGTTGCTTTAGCTCTCTATTTGAGGAAAGCTCATCATGTAATCACTCCCAAGGAATCCTAAAGATTTAAGAGGTCAATTTCCATACCAGTTAGGACTGCATGGCTTATTTTACATAAATAAACAAAAGCAACAATAAAATGTATTAACTATTTGCTCTGTCCTATAAGCAGAGCAGTAACAACAAAATTAGAAGTAGCATCTTAGGACATATATATTTCTTCAACTTGGTATCTCTTCAGACTATTTCAAACCACTAAAATGTTTAGAAAATTTATTTTTCTTTTTATTGTTTTTAGCTTAAATTATCATTTATTCCTCCTCTTATTGTTCTGTTTTTAAGAATTTTGTTCTTTAAAAGATTGGTTTTATTGTTTCCCTTTTTATGCTAATTTGCTTTAAGTTTTTATACTTTTAATTTCCTGATTCACACAAGTTTGGGGATTTTATCTTTATATTCCATCTATTCTTCATTAAGAAATATTTATCATTTTTTTATCCTCAATTTCTCAGTTTCTGGCTCAAATTTAGTTTAAAATTCTTAATTTTAATTAATTTTAAAACTCCTGCTTTTTATTTGCTTTTTCTGGACATTTTAGATTTTATATCTTCTTATGCATGGTGTCAGGACAAGTCATGTCTTTTATAGCCACTAATAATCATGACAGTTTATTTAATCATGAAATGTAAAAGTAAATATAGGCATCTACCTGTTCTAAAACGTTTGCAGTTTCTAACACAACCTTTGGATATTAGGCAAATCACTTACTCTATGCTCTCTGGCAAGAACAGGAAGTGGTAGCAGTGTTGTCTTGGTGGTAACAGAGGTAGTCTTCTTCCCCTATCTTCACTCAGATGATGGCATTAACCACCTACTCAACTGCTTGCACCTCAAACTCATAAGCCATCCTTGACTATTTTTTCTCTCATATTTCATATCCAATCTATTATCATGTGGTTTTTCTTCTGCTCTTCCTCCAGAATTTATCTCAAATCCAACCATTTCTCATCATCTCTACATAGTCAAAATCACAATATCATTTACCTAGACAAAAACAATAGCCTTCTAAATTGATATTAATTCCGCTCATGACCATATTCTGTCCATTCTCCACATAGCAGCCATGTTTTAAAATGCAAATTAGACCTTTATTAGAGATTAAAAACCTTCTGATAGCTTCCATTTAGCACCAGAACAAAATTCTAAGTCTTACCGATAGCTTACATTATTTAAACACTACTAAGTTCTCTAACTGTAATTTGCAGTATTGCCACCTAATTCACTAAACTATAGCTACACACGCCTGTTTTCTCTAAAACATCAAGCTGCTGCTTGGATTATTTCCCCTCCAGATTTTCATAAGGCTGTTTTGTTTCGAAACATCATATATCTGCATATAAATATTTCTTCAGAAGCTTTCCCCAATCAAGTTAACATTTCTGCATAAGTCCCTCTACTATTCTATTTCCCATTACTTTGTTTCACAGCACTTATTACTATCTGAAATAGTACTGGTTTTTAAACTTATTTATTGTCTATTTTCCTCACTAGCATTTATATCCTCCATGAGGCTAGGGCTCATATCCTTGTTTACAGCTCTTTCCAGGGCTTAGAATAGAGGCCTGATATAGAGGTTTTCAAAAATTTGTCATATGTATATATGCCATATACCTATCAATGCATGAGTATGAATGACTTTTTTTTTAACCCCTAAAATAACACTATGGGAGTCTCACTATTATTGCTATTTACATATGAGAAGCTTTGTAATTTTAAGTTAAAAAGCTGGAAAGTAAAATTAGATCTGCCTGCATCTAAAGTCTGAGATCTTACACATTATTGCAAAAGCTTCTGTCAAGGGAATAACTTTCCCCTAATGCCTAATTTAAGTAAAATAAGTAAAAGAACCTTAAAGACACATGGCAGAATAACGAGTCTATGTAGGAAATGTAAAACTCACAGCTCCAATTTACACAAAGCAGCAAGAAGCATCTCCTTCCTCAAAGGCTGCCATGATTAGCCATGGATTTCTCCTCTCAACCAGCTGTAAAGGATGTGGCACTTGACACAAAGGCAGGCCATGAGCTTGTGGGATAGACTAGAACAACAGCTCTGTCTAAAAGTGGCAATGTTGGATGGAGTGTGTATCATTTATCTCCTCTCTGTCTAAAATCTGTCCATCCTATAAATCTTAGAATGGACAGTTATGTGAGCCATGTAAACCTGGCATAAGCTGAGCCAATCAGGTTTTTTCTTGTAAGAGTATGACACTGGTTTATAATATAGGGATCTAGTATAACCACAGAACCAGCTCAAAATGGTCCAACATACCAAGTTGCTTTTCAGAGACAACAGACCAAAACCACAAGTCATAGAGCTGAAGCATGTGCAGAGGAGAGAACGCTGACCTCCAGCTAGACCCAGAACCAAAGTCTAACCTGCATTCCATCAGAACCAAAGGACAAGGACATAAAGAGAACCTGAACACTAAAATCCTTTCAGAAACAAAGAGTCTGTTGTCCAGAAGCAAAGGATCCATTGTCCAGAAGATCTTGTGTTGATGCCCTTTACCATAAATGGCCAAGCTCCAAAGTCTTCTAATTAAAACATGCCCTGTCAGAGCTTCTGCATACCTGTTTCCCTTAGACCCTTAAAAACCTGCCCTGAACCCTGGATCAGTGAGTTTGGGCTTTTGAGTATTAGCTTCCTATTCTCCTGCGTGGCACCATTCAAAATAAAATAACCAATCTTTCTCTACTGCAATTCCTGGCGATTAGTGTTTGCCTCTGCCAGTGCTGGATAGACGAACTCTCTCAGATCTGTAACTCTAGGCTGGAATCTCATGTAGATTAAAGAGCTATGCCTGATATTCTGATAGTCATGGCTGTTTATAAACTGATGAGGCAACAAAGAACCTAAACTATAGAGAAAAATAAAGAAACAGATGTGTAATGAGAGGCAAAGTAAATGGTCACATGGGGTATGTGTGGGTAGAATAGAAGGGAGGAGAGGGAGTGGGAAAAGAGAAAAGTTACCTAATACCTTTCAGTTCCCAGAAGTCCTAGATCTATTTATTCTTATAATGAATTCTGAGAAATGCCATTCTGTCATTAAAATAAAGTCTTCTTCCCTTAAGCTAGTTTGAATGGATCTGTTACTTACAATCAAATGATCTTAAATTAACGAAGTTTCCAATACTGAATGATAACAAGGCTAGGAATAGGCTGAGTCAAAACACCGTTCACTTCCAAGGCGAAGCTGTTAGTATTTATTCATTTTCTCTGAACAAATGTTTACTGGATGCTTATTCTGTTTCAGAAACTTCTAAGTTACTGTAAATATGGACAAACAAAAAATTATAAATAGGAGAAAAATATATAAAGTTAGGAAGTAATAAGTATGATAAAGAAAAATAAAGTAGAATAAGGATATAGCAATGGAGAGGTTGCTATTTTATTTAGAGTGCTCAGGGAAGGTTTCATGGAAAGAAGAGGTGATCTGAAGTGAGAAACTAGCTCTATGAAGACCTGGGGGAAAAGTATTTCAAATAGAGGAAAGAGATAAATTTATCTGAGGCACAGATAAAATTCTTAATACATTTAAAACATGGAAAGTTAAGGTATTTGAGACAGTGAGAAAGATTAATAACAAATAAATCTGGAGAAGCCAAGAACAAAATCATCTATATAGTAGCTTTGTTAAAACTCTATTATTCTAAATGAGATTATACACTTTTTGAAAGTTTTGAGCAGGATGGTGATATGATCTAATTTATATCTTAATGATTACTTTGGCTACCGTGTGGAGACTGGAGGTGTGTGTGGGTAAGATGGGTAGAAATATGTAAGAAATTATGGAGGTAAGAACAAGAAATATACTTTGAATGTAGAGCTTACAGAATTGCTGACTGATTGGATAGACAGGGTGTCAGGAGAGAGGATGAGTCAGGATGAATTCAAGTTTTTATCCTGAGCAAATGTATAAATGATATACTGAGATGACAAATACTGGTAAGTAGAACTAATCAGAGTGAAGGAAAACCAAGAGATAACCCAAAGCGAAGTTGCAATTTTGGGAGAAGTAGGGAGGTTGTCTGAACATGTGCTTTTATCATGGTATTTGCCCAGGTGCTTACAGTAAGTCCTGACCATCTTGAAATAGCCTGAGAATACATGTTTCTTGCAACCTTTAATAACCTAATCAGATCTATTAGCAAAGAACCTTTCACAATCTGTGTTCGATTTGAATATTTCAAACTATATTTATATGTATAGTACGGCTGTACTGAGAATAGCTATTAGAAAAGTTCCCAGATAATCTAGAAGGTTTTTCATTTTCTCTTCAACTGCCCCCCTCAACCCTATTCAAGTCTTTAGGATTAAAAAAAAAAAAAAAGAGTTAAATTTTAGGCTCATTCAAGAATGCTGGGGTACAC
Source organism: Cynopterus sphinx (assembly GCA_030015415.1). Classification (NCBI taxonomy): domain Eukaryota; kingdom Metazoa; phylum Chordata; class Mammalia; order Chiroptera; family Pteropodidae; genus Cynopterus; species Cynopterus sphinx. Next base: position 84,989,137 of record CM057384.1, on the reverse strand, counting down.
AATGCTGAATTGATGAAGTTTGAATTTAATTAAATTTCTGTCTCCTTTACAATAAATCTGTAATTCTAAATAAACTTTTCTTTGGCCTTGAATGCTTAAGTAATGCTACCTCCTTAACCTGTGTTCTAGTTAGCCTCCTTTGCTTTTCTACTCTATTATTTGCTATCCTGAATCTTTACCTTCTCTTCAACCCTTCAAATTATAAGCATTTTCATTCCTTGACCCCACATACTTCTAAGCTCTAAAAAAAAGAAATAAAATAAAATAAAATAATACCTTTATAGTTAAACTTTTTGAAAGGAGCTCATAAAAAAGAAATATGTTTCCTCTCCTGTTATGAATATCTCCTAATCCCACTAAAACTCTGCTTTTACCAATTACCATTTTAGAGATGAATTCAAATTTTATTGAGTCATTTAAATTGCAAGAAATTAACTACTCTATCATTTCCTTTCAACTCTCCTTCCTAGACTTCTGAAACATTACCCTTCCCTAATTCTCCTATCTACCTGTGTGACCATTTTTCTTTACCTCATTGTCTTTTAATCTTTAGATACTCCAGTGTTCTAGTTCTGAACACTGTTCTTAACAAAGTAATTCTGAAGTAAGTCTAACTATTCTCATACTTTTAATTTCCATCCTTGAATAACGATGCTCAAATTTTATCTCCAATCCTGATTAGAATAAAAAATATTGAACTATATTACTAATTAATAAAGGGGAAAATTAAGTAGTTAAATAAGCAAAATGAAGGAGGGAAGAAACATGCAGAGAATCAACAGGACAGACAGAAAACAAATAAGATGATAGATTTATAATTAAATTTATCAGTAATTGCAGTAAAATGAACAAAAACCTCAAAGACATCGGGAGAAAAAAAGTCCAACTATATATGGTTGAAAAGAACATTACACACACACACACACACACACACACACACATACACACACACACACACACACGTATACACACACAGAAATGTTCCAAGTAAAAGGATGGGAAAATATGTACTGTGCTAACCAAAAGAAAACTGATGTAGCCATACTAACATCACACAAAGCAGACTTTCAGGCAAGAAGTATTACCCGAGATAAAATATTTCATAATTGCAAAAAAACCAATTCAAAAAGATAGAGCAATTGCAAAATTATATGCAATGTATACAGCTTTGAAAAGTAGAGTTGATAGAATTAAAAGATGATTCTACAATCACAGTTGGAGATTTTAAAACATACCTTGCTTAGTTACTAACAAATTAAAATAAAAGATATACAAAATTTGAACATAAGTTTAAACAGATGTCCAACAACAAACCTGATCTAATATATATAAAGAACACTGCACCCAACAACTAAGAATACACATTCTTTTCAAGAGTACTAGCACTTGACCATACACTGAGTAATTAACTAAACAACAAAATCTTAAAGGACAAAGTTATAGGATATAACTCCCAGAATCCAGAATTACTATAAAGCTGTATAATAATTTTAAAAGTCTGCTAAAGGTGAAAAATAGACAATATGCTAGGAGAACAAAACAGAGAGCAGAAACAGATCTTATTAGTCATGTGACAAGTGCAATGCAGTTTTAGAAACCACAAATTTTCACTAGACGATGCTAGGTCTACTGGCTCCCTAAGTTGTGGGGAGATCTTGACTAATCTCACACCATTTATAAAGATCAAACAAAAAAAAAATAGTTAAGCTTCTGAAAGACAATATAAAATATCTTCATGATCTGGTGAGGTAACCCAAAGATTTCTTAAATAGCACATAGAAAACATTAACAATAGAGGAAAAGACTACTAAGTTGCTTATATTAAAATTTAAAACTTTTATTCAGCAAGACATTACTATGAGATTGAAAAGGCAAACCACAGGATAGAAGATACACCTGCAATATATAAATCCAAAAAAGAACTTATTTCTAAAATAAATAAAATGACTGATTGTAAGACAACTCAATATAAGATGTGCAAAAAAATGACACTTCAAAAAACAATTTCTAAATTGTCAAGAAGCATATGAAAAAAGTTGCTCAACATCAGTAGTAATCAGGAAAGTATAAATTCACAATATAAATATTACTTTACTTCCATTAAATGACTAAATTAGGAGAAAAAGAAGAGCAATACCAAGTGTTCATGAAAATTCCCACCACTGATACACCATTTCTTGTTTTTGAGTAAAACTGACACTATAAAAATTCACTGTGTTCATTAAACTGTGGTTTCTCGTGTCTTCTAGTATGTGATCGTGTACCCAGATCTGTAGGGCAACAAACAAGATGAAGTCTAGGTGTTTTTGCAGAACATAAAAAACACAACAATCTGGGCCTTTGTCCTTTTCTATCCTCCACATTGTTTTCTCCCCTAGATTGTGCATGCTTTTATGTTGCTTCCTGTTATGAACTAAATGTTTATGTCCTGCCAAAATTCATATGAAAAACTACCCCCCAGTGTGATGGTAATTAGAGAGATGAGGCCTTTAGAAAGTAGGCCATAAAGGGTGTGGTCCTGGTCTCATAGAATTAGTGCTTTTGTAAGAAAGAGACACCAGAGTATGCTCAGTTTAGTGCTCTCTCTCTCTATGCCACATGAGGACACCGAGAAGGCAGCTGTCTGGATTTGATTCATTATAAATCATATTCTCCTAGGTTCCTACTGTTATTTTGTCTGGAAAAGGGTAGATGGTTTTGATGTTCTTGTATAATACATCTGATTTCTATACATATGAATAATACACTAAAAATAGCTTCTCACCTGATTGGCTTGGCTTTGCAAGTAGACTCTTCTGGCATTCAGATCTTCAAAGGGAGAAGGTCTTGAGCTTCTATAAGGCTCACTGGTAATAACTGTCTCTTGCTGGAAAAGATGATCTTTCACTAGAGTACTGGGAGTATCCTCTTCAGTTGCCTAATGGAAATAATCCCCAAATCATTAGTTGCCAGAAAATAAAAAACAATACAAAATTAGATACTTGGAGGGAGGTAGATGGGATAAAGGGGGTCAATCAAATACGTGGTGACAGAAAGAAATCCAACTATGGGAGGTGAACAAACAGTGTAAATATATATATATATGCCTTACTGTTAAAGTGTACAGCTGAAATTTACTGATAGGGCTAACAATTTTAAAGGTAAAAACCTTTATGAGTTTATAAAATAAAATTTTTAAAAAATCCAAAAAATTTGGTATTACTTTTAAAATTAAGCAATAAAGTTCATTAATGTCTAAGATACTTTAAATTTATAAATTCAAGTTTTAGTCTTTGCTCTGAAACAAAATAACCTTGTGACATTTAATTTCTTTGAAACCCAGTTGTCTCAATTATCAAACAATTATAATTCCTATACTCTTTTATGACATAGATTGTCATAAAAACTTAAGTGAGATGAGAACACCTGTGAAAATGTTCTGAAAACTCAAAGCCATTATTTTATTAGGGAATAAGAAATTAAACTTAAAATATATCTGAGAATCTACTGTCACTTAAAAATAAATATCAAACCCAGTTAATTGCTATATTTAGCTAATTTTCATAACAGTTATCCAAATGTGTTTCGACAGTTAATGCTAAATTATTGCAAAGGAGTTGGCTAAATACTGGTATCCAGCATACATTCTTTCGAAATGCATAATCAAAATTTGGAAGAATAAAAACACACGTATTTGTTCAGAGAGTTCTCAAAACAAATAACTCAAGTAATTGTCAAAAACGAAGCAAGCTGAATAAAAAAAAAAAAAAAAAAACACCAGGAATAAAAAGATTTAGATTAAGGGCTTAGGTTGGAACCTTGTCTCATCCAACCAGGTAATAAAATTTAAGCAATTTACTCCTCTGAATCACAATTTATTTTTATTATAAATTGGGTGTAATATTCATATTAATAATCTCAGGGTTAGTTAAGATACTCAAAGGATTAAAAACTACAAAAAGTGTTTACTGTTATTAAATAAAAATGTGTACATTTGAGTAAAAATGATTTAGTTCTGCTTAAAACTTTTTACCAAAATAGTTGAAATTAACCAATTAACTAGAACTATTTCATATCACACAGTGAATTCAACTATACACCTAAGTGGGTCTCAGCTAATTAAATAACTAGAACATCTTTCAGATGTCTGGTATTGTAAAAAACAAAAAACAAATACCCTCACTTTTTGAGAATGCAGTCTATAATCTATAATAAGACACATACTATGTATGAATTGTGAAAAACAAACATTTTTAGAGAATCCTAAACTGAAAAAGAATATTTTCCTACTATTTAATTATGTATCTTTCAGCATTATGAATTTAGATGTATATTAAATAGATAAAGTTAAAAAAAAGTAGTGATGGTCATTCTTTCATTGCTAATTCTATATACAAGAATAAAACCTGAAACAATCATTTTGAAAAGCCATTTAGTAAAATATAGCAAAAGTTTTAAAATATTCATACATTTTAACCACTTCTTGAAATTAATTTTTAAAAAAGTATTACATGACAGAAGATTTAGGCACAATATACTTTTCTCAGAACTATTTTTAACAGCAAATATGAATAACCTAATGTCCCCAAATAAGGAACTGGTCAAGTAAATTATTGTATGCCCAGTTAACAGTATTAAATGGTCACTTGAAATTAGGTTTATGAATAATATCTATTATGTGGGGAAATGTTTAGTGTTAAATAGTATATATAATTTCATTTACAGCACTATCATAACCATAAAAACATAAAAAACTTATTTTTCTACTTGGAACCCTTCAAAGTCTCCCATTATAAAGCTGTGCTGGGAAATCTCACACATACTGCAGAGGAGACGAGAAACAATCATTATTGTCTGAGGAACACTTTCATAAAATACATAATTTATACAATCCACAAAAATGGGCCCTCTCCCCCTAGAAACATTGATGTACAGAATAAAAGTTCAATTTTATTTTATAGAGAAAAAACAGATGATAAGTATATGAAAAGATGCTGAGCTTCCTTCCCTCAGTCAAAGACATCAAAATATGCTAATTTTCTATACAAATTAGAAAGATGGAAAAGATAAATAATACTCAATGTTAGCAAAAGATTGTGGAGAAACAGAAATACTTTTACACTGTTGGTGGTAGTGCAGTTCTTCTTTGAGAAGGTATATATGTAGCTATATGCACAAATAATCACGGTAGCACTATTTTTAACAACAAAAAAGACAAAGTCATGTGGCTATATCGGCAGAGGACTGGGTAAAAAATTATGATATAAATATATGATAGAATTCTGTGCAGATATTAAAAAGATATGTATGCAGCACACACAAGATATTGTTAAATGTAAAAAGCTAGGTACAGAACTGTCAGTATGGCAAATCCTATGTGTTTAATTGTTAGATAGGTGGACGGATATTTTTAAATTTTATATCGGGAAGGATATACACCAAAACATTGATATATCCTTAAAGAAATATTGTAAAGGACTATACACAAAATAGCATAAAAATAATGAAATGTGTATACTTGTCACCCAATATAACAGAATATATCCAACACAAGTAACTCCTATGCATTTTTCCATATTAACATCTCCCATATCTACCATTTGGAGTGCCAACATGTAAACAGTATCTTGAAATTGTATTTTTTCATTTTCTTACTCTTCTTTACAGTTTTCCCACAAGATATTATCCATAAACAGTAGTTTTAGATGCTTTTAAATTTTATTTGACTGATATCATGCTATTTGGGACATTATAGGACTTGCTTATTATGATCTTTTTTTGGGTAAACTCATTCATGTTGACATATTGCTACATGCTGACATGTAGCAATAGCTCATATTTTCACTTCTCTATAGCAATGATAACACATATTGAGCATTTTCTATGTATCAGACACTGTCCCAAGTACTTTATATGGGTTAATTTACTTAATCCCTAAACCCTTGGACGTAGATAGTATTATCATGTTTCTGTTCCATATGTAGAAACTAACGATCAAAGAAACTACATAACTTGCCTAAAATGAAACAGTTAATTTTTTGCTATTTCAACGTGTTTCTAAGAATATTCTTGTACAGCCCTCATGGTACATATGTACAAGAGTTTTTATGGTAATATATCCAAGAATGGAAATGCTAGATTGTAGGATATACATATGGTCCAGTGTACATAATAAAAATCACTTTCGAAGTTGATTTTAAGAATGCACACATCCACAAGCAACACGCCAAATTCTCACCAAGACTAGACATTATCACAACTTTCACTCATATATCTGTATGTTATTTTAATTTCTATGATAATTTCTGTCTCACTAAAAATTATGCTATTTTCTTTACACAAACAAGAAATTCTGAGAATGAACAAAAGAACAACAATAATTGTTCCAACAAATGAATGAATGTATAGGTTTTACTTTTCACTTATTCCAAAGAGGTTCATTACAGAAAGAATTACTTTTTGTGTACTTTGAACTTTTAACTTATTAAAATTAATTCTTTTGTGAGTGTAGATATTTTGTTAAGAAGTTCTTCTGTTTTTAGAAATGTATAAAACAGTACATGACAGAGAGACCATTTCCTTACACATCTGCCCACACTGGGCATTATCATTTACCAATCTTTGCCAAACCAATTAAGAAAAAAATTTTACTGTTATTTTCCAAAAAAGATTATCTGTACCATTTCCATAAGTAAAATTAATAATAAGCAAAACACTTCCTTAATTTAGATGTGAAAAGTGAAAAGTTTTCAGACTTAGTCAAGTCTGGATTTATTTTTACTGGATTATAATCCTTAAAAAAAATAAACAATTACTATGGGTATGTGGACACGATGTAGAGTTAGGTGTGGGAAAAGCCAAGTACCTTCCACAAGTGTAGAAAATTTAATATACAATATGTATAAAGACTGCTCATACATTTGCATGATCTTCGTCTTTTAAAAAAATTGTCTATAGCAGTTATATGATGCACATTCAACGCTTTTAGTATTGTGCTGCCATAGGCTCATCTGCATTATCTATAAAGTATCCCACGCAAAGTTTAATGTACAATGGAAAATTGTTTCACTCTCAGAGGTTGGTATAATAATTATTCTCCTATGGTTACTAAGAGATTGTTTAGCTTTTTATTTTTCCAAGACTACTATAGCAATTTTTTGTAGAGGCAAAGGGATGTGGGTAAAGCAATAGAATAATTCAGGCTGTAGAGAAAACGAAAACAGACTTTGCTTTTCTCCTCCCTTTGTCCCTTCTCCCTATATTAATTCTGAGGCAAAGAAAACGTCCGAGTTGTTCCGCAAACCTTTTTAATGTATATTTCCCAATAATCAATCAAGCATGAAAAAGTGATATCACAGTCTACTTATTGCTCAAGAACTTCCTTCTTATAGTTGTACATAACAAATCAGGTTTGAAAATGTGCAGCTGAGTCATATCTAACAGAAGTTAATAATTATACTCTTAGTTTATTTTAGCATTATGAAACAATTTAAAATGTTCTTTGATAAAGAAATCTTATATTTTAGCTCTGCATGTTGAAAATGTGACCAAAGCCATTTTTGGCATTTAAAATTATATACCGAAATTATGCAAACTTAGCACAGAAAAGAAAAAAACATTACCAACAACTGCACGAGCCCAGAAAAATCATTATTAACATTTTGGAGTAGTATACAGTAGCAGCAATTCAATGCATTGTCTCCTATTTGTTCACTAGATTTCTTTAGTTACTTTTGATTAGTTTAAGGATATGAATGAACTGACCCTTGAGTTTCTAATTTTGCATTTGTCTGTGAGCTTTGCCTAAAAATATTAATAGCATACATATTATTTTGTTTAAGCAATATGAACACAGTAAATCAGTGATGAAAGTATAAGACATTTACGAAGATAACATGCCTAGGAAAAAAACTGAAAACAAGTCCTTCATACTATCAACAACAGAAAACCAGAAAACTTAAAGCACCTTTCTAATAAAAGTTTAGTTTGACTTAAAAGTGGATATTAGGTTTTCAGGGAGTGTTCATTGTCTATAAATCTGTTTGTGTTAATAGGCAGTAGTTAACACAGTTCTTGATAACTATATAGATCTCTATACAATCCTTTAACTGGCAAAAATACTTCTAGGATTTTATTGTAAGGTCACATTCAGAAATAGCAACAAAAATTAATTTAAAAGGCTGTAGAAAATAAAGTAAATGTTCAATGAAACATGAATCGCTAAATAGACTGTAGTACAGTTACATGATATAATGGCTAAATCCAAAGCCTGTGAAGACAGACTGTGTGGGTTCAAATTTTATAAGTTATACTGCTTAAATTCCAACTACCACCATCACTCACTATAATCACCAATACAAAAACCTTTTCAATAACAATCAAAATGGAAAAGAGATCAATCCCAATGGTGTTTTTAAAAAATATATATTTAAATACCATGTGAAAGAATAAAACAAACATACTAAAAGAAAAAAAAAATCTAGGCAGGGGCACCTAAAATATTAATAGCAGTTACATCTGGCTGGGACAAATGATTTCATATTTCTTCTTTATAATTTTCTAACTATCCAAAAATTGTACACATAAAGATATATTTGTCTAAGAGTCAAGAAAAAATTTAAATAATGAAAAAATATTATGCAAAAAGGTTATACAGGTTTTATTTTGTCCCCTCATTAGATAGTAAATAAAACTCAATCTAAAATGTACTACGATGTTGGGAACTTAGATATAGAGTATTACTTAATGTAGGATGGTGATTAAGGCACAGTAATATAAAATCCATTTTGCTAGCTAAATAAAACCTATCCAGTAACTTAGGTGTTTTCAGATATAGAGCCTTATTAAAATGTTACTACCTTTGAAAATAAGTACACGAAGAATTTATACTCCCTTGCTTAAAAAAAAATTACTTTAAACAAGTAAGTATAAATCATAGCCTATTAATCATTTTGGCTCAGAAATGGCACTACCTAATTATAAAAAACAGTAAGTTGGTCAAGTACTTCTCACTTCAGATCAACTAGGTATCATCTTTCTTCTGCCACAAAGCATGAAATCTGATCTCTTTTCCTCTTAAAATCTGAAGTGAGTTGTGAAGTGAGTTTTGTGGGTTTTGTTACCAATCTAGCATATCTGAACAATTAGAGCTATTGTAACTGACAATTCCGGTGGGGAAGATCCTAAAAATAATCTTAAAACAAATATAAGCTTGTACTAAGAAACTATCAACAAAAACCCTTAACTGGCTCATTAGTCTTAAAAAAATCAAACTTATAGGTCATTCCTACCTTATTACTGCTTATAATTTAAAAAATCCTAATTTTAAAGAATTTTCTTCAAAAAACCCTTTCTCGAGTACCAATTATGTATGTGGCCAGCACTATAATAAACATCAGGGATAAAAGATGGGCAAGAAATGATTTTATTACATACAAATGATGTTATAAAACCCTTCAAATATAGATATGAAATAGAAGGTAAACATCTTGTTGATTTATGCTAACTGATGAGGATATGAAATTGTTGAAAGCAGAAAGTTGTCCACCAGCAAATAACCAAATGTCCAGCTATTTATTGGCACAGAATAGGTACTCAAATATTTGCTCAATGAATGAATACTCAAAATGGAGAGAAATTCCACTCTGATATTTAATATCTCTGAGACACTTATGATCTAAATATAGCATAATCATTACTTCCTCTGGGTAAAGATGTACTTTAAACCTAGTAAAGTAGCTCAATAAATTAGAATACTTTATACCTCTAATATATTATTCCAAAGTAAGAGCAAAAAGCAAAAACTTTGGCATATCAAAATAATAAGGCAAATTTAAGAGTTTTCTTTGGTAGTTTTAATTTTGGACATTGGTTCTTTTAAAAAATTTTCAAATAGGGTGCTCAGAAAATTTTATCTCACATATTTGCTAGCATCTCAATACCACCCCACCCTTTTTTAGTATGTGTTACATGACAATGAGTTGGCTCCAAGTCCTGGGGACCCTATGAATGAGTGATGTCCAAATCGTTTTGACTACTTTTTAAGCTGAATTTTACCAAATTTACTTTCATCATAGGGAATGATTCCGAATGTTTATCCATTTCCAGAAAAACATTACAAATTACAAACATTAAATAATATTTAAAAACACAGAAAACATTATATATTTCAGTGGAAAAAAATCCAGACTATAGTATAATGGTATAATAACATATGTTCATACACATTTATGTGTATAGAAAAAAAACCACAGTCTATATTTAAAAATAACTATGGCTGTTATCATGGATGGTAACAATTTATGTTTTTTCTTTAAACTTTGCTGTTATTTCTCAAATAAAATAAAAACATTTCTGTATTCTGACTGTCCATAAAGCATTTTTCCATGTCTTTAGGTCACAACTATTTTTATAACACGAATTACTGATCATTAATACAAGGTATACATACAACTTTAGATTCTTTTAGTGTTATTCTAAAAGTATTAATACTATTGTAGCAAACTTAAAAAATATATAAAAGTACTAATAAAAAAGCCACAGAGCTCAGAATCCCATAATCTAAAAGTTAACAAAAAATTTAATATTTTAGCTAAGTAGTAATGATACCATATAATTTTTGTTTTTATTACTCAATAACATGACAAATTCATAAATAATAAAATTTTAATGACTGTGATAAAAACATACCTTAATTAATTCAACCATTCTCATTCTCCTAAATAGCTTCTCATTTTTATCAATATTTTATACACACAGCCCCCCAAAGCTGTGTATAAAATTTTTTTGTGTATCTCTTCCTTAGTGAGATTACTAGAAATTGATTCATTAGATGAACAGGCATGATGAATGCTTTTATTTTTAAGGCTCTTTAATACATATTACCAAACTGCTTTCTAGATAGAATCTACGAATCTGTATTTTCTCAACCAGTATATCAATCTGTCAGTCTCGTGGATAGACACAGTATGGGGTAATATCAATTTTTAAACCTTTGGTCATTGTTAACCAAAATAACATTAATGTAGACTACATGCTGATTACCAGCATGATAAAAGGGAAAGGTGTCCAAATGCTTATTAACAACTTGCAATTCCTTTTCTGTGAATTTTTATAGAAGTACCTTGCCCATGGGATGGGGTATGTGTGATAGTTAATTTAATGTGTCTCTTGTCTAGTCTACTATGCCAAGCAAGCTATTTGGTTGAATACGAGTCTAAATGTTGTAAGTCTATGACCATGCTACTCTGAATAAGATCAATCCTGTCTGATCTCGGAAGCTGAGCGAGGTCAGGTCTGGTTAGTACTCGGATGGGAGACCACCTAGGAAGACCAGGTACTGTAGGCGTAAAATATAAAAAAATAAGAGATTTAAACTGACGAGGTCCTTGCTATCTGTGAGGTCAACCAAGGGTTGCCTCGCCTAAAAAAAAATGTTGTGAAGGTTAATTTTCAGATGTGACTTACGTTTAAATCTGTAAACTCGAAGGAGATTACCTTCCATAAAGTGGGTGGGCCTCATCATAAAAACACTTAAATGACTGAGGTGCCCCCAAAAGGAAAGGCTGCCTTCCTAATCAAGACTGAAATATCGATTAGTGACAGTACTTCCAGCATGCCTGCCTACCCTGTGGATTTCGGATTTGCCAACCCCTATAATCTCATGAGTTAATTCCTTCAAAACAAAACGAAATGAAACAAAACCAAAAAACCAATCCAAAGTAAACCAAAACAACACTCTATAATATATACATACATACATATATCCTGTTCGTTCTATTTCTCATTATTTTCCAACAAATATAGTGTCATAGAAATTTTCTTAAAAATTTATTTATACAAGTTGTTTATTAAGGCTAGTCATCCTCTATATCCTTTATGTTTAGAAATTCCTTTCAGTCAAAATACTTACTTGTAAGTCATCTTCTGCTCCTTCAGTTTCATTTTTCAATGCTGGGCATCCTAAGAAAATAGGTAAAAGTTAATTAAATATAGAATTTTTGTATTAGCTTGGTAATATTACTAATTGAACATATCATCAGTATACAAGAGAATAATCAGAGATCGGTCTGGGGCTGCCTAGCAATGAGTCAGATGTTGGCCACTCATACTTGCCCCTCTCTTAGAAGAATAGAGAATAAAGTGATTTCCTCTTCTATAAGTAAATTTCCAGTTACTTACTAAAGAGATGTTTTTAGTCAAATCATACCATTTCTGGCAAGCCCTGCTCCTGACTTCTCCAAAATACTCAAATTGCTAGACAGAGAATATGCACCTCCCACCTCTTGTGTTTAAGTAATGCCCATGTATGATTTCTCAATTTTTCTAAATACTCTGAACCAGGAAATAGTATTTAGTACCCACAAATAAGATTTTAGTTGTGTTATTTAGGGAAAAAAAAAGCCTTAATCCACTATTGATAGTTAATGGTCATTTGTACTATTGACCGTTGTGCATTTATTAATATAATACATTTTCATTGTAATACATTTTCATTATGCTCAATATTTTTTATGTTTAAAAATAACAAGAAAGGCTGAGTACTGCAGTCTACTCTACATGGCCTGGAGTTTATAAACTTCTTATAAACTATCTTTAAACATTAAACCCAATCTATTTGATCCTAGGGACATGAGTATAGGCAAAAATTAAGAAAATAGTCAAGAAAACTTACCTTGAGAAATATCCTCTATAGCTCTTCGAATACCTCTATCAAAAGCCCTAGCATCAGCAGGACTTTGAAAGGTAAGGCCAAATTTCTTGTCATCAATCTTCCAGTGGTGAAATGTTGGAGTGACCTTATTGTAAATGAGGTCTTTTTTAAGCATACATTCCAAAACCACCTGTCAAAAAAAAGTTAAATGCCAAAAATTACTATAAATATATCAAATGCATCTAATGTAGCTCACAAATACAAACTGAGGTGAGTAAAGAGCTATTATATTTTAATAAGAGTATTTCCACTCTATATTAGTATAGGTCTTATTACTTAACCTGTTTCACAAAGTTACTCAATACCAAAATTAAGATGGGATTAAAGAGGATTCAGAGAAAGAAGTACCAGGAATCTGTCTCCCCACCAAGACAACAACTGGACTGGCAGATCTCTCTGACATAACTATGTTGGAAATCTGGAGTCTCTTGAAGGCTTTTAACTACCAGGAGAAGACATGCACAATAAATTGTGGTTAATTTCCATCAATTTCAGCTATAAGAACACTAACAGCAACCCATCCTCCACTCCCAGCCACATGGCCAGAAGTAGTGCGTGTGTTCCTGGAACAGCTTGTACACGAATCATAGGAGCCAAGGTGGGTAAAAAGGATCCTGTCCTTCAAATAACAGGTATCTGTGCTCTGATCACTGGCTGCTGCTTCTGATCATAGAAGTGAAGACAAGAAGGAGGGCAGCCACTGCTGTTGTACCTTGCCTCATTATTTCAAGTCCTTTCTCATGAGAATGAAGTGACTTGCAGGGTATTTAAAGAGCCAGTACCTTTTTTTAATCTGTCATTTTTCATTTTTTCCCATTTTGACAGCCAGACATTAAAAACCAGAACATGCAAAACAATTGCGTATATGGGAAAACTAAAAAGGACTATGCATACCTGGGGAAAGACTTAAAAAAGATGAGAAGACTTTTAAGTTCATACCTTAGGCTGATCCTCGGTACAGAGGAAACCAATAACAATTAAAACAAAAACACAAAACACAAATCAATAATAAAAAGAGCAAACCCTGGGGAAAGGAGACAATCTGATTTCCGGATTTACCACATTATTAGAGTCAAATACCCAGTGTTCAACAAAATCTCAAGGCATACAACAAAACAGTAAAGGCTGGCTAAAAGAAAAAAAACCTATCAACAGAAACTGTTCCTGAAAAAGACTTGCTGGCAGATCTACTAGACAAAGGTTTAAAAAAAAAAAGTCTTAAACTAATAATTTTGAATGTTTACTATAATTGAAAATAATTTTAATGTCTTAAAGATGCTCAATAGAACTAAATGAAGATATAGAAAAAAATCAAGAAAATAATTTTTAAACAAAATGGAAATACTAGTAAAGATATAAGAAATCTAAAAAGAAACTAAAAAGAAATTCTAGAGTTGAAAAGTATAATAACTGAAATGAAAAATTCAGTAGAGGAATTCAAACATCAGATTTGAGCTGGAAAAAGAATCATTAAGCTGAATACAGGATAAATGATTAAATCTGAGAAAGAGAAAGAAAAAAATGAAAAAAAAAAAAGCTAACTAGCCTAAGGGACCAGTGGGGCACCATAAGAGGGCCAACATACATGTCAGAGTTGCAAAAGGAGAAGAGAAAAATGAGTAGAGAGAAAATCTGTAGAGACAATACAATAAACTCCCCAAATTTGATAAAAGACACAGATACAAACATCCAAGCTCAACAAATTCCAAAGTAGATGAACTAATAGACCTTCACACAGGGAATCCTGAAAGCAGTAAGAAAAGTGAATCATTACATACAAGGAATCCAAAATAAGGATAACAGAGAACTTCTCTTCGGAAACTTTGGGGGCCAAAACATAGGGCAAATATATTCAAAGAAAAACTGTCTACCAAGAATCCTATATCTATCTGGCAAAACCATCATTCAAGAGAGGAAAAAATTAAGACACTCCCAGATAAACAAAAGTGAGGGAGTTTGTTACCACTAGATCTTCCCTATAAAAAAAGATAAAGGGAATCCTACAAGGTTTAATTGCAATTTTTATTTCTGTACAATTTATGAGAATAATACATTTAAAGGAAAAAAGTACTAGTGTAAAAACCAGTTATTAATATGTTTGTAACCCCAAATATAAAATTCAATAAACTAACGTATTTAAAAGAATTATTAGTTTGTATTTCTGGGCACACAATGTATAAAGTTGTAATTTTGTGACATCAACAACTGAAAGGGGTAAGGATGAAGCTGTAAAGAAAGAGTTTCTGTATGTTATTAAAGTTAAACTGGTATGAATTCAATTAATGTTATAACAAAAATTGTAAATGTAATCTATGGTAACTACAAACAAAACTACAGAATATACAAAAAATGAGAAAGGAATTTGAAGATTTGACTACAATCAAATACAAAAGAAGATAGGAATGTAGGAAATGAGCAATAAAATAGCTATAAGGCATATAATAATAAAAAAATACCTCAAGGACAGAAATAAATCCCTCCTTATCAGTAATTATTTTAAATGTAAATGGATTAAACTCTCTGCCCAAATGACAGAGATTAGCAGAAATAGATAAAAGCCATGACCCAGCTATATGCTGCCAACCAGGAATTCACCTTAAAGCCAGACATGAACAGGTTCAAAATGAAAGATGAAAAAGATATTCCATGTAAATAAAAAGAGCAGGGGTGGCTTTACTAATATCAGGCAAAATACACTTTAAATCAAAAAGGTCAGATTAGACAACAGTGTCAAGACCATTTAATGAAGGAAAAGTCACACAATATATTAGAAAATTGTTTTGCTTCTGACATTAAGGAGCACTAAAAATAAATAAATGCACTCTTGTCACATTAAGGACAATGTACAGCAAACTTTAATGTACAGCCCACCTCAAATTTTTTTAACAATGAAATTAAAAAGTTGTATTTTAAAAAAAAAGGAGGTAGAAAAATTGCTCGAAAGACTTTTATCCACCATGTGATCAATACTTAATCTGCAATCCTGAATCAACAAAAATAATTTCAAGGGCCAGAAGGATTCTTAAAAATCAGTGAGTTCTGCTACCCCCTCTTTACACTGTCCCTCAATTATATTGGAATGATGTGTTCCAACTTTGGTCCACTGCAGTTTTCACTATACTATTCATGTATCTTAAGATAACAGTAATATTAAGTGGTATGTACTAAGCAGAATTCAATGTTTATCATAGTCATGATTATCATATAATTAGCAACCAAATTATAGAAAATGGCAATTACATTTTTTACAATCAACTAATCCAACATTAACAGTTGATTTATTTATCCTGAAGGAAAAATAGGGAATGGGATAAATTATTTCTGGCCAATGTAGTAAACTACAAAATACTCTATTGACCTGAAATGGTTACAATCTCCCAGAATACATGACCTATACTTACTCTTAGAGCTTCTTTATAGTCAGTGTGTGTATGTGTGTGTGTGTGTGTGTGTTACAAAAATGAGTAATCCAAAATTCTGTTAAGACTATCCTAAAGGCAAATGCAGAAGCCATTTAAAATATAATCTGAAAAATATTCTGCATACAGCTGTTAAACTTGAAACACATCTATAACCCTAATTAATAGCTGAATATAGCTCTTTCTGTGGTTAAGGAGCTCCTAAAGTATGTGAATTTCACCAGACTTCCATAGTAACTATGAAAGCCATTTATAAATTTAGAGTAAAGATAAATTTAAAAGTAGATCAGTGGCCCAGCTCTCATTTCTACCCAAAAGATAGTTTACATTAAATTAACCAAAAGAGAAGAAATCCAGAGTGTAAATAGCAATTGTAAAGTGAATATTAAATGTTAAGACTGACTCAACAAGAACAACTACAAAAGAATATGTTGCCAAGGTATTCTGACATCAATAACTCTTAACTGATCCATTAAAAATATGGCTAGTTAACAAGTAAGAAGAAATTAAAGAGTTGTGTTTTAGAATCAGCGCAGTACTAGAACCTTTTGAATTGATCACCAATAAGTGTATTGGGATAAGAAATGAAGTATTATCATCAAAAAAATAATGACACAATTAAAAAATAGGCAGAAGACCTGAACAGATACTTCTCCAAAGAGAAAATACAGATGGCAAACAGACATATGAAAAGATGCTCAAGGTCGTTAATCATCAGAGAAATGCAAATTAAAACTACAATGAGATATCACCTCATACCTGTCAGAATGGCCATCATCAAAAAATAAAAAAAAAACCAAGTGTTGGAGAGGATGTGGAGAAAAGGAAATTCTTATACATTATTGGTGGGATTGCAAATTGAGACAGCTGCTATGGAGGTTTCTCAAAAAATTAAAACGGATACACTTTTGACCCAGCAATTGCACTTCTGGGTATTTATCCAAAGAAAACCAAAACAATAATTCGTAAAGATCTATGCACCCCAATATTCGAGGCAGCACAATTTACAATAGCCAAGATATAGAGGTAACCTAAGTGCCCATTAACAGATGATTGGATAAAGAAATTATGGTTTATATACACAATGGAATATTACTCAGCCATTAAAAGAAAATGAAATCCTACCATTTGCAATGACATAGATAGACCTAGAGGTTATTATGGTGAGTGAAATAAGTGAGACAGAGAAAGATAATACCATATGACTTCACTTATATGTGGAATCTAAGGACCAAAAAGAACTAATCAAAAGTAGAGTCGAAAATATAGTGGACAATTAAGTGATGGACAAAGGAGAGAGAGGTTGGGGGACTGGGAGAATGAGGTGAAGGGTTAAAAAAGTACAAATTGTTAGTTGATAGTTGGTCACAGGGATCAGGAGCATGGCAGAGGGAATGCAGTTAGCATTAATATGATAGCTAGGTGGAGGGTCAGGGGAGAGAGGGAGCAATTGGGGGGATAGTTTTATGAACTATATAGATGTCCAACAGATGTACTATATACTTGAAACTAATTTAAATAAATAAATTTTAAAAATGAAGTGTCATTTATTATAAATTTTAGAAATGTATAATGAAAAATCTTAAAACTAGAAAAAGCATCAACAAATTCAAAAGCACTTAACGGTTTATAATAATTGCATCAAAAATATTTTTTCTAGACTTCTACATACCAAAAGACGTGACCAGGTTTGAACAGAATAGAATTGCTGCAAAAGGATTGGCTAGAGCCAGCTTTAGAAAGGTGATTATAATAATGGAGCAAAAATACAACTATATAATGGGTATTTGGTAAAATGGCTTTGCATTCCAATACAGAGCTACACAGATTTGAGTTGGTTAAAACATACAGGTCTAAATGTTTTCTAGCTAGATAAATACTTTTGGAGCCATGAATTATTTTAATAAGACCTCAAAGCCTTTCAATGTAGTGGTAACAAATAATTTTTTTCTTTTGTTAATATTAAATAGATGTCAATTAAGAAAAAAATACTGCTGAACAGGTAAATTCTAAAATTAAAAAAAGGGAAACTACTGTTAGCATAAATATATTAAAATCTGATATAGAGGAAGGGAAAGAGGGGAGAGAAGTGATTTCCCTACAGTACCAGCCTAGGAATTAAATGAAAAGGGGGAAGAAGATAGTTAATGAGAATGGGTGTTTACATGAGTGAAGTGTCCAAAATAAAATGATTAAGGTATGAATAATAGAAGGAGCAGGAAGAGGACACATACACTTCCCAAGAAGAAAATTATTAGTATAGTTTAAGAGGAATTTGAGGTAATAATTAAGATTGTGGGCTTTGCAGCTAAGACCAGCTGGGTCCCAGCCAGTCTCCACCACTCGTTATCCATCTCACTTTTGAGAATTAAATGAGGTAACATACAGTATATTCAAATATTGCCTGACACATAATAAACTTTCAATAAATATTAGAAGCAATGGTGATGTTGGTCTCTAGGTAATGTCACTAGCCTATAATAGAACAGTTGCTATAATAGACTGGGAGGTCATTATTTAAGGGGGGAGACTTTGAGCATGGGAAGGGGAGGAGTTTGAACCATAATAAAGGTACTCAGGACCTCAAAGAGCTAGTGAATGGATTCTGAAGAGCTTAAGTTAATGGAGTCTAAAGACAGTGAAAACATTTCAATCTACAATGTTTTTCTTTCTTCTGAAAGAAATCTAGAGTGTTTTATAGAGGGGAGAGAAAAAAGAAATGCCACGGTCACTAAATAACTAAAACTTCTGAAGATATATCCCAAGTTATTTTGGGAAATATAGAGCAAAACTCACATCATAAAATTACTAGACTTGTTTTCCGCAAGCATTTAAAATAGAATAAGCCAAAAATGGGTACAAGTGCATTTTTGTCTCACTAATAACAACTAATAATTTGGGAGACCAGAGTAAAATAAAATATGTACTTTCAAACTACTATGTACTTTGTTATAGTTACTACCTTACAATTATATAATTATATGTTTACAAATAGTATTATCTAAAAAGTAGTATAGTTTGCAATCACACCTTAATAATTTTACTAGCAACATTCTGAAATGCCTTTGTTTCAAGGGAAAAATATCTTCATTTTGAAATAAAATTCCAAATTATTTGATAACCCAAATCAATAATTGTTATTTCGAATAGTTGCCTCATATTATGAACTTTAGCCTTTTGGAAGATATAAAAATTAGTATCCATTATGAAGGACACCAAGGCATCCTATGAAATATGAAATTATATTACCAAATAGGTATTTTACTAATTATTAATAAAAATGTATTTAACACTGTGTTCTGAGCTGAGTACAATTTAAGAAATTAAAAAAAAAAGTAACAATGGCACTGCTTCACGCATAATAGCAGTTCAGCTACTACAAAAGAGAGAAAGCTAGTATTTTTAAATATGTCTGTCATAAAAAGACTGAGTAACTGCTCTAGATTAAAGGAGAATAAAGACACATGACAGCTAAATGTTACATGATCTTGTACTGACGAAACAAAAATGTTATAAAAACACTATTAGGGCAGTTGACAAAACTGAAATATAGAATGTAGATTAAAGTACTGTATTTATGTTAAATTACCTAAATAGGATAATTATACTGTGATTATGTAAGAAAATATCCTTGTTCTTAGGAAAATTACACTGAAGTATTAAGGGGTAAAAAGAGAAATGTATGCAACTTACTCCAAATAGTTCAAAAACGTGTGTCTGAGTTTATGTACTGGGGAAAGGAGAGAGAGAATGATAAAACCAAATGTTAAAAATTAGTGAATTTGAGAAAAGGTGTATGGGAGATCTTCTCTTGCTGAGAGTTGACTCTCTGCAAAGACCAGTGGAAGAAACAAAAAAAGGTACATAAGCACAAACAAACATAATTAGGAATGAAAAGGGACGAACTAAAAGCACAACAAAGATTTAGAAATTAATAAATACAATTTAAGGTTTTAGGACCCCAAATTTGGAAAATTAAGTGAAATAACTGATTTTCTAGAATATCTATTACCAAAACAGATTGAAAAGAAAATAGAAAACCATTTGATATCTGTAATCATTAAAGAATCTGAATCAGTATAAAGAGAGTAAAAGAAGATGAGGGAATGGAAGGTAAAAATGTGGCATTCTTTCAGAACTCAAAAGAAAATAAAAAAGCAATCCAATGAGAAAAATGGAGAAGGACATGAACAGATATTTCACTGATGGTACAAATAATGAAAACATATTCAACATTAATAACCATTAGGGAAATGCAAATTCAAAACACAATGAGCTATCGCTACACACCTGTCAGAATGACTAAAATAACAAATAGTGACAACATAAAATACTGGTAGGAATGCCTGGAAGCTGGATTGCTAATACACTGCTGGTGGAAATGTATTAACATAGTATAGCCACTCTGGGAAAAACTTGTCCATTTTTTAAAAACTAAACATGTAACTACCATACAGCCTAACAATTGCATTCTTGGTCATTTATCCCTGAGAAATAAAACAAGATTTGTAGAAAAACTTGAATATTTATTGCAGCTATATTTTCAATAGCCCAAACTGCAAACAGCCTAGATTACCTTCAATGACTTAACAGTAAAACTTTGGTACTGAGTTATCACAGAATACTAGTCAACAATAAAAAGGAACAAACTATTGATACACCGGACTACCTGAATGAACCCTCAGGGAACTATGTTGAATGAAAAAAAAAACAATCCTAAAAAGTTACATATTACAATTCCAATTATATTAACATTTTTGAAATGACAAAATTATAGCAACGGAGAATGGGTAACTGGTTGTCAAGCCAAGAGGGAGGTGGGTGTAGTTATAAAAAAGAGTAACAGAAAAGAGGATTCTTGTGGTTACTGAATTGTTTTTGTGTCTTTTCTATGGTAGGAGATACTGTATAGACCTAAACACACCCAAATGAATACAAGTACAACTGGGAAAATCTGAATATGATGGATTGTATAAATGTGAATACATATTCTGGTTGTGATATACTAGTTTGGTAAAATGTTATCATTAGGAAACTGGGTAAAAGGAAAACAGGATCTTTTTATATCATTCTTTGTAAGAGCAATTTATAACCTACAATTATCTCAATAAAAAGATCAATTTAAAAAGTCTATGGAACATTTGCAAAACCAGATTTGAGAAAAATTAGTATCAAATTCTGACGGGATCATAAGAAACATTAAGGACACTTCATTATTGTGATAAAGGACATCTCCAAACAACAGCTAACATTATGCTTATTTGTGCAACACTAGATGTGCCACTAAATTCAAACATTCACCAACATTACTGAATACTATTCTGGAAGTTCCGGTTAGCACAATACAAACAGAAGGAAAGTTGAATGAATGATCTTTAAAAGATATCAGAAAACATAAAAAAAAAAAAAATACAATGATCAAAAAATTTTCATGTAGGAAAAAACTCAACATTTGTGTGTGTGTGTGTGTGTGTGTGTGTGTGTGTGTGTGTGTGTTTAGAGTTTCAAAAGAATGAGCAAAAATATACCAAAAACAGAGTAAAGACTAATGAGAGAAAAACTAGTATTAGCAGACAGATAAAAAAGTACAACTGTATAGGAAGTGGTATGGAATGAATTGTATCCATCTGAAGTCTACAAAGAGAGCTCTCAACAGAAACCAAGCCAATGAGCACCTAGATCTTGGACTTCTCAGCCTCAAGAACAATGAAAAAACAAATGTTTGATATTTAAGCCAGCCAGTCTATGGCATTTTTTTATGGCAGCCCACGCAAACTAATAGAAGAAGTCTAGCAAATAAAAGGTATTCAAACAGCTATTGATTAAAAGAACATCATCAACCAGTTAGTTAAAAGCATGCTATATTCAGATGACAATTTAGATTCTAATAGAGCAAAAGCAGTGAAGTTAATAAAACCAATAATTTGATATCAAAGAGTATGGACTTCAATTTAGCTATTAAGGAACCTAGTAACTATTATAACAGTTTAAAGGCAGCTCGAATATAATGGAAAGAATGTAAAATATATCACAATCAGGTATAAAAGAGAAAGAATACGCCAAGATAATCCTGATGAGCCCGACAGACCAGATCAATTTAAATCAATAATTAAAGAATAGAACAATATTAAGACAAACCAACTGAATAATAAAGAGGAAGTGTAGTACAGTCAGTGAAGAGAGTACTACAGGAAAGTTAAGTGTTAAGCTGAAGTTTTCTAAAAAGAGGCAAAAAAAGCAACTAGGGAGGAAACACAGGACACAACTCTAAATCTTAATTTTTAGGAAACAGCTCCAAAAGAAAGATAATAAATATGCTAACAAGGCAGGTTTTTTTCCTCTTCAGGCAATACTGGCAATATTAAAGAATTAACTGTTGTAAAACAACTGCCAAGAGAAAGTTACAAAATTTTTGGTTGTACAAAAGTCCATTAATAGTACAATTATCTTTTCAATAAATTGACCCTAAAATTAACAGGTAATTTTGGACTAGATGAATATTGTTATTAGTATTATTATCATCATCATTAAACATTTCTTCCAATTTCAATCCTTCACATAAAAATTGATTTGCCCAAGGTACATTCTAACTCAATTTTCCTATTTTCTGTGACTTACCCGGAGACAGTAAAAACGAAATTGTTCCTGCCATTATTGTTTCCTCATAACTAGCAAGCTGACTGTATACATTCTCTTCTCTACATAAACTCTTAGTATGCTATCCTTATAGTTAATAATTAATGAAATAGAGGGGTGAGCATTTCCATAAATTCAATGCTTGCTTTGGTGAACCATTAATAACTAAGTAAGGCAATATTATTGCAGTGACTGACATTGGGAACAGGCAGATTCAAGACGAAGTAAGGGACAGATTATAAAAGTTCCTCCCATAAAAACTCCCTATACTCCTTCTCCTTTCCCCTGATTTTTTTATTGCCTACTATGTAAACTTTGACATAGTATTTAAAACTGTCTAGCATACTGTTCATTTTACTTATTTATTGTAATATTTCTTTGTCCCACACCAGAATGTATATTCTCTCAAAAATTAGAATTTCTGTTGTTCATTTACATATGCTCAGCCTAGAATAATGTCTAGCACACAGTAACTTATCAATATTACATGAAAAACTTGCCTTTAAAGAGTATTCTCTTTTAATAATGTAGGATTCAATGAAATTCCTATGGTGTAAAGTAAGGTAAAAATTTGGCAAAATACTGTCTACTGAAATATGAAGGAGTAGTTTTAAGTGACTGACAAAAAAATTTTAGACTACATTTAAAAAGCAAATAGAAAAAGATATTCAAGCCAGAGAAATCTAGTGAAATTGGGAGAAAATAGGAGGCACAAAGTAATAGAGTAAGCATGAAATTGTAAAGCAAGAAAAGGAGAATAAAAAAAATGACAGGAAATGGTAAAATTCTTCAAATGGTACAATTCTGGGTAACAACCAGATTCAGAAAAGCAGCTTGCTGAAATGAAGACCAGAAGGTCAAGACTGTGCAAAGCAATGTAGCCAAGAATAATGATGAGGTTCAGATGTGGAAAAGTTGGCTCTAGGAAGGAACTTGTTCAGGTCAATAGATGAAAACGAAAGCTAGAGGATGGTAATGTGAATGGTACACAGTGTCAGTACAGGGATTTATTTATATACGTGGGTGACAGAGTAATACCTCTGTAAGGGGAATAAGGCACAATAAAAAAGGAGACACCATCTCTACTTCCACTCCCACTTTTTTTCTCTCCCTAACTGTGATTATTATGGTGAACAGGAGAACCAGTGCCTTTAAAAAAGACAGGCTGCCAAATCTTAAAGGGAAAACTAGTTAATACAGTTGGTTTTGGGGGGAGGAAGAGCTCTGTAGAAAAACTATGGTTCACAATGGAATAACTCAAAGAGGCACAGTGGGAAAAACTAAGCAGAAAGTTGCTGTTCTGTACTTTTATATTATAAAGTTTGATTCAAGGCAGAAAGATGTTTCCCTGGTCTTATAAAGATTCCCATGGTGAAAAGGGGATGAGCCTCGTCTTTAATAAAGTTACTCCTATAACTACTTAATTTTCTTCCTAGAAAACAAATCTTCTTAATTTGTTTTAGGCTCTAAAATAACTGGAAAGAAACACCATCTTTAAAATGTGTCATTTTAAACAGAACTATTATTTTATAGGCAACTTTCTACACTTGAAATGTTTCTGGTTTTCTCTTTCCTCATTTCATTATTACCTCTGTCACTTTTAAGTTTGTAATGATAGCTGTCTTATAACTTTGACATAGCACAGGACCTTTTTCTTTTTTCCACATAACATCCTAAGTAATTAGATAGTGTAAAAGGTTCTACTGTATCCTTCTATGTAGTCTATTCCATTTTTTGTTGTCTCTTATGTGCTTTTAAAAAGCAATAACTTTAATTAAATTTTACAGCATTTTATTGCTCTCTACATAAAATTAAGAATACCTAATTTAGTAGATAAAATTGTTTCATAGTAAATATTTTAGAAAATTTTAATGTCACTATTGATGGTTTATTCAGCCACTTATAAAGACTCTACGGGTATATATGATAGTAATGTTTTAAATTTACATATCACATACGATTCAGCTAAAAATGGTCAAATAATATAACCCATACATATGGTAAGCACTTGGATAAAATATCTGCTTATAAAATAGAAGTGTCATACTAACAGAGAAGAGCTGCTGTTGTATCTAATGAAAAGTGAATGCAAAAGATAAAGCTTCTATCATGGGGAATGTGTGTGGAGCTCTACAGTAAAGATTATCTATACAAATTAAGTTAAATTTCAGCTAGCATTTAAAAAAATATGTGATCCAAGAAAATACTAACTAACACTAAAAAATTAAAGGAAGAAATTAAGGCTATGAGGAAATGGAGGTTGCAACTCATAAAGATCAAGAAAGGTGGTTCTCAGAATCTATTCTTCTCAAAGACCATTCCATCCCCTAGTGTTTGGGACAAAGGCACTACACTTTGATTATCTTATAGGGTACAACACCAAAGCCTGGTGTTTCTTTTTACTTCCTTCTCAATTGTCATTAAAGTATGAAAGCCGACTACACAGAGCAGTGCTTTTCAGCTTTTGCCTAAGGCATACTTTAAAAAATAACATTTTTAAGGCAACAAGGAGAGAGGATTTGCTATTAGTTAAGAGGCAACCAGCCTGAAGGTTCCAACCACTTTTATTCATGGCACACAGCTCGGGAAGCTCTGATTTAGAGTATTAAAAAGGTAACCTATAAATTCTACCATGAAGGTATGAGGAGCAAGTTATCTTACTTTATTTCTAGAATTTACCTAAGGTATAGGATTCTAAGATATGACCTACAGACAAATGGATACAGAACATAGTTTTTGGCAAATATCTTTTATATGAGTAACTATTACATAGGAACAAAATTAAAATGCAGTTTACTCACCAAGTAGAATTTTAAAGAAAACTATCAACTTGTGAACTTTGTAAATTTATAGATTCAGTCACAGACTTCTTTAAATTTAAAAAATAAACTAAAACCCCAAAAATGAATTAAAATAAACCCAATTAATAAATATATAGAGAGAATTGGGACATTAATGATTCCCCCAAAGCAGTGACAATGAAAAAGAATATATACTTTAATTCTGTATTGCTTCAGAAGTATCTTAAAAATCTATTACCCAGCAGAGGGGGCAATTAATCCACTTATTTCAATGTCACTGTCTTATCTGTCTTGAAACACAGAGATTTTGCCATTTTCAATTTATAGCCATACATTATTGCCTCTGTTTTTGATTGTACAAGCCCCCCCAATCTAAAATGCTTTACTATATAGCTAATCTCTCTAAAAATGTCAACCTTCCAATGGAATGATTTTCCTCTTTATATCTATACTGAGATATATTTACCATCCCTTTTTCACAAATAACAAGCTCCCTCAAGAAGAAATGGTTAGGTGAAACAACAGGTGTTCTGATTCCTAAATTAGTGCTTCTATCAGAAGAACATATTTTCTTGTTAAGTCTATTATGATTCTAAACCCTAGGATTAGGTTATGGGCTCTTTTTTAAAAAACTGTCATAGAGAATAAGTTTGTGATCTTTTTGAATCCCAGGTTCATTCTCACTAGCTTTTTGTCCAAGCCATACTCTGAACAACCACCTAATCCATCAGTCTGAGCTGTCTTTGATAACAAGCTTTATTTTCAAATTCTTTTTCTGCCGTTGACACTTTTCTTCTCTTTTTCTATCTTTACTATTAAAAAGTACCTTCACTATTAAAATCTACAACTTCTCCAACATTTCTCAGTTATCATTAGCTCACAAGAAATGTAATCTACTTTGAATAGATAACTATAAACTCTTTCTCAGAAATCTACAAAGACTTATTTTAAATAAACATTAGCATATGCCAGCCACCATCTTATCCAAGGCCAGCATTACCTTTAAATATTTAAACCATTACAAAGAACATATTAAATTTATTAAAGACCCTTCTGAATTTAACTCGGGTTCCTACAATCCTAAAACCACATTCTGATTAATGGAGATACACTGTCAGAAGTGAATCATAAACTCACAAAAAACTACAGTTAGAGAAGGTTTTCAAGAGGATTCAGGATAACTCTCCTTTTAAATGAGGCAGAAACTGGGGCAAGGCAACTTTCTAAATTACTAAAATAATTTAGTAAAAAATATCCAGAAACCAAGAACCAAATTAAAAGTAGCTTTACTAAAATATGTCCATATATATTAAAGAATTATTTGAAATTTAAAACATATATTCAATAGAAATATCATGCACGTTACATAGGCTCACAAACCAGTCCACAAATACATATACAAAGGAATTCTAGTTATTTTCAAGGAATTTAAAAATTCAGGCACTTTTCTCGTTTTTCTTTTAAGTATATGTTCTTCTTTTACTTGATTTAGGGATAACACTAACATTACTCAGCTTTTTCAGATATGATTATAGAGTTGTTTTTTTTAGCCCAAAAATGAAATAAAAGAGAAAACTTTCTACACTAATTAAAATGTAAATAGGTAACATTAACAAAGGTTAGGTTCAAATTTAAAAGTACATAGATCTAAGAAAACACTCATCTGAATAGAAGACAGTGACAAAAACTAGGTTGGCCACCAGATACTTTTATCAGCCTAGAATAAATAGATTAATACAAAATGAAGAAAAATAACCAGAGAATACAGAAATCTAGGGTGGGTGTCAGCAAAATCTTTCTGTTCAAGGGATCTAATGTTTACAGTCTCTGTTGCAACTACAATTCTGTCATTGTAGTGTAAAAGCATCCACAGACAAAATGTAAATGAATAAGGTTGGTGGCTAACTTCCAATCAAACTATATTTATGAACACTGACATTGAATTTCATATAATTTTCATGTGTCACACAATTATTACTCTTCTTTATTTTTCATTATTTAAAAGTGCTAAAACAATTCTTAACTCATGGGCCATACGAAAATAGGTGGCAGGCCTAGATTTGGCCTATGGACTATAGCTTGCCAGTCCAGGGAATAATGGGGAGAAGATGAAGCAGGGTGTACCTGGTTTGATAACTAGGGGTACTATCCATAAACTTTCTTGCATTAAACCTAACCAGAAAAGCAGCTTCCCTCTAACGTGTTATGTTAATGTCAGTCCCAGTTGTAAAGAAACAGGCTTATTTCACAATCCTTACAAGCTCCAGAAACAATCACTGATCCTCGGCAAAAATAATTCTCATAAATTATGGTCCAGTAATTGTAATTTTAAATAGATCATTATTTCTATAGAATCTTAAAATTATAGCAATAAATGCATCATTAATTACCATTTTGTCCCTGAGTCGCTCTCCGCGGATAAAAAAATCAGCACAGCCATTCTCTTCCTGATGAGGGACTTTGAAGATAGTAACGCAGCTTAGTCCACTCCCTCCAAGTGGTAACCATCCACCACTTGAGTCATCCCGGGTCATCACCACAGCTCGCACTCGTGCATAACTATTACTAAAATAGATGCAAAGATTACAAATTAGCTTTTCCATAAACAAAAACCAGCCAAGCTGTCAGTCTTGTTTGAGAAATCAAAGATCACATTAATTAATGGCTGGTAACTATAGTGTTTATTACTTCCATGATAGTCCACAGAAAGTGACCAACTTGAAAGAGGTCAAAACTCACACACTAAATTTAAAAGGTTAACCTTTATTTTGAAGACTAACCTCCCAATAAGAGGCTACAGAACTCTTATTTCAATTCATCATTTGAATAGATCAAGCACATTTGATTGGCATGAAACAAGTCACGAAAACCCTAGATAAACACTGTCAAATTACACAGGCCATCATCAAACTTGTCTGTATATACTTACCTGCTGCAACATAATCAGGACAAATTACTGCTGTATTTTGGGACATTTAATAGTGACATCTCTAAGTTTCTAACTTTCCTGGAATATATTATAAATAAAATGCTGGAACTCAAATACCATATTTTTTCATTTCTCCCAACAATTGGGAATCCAAATCACACAAATCATATATAAGCAAATGTTCTTTTACAGTAACTTATCAAACAACTTAGTGTGTAGAAATCTTTCATACCTTCTTTTTGGCAGACTTCATTTTTAAACAAACTACATCCTAGTTCCATTCAGAATCATTTCCCTATATTAACCACAACCATTCTTTACATAAAATCAAAGAAATATCTCATATACTAATGTTCTAGACAACTGACATCTAAGCATTTTAGTTCTAAAACTTTTAATATAATTATTGATGAAAACCTTCCTAAAAATAGTATACCGTGCTGACATCTCAGAAAATATACAAATATAACTTAAATTTGTCTTGGTTATTGGGACTATCAAATGAAGGTCTATGTAATAGTTCTGTGCTACTTAGTGTTGCCATATGTTCTAAGTATTAGGTTGCCAATTGTCATTCCTCTTCAGTGTTGGTGTGAAATTTCCCCCTTGCTTTTTTATTTTACAGATTTATTTTATTGAGGTATATTTTACATACAATAACATATACTGAACTTAAATATACAATTCAACAAATTCTGACAAATGTATACATGTGCATAACCAACATAATAATCAAGATATAGAAGATTTTAATGGACTCAAGATAATTCCCTTAAACCTCTTTCCAATCAAACAGGTAACCATGGTTCTGATTTCTAATGTAAACATTAGTTTTGCCTGTTATGAGACTTCATATAAATGGAATCAAACAGAATCACTATTTGCACCCTTTAAGTCTGACTTCTTTCACTAATTATATTGTTGTATTAGTAGTTCAGTTTTTACTACTAAGTTGTCCTCTCACTGGATAAGTTACATTTCATTTATTCTTTTACATTAACGTGATTTGGATTGGTCCTAGTTGTTGACTATTATGAATAAGCTGTTATAAACATTCTAGTACTAGTCTTTTTGTAGACAGATGTTTTATTTCTCTTAATTATCTATGGATAGAATTGATGGGTCACAGAGTATATTTAACTCTAAACTAATAAACTATTTTCCATAGTAGTTGTACAATTATACATTCTTATCAGTAATGTATGATAGTTTCAGTCGTTCCATATCCATGCCAATATTTGGTGTTCTCAAACTTTTAAATTTTATTCACTGTAGTATGTAGTGGTAACCCACTGTAGTTTTAATGTCCATTTCCCTGATGACTCATGATGTTGAGCATCTTTTCAAAACCTTACTGGCCATTTATATAGCATCTTTTTAAGTCTTTTGACCATTTTTTTTTATTATGCTGTCTTTTATTACTGATTTTTAGAAGTTCTTTATATATTCTGAAACATCTTCTGTAAGAGAACTATACTTTTAAAGCTGTACTGTACCGTGATTGAGTGAACAGTCTGTTAAACTTTTTTAAGTTGGATCCTGGCTCAACAACTTACTAGCTGTGTGACCTTGAGAACTTACAGAACCCACCTTTAACAAATGTGAACAATGCCTGACATAATAAACACTATGTAAGTATTAATTATTATTGCAATGAAGAATTTTAAATTGAAGTAGTTATCATCCTAGTAACTGAAAGCCAAGTAGGACCTAGGAAAAAATAAAACTTACATGATCAACTATAATTCTCTACTACTGGGGTCAAAATGATCTTTTAGGTGAAGCTCTGAAAGTCTTTAGTTTTACTGACATACAACTTAAGCTTTTTATTATTCAGTTATTCAGAGGCTCTACTTCTTGTTTGGGCCCATTTCTTACCAATATTCAGCTCAGAACAGGTCAATGAAGGTGTGGGTACATATAGGTGGGCTGACATGACATAAATATCAAACTGGAATCCTCCTGGGATGGGATGGAACAAGTACTTCTATTATCAACATGATATGCATCCCAAAAAGCTGGGAAAGCTTATTACAGTGGGAACCAAGTTGGAGGGATAGAATCAATACTAAATGGGAGTCATTTGGTTTATCAAGAATCAAAGTCTAAGAATACACCAGAAGAATAGCTCATAACTTAGACATAATAGGTTTAAATTAAATGTCTATAAACTAAACTCATTCATTTAAAGTTCAGCACATCTGAAGTTCAGTGAAGTTGAAATCACAAAGGTAGAAGTGGGTCAAATCTAAATTCAAGTTCCCAATTATCATTTAAGCATCTATTTTACTACAGGATATTGACTCTTCCTATATAATTATGTAGTAAATGAAGAAATGTTAAGAATTTTATACTAGATTCCATAAGACTTAGAAGATCCAAGAAGTAAAATACCCAATTTAGAAGCTCAGGGTATATTTTGACTTCAGATTGTGGGAGTAGTTATCCTCTTTAGGCACAGATTCTTGTTTCATCATCTTTGAATCTTACTGATTTTCTCATTTACAGTTTATATGCATATTTTGTATTTTAAAAATATTAAAATATGCATAAAATTACAAAATATATTTTAAAACAGTGGTTATTTTAGGACAGTGAAATAAGGTATTTTCCCTTCATTTCTGAGTTTCTTCAAAAATTACTTAGTATTTATAAGTTAAAAGTAATTTAAATAAACTAGGAACCCACATTCTAAACTGTGGCTTTACCCAAGATACTGTAAAAATGTTATGTTATTTTTAACAGTGTATAAATGTATTAAACAAAAGTATCCCTAACATAATTCCCCTCACTGGCCCCATCTTCTTTTTTTAGTTATTTTACTTTATAAAATTGTGCCACCTAGACAAGATGTACTGTTCTTTCTATGAAAATCAGATAAAGATTTCTTTACTGGAAGAGTAAGGTTGTGTGTGTGATTCACTGTTCACCTAAATACAACAAAAGAGGTTTTAAAGATGGCTAGTAATTTATATAAACATTTTTGAATTTCATGTTTTCAACTGTACCAAATACAAGTTTCCCTTATTTATTCATTCAAATTGATCCTTCAAGCTTTAAAGTATTCCAGAAGCTTACATAAATCTGTCTTCCCCTATAACCATAGCCTTCACTAATTTATAATTTAACAACTCAGCTTTCAACTTCATGACCTAAGACTAGACTACTTACCATAAAATTCCTCAGGTTGTTTCAGTAATGGTGGGTTTTTGTTTTGTTTTGTTTTTGATAGGCCTTCATTCTTGCCAAGGTTAATGTCTTCTTTCAGCTGTGTTTTTAATCTCATAACCTCCTTCCCTTCAAATGTCCTTATCGTTTCCCAAATAAAAGCAGTAACTCTTGTCTAAAACATGCAACCACCTGCAAAGACTAATAGCAGCTCTTACAAACTTTGTCATACTTTATGCCTTGCAGCATAAAATCTGCATTGATCATCCTTTCCTTAGATAAAAGTGACTTAAGAGAAAGAAACCAAATTGAATTCTTCTATTAAAAGTATTAATAAACTAATTTTCTTGACCATGTAAACAACAGAAGCCCAATTTAATGTGGAAAACAAAAAATAAGATTTACCATTACAGAATTAAAAATCCAAAATCTGTTGGATTTTTACTCTCTCTGGGTTTTATTTGCAATCAGTCTCTGACACAACAGTCATTTATAATGACAACTTATTCTTACTGCCAAAAAAAAAAATTCTCAGAAATTTCACTCTTGAGCTTCTTTAAAATAATTAGTTAAAAGGCATTTGTTCCGTGATTTATCTAAAGTCAAATGACAGTAATTAGTTCTTTAATATTATTTTCAAAAATACTTCAAGTTCTATTCTTCACTTGATAATGAACTACATAACAACGACTTTTCAATCTAGCTTGCATTCTAATGAAATGAAGAGGCTCTTGTAAAATGTTGCTTGGTTTTATTTTATTCAAAATCTAAATTGTACCTCAACTGCTAATCTCTGATCTCATTTGAACAATTATACAAAGTACAACCTATCACCCACAGTAGGGGAATTAGAGATAATGTTGGATAGGATTAGGGTGATAATAACTGACACAGAGGAATAGACTGATTTGAGTCTATTCTGGAGGATGAAACAAGAGGACTTGCTGATGGGGTTATAACTACAAATAAATATTCTAAGTTATCTAAAATTCTTAATAGCAACTATGAGCTCTGTTTTCTAACTTTTCAACTGGTATTTCAATAAAGTTAAGGCAAAAAGAGAACCAAACACAAAGGTAAATTCTGCCTCATTTATATTGATCCATGTAGTTTCTTTTGAAATAGCAATATTGCGTTATATATAATGTAGAATAACTCTCAAAGTATACTTTATTGCATTTAATGGACAAAGGCCTTTGGAGAAAAAAAAGCTATTTTACCGTGGTCAAATATATTTCTTTTCCTTTATGATTTATGCTATTGAATTTTTATAAGATCTCATATATACCTATTTTAAACCTTTTACATCCTATTTTTCTATTTTTTTCTTTTTAAAGTTATTTCAGCAAACAGAATACTCTATTTTCTATGAAACTAAGAAAGTCCCTAAAATCACCTATGTCAGACAGAGCAAGCATTCATATTTATACTGAAATATATATAGCACACACTAGTCCTTTTCCATTGCCCAGAAGTTAAATCCAATTTGGTCTTTGTTTCTCAGCTACATGTGATCTTCTGTTCATGTGATACTCTGTTCTCCTGGGCACGGCCACCAGGTCTTCACAGATGCTGTGTAGTGTTGGTGAATTGAGACCCTGTCTCCAATAATGTCTTCTCGTATCAAGGGCCCATTCTGCTCAAGCATGGATTTGGAAAAGAAAACCTCCCTATCTCACTCCTACGCAAATCCACGTTCTAAATCTTTCTACCCTTCCATGCTTTAAAATCCAGGTTGTTTTTTTTTTAACTTCATTGATATATTTAAGTTACTTCAAATAGTGTTCAATTATATCTTCACCAAAAAACTGACAAATTATTATAACAATGTTGCTAATGTGTGTCATTTATGTCCTTACCTAAGAAGTTTCCTACTAAAGGAGGGTACTTAATAAAGATTTACACAGTTTGAAAGTTTTTTTTTTTAAAAAAAGGCATAACAAGGAGAGACTGTAGGCAGAGATTACTAAGAAAGTTACTATAACAAATTTTACATAACAAAATATCTTAACAAATATAAATAGTTACATAGGTACTTCTGTTTATAGCCCATTGCCTCAATGTCAAACCTATCTAATATGAGAAGCCAGGCAATGTAGTCTTTATTTCCAGGTAACACGTACCCATCTAAAAACTGGGAACACTATTACTAAGTTAAGAGAAATGAGCAGGCTCTGTGTCAAAAGGTAAAAGAAAAAAATTACAAGTAAGGACTTTTAACATCTTGGAATCAAACTGCCTTCAACATGGAGTCCAGAAGTGGGGTGAGATAGTATAGAAAAAGAAAAGAGGCAGAAAAAAAAAAGGAGAGAAATACAAAGGAAAGTGTTTTAGAAATGTTAAGTTTAAGAACATCTATAACATTATAAATGACCAACAGGCAATTAGAAATGTATGCGAATTTGGGAAACAGATTTGAGAAAAAACTAGAGCAGTATAAACAATTTTGTTGGTTTTGTGTAGTAACGGTTCTTAAACTGAGGTACCAGGGTAATTAATCATTGCAGCTGTTACAATTGTGATAAAGCTATATGAACTATGTTCCCTGAAGAAAAAATATATATGGCTAAAAACTCACATTTGAATACAATTTTGAGGCTCACAGTCCCTTCCAAGAAGTTCACAAACCTGAGATTAAGAACATTTGGTCTAAAGGGCAATGCTGCTCTGCAATAGATTTTTAGTCCTATAATCTATATTTATTGAGATGATTTCCTAGCAAATTGGTTACCTGAATGCTGATTAAGTGGAGTTATATTACCCTCTCTCAAGGAAACCACAAATTTCAAGGGAACAAAATATGTTAAGTAACATTCAGAAAATGAAAACAATAGCAAATATAAGGTCAGTTAAAGTGAGAAGGGGAGGCAGAAAAGGAAGTCAGAATAAGAGAGATTTTAAGATGCTACACCGATTGGCTCTGAAGATGGAAGAAGAGTCATGAGATAAGGAATGCAGGCCTCCAGAAGCTGGAAAAGGCAAGGAAATAGATTCTTTCCTAGATCCTCCATTCAGAAGGAATGCAGTCCTATCAATAAATACCTTGATTTTAGGCTAGTGAGATTTGAACTTCTAACCTTCATACTATAATGGTATCAAACAAAATAACCCAAACTCTCCAAAAGAGAGAAAACTTAGAATTCCTTAAGATTTGTTCAGTACAAAAGAATTTACAATATTTTTCCAGAGAGAAATATTTATAGTGCCAAAACATCCTATGTTCTCTACAATAATATTTTAAGTAAATATCACCAGCCAACTATTAAACATTACTAGAAACTGGATATAAGAGAAGAGGGACGCCTTTAATAGAAGTAGTTTATAATTTATACTTTTCCCCAGTCGTACAGACTTGTTCCAATATAGTCTGGCATCCCAGACCTCTCCAGATACTTCTATAGGACATACCACAAATCACATCATATGCATGTAATTCTTCTAAAGATACTGCCTCATTTTACTAAACTTGAAGCAGTTGCTCTGTGGAAGGGTAGACTGCAAATAAGGTCTTGCCTAAAAAAAAACAAACAAGCAAACAAACAACAAAAAAAGATGGATAAAGATGGATACAAAAATAGGCATAGGCATGTCCTACGAGAGGAGATAGGAACTTAGAAGACAAGCAGGCACAAGAGTCCTCCTGCATCTTAGATGAAGACTTTGAGAAAGATCTGCTTGAGAGGGAGTTCCTTAGTGATAAGACATAAATGATTTTTGCCCTTTGAAAGCAGGCATAGGTTTAACAGATTTATTCTTATAGACTCCACGGTGAATTTGTACAATCTCTAAATAGTAATATGTTATCTAGCTTTATTTCTTACTCTTCGGGAAGTCTTCTCTGATGCTTATCATTGAGTTAGGTACCCTCTGTAAATGTAGGAGACTAAAATAATTGATACTGTATGGTTAGCTGTGGTTAATGTCCTTATTTAAAGCAAAAAGGGGACATTGTTCCATTTTTCTAATTTAGATTAGGTACAGGATATCTTGGTCTGTACCATTATGTAGTTCTATAAGTTCCATTCCACCAGGTAAAAGAAGGTATAGTAGTCTATTACTCTTATTTCTTGGGATATATTGCTTGGTCTTATCTGTGCTACCAGAGATATTAATGAAAAAAATCATGGATTCATAACTAAGATGAATACTCTTTTGACTCCTTTGGGGTGATGGCAAGAGCATCAGAGATCCCTGCTCCCTAGTGAGGGCACAGACTCACAGAAAGTCAGTTGACACTCCAGAGGTAATTCTTTCACTGTCAACATTGTAAGATGGCTTTCACTTAAGGAAGCCAGCAGAATCCCTCATAGTTAGTACCCACAACTTTTCAATATGTTGCTAACTCCTCCATATGGTTCTGTACATGCAACTTTGTTTAGTAGAAGTGAAGAGCACTCACTGTTTCAAAAGTACCTGGAGGCAAGTATTTAGAGTACAGCTTTACCCATGCTGAGAATGTATATAACATCTTGGCACTTCATGAAAGGAACAGAGGAATAATTAGGGAAGCTAACAACCCTGCATATCTAGGATGCAAATTCTTCAGGGATCAGGTAAACAAGCAAAGGATACTAAAAAGATAGAGTCAGAGGCGGTGATCCAAATTAATCTGCAGAATAATCTCCTGAGAAAAAGGAAATACCTTCCATATAGTATTAAAAATTACCAACATCTAGGAGTCCTGGATATAGCCAAAATTGAAAATAAGTCCTAGGACTATTTCTGTAAAAGAAGCATTTAATAAATACAAAATAAAATAAAAATCAGGTGAAGCAGGAGAAATGCTGTCCTCCTTATAAATACATACCCAAGAGTGCTTTCCTAAAGTAGATAGCACAAAGATGTCTTACTTGATCCAATGAGATTCTAGTCAAAATTTAGAAGACTTCAGCAATGTAGGTAGTACATAATAACACAATATTAACAATGTTTCATCCTATACAAGAAAATTTACAGCATTCCTCTAAAAATGCCACACTAATCAGGGAATAGAAAGTATAAGGGCAAATAGCTAATACTAATTGTGCAATTGTGGGACCTTTGAAAATTTTCGATATTTTTCTCTTCCAAATGCAACATAAATGGATTCAATTTTCACCAAAAATGTGATACTCTACTGCAGTGATGTCCCATAATAATATAATGCAATCCGTATATGTAATCTTCAATTTTCTAGTAGTTCTGTTAAAAAGTAAAAAGACACAGATGACAGTGAAAGTTGCTCTAAGGGCCTCGCCCTTAACAGAAATACTAAAAACAGAGCAAAAAAATGTCAGAATAAATTGTCTGAATTCTAGAAAAACAGTCAAAGGTTTACAGAGATCAAGTAATGCTAAATTAAAAGGCAACTTAAAAATGGTTGGAAAGCTTTGTGGCACTTTTACTTGTCTTTGGCCTAACCCCACCCTTGCACATCAGCAGTGGTCTTGAAGATGACAGCCTATGTTCTCAGCGTGGGATCCTGGTTTCTGATTCTGGAGAGAGCAGAATAGACCTTAGTCTCAAATAATTGTGTCTAGAGCTATGTGAAGGACTGACACTTGGCACTTGCATTCCTCAAGCACACTGTAAAGCAAACAAAAAAACTAGCTATGAACTACCAATTACTACTAGGGACAAAATATTACAGAGGCCAACAATAGATGTGCCAAAAGCCTGAAAGAAAAGCTAAGGAGACAGATTCTTTAGAAAATTAGAACTGATTAAAACTGATCTCATATACTGAGGAATTTAGGAATCCACATGTATACCCAAGGCAAGACACATGTTCTGAAAAGATCTGAGAAGACCCCAAGTTTTCATCTTGGTTCTGATCTCTAGGCTTAGCACGAGCAGAAAGTAAGGGATAAGGTGGAGTTGTAAAAGGCTAAGCACTGAAGCAATGCCTTGATCCAGAGATAATCTACAAAGATTGAGAGAGGTTTTCCTTTTTCCTTTCCTTCCTTCTTTTTCTTTCTCCTCTCCCCCCCACTTTCTGGTATTCAAGGAAATCTCTGTCAAAGCATGAGGGGACCACTGGCTAAAGGTACTAAGACTCCAGAGACCCCACCACATGGCAAAGAATAAAGACTTCACAAAAAGTTTAGAAAAGTAAACAAACAATTACAGATCACAATTAGCAACAAAAAAAGAACCCTAAAGATTGGTAAGTATGTAATTTCCAGAGTTATCACATTATAATAGTCAATCAAACTCTTCAGTTTTTAACAATGCTTTATGAAACATGAACATATGGACCAGTCACAGATGAAATAAACAGAAACTGTCCCTGAGGAAAGCACAAATGGTTTTGCTCAACTGACTTAAATATACTCAAAGTAAAGGAAACCAAGAAAACAATGTATGAACATGTGGAAAATATCAATAAAGAAATAATAAAAAGGAATCAAACAAATTCTAGAGCGAATAAGTACAGTAAATGAAATGAAAAGTACACTAGGTTTCAATAGATTTAAGCAGGGAGAAGAATCAGTCAGCTTCAAGACAGAGAAACTAAAATAATCCAGTCTGAGGAACAGACAGAAAAATGAATGAAGAAAAATGAACAGAGTGTAAGAAATATGTAGGACACTATCAAATGTATCAACATCTGTATAATGAAGAGTCTCAGAAGGGGAGAAGAGAAAGGGGCATAAAGTGCATCTGAATACGGGCCAAAATATTTTCCATATTAGATAAAAGATGTACACATCTATGATTCCATGGTTAAACTCCAAAAAAGATAAAGAAATCAAGACAAATAATCGAGTTGCTGAAAGACAAAGTATCTCGAAAGCAGCAAGAGAAAAGCTATTCATATAAGAAGGACTCTCGATAAAATGAAGATCCAATTTCACACAGAAAACAATGGAGGCTAGAAGCAGTAAGAGAACATATTTAAAGTGTTAAAAGAAAAAAAACTGTCAACCAAGAACTATACACAACAAAACTATCATTCAAAAATAAAGAAGAAATTAAGGCATTCTCAGATAACTAAAAAGCTGAGGAAGTTTGCCAGTAGTAGATCAGCTCTGCAAGAAGTACGAAAAGGAGAACTTCAGGATAAAATGAAAGGACACTAGACAGTTACTCAAAGTCATATGAAGAAATAAAGAACCCTGGTAAGGGGTTCCTACAAATATAAAACATAAAGACATAATTTGTGACAATAACAACATAAAGGGAGTGAGAGCTATATAGAAGCAGAGCTTTTATACCCTATTAAGCTAAGCTAGTATTGATTTAAGTTGTTACAAATTTAGGATGTTAATTGTAATCCCCATGGCAACCACTAGAAAATATCTAAAAATATATAGAGAATAAGAAATTAGAAGGGAATTAAAAATACACTACATAAAAAAATCAAATACATAAAAAAAGAAATGGAGGAAATAAAGAACAGAAAAGGTATAAAACACAAAAAACAAACAGCAAATAGTAAAAGTACTCCATTATCAATAATGACTTTACATGTAAGTGGATTAAACTCTAAACAAAAGGCAGAGACTGGCAGAAAGAACTAAAGGGAAATAACCATGACCCAATTATATACTGTCTATAAGAGATTCAGTTTATATCCAACACCACAAAACAGGTTGAAAAGGAAAAGATGGAAAAAAAGATAGTCCATGAAACAATAACCAAAAGAAAGCTAGGGTTGTTATATTAATAGCAGAGAAGATAGTCTTACTAAAGGTCAATAAATACTGATAAAAGGGTCAATTAGTCAAGATGGTGTAACAAGTATAAACATATCTGCTGCGCAGAAACCAAACTGTATGAAGTAAAAACTGATAAAACTGAAGGGAGAAAAAGATCTACAATAATAGCTGAAAACTTCAATACCACACTATTAATAATGAATGTAACATCTATTTTTTTAAAAAAAATGAAGTACTGACATGCTACAACATAGAACCTCACAAATATTTGCTAAGGAAGCCATACACATAGATCATGATTACATTTATATGAAATATCCCAAATAGATTAATCTATAGACAGGGTGGTTGCCAGGGAACTGGGGTTAGGGGTGGGGGTGGGAGGAAAAGTGGAGTAACTGCTCAATTGAAATGTTTTTTGGGCTTTCGGAGTGATAAAAGTATTTTGGAACTAGAGATGGTGGTTGCCCAACAATGTGGATGTATTAAATTCCACTAAATTGTACACTTTAAAATGGTTAAATTTGTGAATTTCATCTCAATTTTTAAAAAACAGGTGAAATTAATATCCAACATATCATTTTAATAATCAATATAAAATGAGATATTTTACATTTTTTCATACTGAGTCTTTGAAAATTGGTACACATTTTACATATATAGTACATGTTAATACTGACTAGTGCTTGATAGTCACACGTAGCTAACAGCGCTCATATTACACAGAGAATCTTACGATGATTATAAAAAGTTGTTAGGTAAGCTGATGAAAGGAGATGGTCTAAAAATCTAGAATGTTCACTTGCTATCATACAAGACTTGCAGCTAATCCCAATGCCATCTCTTTTTTTTATAAATTAAGTACCTATCTAAGAAATAAATACATGAATATCCCTACCTTTGATTGTACTTTCTCTCCTGGAATGCTCTTTATAGCTACATAAAAGACTGGCATTTAATTCTCATCCTGATTTTTAGAGGCTATAACGGCTTCTTCTAGTGAATTCAATGTATCATTTATATTTTTCATTAGGCAATTACTACCCTTATGATTTATTCTAACATTTTCTATTTAACTTCAAACTTCTCCCATATATCACATTAAACTTCCTTGTGCCACTCCTAGTGCCTCAGATGTAGCAAGGACTGGATGTTCAATATTTACCTTATCTGTTCCATCACAACTTTCTCCCTACTACAACTAATGAACAATATTTCATATGCAGGTAATGATAATAGCAAAAGGATGTCTGTTATATCTACTCTCAATGGGTTGTTTTCAGATAAACTAAAAAATCAAAATTCATAAAACCTGAATTAGGCTATTTAGCATCCTTAACTCGAAAATAAACAAACAAACAAACAAACAAAAAACCCAAAACAGGACAGGAAACACATCAGGGCAACTTCATACATACATATCTAATTTAAAGAAGTGCTTGCTCATTTTAATTCACTTTATTAATATCAGCTGAATATTAATATTGTTTGATTACAGGCAATTTATTCATTATAATATACTATATAAGAATAAAAATGTATTTTTAAATAACCTGGATTGTAAATCTGAAAAGATTTACTGCTGATTTTAACAAATAAGGTATCCTACAACAGCATATCTAAAATGTTACTGACAGTGGGAAAAAAATTCTAGTAGCATTTTATTTAAAAAGTGGACTGTGATAGAACATTTTTAAACAACATTGAATATGTATCTGGAGACAGAGCAGGAGACTAAAAGATCTACCAGCCAATTTGTACTGACACAGAGTAGATTTATTTAAAAGTATAAAGACAGGACATATGCTCCTCTGAATCAAGTCTTCTGAGGAGAAAGTCTTGGCAGTTGCCAATTAACCAAAAGAACAGAGATCCCTTTGGGGATCAAAACAAAGACACTCTTGATAATGTGTCTGCAGTCAGACTAAAATAACTAAGATTTAGTTTCAGCGCTAGCTTTTCTTAGTGAGATTTCCTTAACCTCTCAATTCTTCCATACCCAATTATATACATAGTAAATAATAGCAAAGAATTAAATAAAGGTCTGAAGAGAGAGCCTATGCTTTTTTCAATCACAATTACAACTAAGCAAATGCATGATTAATATAGCTCACTGATAAAAAAAAACCCACAATATTTACATTTATACGCATTCACCTACTCAAAACAATTATTTTATCTCATTCTTCAGGGTTCCAAGAAGCTGCTGGACTGCTGTAGAGTAAGTTAAAAGCAATCTCTCTTGCAGATGCACACATACACCCTTGCCTGGATGTAGACACAGTACACAACTGTCAGTGGGAAATTTAATAGGATCTCCACCCTGCTCATTAAGTTGTTTGA
The DNA here is from genome assembly GCA_030015415.1 of Cynopterus sphinx. Lineage (NCBI taxonomy): Eukaryota > Metazoa > Chordata > Mammalia > Chiroptera > Pteropodidae > Cynopterus > Cynopterus sphinx. The sequence continues at coordinate 84,947,510 of CM057384.1, read as the reverse complement.
AGTGTACAGACCATGATTCTAACCAAAAGAGTTTTAATTTTAAATAAAACTGACTTCATTTCAAAGTTGGTTCTGGTTAAGTTACCTTATTTATCTCCCCCATCTCATTAGCTCTAGGTACACAAAATCCTTATAGCCACAGCACAGAGCACCTCTTCTCAGAGTTCAAAAGTCCTGGAATTGAGTCTATTGTCTCTGATTTGTCTGGCTTGGGTTACTGGATAAATCCCTTAATAAATTATACCTACAGAGAGTCCACCAAAAGGCCTGAAAGTGAAGATGGGCTAATTCCTGAAAGTAGAGCTTTTAACAGAAGAATCAAGGTATGCCTGGCAATCTAAAACAACAGATGGCTATTACAATATTGAGGGAGGGAGCAAGGGGGTTGATTTTTAACATCATTTAAAGTAGGCGGCACATCATAGAAGACACAAAAATATGCAATATGTTATTCTTGCTTGAGCTGGAAGATTACTGAAGGTAACTGGTAAAGGCCTTGGATATTCAAAGAGAAACTATTCTAGGCTTCTGTGCAGGGGGGATATCATTAAATTGATATCTAAGAGTAATTATATTGAAAAACAGGATCAGGAAAGCTTGGAATAGTCAGGAAGCAGAGACAGAAAGGCAGCTAGGAAGATGTTATTTGAATCCAAATGCTATTTCAATAATGAAGCCTGGGAATATAGCCGTGTCTTTATAAGACAGAAGTAGCAGGCAGAACCCTAGATCTGTTATTTAAACATAATTTAAAGTCAGAACAAGTACTATAAAAAGTATGGGAAAAAAGGGTACAAAAATACCGAGTCAAAGATAACCTCTAAGATTCTAAGTTTTGTAAAGATTCCATCCAGTGGTGCTGCGTATAATGTAAAAGATGTAGAAAATAAGTTCTTGTCAATCTAGAATTAAAGAGTTCAGTTGTCAAGTGTGGCAAGAACACTTAAAGGAAATAACTAAAAGGCCATGGAGAGCTTAAGTAATTCAACACTCCCTGACACATAATAGATGTTTGATAAAAAATCAGATATACAGATTGGATGCCTTTTATAGGCCAAATAATATACTGAACAAAACATATCCAAAAATGAATAAGGTACAATCCCTGTTCTCACATAACTTACAATACAACTAACCGGAATAAATAATTAGGGCAATAATTTTTTTAGGTGCCATCAGAGTTCAGAGGAAAAAGTGATTATTTCTAGTAACAAAAGCTTCAAGAGTGACTCAGAAGGCTGTGTAAAAGAAAAGCAGAATATATGACTGAAACTGAACTTTAGGAGAAGTACTTCTATGGAAGAAGAGAGGAAGGAGTCAGTGATGGGGGTTAGAGAACTTAAGACAGGAGAGAAAATTTGAGGATTAAAATGTAATGAAAGTCAAGTCAATGATTTTGTCTTAGAATGCAAAAAGGAAGCCTAATTTGAATGCAAAAGTACTAAAGAACTGATATCAATAAATATGGAACAGAGATTAAAGCGACAATTCAGATTGTTAATATTGCTTTATTAAGCCAAATCATTTTAAGACGGTCTGCATTTTAGAAAGGAATTAATAGCTATTAATAAATGTCTGAATTTTCTCTTTTCATTTCACAGAAGATTCAGATTCGGACTATTCTAATACCTGTAATATTATCTTAGATCTTAAAGCAGAGGTCAAAACAAATAAAAATGAGCAAATATTACTTCTTTAAGTGCTTATAATATTTACACTGTGGGGACTGTGACCATGTAAATGGAACACTTAACACTCCATATTCCAGCAGCTGCCTAGAATGTAGGCTCAGTATTATAAGGATGTTTAGATCTTTTAGAGAAGCTGAAAATCCTACCTATATGAAATCTCCTGATTTCTTAAATACTGGCTCATTTATATGCAGACTAGCTTCACCTGCCGTTTTAACCGGATGTTATTTTTCTTTTGTTTAACAGAAATATAAATTGGTTTTACCCATTTTCACCACTGCATGTATCTATTTAAATAGGGAACGATACAAAATATACATAGCATATTTTAGGATCTCCCAAATGCAAGCGATGAGAGCAATTATATATATATAGCCGATTAACATTTTATCCCTAATTCCTTAAACTAAATGCCACTTTAATACATTTTTAATTTCAAAGTGATGAATACACTTTATTCTTAAACATGAAATACAAAACATAAAATCCCAACAATTTCATTTAATAATGACCACACAAGTGACCAGGAATCATGGCCAAACTTGTTCTAGATAAAAATTCCTCTGGTTCAGAGGTTCCTAAATTCATGTCTAAGGATTAGCTCTATGAGTACTGTCTGGAGAACTCTTTAAAAACACAGATTCCCATGGTCCACTCCCTGATTCCTAAGGGATGAGGTTTAGCAAATCTGTATTTTAAATTTCTGAAGTAGTTCTGATGTATTGCTATATCTGGGAAAGCTAGCTATTCAGAATATTAGAAAACAATAAAACTAATTTTAAATTTGAATAAACAAAAAAGTGATCACTATAAAATTCTATTCAGAATAATTTCTTTCCTATCACTTCAGACAATTAATAGCTAGTTAGTCTAGTCTTGGGATTAAAATAAGCTTTAAATTCCAAAGGAAAGCACTAACACAGGAACTCAATAGTCAAGGCAAAAATACTGATTTAAGACAGTTTGGCAATCTAAAATCTTTTAAGAGCTCCTTGCCATAACTTATAAACCTACGCCCTCTTGGCTATCTCTCCTAGCTCACTCTCTCCCACTACGACAGCATTCTTTCCTACCCTTAAACAGTTTCATCCACCCCAGGGCCTCTGCACTTCCTGTTTCACTTGGGTGTTCACTCCCGAGATATACTATTGGCTGCCTCCTTGTGCATCAGCTAAGTGTCACGCATCCTCCTCAAAGCGAATTCACCCAATCTAAACTAACCCCAACACCCAGTTTCCCTCCATCCTATTCTGTTACACTCTATTTCTTTTCCTGGTTTTATTTTTCTTGTAATGTTTTTGACTATCTAAAATTATCTTATTTCTTTAGGTATTTATTGACTCTCCTATTAACTATAGGATTTATGTTCTGTGAGCAGAAACCTTTCTTTCCTTGCTCATTACTGTACTGAATAGAACACTACCTGAGATGTAGTAAGTGCTCAATATATATGAATTGTTGAGTAAATGAACAGAAAAGCATATAAACTCCCAATCTTACTCTCTATTTATTAATGTGACATATCAATGAGCTCTATAAAGACAATAAAATGTTTTATAAAATTTTAGTCCTAAGCAAGATTAAAATAGAAAAATTTCAGTTTCCCAGCTTCCTCTACCTTCCTCTTCTCAGCTCCCTTCCTCACTCCTCTGTACTCTTATGGTTAGGTAATTTTTACCTGTGTTGGATAAACATAAAAGACCCCAGAAGCAACTCTAATGACATGGAGAAGTGCAAACAAGAAGGCTCTTACAATCCAAGCAAAAAACAAACAAACAAACAAACAAAAAACACAAAGATTTATAACTTTTGTCAGATATGTGTCATTCTGAGAAGACCACCTCCGATCTCAGAGTGATTTGTTTTTTTTAGGAACCAGGAGCATTCTAAAGCCTAAAAGACCTGAAGGATAAATAGAGTTAAATTAGGACAGGTAAAGGAAAGGGAAGAATGATTTTCCTGACAATTTTTTTTTTTTATGCAAAGGGGTCTTATTTCCTCAAGTTCACCCATCCCTTTCTTCAAAGAGTTCACTATCTAAACAGCATTATTAAATAGCACTACAGACACTACAAGTAGCAACAACAAATAAAAATACATAGAAACAAAGAGGAGCAGAATCTTAAATATAAATCTAACAAACTTAATAAATTGGGACAGTATTACTTTTAGTTTTATACCTCAAGATTCAAAAGCTAAAAGAGGAACTAAACTGGGAACTGAGAGGCACTGTTTTAGAAAAACCTTACTACCTTGAATAATGCTTTAAAAACCTGTAAGTTGAATGTTACTTCTTGAAATTATTCTTGTAAAATATTAAAAAGATGCTTCTTTACCATGCATGGTAAAGACTGCTAAAATTCAATAAATATTTCCATAAAAATTCAATAAATATTTTCATACCTCAGAGAAATACCTGAGACATTTCTATTACAGCCAGATATAAGACAACATACTAGGAAGGCTTTAGAAATTTTAAGAAATATGATTAAAAGAAGAGGAAGAGAGAAAATATAAATATTGACTAAAAATAATCCTAATTTGCAAATTACATAATTGTTTACCAGAAAAAATACAAGCACATTTTTTATTAGAAACATATGGACTTTCAGTTTCCAGTGCAGCCTGTAAAAAGCTTGGAAGCCACCAACCTGTGCTAAGGACGAGTAAAAAGCTAAATAAAATGAAAAATCAGTAACTTTTCTTAGATCTTTAAGAGAAGTGAAGCCACAGAGCCAACTGCTGCCCTTAAAATTGGAAAGACAGGCAAACAAATATGGAGAATCACAACCTACTGGAGCAGATACCCAAGAGAGCAGAGACCTCTATGGGAAACAGTGCCACAGTAGGGAAATCTGATGTTCAACTAACAGTTGCTGGAGGCTCAGTGTGGACAACCCTGAGATAAAAAGTCCAAGAGGACCCAGTCACCAAAGTGCTCCAAATTTTTATGAATTTTACGTCCTGGGAGTTCTACCAACTTCTCACAGTGAATACTGGAGAAAACCTCCCCCATACTTCTAGAAAGGCAGGGGAAAAGAAAGCATTTTGAAATATATCAGAGCACTGTGTTCTTAAATTAACCAGAGCATAACCTCCTGGAGTTTTATCAGCACCTTATTAGGGAAATACCCAACTACAGCCCCCTCCAGCCATCCTGTCACACCTAAGAGAGGTTAGGAAGGAAATAAAGAGTGCTTGATATTTTCACAATCCGGAGACACATAATCAAAAAAAGACTGAAACCTCAGTAAATTTTGGAGATGAAATGTACAGCAATGTAATTATAGTTAACAATACTGTTATATACTTGAAATTTGCTAACGGCATATGTCTTAAGTGTTCTTACCACACAGAAATAAAAAACAAAGAAAAAGAAAATGTAACTATACGCTGTAGTAAATATATTAATTAGATTGATTGTGGTGATTCTTTTACAATGTGTACGTACACCAAAACATCAAGTTGTATACCTTAAGTATAAACAATTTCTGTCATCATATCTCAGTAAAGCTGGGGGGGGGGGGAGACTGAGAACTAATAAAGCACTTCTCATACCCCTATCCTTTATCACTACATTACTAAAGGCCTATTTGCAGCAGTTCCAGTACATTAAGTTTGGTAATCAAGACAAAATTACAAGGTATACTAAAAGACAAAAAACACATTTAAAAACAGAGTATAACCAGATAGAAATGTAGGAATCATCAAAGCAAGAATTTAAAACAACTATGATTAATATGCTAAAGGCTCTAATGAATAAAGTAAACAGTATGTAAAAACAGATGGAGAATGAAAGCAGAGATGAAATCCAAAGAAAGAAACAAAAAGAAATGCTAGAGATTAAAAACACTGAAACCGAAATTAAGAATGTCTTTGATGGGCTCATTAGTAGAATGGACATGACTGAGGAAAATATCTGTGAACTTGAGGATATAATAGAAATTTCCAAAACTAAAAACCAAAGAGTTAAAAACAAAACAAAATACTATCTAAGAACTGGGGGAAAACTATAAAATGTTAACATACAAGTAATGGAAATACCAGAAGGAAAAGAAATAGATGAAACATCTGAAATAATAAGGACCAAGAATGTACACAAGTTAATATGAGACAACAGACCAAAGATCCAGGAAGCTCAGGAAAGACCAAGCAGGATAAATGCCCAAAATGTTCATCTAAGCATACTATTTTTCAATCTTTACAAATCAAAGGTAAAGGGAAATTCCTGAAAGTAATCAGAGAAAAAAATACTTAATTTATAAAGATAAGAATTACATCTGACTTTTCCTCAGATACCATGTAAGCAAGAAGAGACTGGAGAGAAATATTTAAAGCACTGACAAACAAAAAACAAAAAACACCACTGACTTACAATTCTATACCTTGCAAAATTATCCTTCCAAAGGGAAGGGGGTATAAAGACTTTCTCAGGCAAATGAAAACTGAAGAACTGTGTTACCAGGAAACCTGCCTTACAAGATGTTAACAGAAGTTCAGTAGAGAAAAAAAATAATAATACAGATTAGGAACTTGGATCTACATCAAGAGATATAATCAACAATGGAACAAGCGAAGGTGAAATAAAAACTTATTTTTCTTATTACCTGATCCAACAGATAAGTGTTTTCAAAATAACAATGCACTCGACATGTTTTTGTGTAAACATGTATACATGTGTATACATATATGAAACATAAAAATCAAGACATTTTAAATACTTTGAATTAAATGAAAATGAAAACTGCTGAAATTTGTGGGATGCAGCGATAGCAATGCTCAGAGGAAAACTTAAAGCACTGAATGCATGTATCAGAAAAGAAACATCTAAAATCTATCTAAATCAATAATCTAAAATCAGTCATCTACGCTCACACTTCAGTAAACTAGAAGAGCAAATGTAATCCAAACAGAGAATAAAAGTTAAAGAAATCAAAGAAACTGAATACAGAATACTGAAAATTAATAGAGAAAATAACAAACACCAAAAGTGGTTCTAATAAAAGTTTAATAACGTCTACCCAAGATAAGAGAAAAAGTACAAATTACTAACATAAGAAATTTAAAAGGAGGCATTACCAAAGATACTTTAAAAAGATAATAAAAGAATACTAGGAACAACTCTATGGCCACAAATTTCACAGCATACATGAAATAGATTGATTTCTTGAAAGACACAATCTGCCAAAACTCACTCAAGAAATATACGATCTCAAAGGCCTATAAATCTATTTAAAAAATTGATTCGATAATTAACATTCGAAAGCAGAAAGCACCAGGCTCACTTGGGTTCACTGATGATGCTCCCAAACATTTAAGGAAGAAATTATACCAATTTTCTACAATCTCTTTCAGAAAATAAGAGAGCATATTTCCTAACTCATTTCATGAGGCCAGTGTTACCCTAATATCAAAACTAGACAAAAACATTGCAAGAAAACTACAGACCAATATCTTTCGTGAACAATTCCAAAAAAAGGCTTCAAATTAATATTTTAATATTAATTGAATCCAACAATGTGTAAAAACAAACAAACAAACAAACAAAAAAACCCCTTATACACCATAACTACCAAGTGGGAATTATTCCAGGTATGCAGGCTGGTTCTCCATTAGTAAATAATCAATGTAATTTTTCACATCATCAGATTAAAGAAGAAAAATAACATAATTTTATCAACAGACGCAAACAAAGCATTTGACAAAACCCAACACCCATTCATGGTAAAATCTGTCAGAAACTAGAAATAAATAAGTATTATCTTGATTATCTAACCTTGATTATCTATGGCTATATCATACTTAATGGTGAGAAACTAGAACTTTCCCAATAACATCAGAAACAAGGCAAGGAAGTTCCCTCTCACCAGTCTTTTTCAACAACATACTGGATGTTCTAGAAAAGCAGTGAAACAAGAAAAGGAAATAAAATGTAGATAGAGTTCCCAACACTGTACTTAAAATTTCTAGCTAATGAAATAGGGAAATAAAAGGTATACAGATTTAGATGGAAGAAACAAACTTTGTTTACAGATGACATGATCATCTGTGCAGAAAATATGAAAAAACTGACATGAAAAACTTCTGGAATTAATAAGTGATCATGGCATGGTTGCAGGAAACAAGGTTAATATACAAAAGCCAAAAATTTTTCTATATTCTAGTAATGAACAAGTGGAATTTGGAATTAAAAACACAATGCTATTTACACAGACACCCCTAAAAAATAAACAAAAGAGGCAGAAATCTAACAAAATATGCACATCTATAAAAATTACAAATCTTTAGTGAAAGAAATCAAAGAACTAAATAAATGTAAAGATACTCAATATTCATGAATAGAAAGACTCAATATTGTCAAGATGTGATCTATAATTCCAATGAAATTCCAGTAAAAATACAGCAAGTTATTTTGTGGATATTGACAAACTGATTCTTAAGTTTATACGCAGAGGCAAAAGACCAGAATAGCCACCACAAAACTGAAGAAGAACAAAGAGGACAGATGCTACTTGATGAGAGTTACAGTACCAAGACAGTATGGTATGGGCAAAAGAAAAGATAAATAGATGAATGGAACAATATAGAGAGCCTAATAACAGACTCCATAAATGTAGTCAACTGATCAATCCTTTAACCAAAAAGGTACAAAAGCAGTACAGTGGAGCAAAGATAGTCTATTCAACAAATGGTGCTGGAAAAACGGAAACCCATGTGCCAAAAAACAAATTATACACAGACCTTATACCCTTCACAAAAATTAACTCGAAATGGATCACAGACTCAAATGTAACATACAAAACTATAAAACTCCAAAAGATAACAGGAGAAAAATCTATACAATCTTGGGTTCAGCAATGACTTTTAGATACAACACCAAAGTCATGATCCATGAAAGAAAAGAATCGATTGAGCTAGACTTCATTAAAATTAAAAACCTCTGCTCTACAAAAGACACTGTCAAGAAAATGAAAAGATAGGCCACAATCTGGGGGAAAATATTAGCAAATTATATATCTAAGACTATTTTGCAAAATACACAAAATTCTTAAAATTCAAAAATAAGAAAAAACATTAAAAATTGTACCCAAACCCTTGACCTCACTGAAGATACACAGATGGCAAATAAGCATATGACAAGATGCTCTATATCACCTGTCATCTCAGTAAAATGAGATTCTACTACAAACATATTAGAATGTAAAAAAAAAAGAAAAGAAAAGAAAAGAAAAAGAACACTGACAATGCCAATTGCTGGTGAGGATATAGAGCAACAGGAACTCTCGTTGCTTGTGGAAATGCAAAATGATATAGCCACATTGGATAACAATTTAGTGGTTTCCTATAAAACTAAATGTTCTTGTACCATACAATGCAGAAATAGCACTCCTTGGTAGTTACCCAAAGGAACTGAATACTTATGTTCACATGTAAATCTGCACATGGATGTTAATGGCAGCTTTATTCATATTGGCTAAACCTTAAAAGATACCAAGATGTTTTCTGCAAATGAACAGATAAACTGGTACATTCAGACAATGTAATATTATTCAGCACTAAAAAGAAAAGGGCTATCAAGCCATGAAAAGACATGGAGGAAGCTTAAATGTACATTGCTAAGTGAAAAAAGCCAGTTTGAGAGGTTATAAACTATATAACTACAACTATATAACATCCTTCAAAAGCCAAAACTATGGAGGCAGTAAAAAAGATCAGTAGTTGCCACGAATTTGGTTGGGTAAGGATGAATAAGATGAACACAGACATTTTTTAGGGCTGTGAAACTACTCTATATAACAGTGGACATATCATTGTAGATTTGTCCAAATCCAAAGAATATGCAACACAAAGGGTAAAACCCTAATGTAAACTACAGACTGAGTGATAACCATGTATCAGTGTTAGGTTCATCAATTGTAGTAAATGCATCCTTCTGGTGGGGGATATTAACAGTAGAGGCTGGTCGGATCATGTGACTCTTGTTCAAAATCTTGGAAAAGCTATATATTTCATTAATGAGTGGCCTAACCCTAAAGACTCAATTTTGGAGAAATAAAAAGGTAAAATGTGTATAATATGCCCATGACGAAAATATGGAAAAATTTACAACATGATGTCATCATGGCTATCCCTTAGCAGTACTTAGAAATTGCCTAATATTTTCCACTTTTATAATCACAAACAACAATAAAACTGCCTAAAATGAAACAAAGCAATCCAAACTCTAATAATAAACATTTAATAGTAAACACTGACCTAGCTCATATTATCTGCCTACTCTCTTTTGGGTGTTTGATGGTTCAGAATTATTAATTCTGATAATAATCCTGCAAAATGGTGTTATTCCATATTACAGATGAGGAACTAAAGTTTCAAAAGGTTAAAAGTGACTTGCATCACTTGTAAGTAAGTGAGCAAGGATTTAAGCTCCATGCTGTTCTCTGCAACTTAAAGAGCTGTGACTAGAAATAAATAAAAGTTGCTCTTTACCCCAGCTTCATTTATGTAAAAGATTTGAAGTCTCTTATATTTTTCATTTCAAATTATAATTTATATTTTTCATTTCAAATTATAATTTTCATTTCAAATGAAAATTATATTTTTCATTTTTCTTCAACTTTGTAAGTCTAAAATGTAAGCTCATGCCTCTACTGAACAAGCAGGATTCCATAATCATGACACCTCTCCTGCAAAAAAACAAACCTCAAAACCTGTAATTCTATTTTACAAAGTAAAGATGTCCACCTTGACAACATATCATTTATGTAATACCCATTATCCCTCAATTCCACGCCCCCCAAAAAGTGTTCAGCAACCCAGTACACACACCTCATGAAAATACTCTAAAACTTTTAACTATGAATTTTAAATCGACATCATGGTTTAAAAAAACAAAGACAAAAACGAAAACAACATAGTGGTAAAGCCCTTACAAACCTACAAACCATGGTCCTTACTTGGAACAAATAACAGGCAATGGTGAAATAAAAACAACCATCACTAGAAAATTTTAATCATCATCAGACAAACTATAACCTATAAACTATAACCTTTCATTTCAAAAGTTGTAATGAATAAAAGATTACACTAAAGAAGCAGAGAGCTCATTTCTCACTGATATTAGGAAATAGGCATAGGATAAGAATTTTCAAGGTTCAAAAACACAAACTATTCTACCACCATTTATCTATCTAGGTCAGTAGCTTTTACATGGGACACAGCTGAAAAAAAAAATCAAAGACACTTTCCATGCTTCTTGAACAGAAAAAGGAATGCTTAAAGTATATAAAGTAAACCCACACCTACTCTCCCAAAAATGTATTATAATAGAACGTGTATGGAATATTATGTACCATGTACATAATCTCGGTAATGCAGGTATCCACTGAAATATGATAATTCAGAAAGCATCAAGGGTCAATCACTTAAAACAAGAAGTGAAAGCCTTTTCATTCCATAGGTAAATTTCGTAGAGATATTCCATAGATAAATTTAAAACAGCCAAAAAAAAAAAACAACATAGTCTCTTTGCCCATGGCATCTACTAAAAAAATTATGTGGAACTGGGTATCAATTTTACATTTAAAATTTTCAGGAGCTGCATAAACATAAACTGAATATGTTTTGTTTTAACCAAAAGATTAATGAAAATTCACAATTTTTCTCTTCATTCATAAATCTCAAACGATAAGGTTTCCAGAAAATTATCACTTCAAAACCACTGTAGTGTTACATGCATAAAAATTAAAAGCTACACAGATGATCAATCCTTTGTCTCAACTTGAAAATAAGTTGAAAAACTCCCAACTTCACAAGACAGTCTATTCCATTATCAGTCAAATCACATCATTAAAAAAAAATATTTAAATACCTTCCCTTTAACCTCCCATCCACTGATTCAGTTTTACTCTTAGGGACAAGAAAGTTTAAGTTTACTCCTTATATTTTATGAGGTTTTCAATTATTTGGAGACAGCTATTATTTTTCATAACTCTTCTCCAAGCTCAAACTGACAAGTTCCTACTTTTCCTCATCTAACTCACTTTCTAAATCTATCATCACACTGGTAAATTACGAATTTATCATAATGGTTATGTGTGTATGGGAAAAGAATCACAATTTTTTAGATATGAATGTTAGATGATGAACTACCATCCATTCTATAATTATATTCCTGAATAATGTTCAAGAGCTCACCATGTATTTCTTTTAGTTGTAAGAGATGATAAACTATTTGCACTTATTCATTCTAATTCCTTTGGTTTTGCAAACAATTGTTTTTGCTTATAAAATGTAAACATAGTTTGCAGGTCCACATACAGACTCATTAACTTTATGAATCCAGTGCCCAACCAAATGTTCTAAACAATTAAGAATGAAACACCACAATATTTTTATTTCTTATCTCTCTTAAGGTAAAATAAATTTAATAGCCTAATTCAATTATAATTACCACCAAAACTTTAAAAAAAACTGTGACAAAGATAACAGTGACAAATTTTGGATAAGGATATTGATGACTATTCTTTGCATTTTTTTCTCTTTTTAATTTCTAAAGAATAAACAAATAAGCAACTCGCTCAAAAGCTAAAAAACATTTCCTGCCAAGACCCTGGTAGCTACTAGCACGGAAATCTAAATAATGTGCTTTCAGAGGAGATTCTTCATTTGACCTGTTGCTCATGTTAATGAAGGGATTCTGATTAAAAGCATTATTATGCTTATCATACTCCCATAAAGAGGCAAATCAGATATTTCTCTTCCAACTTACTTTGGCTACGTTTTAGAAACTAGTGTTGATTACTGGTATCAATCATTCCTACAAAGGATGACGTCCCGCAAAAAATTATTTCCCCTAATAGAGATTAGGGTTTCTAGGGACACACTATGAAAAAAAAAAAAATGGCAGTGGAGAGAACAGTGAATTAACAGCCATGAAGCCAAAGTTTCCTCTTATAGAGTGACACATGCAACTGTAATATTTTGGGGCAAGTTATTTCATCATTCCAGGCCTTAGTACCCTCATCCAAAAAATTTAGACAAGATGCTACTTAATCAAAATCCCTTCTCATCCTAAATTTGATTCCATGAAATACCGAAGACTTGTAAAATTATCCCAGGTAGTCCACCATAAATGTTTGTGATATATTATTTAGCATTTATTTGTCTTTTCAACAAATTATTATCATCGTTTTACAGATGAAGTTTTCAAAAGTCCAAGATCACAAAACTGATTAACTGACAAAGCTGAGCCTTCAACTTAGGCAGAACAAACTCAAAAGCCCCCATAAAGGTATACAGAGTAGATTTGTTCACCAAATCTTCAACATCAAAACTAAAGAACATTCTAAAAGCCTGAACAAAATACATATATTACAGAACAGTTATTTCACACAGTAAAACATGTAAAAATTGGATTTAAATTCACCTTATGACATTTATTAAATTATTAAGCCTTATGAGCTTAGGCAAGGCACTTAATTGTCTCTGCTCTCTTGAAATGAGAAATAATATCAACTCGAGAAGCTATTGTAAGAATTAAAAGCAAAAATATAAAGGGCTTAAGTGTGTTTAGCAAAGACATATCACTTAATAGTTATATAACATTACTGATATTATGAAGTGACAGTGTAAGAGGAACATAAATATATGTAAATCTAAATACCACATATATTTATACATAAAATATAAATCACTAGACCTTTTAGATTCATGGATAATGAATTTACAATAGCCACATCACCTACCCTCATGCCTGAACTATATAGAAGGGAAAAGAAGCCACAGTTAACAAATTTTCAGCACAATGTCCCTCCAAAATATATATGCTCATACATACCACCAATGTTTAGCACACTGCCTCATCCATAGCATGCATAAGAAATATTTTTGAATTGCAATGACTATTTTGTTTTGAAATAGCTATACCGGATGCTGGCAAATAATCTTCTTAAATATTAAAATTAAATATGCCCTGTCCTTATCAGAAAAGACAAATGATAAAATTAATGGAAAAGATAAGTGTGAGGAAGGAATATTATGAAAGGTATACTCAGGATTTAGGACTGAGAAGGCCTGAGTGTATGTATCAACTCTTATCACTTTTACTTGGGTGTTATGAACAAGACTTTAAACCTTCTGCTTAGTTTTCTTCATCTGTAATTATTACCCTAATGCCATGAGCACACCTAGTACCCAGATCATAGTTTCTAAATATAAATTTCCAATAAACAGAAAGAGTTCCTTAGATAAATGGGATGACTCTAACTAAAGCTGAGGCAGGAAAAACATGAGATGATCCTGGAACACCTTGTGAAGCCGAAAAGCAAGTGCTCAAAAAATAAAAGAACATGTCAAAAGAGCACAAAAGTCAACTTGATAGGCTCCCAATGACCAAATCTGGGACACTGAGTATCAAAATAATGACCATAATGGATTATAATCCATACTGACAGAAATAAAAAAAAATGTGGGGGGAACACTTGTCTATAGCATTCCAATAAATAAACGTAGAGGAATGATGGAAATAGAAAAGTCACCATTTGGCAAATACAATTGTTGCAGGCAAGAATCAGCAACAAATGTTAGAAACAGTGGGCAAGTGTATAATAGGAATTAGGATGTTTAGTCTCAAAATATCTCTCCTCAGAGGATGCTTATTACAAAGAAAACTTGCTAGTCAGATACCATCTTATCCACCTGATCGAAGTTATCATCAGTATGAGATATATCAACATCATGTACCTCCAGATTTGAAGGATGGAGACACCAACACTCTATACTATTGTTGCCCAAAATGCTTACCTTGAAATGTAATCAAGAATGAGCATCAGACAAACCCAAACTGAGGAACAGTCTACAAAATACCTGGCTAGTACTCCTCAAAAGTTTCAAAATTATGAAAGAAATACTGAAGAACTGCTTCAGATTAAAGGAGACTAAAGAGACATGGATACTTTAATACAGTAAGAGTTTGCTGCATTGTATCCTTAACTAGAAAAAGGACATTAGTGGAACTACTGATAAAACTTGAATAAGGTCAATAAATAATAATTTTATATCAATGCTAATTTCCTGATTTATGTTAGTTAAATGTTAATATTTTGGAAAGTCAGTTGAAGAATATATGGTTGAAAGGTAAAAGGCAATGACAGAGCAGCATATTTATAAAACCCCTTCCCTGCTTCTACCTTGACCTCTTACTCATAGACATCTCCAAATTTTAGTACAAATAACTGAGAGGAAAGGGAGAAAAGTCAGTAGATTCAAGACAAGTATTAAGGAGTTTAGAACCACAACTGTGTACCTCACCTAAAATGCCCCCTAGTCTCCCATTCAGAAATCTAGGCTATTTGAATCATTTATGTTTTTCTTAGAACGACACAGCTAATGTCTTACATTAAAGCCTAACCCAACAGAGCTAATTCGTTACAAATTACCCATTTCAAAGCTTTTGCTCAATGAAAAAAGAAATTTAAGAAAAAATTAAGTCATAAACAACTCATAAATATCATTCACATATAAAAATTTACAATGCTAGTTATAAAAAGACTAAATTCACAATATTAATCTGCTCCTTACCTGTTATTGACACTAAATCTTTTACCTTTCTCACTCTATCCTGCTATACAATCCTCAAAGTAAATCAAAGATAGTTAAGACTGTGGCTACTTTCTCGGATAGCAAAACTATAAAGTTAAGCGTAACTCATAAAGATGCCTCTTCAAAATGTAGTTATTTTTACTTTCAATAGTTTTCTCATTCTTTGGGGAACACTATATTTTCCTCTAGCAAGAAATCAGTATGTCCAAGTCCTTCATCACCAATGATTGAATCATTTATTCCTAATATCAGACTGAGAACTCCTTTAGGGCAAAGATGCAGATTTTATTCATCTACATCCCCAAAGCCTACTGTCTTAACACCTGGAACACAGTAAACCTCAAATATATTAGTTCTAATTCTCCTCCGACATAAAACAAATGCTCAGTAAACGTTTGCTGTAACTATTTCATTCAGTATCTACGTTAATGACTGTGCCAAACCTAAGAGTAATGAATGTAAAATCCAGGAGACGAATTAAATTTGACTAACAAATGCTGCTATATCCTGATCTCCATCTGGCTGCTTCTATCAGCCTACCACTCCAACACACAAGTGTGATTGATCCCTTTGTGCCCAATGCACTGAGACATTTAACTACCACTAAAATATGCTGCATACACATAATGGATTTGAATCATACTTTCCCTAAGGAAAATACCTAAACACTGTTTTTACAGAACCTAAACACTTTAACATCTGAGGTTTAGATATTATCCTACTCTGGCAAGAAGCATGGGTAATCAGGTATTCATTACTGTGTCTAGCACTTTGTCATTCAACAATTATTAAGCAAATAAGTCCACATCTATTAATAGAATTATAATTTTAAAATAGCATTTTATCTTAAAAAACTCAGTATCTAAAAGGCAAAACAAAAAACATCTCTTGAGCATCTAGCAGATGAGAAACAAAGACAACAGGCTTAATAATGAACTACTTAAAGGACATTACCTAGATATGATAAAGGAAATTTTATTCAGTTTATGATGTGTACAAAAGCTTATATAGAGATCAGTATACATTCAAATACACTCCAGAATTTTAACTACTTAATACTTTTAAATATTCTATTAAAAATAATTAAATTCAAATAGAAATATACAAAGAAATAAATCACAATTGTTTGACATTTTAATATTAAAAAAAGAGAAAACACAAATAACAGATTAATCTGAATTTAATAATGAACTGTAGAGGAGATTAGGTTAAATTACAAAATAGTAGAGCCCAAAATGCTAAAATTCATCTGAGCTATCTTACTCATTCTAGCAATGAAGGAACCGAGGTACTGTAAGAGACTGCTTTTTAAAAGAAGGCTGATACACAATAAACAATACTAATTCATAATATAAGGATAGTATAATCAACACCATCACAAGCACACAAAGGCCAAGAAATTGATGGGGGCAGGAGGAAAGGGTAATAGAATATGAATTCACGTTCAAATATGAGCATTTGGAGAGGCAAAATATACCATTTGTTAAGAGACTGGACTCTCCAGCCTGACCTGACCAAGTCTGTCATTTACTAGCTTACCCTCACAGAGCCTCGATTCCCTCATCAATAAATGGATATAACAGTACCTACCCAAAAGGGTGGTTGTGGGATTAAAAGAATTTATAAGTTCATGTTACGTCTTTAAAAGTATCTGGCACATAACAAACACCCAAAAATTTTAGCAAAACTCATTATCTTTTATAGAAAAAATGCAAATAAAGACAATAAAGTACAACTTTATACCCATTCTCCTACATTCGTATTAGTACAAATTAGAACTACATTGGGACACAATTTGGCACTATCCTGTAAACTTGAAAATTCACATGCCTTGCAATACAACTATTTTACTCCTACATAATACTCAAGAGAACACTTAGCACATATATATCAGAAGCATATTAATGTTCACAGTAATAATGCTCATGATAACAAATACCTGGAAACAACTCTAATATTCTTAGGCAAGAGTGTCTACACTATGTTTACTTCACACAATGGAATGTTATATGGTAATGCAAATGAATAAAAAAGTATACCTGAAAAATGGATACATCTTAGCAATGTATTGAGAAAAAAAAAATCAAATTCCAGAAGTTGACACATAAGTAAATAAAATATATTCCTTTTATAGAGTTCAAAAATAATGAGACACTGTTTAGGTATACATATGTGTGATTAACTCTATTTTTCAGTAGAAATGGAATGGTAAACACACAACTCAAGTTAGAGTAACCTCTGAGAAGTCAAGGGAATATGACAGGTACACATTAGGTAGATGTTAGTTATCAATAATGTCCTGATTCTTGGACTGTACTATGAGTGGGTATTTGTCAAGTAAATAAAGAATTAAAATAGACTTCAGAGGTCCACACACAGACCAATGATGACAGTATGAACCAAAATAAAGATTAGCTCAATTCCAGGTACCAAAGAATTTTTTATTGTAGTTGACAATATATTATATTAGTTTCAGGTATACAACATAGTAGTTCTATATCTGTATATTAATGAAGTGATCACAATAATTCTGCCACTGTACAAGATTACAATATTATTGACTATGTTCCCTATGATTTCATTTTTTTTTATTTTATGTATATATATATATTTTTTAGGCAAGGCAACCCTTGGTTGACCTCACAGATTGCAAGGACCTTGACAGCTTACAATCCCTTATATTTTTATTTTTTACATCTACAGTACCTGGTCTTCCTAGGTAGTCTCCCATCCAAGTACCAACCAGGCCCAACACTGCTTAGCTTCCGAGATCAGACAGGATTGGGCTTGTTCAGGGTAGCATGGCCATAGACATTCCCTGTGCTTTAAATTATAGTCAATAATTTATTTTATAACTGAGATTGATATTACTACTTCCTTATTAAACACCAGAGATTTTTAAAAAAAGGATTGAGAGTTAACTCTAATCTGCCTTGGAGTAAAGAATTAACATAATTCACATTTGACATACAGCAAAATCCTAAATACATGTCAGCTGACATTTTAAATGTTATGATCAGAAGTTATTACAAAATAAAACTCATTTAAAATTTTAAATCACTTCTCACTCTAAACCAATCTCTTCCCTTTTTGCCAAAGCAGAAACCTTACCTAAAAAGAGACAGACACAGACTCAGCAAACTAGTGGCACAGGAGTGCTCTTGATTCCCTATTAATCCAATTTTTCTGCTAGATAGGTATGTCACAACCCTGTTTTTGACATTCACTGCCTTCACCAATTTTCTGCCTTATATGGGTAGCACGTATTATCATCCAAAAAATATTGTTCTGAAGAAGTTTTAATCATTATAGCCAATTTAAAAAAAAAACAGTAAAAATCAAATAGTATGGTTCCTCTACCAGAGACTGAGATTGATATTACTACTTTCTTATTAAACACATGCACAATTTTTAACTTAATTAAATGCAAAAAATTACTGAGAAAGACATAACTTGCCAACTTAATTTATTACCATGTCTGTGATAAAAATAAAATTATGTTACACACCAGGGCAAGTTCCACATTTTGGAAAAAACTGCATTACCCCAAACTAACTCTTTATTTAAAAAAATTTAACTTTCTTCAGCAAATTGGCTAATATCTAATAGAATACATTATTTTCAAAAATTTGCTGAGATTCAAGAATTAGAAACACTCAGTATCTGTGCTATCCAATACAAAAATCATTAGCTACATATAGGTATTTAAATTAAATAAAATTAAAAATTTAGTTCTTTAGTCCCTCAATGCATTTTTCAAGTACTCATTAGCCAAATAACCACATATTTGCTATCATACAAGATAGCACAGAGTATTTCTATCATCACAGAAAGTTCTACTGGAAGAGATGCTTTAAATTGTCAAAGGATTCTGATAAGGCCTAAATAGTAACAAATGAAAATAAAAAAAATTTTAGCAGTAAATAAAAGTATCTTTCAATAAATAGAAACATTTTGAAAGAACTGTGAGGGAATGAATTAAAAGCTAGTAAAAATATTTTTGTTTCTATAATTCCTTTAGTTTGATGATTTCAAAGGCTAAAGATGTACTAAATCAAGTTGGAATGAATCCTTTCCCAACTAAAATGATAGGACTTTTATTACAACTGAGGAATGGATTTAAAAACTTAGAAAATAACAGGTTAAGAGACTGAGGCCATATCTGAATGCATATTGACGAACAGTGCTTACTGTGTATCAAACAGTTTTAACACATGAGCTTATGAAAACTCTTAATTACATTACCTTTGCTAATAAAGCAATAAGGAAAGTATGCTCAAATAATGGTCAGAATATCAAATCCATCTTTTAAAAATAAAGGGTCTTGCATAATGAATTGTCATTTATCAGCCCCTGATCACTTTAAAATGTTTAGGTTCTCCCCTTGCCCCACCTGTATGAACTCAACATCCTTGTGAATTTGTTTTGTTGCAACTAGTATTTTTAAAGGGAATTTTCCAGTTCACTTGATACACTGCTCAAATTTTCAGACCAATTTTTACTATGCAGAAATTTTGAAAACATCCCAAAATATAGGTTATATAACCTATGAAGATACTTTATATAACTTCCCAATATACAGGTTATATAACTTTTACCTTAGCTAATAATACTCCTTATACAGATCTCATTTACCTCCCAAAACAGCCCCAGACATTTCAACTCTAAGGCCAAGGTTCATTTTCCTCAGCTTTCTTCCTCTCCCTAAGGTTTAACGAAAATCATTTACTAATCTGTCTGCTTTCTGCTTTACCTCCCCTTTTTTTATTCCGATCCTCCAGTAAACCCCCTTCCTCTCCTATAAGACAATCAACTTATACAGATATATCCATTTATATATGCTTTCCATGAAAAAGTAATTTATATATGGGAAGGTTACTGTCATCATTAGCACAGTTGCTTAGATACAAAAAAAATCTGCTCTGTCACATAAGTAAATGGAAAAACTGAGATGAGAATCAGTTTCCTTTTCTACTCATCACTGCAGAGTTTTGTCTTTACAATACTTTTAATTTAAATAACTGCAGGAAAGAAAATTTCTTTTGTGGGTAATTTCTCATCATCTTCCAAGTTTCCTACAATGTGATTATATTGCTTTCATATTTCAAGAAGTTTATATTAATCTTTGCTGAATCTGTATGTTCCTACTTTTTGTTTGAAAATGGCAACCATTGTAATTACACTGTACAATCCTACGCTTGTCTCAGGAGCACACCCTGGATGCACTCCAAATGCTACCTCTAGAGAGTATACTTCCTCTCAGGAATGTCCCACATGGTCTAGGGACACATAATGCCAAAGGACACAAATACGCAAAGATTTCCTGGTTAAAGAGTTTCAATTTTTCCTTAACATAGATAATTAAAAACATTTCATATTGGAAAAACTACATTATTGATCAGAATGTAATAGTCACATGAATCTTTGAGAGTTTACTAGATTTCAAAATAATTATATACTTTTTAAAGGCTAATTTTGGGATGTATTCCCTTATCTTTCAGAGCACTTCAGTGAAGAAATCTGAGAAGCAATGATGTAACGTTTATATTCTATAATCTAGCTACAGTAATTCAAATCTTGCAATTCCTCACAACCTGACCTTGAAATGCACTCCTCTGGGGATCCTTTCAGTATCTCTTATTTCATAAATAAGCGAACACAAATGTAATCTTCAGTACCAGGAACAGGTACATCCATAGAAAACAATATACTGCACTGTAGTTCAGAACATGGAATTTTTAACTGCAAGGGTCATGACCAGCATTATGTTTTTATGTAGGAGTACAAAGGTCAGCCTATGTCATCACAGTAGGTCTAAGTTGTTTTATAAAAGGTTTTTACTTTTTCTGTGCGTGTTTATTTGTGTGTGTGCGAATTCAAAATGTGCTCAGATATTAAAGTTGCTTTCATTAACAAGCTCTTGAAACCTATTCCTTCTATAACTAGTTGTATTAAATATCAAATACAAAAGAACTGGCTAGAGCTAGGTCTTTGTTTTATAGTGCCTTTTCCAACACTTATATCTACCTCATCAATCAGTCTGCTCAAACATGGAAGATGTTCACAATATAGATTTATATTATTTTCTGCTTATTGGAATTTTTAGATTTTAAGTTTTTCTGCAAACATGCATTTTAACATTTAAACTGAAATACAAATTTTCCAGCAGGTCATTAATCCTTTTTAAAAAGTATCCTTTATCTACAGGCTAAATGAAAATGAGCAGTGATTATTTCATGAACATAGTACCTTTCTTCTCAAGAACTAAAAGTTCTTTTTAATATTCCCTTATCTCTAATCAAAAAAAAATGTTATTGGGGGAGGGAAGATTAAATTTATTTTAACATTCCTCTGAAGTAGGAACATATTATCCTGGTTTAACAGATGGAGAATCAAGCACAAAGACAGGTCCCGTGATTTGCCAAAGTCTTAATGCAACATTCATCAGTAACCACAGGATCATGTTCATTGTGAACACCAAGTTAACTGTAGAAATTTAATTAGTGAATTGTTTTGAAAAGGCCTTTCTAACCACATTAAGACTGGTGTACCCAAATACAAAACCTTTCATCAAAGAAAATATAATTTATTTGGATAAAATATGTCAAGATCTTGGTTAGCCTCTCAGAAAACCTTAAAGTTCTTAATAAAATTCAAATTTAGATAATTTATTCACATGTCTATCTTCCCTTCTAATTCCCAACATCTCTAATTCCTGACAGGGCCATTATTATATGAGATCCTATCATTTCCAATACTCTCAACTCCTCCCAGCTACACTCTTTCCTTTTCTTATCCTCCTCCCCAACACCTTCCTCAACCTCTAACTCCGAAATCCTTATTCCTGTCTCTTTAAACTGCAGAGGCAGATGTCAACATTCATACTCCCACTCCAAGCCAATCATCCCCCACACACATTAAGTACTTTGGCACTGACTCAGGATTCCTCTCCACCTCAGCTCCTGATACCAACCCAGCAACGTGAACAGCCACATTGCTGACCTTTTTAAATATCTTAGCAGATCCTGGCTCCTCTACTCCAGCAACCTGCTTCTACTTTAACTTTCCTTCATATGTCAGCACCCTGGAGTCTTTGTTCTCTAATCAAAATCTATTTTTCCCACTTCCACTCTACATGCTCTTTAACTGTATCAAAACTTCCAATCCCTCAAACAGCTGTCAACTGTATCTACTTATCTACTTCGAGCTTCGTTTTTTATTTAAAATTAAAATTATCTAGTCTTATATGAGGTACAGTATGGTGTAAATACTCTGCAATTTGAATCTCAGTTCTACCACTTACTCCCTTGTGTGGCTGTGGGCAACTTACTAAATTTCTTGTCTCAGTTATCTCTATCTGTAAACTATTGTTAACACCTAGCTCACAAGATTAAATGAGAAGCAGTGAAATTTAAAATGTTGAAATCATCCCACACTCTTCCTACTCTTTCCTTCATATCCAGTCTTGTAATCATACTTATTGAAAATCTGAACTGCCCCACAAATTCATCCTCAATAATTCCAAATGCACTGTTTCCAGCTGTTTTTTTTTAATGATGATTACATCCTCATCAACTGAAGTTCATTTTCTTTTCCTTTGAATCAACTATCCAAACAAGCTAGTATTCAGCTTTCTACACAAATTTGACATCACTCCCTCACTAAAAATGGTTCTCTATTGCCTACATGATAAAGACTTAAGCTGGTACTTAAAAGTTATGGTGAAAAGTGAGGGACATTAGCCCTATGAACAACTTTTCTTTGAATGCTTACTGCTTTAACTGAAAAATTAATGGGAATTCTGCTCAAAATTAATTTTGTTAATGACTAATTATATGAAATTTCCTCTACTTTAAAAAAAAAACTTTTGAAAGAACGTTTTCAGGAGGTTCTGTCACATTTATTTTAGGGGTCTCATGCTCCAAAGCCTAGCCATCACCCTTTACCACAAGGTTGCTGATACATAGTAAAGCACAAATCTAGACTGCTTACAATCTGGCCCATAACATTTTTATCTCCACACTACTCCTCCAAACAAGCGTACACAAAAAGCTATTGCTTTTCTTCACTTTCCTTTTCTCCTTTTATGCTTGTTTTTATGCCCCTCCTCCCCCATTCTTGGAATACTCTTTCCCTTTCTATTCCCCTCTTCTCTTGCTGATTCCTAAATTGCCAAGTCTTTTCTGAAGAATTCCTTCACACGTTAACTCATAGCCTGGCATCCACACCCACACTGAATCACCACTATCTCCTTGAGCCTTAAAGAACTTCATAAGCAGAGTACTCATCACATTTCAGAGGGGATCTAGTTCCCCTGCTGGACAGTGAAAACACTTATCAGGCTCTACTTATCTTTGTATCTCCAGGACTGAGGAAAAGTCCCAGTGCCTAGTAGTCACTCGAATGTCACTGAACTGAAATTCTTGAAGAAAAAGTTACTAATGGCATCTGCCCCAATAACTGTGAGAATTTCATATATATGATTTAGCCACAAAAATTCTGAAATGTTTTCACATATTATTAAGGGAGCAAGCCCAGAAATGAACCCTAATTTCAATCTCAAAACATCAATGTAATTTACAATAAACAGTAAAAAAAGAAAAAAAGAGGGTTTGGTGACTTTATGCCAAAGTTACTAAAACACTGGGATTTGGTGAAAGTTAAGATAACTTTAAAAAGTGGCATCAGAAAAGTCATGATTCACTAAATTTCATCTAAAAGTTTGGTGATCCTATCATATGACACTAACAGAGAAGCCATTAACAACTACTGTGTCTTGGCGAAAATTATCTCTAAATGTGAATAAACAAACAGGATGTCTCTTATCATATGCAACAGTATTATTAAATATTACCAGGAACACAATTACTTTCTACATTCCAAGTCATAATAGCCTTCATCCAAATTATAATCTGTTATACAGATAAAATTTAGAAAACTATAAAATTGATCAGATTAAAATTTAAGTTTTAATTACTCTTGAATTTACTAAACCTTATTCTTTACACTCTAAATGTGGAAATACTATAAATTTATATGAACATTTACTAAGGGTAGAGATTGAATGTCAATATTGCATTTCTGGCATTTATTAAGATTATATCATTTTTCTCCCTTAATCTTCAAATATGATAAACTACATGGATTTTCTCATGTTGATGTGTTCTTGCAATCTCAAGACAAACTCAGTTTAACTGTAAGGCTTTGTTCTGTGTTTAGTTCACTGTGTTGGGTTGGATTTGCTACTTGAAAATTCTCAGCCATTATCTCTTAACAGTTCCTGGCCATTATCTCTTTTTTTGGAAATGTTAGTCATATGTTAGATCTGTTCATCTTATCCTTCATGTTTCTTCTCATTTTATATCTCCATCTTTGGGTTCAGCCTCCTGGGCCTCAGTCTATAGCAGGAGATTTTAACCATTTGTGCCATGGACCTCTTTGGCAGTCTGATGAAGCCTATGGCCTCCTTCTCAGAACAATATTAAAGGCTTAAAGCAAAATACATAGAATTACAAAAGAAATCAATTTTATTAAAATAATTACCAAAGTATTTTTAATTTTGAAATAATACAAAATATATTAAATATGTGCTTCTTTATTAACATTAAAATAAGTTATAGCAATGATTTGATAATTATAACTTCAAACTAGTGATTTATAACCACTGAACAGCAATTGTATTCTAAGAAAAAATAATCTGATTTCTACGGTGTTACATGTTGTATTATATCTTGCCAATGATAATAATGACGATGATGATGATGATGATTATCATCATCATCAAATCCCTAGTACCTCAGAAAGTGATCTTATTTGGAAATAAGGTCATTCATTTACAGATGCAATTAGTTAAGAGGAAGTCATACTAGAGTGGGGTGGGCTCCTAATCCAATACAACTAATATCTTTATGGCTATGTGAAGACACACAGAGAATGCCATGTGATGATGAAGGCAGAGAAGGGAACTAGGCAGATGCAAGCCAAGGAATGCCAAAGTTGCCATCAACCCCCAGAAGAAGCAAGGAAGGCAAAGGATCAACCTACTGATTTCTGAGGGAGAATGCCCCTATCAACACCTTGATTTGAGACTTCTCACCTCCAGACTTGTGAGACAATAAATTTCTGTTGTTTTAAGCCATTTAGTTTGTACTACTTTAAGGTGGCCTTAGGAAACTAATACAATTGCTATCGCAAGTAGTTCTAATTCTGCTATGGTTTTTTGGCATTTCCTTCAATTATGTAGACAAGTTTCAGTTAAAAATTAGTAAAAATGACTTAATTTTGAGAACTCTATATGTCTGAAGCAATTTTTAACACCTTAGTCTAAGGTCCATCACTAACGAACTGTTTTAACAAAAGTAATGAACTATGTTTAAACAACAGCAACAACAAAAAAATCAATTGATTTTCTATTTTCATTTCAAACCATTCTGAGTGCCACAAAATTAACATCTTAGGAGTTTTTAATGACTTTGGTTCTGGACTATAAAATGAGATGCTACTATGACACAAACTTTGTCATAAATAGCAAACTAAATCTAAATATTAAAGAATGAGAACACTGTGTGTTAATTTCTTAAACTAATTAAATATACAATTACCCTTTAGTGCTAGGACATGATTTCTATGAATAACCAAATGAAAAGACTTATATTTTTGGCGCATGTTGACCAATTAAAGCATGAGCCTTGGTATCTTGTTAGTATAGTATTCCTCTTACAACTACTCAAGTTGGTGTTCAAACTCAATAGCCTTAAAAAGATGCTTAAAAAGATCAGTACAAAGTTTTCCATCTGTGATGTGTGTGTATGTGTGTGTGTGTGTGTATGTATATATATATACACATACATACATATATATGTATATGTGTGTGTATGTATGTATGTATGTATATATAAAATCAAAGACAAATGGCTATTATGCCCAAAATAGGAAAATCTTAAAAAGATTATAAACATAACAATTGTTTCCAAACTTTTTATTTTGGTTCTTCAAAACTCATGCTTTTACTTCAGCATCCTACTAGATTCTCTACTAGAAGTCTTTCACTTGCTTAAATATGTCAAAAACAACATAATAAAATTAATTTAAAAATACGAGTTACAAGTCTACAGACTTGCAATGCACCTATCATATTTAGCACAGGAAGGGCCCATACAATGCTTAGTTCAAATACTGTCATTTACAAATGAGCAAACTGAGGCTCACAGAGGCTGTCACTTGCCCAGAATCACAGAATAAATTAATGACAGGTAGGATAGTAAGGCATCTTCCAATTCCAAGTCCAATGTTCTTTACACTATACCACACTGCATAAAGGTTGGTAAAAGTTAAATAAATTATCTGCAAATGCCTTTTGTATGATCACATTAATTCTATCTGTAATTTAGTATTTTAAAACAGTCCAGTTGCCCAAAAACAACCTGAATAGTTTTTGTTATTTTAAAAAACAATTTCATTTACCATCCAGCACATTTTAAAAATAGGCAAAAGATCTCATTTCCACCTTCAAAACCGGCAAAAAATTTTTCAGGCAGAACTGGATAGATATTTAAAGGTATAAGCACTATGATACACTGAATTTTCCTTTTCTAGAGAGCAATCTGACAGAGAGAATAACTTAAAGTTTCCATTTCTTTTAATTCCATTCCTAGACAATCTCAAGGGAAAAGTAATAGATTTGGTTAAAGACAGAACTCAGAATCAAATGCAGCATTGTTCAGAATAGCTATATCCAACAATGGTAGAATGATTAAAACTAATGCATGTTATGTTGAATATAATGTAGCCATTAAAAAATATGTTCTAGAAAATACTTAATGACAAAAAATACAATATATTAGCTATGTTAGACTCTACTATGTAATTCCATTCTGTTGAGAATACATGCATATACATAAGTTATATAATACATGTGTAAAGCCTTTATCGCAGTGCTTGGGACATAGTAAAAATCCAATAAATGAGTATGATTCATCAAAATCATAGAAAAATAAAAATTTGATTATATATCAAATGTTAAAATGTTATTTTAGTACAAATGTAAATAAATTATCATTCACTAAAAAGACCATATTGTACATTACTTGAAATAAATTATTCTTCTTGCATGAAGGGAATTATTTTTTTAAACTGGCACTTTTAATTCAGTTCTAATTCCTACGGAAGGTTAGAGAAGAAAATCACACTTTTACCAACACTTTTCCAAGTCTGAAATTGCATCAGACAAAGTCTTACACATAACAGGTCTTTCAATAATTCCCAATTAAATATATAGTCACAATTAATCTCTGGGAGATTTCCATCTCTCTACACAGAACTCTTATTTCAAATAATAGAGCACTACTACAGGATTTCAAAATGAGGCATCTAAAAGCTTTACTGGACTTTACCACAATGGCTAGAAAACATTAAGGTTTCCCAAAATAGTAGTGATTTTCACTTTTTTTTAAAGGTTGAAATCAAGTGAAAAAACACTTGAGTGTTAAAAACAGTCTCTACTGCAATTAAATTCCTATTAATTGTGGCTTTACAAAAAAAGAAAAGGAAAAGGAAAAAATATATATAAGGATTTTACGAATAAAATTCACATTACAGGGTAGTTTTAAACTATGCTATAAGGGCATCTGCTATATCGCTTTTGTTTTTTCATAATATTTTTAAGTATAAATAATAAATTGCCATTATAAAACATTATAAAGATGAGAAATATAAATCAGAATAAAAGTTACGTTCCAAAGAAGTTCACTTTGTGGTTTAGCTAAGGCGCAATATTAGCCCTAATAAAAATGACCAACCAGATAACCACATCACTCTCTAACATAAAAAAATTCTTAAAGTAAAACCTCAAGAGTTTGTCCCCATGAAGAGTTAACACCTAATGGCAAACTATTATATGCTAAAACACATTATTCCTTTCCTACAAAAACTAACATAACAAAGCTCCGTGGGAGCACATTATTAATAATAAAGTGAGATAAATTTGTGAGTAAAGAATTCTAAAAGTCTAGGTAAGTGAGGTAATTTCCAAGTTGTCCCAAATTAAATACATTTTAAAAAATTTAATTTTTAAAGGCAATCCTCCCAGTAAAAAATCCCATGTGGTATTTCAAGTATCAACATCTTTGGGATTGAACCACTGAAAATATTTACTAATTTTTCGTGTAACAGATGCACTGACTTCACTATACCAAAACCTGCATTCTCAATATGCCTGTGGCAAGTATGACAGAAAGTGCCCACTTAGAAACAATATTTCATACAAGTCAATTCACATTCTCTCGTTTTTCTATTAGCTGCATCCAAGAAGGTATTCAGCATTTTATTTTAAATGTGGTATTTTCCCACTAAAATAGAACTTAATGTTTTGATCCAAGCTACTTTCTTAAAAGATACTAGTAAAAATTATCGTCATTCCTTTCATAATTCACAGTTTTTCTCCTAACAGCGTTATCTGTGATCCGGTACTTCTTGATCTCTTTCTAAGTAGGTCTAATCTGCGGAAGGCAGTCAGACAGTGTGCTGCACTGTGAATGGACAGCCAGGTATTTTATGAATGGAGACGATCACGTGATCCCAGCACCTCCCCGAACTGATATTTCCCACATAACTGTGTCAACATTCTGAGAACAGGGGTAGTTGTTTGTGTGTGCGTATGTTTTTGAATTTAACCTTTAACTTCGAATTCTCCTTACTTCCTGAACTCAAAAATCTACATGAAGGCCGACAATGAAGCTTCAAATATTTCCCTTGGAGAATCCTTTTAAGATGTCCAAGGTGATGGATGTTTAATTATTTTTTTATGAATGAAGAGTGTGCTATGCAAATGAGGGCGATTCACAAAAAGGGAGAGAACATGGCGGCCACTTCTGCTTCTAGGCTGCACTGACACTGCAGCAGTCTACCTTCTCCCACAGCCGCTCATCAGAGGAGTGTGTTGGGGGGGAGGGGAGGAGGAGAAACACTGGTTGGCATTTCTCGAGCTATTTTATGTTAAACAGGCCTAGGTTTTAGACTTTATAAAGTTCTCTCAAAAAATTCGGACTCGAGGAATGCACTTTTATTAAAAGGAATGCATCTAGGGCTAGCCCTCGCTTAACTCTTTCGACCCTCCGCAGATAAACAAAACTTGAACTGAATTACCAGAAAACGGAAGCTAATATTCTGCATGGAGTTAAATCTCGTCTCAATAAAGAACTGTCACCGCACCACCATTCCTCCAGGCAGCTGTTAGATTAGAACATATTTAAAAGGCAAAGTATTTCGTCTAGAAAGCATAAGGACAGCCAAAACAAAAAAACTTTAACCGGGATAGTCTAGAAGTTAATCAATGAAGTCATCGACATGTTCAGCAATGTAAATACTGTTAGATCGGCAGAAATGCTGTATTTTAATATAGCTGAAGTATAAGAACTGGCATTCAAAAGTCTTCTATGCTCCTCATGAAGACATGTCCAATGTTCGCAAAAGTAAAATATAATAGCTCCACGTCTCCCACACTCCATGTATCTTTATCCTATTAAACTCTAAAAATGTTTTCCTAGCCCCATTTTTTACAAGAATCTTACAGGTCATAAGTTTAAACAAGGAGGGGAGGTGGATGAAAGCTAAATCGGTATTTAACAGTCACTGACTCATCGAATTAAGATTCAAGAGCAGTGTGCTGCAGGAGGTGCTCCCACACATCAGTTTCCAAGTGAAACAGCTATAAAGGAAGCAGGATGGATATTCAGGGTATGCCGATGGGCATGCCAAAGGAAAAAAGGACAGGCCAAAAGGTCTTCCAAGCAGAGGGGTCATTTCTACCCCGCCTCCACCCATCCTCATGACTCCATCTCCCGAACAGAAAACTGCCATTCAACCCCAACCCTCAACACCCCTCCCCAGAATAAAGCAACTAAAGAGGGGGCCTGGGGGAGGTAGAGTAGGGTGCTGACATGAAATAAAATGGCCAAAGAAATCAAACGTTATCGGCAGGGCGGGATGCACCGAACTCTCCCAGGGTGCAAGCCTTCCGGCACCCAAGTCTCGGAGGGGTCTGGGGGACAGCGGAGGAAGGAGCGGGGGAGGGGGGGGTCAGTAACCAAGATCAGTGAGGCGCTTACTCGTTGTCAGAAGTCGCCGTCTCCTCGCTCATCTTTCCCTCACCGTGATCCGATCCGGAGACGGAGGAGCAACAGCAGGCGGAGGAGCGGCAGCAACAGCACCGAGGGGCGGGCGGCAGCGGCGGCCGGGGAGGCGCGGGGGCAGCGGCTCAGGGGCCTCACCATGGTGGATGCCTCACCCGGAGCGGTGCCCCCCCAGCCGGGAACTCCGGCCACCCCCGCAGGGGGGTGGCGGCGACAACCTCCGCCGTGGCGACCCCAGCCTCTTGCCCCGCTTCAGCGCCCAGCCGGAGGATCCGAGGCGGCCGGGGACGGTGGGTGCAGAGGGAAAAAGGAGGGGGGGGCCGAGAAGGCTGAGTGGAGAGCTGCTGCTCCGGCCACTAGGGCGGAGGGCGGCGGGGTCCGGCCGAAGAGGCGCGCGCGGGCGGGCGGAGACGCGGGGAGCAGAGGCGGCGCTTCCCTCAGGGATGCGGCGAGGAGGAAGCGGAGCTCCCCTGCGTGGGGGCCGACAGGGGGGCGCCGAGCCCTGGCTCCGGTCCTGCGGGAGCCCCCCGCACCATCTCCCGCCCGGCGGCGACGGGGACGGTCCTCGGGGACGAGCAGACGCGGCGAGGGGCCTCGCGGCGGCGGATTCCTCCAGACACGCTGCAGCCGGGACGGCTGCGGAGGGGGGAGGCGGAGGGGGCGGCGGCGGGCGGGCCGATCGCCCCCGCCCGGGCGGGCAGGGTCCCGAGAAGCGGCTCGAGAGCGAGGGCTGCGGCCGCAGGGCGCCCGCCAGCCGGCGTCCAGCAGCGGCTCCGCGGGCCAGCGCCTCAGCTCCTCACGCCCGCCGGAGGGGAGCCGCGAGGGGGGCGGCGGAAGCGCTCGCGCCGCCCGCTCCTTCCGCCGCCGCTGCCCGAACCGGGGGCGCCCGCGCGAGGAGGAGGCGAAGTAGTCCCTGGCGACTTCTCCCGGCCGCCGACTCCCCCCCTGTTCCCCCTCCCCGCCCCGGGGGCCGCGGCGAGCACGGCGTGGGGGTGCCGAGCGGGGTGCCCGGGCTGTGCGGGCGGGTGGCTGGGCAGGAGGACCCGGAGCGGCGGCCTCCGGGCGAATCACTGCAGCGCGAAGTCGTGTGCAGCAGAGCAAGTTTCAGGAAAGTAGTCCCCTCCTCCCCTCGTTTCCCAAATCGCTGTCGAGCCGCCGGGAGGGCAGCGGGGGGGGGAGGGGGAGGCGGAGGGATACGCCCGGCCCCGCGTCGGGGTGCGTGCGCGCGCTCCCAACTCTCGGCACGCCGCGCAGGGGGGCGGGGTGCGGGCCGCCCGGGAGCTGCGGGGGGGGGCGGGGTGCGGGCCGCCCCGGGAGCTGCGGGGGGGGGGGCTGGGGGGCGGCGCCGGGCGCCCGCTTCCTCCAGTTTGGAGTGTCCCGGTGGTCTGAACGAGGAGACTCGAATGATTGTGGGCTCGAGGAGGAAATTGGAGGCTACTCTGTTCTGCCGCGGCGTGCGTGTGCGTGTGTGCATGTTCCGTGCAGAGCGAAGAATGGAACTGGCATGAGTTCATTAGTTAGTGGGGGCTAGAGGAGGGACTGTACAAAGAGAGCTCCGCCTGCTGTCCCTCTGGTCGCATCGCTGCAGTGTCCTCGCTGC
Organism: Cynopterus sphinx; assembly: GCA_030015415.1. Classification (NCBI taxonomy): domain Eukaryota; kingdom Metazoa; phylum Chordata; class Mammalia; order Chiroptera; family Pteropodidae; genus Cynopterus; species Cynopterus sphinx. The sequence goes on along the minus strand of CM057384.1, from coordinate 84,915,489 downwards.
ATGCACAACGGGAGTGTGTGTGTGTGTGTGTGGGGTGGTAGAGACAGAGAAAGGGTGTTAATACCTTGGATTATTACTGCGCAATGAGTGCTGTGCAGGGCATTCATCTCCGAAAGCTAAAGTGGTTGTTAATGGAGAACGACTTCCATTGAAGCCCGGGGTAGGCGTGTTACATGAATCTGGCGCAGCCAGAAGCACAGGAAATAACTCCCGCTGCGAGTGAGGTTGCATAACTATAGCGCAGAAGATGCCTCTGTGGCACGAACTGCTCTGAACGGAGGCGGAACGGGTATTGAATAGGCAGCTGTCACGTTTGCATTGTTAGAGGACAATGTATGCATTCATCTGAAAATGTTTTTGCACAGAAATCTGCTGGGGTTGTGGGCAGAAGTGTTGGGTCTCTCGGACCAGAGGACTCAAGGCTCTACAAATTCTGTGATCTCTTCTCCACTTAGAAAGACATGATTCGGCCTGGGGGACTGAATCCCAAGCGCTCCCGTTTCTGACGCATCTCCCTAGGCAATCAGTCTACCTCTGAGCTCAATGCTCTACTCTTCATTCTCGGGTGTGTGCGACCTGAGAATGAATGTTGCCTCGCCTTGCGGGTAGAGCAATTTCTAAGGAAGAAGAAAGTAGGAGAACCTCCCAAACACGCCAGCATTCCTCTTCTGCCATCTGTCTTCAGAAAGTTTCAGGATGGCTGTTTTCAGCAGCTCATACAGGAGCCTGTTAACAGTGTTTTGCACATAGTAGGTAATACTATTGTTAACCACTTCAGCTGCTAAAATTTGACTCAAGTCTCATCAGTTAAAGTTTGTGTTGTAGATAAGTTACTTAAACTCTGTGCCTGTGTAAAATGGGGATAAGAGTACCTAACTCATTGAGCTGCTGTACTGATTAATGAGGTAACGATATACATTAAGCACTTAAAACAGTTTGAGAGCTCAATGAGTCTTAGCTCTTACTATGATTTTGTAAAATGGAGATGGTAGTAAACTCCATGACAAGGTAGTGGCATTTGCTCTGAAGGTTTAATGTAAAGCATTCAGTAGCCTTGTTCACTTATTCAATAAATAACAGGTTTTCTCTATACCACTCTTGGTAGACACATTGCCTGGCCCTTAGTAGACTATCAATAAATGATAGTTCTGAGTTATGATTAAGCACAGGGAAAGTTGGGTGACTTGCAAAGCCTTGTTTTCTTTCAAAGAAGATCTGTATCTCTTTGAGGTTCAAGTGCATCAGGGAAATTGTCAATGACAGACTTTGGCAGAAGATATGAAAACCATTTTGGCTGTCATGTGCAAGGCACTGTACTGGCCAGTTTCACACATGTTGCTTACCTAAAGGAGAAGGTTGTGATCAATAACCTGCATTAATGCTTTTAGATTGTTCCCAATCCCATGACCGAGACACACACACCAAACAATTTTTATTTTTAAGCAATCCTCATTTAATGTCAATGAGATTTGACTTTAAGCAAAATAATAGTGAAATCAGTTTACCATAGGCTAATCGGTATAAACAAGAGTTAAGTTCCTGTGGCGTGTCATCAATGTTATAACAAAATGACATTGAGCAAAATGGCGTTATTCGAGGACCTGAGATTGATCAGCAGATCTGTAATCTGCTTTTTCAGAAGTATGCCAGGTTCCTCTTAGCCTTTCACAGTTTACTCCCCGCTTTCCTTGCAACTAATGTCATCACATCTGAACACACTAATTGAAACCTCTATTCCAGCAGAACACAAAAGAGGGTGGCCAAGCTATACCACATGCTAAGGTAGATAACAGTCAAGGCCAGAGAACTGGCTCAGCTAACAAAGATGGATTCAACAAGAATTGAAAAGCTGAGAAGGTAAATACAGATCACAGTTTCGCTGTAAGTTCCAGCAACATTCAGTTGGTTGAGCACTAGTCAAGAAGGGTTCTGTGGCCATATCAGGGTCAGGAGGACAAGGGACCCTTGTATTTGCTTGACTTTATTTTATTTTGGTCAAGAGGGTCTGTGGAAAGGAAGGAGGCTGGTCACAGTAGTTGGTGCTCACAGGTGGCTCTTGGTACTGTTGTCCTCAGTTTAAAAATTAGCCACAGCCACCTGACACTTAACAAAATGTTATAGATGATTAATTATCTAAAGCATCCATGAGTCAACAGCACAATTGCCAAGTAATTACCACTATAGGACAGCATCAAAGTTAAGGTACAAGTGGGTTCTGAGTTCCAGGTAAGTATCAGACTCGAGTTCATAAAGACAGAAAAGTGGCCTTTTTTCATTAAAGGCATTGGAAAATAACATGGAGCACTCCAATTCAGGACTTTCTCCCTCTTTCCAGACTATTTGGTCCATCTTTCTTATAAACTCAGAACTTGTCTTTTCAAATTTTTTTTTGCCTTTACTGTTTTATACCTCTCTGTTCCCTTTTATTTTGCTAATCAACTTGTCATGAGTTTTATTTTTTTGTTGTTGTTGTTTTCCCAGTTTCATTTTAAGAGACTTGAAGGCAGAAGCAACATTTCATATTTTTTGGTGTTCTCTTCAGTACTGCTTTTAATTAATGAAAGCTTTTCAAGTGAATGTATAAAATTTATATGTATAAAAATGAAGCTATGTTGACTGACACTATAGTGTAAATCAGGAGTCCCCTTTTTAAGACTTGAATACTATTGCAGTTTAGCATTTCACATGCACCATGCCCTAAACTAATAAGTTCTCAGCAGATATATGTATACTTGAAAAGCCAAAAGAGGAGACAACCATGCCAACGTTTGAGGTGCTAACAGCAAGCATATAAAATACATGCACACATTTCCATTTCTGAAACTACTCCTAACAGTAGTTTTTGTATTTTGTATTTTAAAACTGTAGTTAATACGCTCCTAGATCAAAGAGAACACATTTTCATGCTGTACTTTGTTTAATGAACTTTTTTTTTAAGTGTAACCAGTCTCTTGGCTAATGAGCTCTGCCTCTCAGTGGAATTACTAAATGGTAACCATGTTTCTAAATAGTTTCCTTGCCTCTGGCATGAGTCTGTTTCTCCTTCACTAGGGTTTCCATGTTCTTCCAAACTAATCCAAAGTATAGAGAATTATGCTATTTTATTCTTCTCCCAAAGGACTACAATTGTTGGTCTGGTAGTATCCGGTGAGTGTGAAATCAGTTTACTTTTAATGCTATAACTGCCTTTTACAGGAAGTTTCCACAAGATTACAACGAGTACAAGGGAAATGAGCAGTCTGCGATTTCCTTTATTTTCAGTATAATCTTAGCAGGGAGGATGTTTACTAGGCCCCATGCTACTAAATAAAGCACTTCTCCTTAGCCATCATTCTCCCAAATGGCTTTGGCATGCTCTTTCTTTGAAGGTTATATCCCATTACAACAAATATAACTGAAATATCTGTCACATAAGGTTTCCAAAGCCATGTGCATGCAACACAAATTGAGTATACAACAAAAGTATCCAAGTGATTCCTTGGATTTTCGTTTAAATATGAATATGACTTTCCTTTTAGTGAGTAGTGTTAATTAGCCATTGTATAGGACTATAAAACTTCTGATACGCCTCAGTAACTTACCTTTTTAACACTCTGGTCTGCTAGGTATCATTATCAACTCCAATTTACAGAGAGAATTAGGAACTGAAAATCAGAGAGATTAGGTGACTTGCCAGAGGTCACATATTAGTAAGGATATAGCTAGAGCTCAAACTCAAATTTTCACATTCACAAGCTGGTTGGTGTATATGTGTATGTGTTTATATGTGTGTTAATATTCTATATAACTTGTCAAAGATGGGATCCTTGGTGGGATATTCTTTCCATTTAGAATCATTGTTACTGATGACTTGGCAGTAGAGCCATATTTTAAAAAGAAGATAGAATTCCTTGGCTATTATAAGCTGCCTTTTGTGGGCTTCAGATGCATAAAATCCTTTAGACCGGTCAGAGTGTGATCTGGAAACCTTTGGAGACTTTTGTAAATTGGTAGCTAATCTAAAGCCTTGATAGGAAGACTACTTCCATTAGGAGGCAGAAAAAAAAAAATCTGGTTATTTTTTCGTGATACTAGCAGCTTCGATGATCATGGTAACCACTAGCCAGCATCTGTGGCTATTTAAATTTAAATTTAAGTTAAATAAAATTAAAAATTTACTCCTCAGTTTTACTAGCCACATTTCAAGGGCTCAGTAACCACAGATGGTTAGTGGCTACCATATTGGATAGTTCAGACATTGGACATTTTTATTATCACAGAAAATTCTATTGGGAACTTTAATGTGGAGATGTGTTGCTGTAAAGAGCACAGGTAGTTATATTGTTATTAATATAAATATCTAACAATGATTATGCTCTCAAATATTTAATTATTGGTTTGAACTGGGGCATTGGGGCATTCTGTCCTATTGAGGTCTTTTGACCTCAGTTTGTCTTCAGTGCCATCCACTAATGGTAAAAAAAAAAAAGGGTGATTTCATAATTAAAGTCCTTGATAAACCTATCTATATCAGTAAATACTAATTAATTGACTTATTTTATAAAAATATTTTAAATGTTCCTGCTTAGTACTTTAAATCTTTGCTATTGAATGCCCCCAAAGCTTCTCCTGGAAGCTTTTAAGAAATGCAGACTCCTGGGCTCCACCCAACCCCATTCACTTATAATCTGTATTTTAACAAATCCTCAGGTGATTTAGCTACACATTTAAAGTTTAAGAAACTCTGTTATGAATAATCTCTCTCTCATAGTGGCCTTTCCTAACCTTGAACAGGTATATTTTTCTTCAGGCTTGTCCATCCTCCAAGTATCTAAAAGTAAAATAGTCCCACCATCATTTCCAGCTTTTTTCTGGTCCCCCACAAGAGGATTTTTGTTCCTATTTCCTTTCAGTCTCTTCTTTCTGGTCCATGCTTTAGAACACTTAGGAGCACCTTAGCTCTGTCCTCTGAGTTAAGCCTTGATGTACGCTTAGTTTCTTGCAGTCCTGGAACTCTCCACCAGGGGACTGACCATGCCCTTGCGGGCTGCCTCTTTCCTCTACTCCCCTTCCATTTTCCTCTTTTCTATCAAATCTCCCTACTTTCCTAAAAGTCATTCCTTCTTTTTGCCCAACTCTCTCTTTCTGTCCTATTGAAGGGTCCCGCCTCTTTCCACTCTGCAACGTCACACTATAGTAGGGCTTTATCACACTTGGTTAGGCATGTGGAAAGCCTGGTAGTTCTATTCAGCCCACTCAAGGAATCTTAAAACTTTGCATTTTGTTGTAACTCTGTTTGCTCTACTATAATTTAAAAGCAAAACAAAATTTAAGACCCTCCATTTACATACAACATTGACCCCTCTAGACTTTTACCTGTGTTGGCAATGTGCATGGGTGTGTATATATAATATATAGCTGAACAGTTATAATTCAAATAATACAAATGATTAGATGATAGAGGAAGGAAGAGCGCTATAAAGGAGTGTCAGTATTAGAGGAAGAAGATAGAAGTTATTTTTCTTATCTGAGTTTGCATAACATCTTATATAAATGTTTCCTTTTGACTTTCCACATCTTCCTAGATATATTGTATGATTTTGGAGATCAGGAAAAAGGCTGTTGCAATGGTCTGTATAAGAGAACAATTTGGGGCTAGAAAGAAGAGGATGGATATAAGTACATGTAAGTGCCAAGATACTCAAGATTATTTTAGCTACTGGGAGGCCTGCTTTCTGGAAACTTGCAATCTAGCTGGGGATATATGGAAAACCAAAAGGAAACATATAGGAAATATGTTATATGTTATATAGCATTCTCAAATATGTCCATTTTGGAATTTTCTAATAGCTTTAGTATCTTTGTATGAAAACTAAAATATACACCACATTGGAAAGTTCTGTGTTTAAAAATTATTACATGCTAAAAACTTCAGTTCTAGTGACATCTGGCTAGTCTTTACCTCACTAGATAAAGATGCTTGTATTCTTTCTAAGATTTAAAATCCTAAGAAGACACTGACTTTTGTTATATTAGAGAATGCCACCTCAGCCATAAGCCTTTATCAGAATCCCATAAACACTTCACACTCTTATTGTTGTCTGGGTCTTAGCCAGTCTTTGTTTATTTCAAGTTTCCTTCCTTTGTTGGATCATCCCAGTCTTCCTTCTGGGTCTCCTGCCAAGCTGTGCCAAGTACTTTGAATAGTCTCTCTTTACTTGCCTTGTTGTCCTTGCTTATTTTAAGTACATCTCCTGGTATTTTCCATTAAGCTTTATAAAATTGATTTGGGGGAAAAAAAAATTATCTCTACAATCCTATAACAATTGGTCCAGTCTGCATCTTAAAGTGTGGTTAATTCTTCATATGTTCCATACTATTCTTAACTATGTATTTGTCTAATTCTATAGTTATATATTGTTTCCAAGTTTTTATAAAACACAAATATATACATATGTGTATCAAATTATTTTTGTACAATAACTTGTAAAGTAAGATGTCTAATAGGTGCTTATCAAACATTTTATGTAGTACTGGTAATTTATTACTCTAAAAGGGCAACTTTCAATTCTCATTTTCAATTTGTGTCTCTGGAGCTCCTATCCATTTAAATGTATAAATGACACTAGAGATTTTACCAAACTTTTATTCAAATTCATAAATTCTATTTGTGTATAATCTCAGTTTTCCTTGACTTTTCATATACCTACAATGTCACATTTCCTTTGAAATCACTTGAAATGTAACATTTAATTCTAACAATAATTATTTCTTAGTTCTTTATTCTTTTTCATCACCTTTACTTCTGAAATTGATCTTTTATAAAACTGAGAGTCCACAGTGAAGGATAGAAATTTCAGAAAACTATCATGAGAATTCATTAGAGTGGTGTTTAGGTCCAACTCTCAAAGGATTCATCTTCAATAGACTCACAAAAGATATCTTTACTAGAAATATTAATTAGTTAATTAATTTTATATGCCCATTTCAGTAATAGAGATGAAATTAAAGCAGTCCTTGACTTCAAGAAACTTAGGTGTAGTCAAGATGTAAACTGATAAATTACCATTCCCATGGTAATTACTATGGGAACAACTGATGTTACTTCACATAAAATAGAGGATTAACAGTAGCTGAGTTACCATGAAGCATTGTGAAACGTAAACAAGAACAATGAAATGAAAAACTATCCTTGAAAATGGTTTTATGGGTGTGTTCAGGGAGAGGGAATAGAAAAAAAATGTTGATGGTTGTATAACTTCAACCTCTAAATCAACAATTAGAGCTGAGAGTTTTGATAAATATTTGCTTCTTATTTTGTGTGTACATTTATAAAATAACAAGGCCAAAATGCTGAAGATTAAACCCCATGAGGATAAAGCTTTCACAGCCACTCCCCCAAACTTCAGCCTATTTAAATATATTACCCTTTAGACCACCACACCTATCTATCTTCATTTTCCCTATCTGTTAGTTACCATCCATTGACCTGATGAATGTTTATGTAGCTAGCTTGTTTGTTTGTAGTTATTTTCTGGCAGTTATTTATTATACAGGCCCTTGTGGTATATTTTAGCTATCTCCTGATTAATACTTAAATACTCTTGAGAAAATAATTTTTTACATAATGCACCTTGTTTTGATTCTCAACTCAAGAGTTGTCTGTGGTTGCTTTTTGTGTACTAAATGTCCAAGGCCACCTTCCTTGCTTCTCATTTCATCCATCCCAATGTAGTTTTCGCTGGGCCTTCCATTTCTCTTGTCTCTTCTGAATGCATGTAAAAATTCTATGTTGGACATATTTTTGTTGTGTTTGTTTGATTTCAAAATATGTTCTTAGGTTCCTAGTCTGTGTTCTGAATATCTAACTACAGGGACCTTGTTCATTCTTCAAATGTCTAGAATTGTACCCACGACAATGTTGATAAATAAAAGTTGCCTCCCCAAATTTGAAGGACACTCATGTAAACCTGGGTCATCATGTGCAATTTAAAACAATATTTTTAAAAGGCACAAAATAACTAATATCAGGATGAAGAAATCTGAAAATTTAGTCAGTTACCTCAAATCAGATATTGGAGTAGAAATTTTAAATGAACTTTTCATATATCACTACTAGTCCCCAGATGCACAGCCAGAAATACTAAACCATCTTTGGTTCATTTTTGAGTTAAAAATGTTCCTTGTGAAAACTTACAACTCTATAGAAAAGTAGCAAAATAAATGTGAGGACTCCAATTCTACTTGCCTCAAAGGTGACCACTATTAACACTTTAGAATATATCAGTCTTTTCTATATATTTACACACACAATATACATATTTTAAATTTATCCTATTTCCTTTTTAACATGCCGTGTACATTTTCAATATTAGTGTTCATTCTTTTAAATATTATTATACAGTATTTTATAATATAAGCATACTATAATTTATTTCTCTTTCCATAAATAGACCTCAATCATTGATTATTTCCAGATTTTGTTTTTTCTATTCGAAACAATGCTTCAGTGAGCATCTTTGTACACTCATCTTTGGGATTATAAAGGTGAAGATTTCTCTCAGAAAGATTTATGTAAGTGAAATCACAAGGTCAAAGAAAATGAACATTTTAAATAATGAAAGATAATGCCCCAATGTCTTCCAAAAACACTTTTCTATTTTTCGTTTTTTCATCAGTGTAGAATACCTTTTTCTCTATATTCTCACTCAAAGTAGTTATTAGTCTCTTAATTTTTGCCAATGCAATGCCCCTGTAATGTGGTATCTTACTGTTGTTTTACTTTGCATTTTCCTAATCACTTGGTTTCATTTTGTTTCTTCTTCAGTGAAGTCCCTAATCCATCTGTTTCTCATTAGTTTCTCTTCACCTCAATTTCCTTAGCTGTACCTTTAGCTGAATATTACTGTGAAGTAACTGTTAGGAGAATACTTATTTATTAAACACTATTATCAATGGGTCACTGTCTTTTCTAAGAAAAAATAATAGGTAAAAAATAGAGTATTGTGTAGATTTTTCAAAATTATCTTTTCTGTATGGGATATTTTATTTTTATTTATGTAATTTTAAAATTGCCTTTTCTCTAGTCACACAGAAACACTGTATACATGGTATTCAGGCTAGCAATAACAATATATCAGGGAGAAGTTCATTGAAGCTATTTATATTATATTACTATAAAATGTACATTTGTTCATACTATTCTCCTAGCATAGCTTCCCAAGCACAGAGGTGTTAAATACAATGAGCATTATTCCTAAAAGTGTCATGAGACAGATACCTAACTTTCTCTTCTCCAGCCCAATAATATAGAATAATCCACTTGATAAATACAAATGTGCAAATGTTGCTGGACTCCTTGATATAAAAGTGTTCTCTGGTGAAGGATATAAAGATAATTATAATAGCTAACATTTATTGCGTGTGTACTGCATGCCAGGTGCTGTTCCATGTGTTTTACATACATGTTAATGCTAATCTTGGCGTGAGATAGTTACCATTAGTATCACCTCCATTTTAGTGGTGAGGAAGTGAAAGCACCCAAGGTTAAAATAATTTGGCTTGAGTAGCTTTCACAGCAAGAAAATAGAGCCCAGGTTCAAACTTAGGGGTTCCAGAGTCCCACTCAGAGTCACAATGCAGAACTTCCATGACAAGTGTTTGAGTAAAATAGTAACAAAGGGGTAAGAAACAATAAGAAGAAGGACATGAATGAGGGGGAAGAGAAAGAAGTGAGGGATAAGACAAAAAAAAAAAAAGGATTGGAACCAAAATGGTGTAGCTGATAGAGGCTCTGTTCATTCCTCTGGTGACCAAATCAAAGGAAAAATCACCTGGGATCTTGATGAACAAGCCATACAACTAGGGAGAAATCCAAGAAAGCACCCTACAATGGCAGAAGGTAGGACGGGCCGAGGACGCGGGGCTGCCCAGTACTGAGCGGCTGAGTGAGGCGGAGGTTGGAGCAGCAGCAGATGCAGAAACTTCTTAAAGGGGCCGCATTCGCGAGCAGATTTTCACAGTGACGGACCTGCTTGCTCTGAGCACTGGTGCCGATTTGGCTGTGCACAGTGGGCACCAGGGACTTACAGGGAGACATTGTCAGAGTGAGGGCTGAGGCGAGACTTCCTCTGTACCGAAGTGTCAGCGGCATCCATTGTTCCCTGTTGAGCCCTACCCCCCACAGTTCGCGGACACAGCAGCACCTCCATTGCCTGAGATCATCAGACTGGATAACAGAGATCGTTCAGCCCAGAGGATTTCCTGAAACCCCATCTCCCCCAACTCGCAGTCCCACTCTAGCCACATCCAGGTGTATCCTCAGAGAGTCAGGTGCTCCTTGCTGAGCAGAGCCTAGACTAACACTGGAGGCAGCTGGCCTTGGTTTCTGGTGTGGCCTTTTGAGGCAACTACAAACACAACATCTGTGGATTGGTTGCTGAATCTTAACAGGTGGCCCCAGAGGGACAGAGGCTTGGGCCAAGTTTGGCCTGCAGCTGAGCCCCTCTAGGACTGTGCCACTGGACACCTACTTCACAAATCCACACTAGTAAGACTGAGAGGCTTAGGAGCTTTGCTTAGTACATAGAAACAGACATGCAAAGGCAGCCAAAATGGGAAGGCAAAGAAGCAGAAACCATATGAGAGAAGAAAACAGAGATCCAGATATAAGGGAGTCAAGTCATCTAACAGATGCAGAGTTCAAAACACTGGTTATAGAGATGCTCAATGAACTTTTGGGAAGTGTAGATAAATTCAGTGAGAACTTCAACAAAGAAATAAAAAACATAAAAATGGAAATTATAAAAGGGAACCAGTCTGAAATGAAGGACACATATCTGAGATGAGAAGTATATTAAATGGAACAAAGGAATAAACAAAGTGAATAAAGAAAAGGATATAATGCCCTATCTAGAGGATGGGAAAGCCAAGGACACACAATCAGAATGGCAAGAGATAAGATGCCAAGACTATAAAAATAATTTAAGGAGCATATAGGACACATTAAGTATTCAAATATCCATCTGATTGGTGTAAATGAAGAAAATCAAGATGTTGAACAGCTGTTTGAAGAAAGAATGATGGAAAACTTCCCTAACCTGGTGAAGGAAATGGGCACAAGACCCCAGGAAGCTCAGAGAATCCCAAAAACCAGGGATCCAAAGAGGCCCACACCAAGACACATCATAATTAAAATGCCAAAGGTTAAATACAAAGAAAGAATATTAAAAGCAGCAGGAGAAAAACAGATAATTACTTATAAGGGAAAACCCATAAGACTGGCAGCTGATTTCTCAAAAGAAACAATGAAGGACAGAAGGGCTTGGCAAAAAAATATTTGACAGGATGAAGACACAGGATCTACAACCAAGAATATCCAGCAAAGCTATTATGTAGAGTTTGAGGACAGATAAAGAGCTTTCCAGACAAAAATAAGTGAAAGGAATTTATAACCACCAAGCCCATATTACAGGAAATGTTGTAAGGACTTCTTTAAGAAGAAAAAATGTATCAAAAACGGGAATAAAGAATTATAACAACTACATTTCTATCAATAAGTACCTCAAATGGAAAAGAGTTAAGTGCTCCAACTAAAAGAGTAGATGAATTGAAAGGAAAACAAGACACCTACATGTTGCCTCTAAGAGATTCACTCAGATTAAAAAAACAGATTAAAAGGAAGGAGATGGAAAAACATCTTGCTCTGATGGACCTACAAGGTATTTAAGTCAGACATAGAAAGATAAACACTACATTATTTCACTTATATGCAGAATTTAAGGAATAAAAAGAACAAACTAATCAAAAACAGATTCACAAATATAGGGGACAATTTTGATGGACAGAGGGAGGGGAGTTTGGGGTGCTGGGAGAAAGGGGTGAAATGTTAAAAAAGTACAAACTAGTAGCTGATGGATGGACACAGGGATGGGGAGTACAGCATAGGGAATGTAATTAGAATAAATATGTTGGCTAAGTGGAGGGTCAGGGGAGGGAGAGAGCAAATGCAGAGGACTGTTTTACGAACTATGTAGATATCTAACCAATATACTGAATACTTGAAACTAATTAAAATAAAATTAAAAATTAAAAAAAAAGAAAAAAAAAGATGAAAAATAAAAGGAACGAGATAAAAGAGAAAGAAATGGGGCACATTACCTTCCTAACATTTGGTGTCACCAACTCAATGTCCAACTAAATAGAACTTGTCATATCAGCACCAAAGAAATGAAGTACATTGTGGGTCTAGTATTCTTCATGCTCCCTAAGCCCTTCGCCCAACCACCCCATCACACCCACATCAAGGCATATTTCCCACTTAAGGACATTATTTTGTTTTGATATCTTTCTTTGCTGTACTTAGATTCAAAAACACTGTAGTGATGTGGACTCTTGGAAAGAAAGGTGGGATTGATACCACTCATCATCTGATTTTTGCTTTTCAGCATAATATAAGTTGGAGGCCAAATATTTACAAAATACATTGTTAAAAAAATTCTAAAAGAAAGAGCAAAGTTTAGATTTTGGTTTCAAGTTCTTTCTAATTCATTAGACTCACTTCATCTTCAGCACAGTAGAAAAGATAATGAGGAGTCAGTGGTACTTAACTTTGATGATTTTGCTTCCATCCCCAGCCCCAACCCTGGACATTTGGTGATGTCTGGAGATATATTTGGTTGTCACAAGGAGATGGAGCATACTACTGGCTTCTGGTATGTAGAGGCCAGGGATGCTACTAAGGACAGCCCCTCACAACAAAGAACTATTAGGCTCAAAATGTCAGCAGCGCCAAGGTTGAAAACTCCTGTTCCATAAGACAACACTACCCAGGTTCAGGTAAAGGCTCCTTTCAGTGGGATGAGAATTTGTTTCCTAACAAAAATATAAGGACAACTGGAACTTTTCTTTCCAGCCAAGTTCTACTTTTTCCTTCCATCTCCTTCCTGTCTGGCTTAAGTTCAGGCCATTCATGAAAAAAAAAAAAAAAAAGTACAAAACAAAAGTAGTATAAAGGTCTAAGCCAAAATATTTGGGTGTATTCTTGCCAGGATTTTCTACCTCAGGTCATGAACTGTTTTGCAGAAGGATTTTGTTGACGATATTATTTGCATGTTTCTTTCTAAAGACAGGATTTGAAATGAAACTGAGCAGGTGTTGTTAGGATAATAATATAAGAAAAAAAATAAAAACCTTTGAATCTGCTGAAATTGCCTGAGGGATAATTATTTTATTACCCAATAGATTGACTAGGATACTTGGATGAAACTTTGTTAAAAAAACTTACTTTAAAGATTTGAATATTATCTTTTTAATGTGTCTATTGGTAATAACATGTAATATATTTAGAGATTCTAAGAAAATCAAAGTGTTTAATAATAAACTTGAGATATATATATTATTTTAAATTTTATGTACCGGATACTCTGCTCAGTCCTATGTATATTATCTCAGTTAAGACTGATATACCCATTTAACAGATATAGAAACTGAAGGCTCAAAAAGGTGAAGCTTTTTGCCCAAGCTTACTTAGCTAGTGAGAAGGAGACCAGGATTTGAATTCATGCTCTCTGACTCTGACCAAGTCTAGCTTTATTCATATCATATAATTCTGCTTATCTCATTATTCCTGTTCTAAAGGCCTTTCAAAGAATAGAATATATCCTTCTTGTTAATTTAAAAAAGCATAGCCCAAAATAAAATCAATGTATAAAGTATATACATATTCTACTATAGTAATATAAGCATTATTTAAAAAACACCTAAATAAAATTTTAAAAATGAATGAGATAAAGAACAAGTCAAAATAAGAGTTCTAATGCTTTACTCCTATACTGCAATGGATCTTCATCTTGTGTGGTTCCTGGGATTCTCCCACCCCCTTTGTAGGTCACTAGTGTTATGGAGTCAGTTCTTTGCTATATGGGTCAAACTAGGAGACCTGCATTATTGGTGCCTCTTCAGTGACTCCATTAGAAACAGCTATTGTCAAATCAGTATTAAATACCAATTTCAATTCAAAGCCATACTTAAACCAAATGACACGACAGTAACAGGGGAATATGACTTTAATCTATGAGAATAGTGCATGAAGAATATGGCTGGAGAGAGACTTCTGCCTCTTATCATCATCAAGGTAAAAATACAGGGTGGCAAGGCAAATAGACAGCACAAGGTTGAAAAAGCTTCCTAGCATTTCATTATGAAATTCTTTATCTCAGAGGCACAAGGAAATATGCTTATAAATCCTCTCCAGTACTTTGTCCATCATAGTCACTCAACAAAATACATACTGGGGTCATTCAGAGAAAATGTAAAACTATTATACTATAAAGTAAGGAAATTTTGGGGACACGGATTATATGCAGGAAGGCAAATTCTAAATATACCATTTAGTAGTTACTTTATTTAATTTGACTTAAGATGTCAGTAAAGCTTCTGTAATTTTCTTCTATTTAACATCTTACCAGTACCTTTGCTTCCTCCTTTTGTGTAGATGGAACTCTGTTTCAGGCCTGGTACTAAGCTAAAGTGAACAAACTATCAAAATTTTAAGTAATGACAGAGGACACTATCTTTTAGCTTTCCTGAGATTGTGGAAATAACATTCACTGTGTCTTGTTTCTCCTTACCTTCACATTTAGACTAGTCAATACTGCATTTAACTTCCTGATGTACTGAGTGAAATATGCCTTTGATCCCCGCTTCAGGAAATTTCACATCAGCAGAACATCTTTTGTTTTCCAGTCTGCTGCAGTCAAATTACTTTCTATCTGGCCACCCTGCAGCCTTCATAATCCTTAAATCTTCAACTGTTAGAAATTAAAGAGGCATTAGAATATATTGGACGTAACTATTTTTATCTCAATCAATAGATAATGGCTATTATTATCAATGGATAAACGACTGATTTAATTTTTTTTTAATGGAGAATTTAATGTGAAGATTCGAAGGCATGTAGAGGATAGGAATTCATTGGGCTTCACATTCAACCAGCACAGTGGATTTAAAAATAGGTTCTGTCTTTTTGCTCAACTTCTCTGTCTGCTTCTTTCTTCTGTCTTTTGGCTACTCGGATGAAATTGGGGAAGGTGGCCACCAACCAGTTGTGGGTTTGTATATTCTCAGTTTCGGCCACCAGAAAAAAAAAGCTGATATTAACTGTTTGGTTCCAGTTCTTAAGTTCCTTGGAAAAAAACTCATATTGGCCCAGCCTAGGAGTGCCCACGCCTGCGCCAATCAACAGTACCCCTGGGCAGGGTTAGATTTGATGAATTTGGTGATTAGTAATATGGTCTCATTATAAACATACAGATGATGGAGTTGAAAGGAGCCCTCACTAAGTGAGAGCTTGGCAGAAAAAAGTATCTGTATCTACCACAGAAATAATTTGGTCTAAGCCTTTCATGTTATAGCTGATAAAAATGAGACTTAGGAAAGTGGGTTGACCAAGGCTAGCAGGAAAGCCAGAAGTGGATTGCTGGTCTCCTAAGTGCCAGGCTCATGTTCTTTTATTCAACAGACATTTAATAAGCATTTATTACGTGCCAGACCTGATTTCCTGTGCTCAGGTTGGTTACAACAGTAAACAATAACCATAGAACTACTATACTGCTTCTTAGATCAAACAGATTACCTTCTGATCTCCCTTCTAAACAGCATCTTTTTTTTTTAATCACTGCCCCAGCCTTCTTTATAGAAAACTCCAGAACCCATTCTCTCTGCCTCTTCATTGCTTTCTCACAATCCAATTGATTCTGACATTAGCTTTTCTAATGAAGAGTGATTGATCTCTCTGATAGACATCCTGTCACAATATAACACATTTAATATACACAAGGCTTTTAAAAGTGTAGGGATGTTTTCACCACAGAGGAGGCGTGTGGTAAGTAGAGAGGAATAAATAAACATCTTTATTTAGTTATTTAGTTATGATGCCCCATTTACTACTTTGCCTCAAGGGAAGAACATTTATATGTAATGATTGCAAATTCTTTGGAAATTTTTTGAGAATGCCAAAAGGAAGGAAAAGAAAGGAACGGACACTAAATTGAGTCTTGGTTTATAGTCAGACATCACACTTTCCATTTGCTAGCAATGTGATCTTCTGAAGTTCACTTAACTTCTCTGTGCCTTAGTTTCCTAATTAATAAAGTAAGAGTGGAGACTAGACAATTTCTACTGAAATTATTTATAATTCCTACTTTTACTATGTTCTTAAAAGGATTGGAGGAGCCGATAAAAATTTAAAATTCATTCGTTTCAAAATTCTATACTTTCATGATAGCAAAGGTGATTAACCCTGAATTTCACTATTTGTTAACAGATTCTAAGTGATCTAATAGTGTTCATTAAATCAACCAGATTTCTTTAAATACAAGATGGCTTTGTCTCCCAGTGCTAGCATTATAATGGGTTGCTGCTGTGATTTTTAAAATATCTATTTAGGTAGCCAAGAAATCTCACACAGGTTTTACATGGGAAAATTCCACCCTTCCAAATTATTTCTTCCTCCCCGTATTGGAAGGCTAAGATCTAACATGAACATGTAATTCATGTTACTTGGAAGTCTCCACACATTTCATTCTGCAAAAATCTTAAGAAAAGAGGAAAGGGAAGAAAGGCATTCTATTTTGCTTACTGGATGACTTCAGTATGCCTGCCTGATAAATTATTTTAGGTCTGTTTTAATTTCTTAATTACCTGGGCACACAGTGGAGATATATATATATATATTTTTGTCTGATATTAGAACATTTTCATACTGAATTCTATGAAAAATGATCTTGGATCCAGAATTTCCACACTGCCCTGTATTCCCTTGACTACCGGAGACAGCTATGCTTTGATGGGCCCCAGAACGGACAGCATGTGAAATGTGCCAGTTCCCAGAAACAGCACACAGTCTCTGTGGCTGGATTCTGGATAGGCATTCCTGGAAGCAAACACTCAGGAGTTCTACTTTTAGCAACAATAGCAGCTAAGATATGATGCACCAGTCAGGACATTGTGCTGTATCTTTTATAAGTCTCTTGAATGAAGCACTGTTTGTGGGTGCTTATGGAGCTGATAGCTGAATGCTAGTCTTCATGTAACATAGCTGTCAGTGTTTTCTCACTCAAAAGTGGATGCAGAGCAAAACTTCTGGAGTGGCATTTTGGCAATAGGCATCAAAAACCTTAAAAGTATACAAAACTTACTTTAGTAATTCTACCTCAAAGAAATATACACACTAAGAAAATGACCAAAACAGTGTTAAATTAATGAAACAACTTGGCCATTAGACTGAGATGGCTTTAAAATCTTAGTAGCCTACATAAACAAACCCAAACCTGAAATGCTTTAAGGAGAAAAAATTGAAACCTAAGGACAACCAATCACAAATAGTCAATGAGGCTTTTCCAAATAAAGCAAATGCTTAAGATACAGTCAATCAAATGATTTCCTTGCTTTGCTTCTTTCCACTAGCTCTTGTTGGTGATGTACTCTTAACCACTTCCGGTTTGTCTCTGCTGGATTTGAATCAATTTTTGCTCAAATAAAATAAAAATTTAATATGCCTCACTTTTTCTTTTAACAGCAGGACTTGTTTTCTTCCAGATGAATCATTACTTCAAAGATCAATATAATAGATGACCTTAACACTGGGAATTCAAAGGTATTCCCAACTTCTGAGTATTCCTTGCATATTACTCAGAGCACTTGGAATAGGTATTTTATTTTTATGAACCCCAGTTTCCTATTTTGTAAAAGCTGATAATAATAGTACTTTCACCATATCCTCTTAATGAAATAAAGTAATATATGCACAATAGGCACAGAGAAATGTTAGCTGTCACCTATCCCATCTCCAAAGGCTAAGAAAGAAATTTGACATCTTTGAATTTACTAAATTGGAAAGATAGATTTCTAAGTAGACTTTGCTAAGGACTAGAAAAACAAAACAAAGAAATGAAACAAAAACCTAAAACACAGGCATTTGTAAACATTAATTTCCATAATTTCAAATGTTCATTTACAGCTTTCTCTATTTTTTTTTTCACATTCTCCCCTATTTCTTTTTTTCCTTCCTGTTCCTTGTTCATTTTCCCCTTCAGTTCTTAACAGAGTATTTTCGAAAGCCTCCAGTTTTGACTTTGCTAAGAGGGAAAGAGGTTACGTTTCTACTGAAGCCAGAAATCTATGGAAAGCAAAGTGCCCTGGGGGACACCCAGCTGCAAAACAAAAACACAAAAAAGGTGGCTGAGCTGAGAGATAAATATTCTAGAGGAAGTGTTGGGATGACTAAAACTTGCAGATTCTTTCCAGCCTGGGACTGACTTTCCCAAGTTTTACTCTGCTTATATAAAGTTGGTTTCCTTTACTAAAACGTGGTCCTTTATGTAGACCACCCTATATATTTCCTTTTGTATTCCTTTAGAATCATTTAAGTTGTTTCAGGCCCATCTGCTTCATTTGCCATCCATTGCTGGTTGAATAAGAAAATACATCTTCTTCTCCTGGGGTTGTACCTGTGTGTGAACAGGAAAGAATTGGGCTTCCAGATCAAGGAGCTGTGTGTTCTACTTATTAGTGAGGCAACGTAGAGCACATCACTTAACCTCTCTTTTCTTCTTTTGTAAAGTGGGCATCATGCAGGACCGGGCAAATTTCCCCCAGTGAAGGGGAGGCCAACCCTTGTACCAAGAGAAGGTCCTTTGGTAGAGAGTGTAGAAAGAATTCAACACACATCAAAGGTAAAGTCAAAAGTAAAGCTTACTTGAAAAGGCATAGCACTACACGGACAGAGTGTGGTCTCCTCTCAGAGGCAGAGAGGGAGAGGGACAGAGTAAAGGCGCTGAGAGGGACCTTGAGTGTTCAGAAATTTTAGAAAATTTTAGAAGACTTTTTCAACCCATTTCCTTTGAAAGAAATACACTGCCAGGAAGGGGAAAGGGAAAAGTATGTAGTGTGAAAAGGTAAGTATATGTAGAGTGAAACGCCTGCTGGCTATTTCCAACCTTTAATTCATAGGTTCCCCCATGACTCTCAGTTCCTGTTTTCCCTTCACAGGAGTGAGGAGTGGGTTGCTAGCAATCCCAGTAGAAATCTGCCTTTGTCTTGACTGTGTCCTCCTGGCCTGGCTACAGGGCTAATCAGCACATAGTCTCTGATTGTGGCTTTACTAACATTTTTATTCTCTTGTCTCCTCCCTATATTAGGCATAAGAATAGTAACAGCCACATAGGTTTGTTTGATTGAGATAATACAAATAAGACACTACCATAGGAGCGGAGTCTAAGAAGTATTCATTAGGTGAAAACACAATGCCATATACAGGCGATCTATTACGGAATTGTACCCTTGAAACCTATATAATTGTATTCATCAATGTCACTCCAATAAATTCAGTACAAATAAATTAATTTGAAAGAGGAAAATTCTGACATGTTATGACATGGATAAGGCTTAAAGACATTATGTTAGTGAAATTTTTTAAAAAGTGTTTACTATATCATAGTTACAATGATTATTTTTCAGTATATTTCTCTCTCTCTCACAAGTGCCTAACTTTGTACCCAGTGTAATAAGGGCTTGTCAGGTGAACTGTATGAGTGAAACAAAAATATACGATCAGTTGGGGCAAAAGCTTAGTTCTTTCCAAGGGCTTGAAGAGTTTTAATGTGCTAGGTAATGTTTTAGATGAAACTCAGAAGAGAAACATAGAAACATGAAAATAAATACAGGGTGATATCCTGCACAGTTGTCATAGTGGTTAGGACTTCTTATTTATATAAATAATTTCTGATTGTCTTAACTACATTAGTAGAATACCATATCATTTGATAAGCTTTTTTTAAAAACAGGGCTGTGTTTTCATTAAATTAAAAAAAAAAATAATTTAAAACTAAACAATTCGGTTCAGTTTTAAAGACTGAGAGTACTTAGATTCCCAACCCCTGCCTTTTTGGTTGATTAGGCTACCCAGAAGGTATCCTTCTGCCTCTAAGTGACTTGTCATTTTCATTCCACTTCAGTTAAATAAATATTTTATATGCATATACTTTGTACTACGCACCTGGGATTCACAAATGAGCAAGCCACATTGTAACCCTGTAAAATAAAAATAAAAATAAAAAAGAATACAAATGTATTGAGTGCATAGAAATTGTGCTTTTGAGGAATACAGTTGTGCTCGTGTCTGCTTATTACACAGCTAGAGTATGATCAGTCTGGTCATTCCTGTGTTCATATATATTTTCCAGGTTGTTGGTTTACGAGGTTAGGCAGATATTTATTTTTCATCTTGTGAATGACAGTCAAAATTTATGCCCCAGAGTCAGAAGCCATTTGCTAGGGCCCTGAAAACCACCTTTCTCTGTCACACAAGCAGTTGTTGTAATCAAATTGGCTCCATGCCTAGAGCAGGCTGTGTGACTCAGTGACAGTTGCAATCAGAGCATGGAGTTGGAGACAAAGAAGTCATAGATCAGAAAATCACAGTGATGATGGCCAATTAGGATTGGATGTTTTCATATGAGTGGAGTTTTTTTTTTTTTAAGGAATTAAAAAACATATATATCATTCATCAAGGACACATTTAATCCTGTTAATTTTGCATAAGATTGCAACAACTTTTGTCCTAGTAATAGTCTGTTCGACACAAGTAATTCTGTACTAAGGGAAAGCTCTAAGTGTTATAACAACTACTTAGCATTTCCTGTGATTTTAGATCCATGTTTGGTATGGGCGTGTATTCCTACTGTCATCTGAATTAGATGTATTTTTTGAAGTCATTCTGATTTTACATCAACCCCAGACTAGATTCATTCATTCTAGTGAAGATAATAGAATTAAATTCCAAGAGAAACCTTAAATCGGAAGTCTTCAAATGTTTTAAAGTCCACAACATATATATTTTGTTTAAAAATGACTGAGCATTTAACTTTCATATTTATCAACCTAGATGTTAAATTATAAGTGTACTTGACAAATGATAATAAAGATATAGATTTGTAACTACTGGTCAACTTTAAGGGGAAGAAGGCTATAAAATTAGGAAAGGACAGATAAGAGTGTGAAGAGGTGGTGGTTATAATACAATTTATTTCTTCTCATTTTGCAATGTCAGTTACATGGTCAAACAAGGCAGAAATACTCTGGTAACATCAGAAGCACCATCCTTAATTGTGGTTGGGTAGAACTGACGTACTACAAGATAAGGATGAGTGCGACCTGGAGACAGTAACAGAGAAAGCACTAGATTCTGAAATAATATCCTCACATAAACTTAAAATATTGGGTGTAGGGGAGCAACTATTTCACACTGTATTTGGTGTGATTTTAGTGTGAAATGCTCTTATAGCACCTTAAAATGGAATGCTAGGGTTCTGTATGAGACAGATCGAATAAGCAAGCCATTGATAAAAGCCTGAAGAATTGTGATGCAATTTGACACAGATAATAGATTTATTTTTTATTCTTCTTTTCTCCCAAAAGAATTTTGTTTTGTAATTGCCCATTGTTTGAGGGTAAAAATTTTGTATTTTATTGGGACGTACCTGTATATACCTGTGAGCTATATCTCTTCTTTGTGGTTGTTGTTATTATCATCAGTATCTATCATCTGCAGAAGCATCATTCAGCAAAAACTTATTGAGCACCTATTATGTTCTAGGTGCTTCTCTAGGACCTTGGGGTACAATGATGAATAAAATGGACAAAGATGCCTGCCCTCGTGGAATTTGCATTTTGGTGTGGAGTGATAATAAATACTAAACCTAATATAGGTAAATTAAATAATATAGAAAAATAAAACTGTATAGCAATGTAAAGGGAATCAGGAGTGTTGAGGGGAAACTGTTGCCATTTTAAATAGAGCGATCAGGGTAGTTCTTATTGTGAAGGAAACATGAGCAAACACTTAAAAGAAGTAGAGAATTAGTCTATCTAAAGGTAGAGCATTTCTAGAAAAAAGGAATGGTCAGTGCAAAAAAGGCTCTAAAGGTCATTAATTTCACATGGCTCACTGTCTTTATTCAAAGAGTATGGCATGCTCCTCAAAGGGAGGTTATTGTATTCTACTTTATGGGATTGGGACAGAGATATACCTTTCCCCAAATACACCTTTTCAATACCCCTAATGCCTCAAACTGCCATGATTATTGGTTCACAGAGGGACTGCAGTCAGCCCTGGCCGTATTTTGCAGCTCTTGTTTGCCTCTTTGAATGTGTATTGCATAGGGAACCAACTTGATTATGGGGTATTCATTTCTTTTTCCTGTTAGACTGAACAGTTTGTCTCTCATCATCTATATTTATCAACTATAAGATAAATGTACCATAAAAGTAATTGTTATCTCCCCAAAATATAATTGATGAACTTGGAAGCATCGTAACTTCATTCATAGTAAACGAGTGGTATGGGGGACACACATTCACATATATTTTTTTCTGTGACATTTTTCTTTAAAATTTATTTTTTGATCATCTTTAAAGTACATGTGTTGTATTGAGATTTAGTATTTAATATCAATTTCAGATGACAAAATGCTATTTCATACCACATGATAAACTCTGAAATAAAACATTTCTGTGGCATTGTGGCATCATTAATATAAGCAAATGATGATAAACTATCTTGTGTTTTTTTATGTGTGTGTATATATATATGTATATATGTGTGGATGTGTGTATGTCTGTATATATGTGTGTATGTGTATATATATATATATGTATCTATAATTGAATATACCTGCATATGTGTGCATGCATGCACACACATATTAGAGAAAAAAAGTACAAAGAGAATACTTTATTAGGCAAACCATAAAGATCATTAATATTTATTGGACAACTATTGTTGGTGGCTACTATGGCAAGGGCCCTTGTTCCATTGTAGAACTTGAATTAATTCTGCTTCTAAAGGGAGCACAAAACATAAACAATAATAACAAATATAACCACCACCTTGCACTGAATGCTAACTTGCCAAGGAATGTGCTAAGTGCATGTACTTGCTTTATTGTATTCTTTCAACATTGCACCATTTAAACCTATGTAGTCAGTACTATTACCATAGGCAGATGAGAAGGCAAAGGCTCAAAGAGGCTGAAACTTGTATAAAAGCTTAGAGCTAGTAAAGTCTGGATCAAGGGTTTGAAGCCAGGTATTCTGTCTCTAGGTCTCATAAGCTTAACCACTATAGTGTGTTTCTTGAGAAAGATCTCCAAAATAGTGTGAGAGTACTGGAATCAGATGAGACCCAAATTTAAATCTTATTTCTGTCTCTTAAATGGACATAGACAAGTTATTTAACTCTTGAGACTCAAAGGTTAATAGTATAGATACTCATATATACAGATACTATCTATAGTACTATAGTATCTCAAAATATTTATAGATACTAATATCTATAGTACTAGTATCTAATAGCATAGTTAGTAATACATACTTTTCTAAATTGTATGTGCCTGCCACATGGTTGGCATTCAACAAATGATAGTCGTGATTTAAATGTTATCTCTGAGTCTAAACAGAGTCATACGGGAAAAAATCTATGGCAAACTCAGGATTACACCTAAACTTTTCCTTTTCTCATTAATCAGGGTGCTTGGTGACTTCTTGATAACTTGTCCCTAGAATCATTGCTAAAAGAAAGAAGACCAGGAAGTTCATGCTCCCACATTTTGCACAATGTAGAAAAAAAATGAAGCCCATTTATTTAATTTACACCAGAGCTTTTGGCACTGAGTAAAGTCTTCCTCTGGATGAAACAGACAAGCTAATGTTTTATGGAGGGAGAAACAATTAGCTAATTCATGAACTAAGGTTGTAGTTACAATATACTCTTTTGGCCAAAGACAGTAAATTTTTAGCTTAAATAATACCAAACCAAGATTACCAATGTTACCAGAGAAAGTGCTACTTAAGGATAGGTCAAGTCATAAATTAAAAACTGAAATTCAGAGATATTTGGGATGCTCAGAGATAGGATTTACATATGAGATTTTGCAATAAAGATAGAAAATCAAGCCTAATAGAAGTATAATTCGAATCCTAGTTAATGAGAATACTAGAAATTTTTAAGGATAATAATATGATGTCAGAGCTGGAAGGGTTTTTAGAGCTCAGTTTTTTATCCTCTTCATTTTTATTTATTTATTTTTTTAAGTGTGGAAACTGAAAACCAGAGAAAGAAATGTGATGCCCAGTTCTATATGATACAGTAAAATGTTTCTCATCTTGATTTGCTCCTGGATGAGATGATAAGGCTTAGTGAGAAGCATAGTTTATAGGGGTTCTTAAAGCCAGGGTCCTGGCTAAATTTAGATTTGGTTCCTGCTTATGTAATTTTCCTTGTGTTTTCAATTATTTATACAAATACATTATTTATATACGTCTGGAACTTGTGCTTTTAGCACTCAATAAACAGGAATAATTTATAGGATTATGGAGTGCTTCCTGTCCTTATCTTTCAGAGCATGTTCTTTTGCATTGTTAATTAGTTGTTATATTTCAGCCTGGTGCAATTTCCTTTCCCAGCCGTCTTGTGGTGGTACTTAACTAGCCAGAGAGAGCTATGTTAGGATCTACCTTTATCTTCATATGCCAATTCCAAAATCCAGGTTAATTATTCTATTAACCATTTCCCTAGCACAGCTACCTGTGGGGGCTTAGTAGCATGACCCAGCAGATCATGGTTCTTATGTAGAGTGAGACCACACTGAAAGAGGAAGCTGGTTTCTAGTCCCAAATAGAAGTTGCTTCTGCCTCAAGTTTCTTCTTTGCCTTTGCTTTTCCTTACTTCTTCTTTCTTTCCTTCTTTCCTTCCCTCCCTCCCTCCCTCCCTCTTTCTTTCTTTCTTTCTTTCTTTCTTTCTTTCTTTCTTTCTTTCTTTCTTTCTTTCTTTCTTTCTTTCTTTCTTTCTTTCTTTTCTTTCTTTCTTTCTTTTCTTTCTTTCTTTCTTTCTTTCTTTCTTTCTTTCTTTCTTTCTTTCTTTCTTTCTTTCTTTCTTTCTTTCTTTCTTTCTTTCTTTCTTTCTTTCTTTCTTTCTTTCTTTCTTTCTTCTTTCTTTCTTTCTTTCTTTCTTTCTTTCTTTCTTTCTTTCTTTCTTTCTTTCTTTCTTTCTTTCTTTCTTAAATCAAGTTCTTGACATACACTTTCCTCTACCTTCTCTCATCACTATTTCCTTCAGCTGCCTTGCATTGACCTTGGATACCTATGTCATCCTGGTTTGTGGCCATGGGTCTGCCAGAAAGGATCTCTGATTTTTGCCTCTTTCCCTACACTGCTCACTTTCAGGTGCTCTGCATGTCAGACCCTTCTCCTCTTAGATTTCTGAGGTTCTAGCTCTGGAACCCATAGGCCTAAATGACAGTTGCTGGAGAATACAACACAGCAGGCACCCTGGAGTGGTGCTAGTATGTAAAGAGGCAGGGTTGGAGCTGGGTAAGGTGGCAGCACAGCCTCTGATTCTGCACCTTTTTCTTCACAACTTCCTCAGCATTTCCCAGTACAAATGGAAAGAGATCCTTGGTTTCTCCATGAGCCTAGAGGATGTAGCTCTCTCATCAGCTGGAGAATATAGCTCTCTAATCAGTTTTTAGAAGAGTAAATATAGTGATATATATAAACTTTCCCTCCATGGAAAGAAAGAACAAAGATTTGCAAACCGAGATGGGCTGTCATTTTTGCTATTGTCACTCTAAGGTGAGAGGCCCTGGGCTGTGGCTTAGGCCTTGAAGCATGGTCTTTCTTGGATTTCTTCAATCTCTCTGTTGGAACTACCAGGTGAGCAGCCCACTCTCAAACTGTTTAATCTGAAGGCAAGCAACCACCCTGCCATAATCATGAGTGATTACGATGATATATCACATGCACTATGGACTTGATATAAAGGACTACTGCAATGTAAAGAAATAATAATAATAATTCTTAGGAAAAGGAGCCATTGAGGGAAATTTATTTTTTCTTAGTATTTCAACAATTTGTTTTCTACCTCCTGGCATGGTAGATAGATACTAGTCAATCTTAATACTAAGTGTTGGAATGTACTGAACAAAGGATCAATATGTGGATGAATGAGCATCTCAGCTGAAAATGTGGGCCTGAGCTTGTTCACACTGGAAATCCTCATGATACTTTATATACGTGTCAGGAGTCCTGACAGTATCTTCAAAGGCTTAAAAAACACACCTGGGGATGTATCTAATTCTGTAAGTCTGACTGGCCACAGCACCAGCTGACAGGAGCCTCCCTCTTAGGGCTATTTGTTCTCTAGCATACCTGGATGGATAGATGCCAGAAGGTTCTGGTGCACATGGGGCCAACTAGGTGGCCAGAGAACTCCACCCAATCCTAGCTGATTAGGCCGAGTAGGCAGTAGTTAACTGTGTTAAAG
Source organism: Cynopterus sphinx (assembly GCA_030015415.1). Lineage (NCBI taxonomy): Eukaryota > Metazoa > Chordata > Mammalia > Chiroptera > Pteropodidae > Cynopterus > Cynopterus sphinx. The sequence continues at coordinate 84,889,130 of CM057384.1, read as the reverse complement.
GTGGAAAGGATTCTGAGAGACTATAAATGCCCCAGGCAAAGAGCTTTCATAAGTTCATCTAGCTACAAAGTGTATATAAGCTCCATTTTAAAACAACTTTAATTTTAAGAGTGATTTAAGTTTACTGTAAAAGATGCAAAAAGTATCAATGAATGAAAGTAAGTCCCTCACTTTTGCAACGCCCTATTCTCACGCATTCCTATTCAGGAATGTTTATTGCATGTAGCACTGGTATGTCCAATGGGCTAGACTAAATGGGAGTGAAATCAGAAAAATAGCTTTATTCTTTCTCTTAGACCTGATCCTGGTTCAGAAACATGCAGGGAGAAAGAGCAGTGCAGGATGTGGTTGTTCATTTTCTTCCACCTTGTTTTTCCATTCCTCTGGATCCAGCCCTGAACCCTGTTGCCCCTGGCTCCTCCAGGATAGGGCTGTGGAGGCCTAATGGAAGGTCAAAGGACAATGGCTTGATCAATGAGTACTATGCTGTCAGATATCTACGCCATCTGGGTGGTGGATACCTAATGCTGGCTTTGTCTTACATGGGATGGTTCTGTGGGTTTTTCAGATATTCTCTGCTCCAACAGAGACTCTGCTCTCTGTTCTCTTGAGCTGTTATCTGTGGTGGAAGATGCTCTATCAGGCCTGCTTCTCATGACTCTCACTCAAGTGCAATCTTCCTATTCGTTTCTTCGTTGAGAATATTTCTGCTGGGGTTATCTTGCTCCAGCAGGCAAGGCTCTGGGGTAAGATCTTTTCGAGATGACATTAGCTTGGCCATATTCCAGGGCAAGAGGCAGGCACCTTCTCTGTGCCCTCAAGTTTTAGAGAGCACAGATTAACTTTACTGAAGAGTTCCCTTACCACACTCTATTGCACAAGTAGCATGGAGGGAGCCTTCTTAATTTTTGTAGATTGGCAAGCAATGAGATGGGGGCGAGATGCTTTTTCTCCCTCTGGCAGGCCTTGCCATTCTTTCTTTCCTTCTCTCTTGGTGCTCTGTTTAGCCTCTCTCATCAAAAAGAGAACCCGTGGAGCTATTATGCCATCAAACCAACAACACTTATTCAAGCTCTCCTTTTCTTCCTCACTCTAATCATCCTCTAACATTCTCTTCCATAGAAACTGAAGGTGGATGATGAGCGAAAGGTCATAGTTTAAGGTGTTGTTTACCTTTTAGTAAGCCCACATGGGTATTTGGAATTTGGAGAAACACATCACTTACTATTATTAATGTTGAAACTTCAGTCCGGATTCCTATACAATACAGTTGTTTCAAGCGAAATACATGCACACACATACAACACACATTTCTAAATATTATAGATGCTTTCCTAACCTCAAATGGGAGCATACTATGTTCACTGTTCTAGAACTTATTTACTTAAGAACATGTCTTAGACAACTTGTGTCGTCAGTCCACGTGGATCAAAGAGAGCATTACACTATATAGCTGTTTCCATTTCTGTTATGACAAAAAAATGCTAAAGTAAAGAGTCTTTGTACATTTTGGGGAGAACATCTGCAGAATAAATTCCTAGAAGGAGAATCACTTTGAATTCACAAGTACAATTTTAATATATGTTGCCAACTTGCCAAGTTTTTAATCAGTTTTCATTCTAATCATTTGAATGTGGAATGCCCATTTCTTCACACCTCCACTAATCAGAGGATTAAGAAGCACTTAAATATGTATCAATATGATAGGTTAAAAAATTGGTATATCTATTTTATTTTAGTTTATATTTATTAAATTATGAGCATGAAGGAACATCCTTCTATGCATATTGGTCTTTTGAATCTTTTCTGTTTAGTTGCCTGTTCATTTCCTTTGCTCGTTTCTATATTTATGATTTTCATATTGATTTTTAAAAAGTACCTTAAATAGTAAGGATGTTTGCCTTTTTCTGATATGTGAAATGAAACGTTGCCTTCAGTTCTTCTTCTTTGAGACACTGACTTTGTGAATATATTTTATTTTTTCCTGTGAAGAAGTTTTACAATTTTGTGTAGCAAATTCATCAGTTTTTCCTTTGTGGCATCTGGATTTTATGACATCCTTAGAGAGGCTCCAAGGTTCTAAAAATATTCACCCATTTTCGTCTAGTGTTTTTATGGCATCTTTTTTACATTTAAATTATTGATCTTTGTGGCATATATTTTAGGGCAATATGTAAGCCTTTTTCATCTAACATTAAATGTGAACTTTTTGCTCCTAGACTTCCCTGACTCCTCTTTCTCTTTTTCACATCGCTAAATGAAAATCTAAGTTATATTCGGAGTGTCTCTTTAAACACATAGCTTCTCACATAATTAAAGAAAGGCAAATTAAAAAGGCAAAACACTTTTTGTTTTAAATGGTGCCCACTAGCCACTTTTCAGGATTCTTAGCCTGACTTTTCTGGGCATTGGTCTCTTGGACCAGTGCTTATTTTTATGGCAGTTACAATGGATTTTAAAACCAGTGGTGAAAGAAGCAAGAATATTTGCTCCTCCCCATTTTTACAGCCGATGCCAAGAGAGGGGAAGTAACAGACCTAAGGTCACAGAGCAATTTAGGGTTTTGAAATCCAAGGTTCTGTGCCATCTAGCCTCTTGCAGTAATCATCAGCCATCATGTACAAAGCACAGGTAGAAAGCATTCTTCTGATTGCATCACTCGCGAAATTACATAATCCACAACAAAAACAGCTAGAGGGCAGTGGACAGAGTAAAGCTTAGCCATTGAAATGCGCAGATGTTTCAGTGAATTGGGAAAATGACCTGCTCATAGAGATCGTATATAATATTTGACAATGTGAGTCAGAGTTGGGCATCATTCAAGATTAATCTTATCCGTTTAATGAAATAGCTGATTGTTTTGACTTGTTCTTCTCTGCCTGTTCCAAGTTGCCTGACAGTGTGTTACAGAGACAGTCTTGCTGGTTTGAAACTCTATTCTCAAATGCTGAATTATGGAGTCCATTAAGAAGTTCACAGGATCTGTTTGGAGAGGCAGGAATCCAGTAAAGCTTCTAATTTTTCCATGATGACTGATGGATTTGGAGCACTCTTAAGGGGTGGCTGTATAATGCTAAGTGTTTAGCGTGTGCCAGCTTTGTCACCTTACATGAACCCTGTAACTACCTTTTATTCCAGCCCCATCTTCACAGGCTGCCTGTGAGGGAAAGAGAATTTCTAACTTTGGACGTTGAGAGAGACTGAAAAGAGGGGTGAGTACAGGAGCGGGGAGGCACTGAAGAAAACCTGCTTGTGTCTCAATTACCTGGCAGATTCCCGGCTTTAGTTTCATAGGTCATTGGATTTCTTCCAGAAATGTTACTTTGCAAAGGGTATGTGGTGGAGTCATGGAGTCCCTCTGGTGAACAGGACACTCCTTCCTAGCAACAGGATATGCGAGGGTTCAGCACCAGGAAGATCCCTGTGTCAAAATGGTGGTGGTGGTGGGGTGGGGAGTCGGAAATGGTCTCTGCCCGACCAGCTGCTATTTTCTCTAAACTCAAGTGGCTCTGGGGATTGGCCTCAGCACCTCATAATACTGGGAGACTGTGTTTAATCCTAGGTGCCTGAAGTTCTTCAGTTAGTCTGTGGTTTATGTGGTCAGTGCTGACAGCACCAGCTAAGTTGGAGTTACAGGCAGTGATTGTGCTTGTCACAGAAATGGTTCATTCCTTGATGTGCTTTCAAGCGCTGTGTCCTATGAATCCTGTTGGCAAGAAAACCATCCTCCACCCTAGCACTTAGTTAATAAATATGACTTGAAAAGCAGCCAAAAATGCATACGTTGCTGTGCTGTTGGATTTCTTTTTGAAAGGAAAAAGCTCTTCTGGTCGTGATGCACAAAAGATTCTATTAATTAGATCTTATAATGTCTCCCTATAGAATAAAATAAAAATAATAGCCTACATTGCTACTCCACTGGTTCCTTTGTTGGACAAAGTTTATTGCTCTTGCTTCTAGCAAAGAAATTGCCACTCTGACCCTTCTGTTGTCTCTCTTATCCTCGCACTGTGCACACACAGCTATTCATTAATGTCAACAAGACTTATGAGTGCATATCCGGTGGGGTGGAGGCAAGGGGACCAGATCCCAAAGTCAACATCTTCGCAATACATTCCAAGACGAAAATGATCAAAGTCCCATTACTCTTCAGTGACTAACAGAAAACAAAGCAGAGCATTCAAGATGCAGGTTAAAAATGAAGCAGAAGATTTTAATTCATATAGCACCAGATTCTAAAACATTTCAAGCCAAACTTGTCCCTAGGTATTGTAGGATAGGGTCATTGGAGCTCACTTGGAAATATAATTTCTAGAATGAAATTTAAGTTTCCAGAAAACTGAAGGTAAAAAGAGCAGTCCCCCACCTTCCCAGGCAGAAACCAGGTGCTAAAGATTCTGAGACAGTCGAGGGAGAATAATCAGAGGTGATGTGTGTTGGATAAAAGAGCTGGGGAGGGGCCTTCATTTCCCTGAGGAGAGAGAGGAATTTCTTAGCTCTCTTTCTTTCTGATGAGTCTGTAGTAAGACTAAAGAGGTCTACAAAGACACCTAGTCTCAACTCTAAGTAAACAGTGCCCTCAGATTCCCATTTTATTTTGGGGGTTGGCACACTCCTATTATCCTTTGTGTGTTGCACTGCATATTCTATGAGCCCCCAAAGATTGACACCCTAATCTTTCCACTCTGAGCCATAATGAGGCTGATGTATACAGACTGAACCAACTGGGCTTCCTTGCTTCTGGTTTCTGTTTGGGTTTAGCTGGTAGGAGGGACTGGCAAGAAGTCAGAAGGCAGGAAAGTGAGATGGATCTCCTTATTTGCTGTGTTCTTCCTGCCAAGCCTTGGGTGCATTCTTCTAGAAAAGTCCAAAGCTCCTCTTGGGGCCCTTTTTTACAGTGCAGGTCTCACTGGGATCCAGCATCCACTTCCTTCCCTTGCTATTCAGGGCTAAGAGTTCTGGTGCAGTTTCTCCCTTGCTAGTCCAGAGATGACTTACCATCCTTTGTCACATTCCTTAACCATGGCTTTCATACTCTTTGTGTGGGCCATTTCTCCTAGAACGATGACATGTACATCTTTCCACATCTGCAAAGCTTGGAACAGGTAGCAAGTAGCCAGCCTCTGACTTGAGTCATATTGGATAGTGTTGTGGTTCCTGGTAGTTGTTCTGTCTTTGGAGGTGTTGTTCCTAGGCGCCCATTTTGAGTCGTCGTCATTTTGTGCTGTGCTCTGTCTCTGTCCTCTGGCCAAGTTAGCTATTAAGTTCAAGCTTGGGTTACCTGCTCTCTTTCTTGCTTTGGATAATTTAACAATGCTTCCTAGAAGGCAGGTACTTTGCTGAGCTCTTTACCTATATATTTTTTTTTATTCTTCACAATAAGTAGTTACTATCTTTATCCTCATTGCACAAATGAGAAAACTAAAGCTCAGAAAGAAGTTGCTGAAGGCCACACAGCTGAAGAGAGCAGGGATTCAAATTCTGTCCTGCTCAAAAACACTAAGCTATACAACTAGCCAATCCTCTAGCTTGGTTCTCACCACATTTCCATATACACTGGTGCTTCCCTTGTGTTTCCTAAACCATGGGACATTCTAGCTATTCAAGTTGCTCACTGAGCTTCCAGGCCTGGCACATCTTCTGCTCCTCCCGATCTGGAACTTGCTCTCTGATTTAGTCTGTGAGGGTTGCCATAACAAAATTCAACAGACTGGGCAGCTTAAACAACAGAAATTATTTTTCACAGTTCTGGAGGCTGGAAATTCCAACATCAAGGTACTGGTAAGTTGGGTTTCATTCTGAGGCCTCTTCTCTTGGCTCGTAGGTGGCTTCCATTTTCTGCATGCTCACATGACCTCTTCTTTATGTGCATGCAGACAGAGCGGGGTCTCTGTTGTGCTTTTCTTATGAGGACACCAATTCTGCATGGTTAGGGCCTTACCTTATGACTTTACTTATCCTTTATTACTTCCCTTAAGGCTTTGTTTACAAACACAGTCACCTTCGGGGTTTGGACTTCAAAAAACAGATTTTGGAGGGGACACAATTCGTATAAAAGTCTCTCTAGGAACCTGGCCCTAGCATTGATTCCTGATCTATTGTGTCAAAAACAAAAATTCGGCCCTTTATGGCAGGAAAAAAATTCGCTTTCCTTTATACCTACGAGGTGATTAATCTTTCCCAATTTTTACAGTTGAGTATAAAATTAAGTTATATACAGATGAGGACCTTGACAGAATATTTGTATGGAGAGCATCCTATCCTAACCTCAGGCAGAGCGATGTTATGTTATCCTACTAAGATGTGGTTTATGTCACACTTAATCATTCTATGTTGAATTTATACATTTCTGAGGGACCAGGTTTACTTCTACAACATGAGAAGGGTGTGGAGATGAGAGCAGATAGTCATAGATAAAAATCGATTGTGGGTGCTTAATTAAGGGAAGAAAAAAATAAAGAAAAGCTGAGATGGTGGAGAGATGATGTAGATAAACCATTTTGTTCTTTGAGATAATTCTTTTAGTGATAAGTCATAGATGAAAAAAACTGGTCACATGTACAGTTTACCTCCCATCTCCTACATCACCTACCTTTTCATTCCCTTAAATCTGATCAATTTTTTGTTTGTTTGTTTTTTGTTTTGTTTTATTTGTTTTGTTTTTTTTTGGTTTCTTATCAATTCTGCCCCTAGAGAAGAAGATAGATTTGCTGTCTACAGTGGACCAGGTTGGAATTAGCTAGTTCCAGAAGTAAAGCTGGCATTCATTGATGAAGAATCTTTAAACTTCAGGTTGCCTCAACCTCTAAATAACTGCCTAATCTGGTAGATATATCATAGCTCTCCAGAAGAGCAATTTATCACTTTGTTTAGAAAAGAGAAACCCATATGTTTTTACACATAAAGAAAAATTATAGAACATTATTTAGAATTATTTACCATTTATTTACATTTTTAAGTTGGTATGTGTAGTTCCATGGTAGTATAGAGTACACTATAGAAAGGAAATCTAATTAACACTAGTGATGCTTGGCTATTGGGGCAGGCAATCCAAATCATTTGTGTTTCCCCAAAGTACTAGGTATTTTTTGAACTAAGAGGGTAAATAGCAAGAAGGAAAGAGTTTGGAGGCTTCTGGATAGTTATAAGCCTGGGGTAACTGGCTGCCCTGATAGGTGAGGCAAAACTCCTTGCTGAGACACACTGATAAGATCTTTAACACACCAGCACTGGTGTGGAAAATCCTGGTCTGTTATGACTCTGATCTCTTCAGGAAGCAGGGTTCCTGTCTTTCTCAGATACCACTTTTAGTTTGTAGTTTTCTCAGTATCGCATAGATCTCTGTAAGTACAATCACTTATCTAAGTCTAAGCTCTTTGTGTCTTGTTCTATCTGCAGTGAACCTAAAAACCAGCTAGTCTGCATAATGATTCTTGTCAATGAAAACTTTTTCTTCCCTTAATTAAATATGCTCTTCCTCTTTGAGTTATAAAAATAGAAAGAAAAAAGAAAACAAAAAATGAGTGTGGCATTAGATTGAATGTCTTCACAAAGTTCCTTATATCCTCTGAATTCTGACTTTATCCTTTTGCTTATCCTCTTGAGTAAAGGGATATATGGACAGAGAATCATAGCATGTCATTGTTTCTTTCTTTCTTTCTTTCTTTCTTTCTTTCTTTCTTTCTTTCTTTCTTTCTTTCTTTCTTTTTTTTTTATGAGCATAAGGGTGAGGTTTTATGAATTAAAAAGTCAGATATAATGCCATGGGGGAAATTATGCAGTTGGTGTGGTTAAACTATACTACATAGTCCTATTTTTTTAAGACAAAACACAAGTGTATCACAGGGAAGTTACTTACATGAGAAGTCTTTTTTTTTTCTTTTCTTTTTTAATGAGAATGTGGGGGAAGAGTTTCAGCTCTTAGATGGTGGCCTTTATAACTTCCTTATTGAAACTGTGAAGTTTCAAGGTTAATGTCTGTCTCCCTCAGGGAATTTCCTTGACAAGCTAAACAGTTTTTGCCTTATTCTTCCAAGATGGGAAACTCTCAAAGAGGGAGATCATTCGGCCACACCTCTTCCTGGAACATCTCACCACTCCACCCAAGCAATGTGGGACCTAAGGGGCCTGTGGCAGGTAAGAATCCCGGGAAACACAAAGCCTAGCTGTACTTCTCCTAAACCTTTGCTTTGTCTGTTCAGAAACCGTCTTGAGCTGGTGCCCCGGCACAGAGATGCTCTAAGAATCTCTGGGAGTTCATACACTTAGGAGTAGATCCTAAAGATATTTGTATTAGTCAGCTTTCCATAAACCAGAGGGGTCAAAACCTTACTCATTCATTCACCTGTACCAATAGGCGCTTGTGACGGATGGTTAATTCTATGTGTCAATTTGGCTGGACCACAGTATCCAGATAGTTGCTCAAACATTATTCTAGATGTTTCTGTGAAAAGGTGTTTTCAGATGAGATTAACATTTAAGTCTGTTGATACTGAGTAAAGCAGATTACCCTCTATAATGTGGGTGGGCCTCATCCAATCAGGAAAAGGCCTTAATAGAAAAAACAAAACAAAACCCTGACCTTCTGCAAAGAAGAGGGAATTCTGTCTGCAGATTGCCTTTGAACTTGAACAGCAATTCTTCACTGGGTCTCCAACGTACATGCACACACACACACACCCTATTGGTTCTGTCTTTCCGAAGAATCCTAATACATCACTGAACATACCCTAAAGTTGGTTCTTAAAACTTGATTAGAAGCCTATTTGTGGAAGATAATTCTTTGTATTATACTTCAATAAATTTGCAATATTTCTCTTTTCAGGCTAGAAGCTGATAAGAAATATGCAGCCATGGGAGAAACCTTTAGTATAGGGATTTATTTTCTACACACAGGCTTTCTTAAACCATTATGTTATTCTCATGCTTAAAATTGTTTACTGCTTTCAAGAAAAAAGTCAAAATGATTAACATGGGCTATGAGTAACGTGATCATATAATTATCCAAATGGGGACATTTTTGACAGTTAAAGTAAGTGCTGTAAACAGGATCATCATATCTTCAAAACCTTGTTCTGGCCCCTACCTTGCATCCTCTAACTCCACATTTCCTACCAAGACGATTTAAAAAAATACACTGATCTGTGGACTTCTCTTATCTCAAAAAATACACCCCAATTCTTGATGCTACCAGAAGAATGAGAAAACTGTGTGTTTTAGATTCTGGAAATTATGGTACCAGTTGCCTCCAAATAATCAAGCTTCAGAGTGAAGCATATCACTTGAAGGTGAGACTAAGCATGTGAAGAAGCATGGAGGAGAGAATTAGACAAAATGTATAACACCTTCACATTTCACTAAAAATAGAGTTTAAAAATCATGTGTCTAAAATTTTCATACAACTCTGTGTTTTTGATATAATTCTAAAGCATCAAAGCAATTGATTTTTGATTCCTAAATAGCAATACTAAACCCTGCCCTGATTTTCAGGTAGGTAATTCCATTTCATTTTATAAACACAACAGCTTAAGAATTGTGCAACCCTTCTTGCCTATCATGTAATGAGGAGACAGCTCAGACAGGGAAACTTGCAAAAATCTAATCAAAACGGCTTTATAATACTGTCTCCTGAATTTCAGACCCACAGGGCAGTTTCACAGCCAAGTCTGAAAGACTTGAAAAAACAAGGTTAGATTGGAAGTGCTGACACAAGCCCAAGCAGAGAGAATGGCTTCACTATATTGCTGTAACAATCTGAGAAAAAAAAATGAATAATTTTTTTTTGTCTACATTAGTCTTTAAGCTGCTTCTACGTGACTTGAAAATATGCCACTGAAACCAACATAACTTGGCCACATAAATTGTGTGTACATTCTTAAAGAATAGGGCCCTTGATCACATTCCTACCAATTATGCCGTTCTCAAAAAGATCTGAACTAAGTCCTAACATGTTAAGAATGCCCGGAGCAGTTACAGGAGGTGGGGGGGCAGGGGGAGGAGGAGGAACGATGGAGAATTTGCTTCTCTGTTATAAAAATAGAAGAGGGAGGGGCTTATGGCAAAAGCAAGTTAAGACTTTTCAGGCAACTTCTACCAAGGTGAAGTAAACTGATGATGTACAAGTTATTCAGTTAACTTAGGGTTGACTAGATGGCAAAGAACTTTGGGTACTTTAGGAAAACTTATTTTGGTAATGTCTATGCTGCCACAGGGCTTGGTTTTTCTCTCATGGCCTTTATCTTACTCTGGATTGAATAAGAGACTTTATGTTTTTGCTTTAGTTTTCATATCTGCACTCCCAACCCCAGCCCTTTAGATTTGAGTTGCTGGAGGACAGGAAATATGTTTCATTACTCTTTTAGTCCCATATGACAATTACAGTGAATACAGCAAATACAAAATACACATTAACTGACTTTAATACTATTTAGTCCCTGGCAATCTGTACAGTATGAGATATGGACAGAGGAGATATATTCCAGCAGGTAAAATTATGACAACTCTTGAAATTTATAGAGCCACCTGGGTCTGAGATTCCTTGTATGTTTTATCATTAACCTTTTGAACACTAGCACTCTGAGTCTAGACCAGGTCATCTGTCAAACCAAATTAGAAGCCTTGTTTTTCCTTTAAAGGAATACTTAGAATCCCAGTTAACAATGCTATCATCACCACACAGGCTCAGCAATTGGCAAAATTAGATCTGAATCCCAATTTTGACAGTTCTTGGTTGTGTGACCTTGGGAAAATTTCTTAACCTAAGGGAAATGGTCTAGACAAATTTCAGAGGTGAGTGCCTGTGGCTAGCAGGTGTTTCATGTGCACCTAGCATGTGTTTGTGTGGGCGAGCTGGGTTTGTGTAAAGGCCCTAGGACAGGACCCTTTGGGAGCCTGGGCACAATTGAAAATTTTGAGAAGAGTGAGTCTTGGAGTTTGGTCTATAATTTTGGCATTATCTGTTATCCTAATTTTATCTGGGAAAGTAGGACAGAGACTAGCAATCATCCACCATGTCTGGATCCGGAAATCACTTCTTGTACCTTGAAGGCTGATAGCAATCCTGAGCATACACCAAATATCATACTCAGACTTCACTACTGAGGTTGCTCCTGGGAATTCCAGTGTTATCCCCATAGCCTTGAACTATAAAATAACTGTGGAAACCCCCAGATGTTCCTTCCTCCACACTGACCCATTCTAGAAAATTACCATGCTATATACCCTTTTAGACTTTTTAGGATTGGGGAAATGGAATTAACTGACATTTCTGAGAAGTCCATATGAATCATTCTAAAAACCCAAGGTTTCAGGTTAGACAGTGGCATCTCACACCTTAACCTCTATCCCATGCGGTTTAGCATTCTGTTTATATTTATACACTGATAAAGTGTCACCGGTGGCACAAAGATGTGGTAGCTGCTCCTGGGAAGATATTATTCTGTTTTTATATACTGTTAAAAAAGAGACCTTGGAGTGAAGTTTCTTGCCCAAGGCCATGTCATGGGCATGTAGTAGAGGGAGAAATCTCAGGATTTTAGGTCCAATTGGTTTGATGTCCCAGAAGAGTCTTTATAGGGTTGGAAAATGAGGAAGCTACAACATGGCAGAGTCTTTCCTTTTTGACTCTTTCTGAAATGGGTCGCATCATCTGACTCTCTAAAAGTAAGTTTCCTTTTAAAAAATTAATGGGGATTTTTATTACAAAGGATGCAGCATTTTAACACTGCACGATTCAGTGAGTCATTTGAGAGGTTACTTACATAACTGGGATTTCCCTCAGGCCTTACAGTCATGGGGTAGAGCTGGGATGTCCTACTGTAGCAAATTGATGTTTCTGCTTCCCTTGTCCCGGCCCTGTGGGAACTTCCGACCCAGTCCAATCCTTACCTCTGCTCAGACAGAGGAGGGGAATCCCTGAGGGGTGAGTGTCTTAGGAGCTGCAGTCTTTCCCACACTCTTCATCTCTGTGTCTGGCAATGCCAGTGTTCCCTGACCCAGCCACAGACCACAGAAGCATGTGCTAGTCTTGTCTGCCCCTGTTCAGATGCCTTAACTTTCCACATGCCAATGCAGAATGCCTTTCTCTTCTTCATTTCCAGTGAATGCAACCATTTTCCCTACTACAGAAAGCAAGGAAAATGATGGACTCTGTGTGCAAGGATCTCTGTCAAAAATTCTTCTCTTCTTGCATCTTGTACCAGCCAGTCCATCTAGATCCCCCCTTGAGGAATGGAGTCCCTAAGAACCATGCTGGCCTGCCCTCCTTTCTCCCTTTAGGACAGTCTCAGGGTCTCTTCCACCAGCTATTTCTTTCTACCTCCACTAGTTGATGCCTTCCAAAACAGAGCCAGTAAATTTTTGGAGGGTGGGGATAGGGGCAGGTAGCTTTCGTTATATTTGCTTGAATGGGGAGGAATCCAGGATATCAGTCTATAAAACAAGGAAATTATTCATATATATTTATCATCTTAACTCTGGTTACCTGTGAGATTTTTGTTTTGTTTTTAATTAAAAGGCTTTATTTTTTAGAATAGTTTTAAGTTTATAGAAAACTGAGCAGACAGTACAGAGACTTCCTATATACTCCCTCTCTCCCCTCTATGAGGTTTTAAGTGCTCAGTTTTGGAACTGATGAACTGCTGAAGAATAAATGCAATTTTGCAAGTAAGTACAACATTCCTAACATGCTGAACCACTGAGAGACAAGCAGGGAAATGAATAAAATTAGCATTCTAAGTAGATCACTTATCATATTGGTTATTTATAAAGGCAAATTACTAAATGTGCTAATTGCAGAGCATTTTCAATTATTCATATACAAAACACAAATAGTGAAGAATATTTATTTTATAGATCGACCTTTTTTTTAGTTTAAAAGAGATTAATATAATTGAGTAGCGTTCTAACCATAACTAGAATTTTCTAGCTTATCTCCTTTTTTTCGTTGTTTCTGTTCTGGGTTTCCATTCTAATCCAGCCCATTTGTTCAGAGCCACAAATTGTCTTTTAAAAGCTACCTGAGGTTGTAGTATGAGAGCAGAGCTCTATTAATTGTATGTGGTTTTATCTTTCTGCAGCTAAATCCCTAAAGCCTTAACAGGGGAAGGGAGTTCGAAGTCTTCTCTAGTGGTATAGTAATGGTTGAAAAAGCTTGTTGAAAAGGTTGTAAATATTTGTTGATTGATTATCAACAGAGAAAATAGCCTTTAACTCCTCCATAGTGGCTGAGAGGAGGGTGAGGGAGGAAGTTTTTACACACACATTTGAATTCAGCTTTTTTATTTCTTGTGATTTGAGGTTATAGGTACATTTCAAGAATAGACCTTTCTCTTTCAAAAAAGAAAAGTTAAAACAAGTTTTCTTAAGTTGTGCTCTATAACACAGAGAAATGTACAAATAGTCAGTTACCAAGTTAGATAAGGCTAAGTACAGCTCTTCATGAATAAGAACAAAATTTTAGTTTCAATCTACTGAAGGGAGATGGAGTGGGTGGAGTAGGCAGCTGCTGATGTTGTGAGATGTGAATATTACCAAAAGACTTGCCTGCACAAAAATATCTTTCCCCTGGGTCTATCCTAGATAGAAAGGCAGCTCATCTGGCTGGATAAAGATATTGTCTCCTTTATGTGCATTAAAATATATTCATCTATTCCTTGGGAAAGGTAAATGTCAACACATTAAGAAAGATTAAAGTGTACGTTTGTGAAATTTTTATTTTTAGAAAATTGTAGATTTCTCATGCAGTTGGAAGAAATAATACAGAGATCCCATACACCCTTCCCAGTTTCCCCACCTTGCATAATTAGAGTACAATAGCATAACCAGGAAATTGATGTTTCTATAATCCACAGACCTCATTCAGATTTCTCATTTCACATATACTTATTTGTGTCTGTATGTTTAGTTTTGTGCAGCTTTATCACATGTATAGATTGGCGTAGCCACCACTATAGTCAAGATACAGAAGATACAAGATTTATCACAAAATCCATTGGGAACCCCAGAGCAAGTTTCCCATTAGAGGAGCCCTACGCAGGGCAGGAATAGCCCAGGTGTAGTTCTCCTTCCATGTCATTGGTTGGGAGCAGCATGTGGAGAGTATGGTCCCAGCGTAAATACCACGCAGATACAAGACATGGCAACTGAAGGCTAAAGGCCAACTACATTCCTTGCAGCGGGTTCTTTCTTGACAGATCTAACAGGCACACTGCTATCTATGACTGCCGTGACTCCCTTTCTTTATCTTTCATGGCATTGACATATTTGAAGAATAATCTTCCCTTTCCTTTGTTTTTAACAGAGCATTATTCTTTTTCTGTTTCTCTGCTGTTTGACCCAGTGTTTTTTCAAACATTGTTTTCATAGACCCTTTTGCCAATAATCACCTATTAGCATCCCTTTGAACTGCTACTCTATAGAACAAACTTTGGAAAACTGCACATTGATGTTGCTGTGGGAAATGGGCTTGCTCCCTCTTTTAATCTTCCTCCTCCTTCAAAATTCACACACTCCAGTGTTTTAGGTTGTCATTCTTCCTTCTTATAACACACTGTGAATCTCTCTGCCATCATACCTGTCAGACAGGATGTCAGTCAGCTAGTGACTCATCGAACTCCGTTAAGCTCAGGTAGAAGATGGTCAGCAAATGAATGAATAAGTACTGTACTCTTTGGAAAGGGTGATGTTTCTAGTAATTCCAATAGTATTATCCAAATTTTATTTTTATTTTTTGAACCAAAATATTAAGGTCAAATAATTTGAACAATTCGCAAGAAACAAGAGGGGGAGAATATAGCCCAAGAAAAAAGAATATAGTATATCCTCTTACGCTCTGGTAACAAAGTTATATTAATAGGACTTCTTAAGGAGTTTTTGTAGTAGGTTACTTAAAGGCTATAAATACTGTCTGCTGAAGATGCTACTTGGAGGTAGAAGCTCCGGTACTGTTATTGCTGATGAGACTTTGAGCCCTGAGAGTTTATGTGCTGGACTCAGTGTTAGAATGATGCGTTTGAATGCTCTGGGCAGGCTAAAAGTTTGGCATCCCTACAAACTGACTTTCTTTAAATATTTAAGCATTTATGTAGAGAAGCTGAGCACTGCAGAGGAAAATTATATAGAAGAAAGACCACTGGAAGTAAAGCTCTGTCTGTTCTTAGGTCCAAGCATTTTCATGCTGTCCCAAATTCATGGACACCAGTTAGCAAATCAGAGACCCTGAAGTCAACTTGGCTCAGCTCTTTAGAAAATGGGGACTTAAGCACTCCCTATCCCAATACTTGCCTTATCCAAGTATTTCTTTAAACCACACAGTTCACTTTTTCTGAGAAAATTTTTGGTAAAGATAATGTTCTCCAACTCGTTACATTAGCAGCAAAGGTTGATTGCTCTTTAGAATGTTGACTCCCCATAAAGTAGTTTGGTTGGCAGTCTCTTAATCTATTTTGATTGAATTCAGGGAATGAAGAGACATTATCTTGGTACCAAAATTTCTACTCCTTACTTATCTTTTGTTGTTGGTACAGTTATTGACCTCCGTTTTCATTTTAAAATAATTAACTATGGTGATGCACATATTGAGCTGTAAGATTTGTGCACTTGTAATATTTTGGCAATATAATCACCTACTGCCTCTTAAAACTTAGACTATCCATGGGCGGAATAGATGACTGATTATGGGATAAAATTTGAGGGGCAATGAAAAACTCTATCTGGTTAAAATGCATTTTCTACTGAGTTATCACTAATTTATCACTAACTTAACTAAAAAAGAAATACAAGTAATATTTATTTTGGGATAAAAATAGAAAATTCAAATAAGCAAAAACAATAAAAATTAAATAATCCCAAAGCACCTGCCAAAGATTTTATAACATAAAATTTTGGTGTATATTCTTCTAGAGTTTTCCTGGAAGGATATGCATATGAAAAATATGTACATATGAAAAATATGTTTACAAAGACCAGATAGTTTTCTATATTGTGTTATGTAGCCTCCTTTTTATATTTCATAATGTGTTATCAAAGAATTTCCACACCAATAAATATATTTAATTTATCATTTTAAATGTTTGCATATTATCCTGTTATGTGGATTCTCAGCCTTTATTGAACTAATGTGATATTCTCTATCGTACATAACCATTCTTCAATTTTGGCATATTCAGATTATTTCCATACTTTTATTATGATAAGTAACATGGTGGTAAACGTCTACACTACACACATCTTTGGGTTTAATTATTTACCTGGTGTATATTCCCAGATGCTTAATTGGTGGGTCAAAAGGTTTTCACATTTGTAAGAATTTTGCTAGGTATTGCTGATTCTTGCTACTGATTTTTGAAGGTCTGAGGATGTAGGTCCCCAGAAGATCCTAATAGCAAATAGTTTACCTGGAAGAAATAATTAATTATCCAATTAACCAAGACCAGTGGAGCAGATTGAATCTGGATTCTGAGAAGCTGGGTGAACAGCCAAGAAAAATTACATATATTTCATGTAAAGAGGACTCAAGAAATTTTCTTAGCATATTAGAAAGCCTGAGTGATTAGCTATCATGTTAGCCTGTGCTATTAAGTGTGTACAGAGCAGGAAAGAATACTAACAGGGTATGTGTGCATGTGTGTGTGTGTGTGTGTGTGTGTGTGTGTGTGTGTGTTTGTAAATGTGTGGGGGGCAAGGGTAAAATGCAGATTTTATTATCTCACAGTTTTGCCTATTTCATGACTTGGAAGAGAACAAGTATTGGCAAGTATTCTGTACTAAACCTACCATGTAGAACTTCTACTATGTAGCTTTCCTGGAGAAACTTGCTTCGTTGTTACCATAATACATTATCTGCAGATTATTTTTTCATACTCTGGGGACTGTAATACCTTTATTTGTCACGTTATCCACTTTTGTTTGTTTTGAGGGAATTGGGTATCAGGAAGTATTGATAAGAGGGAGTCCTGAACCTTTCACATAAAAGTAAAGAATGTATGAACTTGAAAAACAGTCTTCGACTCTCTTTTAGCCATGAATCATCAGTAAGCTATTGAGCATTACAACATCCCGAATAGGTTGTTGTATGGAAAGAGTTCTCAGTCAGGGAAATCAACCAGGGAGCCAACTTTGTGGTATTAACAAAGATAAGCCACCTTTGGGGGAGCAAAAAAGCTCCAACCAAATGCCAAATATGAGACTGCTTATTTATTACCTAAATGGTAACCAATGGTTCTGTTGCTCTGAATGTCCAGTTGATTGTTCACTGGAGAGAGGATGCTTGGACCCATGTTCATTACACCCATGTCTTTTCCATGCCTCTTTCTCAGTTTGTAAAACAAATGACCTCTAGGTTTCAT
Organism: Cynopterus sphinx; assembly: GCA_030015415.1. Lineage (NCBI taxonomy): Eukaryota > Metazoa > Chordata > Mammalia > Chiroptera > Pteropodidae > Cynopterus > Cynopterus sphinx. The sequence goes on along the minus strand of CM057384.1, from coordinate 84,871,785 downwards.
GTCACCTATTTAGAGACTTAAGAGTAAGATAGGTCCATGAGTTTAAAACACAGACAAACTTGGTGTTATTTCATCAGAACAATAAAGGCATGCATCAGATTGTATTTTTCAAAAAGGGCCACAACAGTGTTTCCACTGCTACATACTCCTTCAGAACCAGGCTACTTTGCTATTGAGAGATGGAATTTATTTCCCCTCCTTTGATTCTGGGTGGGCTTATGACTTCTCTGACCAGTAGAGTATGACAGATGTGATGCTGTTGACTTCTGAGGCTAAAGCATACAAAGGGCACAGCTTCTTTCCTGACTATCTTTTTTGAAGCCACAATATTGTGAAAGAAGCCCAGGTCACATGAAGAGGCCATGGATATATGTTCCAGTCCATAGCTCCTCTTAAATTCCTAGGTGACAGCTAGCGTAAATGTGAACAAATGAGCCTTCAGATGATTCCAGATTTCAAGCCTTTCAGTATCAGACACAAATCATTACCACTGTGCCTTGTCCAAATTCCTGACATATAGACTCCATGAGCATAATAAATTGTTGTTTCACTCCACTAAGTTTTCTGATAATTTTTAATGTAAACACAGTAACTATGACAAAGCTATTGTCCAAAGTCAGTACTATAATTGGTCAATCACTTAACACACAGGCATTGTGAGCCTGCTCTGATCAAAGTACTCTGCTGTTAGATTAGTGGAATTTGAGTGGGGAAAAAAAGAAAAGAAAAAATAAAAACAGACAAACAAACAAACTCCCCAAACCCCAAAGACAAAAACAACAAAAAAACCCACAAAAAACGAAAACTATATTTTGTCTTTGAAGAGCCCAGTGATCTAGTAGAAGAATCCAAATGTTACAAGCGCAAAAACATGGTAAGCGCCAAATGAGATAATAAACATATGTTGTACAGGAACTGGATGGAGGACCAGAATATAGTAGGTATAACAGAGATTGGCTTCATTACAGAGCACACAGCAAATACTAAGGGACTGTTCATCTGACCAGAGAGAAGAACAAGATAGGGATTGAAGGAAGAGTGTCACGTACTTGGAGAGGAAACACAAAGGTATTTTAAGCAGATTAGAAAACAAAGTGTTGACTGCAGTATTGGGATGTGGATAATACCAATAACAGTATTAAACCCTTGTGTGTATAACAGTGTGTACTTAGCAAAGCACTTCGGCAGAAACAATCACGTTTAATTTTCACAGAGACAGATTGAAGTAGGTTATTTTGCTTCTATTTTATGGATAAGGAAATTTAGGCCCAGTGGTCTAAAAACCACTTTGATTTTATTAGAATTTTCTAGTAGGGAGTGTGATGAATGAAAAGGAAAATAAAGGGAACTAACATTTAATGAACACCTACCAAATGCCAGGCATTTTGCTTGCTTGTTTTCATAATTTATTTAACAATCTGGAACCTAATTTTATAACAACCTTGGAAGTAATTGTTATTATCTTGGTTATATAGATGAGGAAATTGAGGCTCAGAGACATCAGTAACTTTCTTTAGGGCATACAAATAGTAAGTTAGGCCTAGGGATAGACATTTTCAAATGTGATGGCAAGTTCAGCAAGTCTCCTACATTCCTGTGGGATCGTCTTTCTGCTCTCCTTTATGTAGTTCAAACAGACCTTCCTTTCACACTTTCCCAGAAACATCTAGATGTTGCCTATCTAAAGCACTCGAGGCATTAATATAGGAATGACCAATGGGCATAGCACCTTCCAGAAAAAGATCTAGTCATTAACCTCAAAGAATTTCCAGTTAGTAGAATGTGAAAGGGAAATCTCTTTCTGCCTCTCTCTAATAAACTGATAATATATGCTGTAGTTCAGCAGAAGACTAGGAACATGGCCTTGAACCATCTACTTAAATCTACTGGGTCTGAGTTTCCTCATCTGTAAAATGAAAGGGTTGCTGCATGATCTTCAGGGTCCCTTCCAGAAGAAATATTTTATGATTCTATAAACCTGGAATTTAGATGTGAAATGGAGAATTCACTTTTTAAGAAAATGTTACGTCATTCAACTTTTTGCCTTTTTTCGCCTTTGCAAAGTGAGTCTGTTCTCACTAAGAGCAGAGAATCATTACTGAGAAGAGTGGGTCTTGGTGTAGTGATGTTCCCATGCACCAATGTGTACCAGATCCTCTAGGAGTGATGCTTTCCAATTTACCACCACTATTTGGTAGATTGCTCTAAGCCTTTAGTTTCAAAGGTATTTATGTACGTACAGGGGTGATTTTCCATATGTTGCTATTCTAGGTTTTTGTTTGCTATGCACATGCCCATTTTTCAGCTGATGCTTTTGAGATATTTCTAAGAGATGAGATTGCTCTGAGAATAAATTTCAACAATTTGCTCTCAATAAATAGTAGAAGGTTCTAATTGTATAAAACTGACCACTAAAAAACTGGTTGCAATTTGGACTTGATAAAGCAACAGAAATTATGATGTTAATTGCTCTCTACCACTTTCTGTGTTAATTGCCACTTCCCAGAGAATCGTAGAATATGGGGATATTACGTAGGTTGCCCTTCTTGTCTATATTAAAGCCAAATAAATATGCAAGATCTGGTAGACAAATAAATTTATGACCTTAATTTTATTGCTTGAATTGAATTTATGTGTTCCAAAACTGTTCTTTAATTGCTATGTCTACTTTTGAAAACCTGGGCAGTTATAAGTTGTTACATAAGATCTGAGGTATACCTCTTATCTCCAGAAGTTAACTTATTTATATTCTTTTGCATTTATATTTAGGAAATATCAAACTACTCAACACCAATACATTTCTTGGTAATTTTCAATTGCCTGTGAAACAACATATTAGTACAGAGCTTCACATATGCCATAATCAAGTAAATGATTGATAGATGCTTTATAAAGCTTATGAAGCTTAATTGCATTTTTGCCTTCTACTTAATGGCTCAATACTTAAGGAAGATGGAAGAACGCTGTTTCTCTTATAGCTCATTTCACATAGATAGCCCTTGAATGATGGTCTTTTGCCCCAAATGCACAAAAATTTAATTTTAAGTATAATCATTTCAGAATAATCCTCTGAATAACATGAATTTTAATTGTTGCCCCCAAAGGATAAAGAATCCACCCAAATTTACCTATCCCACTTTGTCTCCAAATACTCAAAAGTTCAACTTCTAGTTCTTTTAGCCCACCATGGTTTTCCAAAACCTGTTTTCCTGCAATAACCAAAGTTAGTTGTAAAAACATTTAAAGCTGTTGACATCATGATTAATAAGATTGTCATTATTTGATGATGTCCAAATCTGTCCTAAACCACATTTTTTTTGTAATGGTATTGAGCATCTGACCTTTATTAGTACTTATTTAAATAATTTTTAAGAATACAAAAAATATGGACATGGTTCCCTAGTGTAATGGTTAGCACGTCTGCTTTACATACAGAAGGTCCTGGGTTAGTGCCCCTGTGGAGCCAGTCCGTGGCTATGGCTATGCTACCCTGAACAAGCTAGATGTCTGAGCTCACCAAGCTAAGCAGGGTCAGGGCTGGTTAGTACTTGGATAGGAGATCACCTAGGAAGATCAAGTGCCGTAGGAATAAAATAAAAAAAGAAGAAGAAGAATACAGAAAAATACATGCTAAAATGACTGAAGTTGGTTGGCATCTAGGTTCATCTTAAACAGGCTTACTACAAACAACAAGGCTAGTACAATATGTTTTAATACTTTTTGGAGAATAAAACAATCCCATAGGCCATCAACCAGAAATGGTGACATTTAATAAGTTCCCTGAATTTGGGATTGGTGGAGTTCCTCCAAGATAGTGTCCTCTCAAACTTGCTTCTTTTAATTAGCATCATCACTGTTTTCCCCACCGTGCTTGTTTGCAGCAGTTTAAATAAAGATGCTATACATTTCTAGGTAAGGAGCTATATGCAGGCCTGTATAGAAGCACAGGAAGTAGCATTTAGGCCACAAAAATGTTTTCAAATCCTTGCCATTGAAGAGGTTCATTGTTCTTTATCCAGATAGCATATTATAATCATCTATGGGGCTTAGAACATGTTATAGATTTCTAGGTTTTGCCCTGGATTTTCTCACTTAGTAGTTCTGAGGTGGGATCCAAGCTTCTATACTTTAAAAAATTGTCACATATTGTTCTGCTGCGCAGTGATCATGAGGTTTTAGGTGTAGTAAAATAATATTAGAAATCTTAATTTCTTGTCTATAACCTTGTAAAAGGCTGTACCTACATGTTAAACTTCTTCACTACTAGGGGAGATGCCTAAGAAGAATGGTTCTCTCTATGAAAAACAAGATATAATAATGGCTGCTGGTTATTGACCAACTTCAACTGGAGAGAGAGCTGATCTCTTCCTACTCCCAGCTAACACCCTGGAGGCAATAAGGCAGGTCTCTTCCCTATTCTCTTTTATACCATGGTTATTCCTACTTCATTGCCTCATCATATTCCTTTTCCCTCTTCTAAGAACATTTAAGTCCACATCCTCTGTCTCTTTCCATCTGTCCAGGCTTCAATGAAGTTTTTTTTTTCATCTCTTCCGTTGTCTCAGTTAATAATTTAAATTGTATCCATTTTATTATTTTGCAGATGTTAGTTCTTTCTTTCCAAATGAATTCAAATTTTCTCAAGGAATATATATATATATTTTACATTGCTCTTTTTTTAAAGTTTATTGGGGTAACTTGGTTAATACAATTATATAATTTTCAAGTGTACATTATAGTTTGACATCTGTATATTCTATTGTGTGATTACCACCTAAAGTCCAGTTTCCTTCATCTACCATATATTTGATCCCCTTTATCCACTTCACCTGCCTACCCCCCTATATTTGACCCCCTTTACCCTGTCTACCTCCCCCCCACCTCCCATTTCCTACCCTCTGGTAACCACTAATCCATTGTCCATGTCCCTGAGTCTCTGTGTGTGTGTCCTGTTCCTTTGTTGTTTTTAGGTTTATATCCCATATATAAGTGATATCATGTGATTTTCAACTTTTTCACTTATTTCGCTTATTTCACTTAGCAAGCTTATCTCGAGGTCCATCCGTGTTGTCACAAGTGGCAGTATTTCATCTCTTCTTATGGCTGAGTAATATTCTATTGTATATATGTACCACAGCTTCTTTAGCCAGTCATCTATCATAGGACACTTCGGTTGTTTCCATGTCCTGGCCACTGTGAATAATGCTGCTATGAACATCAGTGTGCACATATCTTTATGGATATGAGTTTTCAAGTCTTTGGGGGAAATACCCAGTAAAGGGATTGCTAGATCATATGGTAGATCAATTCTTAGTTCTTTGAGGAACCTCAATACTTTTTTCCATAGTGGCTTAAGCAATTTGCAGTCCCACCAGCAGTGTATGAGGTTTCCTTTTTCTCTGCATCCTCTCCAACATTTGTTATTGCTTGTCCTGTTGATTATAGCCACTCTGACAGGTGTGAGATGGTATCTCATGGTTTTGATTTGCATTTCCCTAATAGCTAGGGATGTTGAGGATCTTTTCATATATTTTTTCCCATTTGTATGTCCTCTAGGGAGAAGTTTTTGATTGGATCATGTCTTTTGTTGTTGTTGTTATTGAGTCATATGAGTTCTTTGTATATTTTGGATATTAGGCTCTTATCAGAGGTGTTGCTTGCAAATATATTTTCCCATTTGGATGATTGTGTATTTACCTTGTTGATGGTTGCTTTCACTGAGCAGAAGCTTTATAGTTTGATGTAGTCTCATTCATTTATTTTTGCTTTTATATCCCTTGCCTTTGATGTCAAATTCATAAAATCCTCTTGAAGTGAAAGGTCCTTGAGTTTAGTTCCTATGCTTTCTTCTATGCGCTTTATTGTTTCAGGTCTTATTTTCAGGTCCTTAATCCATTTTGAGTTAACTTTGGTGTGTGGTGATAGACAACAGTCTAGTTTCATTCTTTTGCAAATGGCTTTCCAGTTTTCCCAGCACCATTAATTGAAGAGGCTTTCATTTCTCCACTGTATGTTTCTTGCTTTTTTTGTCAAAAATTATTTGCCCATGTAAATGAGTTTATGTCTGGACTCTCAATTCTTTTCCAGTGGTCCATGTGTCTGATATTGCTGCCAATACCATGCCATTTGTGAATTTGTAGTGTAATTTGAAGTCGGACAGAGTGATGCCTCGTTCATTGGAAAAAGATATTCTTACCCTGTATTTATATCTTTTTTTCTTAGCCCAACATGCAAAGCCCTAGGCATAAAGAATTGCCTCATAAAAATGGATCAAGTGCCAAAGAAGGTCATTTATATGTGAAATAGAGAGCCAGTGAGGCCATCTTTATTGGTTGGTGTGCTAACAACTAAAGGTTCAATTTTACCAGCTGTTCTTTGCTTTCCAAGAAAGATAATGCAAAACACAGATTATTTTAATTGTTCATTGACTTTCCTCATTGATCAATTCAGGCTTAATTTTCTTTCCTCCTTTAAATAGTGATTCTCAAAATTGTTTACAAGTTAGAATCATCTAGGGAATTTTAGAAAATCTTGTTCAGACTATACCCCAGAACAATTAAGTCAGAATTTCTAGGAGTGAGGCGAAGCCATAAGTATTTTTTTAATCACTCCAGAAGATTCTAATGTACAGCCAAGATTGAGAACCACTGTTTTATATCAAACTGTGTAAAATCTGATTACTAGAACTGTAGATTGGAAACAGGTAGGAAATCCTAAATAAACATCCAGAAATAGAATTTCTTAATGGATCCCACTAGTCCTCTGGACTCCCTTCTGATTCCATCTGTTCTTTAACTAAGCTGCTTTAAGGCACACTGCTTAATGGACCTGAAACTAGTTTGAGAAAAAGAGTGCGCAAGAACTGAGACTCCTTGTGGCCATAAGGTTCATGCACCCGCTGTTAATGGCTCTTGGATTGCTCATACTGTTAATTGGTACCCATTATTTAAATCTCAAAATGAATGTCATTTCAATAGAGGTCTTCTCTGACCATACTCTATTGATATTGGAAGCACTAGTTATGCTTTCTCAAACACTCTATTTTCCTTTATGGCACCATGATATATAGAAATTTGAGTGATCATTTGCCTAATGTACTGCCTCCTCCTCCTCCAACCACGGGATTTTAAGCTTAGTGATGGAAGAGACCATTTCTGTTTTATTCATTGTGGTAAAGTTGGCACCCATCATAGTGCATGTGGTAGAAGCTTAATAAATACTTGATGAAGGAATGAAAATCAGAGTAATACTAATTTTGATGAGTATTTATTGGGGTGGGAGAATGGCAGACTCCTGTGCCTCTCTTTGGAACATTCTGTCAACAGTGAGATAATGCAGAGTGCTGGACACCTTCAGTCATCCAGTTTTACCAGTGGTTCTCAAATATGATCTGCTCATGAGAACCATATGGAAGTTTTATTGAAAATATAAATATCTATGCTTTATCTTCAAGAGATTTGGCTTCAATAGTGTGATGTCAGAAGCGGCAGTAAGTTTGCCTGCTGATTCTAATGCCATGGACCACCACCCAGTGTTTAGAAACTACTGCCTGAAATGCCATTCAGAATTACTGTTAAATTTGGAGGCTATATTCTCCAGAATTCAATTGTTCTTTTTGTTTTGCAATGGAATTGTGAAGGTGAGGTTAAAGTTTTTCTCTGGAGCAGAGACACACTGCTTTACACAACAGCCCTGGAGAGATACTGCCCCAAATACCATCTGCCCCCAAATACCATTTAGTAATCTGGCTAGCTAAGCCTTATAGTTTCTCAAAAATCAATGTACTGAAGTCTGATGATAATATTAGAACTGTATCAAGGTAACTTTTTCCCCAAATGCTTGAGAAGCTTAACCATGTTGGCCATGGTCAGTGGCTATGCTGACTACTCTATGTTGGCCAGTGTTGGCCATAGAATACCTATATATGTTTTCAGAGACAACATGGGAAATGTTATATTAGGTAAACTCTTTATAGCATTTGCATTTATGCTGAGATACATAGATTGTAAAACTTCAGTTACTCAGAGGTCCCTCATCAAGCAAATTCAATTAGCCAGAGAGAGTGAAGAAGGAAAAATAAGCAAAAAGAGAACTCCATATACCAAAAATAATAATATAAAACCATATAATTGAGAGTAAATATTATTTTCCATAAGAGAATCTATTTATTTAGAATATATTTACTGTAACTTTAAATGTAATTTAACTGCTTTGGGGACTCATGATTCATACGCAATAAACACAAAAACAGCAAAATCATAGCTACATAATGCTTTTTGGGCTGAAATGACCCTCCATTTTAGTATCTCCATTGTTATAGTTGATTGATACCATTTACATATGTTTTGTAATTTCACATTTACCATAATCAATGTGAAATTCAAAGATATTATTTCCATTTTACAGATAAGGAAACTGTGTCAGAAAGCTTGAAGAACTCGATGAAGTCATTGTGATTTCTAACCTAATACCCTTCCTACTGCACTGTTGCCTTGTAAAATACAAAACAATCTTTAATAATCATAAAGATAATCTGGAATCATTAAAGTTCAAAGTTTAGTGCACTTAATTCAAAAATGGAGAACAATCCATAGCATTTTACAAAAATGTTCATTAACCGTTTTAAATTAAAATAACAATATTTATGTACCCGAAGGAATCATTTTTGTTACATAAAAGAAATCACTTATATAAAAAGTTTATTTAGTGGGAATTCAGATGAAAAAGAAATACACTCAGACACATGCATATACAAATATTTTTTAAACTGAACTTTTCATCTACTATGAATTACCATTATGTCTATGCACACATATTTATTATGTGGTATGGGCTATTTATTATTTACATGATTCACAAACCATTCTTCCGTGCTCAAAATGGCCCAGGAAAGGAAGGGAAGAAGACAACAGCAGTCAATTAAAACTAGAGAGGGATTTTTAGCAGACAGATAGCATATACCCAAACTGGAAGAGAACTTGGACTCTGAGACTAAATTCTCCACGAAAAGTGGGGTAGGGACCTTGGCTTGTGCTAAAGTTTAAAGTTCTGGTGGTACTATTACAATAGATTATGTACTTTATACCTTTTCAAATTTTAACCTCATACTTTATCCACTTAATTCTCCAATTTTAGGATTAGATATTTGGCTGAAATAAATAGGCAGAGAAAGTAATTACATGCACTCCCCACCTTCCACCAGCAACCCCAACAATGTGTGGATGGACTGAAGAAGATTTTCTTTTTCAGATCTATATACAGGGCTATTGTAACCCCTCCAAGGATGGAAGGCACTATTATTCTGCAACTATTTTATTCATTATCTTATCCACTGATGACATTAAATTATATATATCTTCATTTCCCCAGCTGTGGTCTTGTCTTTCTAGAATTTGATATTATTTTTCTCTCAGGCTATTCTGAGGTAGAGGAGCATTTATGAACATTACACCTCTATATCTTTGTTGATATTAAAGCAGTAATCTCTCCAGATATTAATCTGCTGTTTAATTCTTTATTATATCACTCTTAAACTACTGTGGAGTTATTTTTTTTATTTTGAAACACAGAAAATTGATTTTGATCCACTATATCAAATTCTCCCTCATCCTCTTATACATTAATTTTTTACTTGGTTATGTGCTGTTTTAAAATATGTCCACAAATTTTTTGACACAATTCCTTGCAAAGGTGGGGAGTCTGATTCTCTGCCACCCAAATGTAGGCCAGATGTAGGAACTTCCTTTTAATAAACAGAATGTGGCAGAAGTCATGATTTGTGACTTCTGAGGCTAGATCATAAAAAAATAACATTTCCATTTGATCTTTCTTGGATTGCCCACTCTGGGGGAGGCTAATAGTCATGTTGTGAAAATATCCAAATAGCCTTGAAAATCTCTCCCATGGGGAGGAAATGAAATCTGTCAACAGCCAGCACAAACTTGCCAGCCATGTGAAAGATCTACCATTAAAGTCCATCTTCTAGCCCTAGCCAAGCATTCAGGCAGCTGCAGCCCTGGTTGATGTCTCAGCTGTAACCCCATGAGGGACCCCTAGCCAGACCACTTAGTTAAGCCAGACCCAAATTCCTGTCCCATAGAAACTATGAGAGATAACATATGATCGTTGTTGTTTTCAAAGCATTAAATTTTGGGGTGATTTGTTATGTAGCAATAGCACAGTTATCTTAACTTCAAACCAGGTTATCTTGTTACCTTGTTGCCATTATTTATATAACAAATATTTACTGAGCATCTAATATATGTCAAGCATTTTGTTAGGTGCCAGGTATACTAACATGAAGAGAAGAGACATTATTCCTCCCTTTAAAGAACTTATAATCTTGTGATGAGTACAAATATTAAATAAGTGATTATATAATTATTAACAGTAAGTATGAGAGGAAATAGCAGGATTATGAATGCTTATGATCCTTAACCTGCAGGTCAGGAAAGAGTTCCCTGAGGAACTGACAGTTAAGCTGACACAGGAATATATAGGTGTTAACCAAGTAAAGAGGAGTGTGAAGGATGAGAAAGAACTTTCCAAGGCAGAGGAACTCTATAGACAAAGGCCCTTGTTCAATGGTCCCAACTAAGAAATTTCTGTGCTAGAAACTACTAGCAGATTTTTTTCTTACATTTATTCAATTTCTTAAAAGAAATATTACCTGAATGCCTACTATTGTCATGAACAAATCAGACAGAAATACCTGATCTTACAGAACTTACATTCTAGTGGATGAGAAGGACAATAAACAAAAAAATCTATAAAAATATGTAATACGGACTTTCTGTTTCTGGTGCAGCATGCATGTAAAGACTTGGAAATTGCCTCCTCCACACAATAAGGAAAATGTTGAACAAACTGAAAATCTACAACTCTTCTTAGCTCTCTCAGAGAGCTGAGGTCATAGGGAAACTGCTGCTCCCCAACTCAGAGAGATTAACAGGCAGATACAGAGAATGAGAAGCCCGTGAAATGAAATCTCCTAGAGGTTCAGTGTGGACAAACCTGAGAGAGAAACACCCTGAAGGGGCTCAGCCTTATGGAGAAAGCCTCGTCTCGGGCCCCTCTCAGGTTCTCAAAGCAAAGATCAGAGAAAAACTCCTTTGCGTTTCTGGCAGGGGAAGAGAAAAGTAGCCATGTTGAAATATGCCCAAGACACTATTCTGGTTAACAAGACCTATCTTCAAGAGAAATTATTTTACCGGAGCCAACCTACTGGGGCTTTATTACTAACCCAAGGGAAGTGAAATACCCAACTCTGATACCCTTTACTCTTCCTGTCTGTGCTAAGGAGAGACAAAACACAGCACAACACAACACAACTGAGACGCAGTTGTGAAGGTCACAGCCCAGGGGTACGGGCTCACTAAAAGACTGAGACCTAATCACCAAGGCTATAGAATGCTTCTTCTTCCCCAGTACCTCACCACCATATCCAGCAGGGCTCCTTTATAACAGCAATGGAAAGAATTGTGCACCTCAGATGATATTTAAAAGACCTTCAAGAAACCCAAAGACAAGAAGAGAGGCAAAAACAAGGACACAAGAGGAATTTTAACCTCTAACACCTACGGCTACAGCAAATAAACACAGCCTCATCCCTGGCCAGATAAAATACATAATATAGCAGATGGTGATAAGTGCTGAGAAGAAAAATAAAACAGGTAAAAGGGACAGGCTGTGATGATGGAAAGGGCAGGTTGCAGTTTTAAAGAGAATGGTCAGGAAATGCCTCACTGAACAGGTGACATCTGTGCAAAGATCTGACACAGGCAAGGGAGTGAGTCATAGAGGTAGCTGGAGAAGAGCAGAGGGAGACAACATCAAACGCAGGGTTTTTAAGAGGAACTGTGTCTAATGTGTTGGTAAACTAGAGGAAAACCAGTGTTACTAGAGCAGAGTGGACTGAGTGAGGGGAGAAAATCATAGGAAATGAAGTCACAGAGGTAAGGTTTGCATGGCCTTGTAGGCCATTGTAAAGATTTGGGTCTCTCTGGCTTCTGTGAGAATACACTATAGGGGAGCAAAAAAGACCAATCAGGAGGTTTTTGAAATCATTCACAAAAGAACTAATGACTTAGGTCAGGGAGGAAGCAGTAGAAAAGGTTTGGGGATACTTTTTGAAAAGAGAGCTGACATTTGTTGTTGATGGACCAATGTACAAGGCAAAAAGAGGAATCAAGTTTGCCTTCTTGGTCTGAGCAACAAGAATAAAAAACCTGAATGAGGAGCAAGTCTTTTATGGAGGTCAAGTGTTAAGTTAGAGATGTTTACCTAAGTGGAAATGTCAAGTAGGCAGTTGGACACCCAGGTATGGTGGTGGGGGAGAAAAGTCTGGGCTGGAGATATGCATTTAAGAGTAGTCAGTATATAGATAGAATTTTAAGCCACCAGGACAACTGCAGTCTCAAAGGGAGTGCATATATATGAAAAAGAGAAGAGAAACAAGATCTGAATCCTGGGGCACCCAATGTTAAAAGGTTGATGAAATAAGAAGAAATGAGCAAAGAAGACTGGGAAGTGAGAAGAAAACCAAGAATGTGATGCCCTGGAAGAAAAGTCAATAAATATTTCCACAAGGAGGGAGTGAACAATGGTGTTAAACCTTACTGAGGAGTCAAATAAAGAAATTGTCCATTAGATTAGCAATGTGGACACTGTTGGTGAAGAGCAGCTTTGGTGTTGGGAAGAGGAAAAAGCCCGAATAACGGAGGTCCTAGAAAGAATGAGAGAACAGGATTTAGAGACATGAGTATAGGTAACTCTTGATCAGAACTGCTATACAGAAGAATGGAAAAATGAACTTGTAGCTGGAAGGAAACATGGATGAAAGAAGTAACATCATGTTTGTATGTTGATGGAATGATCCAGTCAAGCAGAAAAATGATGATGCAGGAGAAGGAAAAAAGAGGAATTTCTGGAGCAATCTTCTGGAATATTTAAAAGAATTGGGATCTAGTGAACAAGTGGAGAGTTCAGCTTTAGATAGGAAGATGGACAGTTCGCTCCTGGTAACAGGAGAGAAAAACAGCATATCGGGCCCAGATGCTGGTGGGCGGGTGGAGGTGTTGGTGGGAACTTGTGGAAGTTCTCTTGTGATTGTTTCTATTTTCTCAGTGAAATAACAATCAAGGTCAAGAGCTAAGAGGGAGGATGGGGAGGAGGTGTTGGAAGCTTGAGGAGAGAGGAGAAAATGTGGTATCATAGTCCTAAGATTGTAAATAGACTCGGGAAATGCCCTTTGAGTGCATGGCATGGAGGGCATGCTATAACTAATGGTTGTGAATGTCACGAATTTAAAGGGAGATTGGTCAGCATGGATTATTGTTTTCTTCTAGCTCCACTCAGCTGTATGTGTTATGATTGAGAGTAACATTTCTGCAAAGCAAGAAAACATTGTTGGTTGTTCACGTCTAACAACCAGCTTCTAAAACAATTAAGAAATGACTAATTTGTTTAAACTGTACTTCATTTAGCACTCTTAGAGAATTGAGGATGGGGGCGGGTCCTCTGGTTAACTGAAAATTTTAGATAATTAAGTCCATCATATCCCTTATATAAACTAATTTTTTATGGAATTAGAAGATAAAAAAAAAAAATTCCTACCGTCACACTAGTTCAGGGATAATAACAAGTGTCTAAATACCTAATGGCACTTCAGTGCCATTGTTATGATTATGTTAATGATTATTGCATATCCTAGCTAAAAATCAGGTTAGTTGAGTTTTCTGGCAGTTTGGGATCTGGATACATTATATCGAGACAATGTAATAAGAATATCTTCACAGAAATCCACATGTGGTGTCTTGGTTGTACCTATGATAGCGTTGGAGTAACACTTAGTTTTTTTTCCTCTCAATTGCCTTTTTCTAGGGTAGTGAAGTGACAAAGAAAACATAATTTGATTCCAAATCTTTGGCAATGGCAACGGCAATGCCTGTGTTGGTGAGGGTGAGATTATCAAGACTTGCTCCATCTCTGATTGCCGCAAGACAGACATTTCTTTCTCAGCTACATGTGTTTTCTAGTAGCTCAAACTCTTTTTATACTTGTGAATCTGCTTTATATTATTCACTTATTTTTAAAAATAACTCTGATTATATAAGCAATGCATTTTCGCTGAATATAATTTGGAAAATATGGAAAGAGAAGGAAATAAAAATTATTATCTCACCACTCAGAAATGAACACAGTGAACATTTTGGTGAATTTTAATCTAATATTTTAATTCATGTATAAGTTTAGAAAATTTATGTCAAACTATCATTTAATATCCTTTTAACTTAATATTTTACACAGCCTTTGAAAATAGTTTTTAATGACTACATAGTCATCCATTATATGAATGTACTATAATTTATTTAATAGTTCTTCCATTATTACACATTTAGGATGTTCTTAAATTTTAGATAACACTAAGTGAGCATCCTTGAGCATAAATCTGATTATTTTCTTAAGACAGATTCCCAGAAATGGAATTCTAGGGTAAAAGGTTACAAAATTTTTAAAAGCTACATGCACGTGTTGCAGCTGCCTCCTGAAAGATCATGCTTTCTGCAGGCCCCCTGGAAATGAATAAGGTGCTCCATTTCTCCGTACTCTTGAGAATTCCATCCGTCTTTTATAGCACCTCTTTGCACACCTTATCCGTGATTACTTCAAACATGTTATTCATAAGACTCCTAAGAGGTCTTCCTGACTTCTCATTCACACCACCAAGATATTCTCCATGGTGCTGTCAGAGGTGTCCTTCCACATCACTAACCTTGTCACTTCCCTAATAAAAAAAACCTTGGGTCTTCCTCAGTCTCGGTAGGTTACACAGCTGCACACAAGACTCTTCCCAGTCTGTCCCAGCCTCCCTTTTCAGCCTCACTGACCACTCACTCCTAAGTGCTTTGATGAAGCCACACAGAATGTCACTTTATTTACAAAACATACAATGCTCGTTCATGCCTCCACGCCTTTAGACATTTTCACTCTGTCACATTTACTCCCTGAAACTCCAGTTCACGTTTCAAGACACAGGGCAAAGTTCCCCTTTGGTGAGGCTTCCCTGACTTCCCAGAGCGAGGCGGTAGGCACTGAGCTGCCCATATTCACACTCCAGCACTAACCGCTTTGCTTAGCAATCATTCGCTTCCCTGACTTCCCCCCTGAGTACCTCAAGGAACTTGTCTTTTTATTTCTCTCCTCACTTCTTCGCCTATTACATAGTTGATGATCAGTAGATATTTATTGACTCAATGTCTAAAAGCACAGAATTGGTTTCAGTATTTTGTCATCATCTAGCTCAGAAGAGCTGGATTTCAGGGGTAGAGTACGTCGTTGCTAACTAGTCTGCAGTGGTCTCTTAAGGGCACTTCCCTTAGCTAGCAGCTAAACATATGGCCTGTACAATGCAGGCTTTGGTCACAAGCTTCTGCTTATTTTTCAATCTCTTCCTATTATTTGTCTTAATTCTATTCTGTAGTCCATTCTCCTGGATTCTTTCAGTCTATCCACCCTGATTTGCTATCACTCATTTGACAAAGCTCAGTGCCATGAGCAGCTAATGGCTTCAATTCCATACTTTCCCCTTTGTTCTTTCTTGTACTGTTCCCACAGAATATTCTGATACAGGGGGCTGAGTGCTGGCTGGAGAAACACAGAATTGTGTTGCCTAGAGCATACTGCTAGTGATTCTATTCTGTCACATATTTATATATTATCTCTGCTTCTGATTTATTTTTTATTTTACTGTTCTTATGTATACCCTGTAAGCAAACTCTGTCCTTTGTTGAACAAGGCAGACTATAAACACAGACATAAATCAATGCATAAATGGATAAATATATGTTGTTTTCCATTATTGATGACTTCGTGCTCTCAAAAAAGGCCACTGGGTGCTCCTTGCTGCGCACCTATATATAAATTGGTTTGTCCTTTCTTACAGCTCCTCAAGATGGCTGTCCCAAACCTGTTCCGTTCTCTTTTCAGTGACTTGGCCCTAAAGTTTATTTAAAAAATAGAAGCCATCTGAAGAGATTCTTCTTAACTTCTCTTTCTCCCACCTTGGCCTCTTTCAGGGTAGTTGAGTTGGGTAGTGCTGTATCATGGTGCTTCTAGCTTTGTTCTTTGCTGCCTTCAAAACCTCTGCTCCTCTGCCTACCAACCTACTCTAGTAAAGCTCAGTCCACAAACTCAGATGGCAACTTACCTCTCTGTCCTTTCTATAATGCAGCTTAATTTCTGACTAACACTGTCCTGCTGATATGGTTAAAAAATATTAGAAAACTTGAGACTGTGGGGAGAATGTAGGAGGAAACAACTTTTCTATTGGTCATTGGTCTTCCAGGTCACTGCTCAGGAGTCTGTTTCTATGCTCCTTGGCATATGGGCACCTTTACTGAGGCTGCCTGGGGGTTTGTATCCCTAGACAGATCCCCAGCCCATTGTCTCTCATGTCTTACCTACTTCTGTGGGGCTTCTGGGAGGCAGGCCCCATCTCTGCTCTGGGAACCCATAGACAGTATTCTATTTTTTCCTCCTGCCTCAGCTATAAAAAACTCTAGTCTGGGGGAAATATTTCTTCCTTCATTTTTTTTTTCAAGTAACCATTTTTTTTTAAACAACAAATTTCCTAATTTCTCCTAAGGGCTTAAGAGTTTGTGAGAACAACAACAAAAAGCTGAGAAGATTTTGCGTAGGGATAGAGCTGACTGCTTTAAATATCAGAAGAAAAATTCATAGAACAATATTTTAATTGGTATTTTTGTCACAGTAAACAAAAGAAAAGCAATCTCTGATTTTTCTCCACTCATTCCCATTGTCTTCACCATTAACCTATCTGAAAAAGCAATCTGTATCCATTGTTTTCATTCTGTGTTAGTTATACCTGTGGCAATGTGTCTTTTACTTCTACCACCCTGTTGAAAACACTCTCCTAATCACCAATCCAACTGTTTTTATTTTCTTCCTCTTTCCTTCCTAACTCCCTTTTTTTTCCTTCCAACCTCCCTCTGCCCCTCTCTATCACAGTAGTCTCCCCTTATCCATAGGGCGTACATTCCAAGACCCAGTGGAGACGTGAAACCAGGAATAAGATTGAAACCTGTATATACTTTGCGTTTCCCCCCTTATGTAGAATCTATGATAGTTTAATATAAATTAGGCATAGTAGGAGATTAGCAAGAACTAATAATGAAATAGACCAATTACAACAATATACTGTAATAAAAGTTATGTAAATGGGCCATTATTAAGTAAAATACGGGTTACTAGAATAGGAGTACTGTGATACCAAGACAGTTGATCTGATAACCAAGGTGGCTACTGAGAGATAAAAGGACAGGTAAGGTACACAGCGTAGATATGCCACACAAAGATATCATGTCCCAGGCAGGATGAGTGAGACGGTACAAGATTTCATCATGCTACTGAGAACAGGGCAAAATTTAAAACCTATGAATTGTTGATTTCTGAAGTTTCCCATTTAAGAGTTTCAGACTGTGGGTAACTGAAATCTCGAAAAGTAGAACTGCAGACAAGGAGGGACTACTGAATTTGACTGTTCGGTGGCAGGCATTGAGCTATGCTTTGGATACAAAAGAATGAATTAGAACCCCATGTTTAAGAAGTTTAGGATCAGGTGAGGGACATAGGTAATAAGTGAACAATGCACAAAAATTAGTTTCTTCTGTTTTCGATGCCAGAAAGGCCGTGGGTCTTTCCTGCTGATGTTCACATTTCTCACTCCTCTCCTTTACATTTTCTCTCTTTTTTTCCACTGGTTCCTCTTCAATTTTCCACTCACCAAACTTCTTCCAAGAATTTTCCCTAGGCTGCTTCTCCTTAGCTGGCTCCTTAAGAGAAGTTCTTCATGTCCATGTGGCTGCATCTTTGCGTTGGCAAAACGAATTCCTGTAGACATCCTCTTCACACCCCACAGTCTCCTGTTAATGACATCACCATGCTGTCAGTGAAGCTTAAGACTGTCACCACCTTTTCTCTAGTCTTAGCATCCAGCCAATTGCCACATCCAAATGTTTCTTCCTCTCCAGGGTCTCTCTGATTTAGCCTTTCCTTTTCTTGCTCACCCTATCATTTGACTGAAACTGTTATAGCTCTGAAACCTCCTACTTTGTTCTGCCTGGAATGTGGATTTCTTCCCTAAACAACCACAATATCCTGGAAACTTGTCTTCCTGTTCCAAACTTGTTATGTATCAGAATACACTTTCAGAAGTATTTCATGTATGTTTTTCTCTCTCTCTCTCTCTCTATATATATATATATAGATGTAGATATGTACATGTACATATATACACACAAATATATACACACATATACACACACACATTATGTTATATAATATATAATTGTATATTATCTTTACTATTTATATATAATATATATTAATATATAATGTTGTACATTTTAAACTAATACAATATCACATGAAAATTTAAGGGTCCTACTACCAGTTCCAATTGGTGGGGTGGCTTGCCACACTATCACGTAATTCTCCAATATCAGCTGGGTGTCCTATCGTTCAGCTTAATTCTGACACCATCTACTTGGAAATAGCATCAGATCCAACAGATTTAGGACTCTGTCCTGCAATACTGTCTCCCATTTCACTTCAGATGCCAGCCACAAGTCCTTGTTGTCATCTGGGCTTCTGACTGATTGGCTATATATTTGGAGATTCCAATGACTCCCTCCTTCAGGTCTGATTAATTCGCAGAATTCAGAGAAACATTCTCTTTACTAGATTACCACTTTATTATGAAAGGATATAACTCCTGTATATCCTTTAGTTGGAAGAGATGCATAGGCCAAGCTGTGAGGAGAAGACATGGCGCTTCCATACCTCCTCTGGGCAAGCTACTGTCAGTGAATCTCCAACGCCGATACTCTCCAAATCCCATCCTTTTGGGTTCTTATGAAAACATTTTTACAAAGGAATGATTTATTAAATCATTGGCGATTGGTGAGCAAATTCGACCTCCAGCTCTTCTCATCTCCCCAGAGAGGTGGGGCTTGGGAGGGTGGGACTGAAAATTCCAATTTTCTAATCTTAAAGTTGGCAGGCATGACAACCAGCTCCTATCCTTAGGTGTAAATCCCAAAGTCACTTCATTAACATAACAAAAGACACTTTGGTCACTTTACTAATTTCCAGAGTTTTAGGAACTCTGTGCCAGAAACAGAAATGAAGACCAAACATACATTTTTTATAAATCACAATATCACATACCTATATCAATAAAACAGAGTGGGGGGGGTTATCACATCCATCTTGTCATTTCACTGCCCCAAATCTTTCATTGTCTTTTGCCAATTGAATTAAGTTTGAATTTTTTACCCAGCATTCAGTGCTCTTATGATAGAGTCTAAATTTTGTTTCTAGATTCTTAAAAGTATCTGATAACATAGAATACAGTTATTTTTCCTCAGATAACAGACATATTGTCTGTCTATTTGCTTTTGCTGGTACTGTTATAGCTAGAATATACTGCTGCCCGTTGCTGCTTGTGGAAAGCTTAGCTATTTTTAAAACTTCAAAAGTTTTCATCTATGAAGCCATTTAGGTCTCCCTAATAGATGTAGTCTTTCCTGCCTTTGATTTCCCAGAGCTCTTTGTTTGATCTTCTTGCGTGGTTGTTATCTTACTGTTTCCTGTATTATGGCTATTTTTTTTTTAACTTCTCTCATCCGCTTGTTAAACTTCAATCTCTTAGAGATGGTGCCTTACCAATATTGCAGATTTAACAAATGCTTATCATTGTGCCTTCTATATAGAGGGACCCAGTATCTATTTCCTCTTTGTCCTGAGTAACAGAACTTCTGTTTTTTCAGGGTGATAATGTTTCTAGCTAAAAATACTTACTCTCTAAATTCTCTTGCAATCAGGTGGCCAAATGAGTCAGTTCTACACAAGGAAATGAAAGCTGAGGGTTTCCTGCTTTCTGGACATAGGCATTGCACTCCTTTCTACTTTGTTCTTTGTGCCTGGACATGAACCTGGAGGCCATTAGGCTAGTCTCATGGTCATTAGGTAATAAGCTTCAGGGCAAAGATTAAAACATTGATTTTTTTCATTCAAAGGATATTTACTGAACACCTACTATAGTGCCAGGCACTATTGTAGATGCTTCAAAAAATGTCAGAGCGGAAGGACAAAAAGAATCTGGATCCCAGATGGCATCATTAAACATAGAAATAACTTTAACTGCCTACATTTACCCTTCAAGAATCCCCTTTGCTTTAAGCTACTTTCACTCAGTTTTATTTTCTGTTATTTTTAACGAAATTCTTATAGTGCTGTTTACTTTTTTAAAGCCTAGAATTTTAAGTAAGAGTGACTCATTTATTTTCCCATTGAAATAATTATTTGAGTTGTTCCTTTTATTCTATTAATTATTATTGATTTTCCAATATTTACCAACCTTGCATTCTTGTAATAAAAGACTTACTTGATTGTGATGTAATTATTCTTATTATAAAATCTATGGATTCAATTTGTTAATATTTTGTTTGGGATTTCTGCTTAATGTCCATGTGAGATACTAGCCTATGGTTTTTCTTCCTTGGAATGTTACTGTCAAATTTGGTATCAAGATTATGCTGGCTTTATACAATGAGTTGGGAAGTAGTCCTTTTTGATTATCAGAAAGGGTTTGTATACAATTGTTTTTACTTTTTTAAGAGTTTGGTGAAGCATCTGAACCTGGAGTTTTAATTTTTTTAAGTATAAATTCAATTCTTTGATACACACAGGACCATTAAGATGATCTATTTATTTTTTTAGTCATTTTTGGTCAGTTGTGTTTTTTAAAGAATTTGTCCATTTCATCTAAACTCAAGCTTATTTATTATCTGTTTATCTTTTTAATGTCTATAGAATATGTAACAAAGTCTCTCTTTTTATATATCAGCAAGTTGTATTTTCTCTCTTTTTTCTTAATTAATCTTTTATGGGGTTTATCGATTTTTAAATTTGTTTTCCAAGAGCCATCTTTTGCCTTTGTTAATTTTTTCTAGTGTATGTTTTCTTTCTATTTTATTGATTTCTGCTCTTATTTCCTTTTGGGTTAATTTACTGTTATTTTTTTCAGTTTAGTTCCTTGAGATGGAAGCTTATATCCTTGATATTTAACCTTTCCTTCTACCTAATATGTACATTTAAAGTTATATATAAATTTTTTAGCACGTCTTTCACTACAAATCTCAAGTATTGATACGTTTTCATTTTTATTTAGTTAAAAATATTTTCTAATTTTCATTGTGATTTCTTCTTTGATTGGGCTATTTAGAAATATATTGCTTAATTAAAAGTATTTTGAGATATTTGGTTACTTTTCTGTTATTGATTTCTAGATTCCACTCTGGTCCAAGAATTCATTTTGAGTGATTTTATCCTCTGAAATTTGATGAGACTTTCTTTATTGCCCAGTATAAGGATCTATTTTGGTAAATATTCCCTGTGCATTGTAAAGAATGTGTATTACAAAGTTAGTTTTATATATACATGTATAGTGTTATTATGTATGTATTATGTCAAGGTTTTTTAATATAATAAATTCATGACCTATCTTTTTAGATATAGCTTCTCTCATTTTTATTTTTATTTTATTCTATTTTTTAAGACAAAACAACCCTAGGTTGACCTCACAGATTGCAAGGACTTTGTCAGCTTACAATTCCTTATTTTTAAAATTTTTTTATTTTTTATGCCTACTGCACCTCGTCTTCCTAGGTGGTCTCCCATCCAAGTACTAACCAGGCCTGACCTTGCTTAGCTTCTTAAATCAGATGGGATTGGGCTTGTTCAGATTAGCATAGCTGTAGAATGTTTTTTCTCATTTTTATTTCAATTGAGTACTATTCCAGTGTCATCCTTGTTATATAATAATATCATTTTATATTAAAAGAAAAATACCTCTCTACTTTTGTTTTTCTGGTCCCTCATTATGAAACTATCTGAGGGAAATAGTCATGATTTTATACTTTCTACTTTGTAACTGCTTCAGAAAGGGAAATTAAGAAAGTCCCAGTATTTTACCTCCATGAGTTCCTAGGTGATTTTCAAAAATATTCTCAGTATGAAGACCAAAAGAAAAAAGAAAAAAAGAAGCAATAATAAGCTATATATAAACAGTAGTGACTCACTAAAGACTGTCATTTCCTTCAGTTTGAGGATTTATTTACACTGCATTCATCCATCCATTTATCCAACCAATCATCGATTCATTTAACAAGTATTGAAGTTTTATCGTATACTAGGAACTGTGGTAGGAGCTCGGGTACAAAGGGGTATGACAAAGTCTCTCCTTCTGGAAGAGAAATAGGGAAATCTAGTAAGGAGATAAATATTAGGCAAGATAAATTTTCCTAATATTTATATTTAGACAGGAAAAGATAAATATTAGGAAAATCTTATATTCTATGATATATATATGGTTATAGAAGAATGTATAGGATACTATTAAAGTATACAGGAGAAAATGTAAACTCCCATGCCAAATACTCTCCTGGTTGTTTTTGCCTCTCTAGTGGATGATCAGATTTCCTAGATGAAAAGGCACTTGAATTAGAGCCTATAGAATGGCTTGGCATTAGAGATTGAGCAAAACAAGCTTTTATATAGGAAAAAGAAGGCACACTAAGTATTTTAAGCAGAAAGGAATTAGATATAGGAATATATCTGCTTATAAAATTATTGGAAGAGCTAGAAGAATGAGCTATAGCTTGAGTCTCCAGTAATGACTTACTAGAATGCTACCTATTACAGGAGCTATTATCTTGTCACATTCTGAAGGTAGGAATCAAGAGGTCCACTTGACCTATTGATTTCAAAAACTTGGTGCTGTAATTGAAACCCAGGAGTCAGGAAGCTGGAATCAGGAAACTACTGCTGCTGACAAGACTCAGGAAGCTGGAAACTGTTTACTGAAATGCAGAAACATCCCTATCTGCACAACTTTCCTTGCCCATAGGAAACAACCACAGCTCAAATATGGCTTCTCTTGCATTTCTACTTTCTGACCTTTGAGTGATTAGATCGGACTGATGAAGCCTATTTCACATGCAGAATCCTAGTTGTAAGGGAGTCTGGGCAATGTGATTTTTTTAGCTTTGTAGGCTTTGCTATACAAATGAAGGTACACTAGGAGGAGATGGGAATGGATGCAAAACACAGATCAATTATCAAACGCCAGGTGAAGATGAAGAGGGAATAGAAGAGACTGATGGGGAGAATACTATGTGAAAAAGAGACAAAATAACAGAGATTTCCAGGAATTTCTGGTATGACTAGATAGGAGAAATAACAAAAGATGAATCTGTAGGGAAGAGAATGAACTGAGAGAAGGTAGCAGGAGGGAAGAATATTAAACATAGACCAATCAATAAATTATTGTATTAATTAATGTGAGTCACAATGGTGACCTAAACTAGGGCTATAGTGATAGTAATCGAGAGAAAAGACAACTTGGGGAACTAGTTAAAACATCATGATCATTTTAATCACATACTTTGATTTTTTAATGGTATTTTTCACTTTGAAATGCCTGCTTTTTTTCTAGTTTTTTTTTCTTGCTTATATAAGACTTATGAATGTATTATTTGTATTGTTTATTATTCTAACCCATGATGATTCTCTGTCTACTGAGCATCTGCACTATTTAGGATTAATGCTGTTTCTATCCTTATGCAGTTCCATATGCTGGTTGCCTTCTCAGTTAGAAAGGAAACTTTAAAAGAGTGAAGATCATGTTTTATACTTACTTGATGTAATAGGATATAAAATTTGAAAATTTTGACTAAGGCAGGTAGAGCTAATAGATACATTTTCTGGAAAGGTTCCAGATCAAAATGAAAAATTTCAAAGGATATGTTTTAAAACCAATTATACTCGATTTTAAGTGTAGAGTTTCAACTCTTCCTGCATTGAAGGTCTAAAAGAATAAGATTGAGAAAGGATTTTAAAGAGGATTTCTTTGGAGAGGACTAGGCTGGGATTCTCACTCTCCCCAAGGGGGAAGGATAAGGTAACTACACCTTATTTTAAGCCCAGTGAAAAGGCTTAGGAGCACTCGCTGAACTTGAAATTAGGATGCAGGGAAGACCACTGTTTTATTCCTGTATGACAAATTTAAAAGGCTCCAGACAGGCTTGTTTGCTTTAGATGCATGAAGTGGAAGAGTGTGCATGAGTCATATCAAGGCAATCTCAGATGAGAAGTCCTCAGTGAGGGGGCTCTTTCTAAGAATCCACAAAATAGCTCATAAGAGTCAGTGTTATTTGATAGAAAGTGAAGGACCATTTTAAGATAGTTCTAACTAGGTGAGAGTTTTCATGTCTGCTCCAATCCCTCTTCTCTCTTCTCAACCCCATTTGGTTTCAGAAAAAAGGATCACAACCAGATAAGCAAAACAGAAAAGAGAAGGTACAATACTTTCCTGACTTCCAAAATATCAAATACATCCAAAACTTTCCTGACCTCCAAAATATCAAAAATATTACAGGAGAAGAGGAAGGAGGAGTCTTAATTTCAAATCTTGATTGAAGGTTTGACTATTGCATGTAATTGGATACTCTTAATTATGAACTTGAGATCATATTTACAACTTGAAAGGACAGTTATTTGTTATTACCGGGGCGATCAGAAGAATCATGAGACTTTCGAGTTTTCAGCCAAGTCAGAGGAAGAATGTTCCCTATTGATCAATCTTTAAAGGAAAAGTATTAGACAATATAAAGTTGATTTGCAATTATAACCCATGAATCCTGTTTGGTTAAACTTTGTCATTCCCAGGAAATATTCTGGTGCAATCATGGGCAGTAAGTGAAAAGGGCAACATAGTATGGTACAAAGAGGCTTCTGCTACATCTTAGCAATGCGAACTTTTGAAACTCAATTCCTATAGATCATGGTTTCCTAATAAAGCGAATATGTAATACCTGCCTTTTTTACTTCACAATGTTATTGGAAAGATCAAATGAGATTGCATGCTTGGAAATGTTTCTAAATTCCAGTAGATGCTCAAAATCAATTAAAGACTTGATGATTAATGTGCCTTGACTTGATGGTACTTTGAAAGCTCATAAAATCTTTTCCTGTTGCCCACGGACTGAGCCATTCTAAACCTATAGCCAAATAAGAACAACAAAAGAAGAAAACTCCAGAAAAGGGTAGTCTATAGGATCCCCAAGGGTATCTTCCTGTTCCTAACACTATCAGATCATCTGTTCCGCCTGTGTATTCTTACTCTTTTACCATCACTTATAAAAGCCATCAATAATTTAGCACTAATGAAAGTTTTCTTCCCTCATCAGTTTTTCAGTACCTTCTCCAACATGAGTGTTGAATTACTTACTGGCCAATTATTTGGAAACGAAAGTGAGCTCAAGAGAGTCAGAGAATTACTAAGAATATCATTTACAGGGGGAGGTTACAACAGTGGAGAAGGTTGATTGAAAATGTGTAATTTTCCTCATAGAAGGGTTGGGAAAGTAGAAGAGAGCATGAGGAAGAGACTGAGGGATGACTTTACTTGTCAGCAATAAGGAAAATAGTATAAACATCTCACAGACGGCACAATATTTGTCTCTGGTTATGACATGGAATCTCTCTGTTGAAGCCACTAATTGAAAATGCTCCTGGCAGGACTTGAATGTAGCTATATTCTGTGGTGTTGTGTAAAATGACAAATATAGTAGCAAATGGATCATGAAATCCAAGGGATGCTTGAGTTTCTGCAGGAAACCATTCCTTTTCTCCCTCTCCTGGAGTGTTTCAAGTTTGGATTTTCAGTGTCTTGAAATCAGTGATGTTGGTTCCTACCACCTGCACCACAGCATCATATCTGTCTGCTTTTTTCCATGTGAGTGGAGCCATTTAAAAGAATATAAACCACTTCTCTCATTGCTTCTTAGGAGCTTATGCTTTAAAATAAACTTTGCATTCATAGGCCAGTAACAGAATGGATCAAGCATTGGAAATGATGGATAGAAAGCTTATTAATTATCCTGTGTTCAGATGTTAAAAGTGGGAAAGAAGAGGAGGGCAGTTCAAGGGAGCTATTTTAGTTTTTGGAGAGATGAGCTATTTAGACCTAAAGCCAAAAGAAAAAAAAATACTTTTTAAGTATAGTATTTACTATAGCTTTATTTTTTACAGTGGGTAGTCAAAAGATACTGTCTAAAATCGGCAAGTCAAGAAACAGAAGTGTAACATTTTTTTATAGTAATTGAAGTGTCTATCATTAGTTTTAAGTACAAGAGCAGTGGTTTGCCTAAAGGGCTGAAGCAGGGCTTCAGGGAGCACCACGGAGCAAAATATACAAAGGAGCCATGCTCTGCTCCCTCCCCTTGTCTGGTCAATGGGAACAACTCTGTTTTTTACTCGTTTTACATCTTGAGTTACAGTGAAATATTTTTCTGGGGAAAAAATAATTTATTTGCTTTTAAAATGTTTGGAAAACACCATCCAAAGACAAAATGCATTCATTAAAAGATTTGGATCAAATAACTAAATTCTGGCAGTGCCAAAGAAATTACAGAGAAAAAGAAGAAGTTTTTATGATATAATACACATGTTTTAAAAAACAGTTCTTCTTTCATCCATGAGTTTCCCCAGAAACCATGATTTCCCACCTGACCAGTCCATAGCTTATTGAAAATGTTAAGAGCTCACTGAAGTTTGGCTATTTTAGATTTGGGTTCTTAGGTCCTAGAATCTGGGATTTCAATGGACTTGATATATACTTTAGAACTGTGGTGTGGCTATCTTTGCCATTTTGCAAAGAGACAAAAAAGTAGAAGGAAGCAAAGAGGAGGCAAGGAAGTATCAAAGAATTCCAGAGGGAAAGATGTCCACTCTTTTATATTTGATAGCCCTCCATTCTCCTTAAAACTACTGGATTCGATTGTCCTAAATCTTTCCAATAAAACCTCTGTTCTGCTTGTCAAGTGTTCATGTGTTTCATTTCCTTGGAACTGAAGAGAAAAGAAAAAGGCTTTCAATAAGATAATAAAAGAGAGCACACACCACTTTGGGGGAGAGAAGATGGGGCTCCCTGAAGGAATTAGTTCAGGGATATACTGATGTGCAAATACTATGGGAAACACTTCATTTCTCACTCTTAGTAGGAGGAGATTGTCTCTATCTTTCAAAAAGATTTCCTCAGTATTGATGATCCTTGAACTTATGGATCACTCAACCTTACTCCCCCCCTAAAGTCCTATAAATGATATTAGGAATAAGTAGTTAACAGAATGATCTATTTACAAGCACATTCCAGGCTTTATAGCCTTTGAACTTCAACCACACCTTAAATGATATACTAAGCACAATATATCAAGAAGTAGGCACACTTTGATATTGTTGACAACAATTTTTAACACTTTTGAATCTTGTTTCTTTTCCTCTGAGTCTCTCAAAAGTTCAAGAAGACAAATCCACGGGTACCTCTTCCAGCTTCTTGCCATATTGTCCTGCCTTCTGGCCTTTGTTTAAGCTTCTCTATCTTTGAAATTCCTTTCTTCTTATTCCTTCTCCACCTGGTGATCTCATTTCATTGTGCAACTTTCCCCAACAGCCCTTCCTCTAAATAGAATTAATTGATTGTTTTTACATGCCTATACCTCATCTTGAACCTATTTTAATGTCAGCTCTTATCAAATTGCATAATAACTAGTTGTTTTTACAATTGTGGTTTCTGCTAGATTAATCCAACAAACATTTAATAAGTAACCATGAGTGCCAGGCCTTGGGTTAAGCAACACAAAAATGAATCATGTTCTCTCTGCTCTTCCTGTCCTTTAGGAGCTTATATTGTAGTGGGGAAGATGAACAAATCATTACAATATTCCTGGGTAGTTGCTATAAAATATAGATACACAATGCTAAGGGACATTCTGAGTCCTTAGGGCTGCTGTTTAAGATGGGAATGCTTAATTTCTGTATGTTGAAATCATGCTGAATTATTAAGGGAAGATGGATTATTTGGATAAACAGCTAATCATTGTCAAAATGCTCTTTCAGAAAAGTCTTAGTATATCAGTACAATTGGAGACAATATTCTGGCTAGGATCAACTACTGGTCACCTATCCAATGGTTAGTTATGATGTTATGAACCGTGTAGAACTGTTAGGTAGGTAGTTAGGTAGTCAGGAGCGACAGGAGCAAAGGCTCAGCTCTGTAAGTAACCGTAGAAACCTCCCTTAAGGACCTCCCTAAAACACCCATTTGATGGTTATAAATTACCCCTGCATCCCAAGGCACTAAGGCCATAAAAGCTGCTGAAAGTACTACCCTAACCTGCTTGTAACCTCAGCCTCATTATTACTATCATTATAATTTCATTCACATGCCTGGAAGTTCATAAATCTAATATAACAGACTGAATTCTGGGTAAGCACATGTGCAATAGTCAGAGGGGTATATGATAGCCAACTGTCAATTAAAATGACCTCACATGCCAATCATCTAGGACCACCCCACAACCATCCATCGTAGTCCTAATATAATACAGACCTCCCCACATCCTCAGGGCTACAGCCCTCTTCGCTGATAACCCACCCCTCCCTTAGAGCGAACTTTATCTTTTGTCTTTTCACCTTCCAAATTCCACAGGGGTTGCAGCCTTACTTGGCATGGCCTGTCTCCTTCTAAAATGTACTTTTAATAAATCTTTTTCTAAATTTCGTTGACCTGTAATTCTTTACTGAGTCGTCGAGGAAGAACTGAGGACCCCCTCGATGCCACTGGGTGAAAGTAGATTTCACATCGCTCCATGCGATAACAGAACCTTGTAAAATTATGTGCTGCCTCCAAGAGTTTGGGTGCATTCCTATGATTCCAAGATATAAATCCCCAGGTACAGAAGGAAAAAAAATACTGGGATTTGAATTCACTAAATGTGGGTTTGTACCTAGTTTCCATTATTTATTAAGTGGCTAACTTACTTGCTTTCTATGAGCATCAATTTCTTTGTAAAATGAGGATATAATTAAACACTTCATATGGTCATATGGATGATTAAATAAGATAATGCTTGTAAAGCACTTAGCACATTAGCTGGCACACTAAAAAACAAAAATAAAAACAAAAAACTCAGTAAATGTTGGTTTCCCTGTATACACTTTCAGAAATTAAAAAAAGAACAGGCTGGTTCAGAGTCATAGGGGAAAATGTCAGAAGGACTTTTGAAGCATGTATCAACTGCTTACTCTTCTTTTGATCTAGTGAACACTATCATTCCACAGCTTACAGAGCTTGTCCAAAAGCTGAAGAGTTAATTCTCAGCCCTAATTCCCTTTCCTAGTTTAGACTCAGGCCACTTGGGTTCAGTTTCCTGAGTCCAGGGTGAGCAGAATTCAGGGACCCCTTCCTGTGTGCTACCCTCCAGAGGCTGGCTGCTGCTGGAGGAGTGGTCACAATTTCTATCCTTTTCAACACCACACAAGGCCTCCTGGAGAAGAGAGAGAAGGTTGTTTCATCTGAAGCTCAGTAAATATCTCCGGGCTGGACAGAGAGCAAGGACTTGTAAAATGAAAGAGGAAGGGCTTTCTGATTCGTGTCTGGCTCCCGCAAACCCTGAGCAATCTGTTCTTGTTTAAAACAAAAAGCAAAACATGTTTCCTCAAACTGGTTTAAGAGAATAGTGATGACTAAGGCAGTATATTTATTTCAGCTGTCACAAGAGTCATGGATTCTTAGATTAAAAAAAAAAAATCTCTGGTGGTTTTGAAAGTACTGTGGTTCCCTGCCTAGGAACTCTCGAAAAGAAATTCTTTTTTGAACATTAAAGTATCAGGGGAGCAAGTTCTCAATTTTGAAAGCTTTCCTTGTTCAAAAAGATTAGGAAAATCTGTTGAGAAGAACACAGATCTAAAAATGGCTGAGAAAGGCTAAAAAAAATTAATAAAGGGACAAATGGAAATTAGATTCATTCATTCATTCAATAAATAATCATTAAGCTCCTATTGTGTACCACAAACCATGGATACAATTCTGGGTTAATAAGACTGAACAAGATGTACCTGACTCCTCATGTTTCTTAACAACCTAGTGGGCTGCAGACAAGTAAACATATTTTTATAATACAGTGTGATAAAGGCCTTAAAGCCTTGATAGTAGAGAACGAGGTGGCAGAGAGGATTCAGAGACCCAAAGGATTTAGCCAGATCAAAGGAATTGTGGGTGGAAAGAGTGTCCTAAGCAAAGGAAACAGCATATTTTAAGGCTTAAAAATAAGAGAGATTGAGGTGGGTATCGAGAATTAAACTCATTCCATTGTATCTGGATCACAAATGGAGGAGGAGGAGTAGCTGGAACAGGTTGGCAGGATACCCCCTACCTTCCTTTCAGCAACTTGATGTTGGTAAGGTATGGATTTAGGATTGAGAAGAAGGTAGAACTCCCTGGAAATGTTGGGCCCAAAACATGTGCTCCAACTGAATCTTGCCAAAAGAGACCTCTAACATGTTCTTTGTCTCTCATTTGCTGTTTTTTTTCCCCCATGGGTAAATAGTTTCCAAAGGAAATTCAGGGGATGCTTGATGGAGGGAGAGTTAGGTATTCTTTGGCCCATTTGTTAAATATCAGAATGTCATCTTGAGTCTCAACTGCTGGGATGTTGGCATCCTTGGCAGATGGAATCCACTGTTTAATGTGTCAACTAAAAAGTGGAAGGTAAGGGAACTGTGACAGGAATGGATCCTAGATACAAGGGCTTCCTTAGCACTTAGCAGGTGATTCATAATTATCAATTCTTTTCGATTTGTCTGTATGAATTAAAAGATGAGGAGGCAAGACAGTACCAGAAGAAAAGATTTACAAATAAAGACCTAACTCAAATACTTATTAGAACCACTGGATATGTGTCCATTTTAATACTTGTGGCCTTAAAAATGTAGTCATGGGTTTGTTTCCATTAAAAATACAGTTCTGTATTCTTCCTAGAACACTCATGAATAGTCATCTTAAAAATAGTCATGAAATCAAAGATTTAGAAAAACTTCAGACATTATTTGGTTCAATACCTTTATTTTGGAGATGAAGAATCTTTGTTCCAGACATGTGAAATGGTACATCCAGTCTGGCTCCTGCCTCAGGGCTTTTACATTTGCTGTTCCTTCTGTCTCCTCCTTATTTAGAACTCTGCTCAGCATTTATTGAATTCCTTAATTAAAATAGCTTCTGAACAATGTTTCATAACATCCTTACTTGTTTTATTGCACATACATTTTCTAAAATATTTTTTTCTTGTTTATTGACTGTCTCTTTCACTAGATTTTAAGATTTGTCTTAATCATTCTGTGTCCCCAGGATTTAAAACAGTGCCAGGAACGTAATCCAATTCAATAAATAAATTTGTAAAAATTTATAAATGAATGAAAAGTAGAGCTTGGGTCTGATAGGTCACTGACATTTCTATTACTCTGAAGCTTCTCAAATTTTAATGTGCATGTGCAATGTGCATGTGCATCACCTGGAGATCTTGTTAAAATGTAAGTTTGATTGAGGATGTTTTGAATTTTGAGATTCTGCATTTTGATGTCAATGATTCAAGTCCATGGACCACATTCCAAGTACTCTACTGCAGCTGTGCTCCTGGAACAAAAGTTAACTAAACTTTGCCAGAAACATTTTTATAGTCTACTTAAATACATATGGTTTAGTCTTAAATTTTTTTTCTAAACAAGGAATAGGAAGTTAAGCTACATTTTTTCAAGATTATAAAAATTTTCAATCTTAAAATTTGAAAGATTTTTATAGTGAACCCACCACCTAGAGTACACCATTAACACTGAACTATTCTTGCTTTTCACATTTTAATCTATCATCTTTCTAGCCAATCTCAATCTATATTGTATTTTGAGACATGTGAAAGTGCATTGTAAACAGTGGTGCATTTCTTCCAAAACATTTCTAAGCTATATTTAAAGAAATGACTCTCCGATTGGTGACCAAACTGTGGAGGCTATTCAGGAGGCTTATTTAGGAAGATAACCCCATCTGTCACTTTTCCTACCCACATTCTTGTTCCTGCCTTTTCCTTCCAGAGGATACTGAAATTAGTGCTCTTGGAAATGTTAGACACATTCTGTATCTTTTGAAGGCATCTCACTATGATTTGAAGTTCAAACCAAGTTTGCCTATGAGAATAATTTAATAATAATAATAATTTCATAATAATTCTGCAAAAGCTAGAAGGAAACAATTTCTTTTGGCTCCTGGCATTTTTGATAAAACTGAATAAAAGCTGTGAAGTTGAGATTTTCCTTTTAGACTAACAATTTCTCAAGGGCAGGAACCATTTCTTGACCATCATTGTACACCCAGTGCCCAATCGTCTCTAGTACATAATAAATGCTTAATGTTAGCTGAAAAAGTGATCGAATAAATGCAAGAATACCCACAATGTAATAGCAATTTTCCCACTTAATCTTTGATTGTAGGTGCCAGCCCCTGCCAGACCCATTCCTGTCCAGAGCAGAGTTTTTCACCCTTCACACTGTTGATATTTTGGCTCAGATCATTCATTCTTGTGGGGTGCTGTCCTGTGCTTTGTAGGATGTTTAGCAGCATCCAGGTTTCTATTAACTAGATGCCAGTAGCAATCCTTTCAGTCTTAACAATTAAAAATGTCTTCAGACATTGCCAAATGTCACCTGGGGGACAAAATTGCCTGTGTTTGAAAACCACTGAGCTATAGGAATCAAAACCTCACAATTTGAGGAAACTTGGAGCAGATAAGACCCAAGCCTGGATATATATTAAGAGCCATAAAATGTCTTTATTCCCTAGGATTCATGTTATAACTGAGAAATTGTTTGTGGCCTATGGTTTAAAATGCCGTGAATGAACTGTGAGTGCCCTCCCGAGTTCAGCATTTTCTACTAGGCCCCCTTGTGTGCACCCAATCTCTGTAGCTAGCTTTTGCCTTGGTTTCTGATCTTTATCTAGTCTATGATGGGATTCAAGTACAGTCCTAATCCTCGATCCTTGGATTGAGGAGCCAATTCCTTATCAACTAGCTCCTTCCCTAGTAGGTTGGACCACTGCTGCTGCACAAATCATTGTTTCCTGAGCTGCTATTTAAATCTAGAGATTCTCACCTCCTAGAGTGTCTAACTGCTTTGGCAATGTGTTACTGCTGACTAATGATTCTTGTTGGGGTTTCGTGCCCTCAAACAGGCCCATGGATGTTAATACCTTGGACCTGACTGGAGTTTTCTAGATCCCTTGGGATAAGATAATTAGCACTACTGGCCACCTTCTTTGGGAGCTAGTCTTACTTTTTGCTTAGCTTCTCTTGCCCCAGGACTACTAATTCTGGCCTCTTTCCTTGCTAGTTCACTGAAAGTTTTGTTAGTTTTGACAGTTTGTTACCCCTGGCCATGTTGTCTGTTAGTCTCTCCCCTCACCAAGGACTAAATAAATGTTCAACAACTTCAGGGTGAGCTTTTCAGCCTGTTTGACTTTTCTAGTCCTGTTAATCAGATTCTCCCACCCTCAGAGGCATCTCTTTTGTCTACTGTTTCTAACCACAGAGAGCTGCTAAAGAAAGGCTCGTAATTAAACTCAAATGGCCCACAAAAAGCTTATATTTCCTCTATGGTCACTGTACATTAATTCTGTTGTTTGTTCTTCCTCTATTATGTGCGCAACTCCATCCCATAATGGTTGTTTCAAATACACTTCTCTCTATGTAAATCCCCAAGCTTTCTTTGTTCACCACTGCAGAAATACTGGCAATCTTGCCTTTCTCCAGGAAGATTAAGGCTATCTTTCATTTTCACCTTAACACATCCATGTTTCTTTATCTACATTTGATTCTTCCTTTCAGGCTCAGCTAAGAAGTGCCATTTCTCTTTTCTTGCTTATGAATTGTTCTTTCTGGGCTTCTTAACCAGGTTTAGGTTCTGTATGTGTTTGACTTAGAATTGTTCCTTTATATAATTTTGGGAAAGTCCAATTACATCCTGTTTTGCCTCACCCAGAGTTGACAAAATGAGATCTCTTCCCTTCTACAAGCTCTCCTTTTCATTTTGCTGTAAAAAGAGGAAAGAAACACAATGTATTATATTTATTAATTCAGCTGCTAATAATTTTTTGGCCTTTTCCCCATGATACCCTGGGCATATAGCACAAATTGAAATACTGAAATTACTCATCATCTGATAGATTAAAGTAACACATGACTCTTGTTCAGCTCCACTTATCTCTTCTTTTCAAAGAACAACCATGTTTCTGGCATAGTTCATCTTGTCTAGGTAATTATCTTCATGCCTGATTTACCTTTTGTACTGTTTTTTCTTTAATCAGTCATCAGTTTTCTCTGGTATTTATGATGAGAAACTCTTTAGTCCATGAAAGAGCTCTTCTAGTTAAATCAGCTTCCACCAATTAGCTCTTAGAATGCAGTTCTTAAGAAATTGATAGAAACTTTATTTTTGCAGCCACCCACAGAAAAATCAGTGTGGGTTGGCTTGTATAGTGAACAAATATTCAGCTCCTCAACTGAGCAGGCCTTTTAATTCACAATATTTCCAGTAATTTTTCGTTGAGTGAATCACTTTTGTTTGGCTGCTTGGGCAGGACCCAATGTTAGAGAGCCAAGTTATTCATATTCTTGGTTGAGCCAGTTAACTCCTTGTTGCTCCGATGGGGTTCTGCACATCCCTACCAGCCACTGATCTTCAAGATCCTTCACTGGGGAATAGAAAACGAGCTGAGCATGAATTGTGATGTAACAGCTAAGACATTTTTAATTTTGAGGAAGGTAATGTGTAATAACATTAAGAATACTTCACTGAAATTCAGGAAATTTTGGGTTTAGTCCTAAATCTGACAATAGCTTGAAATGAAATCATCCTTAATCTTTCTGTGGCTCGAATCTATCTTCCACAAAATGAAGTTTCCTTTAAAAATTCTGTAGTTCCTCTGTTTCCAGTACTACTCTCAAAGAAATATTTTATGGACTTTTCTTTATCCCCATTGCTCCATAATTTCACTATAATGGACCTTACTATGGATCTTTGTAAAGTCATATTTTAGGCAAAGTATAGGCCTTTTCAAGATGCATGTCTTAGAATTTTTCTCACATCTGTGTCTCAGAATTTTAAAGGAGCTTACCCAAAGTCTTACACCCTGAAATTATATGAAGATTAGATTTACAGAGAACCTAGTTTGTATAGAAGATGAGATTAAAGGCAGTCTCGGAGAGGCAATATTTGAAAGGAAATTGGTTGAGAATTTTCCTGAATTGAAGAGAGATGAATCCTTAGATAGAAAGTACATTTCAAATTTTAAGTAGCTTGACTAAATATACCTCAGAGTGAAACTACAGAATATCAAGAATAAAGAGAAAATCTCACACAGACGAAAAGTATGGTAGTTACTAGAAGGAAAAGAATGTGGGAGGAGTAGAAAGGGGTAAAGGGGATTAAATATACAATGACAAAAGGAGACTTGACTTTTGGTAGTGAAAACAGTGCAATATACAGATGATGTATTATGAAATTATGCATTTGAAGCCTATATAATTTTGTTAACTAATGTCACTACAATAATTTCATTAAATTTAAAAAAGAGGAAATCTAAAAAACTACCTAATTCTAAAGAAAGATTACCTACTAAAAAATTATGTGCCAATAGACATCTCATTTGTAATCATAGATTTCTGAGGACAATGAAGTAAACATCTTCAAAGTCCTGAGGGAAAGTAACGGACAACCTGTAATCCCATTCCCATAATTATTCAATGGTAAGGATAGACTAAAGATATTTTCAGACATACATTCCACCCACGTATCCTTACTAAAAGAGCAACTGTATCATAAAGGCATGAATACCACAGTGAGCACAGAAGTTAAAAGATGTTGATAAATATAAAAAGAACAATTGGACTATTAAAAATAATAATACCATCTTGTGTTAAAAAAATAAGAAAACAAAGCTAGATAGTAATAACTTAAGGGGGATGGGTGGAAATGTTTACAAGTTCATTGACATAGGGCCATATTCTTATTTGGTTGGAGGAGAGACACTGAATAATTTAGGCTTGGTTAGAAAAACATAGGGCAAAGTACATGTTTAGGAAAACCACTAGAAGAATAGAAATATAACCTATAGGTCCCATACTAAAATAGAAAAACTTTATATTCTAACTAAAGACAAAGGATGGGGGGAAAAGACCACTAGAAACAAACAAAACAAACGAACAAAAAAGATGTATAGAATAAGTCTAAATGTATAAACAATAATGATTGCTAAACATATATGATTATAAACATGGGTCTTATTTTGTAGAGTTTTAGATTACTCTAGATTTCCTGTGGAGGTTGGAGGTGGGAGCTGGTGGCAACCATTTGAATGCCAGGATTATCAAAGCTGGTCTACTCTCATATCCAATTCTTAGTTCAAAGTTGAAAACTTTCTTCCTTTAATATTATTTACAATATAATCTCAGACAGATTTTCAGCTTTTCTGTGTATAAGCTAGAGAATAGTTTATATGAAAATCATTTTCAGTTAGCACTGAAAAGAAGAATATACCTTTGTATTGTCTCTTAAACATCTGGAATCTGTATTTGATTCCACTTTCCAGACAGCTTTTAAAATCTAGCTCTTTAAAGACAGCCCATAGGTTAGGAGCACCAAAGAGTATGCTGCAATTTTAGACATTGTTGTCTATGTTTACTATAATTATGAAGGTATTTAAAACTTTTGTATTTTGCCATTAGGAGAAAAAAATAGGATTTGGGGTAATCAGTTTTTATGGACAGGTCTTGAAGTTAAATTGAAGCTATATTTAGTTTGCCTGTAGCAAAATCTGACTTCAAAAAGAGCCTGGGTTTTTGAAAGTTTGATACTTGCAAGCATTCTAAATTCAGTTGCTTAAGTTTCTCAACAAAAAACTGACCTTCAAAAACCAAGAAATCAATAATTATGCTTTATATTTATGATGAGACTTAACTTCTTGATTAATCATCTATTTTGTTCACTTAATTAGTATTTCCCTTCTTCAGAAATTATTAATATATCAAAAATTTTTTTCTTTTTTGCTTGAGCTTGGAAAACTTGAGTTTAAGTTAACTTATTTGTTCTCAGGTCAAAATGTAAGTCAGTGAGTTATGGGTATTAGAAGTCTCAGGAATCCCCAGGACTCATTAGGGACAAAGAGATTTGGCCTAAAACCTAGATAATTTGTGGATTGTCTTTTCAGTCCCTTTTATAACATGTCTAACGGAGGATGACTATTGTGCCCTTCAGGCAAAAGAGTTGTTTTATTATTTCAAAACGTAACAAACACTATTTTAATATTAAATAAAAAGGTATCAGTAGAAATTTGTAAAGCAGTTTATTGATCAGTTTGTTGTGAAATGCTATGGCTGCTGTCCATGTTGGCTAATCCACAAAAAAAATCATTCAGAAATTCCCAGATTCAGCCTATTCCTACTATTGTATAAAATAGTAATTTATTATTATTTTTAAATTATAAAATGTTTTATGCATACAAAAAGATTAGATAAAAATCTAATAGATACTTATATTTTTACCACCAGATTTAATGAATGTTTCACTCAAACTTATGGCTTTTAGTTTTGTCTGTGTTAGTACCATGTTAATATACATATAAACTAAGATGTAAAACAATTACAATGTAGTATTCAATTGTATAATTTATTTTTCTATTCTCTAAAGATAATATGTTGGGTTTTTCTAGTTTCTTTTTGCTTTCACAAACAGTACTGTAATTAACATATGTATACACCATTTTTAGTACACGTAGGGGAATTTTTTTCTAGTATAAATAACTAAATGTAGAAGGGCTGGCTCAAAATTTTTCCTTCAGGTTTATCAGATATTGTTCAATTGCACCAGTTTTTCCTTCCATCAGCATATATCAGACCTCCTGCTTCCCCCATCCTCACATATCCTCGGCATTATCAAATTTTAAAATGTTTATCAGTCTTATGAGAGTGAAATGATTTTAATTTGCATTCCTTTTGTTACTGCTGTAGGTGGTATTTTTACATTTTATTGCATTTGGCTTTCCTCCTGTATGAATTGCCTGGTCATAAGCTTGCTCAATTTTTTACTAAATTTATTTTTTTTTAATTGATTCATCAACATTATATATTATGGGCACCTATTCTTTATCTGTGATGTATGTTGCAAGTATATTTTCCCAGGGGATGGTCTGTCTTTTTTTGTCGATATCTTCTAAAATATAGAAATTTAAATGTTTAATGAAGTCAAATGTATCAGTCTTTTAAAACGATTTATTCTTTTTTGTATTATTTGCAAAAACTCTTCTTGTAGTCTGCAATATTTTCTTCTTAAAGAGTTAAAACTTTGCTTTTTATATTTAGGTTTTTAATCCATCTGCAATATAATTTTAAGCATGATGGAGATTATTCCCATTTTACATTTTTTCATGTAGATAAACAATTGTTCTTGTACTGTATATTTAATGGTCTATAATCTTCACCCTTTGTCAAATATCACATTTCCCTATATATATGGATATTTTCCTGGGCTCTCTTTTCTGTTCCGTTCCTCTGTTCATAACCCTGCAAATACCATACTGTTTATTTAGTACAGATTTATAATAAGTCTTGACAGTCATGGGGCATTATCATTTCTTCTTCTCTGTTTCTATTCAAAATTGTCTTAGTCGTTTTAGTCTTTTACCTTTCCATATGAAATTCAGAATCAGCTTTATTACAATGCTGTTAGGATTCTGATTGCATTGAAGTTACAGGTTAACTTGGAGAGAATGATCACTTTTATGATTTTGAATAATCTCCACAAAATGCCAGGTTTTTTTATTTACTTAGGCCTTCTCTTATGCTCTTCGAGATATTATTAAAAATTTCCATATAAATATCTTAAATTTTGTTTGATGTACACTTAGAATTTTTGTTACTACAATGAATATGATTTTTTAGAAAAAAACGATCTTATATTGATTATTGCTAGTACGTGAAAACATTGATAATTTTTTTTGTATAGTGTATTGTTTGTCTAGAGACCTACATTTATTAATTCCAAGGATTTTGTTTCTTCCTTTTCTACTACTATTTCTACTTTATTTTCATATTCTTTTCTATTCCTAGTTTGTTATAATTTTTCTTTCATGCGTGGACTTATTGAAGGCTTCATAAATTGTTTCAGCTATAGGTTTAAATTTACTTAAAAAATGAATTGATATGCAGGAAATATATTGTAGACTGAAAATATGATAGCTGCTGACTTGGATTTTAGAATCTAAAGGAAAAGGAGGTGTGAGCAAGATTAGAACTTGACTGCCCCAAAGTTTCTATTTATTGGATGCCAAGACTATGCCAACCTTGGATACAGGATTTTTGAAGAAACCAGTATGTCAGTTTAGTGAAGTAAAAAAGTCTGGTGGATCATATAGGCTGTGGGCTGCTGAAAAGTAATTGATACTATTCACAAATATATGTGTAGGAAGGCACACCTACTTACACCAGGATTACAAAAGTTTGCGAAGTCCTTTGCAAATAGCTTGGGTTAAGTAGCTTGTTTGAATCCAAAATCTGCATGATCATTATTACTTTTAAATAGAAGCTAGTTCAGGTAACCATCTTTGTGTACATGTGCCATGCTCCAGCCTTCTAGGAAAGATCATCAGCCTTTCCCACAGCTGTTTTTCATTATGAA
Organism: Cynopterus sphinx; assembly: GCA_030015415.1. Lineage (NCBI taxonomy): Eukaryota > Metazoa > Chordata > Mammalia > Chiroptera > Pteropodidae > Cynopterus > Cynopterus sphinx. The sequence goes on along the minus strand of CM057384.1, from coordinate 84,832,086 downwards.
GAGGAAATAAGGATTAAAGGGTCTTTGCAAGTCACCATTACAGGTTTGTTCCCCACTTCAAAAATACCTTAAAAGCTCCTTGACATCAAATCAGTTCAGTTCCACAAAGGCTTACCAACAGCTTGGTTTGTCAAATGTATTGTGAGTCATCATATAATGTATGAAGATAAAGAATTGCCCCAAAGTTTACAATTTAATTGTAACATGGATTCAGTGGATGCTGAATTTGAAATTTTTGAGGGTAGAATACTGCTATTTTGAAGTATTTAGTTTTGACTCATAAAGTAGGAGCAGCAATTAGCCTTTAGGGGAACTTTTTTCTTTGTCTTGGGAGGGATTATTGTACCTTTAGTCACATAGGTTTAAATCATGCACCTCCCTTCTTACTGTTTAGGGAGCTCTGAATGCAATGAATTAATGTAAATGCACTTGCTTTAGACTGAGTTTTAAAATAATTTAAGTAAATTGAGTGTGCAAGCACAATCATACTCCAACAGTAGATAATTTTCCCAAGATAACTGAATGAAGGTTGCTTTATAAACAGAAATTGATTTTTAAAAAAATATTTGTGTGTGATTGTTTTTGTAAGAAACTCTGCTAGCTGTTTATGAACTGTTTATTTTTTATTGTTTTTTAATTTGAGCACAGAGCTAGACTAAATTTCCTAGCCTTCCTTACAATTAGTTATAACCACGTGATTGGTTCTTGCTTAAAAAAAAAAATTTGTAAGTAGGAGTGATGTGTGGCACTTCTAGGCCAAGGTTGTTAAGAAGTTGATATAATGTAGGGAGGAGGCCAGAGAATTAAAAATGTTAATCAAGCAACATTAAGAGACGGAAATGTGCTGATCAGCCCTGCAGCCAGGCCAGGAAGACACCTTCAGAACAAAGGAAATGTTCTACTGGATTAGTTACAACCCATTCTCCACACCTGTGAGGGAGAAACTGGAACCAAGAGTCATTCCCTATGGCTAAAACCACGGGGAAGCTATGGAACCTATGGAAACTGCCAGCAGGCCTTTCACTTTACATATTCTTACCTTTTCACACTGTATAGTTTTTCCCCTTCCTTGTGTATGTCCATATCAAAGGAAATAGGAACTAAAGAAGGACATATAAACTGAATTCCCTGAACACTCAAGGTACCTCTCAGTGCCTTTACTCTGTTTCTCTCACTGTCCCTCTCACTGTCTCTCTTCTGCTCTGACTCTGAGAGGAGGCCACACTGTCTGTGGAGTGTTACCCCTTTTCTAATAAACTTTCCTTTTGACTCTAACTTTGGTATGTGTGTTGAATTCTTTCCATACTCTTTGCCAAAGGACCCTCTTCTTTTCTTGGTACAGGGCTTGGTGTCCCCCTCACTTGGGGAAACTTGCCCTGTCCTGCATCATTGTTTCAGGCAACAATGAAAGAATCAAAGAACATAAACTCGTCCCACTCAAGTTTACCAGGGCCCCTCTCATCTGAGAGTGTCTGGGATTTATTTCCCTATGCCGTGCAGATCAATTGGCCTTGAGCAAATGGTTTACTCCATTTCTAAGGGACTGATGAGAGACCTGTTCTCTAACTGAGCAGGAGTCCACCAGTCCTGTCTACTTTTCCTACTTTTCTTCCCCTAACTTCCCTGACTTGGCATCACCATCGGAATTGCAGAGGGACACTGTTCAAACTCTGAATTAAAAGACTGCACAGCACCTTTCAGGCACAACAGGACGAGTAAGCCCCCGTAGGAATCTTCTCTTCTTTCCTTTAGGCCCCTTGCTTTCATTTTTGCTGAGGGCTTGCATCCCAAGAAGCAGTCGACTGTGGAAGCCTGCCCGGGCTCACTTCTCAACCTTGCCCCTTATCCTTTCCTTCCTTCCTTCCCCTCTCCAGTGGGAGCTCTAGGGGGGAGGATGCAGGGTCAAAGTAGCAGCTCTACTGACCTCTCCTCACTTGTCTTCTATCCTTCTCATTCTCTTTTTCTCCTTTCCCTTGATTGATATAGTTGACCAAGTCTAGAGGACAGTAGAGCCTCAAGTTGAAAGAAGCCTGGGTCCCCGAATTGCCTCCAAGAGGAACACTATGTACAGACTTGGAACACTATCTTTGAAAGGAAAATAAACTGAAAAATTTTGATCTTATTTGTTATAGGAGCTCACATTACCCTAACTCATATAGTGTTCTTGTCTGAGTACTTCTTCATAGCAAACTGGAGTTGGACTTCTCTCACAGAAACACATAGGCTCATCTCTCTACTTAATATTTGAGAAGACACGATGAAAAAGAACTGAAGTTGATTTGGCACAGCAACACATGGGTGGAACCATTGATATCTCACCTATGGCATTTTTTGGAGATAATATAATTCAGACATTAAGAAATAAGATTTTAGAATATTACTATTAATTTTTCTGGTCTCTGTGGATGAGACACACCTAGTGGGTATGGAGTAGAATCTTTCTCAAGGGAATCCATGGTTCTATAGTCAGTTATTCAGAGGTAAGAAGGAAAGTGACTCACAGATTACGGGAGTTGGGATTTAGTTAGGTTTGGGTTTGTAAGCTGGAAAGGCCTAAAAAATTTTGTTGGTGGCTGTTGAGCTTGACTCAACCATGTGGAGGTCTCAGTTTTTAGATAACGTTTAGCTTTTTGGGTTCTATGACTAGGTCATTTAAAAGTTTTCTATTATATTATGGCAAGGATACTTAATATAAGATCTACTCTCTCCACAAATTTAAGTTTACATTATTGTATTATTACCTATAGGCACAATGTTGTATAGCAGATCTCTAGAACTTATTCATTTCACATACCTGAAATTTATACCCATTGATTATTAACTCTCTCTCTGGTCCCTAGCAGCCACCTGTCTATTCATTGCTTCTATGAATTTGACTATTCTAGATACCTCACATAAGTGAAATCATGCAGTATATGCTGTGATTGGCTTATTTCACTTAGCATAATGTCCTCATCTCACCCATGTTGTCACATATTGCAGAATATTGTTCTAAGTTCAAGTAGCATTCCATTGTATGTCTACACCACTTTTATTTAAAAAACGATTCATCCATAAGTGAATATTTAGGTTGTTTCCACATCTTGGCTATGGTCAATAGTGCCACAATAAACATAGGAATGCTGTTATCTTTTTGAGATCTTGATTTCAATTCCTTTGAATAAATACCCAGAAGGGTAATTGCTGCATCATGTGGAAGTTCTATTTTTAATTTTTTTAAAGAATCTCCTCATACTGTTTTTAATAGTTGGCTACACTATTTTGCATTCTCACCAATAAGGTAGAAGAAAGATAAGTAAAAAGAATACCTAAATAAATATGAAGATATCCCACATTCATGGATTGGAAGAATATTGTTGAAATGGCAACACTACTCAAAGCAAAAGCAATCTACAGATTCCGTGAAATCCCTATCAAAATCCCAGCAGCCTTCTTTATAGAAATTGACAAGCTGATCTTAAAATTTACGTAGAAACAAATAATCCAAGGTAACCAAATCTTGAAAAAGAACGTAGTTGGAGGTCTCACACTTCCTAATTTTAAAACTTAACTGCAAAGCTACAGTAATCAAGACTGTAATACTTCCATAAGGTTAGACATATAGATCAGTGAAATGAAATCCAGAAATAGCTCATATTTACAACCAACTGAAACTTGACAAGGTTGCTAAGACAATTCATTGGGGAAAAGAATAATCTTTTCAGACAAGTGGTATTAGGAAAATTAGATTGAATAAAATTGAACTACTATCATAATATACAAAGTTAAGTCAACTATGTATGAATTTTCAGAGCAGCATTGTTCATAACTAAAAAGTGGAAGCAACACAAATGTCAATCTGTTAATGAACAAAATGTGTTATACAACACAATGGAGCTTAATTCAGCAATTAAGGGGAATGAAATCATGACGCATGTTACAACATGAATGAACCTCAAAAACACTTGTTAAGTGAAAGAAGCCATCACAAAAGACCACATATTTCATGATCTCATCTAAGTAAAATATCCAGAATAGGCAAATCATTGGCGATGGGAAGCATATCAGTGTTTGCTTACAGCAAAGGGAATTGAGGAAAATAGATAGTGACTGCTAATGGCTACATGGCTTTTTTTTGGTTGATGACAATGTTTGAACATTGTAATAATGATTGCATAACTCTTTGAATACCTGAAAGACAATTGAATTGAACACTTAAAATTCGCCAATTATATAGTATGCAAAATATCTCAATAAAGTTGTTATAAATAAAATAATACATCACCTTTTATGTCTCAGTTTTTCATCTCTATTTGTTAAATTAGGAGCTGAGTGAGCACTATGGTTGGTTGTTTTCTTCCATTTCCACTGTTCTGTAATTTCACAAGTTTGTGATTACCAATGGACATCTGTATTATTACACATATTGTGTTTTTAAATAAATTTATTTATTTAAATTAGTTCAAAGTATACAGTACATTGGTTAGATATCTATAATATTTCTAAAATGATCCCCCCAACTGCTTGCTCCTTCTCCTGTCCCTCCACCTAGCCATTATATCAATGCTAACTGCATTCCCTCTGCCATGCTCTCCACCCCTGTGCCCAACTATCAACTACTAATTTGTGCTTCTTTAACCCTTCACCCCATCCTCCCATCCTCCCAGCCTACCGACCTCCCACCCTTCTGTTCGTCATCAAATTGTTCACTCTATTTGTCTGTTTTTTATTAGTTTGTTCTTTTTGTTCCTTAGATACCACATATAAGTGAAATCATATGGTATTTATCTTTTTCTGACTTATTTCACTCAGCATAATAACCTCGAGGTCCATCCATGTCATTGCAAATGGTAGGATTTTGTTGTTGTTGTTGTTGTTGTTGTTTTTAATTGCTGAGTAATATTCCATTGTATATATGAACCATAATTTTTTTATCCAATCATCTGTTGATGGGCATTTAGGTTGCTTCCATATCTTAGCTAGTGTAAATTGTGCTGCCATGAATATTGGCGTGCATAGACCTTTATGAATTATTGTTTTGGTTTTCTTTGATAAATACCCGAAGTGCAATACCTGGGTCAAAAGGTATAGCCATTTTTAATTTTTTGAGAAACCTCCATACTGTTTTCTGTAGCAGCTGTACTAATTTGCAATCCTACCAACAACGTATGAGGGTTTCCTTTTCTCTGCATCCTTCCCAACTTTCTGTTTTTTGATTTATTGATGATAGCCATTGTGAGGTGATATCTCATTGTGGTTTTAATTTGTATTTCTCTGATAATTAGCAACCTTGAGCATCTTTTCATGTCTGTTAGCCATCTCTATTTCCTCTTTGGAAAAGTATCTGTTCAGGTCTTCTGCCCATTTTTTAATTGGGTTGTTTGTTTTTTTGTTGTTGAATTGTATAAGTTCTTTATAAATTTTGGACATTAACACCTTATCAGATGTATCATTAGCGATTATATTCTCCCAATCAGTTGTCTTTTTGTTTTGTTGATGGTTTCCTTTGCTGTACAAAACTTTTTAGTTTAATGAGTCCCATTTGTTTACTTTTCGTTTTGTTTCCCTTGCCTGAGGAGATATGTCTGAAAAAAAATTCATGTTAGTGATATCAGGCTGTTTACTGCCTATGTTTTCTTCTAAAAGTTTAATGGTTTCAAGTCTTACATTTAAATTTTTAGTCTACTTTGAGTCTATTTTTGTATACAGTGTAAGAAGATGGTCCAGCTTCTTTTTTTGCATGTATCTGTCCAATTTTCTCAACACTCTTTATTGAAGAGACTGTCTTTATCTCATTGTATATTCTTACCTTTTTTGTCATATATTAAGTAAGCATATAGGTGTGGATTTAATTCTGGGCTTTCTATTCTGTTCTATTGATCAATGTACCTGTTTTTATGCCAGTGCCGTGCTGTTTTGATTACTGTAGCCTTATAGTATAGCTTGATATCAGGTAGTGTGATATCTTCAACTTTGTTCTTCTTTCGCAAGACTGCTGTGGCAATTTGTGTTTTTTTTCATGGCTTCATATAAATTTTAGGATTATTTGTTCTAGCTTTCTGAAAAATGCCATTGGTGTTTTGTTAAGAATTGCATTGAATCTATAAATTGCTTTGGGTAGTATGGCCATTTTAACAATGTTGATTCTTTCTACTCATGAACACAGTATATGCTTCCATTTATTTGTACCTTCTTTAATTTCATTTTTCAATGACATAATTTTCTGAAAGTAGGTCTTCTACCTTATTGGTTAATTTGATTCCCAGGTATTTTATAGTTTCAATGCAATTGTAAATGGGGTTGCTTTTTTTAAATTTCTCTTTCTGAAAGTTAATTTTTGGTGTATAAAAATGCAATTGACTTCTGAATATTTATTTAGTAAACAATATTTTACTAAATTTATTGATCAATTCTAACAGTTTTTTTGGTGGAATATTTAAGATTCTCTCTATATATTGTTATGTCATCCACAAATAACGGAGTGTTACTTCTCCCTTTCCAATTCGGATATCTTTTATTTCCCTTTCTTTTCTTATTGCTGTGGCTAAGACTTCCAATACAATGTTGAAGAGGAGTGGTGAAAGTGAGCATCCTTGTCTTGTTCCCGATCTTAAGGAAGGTGCTTTTAGCCTTTCCCCAATGAGTATGATGTTAGCTGTAGGTTTGCCATGTATGGCCTTTATTATGATGAGATGTGTTCCTTTTATTCCCAGTTTGCTAAGAGTTTTTATCATAAATGGATGCTAGATTTTGTTGAATGCTTTTTCTGCATCTATTGATGTAATCATATGGCTTTTATCTTTCTGTTTGTTAATGTGGTGTATCACATTAATTGATTTTCAGATATTGAACCAACCTTGCATCTCAGGAATAAATCCAACTTGATCTTGGTGTATGATATTTTTAATGTATTGCTGAATTCACTTTGATAATATTTTGTTGAGGATTTTTACATCAATGTTCATAAGAGATATCAGCCTATAGTTTTTTTTGTTTTTGTTTTTGTAATGTCTTTGCCTGGTTTTGTAATTAAGATAACAGTAGCCTCATAAAAGGAATTAGGGAGCCATCCCTCTTCTTGAATTTTTTGGAATAGTTTGAGAATAGGTGATAATTCTTCTTTGAATGTTTGGTAAAATTTGCCATCTGGTCCAGGACTTTTGTTTTTTGGTAGGTTTTTGATTACTGAATCTGTTTCAATGGTGGTAATTAGTTGGTTCAGATTTTCTGTTTCCTCTTGACCCAGTCTTGGGAGATTGTATGTTTCTAGGGATGTGTCCATTTCTTCCAGATTGTCCAATTTGTTGGTGTATAATTGCTTGTAGTATTTTCTTATGATCCATTGTATTACTATGGAGTCTATGGTTATTTCTCCTTTTTCCTTTCTGATTTCATTTATTTGAGTCCTCTCTCTTTTCTTGATGGGTCATGGTTTTATTAATCTTTTGTATTGTTTTTCTAGACTCTATTTCATTTATTTCTTCTCTGATCTTTATTCTTTCCTTCCTTCTATTCACTTTGGGCTTTGTTTGCTGTTCATTTTCTGGGTTTTGTTTTGTTTTGTTTTTTAATTGTAAGTTTAGGTTGTTTATTTGAGCTTTTTATTGTTCCTTGAGGTGGGCCTGTATTGCTATGAGTTTCCCTCTTAGGACTAGGACTGCTTTTGCTGTGTCCCATAAATTTTGAGTAATTGTGTTTTCATTTTCATTTGTCTCTAGGTATCTTTTGATTTCTTCCTTGATCTCTTTAATAACCCATTCACTGTTTAGTAGCATGTTATTTAGGCTCCATGTGTTTGCGTATTTTCCAGTTTTTTTTTCTTGTGGTTGATTTCTAGTTTCATACCATTGTGATCAGAGAAGACAGTTGATATGATTTCAATCTTTTTAAATTTATTGAGACTTGATTTGTGTCCTAACATGAAAATGTTCCATGTGCACTTGAGAAGAATGTATATTTTGCTGTTTGGGGGTAAAATGCTCTGAAAATAGCTATTAAATTCATCTGTTCTAGTGTGTCTTTTAGACCCATTGCTTCCTTGTTAATTCTTTGCCTGGATGATCTATCCATTGGTGTCAATGGGATGTTAAAGTCTCCTACTATGAATGTATTACTATTAATCTCTCCTTTTATGCCAGTCAATAATTGCTTTATGTAGATAGGTGCTCCACATATTGTGTTTTTAATGGTTAATAACTTTTAAAAGTTCTAAAATAGTCTTAAAATTATTTTTTAAAGTTTCTAAGGCATAAATAACAAACAAATTATCATTCCATTTATAAATTCACAGAGTAAAACTCACAGCTTTCCTGGACCATTTGAAGGGTCACCATGGGTATATGAACCTCACTAGAACTAGGTTTCAATATTTTCTTAAGAAAACACTATACATAATTTAAAAAATTTCATCAGCTTACATTGTTAAAAATCTTCTGTTAGTTCTACTTTCTGAACAGTACATTGTTGTACTAATTGATCAAGCACTAGAAAAGCAAATTGAATCAAAATTTGATGTCCTTTGGAGAATAGGCAGATAAAAACTTGGCAGACCATATAAATTGAAGGTATATAGAGCAATGGCAGTGATTGTAACTAAGAAGCTGTGATTTGACCAAGACTTTAAATCAAACTTCTTGAAAAATACTTTTTATAAAAAAAAACAAATAATTAGGATCATTTAATGACAAAACCAGACAATACAGGCCAACATGTAGTTCCAAAATGCAATTAGCTTCCAAGTATTAGAATGAGTTCCATCATGTAGCTTAGCTGTTCTGGTATATGATGAAGGTAAAGAAAGACTCCTCCAGCTGTTTGGGGCTTGATAAGGGTTCATATTCTGAACAGGCTTGATAAATGAGCTTTCTTTAACACAACTTCTAAAAATGTATCTTTCTGGTGGACTTCTGGAACCAATAGCTAGAAGCTGGCTAGTCTGACACAAGACAGTAAGAGAAGTGGCTTAAACAAACCAAGGACACAAACTTATAATCATTGTAAGTGATGATGTCAGTAGTGAATAAGATTTCTGCAGATAGTGTCATCTTTCTGTGTGAGTAGTCTGAAACAGCTGATGGTCACCAAAGGCTATTCAGAAAGGCACCACAAACATACAACAACACTAATTGCCATGTTCTCTTTGGATGTGAGGAGGGTTCTGTGTAGTGATCCAGAACTACAGCCATCATTAAAATAAATACCACTTCTAAAAACAGGGATAGTCGGAAGGGCAAAATGTAAGCTAATTAGCTTAGAAAGGACTTTGATGTTAGAGTGCCAGAAAAAAAAGTATAGGTTAAAAATAAAGAAGAAGGGAACAGACAGAGGAGAGAATGTAGAATTTTAGAATTAGATGTAACCTGATTCTCTTATCATGCTTTGGATTAGTCAGGAAAAAATAATCTATTCTAAGATAATAAACCCAGAAATCTCTGTGGCATAGCACGCCAAAGTTTGTTTTTTATTTACACATGTTCTGTTTGGTAGGTGGACATTTTGATTCATCTGCTCATTTAAGGTTGTAGCTCTACTGTATCATGATAATTCCAGAGCTTCCAAAGTTGCTGTGGCAAGAGGCTAGAAAGATGGAGAGGGCACACTGGCTTCCCCCAGAATTGATATATGCCTTGTGTTCACATTTCACTGGCCAGAACTCAGGGACCTAATTCCAACACAACATCAAAGAAGCTTGGAAATGTAGTTTTCCTGTGAAACATTGAGGCAAAACTCAACATTGCTTCTAGGCCACTGTTATGGACTATCTTCCCAATTTTTGCAATATCACATTACCCCTTGAATCTGCTTAGTAGTTTACTTTAAATCAATTCACTTAAAAAAAATCTAATGACCATTAGATAGTTTACTAATTAGATTAAAATTTAATTTAAGTTGATCAAAGTAACAATTATATATTTTCTAGCATGAATTAAAATAAATACAAATTTATTAAGTGTATGTTATGGATAATCTAAAATCATGTCCCATATCAGCAATGGCATACCAAACACTTTAGAAAAAACTAATCTAACCCTCCCATTTTAAGATGAGAAAACTGAGGCCCAGAATGATGACATAAGTCCTCCCAAATGGCAAAGCGAAAATTAGAATCTAGGTTTCTTTACCACTGTACCATGTTTTCAATCCTCTAAGTTTGTGAAGAAAGGATGTGGGCACTAGAAAAACAAACTGAGTCACTGCAATTAGGGGAATGAAAGAGAACACAAGCACAATGTACAAATAACTGAAGAGGAAAAAGAAACCAGTAGGAAGAGTTGTGAGCTGCAAAGCAGATGGGGTCTTTTGGAAAACATGACTCCCACACAAAACAGCAGATTTGGGTGCACGGCTGTCTAAAGGCTCCTGAGATACTGATTTTCTGAATTAGAGTCACTGGTGAATAATTCTAGAGGCCTTGAGAACCACCATGAAAAGTGAAGAGGGGCGTATGTATATAACTGGAAGAGCCATTGGGACAACAACTGGACTCTGCACGTGGAGACACAGGAAGTGTTTGTTCTATAGCTCACTGCCTTCTGTGCATGGCCACAAACCCCAGGAGCACACTGCTCATAAACACAGGAAAGAGCATCACTTCCATTTGGGTCAAAATAAAATACAAAAAGAGTTGGTAGGAAACTTCTAGAGGATTCCTGGGAGTTCCTTAGTATTCTGTAAAACAGCTTTGTAAGCGAATGCTTGCCCATAAAAAATTACAATGGCTGTCTGGCTGATAAAACTTTACTAATAAGCATCATTAGATTGGGCACCTGAGATTTTAGAAGTCCTCTACTACAATAGTTGTAAATTTTCTTTTGAATCGTGAAAACCAGCTCTTCAAAATAAGTCATATGGACAAACTTTACATAGAAGCAGAACCACTCTGATTGGAAGAGTGTCTGAGACAGGTTGGGCTACTCTAATAAAATACCCTAGTCGGTGTCGCTTAAACAACAGACATATATTTCTCACAGTTTTGGAGAATGGGAAGTCCAAGATTAGAGTACAGCATGCTCAGATTCTGCTGAGGACTCTCTTCCCAGCTTGCAGATGGCTGCCTTCTTGCTCTGTGCTCAGATGGTACAAAGTGAGCCAGTTCTGGTTTAATTCCAACATGGAGGCTCCACCCTCATGACCTCATCTAAACTTAATTACTTCCCAAAGGCCCCATTTTCAAATCTCAAAATAGGGATTAAGTCTTCAATTGATGAATTGGAAAGGGGTATGGGTGGGTGACACGATGTTCAGTCCTTAGCAAAAAGAAAGGGATTCAGTGCTTAGCCAGGTTGGCTTCAATAACCATCCTCCCTCTCTTCACCCCTGAGCACAGAATAATAATATGCCCCTTAATCCAGTCTGATGTCTTCATTTTTAGAATGCGGAAACCAGGCCTAAAGGGACTGTGGAGATTTCCGAGGCCACCTATTTGTGAAATGGCAGATCAGAACTAGAATCACAGCCTTTCAACTCATGTTGGGTCTTTCTGTGACATTATTATGGTTAGGGACCATGATATTGTAATGTATGGTCCAATGTCAATGATGTCAATAAATTCTTCTTTATAAATAATATCTTGAAATTGTATACTAGTTGAAATAGATGATAGAGTTCTAGTCTATCTTAGACACTAAAAACACACAACACAGATAAGTTTTTTTTTAAGACTTATTGAGGTATAACTGATATATAGTGGCATAAAATAAAATTGATATAATATAAATATTAAAATTTATATTTGATAAGTCTTAAAATATGTAGACATCTTTAAAATCATTATGACAATCAAGATAAGGAACATATTTATTACACCCCAAAGTTTTTTTGTGCCTATTGTAATCTCTTCTCAACCTTCCCCACATCCTCCCCCTTCCAAGGCAATAGCTACTCTAATTTGTCATTATATATTAGTTTATAATACAAAAAATTTATATAAATGTAATCATAGACTATGTACTGTTTTTCTTCTTTAGCTGCTTTCTCTTAGCATAGTAATTATGAGATCTATCCATGTTGTTGTATATATGAATGGTTCATTCAGTTGTATTGAGGAGAACTATTTCATCACATGGCTATACAAATTTTGGTTGTCCATTCTATTGGTGGATGTTTGAGTTATTTTAAGTGTTTGACTATTACAAATAAAGCTGTTTTGAACATTCTGTGCATGTTTTGTACAGGTATTTTTCTTGGTTATATACCTGTAAGTAAAATGGTTGTGTCATATAGTAAATGTATGATTGACATTTAAGAAATTGCCAAACTGCCAAATTCTTTTTTAAAGTGGTAGTCCTACTTTCCATTTCCACTCGTGTGGCAGGAGAGTTCCAGTTGTTCCACATAACTGACATGGTCAGTCATTTAAAATTTTAGTCATTCTAATAGGTATGTAGAGATATATCATTGTGGTGTTATTTTATTCTAATTTTCTAGTAGCTAATGATGTTGAGTAATGATCTTTTAATATATTTACTTGGTATCTGTATATCTTTTTGGTAAAGTGTCCATTCAAATCTTTTGCCCATTTTTAAAAATGGGTTTATATTTTATATTATTGAGCTGAGGGTTCTTTATATACTCAAGGATACAAGGCATTTTCAAATATGTGACTTGGCTTTCCATCCTCTTTACAGTGTTCCTCAAAGAGCAAAAGCTCTTAATAGTGATGAAGTCAAATTTATCGATTTTTTTATGGATTGTGCTTCTCTTGTTATATCTAAGAAATATTTACTAAATCCAACATCGCAAAGCTTTCTTTTTTTCTATATTTTCTTCAAGGAGTTTTAGAGTTTTAGGTTTTACATTTATTTCTCTCACCCATTTTCACTTAATTTTTAAATGTAGTGGGAGATATGAATTAAAGTTATTTTATTATTTTTTATAATTATATCTAAGTTTTCAAGAACCATTTGTCAAAACCACTGTCCTCTCCACTGAATCACCTTTACATCTCTGTCAAAACTTAGTTGTCCATATGTGTATGGATCTATTTCTGTATCTTCCATTTTGTTCCATTGATATATTTGTTTATTTCTATATCAATATTGCACAATCTTGATTACTGGCACTTTAGAATAAGTCTTGAAAGATAATGAAAGTCCTTGACATTTGTTCTTTTTAAAAGTTATTTTGATTCTTCTATGTTCATTACATTTTCATATGAATTTTAGACTACATAATAGCAAAAGTGTCTGCTGGGATTTTGATTTTAATTATAATTGTACTTAATTTATAGATCAGTTTGGGGAGAGTTCACATGTACGAAAATGAATCTTTTTGTACATGAAACATGGTATTTCTCTCATTTATGTCTTAATTCATTTCTTTCTGCAGTGTTTTATAATTTTCAGTTTATAGATCAAATACATCTTTTGTCAGATTTATATTTAACTATTTTATGTTACTGTAAATGGTATTTTTTAAATTTCAAGTTTGCATTGCTATTACATAGAAATATAGATTTCAATAATTGATCTTGTATGCTGCAGTTTTGCTAAACTCATTTATTACTTTCAGTAGAGTTTTTGTAGATTTTATAGGATTTTATTGATAGACAATCATATTGCCTGTTAGTAGTTTTATTTTTTTCCTTTTAAATTTGGATATCTTTTCTTTCTTTCCTTGTTACACTGATTAGACACTTGATTAAAACAATAATATGTCATGTGAGCATGTAAGTATATTTCTTTGCCTTGTTCCTAATCTTTGAGAGAAAGCCTTCAGCCTTCTACTAAGTATGAAGTTACAGCTGTATATTTGTCATAGCTGTCGTTTCAGGTTGAAAGCTTCCTCTATTCTTACTTTTCTGAGAGCTTTTATCAGGTATGTGTCTATAACTTTACAGAGCTTATTACATTTGTATTATTGATAATCTGTTTTCTTATCTCTCTCAACTAGACTGTAAATTGCTAAGTGCAAAAACTGCCTCACTCATCTTTGTATTCTCATTGCTCATGTCGATGACTGTCACAGAGTTGGAACACAAAAATGATCCAGTATTAGGCAGTGCTATTTACTCTAGTTGTTCTCAAAATGTGGTCTCCAGAACAGCAACGTCATCAGTACCACCTAGGAACTTAGAACTGTAAATTCAACATCCCATCCAGTCTTATTGAATCACTGAATTGCTGTGGAGGTATGACCAGCAGTCTGTGGTTAACAAGTTTTCTAGGTGATTCTTTTGCTTGCTAGAGTTTGAGAATCATTGAGTTAGTAATGACTAGAAAATGACTTGGGGAGTCAGCAAGATGCAGTTTGAATCCTGCCTCTTGTCAAATTCTTTGACCTAGAATAACTTATTTTTAAAGCCTTATGTATAAAAAAGGAACAGTAGGAGCTATTTATAGGACTGTTTAAATTTAAATGAGGTAATTTAGGTAAAGCATCTAGTGTAAATAATCTATAATACATACTCAATAAATGATAACTATGAACAGTAGTTAATAACAATAATAATGATACAAATAATATAGTAATTTCTACTTGGTGAGAACAAGAGGCTTTTGCTTATGGCTTTCTCTGGTTATTATTTTGAGTCTAAACAAAGAGAAAAACAGTTACAGGGAAGTACAAAAATACTCTAAGAATCAAAATAGTTTACAAAACAGAAGAATCAATGAGGAAAGGGAAAAGAAGGAAAAAGAGTGAGGTGGGAGTATATATTTTAGGAGAAAAATCTGATGAACTAATATGAAAATGTGGTACCCACATTTTGCAATAATTAAATTCTAAATGACAGGTTTTTGCTTGGTTCAGCATAGAGACTCAGTCCTATTCAAAGTCTGAGAGGGCCTCAATTTAAAAATTATCACCTTCTTACAATCATAATACTCTTATGGAAAACCAACCACAGCATGGTGCTAGATAGTGGAATACAGAGAGAAGGACTGAGTATTCCCAACTAAGCTGAGTGTAGTGGTACTTACCAGACACTACCATGGTGATATCTAAAACAGATTAAGCAGATAATTTGTTCAGAATCTTAATACTTTTTAATAGGAGGGATATAAAGATGAGCAGCCATGACGGTCCTCAGTGTTTAGTGTACTTGCGAACAAAGAGAAAGAGATTTCTTTCAGCATCAGCATTACTCAAGTGGGTATTTCTCCTGGTATTTGTGGCTCTGTGATCTTGGCATTTTCACCAACCTAGATCCATCATATACTTCTAAGCACTCACCAACAACATGGGGAAAAATGGTGTTTATCACCTTGCTTTCGCGTGGTAGAATTTCAAATTTGATTCGATGCTCCAAACACATGTTAGTTATCTATACATTCAAGGCAGTATGCTAGAGGATATCAAAGTGAATAAAATGTAACTCCTACCTTGAAAGAGTTCAGTATCCACTGAGATAGATGCATTTTCGTTTAATAGCAGTACATTTTTATACCTTTTTACACTTGACAACCCATTTTCACATAAACAATTTTAATCAGTCTTCACAGTAGTCTTATGAAGTAAAAAGAGTAAGCATTACTGGCAAATTGTATAGACAATTAGAGTAAAAATAATATTCATTATTGGTCTGAAGTCTTACACTATATTTACTCTATCCTCCATCTTACTGCCCTTATGCAATCAATTGCCAAGTTGTATTGATTCTATCACCTAAATGTCACTGTAATTTTTGCTTCCCTCACTATTTCCACCATCACAGCCTTAGTTGAAATAAGCTCATTCTTTCTTGCCTGGGCTATTTCAATAACCTCCTAATTAGTCTCCCTGCCTACAAGTTCTGCCCACTCCAATCTGCCACCAGAATTATCTTTCAAAAACAGCAATGATTATGCCACTCAGCTAAAAACCCTTGCTGGCTTCCCTATCCAATCAAGATAAGTTTCAAATTCTTTAGGTTCTCATAAAGGCACTTCACAAAGCTACCCAGATGACCTGTCAGACTTCTTGTTGTCCATCAATTCTGAGCAATAGCCCTATACACATAAACTAGATGATCCAGCCACTGAATCTACAATACTCTTTCAAGCTTCCATACCTCTGCTTGATCATTTAAGACAAAACTCAATGTTACCAGCCTTTGGTTGCCCCTTGCCTTGTGATTTTGGACCTCTTTTTATTTCTGTTATACAATTTACCATAATGTAGTATTACAGTTGTATAGACAGACTGCTTTCTCCTCAGCCGCTATGCTGGAAACCTGGAGAAAAGGGTTTGCATTTTAATCATCTCTGAGAGAATCCTGGAGACTAGTGCTAATGGGGAGGACCGTTGCTAGGGCCGCCAGACTGGTCAACACAATGTCTAGTTAAACTTGAATTTCAGAAAATAATGAATGATTTTTTAGTATAAGTATGACTCAAATATTGCATGAGACATACTTCTACTAACATTTAAAAAACCTGAAATTTATGTTTAACTGGTTGTCTTGGATTTTTCTTTGTTAAATTTGGGAACCTTAACCCCTGTGGACCTAAAATCCAGCTTCTATGCCTCCTGGCAGTTAAGCACTGCCACATATGCAATGTCTAGTGAAAACTAAAGCTGAAATTTCGGCCCCACCCTAATGGAGCTTCCCGTTTAATAAGTCATAAAATCTATTTCTAGAATCAACAGTTAATACTCAAAGCTATGTGTTTTTGATAAATATTTATATGGTAAACTACATGTCTAAAAGCACTTCTAAGTACTCATCTTATGCATGAAAATAAATCCAGTTTGTTGCTGTTGTTATTGTTGTTGCCTGATAAGAGTACATTAGATAGAATCTGGAAAGCTTAGTCAAAATGGCTTAGTTGCACTTTTAGTCAAACAACCACAATATTGAGAATAGTGTAACTTTAGTCAAATTGCTTAACTCTTCTATACTTCCTTTTAAAAAGTATGCATGGGAGGGAGGGTGCAGGGCACAGAGGGAAACCAACCTCTCTTGCCTAATGAAATGACTGTCAAGCTCAATGTGTAACTTCATAAAATGCATTCAGATAAGGGCAGAGGCAAAAGTCAGGTCAGGAACATTACCAAGTTTTCAGTTCTTGCAGATGCACAAACCAGGAATCGAAGCCAGGCAATTGCAAAAATGATTCCAGATCTGCATGGTAACAATTTAGACTGACTTCCACTCCTGCCTGAAATTTAGCAGCAGAGGAAGTTCTTTTCCTGGCTGTCTGCCTTCACCCTGCCTCCCCCATCACTCCATACCTCGGGCTGCTCTCTCCCCACATCTGTTTCCAAGCCCTAGAAGTAGGGTCACAACATGGCGCAATAAGCAGCATTAGCAGGCAGCATGAATCAGTGGTGAATCTTTGATTTAAATTCCTTGCCTCTTTTGGGGAGGAAGTGTGGTCTAGTGGTTAGCCCACTAAGAAAAAAAAAATAGCAGATAAAAGACAAAATGTCTGGTCTTCTTCACCCCCCTGTTCTATTCTTGTTGGCATACCTTGCCCATCAAACATACATTTGTTTTTTCAACTTTTGCTCTACATTTTTTCCTGAACTGACATAATTATAAGACTCACTTGGGAAAATTGTTAAGTGATTCCTGAAACCCTTTGGAGACTCTCCCAAGGCAAGTCCTAGGAATCTCTACTGTTAACAAGTACTGTAAATAAGTCTTCATAATCAGACTCTGCTCACTATATGCTGGTTATACATCATAAAAATGATGAGAGAGCATTAAAGGACACCATAGGAAGAGAACTGAGGTGAGAAGAGCATATCTACTGTAGGACTTGCTTTTACAAGCTCATGTGAAAAAGGCAAAGGATGAGGAATAAAAAGATGTAGATTTTAGTCCTGGCTTTCTGTATCTAGAGTGGCGTGAGCTTGGGCAGGTCAGATAAACTTTCCTGATCACATTTTCAACATTTTAAAAATAAAAATGATTAGATCATCTCTTTCATTTCTGTGATTCAATGAATTATTTCTGTGATTTCACAGAAATACCAAGAAGGATTCAGAAAAATCTCTTTTCCTGAAAATGACAGTGGGTACAGTCACAAAGGTGTGGGCTGGCTTGTTTGGGGATGTGGCCAGACAATGGAAACAAGTGGCAGTGGGAGGTTTGGGGCCAAGGCCACAAGGAGGGTTCTCCCCACAACTCCCCGCCCTCTTGAGGCTCTGCAGCTGGCCTACTTATGCAAAGGTTTTGGCTCCTCTTTCCTTTTTAAAAGCATTTCTGACTTGTACATTCCCCTGAGAAAGACAGATTCATCGTTTCGTGGAGAACTTGCACATGCTTTCCTGAAAGGAAAAGAGGAGGGAGGAATGGGAGGGCTTGGATGGCTTAGTGCGTGGGCTAGGGTTGCCAAAGAAATGAGTCTCCCTATGTATGATTAACATATACCCATCATGTCGTTAGCTCTGAGTATGCCCAGCTACATCCCTTGTCCCACTTCCACAATGCTTAGAAGTGTGTTCTCATTAGTGAACTGGACACCCGCCTACTCACTGTCTCTGGAGGGTTTGGGCATTCTTCCACCCCAGAACAAGTTGGGGGTGAGTTAAGGAGGACGAGGAGGAGTGAAGCTTGGAAGTCACCAATGAGTCATGATTGTAGGAAAAGGATGTCTTATGAAGCCAACGCAGAACTAGCTTCCTAGAAACATCATGACAGGTCCCATAAAGCCCACGTTTGGTTCTAATTATAACATGCCCACATTTGAGTATTTTTACAGTTTCCCCATGGTAACAACTGGGTTTCTGAGGAAGAAGACTTGAATCAAACGTGCTCTATACTTCTAGTAGTGATAGCTGATTGGACTTATAAAAAACAATTATTTTTGCTGTTTTACTAAGGAGATAGCGTTGGCTTGTCTATGCCTATTAACACATCTGTAAACTGGAGTTCAGCACATCGTACTATATAAAAAGGCCAAAATGAGCAACGCTTAAAAAATCAGAAAAAATAAAAACCTCAAGTAAGTGAAATTTATTTCTCCCCTCAACTTGAGACAAATGGCAAACTAAAAATAAACAAGAATTTAAACAGCAACTTTGAGAGAATGCTAACAAATAACTTATTTATAATTCCATTGTCTGTACTTTCTGATCTTATTAAACAATGGCTGCTCTTCCTAGGGACCTTCATAAAGAAAGCACAGCCTGGGTCTTTGAAAATCAAGTTATGATCAAGCGTGATTTTAGTTATCATACATTGTTTTCTTTTATTCGAAATTCTTTGAAAATTGCTAATTCTAGAAAACTAATTAATGACAACTTTTAATTACATCTCAGCTCTTGATCATTTTAGGTAATTGAAATATTTATTTATTTATTTATTTATCTATCTAGATTAAGTTTATTGGGGTAACATTGGTTAATACAATTAGATAATTTTCAGGTGTACATTATAATTTAACATCTGTATATTCTATTGTGTGTTTACCACCCAAAGTCCAGTTTCCCTCAGCTACTATATATTTGATCTTCTTTACCCACTTTGCCCTCTCCCTAACCTCCTATATTTGATCCCCTTTACTCCGTCTACCTCCCCGCTCCTCCCCCATCCCCTACCCTCTGGTACCCCTAGTCTATAGTCCATGTTCATGAGTCTCTGTTTGCTTGTCCTGCTCATTTGTTGCTTTTAGGTTTATATCCCACATATAAGTGATATCATGTGATTTTCAACTTTTTCTGTCTGGTTTATTTTGCTTAGCGTGATTATCTCACATTTCATCCATGTTGTCACAAATGGTAGTATTTCATCTCTTCTTATTGCTCTAAAATTTTATTTTTATCTATTCATTCTTTTCCACTTTTCGCTAGTTAGATACTAGAGACACTATCCAGAATCTGGGAGGCTAGAGATAAAACTTTTTCTTTTTTTAGTAAAACAGATTCAGGTTGGAAATTACCTAGATCTAGGGGAGATAATGAGGGGAAGAGGGACATCCCAGGCTACCCTGAAGATGAACCTGAGAAATTGTGTGTGTGCCTGCTTAGAACTGATGTGGGGATAGTTGGAATATTTATTATTATTTTTTTAACATCTGTAAAAGCTGGCATATGTGAAATTTAGAAAATGAAGAGAGTACTTGCCTATCCATTTGTGCAAGATTATCAAATGAATCTTCACTCTGTAAATCTCAGCAGTTATGAAAGTTGGAATGGTTTTCAAACTCCACCACAGGAAGTAGGAATTGTTGGCAATGTTTTGAAATTTTCCAGAAATATGAGAGATTCTCTTTCTGTACAAATAATAATGACCTCAGATTTAGTAACTTCTTAGGAAATGATTAAGACAAAAGATATATACTTTCCTCAATACTCCATCTTAGTTTCTTCAGATAAATTTTTGAGTTTTATATGATAAATTATGAATGTTATTATAGCTTATTTTTATGATAAATGAAGTAACTTAATACATACTTGTTTTCTTCTCCATTTTCAGCATAGCTGCTTGTTTTTACAATATTTTTCACCACAACTAGGGTAAAATATGAAATAAAGATCAGCAACGTTTTGAGGAAGGACCCAAATGTATTATGGATATTTTAATTGTTAAAGTAATCAGTGGTATCTGGCAAAGTAAAATATAACAGTAACTAATTTTTATATAATTTATATGGCTTACTTTGTGTCGGGCAGTATTCTAAATACTTTTAAAATTATTTTAATTAGTAATGTAGTTAATTCTCATGACAACCTGTATTTTTATTTTACAGAATTGAGGCACAGAGAGATTATATAACTTGCCTTAGGTTACCAGATAGTAAATGGAGGAGCTAGAATACAGCTCTGGGAGTTCATATCTTGAGTCTGTGTTCTTAATTTCTACGTGACATTGCCTCTTTGAAAAATAACCAAGGGACCTTATAAGGGGGGGACTGAAATATTTTCAAAAGATTGAAACACTTAAAACTTAGCCACTAACTCCATCGAGCCCTTTCTACAAAATAGTATGAGGCATGTGCTTCTTGTGTCAATATGAGGAGTTCTTTGGTGTGACTGTAGAGTACTGTCTATGAGATGCTACTTGAATGAGTTGTAAGAAAATAAAAGCCACTAGATGAAATGTTCATCTTCTTTATCAACTAAAATATTGTACCTTTGAAATGTCATAAAGGTGCATTTACTGTCTATTAGAAACTTATGGTTTGAAAAGGCAAAGGTAATTATTGACATTTGAAAATCTTTTATTATAAAATCACTATCTAAGGAGTATATAAAGATAAATAAGCCATAATATGTACCTTAAATGTGGTTACAGCCTGGATGAGGAGATGGACAGTCACCACAGGATATGGTAGATGCTTGCAGTAAGTGAAAGAAAAGGATGCTGTGAAGACAGCAGAAGGAGCTCCTAAGCCAAGTAGAGAATTCCAGAATTGCATCTCCAAGAACTTGAAGCCTGACTGAAATCCTTTATGTTTTTTGTTTTCCATTTTCTCATCACTTCTTACCTCTCAAGCACATTTGAATTTATAAGTACTAGCTTTAAGGATACGATCTGTCTCACTTTCTAGTCATGTCTTTCTTTTTCATTAACCTCTCAAGATAAATTCTGGGATCAATCTGAACAGAAAATGGCTAAGAAGTCTTGGACCCAGATAGTTAATTTCCCAGAATGAATTCTTTGTGCATCTGATACTCCTCATTTGTTTTAATACTGGGCTGCCTTACTCTCCTGTGAAGACAGATTCCTAGTTACTGATCACTTACCTGAGCTGACCCCTAGTGTTGTGCTATCCGTTTGTTTTAGCCTTAGCTTTTTGTTTTTCCATATATTTACGTGATCTGATTTCTACTTCCTTGCTTAGTTCTATCTCTCTTATCTTTAATTTATGTTTTCTTATGGGCTTACTGAGCCACATTTAGGTAAGTCACTAGCCTTAGATATACTTCTGCCTTTTGGTTCACACACTGTCTCAATGCTTCTTGCCTTACGCACTCATATATTCCACTATTTCAATTAGGAATTAGAATTTTGGTAGTAGATAGAGCTTAGCGCTAGATATTAAAAAATAGAGCCCAAAGTAAGATCTAGAAGTAACATAAGTGCTCTCTCTTAACCAGAGAACATTTCTGGGAGTGGTCAAACACCTTTGACCATCAACTACTGTTACATATACACACCTAGCCTTTTGATGAAAAAGGAATGCTTTAGACTCAGGTAAGCAATTTTAGTTGACAGTTATATGCATTCTTTATTTTAAACAAAATTAATAGTGACGTAACTATGCAAGATGATGTCAGGTTGCTATCACCAGACTCCCTCAGTCTATTTCCAAAACCTGCTGTGAGTTCCAGAGTGGGTATATTGTTCAAAATTTCTCAATGTGCTTCCTAAAAGATTTGATTTGGAGACTTGAGGGACCCATGGGCCTAAGATCAATGGATTGTAAAGTTAGGAAACTGAATATTGATGAAGAATCTTTCAGAAACACACATTTCATATTTCAAGTTTGTGTTCTGAAATTGCTTTCTGCAAAAGTATTAAATAAGGAAACAATCTTTATTTCACAAACATTCCCCACTTAAAAAGCATGTCGCTGCTATGGATAATGTTTATCTCCTCAAAATAAAAATACCAGAGAACACTTCCTCAGTGTACCAATCAATTTTATCAAAGTACGAGAATGCTAAATTGCCTTTTCTTCTTTTCCTGCTCTTGAACTGGCTTTATCTCTCTGGAGTCTCCTCCATAGTCACTATCTTCCAATTAAGCAGCAACGACATAACCATTATTTCACACTGTGTACAGAGAAACATGTGGGGGGAAAATGGCATTGGAAGAACATAGTATGTGAGATGCAATAACAACAACAACAACAAAAAATTTGTCTTCCTCCCCAACTTTATTGTTTTATAGAATATATAAATTCAAGAGGGACATTTCTGAAATAGCATCTGAGATAGTTTATAAACTGAAGCCAGTAGGGCAGTATTTCTCAGACTCTTTTAATGGGTCTTCTGTACCAACAGAGGATGATTGTACTTATTTAAAATGTGATTTATCAAATCAGAATCAAACTAAGGAAATCTACATTTTAAACAAGCTTTCTATGTGATCATATGGTTCATATGAGAACTGTTACTCTAGGGCTATGCTTTAAAATAGTCAAGAATCCTGTAATTGTAGTAAAATATAACACACCTGGCTCCAAACAAATCAATTAAAAATCTTATGACTGGTTGATGTATTATAAGTAAGAGAAGGGGATAGTATAATGCTTAAAAATAAGTAAAATAGACTTTGTGATAGAGAGAAAGGAAGGCAACCCTGTTATGGTTTCAGTGGCATCATAATACTGTATAGAGTTCTATTTCCCCAGCCTATATCCTGGACATATAGGGAGAAAGAAAGTGACAGCCATGATAAATAGACCATCTGTGGTCATGATCCAGCAAAACATGACTGTCTACCAGAAGAGAAGCAAACATCATATCAAGCCAAATAAAGAATGTTTTATTTTTACCCAAAAAAGGATTCATAGTATGTTAATGGCAATTACCATTTAGCCAAAGCAGAAAAACCAGGTAAATGAAATTATGGTTCTCAACCTTTTGGTGTCCTGTGCACATAATTTGAATGCTAGAATCTTTTGCCACCCACATAAAAAGAAATAAAATGCTTGGAAGGACCAAGAGCCATGTCTTGATGCCCTAAAAGGCCCACAGTTACTATTCTCATCTCTACCTCACTGACTTTTGGCACTCTGTACTCTGTGAGGCGATCCAGTGGCTCAGTGCCCTTTCTGAGCTTCCTTAGGGTCAGCTTGGCACCATGCATGCCACTGACTACTATACTTACTATTCACTGGGTCACAGGATCTGTTCAACAAAACAATACCTGATAGCCATCACTATAATACTATGTGTACTTAGTGATGGCCAAAATAAAATCTCATTTAAAAGTTCAAAAGACCAGTCTCTAAGAATAAAGTACTGATAGATGCCACAACATTGGATAAACCTTGAAAACATATGCAAAATGAAAGACACCAGAGATGAAAAACCACATATTGTATGATTGCATTTATATGAAATTTTAGGACTAGGCAAATCAATAGAAACAGAGTAGAGTAGTAGTTCCCAGTGGAAGAAGAAATGGGAAATGACTGATAATGAACATGAGGTTTCTTTTTTAGGCTGACAAAAATATTCTAAAATTAGATAGTTGTGATAGTTATACAACCTTGTGAATATACTTAAAAAACCCACTAAATTGCACACTTTAAAGTGGTGAATTTTATGGTCTATGAATTATATCTCAATAAAGTTGTTTTGAAAATAATTTTAAAAATTTGAGAGGCTTTTGTGAAAATTCGGGATATCAATATGCTGAGATAGAGAAGTTAAAATTGAGTTAAGCAATCATCAAGTGTTTATGATCTAGATTAATGCTTCTGGTCCTTAGCAGTTTTTGTCAGGTGCTATTTTGAGAATATGGAAGAAGATATGGACCCTCTCTCTAAAAGGCATATATGCAGATGCCAACTTTTTCCCATAGAATTTTTAGGAGGATCACTCTGAAGTCCATCAATGGACTCTTCACCCCAAATGAGAACTCTACGCTTACATGAAGAAGAGTTTAGTCCACACTAAAGCTTATTTTGGTCAATTTAAACTGTTAACAGTTCTTTATTTATAGAAACACTACGAATTTTTAATGCACTCACCCAAAGTGATGGGCAATGGACATCCACCCTAGCACCAACTATATCAGTTCCAAGATTGGACTTAATTATCATGTCACTTTGGGATATGACAATTACTTAGAGGAAGTGAGTTTGTGTGGGATTATATTCAATGTCCACTTCCCAATGAAACAGGAAGCTTCCTTTAATACGTGGCCTCTGATGTTCTTTCTACTTGTCTTTAATGGGTAGCTCTACAAATAAATCTTCAAGGAGAATCTGAGACGTTTTTCACATATGAATGCTTCAACCCGCTAGAGCTTACCCAGCCCCAACAAACTGCATGGATCCAGAGAATCTGGGCAAGCCCTGAGCTTTGGTCTGAATTCTCCACAAAGAGGCCTCAATGTTTTTATTTTGTTGACCATAAGTGATATATTTAGTTATCCAGGCGGGTAGTCAATCTTCCAGGGAAAATATCCTTAAGAAAATGAAGCAGGCAATTATGTTGGGCAGCCCCAGGAGTTGGTGTGGATGGGCCTTGTTTTAAAACAGATTCCTAACTCAGTCAAAAAGTCTCATGTCCATGTGTTTTCCTGGGGAAAAACTTCTAAGGCAGTGATTTGAAAACTAGCAGCCTTGATGAAGGGGTGTGTAACCATCTGGTTTGTTCACAAGCAAAGATGCTCTTTTTATCAAAATTATTTTCAGATTTTTATATGGGGAAGGAGTTGGCCATATTAAACACCATGTATTAACCCTCTCCTTAAACAATTCTATTCAAAATTCTCCTAATAAAGATATTGAGAATCTTTTAAGCACCTCCCACCCCCACCCACCCAAAACTGAGAATTAAAGTCTGGTGAAATCTAGTAGGTTGTGTCTAGGGTGGGGGCAGGCACTTATCAGTGGGTTTTTTCTCTGTGACTCCCACCTCAGACTGAGCTTTTCATTCGGATGGAAATAAGAGTTAAGATCTACAAAGGTGACTCTCAGACTCTCTAAAACTAACTTATTCTATGTTGGAGCCAATCCTCTTTGTCCAGCTCCCCACCCTCCTGAGGTAGGTTAAAGAGACTTTTGGACAACAGGTCACATAACTTTCGGTATTACAGAGCTCAAGAGAGAACACAACAGCTCTGCTGCTACTTTTTTGTTCTAATCACAGCTAACACTTCCCTCCTAGAATTTTGAATATTTAACATCCACTGAGAACAGCTTGCCTGTAGGTTTCTGTTGGGGACAAAAAAGGGTGTTGGTGTTGGTGGTGGAAAGCTGAATTTATTTTTCTTGCTTTTTTTTTCCTCCCAGGGACTCTTCAGTATACATTCGTTCTTATTTTGAACCAAATGGAAGGACAGGTTTCTTTTCATTGTCTGCTTGATTGGAAAAAGTTTCCATAGTCAGTTCCTGGCAGGAATGCCCAAATGTCTTGGGAAGGGCCCTCCAAAGTGACCGACATTTTCTCTAAATGATCCACTATTAGAGGCACCAGTATTTTCTCCTCTTTCATGTAAAGGACAAAAGTCAGAAGAAAAAGACAAGATCTGGTTTGTTATTGGAAAGGTGGCTTCAGAGGAAAAACTAGAAGAGTTTAAAGCACTGAGAGTGAATTTATTTATTATTTGTTTGTGTTGGGCTGTATATGATAAACCAGTAGGGCAGTAACTTTCTAAGGGGCTTTTTTTTTTTTTTTTAATTTTTCTTTTGGTTCAGATTGAATCTTGTTTGGTGGAACAGACATATTAAATTCTGAGTCTTCTTTTTGAAAAAGAATAATAGTAATAAAGTTTTAATATGCTGTGACCATGAGTTCTAAAGCCAAATGAAGAAAGAAAAAAAAGCATATGCTATTTTTAAAATTCTGTAATTAATTGAACTAATGGTTTTATATAAACCCCTATTTGACCAAATATAAGGTAAATTTTTTGTCTTTGAAATTATTTCCCAGGGAAAGGAAGTCACCTCCAATATGCGACCTAATAAAGTCATCTTTTGCTGCTCTCAATGTCTGAATTTGGAACAAATTACTTTTAGGGGGAAATGCATTGGGGTGAAATGACCTTAGTTAATGTTTATTCTGGATGCTTATGGAGGTCATCAGCCAGAACTGGTTAAAAAAAAGAGGAAAGTAAACTTATCATTGATTTAGTGATTGTTCTTGAACTATTAGCCTTTAGATACAAGTATTAGACATTTTTTAAGTAGGCCTTTTATGAACACCTAAAAATGCAATTCAGCAAGTGGTACATTATGGAGATCACAAGTACACACCTATAGGAAATGAAAGTGCTGTGCAAATGGGTGTTTGTGACTTGGATAACATTTCTAGTGACAGTATTGTACATAGACTCATGTTAGCTCCTGTTATGGGAGTGTAAAGTACAGCATAGGGAATATAGTCAATAATATTGTAATAACTATGTATGGTATCAGATGAGTACTAGACTTATCCAGGTGATCACTTTGTAAGTTACATAAATGTCTAATCATTATGTTGTACAATGTAAACTAATATAATAATGTATGCCAACTATAGTTGAAAAAAATTTTAGTTTATTAGCTCTCAAACAACTTAGAAGTGATGATAATGGGTCTGAAAAACTATTGGGTTAGTCACAAAATGATAGTGGGAGGAATAACATTGTTTTATGAAGTGACATTGGACAAATATAGTATTTTAAAAATCAATGTATTATTTTATAAATATGATTTAAAATATCTATACATAACTAAGTAATAAACTAAATATTCTGAATAAACATTTGACTTATATGTCCACATCCCCAAATTGTGTGCCTTCATGGCCAAAAGAGATTTTATAGGATTGTCATATATTCAGGCATATATGGCAGATAAATAGATCATAGAGCTACAGATCCTTAGGAGATCATGTGGTCTAGGGAGGACTTCCCCATTTTACAGATGAAGTAACTAAATTACTAGCTCAAGTTCACAAATTTAGGTGGTGACAGAGGAGGGTCAGAAATGAGACTCGCCTTTTCTATTATGACATAGCACTCTCTCAGAGGGGTCTTTTCTTCAGAAAACTACCAACTCCTAACAAATAGAGAAGAAAAAAAGTTTTTACATGATTTCAAAGTCTCACTATGAGGGAAAAACTTTTACCTATGAGAAGCTGCTGCTTTTCCGCTAGTTACACACAGAGGAAGCCCTTCATCCCAGCCAGGTACTATCAATTACTGACCACCCTTTGTGAGACTCAATCTCAGGACTAGAATTGGCTGTAATGGGAATTTTATAAAACTTCCTTGCCTGAGCAGAGCAGCTGCCTGCTCCAGTGGAGTACAAGAGTTACTCCCTTGGGAATTCCAGGTTTTATTAAATGTTCTTACGCTCCCCTCCTCTACAAACCAGAGTAGTATTTCCTAAAGCCACTCATATAATGTTTTAGAACAAATAAAAGACCATCTCAAAACCAGAGCATTGGCTCCTTGGGTTATAATGTCTCTATAGCTTGTCACTCACAGCACTTGCTAAAAGCACTATTAGTAATATGCAAGGGTTGTTGGCTCAAATGAATATGAGAATCATCCCAAAGGAAATCAGTCATTCCCCGAGGCCTTGAGTGTGGTTGGATTCTGATCAGACTAACAATCCATATGGAAGTTTCAGATTCCTTTTCACTGAGTGCTCTGATTTTTCAGTGACTAAAAAGGTCAAAAGACTCCTCATTGAAAAATTTCTCCTGCCAATATTATATTGCCACCACTTGAGGGTGTGAGAGTGGGAAGTGGTTCAAGAATTCAGGGTAAGGAACCCAAAATGGATGAATGGTAATAGGCCTGGTATCCTGGTAGTATGAGTTCACATACATATGATGGTAAATGAACATGGGCTGGGTCTTTGAGGAAGAGTAAATGCTGAAATTAGGAGAGAGTTTTGAGAGATAGTGACCATTATTGTTGACCTCAGATAGAAGACATAACTTCACAGTCAGGTAGGGTTTCAATGATTACGGAGGTGGTCAAGTGAATGTTGTTTTCAGTCAAAGTGCTCATTCTATAATTGGCTGGACTCTAAAAAGACAAATTTATCTTCTCCCATACTTATTTTAGTATGTTCCTCTTACATAGACCACTTTTTTTCTGTTTGAACATATGTCTCTCTATTCTCTAATCATATAGTTCAGAGTGCCAGTTTCTATAAACGACTTCTGTTTCCTCAGTTCTGGTTACTTCAAAGCACTAGCTCCCATGAATGACAACCATTCTTGAAGTTAACATTTCTAAAACCTGTATATATTTGAAATTTGTTCATCTTTTGTCAACAAAGAGAGGAGTTTTGAGGCAATAAAGTTTGGAATATGGCATTTTAAGACAGTCACCTAAGTTGGTACTTCTTCCTCTCCTTTTCTATTTTCTCTCCTGTGGCTCTTGACATTGACAAAAACAAATCACATACAATCAAACAAGCAACTAAATTCCACCCCCCCCCCCGAAAAAAACATAGAAAGTTAAACTTAAGTAAAAACTATGTAAGTATTCATAGTGATTGAATATGTTTTCTAGTGTCTCTGGTACTGGGTCCATTTCAAGTGAAAAGGACTATCTGCTAATGTGTAGTGTACCTGCTGAGAATTTCATGCACCAGAATTCTTACTCTTTCTTTGACTCACTGAATTTCTAGGTAAGTTTCCACACTCATTCTTCTCCACCTTTTATATTTAAAAAGGCTGTTAAATTGTTATTCTTTTTCTATCACTGAGTGAGAAATGTGGCATTAATAACTATGAAATACTTTCCTATTGCATCTTTAATGGGTGGAGGGGGGAACAAATACAATAAAAACTGGTGGGAATTCTCAATAACATTGTTAAGAGCATTGGATTTGCATATGTCTTAGAATTAGCATCTACGGTGAAGAGCATGGTGTGGAGGTCAGGTGGTTTCTGTTCTGTTTATTCGCTTCCTTTGCATCTGCTAGCTAGTTTGAATGTAAGCTACCATATTTTCTGGATGTCTTTAGGCTTTTTATATTTGTAAGATCGCCAAGAAGTTCAAAGGAGACATTATGGAACATGGCCTGGAATTAGGTGGGGAAGTAGGCTGAGGGACCCAGCCAGGTCACTTGATGGTTGCTTCATGAGATCCGGAGTTCTTGATTCTCAAGGATCAGAGATCAAATATAAGGTGACTGAATAAGAGGTCAGAGATGCAGAACTAAAGTATCCTTGAGTTAATGGTTTCTCATATCTTTCCTGTGCTAAACTTAAAAGTAACACATCAGCTGTCACTAAGAAGACATGTACAAATATATTTTAAAATATTTTTTAAAATATTCCTCAACAGCTGAATCAATAAACAAATGATGGTACATCCATGCAATATAAATCTATAGCAGCAATATAAAGGAATGATCTACTTTGCTTAAGCAAAGCAAATTAGAGACCTTTACAAATAGAACTTTTGCATTCATTTTTTATTGTTCATAACAAATCATCACAAACATAACAGCTTAAAATAATACTAATTTGTATCTCACTCTTCTGTAGATAAGAAGTCTAATCATGGGCATGATTGGCTTCTCCACTCAGGTTTTTAGGAGGCTAAAATCAAGCTGCTGATAAGGCTGTTGCTTTCTGGAGGCCCTTGAGAAGAATTTGTTTCTGAGCTCATTCAGGTTTTGGCTGAATCCTGTTCCTTGCAATTATAGGACTGGCATCGCTGTTTACTTGCTGATTGTCTACCAGAGGTTATTCTCAGTTTCTAAAGGTGTTCGTCTCATGCTTTAAATCATTTTCTGTGGGAAAAACGTGTTCCTTTAATGGGTTTATCTGATTAGTTCAAGCCTACTAAGGGTAATCTCCCTAAATGAAGATCAACTGATTTATGACCTCATATTGGCAAATTTTTTTCACAGTAGCACATAGATTACTTTTCAATTAGATACCTGGAAGAAGACACATGTGGTGCCAGGGGCTAGGGATCTTGAGGGCTAGGTTGGAGTTCAATCATAACTCTTCCTCTTTTTGTTTTCTCTGTCAAGGCATAGAGCATATAAATAGAGCATATAAAGAAAACTGCTATAGAGGAATAGACCTGATCCACTGAGTCCAGTACCCTCACTTTAACTATGGCACCACAAGGTGGCATTGGGAGGGTTTGATTGTCCATGTGATCTCACCTTTGGTGAAGGAGAAAATCTTGTGTAAGGAATAGTACACGTGTATATTTGACTAGGAGATAAAAGGGACCATAATATTAAGAACTAATAATTTTAAGAATAATGTCCAAATGTCCTCCAGTGAGCATGTGTTATTCTTGCAATTAAATACAGAATATTACTTTTTAAAGTGAAGTAGGTAATATCACAATTTTTTTGTAGTTACCTCTCATGGATTTATCACCCTTGATTTTATCTAACCTACTGGTAAGACCTTTTTTAAAATGAAAGTGATTCGGTAAAAAATGTTTATAAGCTGCATTTAAAAATTAAAAACAATTATTATATAAAATGGATTATTGCATTGGCTTATACCTATTACACTGAATAGAAGAATGTCAATGAGAAAATTTGAACTTTTCTTCACTGAATTGTTAATAATTGCATACTTTTGGAAAATAGAAACATAGAACTGTTTCATCATTCAATCATCATTTGTAAAGCACTTTAGAATTTCTAAAATTCATGAATATGTACTACCCTACTGCACTGAACAATCTCACTTTCCCTTTGAGACTCAGAAATGATGTTACCTGCCCCAAATTACAAAGTGAATTAGAGACATATATGGGATTAGAATTAATTCTGTGCTGTGACATGGTCCTCCCTCTCCACCTATTCTTAGGATAGAGAACAAGAGTAAGTAGAGTTAGCATATGTTTATATTGAGTTAAGAAACCCAGGTTAAGACTTCAGAACCCACACACTCTTTCTTTGGAAACCCAGCCTTAAAAAGGCTGTATGTGAGATAAATGAAAAACATTTATTTCTCTCCTATTTATTTTCATACTGAAGATCCTCTATCAAAAAGGTTCTAGAAAAGAGCTACTTATGTGTTCAGTGACTGTTTTCAAATATGTATATGTCGATACTGGTAAAGAATCACAAACTTCTCTTTCTTGTCTTTAGAAGTACCTCATTCTTTAATTCTGGGTTCAGAAGTCAGTGTATTCTGCTGCCATTTAATCCCAATAATACATCCCCAGCCAAACTAACCACATCTACTTTGTCTATTTTGGCCATGATGTCAAGATCCTTAAAATTGTATGTCTTGGTTTGGGACTGTGCCTGGTGGTGAAATCCTATACAGTTTTATTTCTTTTGTTTGCAGTTTGTTTATGGTCTTTTTAGGAGAGGTGCTGGGGCTGACGAGGGGAAGTTACATCAGATCCATGGTTTTCTTGATTAGATCATTATAGGTTCCAAAATAAACTGTCTCTTATGAAGTACAGCTAAATATTGGCAGAGAGTAGGTACTCATTCTTCCCTCAATCCCTTGAAAAAAAAGGACTGAAATCTTCAGCAACTTTTATTGCCATAGGGCACACATGGTAGAAATTAAGTTAAACCATCCTTTAATTTATATAAATAATCAAGAAATGGCAAGTGACTTTGTTCATAGACCAATTTTAATCTATTAACAGAGGTAAACTTTGTAAAACAAAAGTACGTCTGCTTCATGGATGCTGTCAGCATCTTTCTGATTTCAAACTCATGCAGGATTTTGCTTCCTGGATTGAAGACAAGCATGATCAAAAGTGGTTGGTCTGAAAGGCTTAGGAGAATCAAACAGGTAATGAAGTTTTCTTGAAAAAACATCTCAATTCACTGCAGTTAAGTTCAAGGAAATGTAAATTACTTTAACTTGCAATAGTTCATTAAATTAACTCCCCAATTATAGAAGTCTCTTCAATGTGATAATTAAAGTTAATGATTAATTCATGGCACTGATAGGGGAATGATGGCCCTTGTTTTGCTTTTGAATAAAGTTACAGATATGTGCAATGATACTTGCATATGACCATTCTTAGGAGGATTTCTAGACAAAGTGCTCACTATATTTGACAAATGAAGTGACATCTGATCTTGATTCTCTGTTAAAATCTCAAAGTAACTCTCCTTTTTAGAAGTCTGGAACTAGAATATGGATGGAAGATCCAGTAAATATATTTCTTGGGTAAGCCCTATCTATGCCTACCAACATAATTTTTGGTACCCAATCTTTAAGATCTAATTCAAGTCCATTCTCTAAAGTAAGCCTCTTTCAGAAGAATAATTAGTTATTAACTAAGTACTATATTATTATTATAATTACTTTTATTAACTAACAGAAATGGAGAATTTTCCTTATATGGACTTATTTAACCTAATTGAAAATTGTCTTATTGACTTCTAGTCAAGATGGTGGAGTCAGTAGAAGTTATGTTCACCTCTCATGATCACATCAAAATTACAAATACACTACACAACAATCATTATTGGGTGTCACCTGAGGTCTGGCTAAACAGAAGTCTTACAAATGGGGACATTTAGAGGAGACCACCTCAAGATTGATAGGAGGGACAAAGATGCAAGATGGGTTAATCTCCCAACTACATGTGGCAGTTGAAAACTGGGAAGGATATCTTGGCTGCAGAGGTCATCCTAGGAGAGTGAGGAGTCTTAGCCCCACACTGGGCTTCCCATTCAGGAAAAGAAGCCCTCACAACTAGCTGGGAAAACAAGTGGGGATTGTGGCTGAGTGAGATGAAGGGCTGTGGGAGTTGCAGATGTTCCTTTTAAAGGGCCCCAGCATGGATCTACTCAGTGATGGACTCACTTGAGCTCCAGTGCTAGGTTAGTTGCTCAAGGAGGGCTGCTGGGGTGATTTTCTCTCAGATAGAAGTGTTGGCAGAGTCTACTGTTCCTTTGCTGAGCTCTCTCATCTCCTGGCATGCAGACACAGGTGGCCACCATGTCTGATATCCATCATTCTGGCTAACAAGTCACTCCACTTTGGTGATTTCTTGAGACTGCACCCATCCTAACTTGCAGTCCCACCCAAGCCACTGCCAGTGTTTTTTGTTTATTTGTTTGTTTTTTACTATGCAAATGGCCTTTCTTGGCTCAATACCCAAATAAGCAGAATCTGGCTTTGGCATGCCCTGTACCTCTTGCTGAATAAGCACTATCTAAGCACTATCAGCAACCAGCCTTGGTTCCTGGCTTGGCCTCTTGAGGTTCCTCTAAGCCCAGCATAGGTGGTGGCCATTTGTGGATTGCCTGCTGATTCTTGCCAGGTGGCTCTGTGCAATGCACAGGTTATGGCTGAACTTGACCTGCTGCTGGGCACCTCCCAGGAGGCCTTTGGGCTGGCGTGCCTGATAGTCTGTTTGGAACTGAAGCTGAAGCACCATCCAGGGCTACATCTGAAGAAGACACACTCCAAGGGCAGACTAGGTAAGTACCAGAGCCCTGTTAAAGGGAATCCTGCTTCATAAGGCCAGCCCTTTACAGGCCAGTCCTCGCAACCAATCAGCCCATGGATCTATCCTTCCCACTGGCATGCAAACAGCAATCAGGGCTCAACTACGACAGGAGAGCACACACAACCCATATAAAGGACACCCCTTGGCACCCAGCTCAGCTGACAAGAAAAGACTGCAATGGTAGGCCCCACAGGACACCTACTATATAAGACCACTCTACTAAGACTGGGAGACTTAGGAACCCTACCTAATACATAGTAACAAACATAGGGAGGCAGCCAAAATGGGCTGACAAAGAAACATATCCCAAATGAAAGAACAGAATAAAGCTCTAGAAAAAGAACTAAATGAAATGAAGACAAGCAATCCATAAGATTCAGAATTTAATAATAAAATTGTTCAATGAACTTAGAGGAAAAGTAGATGAACTCAACTAAGAACTTTAATAAAGAGATAGGAAACATAAAAAATGAAGATGGAAAACATAAAAAAGAACCAGTCAGAAATGAAGACTACAATAACTGAAATGAAGAATACAGTAGAGGGAATCAACAGATTAGATGAAGTAGAGGGTCAAATCAGTGATTTAGAAGATAAGGTAGCAGAAAAGATTCAATCAGAACAGCAACAAGGAAAAAGAATCCAAGAAATTAGGGCAATTTAAGGGGCCTCTTGGACAACATCAAGCATAACAACATTAGCATCATAGGAGTACCAGAAAGAGGAGAGAGAGCAAGAAATTGAAAATCTATTTGAAGAAATAATGATGGAAAACTTCCCTAACCTGGTGAAGGAAATAGACATACAAGCCCAGGGAGTGCAGAGAATTCCAAACAAGATGAACTCAAAGAGGCCCACACCAAGACACATCATAATTAAAATGGCAAAGGTTGAATACAGAGAGAAAAATCTTAAAGGCAGCAAGAGAAAAGCAGTTAGTTACCTACAAAGGAGCTCTCATTAGAATGTCAGCTGATTTTCTCAGCAGAAACTTTGCATGTCAGAAGGGATTGGCATGAAATATTCAAAGCAATTAAAAGCCAAGACGTACAACTAAGATTACCCAGCAAAGCTATAATTTAGAATTGAAGGGCAGATAAAATACTCCTCAGACAAGAAAAAGCTAAAGGAGTTCATTGCCACCAAGCCAGCATTGAAATGTTGGAGGGAATTCTTTAAGAAGAAAAATATATTAAAAATATAAATAATAAAATGGCAATAACTACATAACAACAATTATTTCAACTGATAAAGGAATACATGCTCCAATCAAAAGATAAGTTTGCTTAAATGATAAGAAAATAACACCTTTACATATGCTCCCTATGAGAAACTCACTTCAGATCAAAAGACACACAAGACTGAAAGGAAAGGGATGGAAAAGATATTTCATAAAAATGGGGGGGAAAATCTGGATAGCAATACTAATCCCAGACAAAATAGACTTAAACAAAGGCAATAACAAGAGACAAAGAAGAACCCAGTAATCCTGTTTTGGGGTATTTATCCAAAGAAACCTGAAATACTAATCTGAAGGGACAAGTGAATCCATATTTTCATTGCAGCGTTATTTACAATAGCTGAGATATAGAGTCAACTTGGATGTTCATTAATGGATGAATGGATAGAAAAGAGGTGGTGCATATATACAACGGACTCAGCCTTAAAAGAAGAATGAAATCTTGCCATTTGCAATAACATGGATGGACCTTGAGGGTATTTTTCTGAATGGAGTAAGTCAGACAGAGAAAGACAAATGCCATAGGATTTCATTTATATGTGGAATCTAAGGAACAAAATAAACAAAACAGAAAAACTTATAGATACAGAGAGCATCTGAGGGTTGCCAGATGGAAGGGGGTTTTGAGGGTAGGTGAAAGAAAGGAAGGGATTAAGAAGTACAAACTGATACTACCAACATAGACAGGTTGATGTAAAGTATAGTGTGAGGAATATAGTCAATAATTTTGTAATAACTAGATATGGTGTCAGATAGGTATGAGATTTATTGGAGAGATCATTTCATAAATTATTTAAATGTCTGCTCACTATGTTGTACACCTGAAACTACTATAATATTACATGCCAACTATAATGAAAAATAAAAAAATATTTTTAAAAATTGTCTTATTTAATCTTTATACCAATTCTACAATATAGATACTATTACTTTCTTATTT
Source organism: Cynopterus sphinx (assembly GCA_030015415.1). NCBI lineage: Eukaryota > Metazoa > Chordata > Mammalia > Chiroptera > Pteropodidae > Cynopterus > Cynopterus sphinx. The sequence continues at coordinate 84,795,963 of CM057384.1, read as the reverse complement.
TAAAGGTTAAACAACTAAGGCTCTGAAAGTTTGAGCACCTTGTCCAAGGATACACAGTTTACAAGAGGATGTTTTAGAATTTGAATCTACCTGTCTATGACTTCAAAGTTGAAATGTTTTCACTTGCTATATTAGTTTAACCTCTTTTTAAGTATAGGCTTTTTTTTGGATAAAATCTCTTATTAAAAATAACTTTTATTTCTTGCTTATGATGAACTTAATACAGGTCGTGCCTGTGCAGGGAGCAGGGAGCTCATTTCTAGATTCAATGAAACCAAATTGAGTATACTGATGTGTAAATAATTCTAACACAATTAGATACAATATAAAGAGAATATATTAGAGTTCTTTATTAGTTTTTAAATTTTATCAATAAAAGAATTCTTAGAGAAATCCATGTTGATAATTTGCTGAATGGGTTTCATATTCAGTCTTAATTAAAATTATTCTTATTTTTTAAAAATGACTTATTTCTTGAATGATTACTTTTGTCAGTTCCTAGCAGAAAACAGATGGCATACCCATATTAGGATAATTCTAAGGGAGTTTATTTACAAAAAAAAAAAACTGTTTATAAAGGTGTACTGGGGATATGGGGTGGGAGTAGAGGGTAGGGGAACCACAAGAAGTAGTGCAGCAACCTGAGGCTAGCAGCAGTGAATGAAGTGTTACTACACCTAGATCTAAAAGGATGACAGGAGGGAGCAGTTACTAAACAAACAAACCAAAAAATGTTGTGTGGAGAAGGTCATCTGGAGAGGCACATTGATCCTGGATGGAGACATAGCTAATCTAAGGCCACCTCACAGAAAGCAAGGCAGGGGGATACACACCTTGTTCTCACTCTCTTTCCATCTCTAATATTCTTTCAAAGCTTTCATTAACCAAACCCAGGGAGAAGCCAGCAGTCACAGGAGTCTTGATGTGGTCCTCATTGATCAGCCTAGCAATGCACAGAGCAAAACAGAGAAAAATGGAGAGAGGATCTACAGGGACAAACAAAAATTCTACAGCATAATGACACATATAGAAATGCACTGACACTAATTTTAGATGGTTGGCTATTTCTATGAATAAAGATGTAACTTAGATACAGTTTTTGTTAGGATGTGAGGAAAGGGACAGCCACTTTTGCTTTCTTGGACCTATCTCTGGCTAGGGCATGTCATCAAGCCTGGTTTGGGGCAACTGAGTCTATTACTGCCAATGGAAAAGCTGGGCTCCTAGGGCATGTCTCAGGCAAGTGTCACAACACTCAGTCACCTTTCAGAATTAGGGTTCCTTCTTACTCCGAACAATGCAGCTTTCTTGAAAGGTCATGAGGGAAATGCCTAGTTATTCAGAATTTCCAGAGAAAAAACAGGTATCTGCCCATTTACACAGTTGCTAAAATAGTTTGATATAAAAGATTTCTTAGTATATTTCAAAACAAAACAAGCAATAAAACAAAAAGAAACAGAATAATAAATATTAAGCTGTGAACATTGAAGGGTCCTAGAAAGGTTCTGGATGGGAAGACAGACCATGCTAGGGTTGTGGGGGTAGCAGAATAAAAAATAAATAAAAGAAACAAAACTTGTTAGCACTCAGCTGGATGATATATACAGATTGGCATGTCATCTATTTACAATATTCACATACTTACAATCTTTTTCTGCCACCAAATAGCCAAAAACATTTTTTCAAATATGAATTGATTTCATTTTAATATCTTACAAATACATAATGTTCTGATTTGAATTATTTCCTCTTGTAGCTCCCTCCTCTTTGAAAAACAACATTACGCCTTTGCTAAGGAATACTCTAAACTCATGCAGGTGCCATTCTCAGCAGATATGCTGTCCCAGATAATCTTTTATCCCACATTTACCTTTTCTCTAAAAGTTCACTACCACTTCCTTTAGAGCTGTAATATATCCACCCACTCCTTTGTATTTTTAAAAAATATTTAGCCAAGTAGATCTAAAAATCTTCTTTATAAAGTATATCAGAAGCAGGTTTTACAGAATCTGCTCCTTCATCTGCTAATTTCTTCAGGAGAGTTTAATTGTTGTGCCCAGAAGTTCCACTATAAAGTAGAAAAATATTTTTGTTGAGCCTAATTCTCAGACTATGGACGGGAACTTGAAGGTGAGGCACTATAGTGACTCACCGTAACTATTTTGAGTGCATTGTGCAACTAAGACCTCAAGTTGGATTCTCAGTTCAGTGTTTTTTATTATTACCCATAATTTTCTTAGCATAGTTTTTTTCACTTAAAATGTGTAGTCGATGACAACATAGTTATAGATTTTTGTTTTTGTTTTTGTTTTTGCCAAATTCATTCTTCATGTTTTCTTTGTGCTTCTTTTGATCTCACTTGGAAATTCTTCATTCTCAAAAGCTTTCCAAATTCTATGTAATTTAAGTACTACTTTCTTAGTGAAGTCTGCTCTCTCATTCTAGGCCAAGGAGATCATTCTTCATTCTAAACACTTGCAGTGGTTAGTTATACCATATCTTTTCACTTAATCAGATATAGTACTGAATTGGGACTTTATCATTTTTCTAAAGTTTGTTAATTTGTTTTAGAATTTGCTGATGTATGTGTATTTGTCTTTCAACTTGTATATAAGCTCTATTTGAGAATATGTGTTATACTTCTTTCTATCTCTTACTATCTACAGTATATTCCAATGCTGAGAGGATATTGGCCAAATAAATTAATAAAGTATGGTGGAAAGATGAGTGAAGAATATGGCAACATGGCAGATGGAATGCATGAGTCATCTTCCCAAACTTCACTAAAATGACAGTAAAGAAATGACAAAGGTTTAAATTCATTCAACAGAGAAAAGGAAGGAATGTGAAGTGCAAGAGTTGTCATCAAAATTAAAACATTATGACTTAGTAAAGGGGAGTGGGCAAAAGTAAATGCCTACAGGAAGCAAGTAAAAGGAAATAAGTGGATTTGTGCTGACAAATTTGAGAAAAACTCAGGAATCACAGGCAAGCTGCTCTGAAGGCGCAAGTGTGGGTAGAACTGAAAATTGGGGATCTATTAAAGAAGCATTAGATTCAGAAATTTCAGAACAAAATCCTCAGAAAGATGAAAATTGTACTGTAAAATATGCAAAGAACAAGGAAAATTGTTTGCAGATTGAAAATATGAGGTCAGAACTAAAAACATTCAAATAGGATTGGAAGATAAAGTTGAAGAAATCTCCCAGGTAAAGAAGTGAAAAAAATAAAAAGTAAAAAATAAAACTATTAGAGGTTCTATCTTCGACCAAAATAATTTCACAAAGGAGAATGGAGAAAATAAAGAGGAAGGAATTATCAAAGAAATAATACAAATAACTTCTCAGAACTGAAGAATATAAATCTCTAGATTGAAAGGGTCTACCAAGTGCCTAGAAGTCACATCATTGTGACATTTTTGAACTTCAAGGTTAAAGAAAAAAATATAGAATTTCTAGTGAAGGCAAACAAACAAAACAAGAGCCCGCAAATGATTAGGAATTAAATAACATCAGCCTTCTCAACACAACATTGAAGACTAGAAATCAATGGAGAAAACTTTTACATTTCTGCATAAAAATTATTTCCAGATTATATTTCTTCACCTAAACTACCAGCTAAGTATGTAGATAGAATAAAGACATTGTAGACATGCATGTGTCATTTACCTCTCATGTAACCTTTTTGAGCAACTTACTGGAAGATGTGTTCCATCAAAATGAGAGAATAAAACCCAGAAGACAAAGATATGGAACTCAGAAAAATGGAACTCAACACAAAGAAAATAAAGGGAATTTCCAGAATGATGGCGACGTAAAGTCCCAGGATTATATAGTAGACCTAGTGAGCAAATGGTCCAGACTAGAGCAAGAGAGGAGAGGGCTTCAGAGGGGGTGGAACCTTGAGGAATAAGAGAAAAACATTATGTGTTATATATGTTTGATGATATTGAGAGGAGTTTTATAACTGTCAGAGAGTTGGACATTAATTAGTGATAAGTACATAGAGAACAAAGATAGTAACAATTACTCTAAGTAAAATAAAAATTTTACAGCAAAGAAAATGCGATCAGAATGCATTATGTGTCTTATGCGTAAATGACATTTATACTATAATAATAATGTAAACATTAAAGATAGATTTAATGAAAAATTCAGTATTAGCAAGATGGTAAACACGTGTGTATACTTGGTAAAGCTTGTATATAAGAAAGTTAAATTCTGTCTTCTTCAATAAGAAGCCAATAGAACATCTATAAATGAGAAACACTAAGAAATAGCAGTATGAATATTATCCAGAAATATGAAGTAAGAAGCAGAAGGAATAGTTGAAAGAGTAGAAAGTAGCTGCCTCTGGGCAGAGATGAGGCGGATGACTGCTATTTTTTATTATGAGACTTTTGGTACCATTTGACCTTAAAATGACCTGATACACATACACATATTTTTGATAAAACAGAATTGTAATTTTTAATAAAAAATGTAAAAGAAAAAAATAAAAAGGAATGGTAGTATAGGTCATGTACATACATAGAAGTATATAATCAAGTAAGAAAGAGGCCAGAAAGCTATTGTGATAGATGGCTGAAGGCAAGGGATGAATTTTCTTTCCTCCCAGTGTGTTTTGACAAATTCAAGTTCATGGGTGTGTGCCAATTCATCTGGTCAGTCTCCAGTGAGAACTGAGGCATAGGAGAGGGTAGAATAGGAAAGTCTGAACGGAAGGGGGAGGCTCTTACTGAAAGGTTTACTCAGACTTTAGCAGTAGGTAGGGCTGTGGGTAAGTGGCATCTCCAAGAACGTGATGGTAGTTCCGAATGTTGCTATAAATCAGATTTTATGTGATAGTGTTTGGCAAAAATATACATGATGATGAAAGCAGTCTAATTGTTACAAACTACCGGGTAAAAATCAACCTCCTGATCATTATGTTGGAGAATCTCTAAGTTCTCAGAAAGACCCCTGAACACAGTTAGTAGATATGAAATCTATCATCCTATTGTTGCTGCTTTACTGCCTTTCAAACTATTAAAATTTTATATTAATTCTACTCAAGCTGAAAAAGTTTATTAGAGTGTCTCACGAGGGTTCTGGTCCTGAGACAGGATTGCATTATGAATGGCATATCTAGTAGAATCATGTTCATTTTTCATTTTTAAACTTATCTCACATTTTTTAAAAGTAGATTTTTTTCTCTTAAGCAATTCTGGGATATGATCAGTTAGTGTGTGTGTGTGTGTGTGTGTGTGTGTGTGTGTGTGTGTGTACATACATACACACACAAATATATGTTATATTATATATATATTATATATACAAATAAAGACAGAGAAACAAAGAGAGTAAATTTGTATGATATTGTTGACTTACCTTCTAAAAATATAAGCTAGTCCTTCAAGGAAAACATCTTACAGACAGCTATACAGGGCTTGTTGGTATGAGATTCTTAATGAAGCATTGTAACTTAGGTAATAAACCAGAGTCAGAGACTCTGAGTTTTATCCTATTATTAAGTTATTAAAAATTTGGAGAAGTCTCTTGCACTTTCTATGTTTAATTTTTTCATTAAGGATGAAGTTGATAATATTTAGCCCTGTTAATGTCACATGCTGATTATAAAAGGTCAATGATAAATATGAAAATACTTTGAGATCAATTACAGTGAAATTGAATAAAATATTATAGTGTTGTGTACAAATTCCTAAAAGATTCCAGACTTCTTTCTCTCTCCTTTTTCTTGCCCATTTAATTAAACTTGGGAAAAAAAGATAAACATATTTATTGCTCACCTACTATGTTCCAGGCTTTTGTGTTCCATTTGTTATGTTTATTACAATTGAACATATAACAAAAATATCTTTTGCATGGTAAAAACAGTATTTCTTTGAGCAAGAGATCATTAGTAAAATAATATTTCTAGTAGTAAAATCCCTTTTCGATTTTTCTAAATATCTTTAATTGCAAAGTAGAATAGATACCAGAAAAAACAGTATGGTTGGCATGGTGGATATAACACTTCCTGATTTATTATTAACCTTTTAAAATAGGAACCATTTTCCTTTTAGAATGGAAATTTGTGCTAGAGAAGACAAGAAATACCTTCTGTTATATCTGATTGATCCGGCCTCGTTCAAAAGCCACACACAGCAGTTCTAATGGGAAAGGATGTGAAATCTAAGGTGTGGCTGGTCTGCTGAGCATCTGCTTCTTTATGGTGGTCACAAACTTATTGCTTTCCATCAGAGGAAATGAGTTAACAGGCTTCAAGATGCTCTCTTTCTATCGTTAAAGCTCTTTCCCTATCACTCTTGCATGAATTCCCAGAGCAGAGCTTAATAAGGTCATGTACTTTGTTATTGGGGTTATTTTGAATGCATACTGAAATTTAACTGACATTAAAAATGCCCAATTTAATAGGACTGTGTTTGAATGCCCCGAAGATTAATTTTGTTGGTGAACATAGATAAATTAACTCACTTTTGATATTCCATTTCCTTTAGAGACTCCCATAATTGGCACCCAAATAGCTTGAAAGAGTGAATGAAGCTACAATATACAAGTAATTTGTCCCAGGAATCCTAATCTCTAGAGTTCCAAAATACTAATGACAAGATCAAACAGATGTAGGCTTCCTTGATGTGTGGTCTGAATGAATATTCCTCCAAAAGGAACCACACAAGTCAGATAGCCCTTCTCTGCAAGTAGTTGTCAAAAGGGTAAATGTTAACTTCTCAGAAGAATTAGCATGTCAGAGCAGAAATGGAGCCTTAGAGCTCGACATAGGGGGAAGAAACCCAGAGACCAGCAGTGGGTCATGCTGGTTAATGGTGGAGCCTGAGTCTCCAGAATCCTCCCAGTCTACTGACTTTTTGACTACACCAAAAAGATGATCTTATTAGTATATATGTATTTTTCCCCAAGAAAGAACACTAAAAGGTATTTTCTAAGTTCTCATAGTAGTGGAAACCAATTAGAGAAAGAAAGAATTCCCAAGGGTTTAGCGTAATGATTTTTCCATTTGGCAATTTGTTGACCTTTAGATTTTGAAATATTTTTCAGTGAAAGGGATAACTAATAACTTCCCAGCCCTCTTAGTCCAAAAGCCATGTTTCTGCTATAAGACTCTGCCCCTATATCTCTCAATTGACTCAATCAGAAAGAGAGAATTTACCTATATTTAGCCAATCCAATTGTCTTTGGGGAGTTTGGTCTGCTTTTGCTGATTGAGAGGTAGTCTTCTGTAATTCATGCATGGAGAAGCAAAGAAAGTGCTTCAGCGGAGAGATAAAATGCAGGAGAAATCTTAGAAAAATGCAGAGATGAGAAATTATGGGGAGGCAAGAGAGGGAAAAGAGAAGGAGGAAAGGAGGGATGGAAAAAGAGGGAGATGGGAGGGAGGGAGGGAAGGAGAAGGAGAGAGGGGAATAAGAGAGAGAGAGAGAGAGAGAGAGAGAGAGAGAGAGAGAAACAGAAAGAGAATACCATTGCCTTAGTTCCTGAGAATTTTCTTGTATCTAGTTCTTATAAGACTTTTCCCCCTACTCTTAAAATCCATGAGATAACCTTTTAATAACCCCTTTTAAAAATTAAGCTGGTTCAGATAGACTTCTATTATTTGCAATCAATGAAATATATGTACAACAAAAACTGTTTTACGATATTTGTTAAATTCCTATTAGGCAGCTCAAGGTTATAGTTTTTGAGTGCCAAATTTTTAATTGAATTCCACTGAGAGACTTTGGTCAGCATTTTGGCTTCTAATAAATGACTGCAGCTTTTCTTGGTGAAATAACATCAGATCCACAGTCTAGCTCACAGGCTGGAATTTTAATGCCTGGATTCACTAACATTCAGCTTCTCTGTGGTAATCTCATGAAAAAATATGATTGGAATATAATCTTTTCATTCTAAGGAAGATTATTTAGTTAGCTTGAGTGTACATGATCCCATTCAAATCATGCTAAACCAAAATATTATTTTATAATTTCTTTGTAGTCTAGTTACAGGACTAGTGTTCGCTTTTGCAATAATGGTGTCATTTCCAGTTTTTGTGGTAGCCAAGGTATTCAAAGATTCATTTAGGTATGATAGGTGACCAATATTGAGACTGGAGCTCAATATTAACAGTGGTGTTAGAGGGGTTTCAGAAATAGGTATTTTTGAGGAAAGTAAAGTGACCATTCAAAATGAAAGCAAAGCATTTGTGATAGTGTGGGCTCTGAAAAAATATTTGTGGGTAGATATTTCCTTGTTATATGAGGCTATTCTCATTATATTTTCCGAGTTGGTTTCCAAGATTTCCATCAGAAAAAAGAGCTGTCTATTCTAAGTCAGGTAAACTATGTCCTGTCCACAGGGGCAAAATGAAGGTTGTTGGTTTGTAGCATTCCAGACTTAAAATATCAGTCTGTGGAGAGAACTTTGTGGAAGGAAGCTAGCATTCCTCTGGGTTTCAAGAGTCAATACCATTAAAAATGAAGAGGTGATAGAACACATAGTTTCTCTCTCTTGCCTTATTAGGCAAGACTGGCCTAATAAGTGGAATTTCAAGTGACCTACTGGAAAGGTCCTGCAAGATTTTTAACAAATCTTTAGTAAAGTTTTGAGCAGGCTAGAAAGCCTAATATTTAGGTGAGACATGAACTTGTCAGTATGATGTATTTGGGAGAAACCCAGGAAGGCTCACTTATCCCAAATTATCTTCCCCACAAGCAGCAATATACCTGTAGTTCCATAATTAGAGACTCAGTTTTGGCTTAAAGAATTGCCCCATTAACACATAAATAACTATGAAATTCTCAAAAGAAGTCACTCACAGACTATGAATCCAAATCCGAGGCTCTTTCAAACTGCATGATTCATCCTTAAATTCTAATATAGTCCCTATCCTCTTCCCCCACTATTCCACGTATCATATCTTTCAGATATGTGGAAGTTGGGGGCAATGAAAACTACTGATCTAACCCTTGGTGTGACTTTCTAGAATTGCTTTCTTCAGTTATAACTAAATAAGATTAAAATATTAAAGACTAAATATTTGAATGGGGAAAGAAGGAAGATAAAAATTTGATACTGGGAAGAGCAATTTTGAAGGAATAGTGTTAAAGATGATCCATGGTTGGCAGGCATGGGTGGGTACAAAAGGAGAGTTCCTGAGCTGTCAGTGTTGAGGACTCCAAAACACAAACATGGGGGTTCAGTTTTCTTCCAGAAGTAGGAGTATAGGAGAGGCTTAAAAAGAGGAGAGTAGAAAGATCTGATGATAAGTTAAAAGTGTTTGACAATTTTGCCTGGGGTTTTTCCTATTTCTAGGTGAATGAAAAGGACAGTCTATTAGAGTGCTGACACAGATTTGTTCTCTGGAAAATTATTTTCCTTCCTAGGTACTAACAGGGCATACTGATCTCTGTAGAGGGAGCAAGCTGGACACTTTTAGACAAATGGTTTTGATATTTGCATATTATGTTCACCCATGAAAACCAAATTGCATTTCTCAGTATTTTCTTCCTGAATCTAGCCACACTGTTGCTGGACCTGAGTGTGGGAAACCTTGGACTTGCTTGTACAATGAATTTGAGAAGCTCGCATGATGCAGAGTTCTTGGCAGACTGATGATACCTAAAGTATCACATATATTTTCTGGAGCAGGACTTCAAAGAAGCTTTAGAAAACAAAGAGTTTGAGAGAATCCACAGGGTCAATGAACAAACAAATGTTTTAGCAATCAGTTAATGGCTACTAAACTAATGGAAACCAACAATCAGTTCTCTATAGTGGTTCATAATTCTAGCAGATCATCAGAATTGACTATGAAGATTTAAAAATATAATAGTATAAACTATATAGATATCTAACCAATATACTGTATAGTTGAAACTAATTTAAATAAATGAATTTTAAAAGTAAAAAATAAAAATATAAAAGTATAAAAAGAAGGAATGCTTATGGAAAACAAAGGTATCAAAGACTATACATGTAAAAAATAAATGTCCCCTTCATCTCTCCTATCCCCAAATATCTTGATCCTTAGATGTAACTCTTATTTATAGTTCCTCCAGAAATTTTCTGTTTACAAACAGAGCAGATAGATAGATGATAGTTTTTACTGTATAAATGATATCACACCCTTCATACTATTCTGCATCTATGTTTCCCTCTACCAATCAGTAAATATAGATAACTTTTATCCTACATAAGACTATATCTTATAATCTGAATTGAAGAAGGCTCAAATGCTTTATCTTTTCATACTGGAAATATGTGAGAGAGATAAAGGCATATGTCAATTCATTCTCTAACTTTACCTGATGGGCTTGTTCAAACAAAGACTGCTGGTCATACCCTCCGCACTTCTCAATGGAGAAACTTTTAATAAGGAATATACTTTTTTATTTTACATGGGTTTCCAGGAATGTATCACCATGATGCTACGTAAACAAGTTGAAACTGTACTGGGCAGTTACAGCTATTTATTTCCCCATGTGGAACATAGGAACAAATGCCGTGAATGCGGTCCTTCTTGTATCTTCCTCTTTTTTTGCAGTTTGTTCTAAGCAAGGGTCAATTTATTAAAATGTGAGGAAATGGATGAAGAGTCTTCACACTCCCTCCTTGTACTCGTTCCCAACCTCTTTCCATGTCCTTTTGTAATCACTTGAGTAGGTTCTCCACATACTAGCATTCTACTGCTCACGTTCTTTTATTTATCCTCCTTACTGGTAACCTCTTTCTTTTTCTTTAAGAGAGTACTCTTGAATAGTTGAATTCTTTAGTCCACCAAGAAACGGACTGATATATGCTGTTAGAGAGACTGCTTTATAGGCTGTTATAGGCTGTTTCAGTCCAGAGGGAATAAACAGGATGACCTCACTGAAAAAGAAACCACACTTAATAGCTTTAAAAGGGACTGCTCTTAACTGGGTCACCCTGAGCCACTGCACAAACTTCTCGTTTCAAGTGAATGTAGTGGTTTGGGCCAGAGTGTGTTGTCAGTGAGATAGTTTAAATGACTTTGTCTTTCAGAGATGAACAAACACCTCATGAGGTAAGCAGAATGAAGACTTATATAATAGGTTTTCTGATGATCAATCCCAAACACTGGATCCTATTGCCGGTACATCTGGGAAAACTGATAGATATTCTTTCTCTGCTTCTCTCAGAAAGAGGAATGAGAAACTTGTGGGACGCAGTTCTTCCGAATAGAGACTCCATTCAAATTTCAACTACATTTTTCTTGAATTAGGGATCTCAGCTGGATAGTATACAGTATAAAGTAACAGCAAAGGCCATGTCCTTTAATTCAGAAGGACCAGATCTCTACTCTCAGCTTCACTCTCAAGCTTGTTGTTGGGGTCAAATGATAACTTTATATGAGAATTTGGAACACAGAAATACTGAATATTTTTATTTTTTGTTAGCTTTTACACTGAAATAAAAGTACCTCTGTTAATAGCCAACTTAAAGAACTCTGGGACATGTCCCAAAACATGTGGTCCAATTTTTAACTAAACCGAGACTTCTAGAAGCAGTTTTCTTAAATCTCTGACTCCATGAGTGATATTGATTTTCAGTAGCTTGCTTTGCCTGTCTTCTGAAGGAGAAAAAGATTTTGCCAACATTAGGAAGTCTTCAGTATTAATAGTCATTGCTTAGAGTTCTTTTCCCCTGGCCAAATCGCTGACTCAATACTTCTTGTGTTACAAAAAGGAAGTAGCTGAAAGGCACCTGTTAATGAGACAGAAGTAACACAGTATGTGTGTGTGAGAGAGCTAAATCCCATCCTGGAAGTGGATATGTAAATCACCGCATAGAAAAATGAGCCTCACTGTGCATTAACTTTCTTAAAATGTTTAACTTTTATTTTGCTTTAAATGTGTGGGTTTCTTTTCTGTTCTTTTTTTCTTTTCTTTTTTTCTTTTTTACTTTTATCCTCAATAAGCATTCAGTAAACAAATAAATCACTATAATAAAGATTTATTTTCCATAGTTTTTTTAATAATTAAAATTATTAAATTTAAATAGTCATCGATTTAGTTTAGAAGTTCTGCAGTGTTACATCTAATGTTGAAGATATGGAAAAAAGAGCTTTGTAAGAAGAGTGAATGGTAAGTTTCATTCCAACTCAGAGACTTTCTGAGCACAGCCTTTTCTACTCCAGCAGGGCAAGGTCTGTGGCCTTAAAAAAGGACTCCAAACAAGGCAGGTTTCTTCACTCTTTTCTTCATTTAATTAAGCATATAATTAATAAACATTTATTAGATGACTGCTATGTGCCAGACTTTGTGCTAGAAGGTGGGGATATAATCCAGGGTAAACCAGACTAAAGAGGTAGAACAGGACAAATTCTATATTTGAGGTAAGAACAGAGAACTGCAGAAACAGAGGAAGCAGTGACTAATTGCCTGTGGTCAAGGAAAGCTTCGACCAGAGGAACTGACTCCAGACCATGTCAAAACAACACATTTTGTGGTATGACATCAACCAGTTCCTGTATTCTGATTCCTGACTGACCCAACTTTTGCTTCTGATCATTTCCTTTGGTTGATGAGTCCACCTGAAGATTATGTTTGTACTCTATTTATCTGTATATTCCTAGATTCTGGACCAGGATTATGTGCCTAGCATATAATAATTCCCCAACCAATGTAAAGCTGAAGTGACTATGGCTTGTGGCTTCAGTAAGCTTCCAATATCATTCTTTTATGTATAGAATAGACCTTCCTTTTTGTATTATTTAATCCCACATTTCTCATCAATTTTAACATTAATGATAAATTATTTGTTGGAAATTTTGGTGTCCCACTTCCAGTCAGAGTCCTGTCTACAAGCAATGAATCCTGGGCTCCTGCAGCTCTGTTGTCTCCTCCTAATTCCTGGCACACTGCTACAGCCTCCTCATTTCCCTGAGTCTGTGGGTTTATCCCTTAAGATACCAAGTCAATCCTTGGATACCCTTGTAATTCCTAGGGATTTTCAGACTACGTCTAAATCAGATAACCTACTGATTTACTCCAGGGTGATAGTCCAAAGACATCCTGAATTTTATGGCCCTGGACTTCTAATCTTTGTGTGTGTGTGTGGAAAATTATCCCAGGGTAGTTTCAAGGAACACTGAATCTGATCATATTGCTTTATGAACTAATTCCTTCAAATAGCTCCAGACTAGAGCATGGATGCTTCTTCCAAATTCGAATCTAGCCTAAGAATAGGATGCACTATTTAATACTAAAATTGAAGGCATATGCCAGGGTAAAGGGAATTAAGTTCTCTAAAGAAGTGAAAAGGAATCATTGTTGTATTCAAAGCTTACTGAATACATGCTGTTTATCATGCACTGGGCTATTTCTGATCTTCTATCATTTTTAGTCCTGGCTGATTAAGACTAGCAATTTCCACAAGATATATTTGATAGGAGACATTTCACAGTAGGTTCAAAAGTTCAGTACAAAAGCCCTAACACTGTCTATTCTTCCTTAATATTCCACATGTTTACCCTTCTTTTCTGTCCATTAGAGCATAAGTTCCTTGAGGGAAGTACCTTCCTCGTTCACTGGTATATATCCAGCATCGAAAAAATAACCAGGTATACACTGGTGCTTAATAAATGCTTGTGGATTATGTCTGCTTGCCAAATTGCTGACCTTGAAAATCTGAAGCTCAAAGATAACTCGTTTTAGGTTAAGATGTCCTGACAAGGTGATGAAAGTGGTGGTGGTCGTAGTGACAATGAAGACAGCTAGCATCTACTAAGTTACAGTAGTTTACTAATTTCTTACAGCAGTAAAAAAATAAATGGCCCGCAATGAATTGTGAATCTTGGAATCTAAAACTTGTAAAATGTGTTTTTACAGTGATTCTTGACTTGATTATGTGATTTGCTTTGCCCAATAGGACATCAGCAAACACAACACAAACTGAGGCTTGAGTATGCAGTGAGTCTTGCCCTCTTAGAATACTGCTGCTGGCGAACAAGCCCAGGCTAGCTAACCTTAGGATGAAATAGTGTATGGAGAGAGAGAGAATTCGGAAAGAGACCATCCAGCCATTCTGGCCTATCCACCTATCCCACCTGAGTCCCCTGACATGTGAGTGAGGCTCTCTAAGACCAGCCAACCCTAGCCAATGTGTCAACCGACTGTAAACTCATGAGCGAGTTCAGCTGTTGCCATGCAAAGGAAAATAACCATCCAGATGAGCCCAGCCCTAAGTGCGAATACATAGAATCATGAGCAAACAAACTTTAAGCCACTAAGTCTTAGAGTGACTTGCTATACAACAATAAATAATTGATACAGTTACTATGAGGCACTAAAATAAGGTATTGTTTCATTTCACTCACAGGATAACACTCTAAGGTACATACTATTATTATCCCCACCTTATATATGAGAAAGTTGGCATTTAAAGACGTTAAATAACTGGTCCAAGCTGACATAGGTAGTCATGAGGAAGCACAAATACAAATCCAAGTCTACTTATCCTATACTTGGCTCCTTATAGAACTTTTGCCTACTACAGAAGCTGATCAAACTTTGATACTTGAGATGTTTCCGTATGTACATACAGCAAAATGAGATGAAGTGTTTGGACAGTTTATCTTACAAATGATCCCAAGATATTGTCAGACAGAGTACAAAGAGTTTAGTCTTTTATTATTTTTACTTTATTTCTTCTTTTACTGCTTTTTAGTAGTTATAGAGAGGACTGTCAACTATTGGAGGCAGATGGAATATTGTGAAGTAAATGGAATTATACCAATTCTACAATTTATGCAAACGACAGATTCTACAATTTAACAAAACATTAGATGTTTCTGTCTTAATGTTTTCAATGTGCCTAGTATTAGTAACATAAATTGTGGTCTAAAAAACTATGCAATTTTGCAACATTTTTTGTTGTTGTTATCAGTAGATGCTGATAAAGGAAGTAAAGAAGCTGGGATTATTCATCTTTCTAAAAAACTGTGGGCATAGGTTGATATTCTATCAGCACGAGAATTTTCATTTTGAAAAGCAGGAAGTTGTTTCAAGGTCTATGTGGGGGCATTTCTTAGACTTCCTTATCAGAGAGGCACACAAGTATTTTTCCAAGACTATCACTAGTCTTCGAAATAAAAAACTTTATTACCTAAGAGATGCTAGCAAATAAGTTTAGTATTTATTTCAAATTACAGGGTATGTCAAGGATAAAACCAAACCATCATTTGTGAAACTATGGAGATGATAGAAATCTTTGTAAAACTATCTCTCAGTAGAGAGTTAGTTATAGATCAATAGAAGCTGCTGAGTACTTGAAAGCTATTATTTGGGGACTTTCCTCAATGTGGGAAAAGCAAGGTTTCTGGAAGCCATTGGGAGAGCTATTTGCTTTTGGCAATGATTATTAAGAAGAAATACTTATATATGTACTTGTTTTCATCCAATATATTATATTACAAAGCTGTAGGGAATGAGATTTATAGCCTTGGAAATGTGAATGTGTAACACAAGTATTATTAGATCTGTTTCAGTCTTATAATCTCAGAAATTGTGGGAACATTAGAAGCTATTGCACTCAGACTTGATCCTAAAACTTTAGTTTTTTTCTGTAGATCTCCGTAGATTTCTCTGGCCATTTAGTTACTCTTTAAACACTTCTATTGAAAAGGAAATCACCACTTAATAAGCCAGTCCATTCCAATTTTGGAATGCCTTTGTTGTTATGAATCTATTCCACCTAATAAACTTAAACCTTTACGTATATCTTCTCTTCAGAGTGTTTTTTTAATGGATGCAATTTTCTTTCGTATAGGAGACTTTTCTCTTTATCTCTGGACATAATATTTCCAAAATGGGCTTAACTGTGCTAATATCAAATAGATTAGGTTATGATTCTCTAATCAGCAAAATTTATAATTAACAAAATAAACTAGATTACAATATAATTTGTAATCAATAAACCTCTGAAATCCCAGGAGCTCATTCCAAATGGCCATTTTTGGTTGTGAACTGGGATCTCTTTCTTGTCACTGTCCTCCTTGCTCTGGCACCCAGGCAGATAGAGCAGCCACTATGCACACATTGCTAGGCATGGTGACAGAAGGAAAAGAACACACGACAACATGACAAGGATTATACTAGATCATCTGCCTGAGGCTTGTCCTCTTGGAATGAGTAAGGAACAAACCTTACTTCTGCTTACATTTCTTTGGCCAAAGCAAATCACATGACCAGGACTGAATTCAATAGGACAGAAAAATACATTTCCTTCATGTGTTGAGAGAGAGAAATATTTGTGAATTCTTCTGTCATAGAAAACAGCTAATCTTGTTAGAAATATCAGGGTCTAATGAACATAGGCAAAGATTCATTCCTTTATTTCTTAAGCCATGTTAAAATTTTGGCTTATATATTCATATTATTGCAAACCATTTGTTGGCATGAGTTACTGTACCAACACAAATTCCTAGTAGGATATTAAATAATTGATACTGTAAAGCTTTAAGGTAGGATTTTACATTTATCATTATTTATTTCATTATTTATTTCAGTATGATGCTTATTTCTCTGTCAGGTATCACTTCCAGCTTGCCACCAGTATAACCAGCAAGTCTGTTTTCGTTAAAATTAGAATAAACACGTTGGGAAGAGTAAATTTGATTGTGGAACCTTGTGATTGGTCTTTTGTGATGACACCCTTGGAACAAGTTGACATCAAATAATTAATCAATATTCTCTTGGCATAATCATTCAGCTGTTTGTGCTTAAATAGCTATTTATATTCAGCTACATGTACTTTAAAGGACCATAATACAGGACATATTTTCCATCTTAAAGAAAAGATGGCTGTTTCATTTTGATTTACATGTAATGACACATGATAACACTTACCATAAGTGATTTAATGTAAAATGGGTTTGCTGCTTTTTTTCATCCCTTGGAATTTTTATTGGTGTAGCAATACATACCCATAAATGTTTCCAAAAATATATAAGAAAAGTAACTTAATTAGATGTTCAAGAAAACCTGTAGTTTGAATCTAATTAGAAAGGGCCTTTAATAGAAATGCAGATTTTTCAGGGAAAATGCCTTAAAAGAAGTAAATATTCATGTGACCTTTTGACAACTCTCATGAAAAGTAGATCTAACATACTCCACCTTGCAGTTTGGGTGTCAGGGAATCAGTAGCACCTTAAAAATAACAGCAACAGGATAAAGGATGGGAGGAAAAAATAAACACTGTTAACAAAATAGTTTATTAAGGAAGGAAGTAAAATAAAGCACAATGAACCAGTCATGTTCAGAATAAATATAGAAAAGCACATTTCCAGAGATACACTAGGAAAAAACCCAACCCGAATATACTGAAAGGATATTCAAGGATAGAAATAATAGCTAAGTGGGCTGAGATATTATCTATTGTTCAGAGGAAAGAACCTCATAGAAGGACAAATGTTGAAAAATAGAACCGAAGTGGGGGAAGAAACCACTTTGGCCAAAATGTATATATAGTAGATTAGACTCTCCCAAATCTAAAGTGGTATGAGAAGGCCAATTATGCTATTTAAGGAGTGATTTAGAGGAATTTTTGTAGTATATTACAAAAAGCATTACCAGTTTTTACTACAACTGTCATAAAGACAATTTTAGTTTAAGAAAAAAACTGTATCTTAGGCTAAGTCTTTGCCTTGCTCATCTTTTTTTTTTAAATTAAAATTATTGGAGTTACATTGATCAAAAAATCCAATGTTTCAAGTGTACAATTCAACAGAAAGTCCTATGCTCTTCTTTTTTTGAGTGGAAGTACAGATAGTCTTTGAGCCACATGTTAAAAAGATTGTATTATTGTTTTTGTAATATTTCCAGTAAACATAGGCTTTCATACTCCTTTAGACCAGCACAGCAAACCTTTTCTGTAAAAGACTAAATAGTAACTATTTCGGCTTTGTGAACCATATGGTCTATCTTGCAGTGACTCAACTCTGCCATCATAGCACTAAAGTAGACATAGACAGGACATAAATGAATGAGTGTGATTGAGTTCCAATACAACTTCTTACAAACAATTGAGAGGCTGGATTTGGCCCATGGCCTGTAGTACCTCAACCCCTTCTGACACCTGCTTTCTATTTGTTTATCCAAGATAAATAGTCCTTATTGTCAATGTTGCTGACTTTATTATGTTGATTAGTCCTCAGTGGAACAGGTGAACTGTGTACTTTCAGCCTTTTTAGAGCTATGCTGGCATTTTTTTCAGAGAGGGCTTCAATATTCTAGACATGTGAATTAACAATTTACTTTTTAGAGGTTTAAAAATTCCACTTTAAGATGGATTTAAAGCAATCATGCAACTAAAAGGAAAAAATATTCATTTTCTATATACCTTTCAGAAATACAATTATGTTATGAATAAAGAAATGTTGGTATTTTCAGCTTCTCTGCTTCTATACTAGACTCTACTGCCCTGATGCTAATTTGGATGCTAGTTTTGAGTGAAAGTGAAATAATAAATACTATACATATTAGCACTAAAAGGTAGTCTACTGATCTCAGCAACAAGAAGTGGTTGTTTTTAGACTGTAACATTATCTCTGAAAGATGGAGAACAGATAAAATAAGATTTGCTATTCAAGTTGACTAGACTTTATATCCTGTAATTTTATTTGACCACGAGAATTCTGGTGAAAGTTTTATATTTAAAAATACTTCAAAAAAATTTCTCACAGAGGATTACTTCATTTTATTATTGCCCCTTCTACTCAAATATCTATTGTTAAAGAATGAACATTCATTTTGATTAATTGGGGGAAAAAAACTCCAAGTAACTAATACTGAAAGCATTATTTCCATAAAGAAATATTTTTATCCTTTGTTTTATAATCAGATGCAGATCTGTAATAAATCAATGAGTTTTGAAAAGATAAATAATTTAAAATGGGTTAAAAGGAAATGTAACTGAAAACTAAAACAGTTGAAAAAAAAAAAGAAAAATATAATATTCCATAAGAAAACTACTTCTCTTTTTTCTTATAATTTATGGATCACTGGGTTTATCTGAATGCAGTGTTTTGCAGTGCATTTTTGTTTCTTGGCACCTGAAACTTTTCATGTTTAGGTAATGTCTTGAGGAAGAGAGAAAAGGCAAAGAGAAGTACCAAATAGCTATTGTTTTGATGCCATTTAGAGTACAAAATTAACAAATTCTACAAGATCATTGTTATTTAAAAAGTGTCAGATTTGTTTAAGATGGAATCTTAAATCTAATGTCATGCTAAAACCTTGCCAGGAGAAGATCTGGAAAATATGAGCTCTTATACAGGGAGGAATGTTTGGCAACTTGTGGTTGATAGGGTACAATTCCAAGAGGAAGAGATAGTACTAGTTAAAAATGAACCCCAAACCATCCTCTCCCATCTCCCTTATCTTGTTTCTTTAACTTCTTCACCCACCTGGGAAATTACTCTTCCTTGATCCTGAATTCCACCATAAGCTACTATCTATCTTCCTGTCTTTTCTCTTTTTTTCCAGGTACATTTCTGAAGAGGAAAGTCTTTATTCAGTCTCTACCATTTTACCTCCTCATCTCATTGCATTTGTCTTTCGTTCTTACAATGGAAATTTTGCCAAATCTGGTGGGCCCTTTCAGGTTGCCTCTTCTGTTTACATAAAGACATGTACTGCCTCTTTTATTAAATTCATTTTATTGCTAGACTTGGTTAGTTATTTGCACGTATGTCTCTTTCAGTAGGATGTATACCCTGGGAGGGCCAGGATGATATTTAATTTGAAATCTTAAGGTAATCCCAGTGCCTGGGCCACATAGATGCTTAAGAAATCTTTGTTAGGTAAATAGATTTTCCCTATTGGACTGTAAGCGATTTTCAGGAATGTGAGAGTAACGGCATTTATATAGACTTGTATTATTGTTGGTTTGTTTAAATGATGTGGCCTCTTTCCACATGGTTTGGGTTTGAGGGACTCATTTCCTGTTTTTTTTTTTTTTTAAATGGTTTCTTGCTCCGAAACCATTTTGCTCTGAATCCCCTGCAGATTCTGTCCCCTCTCTCGTAGGAGGTCTCAGACCTACAGGAGGCCTCCCAGTTGGGTCTGGTGGTAATGCCACCATTGCATTGTTTGCTTAACCACCCTGGTGGTTCCCTGTTTGAAAAGGAGGAAGCAACTACAAGAAAACCCTGGAGAACCCAAATGTGGCCTCCATATCCAGGCAGCTAGGGCTGACTCAAGTAGAACCATGGTCATAAACTGAAAGAGCAGCTGCTACACAGCTTTCCCAGGGAACATTCTCATCAGATGTGCCCATTGCTGTACTTAAGTTTTTTAGATTGTTATAGGGCAATATTTTAAAATTCTGGAAGATTAAAGAAAAAATTCTTTCCCTTGCCTCCATACATAAATACTTTTTATGTGGTCCTTGACAATCCTTTTTGTAATCATTTTTAAAAATATGAATGCTATCATAGCATCTGCTTTTTTCACTTACTAAATTGTAAGTATTCTTCTCCATTGCCACATAGTCCTATCATCATTATTTTAAATCAGGCCACTTGTATACATTTTTTTTTTAATGGGGAAATTTTGAGGTATATATACCATCCTGAAGAAGGTTCTTGAAGACTTCGGTCCTACTGTTATCCACGATGCTGATGGCCCAGGAAATTGCTGTGATGCCAGGTAATTAGGTGGTCTCAAACAGCAACTACACCCTGTGTTTAGTGTTTTTTTTTTCAAGTGGAAGTAAAGGCTACCACTTGGGTCAGATATCTTTTCTGGAGGAATATTTACACAATTTTATTTAGTGATTTCAGCTTCAAGAGATTATTATATATGTAGATGGAGATTTTATGTACCAGAATATTTAGTTTCATGCTATTTTTTATATTTATGATATTGAAAAACTAGTCACAGTCTAAAATGCCCAACGATAGGGGAATGGCCGAGTAAGAATATAATAGAATAATCTGAAACTAAATATAAGCAGAAGTCAAAAAAGAGAGAAGATAAGCATTTCTGTGTAGGTCAGTTAAACAGCAAGTGTTAAATGAACTCCAGATGAGATTCGAATTGTTCAGAAAACCAAGGCAAGCTCGTTTTAAATGATTTGGGGGGCATTGAAGAGAGGTAAAGAATCAATTTCATAAGACACAGCTGAGTAAATACAATGTGAGAGAGATGAGAATGTGAGTGATACTCTCTGTCACTACATTATCTTTCCTAGAGACTAGAAGAACTAAGAAGTTGCACGGCCATAACTTGTGTTTGCTCTTACTTGCGTATTTTCTGCCCACTCCCACTACGAACTTTGAGTAGGCCAAAAGGGATCGTTTTGTTTAGGTGTTTTGTTTTTGTTTTCCTCTTATGGAAAGCTGGAGTTCCTATACAGCAGGAGAATACCTTTGTAGGCTGGTGTAGCCAGAAGCTATTGTTGAATCTTGTTACAACATGACTCGAGATTACAGAGCCTTCTGCATTAAAGCTGCTCTAAAGTCTCATGGACTAGCCATAAATGTGGAAGTCACAAAAAAATGAACTGGTATTTGCTATCCTAAGGAAGAAGAACAGCAGTTGTTTATTAAGTGTGGTGGTAGTTATTACTGCTGGTCATCATGCATTTGATTGTATTTCTTAGCCATATCATATTCTAGTTGGGGTGTGAGGTGGGAGAGAGTGTATTAGTTCTGGCTGATGGGTTATAAGGATGTGAGGTACGTTACTTCCAGGCTGAGCATTTCATTACCTTCCAATTCTCTTATCCCCTTCGCCATGACAACTAGAAAGATTTGGGATGGCATATTCCCACCAGTGAAGAGACATGGGACAGAGCCTCCAACCAACTTGGGATAGACAAGTGAGTGAGTGAGAAATAAATCTATGTTGTTATAATTAAGGTTTTTAAAATCACAACATAGCCTAGTCTATATGAATCGATACAAATGCTTACTGTAGGACGAATACCATAGTGAGCATTTAAATGGAAAATCTCATTAAATCTTTACAAAAACCCAATGAGATAGATATTATTTTCTCCAGTTTATAGATGAAGAAACTGAGATGCACAGTGCTTACATATTTCCCAAAGTCTCATATCTTGGAAATGACAGATCTCCATCTGAACCTAATTTTTGTTTAACACAGCAAACCTACAACATTGTGTAGTTCACAGAGTTTTGCTTAAAAGATAAAATTATGAGGCAGCTCAAAATAGGTAGTTACTATTGACTCACACTATTTTGCATTCTGAAAGGATAGTTTCAGTGTTAAATTAGTAAGTCCTCAGAAGGGCTCTCGTTCTCTCCAGATGGAACAGGATGAAGCAGAGTCTCCCTCCTAGAGCCTTCAGGCAAGACCACTGGTCCTTCAGAAGCACAAAGACCTATGTCTGGCTGGAGCCACCCTGGACCACAACTCCAGACTTCTGTGCCCAAGTTGTGTTCATATGTGTTTGTGCATAGAGTTTCAGTAAAGCCTAGTGTGAAAAAGGTCAGACCCAGACGTCAGACTACCTGGCTTGGCCACTTAATATCTGTGTGATCTTGACCAAGTTAACCTCTCTTGGCCTTGATTTCTTTTTCTGTAAAATGGAAGTGATTAATAGGAACTCTCATCGATTATTGTGAGGATTAAATGAGGTAATGTGTGTCAAGTGCTTAGAATAGTACTTGGTCCGTGGCAAGCTCTCTTTCTCTCTCCTTTCTCTGTGTATACGCTGATTCATTTGTACCTTCACAAATAACCACTGCAAAGTAACCCTATCTCCATTTTAAGATTCTGAAGATTCTTCCAGCAAGAAGAAAACAGAAAGTGGTGAGTAACTAGTTATTTTGTGTGTGTGTGTGTTTTGAAACCACATCAAGGATGCAATACTTTGAGAAGGGAGGTCAGCAATGTTCCAAATGCAGGAAGTAAAAGAAACAGTGAGCATTCTTTGTGAAAATACTTTAAGATCTTCTTCTAATTCTCATTTCAAACCTTGTTTCTCACCTTTTCCCCAACAGCTCAAAGGGAGCCCCTTTCTGACACAGAGGGGGAAAAGAAAACATATAAAATATGTTTTTTCAACAATAATTTTTCTGGGCGATTTTCTTGTCAAAAATTATTTTAAAGATTATTTTGAAAGTTTGTTTGTGAGCAATTGTTTAGATGCCCTAGAATGAACCGGCTTCCTTCTGAGGGTGGGCAAGTCATTTCTTCTCTTGTGTCTTATCTGCCTCTTATCTGTAAAATGAATGGATTGGGGTTGGTAAGTGTTACTCCATCCGGTCTTGTTTGAGTCTGCCATTCCTGTTTAATCCACACGCCAGGAATGTGGATCTGGAGCCTGCTTCTGCTTTGAATTGCGGAGCAGGACTCTGAGTCCCAGTTCTCTGCAGCTGCCTGGCAGTTAAGGAAAAGAAAGAGAAGCTGCGACCCTTTTATTGGACGCGAGAGCTCCCTGTAGCAGTAACCTGTTGTCGCCCCAGTGTGTGCTTGACTGCTGAGGACAGGGGCGGTGAATGAGGACATCTCCTTTTCCTTTTCCTTTTTCTTTCTCCCAGGAGTGCGACGGGGGAGGAAGAACAGTGGTCTTTGTTGCGAGGCCGGGGTCCCAAGCATCAGCCGAGAGGAACGTTTAAGCCCTGACAAAGGTTGCAGAGGAGACTTGAGTCCCAGCAAGAGAGTCAGAACTTTCGAGACGCTGGACTGGAGAGAGAGAGACACGAAAGTCAGGAAGTGCCGCTTGCGTCGGGATTCAGAGGCCCCTCACAGCTTGGGAACTCTGGGCCGCTCCGTCCCGAGGCGCCGGGCGCGGGGAGCCGCGGCGGGAGGGCCGTGGACGCGGGCATCGCCGTTCTGCAGGCGCCAGGAGTCCACGGAGGCGCCGTCCCGGACACGCGAGCGCGTTCGGCCCGTCTCCCCCGTGGAGCCTGCACACGCCGAGGCCCAGGTCGTCCTGGCCGGAGGCGGCCCCCGGGACCCAGCCCTGTGCGCGCCCGCGTCGCGGGGAGGCGCGCGGGGCCGGCCCATCTGCGGCCGCCCCCCCCCCCCCCATGGCCGGGAGGACGCCGGCCCTGGCCATGAATGGGGCTTTGTCCGCCGGGGCAGGCCCGGCCCGCACAACGGAGGCCGTGTGCGCGCGAGGAATGAGAATGAGCCTCCGGGCCCTGCGCAGGGAGCCCGCCCCGGCGCCTCGCCTGGCGGTGCGGAGGAGTGCTGGCCCGGGGCCGCCGCGCTCGCGGCTCTCAAAACCCCCCCCGAGCAGGGCTCTGTGATGCCATTAAAGCGCATTTCCCTGCCGGCCCGGGAGGAGGGAACGAGCGTCCAGTGTGTTGCACCTCTGTGGGGCGGGTGACCTCGAGAGCAGGCAGGAGCTTGGGCTCGCGCGCTCTCTCTCTCTCTCTCTCTCTCTCTCTCTCGCAGACGTTTTGTAACATCATAAAAGGGTCCCCATAAACAGGTCGGTTTTCCCCAATTTGGACAAGATCCAAGCTGACCTGCAGGCCAGAGGGGCTGCTCTGAAAGGCTTCTTGGTTGGTACCACTTAACACCCACCTGCCCTGCTGTTGAAGTTTAGGCGGACAGGAAACTGAGTCTGCGGGAGGAAGACGCTTCTGAGGTCACTGCGCCTCCTTTTCCATTTTCTCCGAGGTGGAGTGGGCCATGTCGCAGGCCCAGAAATGGCCGCAGCCAGAGCTGTAGCAATGATGTAACCTGCCAATGTTGAAGGACTAGGAGAGGTCAGATACTGTCATATACGGATGATTCTCTAACATTTCCCTACTTCCTCCATTGAGACGACATTGTGGCCCCAGAAAACCCACATATCCTCTCGAGCTTAATATTTTTTCATGTGTTAAAATTAATACAAAAAAGGCAAGAGAACTGATACCATAAAGCTCTGGGTGCTCATGAAATGTTTTCCAAATTGGAGGTGAGCAATTTATCTACCAGTACATGTGGAGGATATATGGAACTGGAACTCTGGTAAACATCTATATAAAAAGATGTATGGGCGCCTGTTTTGTTGACTTTGTATCACTTATCGCTGGGGCTAATAGTCAAAATGTCTATTAGACTAGAATATGCCTTCTTGAGAACATGAACCTGTCTTTATTATTCTGGAATCCCCTATGCCTAGAGCAGTCTCTGACCATCATGGGTGGACAAAAAAATGTGTTGAACAAACGAATAAAAACAGGAATGTAAAGAATCAATACCAACTTGCTGGCTGGTTTTTGTCATTTATAAATCTAAACAAGAAATAGCAGGAGGTAGGTAGGTACTGGGGATCCTTGACTAGGCAGATGTTCACGAGAAATTTGAAGGAAAGAGTAGGAAATCATTTTTGAGAGCACAAACATGCTGCAAATATTTCCTGAAATGACCCAAAGCAGAGTGGGGCACTCAGGTGGAGGAGTCATTCTTTCCCAGCGAGTGGACGCTTAATCCTGGCACACATGAATCATGTTTTATATTTGCAAGGAGTATGAGTAGTCGATCATTCATTCTTTAAAAGTCCCATGGAAGCAGGACAGTAAGAGTAATGGTTATGCATCATGGACATCATTGTTTCTTATATGTTGACCTTAACGTCTCAATGGTTCCTGTTATTTTAGGCCTTGTTTAGACCTCTAACTTGAGTGTTTTCCTCTGAGGCCTGAATACGTGAATATTTTTCCCATTCAGTAAAAAACAGTTTACTTTTGCATTCCAATCAGGAAGCTCATAAATATGAGATAGTAGAAGACATGTCACTTCAAATACATCTTCAAGTGTCTGCAGGAAATACCACTTAAGTGACATTTATGTAAATAAATAGATGGTTCATATCCCCCAACATGCAACTCTCTTCCCTCAACAAGTCAGGTGACGAGTAATACAAAGTTTAGTTTAAAGATGGGGCCACAGTGATTCCTAATTTGTGTCAGGGTATAGTATGCCGAACATTCAACTGCCCATGACTTTATTTCTTGTCCTGTGGCTTTGCTTGGCTGTCATACTGGACACCATTTTGTCCGGATGTGGATATCATCCCTGAGAGTTGAGACTTTCCAAACTGTTTGGTTCCTATTTAGCCAGGTGGGCACAGGCCACACCAATCCCACATGTGAAGTAATTCTAGGACAGAACAAAAGCTGTACAACAGCATTAGTAGCAGAGCCCTCACTTTACAGAACTGCTGAGGTCTCTCCAAATTATTGAATATTTCTATTTCCTTATGCTTTACAATCTATTTTGAAACACCTTTATCCTCATTTCAGATTGGCAATTAAATAGGCTGTGGCTTGGATCAATCTACCTGATTTTAGCAAATAATTAATGATCCAAAATGGATTACTGAAGGCCAGAATGGAAGATTCTTGTCTGATGACATTGCTGAAGTCAAAAATCTTATGTGAACAATTATGTTTTATACACTTACATTTATTTTTCAAAGTACTATACCTATTTATTTAGAAATACTGAGGATTTGGTAACACCTTTTATTTTAAAATTTTAGAATAGTACATGCCAAGAAATTTTTGGTGAGGGTGAAGTTTGCAGAGACAAATAAATACCTGAAGATAAGAAAGCTAACACCATCATTTCCTGCTGCAGGTTAAGAAATTAATTCAGAAAGGTAAAAGTGGCTTGTCTACGGTCACAGACTGTGGAATTACAAGTGCATCTCTATTTTCTTGATTTCCAATATAGTCCTCAAGGTTTCTGGTGTTTTAATGCTAGAGAACCCTGCAGTTTAGATGGTGACCAGATCCTGGATCCCAAAGTATATGTGAAAACTAGTTTATCTAATTTGATAAAATCAGATTAGTTATTTCACATATTGCTTTTTCATTTTTGGAAGATTTAAATTAGCTCAACTTTCTTTCTTTCTTTTTTCTTTTTTTCTTTCTCATTATTTGTCCAGTAGCCAGTAAAACGAAGAGAAGACCTCTCCCTTATTTACCAGAAGACCCATGGCCTTCCTAGCCAGGACTCTCAAACATTAGGGTGGAAACTTTTATCTATCCTGTCTTTTGGCAATACAAGGAGAGGGAATGCCTCAATCAGCTAGTCTTTGGCTCCTAAAACACCAAAAAGCAATGCTATTTACTTAGTTTCTGGGCTACTAAGTGCCAGAATGGCCCATGTTGACTCAAATCCTAGTCCTTACAGCTAGGTGGGGCTATATAGAATTGTTAGTCATGTGAGGTTGCCAGGGAAACTTAGTCTTCTGAGCTGGCAGGCTTCAAGAAGTACAAAGAGAGAGACTACAGGGCATGTTACAACTTACAGGCATGTGTTCAATAACATGTCATCTTTCAGTAATGGGTCTTTTATTTTTATTTTATTTTGTGGGATTGAAAGATCAGAAGCCGGAAATTAGCTGGGGAGGATAAAGAAAAAGAAAAATGAAAGGAGGGGGGCTATTTCTGTTCCTTATGTGGGCAATGGTTAAACAAGGAGAACATCTGGTCCTGAAGTGGGTCTCTGCAGCACTGCTTTTAATTACCCTGTCATTTGGTCTCATGCTAAATTAGTGACTGTGGAGCAGCTCAAATCTCCAAACTGACAGGCCTGGAGAGCTCGACTTAGCCTGCCACATAGTCAGAGGGGAAACACGGAGCTTCCGGTTTCATATTTAAACCAGGGACTGACTCATAATTGTAGCTGTCAAGAGGGTGATGGAGACATTATGTAATCTGGTTCTTATGGTGATGTGTGTTTAAGGTTTCTGCTCTGTAAATTCCAGAAGAAATTTTGTGCCCATTGAGGGAGAGCTAGCGGGCTGCTCTGTGGTGTGCCCTGCAGGATAATGACAGTGCTATTAAAGGTTCCTAAGTCTGCCTGAATCCAAACATGAATGAATTTCCTCCTGAAAGGCCCTCCTGTTTTTCCATAGACTTTTAAATGTGGATGAGGTTAGGCAAAATCTGGTAAACTATGAAGAGGCAATCTGTTGACCTACTAGGGATATTTAATGACAAGCCATTCGGGTCCACACATTTTTTTTTTTTCTGGACCACATAGTTCTCCTTACTAATTCTCATCATTTCCAGCCTCAGGGATTCTGGAAGTGAACACCAGTTGCTCCTGGAAACAAAGTGCTGGGGCTGTGGATCATTTGTTCCATTTTCATTCTGCTTGTTACTTGCCTCTTGGAGGCCTCTGTGGACTGCTATAAATGTGCAGGACAGCCAGGGAAGGCTTGAGACAGACCCAGTGTTTGCTGCCATGGGAAAAAGAAAAGTCAGATGAGGCTATTTAATTTTAATCTTAAAGGAATGTGTTTTCAACAGTTTTTCTAGAGAAAGAGGTATTTTCATTTGATTGTTCTCTGAACCCAGTATGTTTTACCTCCATGATAAGGTTTCATGGGTAAAGAATAGTATTCATATTAGGAGCATAATAGTAAAAACTAAATAAAAACTTAAAAAGTGAATTGCAAGTGGCTTGGTTTGTTCATGGGGAGTAATGGTAGTGGGGAATGGGAGGACAGAAACCTCTCACCACTCCCTGGCTGCTAATCTGGCTTGTCTGGAGTTCTCATCTCTGTTTCTATACCTTTCTTTCTTCTCTAGGAGAATTCGCCAGTCCTCTAGTACTTGGAGTTCTGGTTCTGCCTTTTCATGTCCATCAAAGAAGACAACGGTATTTATAAAGGAGTTCTAGCCAGAATTAATAACTAAATGTATGAAAATATATAATTAAATAAATGCTGGTTATCATCATTATCAACTATTTATATAGTAACTGACTGGTGGGGGCAATTGGTTTCTGTTATAATCTCTGTTTCTTTCCAGAAAAATGAGCAATTAAGATAATTGGATATTTGTCCATTGGTCTTTGGAACATGTTATTGGGAGTGAGTAATTTTCACTTTCCAGGAAAAAAGTTGAATTATTTTAATTCAAAATTATATAATATAATAATAAAATTAAATAATACATATTAACATATTAAAATAATATATTTGTGAATAAATCTATAAATGTATTTTAAAGGAAAGATTAAAAATATCCCGTTCTTTCACAGTCTCAGGCTGTGAAATCTTTATTAGGAAACACTGCCAGTGTAATTATTTGATTTGTTCTCTCCCCTGAGAATGTGGTTTCATATGAGTATTATATAGTCACCATAGCGTGGGACATTATCATATGACTGCTGAATGATGCAGGGATGGATAATTTCATGAGTTGTCTTGCCTAAGTAGATTCATTTTCTTAGTCATTGAAATGAAAAGATTTGATGTGACTCCTGTTGAGATACTTCCAGAGGCAACCATCCTTATAACAGATTCTCTCCATCAGAAAATTAGGTACTGATCTTCTTGTTTTTATTTTCCCTGTATTAGAACCTACAGATGGGCTAGGGATTTCTCTTCTAATCAAGGGCCGTCAGCTTATAGCAAACAATAATTGAAGACAACAAAATAATATTATTCTGGGGCTTGAGCAGAGTGAGTTGAGCACTAGATCTAGTCAGCAATAGGATATTTTTCCTTGAGTTTTCTGACTTCTCTATTCAAATTCAGGCATTCATCTTTGAGGATGAGGGACTAATTGAAAGGGGTAATTGGCAGAGTTAAATTACCTTTGATTTTAAAAAATGAATAAATCTCTGTTCCATGACAATTAGGACTGAAAATTATTAAATGTAAATTAATTGAGATTTGCTTTTCCTCAAACTTTGCAAATTACTAGTCTCAAGTTGCCTCAAAACTGTGAGAACTTCAGTTGTCTGCACATAAATTTTGAATTTCTAATCAAGACTTTTAAGGCTCACCATAATCTGGCTTCAATTACCCTTCTAACTTTATTTTCTACTACTCCCAACCCACCCTTCTAATTCTATTTCCCACTTCTCCACCTCACATGCCCTATGCTCCAGCCAACTTAAACAACTCTGTTTTCATAGCTGCTTTCTTTAGACACTATCTTCAAGTTATAGCTCCACAAAGCCTTCCTTTATTATTCCTAACCAGAAGTAATTATCTCCAACTGAACTACCATAGAACTTGTTCTATAATTTCTCTCATGGCATCTCATCTCATGGTACACAGATTTATCTTCATGCCTCATCCTCTTATTTTCTGTAGGCTTCTTGAGGATGGAATCTATATATGATTGATGTGTCCACAGAGTGCCTAGTGCTCTGCTTACTGATGATAGAAATTCCACAAATGTTTGTAGAAGGAATGAATAAATTTTAGCTACAGTATTCAAAATAGTTAAATTTCTTTTGCAGTCTGGACAAGAGAGAACTTTAGTTTGTTTGTTTGTTTTCTTTTTTTGTAAAATAAAATAAAATAAGATTTTGACTTTCTTTAATAGATGACACCATTGTTTCTCCATAAAATGGATTGAATCAGTGGCTACCTTCCACCCTCAGAACTCAGAAAGACTCAGAGCCTAGTGTTTGGACATGACAAATCATGTCAGGTAACCAAATTCTTCTGGTTCTCAGTTACTAGGATAGGGATGAGGGTAAAAATGAGGTGGATAAGTTCATTTGCTGGGCTACGAGCAGATCTGTGGCACTGTTAATTTTTTTTTTTTTTTTAACAGAATTGCCACCAGATGTATTGTTTATAGTCTTTTATTATCTTTCTTTTCCTTTCCTTTCCTTCCTGGCTGATTTGTCAACTCTCGCCAGCTACTTTGATTTGAATGGGCTCTGAAATAATGGGCTGAGTCAGGAGACTTGAATTCCAGAGTTGGCTCTGCCACTGGCTGTGTGATTTTAGGAAAGTATAAATAAGAAGTCATTTCCTCTCCCTGACAAGGAAAAGCTGAAGGAGTTCATCACCACCAAATCAGTATTATAAGAAATGATAGAGAGACTTCTTTAAAAAGAAGAAAGAAAAAAAAAAGAACATAAATATGAATAATAAAATGGCAATAACTATGTACCTATCCATAATCATTTTAAATGTAAATAGGTTAAAATGGATGCTCCAATCAAATGACATAGGGTGGCTGAATGAATAAAAAAATAAGACCCATACATGTGCTGTCTGCAAGGGACTCACTTCAGATGAAAAGATACACACATACTGAAAGTAAAGGGATGGAAAAATATATTTCATATAAATGGAAATAAACAAACAAAAGCTTGGGCAGTGATACTTACACCAGAAAAAAATAGACTTTAAAACAAAGGCCATAATAAGAGATAAAGAAGGACATTGCATAATGATAACGGGATCAATCCAACAAGAGAATATAACCCTTGTAAGCATTTATGTACCCAACATAGGAGCACCTAAATATATAAAGCAAATATTGCTGGATGTAACAGGAGAGATCAACAGTAATACAGTCACAGTAGGGGACTTTGAAACCCTATTGGCATCAATAGATACATCTTCCAGACAGAAAAATCAATAACGAAACAGTGGTCTTAAATGACACATTAGACCAGACCAGATGAATTTAATTGATATTTTTAGAGCATTTCACCCCAAAGCAGCAGAATATATGTTTTTTTCAAGTGCAAATGAAACCAGCATAATTTGCAATAGCCGAGATATGGAAGGAACCCACATGCTAATCAATGGTGACTGGATAAAGAGGTGGTACATATATACAGTGGACTGTTACTCAGGCATAAAAAAGAATAAAACCTTATTATGTATAACAACATAGATGGACCTAGAGGGTATTACGCTGAGTGAAATAAGTCAGACAAATAAAGACAAATACCATATGACTTCACTTACATGTGGAATCTAAAGAATAAAGTAAGTGAACAAACAAAACAGAAACAGATTCATAGATACACAGAACAAACTAATGGTTGCCAGATGGGAGAGAGGTAGTGGGGCTGGCTGAAAACGATGAAGGGATTAAGAAGTATAAATTGATAGTTATAAAATAGTCACAGGAATGTAAAATATAGCATAGGGGAAATAGTCAATAATGTAATAACTATGTATGGTGTTAGGTGGGTATTAGTATAAACAGGGGGATCACTTTGTAAATTATATAAATGTCTTATCATTATGCTGTACACCTGAAACTAATATACAATAATATTGAATATCAACTGTAATTGAAAAATTAAAAAGGAAACAAAGACTTTTGCAAAAAAAAAATTTCTCAATTGTGTCATGTAGATAAACTTGCCTACCTTTTCCACAGTGTTCTGAGAATCTAGAGGAAAAGTTTATAAGAAACAATGTTGGAAACTACAAAGTGTTTTACATTTGTAAGGGCTAATTATCATAAAAATTAACAATATTAGAGGCTTTCTTGTGAGATACATATTAAATTACTATTTCCATCTGGAACATTGTCAGTTAATATGTCTAACTAGGTAGAGACATTTGAAATTTTGCCTCTGCCAGTTATTAGCTCTGTGACTCCAAGTAAGTTACCTACCCTCACCCGAACCTCATTTTTCTCAATTGCAAATAGATGTGAAATATCTAACTCAGATGACAGTGAGAATTATTAGTGTGGTGGCCTTGTAATATATCAATTTAGATAGGTTGAATTTTGTTTCCTAGAAATCCCTTCCTTGAACGCGTCTTGTTGGGGTATGCCACAAGAGACATGTTTGCAATAGACTTGGAGGTTGAAAGGGAAACAGATACTATTTTGTGTTTTATGCTCAGAGTCAGGCAGGTGCTCTTGCAACTGGCATTAATTAATACACACTGTCGCTATCTGTTGGCTTATCTCACTGGCACAGGACAACAGCCACCTTCCCTGGGATCCTTCTCTAAGTTCTCTGTCTTGGACCATACATATATTTAATTTTGTGACAAAGGACCTTGGTTTCTTCAGGCAGGATACATACGTTAGCAAAGTTAGAGGTAGCTATTGCTGACATAACAGGTATCTGTCTGTCCCTGTCCTTGTGGGTTCCAGACTGTACTGTTCACCTCCACTTTATATCTTCTATTCTCTTCCTGATGACCTGCTCTTTGGACTTCAAGCTCTCACCTTAGACAAGACTTACAGAGACTGCTTAACTTGTTGCCACCATTGTGTAAGGTCCCCACAATATCTTTCCAAGTCTGGTTGCCAAATGCATCAGCTCAGAGGAACGGTGGTGGGAAAAGGATAGTAGGGAAAAGGGTGGTTGGCTGACATGGCACAACCAGGAGTGGACACCCGGGTGGCGATAGTACTCTTGGCCTTGATCAAGTTGTTGGTGGAAGTCACAATGGAGTCCTGATGAGGAAAATGGAAAGACATAATTTTGCAACCTCATGAAAGATGGGCTTCAGAGCAGGAGTGCCACAGACTTAGGAGATCTAGACATGTTATGATTTGAAAAGGAGTTAATTATGAGTTTCTTCTCAGCTTTAAACTATACTGTGCCATAGAAAATGCAAATAATTTGGTGGTGGGGAGTGGTTAAGAAGAGGAATGGAATCAAAACAGAGAGTTTCTATCTAATTTCCTTTGACAATGATTATAGTAAAACATTTTAGCTAGGAAAAGATTAATTTGTTTTCAAAATTAAGAAAATAGTAACATGTGGAAAATATTATGTTGATGCATGTTTTGCTGAACAGATGGTGACAGTCCACAAACTTCTCAAGGATTTCCCTTACAGGATGAAGGGAAAGCATTTTAATTCTACCAAGTAAATGAATGTCACTGAATCTCTATGATTTTGTATGTCTCTTCTTATAGAAATTCTTTCTATCTCCAGTCCAACTTTTCTTCTTAATAATTTTTGATAAATTCCTTTAATATGGGAGCATCCAAGTGTGAATATTTATTTATTTGTTCTTTTTGCTAGTCTAGTCTTTCTCAGCTGGGAACCACTTGTCTTTGTATTAATACATGTTCTTGATTTTTATTCTGAGTCTCTGAAGGCACACCATATATAATGTGGGTTGGCCAATTATTCAAATCTTTATTTTATAGATAGGGAGACCAAGGGCTGAAAGTTTCTGTGACCCTAATCAATGTTTCACAATGAGTCAAAGCTGAAGTAAATATTAGAAATGGGTTTCTTGACTCAAGTTATTGACCTTTCACTATCTTTTGGAAACTGTGATTCTTACCATATTTGAACCTATTTTACCTGTGTATTTTCTTTCTATGCAGTACTTTTAGAAGAATCTAAAGAGGACACAGGGAAGAGATTTTCCTACAGTCTCTCACACTTCCACCCCACTTTTTGGTTTCCTTTGAAATGAAACCACAGCTTCGAGTAGAACCTTCCAAAGGTTTTTAAGATGAGTTGGCTACATGGCTGGAGACAGAATGATTGGTTATTAATCAAGCACTTCCCTATGCCATAAGTCATTTCTCCATCAGGGGCCACTTTTCTCACCAGAAAAGAAAAAAGTTAAAATCAAAATCAACTAAGTAGCAGACAACTGTTTACCACTGACTGAGGTTCAGGAACAGGAATTTAAATTTTCATTTACTCCTCTGCTGCTAAACAACCCCTTCACCCATCCCCCACCACTTTAAAAAACTTAATGCATCTATTCCCTACCTAGACTCTAAACTGCCGAGATGAGTTAGATAGCCTTATGGAGATCCAAAAAACCTTGGCCCATGTCATTGAGAGTGAGAGGTTCAGGACCTGGTGCTGATAAGGTAGGGGTAACTTTAGTATACATTAATTTGTGATTCGTGTAGTCCAAACCTGTGGAGAGGTAGGGAAACTAACCTGGAGTGGCTGATTCTTCTTTCCCTTATTTAATGTTTCTTATGGAGAATTGGAAGAGTATCCTAAATACAACTGCCATTTTTCAATTAATCGTATCCTTCTGATCTTCATTTTCCTTTATTCTTTTTTCTCAAATATTCTTGCATATGGTTACACTTTATCCTTGCAGTCTCTGTGGCAAATCATTGCTAAAAGCTTTTTAACAAAGAGATGTTCTGTTGCTATTAACATGTGCAGCTCAAAATAGAGTGTGTGTATTAAAACCCAAGCATGCTCACAAATCTCTTTTCCATTATCAATTTAGAGTGAAAATGTCAGAAATGAAATGGGGAGAAAAATAGTTGATTTGTTGAGTAGTTAAAATTTGGTAGGTCATTTGCACAGATCATCTCATTTAATTCTCACTACAACCTTGAGAGGTGGTTACTGTTATTATTAGCCTCATTTTGCAATTTAGGAAACTATGGGTAAGACATATTTAGTGATTTGCCCAAGTTATATAGGGAGGTGGGGTGATACTGGAATTTAGAACAAGGGTGTCTGAATTCAGAGACCATGAACTTAGCATCAGTGCTATATAGTCTCATGGGAAACTCCACGGGCTTCTTAAGTGTATCTGAAGAGGTTTAAAAGATAGAATGAATGTTTTGCATATTTAGTACATTTATCATCGGTCCCAGATGATAAATCATGGGCGCTAAGGAAATATTACACCTTGGAAACATGATTGTCAACTGTTTAAATTACTTAAAAAGGGTTAAAACATCAGATTATAAAGAGCTCTTGGCTTATGATTTTTTTTCTTCTTAGGTCTAAATATAAGTTCAGTCTTTAAAAGTCGCTTCAGTCTTAAGGCACATTTCTCCTTATGCTGAGCAATTAGTACAGAAAACTACCTTCTGTTCAGTGCTCCTCTCTTAAGAAAGGCAGAAAAGTGAATTCCGGATACTGAGGTGGCTAGTGGACTAGATCAGGGGTCCCCAATCCCTGGGCCATGGACTGGTACCGGTTGGTGGCCTGTTAGAAACTTGGCCGCACGGTGGGAAGTGAGCCACGGCTGAGCTAGCGAAGCTTCATCTCTATCTGCAGCTGCTCTCCAGCACTGGCATCACCACCTCAGCTCCACCTCCCATCAGGCATTATAAGAGCACTGGTCTCTGATACCAAAAAGGTTGGGGACTGCTGTGTTAAAGTATTCAAATATATACAGTCCTGTGGCACCACAAGTGTAAGCCCCGCTGGCCACCAGAGCTGGAGATCTGGAAGTGTGCCCTGGGCTGCAGTCACAAAAGTGGAGGCTCTGGACTAGTCAATACATAAGCCCCTGTCTGGGAGATAAAGGTGAGCTGCCTTAGGCAAAGGGAGAGCAAAGATGGCACGCACTGGACTCTCTTCCCTGAGAACACGTCCATCCATGGGCCCCCACAGGTGGGCCAGACCCTGCCCCTCTGGCTGAAGCTCCAGGACAGGCCAATAGACCTCTTTTACAGAAAGTCTAGTGTATGCGTTGCAGTCAGCTGACCGTGCTGTGCCCTGAAGGTGGTCACCTGACCAGACCTGATCCCTTCAATTGTCCCAGGGCCCTGGGCACTCTGGCCAGAGACAGGCAATCAAGGGGCGTTCGCTGGATGGCTGCTAAAGACACCAGGGCACCCCACGTGTGTACCATCTCCCCTCCCGGCAGTACCAGCGCCTGGGAAGGCGGCAGAGGGCGACCGCAGTGCCTGCTGGGTGGAGCTCAGCAGACTCAGCACGTGACACGCGGTGCCTGCCGGGAGAGAGGGAGCGAGGAAAAGATGGCGCCCAGCAGCTGGCGCCGGGCCAGGGAGGGCGGGCGCACCCTCCCCCACCCCCCCTCGCCTCCACCGAGGAGACCAGGCCTCCGAACGCGTGTCGGCTCAGGTGCGTCCCCCTCGCGCTGCTGCTCCGAGACTAGCAAAGGGCCAGGTAGCCCTCGCCCTGCCACTTCTGCCCCGGGGGCAGGTGCGTTCCAGCCAGACCCCGTGAAGAGGGTTTTGAGATCCTTATTTCTGGGAGGGTCTCCGAGGCGAGAGATACTGTCTCCTTGTCAAAGCTAGATGTTTTGGGGGCTCTTCTGGCAGGTGCAGGAATGAAAACCTGGGGGTGCTCATTGTGGGGTGTGAACCCTTCAGACCTCAGGGAGAAGCGCCAGGTCGTGAGCTCCCTTCCCTTGTGGGTTGCAGTAGGAAGGAGGGGGGTTTATGGAGAGATTGTGTCCTGGCCTCTCCTACCCGCTTCAGTGAGTCAGTTGTTAGTTTTTTTGTTTGTTTGTTTGTTTGTTAGTTTTTGTGGTTTTTTTTCTTTTTTTTTTTTTTGAGGAAGTTATTCCATAGGGAGCTGTTGATCTGGTGTGTTTGTGGGAGGAGGTGATTAAAGATCCTCTTATGTCGCCGTCTTGAACAGAAATCTCTTCGCTACTTTTCATTTCTCACCTCTTTATAACAATAGTTTGAGGTGATCCGAAAATGTATTCATATATGACTATACACGTATTATTAATAAACAGTGTATGTAAATAAAGGACGTAGTTAGGAAAATTTGCAATTTTTTTTTTCTTGTAAAGGAAATTAAAATCACTTTCTAACCACGGGTTTTCTTAAATTTGTGCTAAATATATCGATGGGTTTGCTAAGGCACTGGTCACTTACTCTATTTCCTTTGGCTGATATACCAGCATCCATGTCACTTGTGCAAATAATAAAGAGTATTGGGCCTCAGATGACCTTGGCAAAACGCTTCTAGCTGTCCTTCATACTATCCATTTGCCAGTCAAAAATTAAGTAACTTATATGGGGTCAAATTTTCAGGTGATGTACCCATAAGTTGGTTGTGTGTTTTCTATGATTTTCATACTATGCCTCAAGTATTTTTCCAGATTCTATGGAGATAAGTGAGGACCAACTTAGAGGTTAAATTGGGTTCAGACACAGGATGGGGCTCTGGGTTTTATCTTCTTATTTCAACCAAGCTTTTACTTTCATGCCTTTTGTATTTGGGTTTCCTTGGGAAAATATGTTTGCAAAGCAGATTTTGCTTCAGAAATAAAGATAAAAAGCCACAACCCTATCATTTTATTTCATTTTTTCTCATGTCTATCATTAAATGTCCAAGTCATTAGATTAAGTCTAATAGAATTTATTACCTAGTTCTGTTTTTTTTAGAGCCTTTGGAAAACTACACCCACACCCTTATTCATTGAGCATTCAGATATATACTTTGTAATTTTTCTGGGTCATCTTTAATGCAGGGGTTAATAAGTAAAATATGCAAGTGAAATAAAAAAATAACTTTGAGGCCAACATTTATTTAACGAATTTCTGAGAATGGACTATATATATGCACATTAGATATAGATGCATTTGGGCTCTGTAAGGTACCTGGAAGTCTTAATGACACAGAATCTCTCTCTCTTGGAATAAAAACAAAACTCTAGTGCTGGCCCACTGCTAGGTATCAACGGAAACTTGGAATTGAATTTGTGTCATTTTCATTTGTCTCAAGGAAGAGATTTTGGTTTCTTAAAATGCCCCCTAAGGTGAAATACTGATCTTTGACACTGGTTGACAATCCTGTGCCTCAGTCCTCTTTGCCTCAGATAACTGATTGGGTTGTTATTATTTTTAAAATATCTTGCTTAGCCCCAAAATATCAATCAACCCTCACATATTTTCTTTCATTTCACTCTTAAAATCAATGCAGTTTCACTAACCTCATCCTGACTTGTAACAAACTATACATGAGCTATTATTGACTGTAAAGCATTCACCAGAAGGTTCAAGGCACAGATTTATAGCTTCCTTAGAAATTTTATAGCAAGATTACATGGGGGCTGTGAGTGGAAAAAAATTCAAGATAAATATGAATTTGCAGCCTATTTGGGTAACAGGTAAGAGCTTTTGTGGTAGGCAGAATTCCAAGAGGGCCCCCATAACCTTTGTACTCCTGGAGTTACGCTGGTTGTTGTTACTTTAGCTGGTCATTGTTACTTTACACAGCAAAAGGATTTTGCAGAAGTAATTAAGGTTATTAATCAGTAGGCTATAACCTAGGGAGATTATCAAGGTGAGGCTAATCTAACTTATTCGCATTTATAAAAGAGAATTCTCTCTAGCTGATAGTAAAAAAGAAAATCAAAGATTGGAAGCAAAAGGAATTGACATGTCATTTCTGACTCTGAAGATGGAAGAGGCCACATGCAAGGATCAGAGATTAGCTTTTAGTTGATGAGAGAGACCCTCAGCTGACAGCCAGCAAGGAAACAGAGACCTCAGTCCTACAACCATAAAGAACTGAATTCTGCCAACAACCTGTATAAACTTGTAAGTGAATTCTTCCCCAGAGCCCGAACTTGATTTCAGCCTTGTGAGAACCTCTGTAGAGAAACCAGTCAGGACCACCTGGACTTCTTACCTATAGAATTCTGAGAATATAAATGCATATTGTTTTAAGCTGCTAAATTTGTGGCAATTTGTTATGCAGCAAGAGAAAACTAATAGTTTGTTTTGAAAGTTTTGATGCAGCCTATAGTTGCACTATGCAATTTGCAGTGGCATGAGAAAGGGTTTATAAGGATATTTATTTTTTTTTTATTTTAATTTTTAAAATTTTCACTTGAGGCTCCTGCCAATTTTTTTTTTGGGGGGGGGGGGGACAGTACTATGATTGACACTGTTGATTGACTACCCAAAGATATTACCTACCCTTCTTTCCTCCTAAGAGGACCCCGATTTGTTTTTAGTGGAGATCATTTAATTTTATGCAATGTAGGCCAAGTCATGGATTGAGGGGTAAGCAGGCTAATGATCCAGTTGTGACCAATGATATTTAAATAGGCTTTGCGAAGTATTTTATTTTATTTATTATTATTTATGCTTATAGTACCTAGTCTTCGTAGGTGGTCTCCCATCCAAGTACTAACCAGGCCCTACCCTGCTGAGCTTCAGAGATCAGACTTTGGGCTTGTTCAGGGTGGCATGGCCATAGACCATGGACCATGGCTCCACTGGGGTGCGAACCCAGGACCTTCTGTAAGTAAAGCAGACGTGCTAACCACTACACTATGGAACCACATCCAGGACCTTCTGCAAGTAAAGCAGACGTGCTAACCACTACACTATGGAACCACGTCCAGATAGAAGCTGAGGAGAAGTGCTCTGCATTACGTTGCTGTCTATTTCTTGCCTTTGAATGTGGTGTGATGATGTGCTGCAGCCATTTTGTGACCATGAGGAAGAGGGCAAAAGAATCACAGAGATGCTGATTCAGGGCCTCAATGCCTTTGAACCAATACCATTATTCACATATCTAGATTTCTTAAGCCAGAATAAAAAAAAAATTTAAGTAATATATTTTTAAAAATAAATAACTATTGTTTAAACTATAGTTAACTGAGTTTTAATAATTTACAACCGAAATAATATCTAACTGATATAAAATTTGGGCCCTGAAAGTAGAATACTGTAAGTAACACACTTGAAGAGGTAGGTCAGAAAGGGCATTGAGGACCAAATGATCCTTAGCTGGAAACCCTCTACATGGCAAAACATTTAAGTAACTAGTTGTCTGGTATATCTTAGAATGCAGACTACATGTTGACATAGGTTGAGTGACATGAAAAATAGAAGAAAAATCAGGATATTTATGTGTGTTGGCTTATTTTGGTGGCTGTAAGCAAAGAAGTCCTATTAGGAGAGGTAAACTTAGATAGTGAATCTCTAAGCAGAGAGAAGAGAAAATATGATTTTGCTAAGAAAGGTACTCTCTAAAGGAACAGAGTAACGTAATTTATGCTTATGCAGGATTGGAGATGGTGTCTTTAGTACCCAAGTTAAAACAAGCAGAGGCAAGAATTTAGCACACTGAAGACATAAAACTGGAGCTTACTACGACAAAGACCTGATTATGTGTGCGTTAAATGCTGGAGGATTTGGAAAAGCACAGGATCTAGGAGCAGGGAGAGAAGTCTTAGACAAAGACTGTGTCTAGACAAAATCTTTAGCTGTGGTTACTAATACAAGAAATTGACCAGAAGCATCGACTGAACCTACCAAGTTTCTGAGAGAAATTTTATTGTTAAAGATAATGCAAGCCTTGCCAACAACTACATACAATCAAAGGCAATCCCTAGGTGTCTAAACTTGTTCAACATGCAGAGTTTGCTAAAATTAGAAAAACATTCTCCTGAATGCCCATCTTAAATATAGGCATTGAAAATAATTATTAAAGAATATCTTACTAGAGGGAAGAATCAGAGGCTATGAAAGAAAAACAGAGATTTTTACAAACAGAACTAGGAACTGTCAGATTGATTAACCAAGGAAATTTTTCCTTGAAAAAACAAACAAGCATTTTTCACTATTTCTTTCTAACAGGCTAAAGTATATGATAATAAATGTTAACTATTTAGGCTTTTCCCACCATTGAATATCAGATGTGCTGGAGGCAGATAATCTAATTAGAGAAAACCTACAGAAACTGCATGTGTAGGAAGAGGATCTGTTTGGAAGTTAGATTGCCAAACAGGTAGATTGTGGAAGATACTGTTAGTTGGTTACCTAAAAGTGCTACTTACCCAGCTTTCTACACTCCTCTCACCCACCAACACACACATTTTTGGGCAGAATTCTCTTGTTTTTAGACATTGAACCAAGGTAAGGAATGTGACCCCCAAGTCTAGCCAATGATACATAAGGAGATGTTTTCTACGGGTTTCTGGATGTAGATGCTGCCATTTTTGTTATTAAGTTGCTAAACTAACATCAGCAAATATTTAAATCTAAATTTGATGTGTGGAATAAAATAAATCCTCATTTAAGTCAGTGTTAATTTTTGTTTTTATTTCTCATAGGCAAATATTTCTAAATGATATAATTATAAACTTACATTTTGGTAGTCAGAAAGCATGAGTTTGCCAAATTATAGTGTATGCGCCAAATCCAGCTCCCCACCTGTTTTCATAAATAGTTGTATTGGAATAGAGCCACTCCCATTCACTTATATTATCTGTGGCTGCTTTCACACTAAAAGGCAAGTTGCGTAGTTGTAAATGAGACCTCATGGCCTGCAAAGCCTAAACTATTTCTATCTGACCCGACATGGAAGAAGTTTGCTGGCTCCTCATGCAAAAAAGTCATAAAGGGGAAATCAGAATTAAGTGAGATAAAGTATCATTTATTCCAATACTGTTATAGTACAGTCTTTCTCAAACTTTTAGAACATATAAATGAGCTACAATCCCTGTTAAATATACAGTTTCCAAAGTCCTGTGCTGAGTTACTGAGTCAGAACCTTCAATTGAGAAACCTGGAAATCTGTATTATTAGCCATTTCCCTACATGAGTCTTTTTGACCAGGCAAGTTTGGGAAATACTGTTATAGATTGATAACCTAGAGCTGCTTATCCAGCCCATCATTTAATTTGATCTGTAACTGGTTTTATTTGTGATTCACTGCAGAAGCCCTAGTATGACCAGAGATTAAGATTCTATTAGGTCACCAGAGACTTGCTTATGGAGTGAAATACAATGGATTAGAAGGTTTTAACGTAGTAAAAGTGGTGCCAGCTCTCAAAATGAGATACCTGGGTTCAGTTTCTAAATCAGCCTCTAATTGTTTGAACTTGGGCAAGTTTCTACAGTCCAAGATTCTCAACTATAATTATGTTAGTAGAACGGGATGTCTCCAAGTTGCTTTTTGGCAATATTTAAGACTCAGAAACTAGGAAATGCCTAGAAAACAAAAATAGTTCCTCTGTTTCTTGAAATGTTTTCTTCTAGATCAGGGTTCCCCAATCCTGGCCACACATTAGACTCACCATGGAGTTTATAAAAACAGCAATACAATAGGTACTGACCAGAGATTCTGATTTAATTAGCTTGGGAAGAAAGCCTAGCTATTGAAATTAAAGTTTTCCAGGTGATTCTCTATGTTCTGTCAGATTGAGAACCACTATCTCAGATAGTATTGAGTTCTTTTTTCCATTTCCTATTTAAGGTTTATACACATTATTTTTACCATTTGTGAAAACAATAAATTAGAGAAGCAAACAAGTTTAGTAGTCCCCAGCTACTGGTGAGTCAAGAAGGCTGCATAATGTTCAAAGGAGAGCCTATTAAAAATATAGCTATGTATATATACTCTACTACCAAATTCTGATGTACTAGCTGTTGGGCTTGAAAAAAAATATTTTTTGTTAACATATTTCTCAGATCCTCTAGGTACACAGCTGGCTTGGGATCCATCAGGCCTGGTGATCTCCAAAACTACTTCCAGCTTATAAGATGTGAAATTTTATGTTTAATTATATGAAAAATAAGTCACAGTTTTAAGAACATTTTGAAAAGGCGGCTTGTACAACAAGATTAAGATATTATAAAAGATATTATTATCAACCAGAGGAATGGGTCTCCATCAGATGCTAGTTGGAAAAAATACTGCTCACCGGGTTTACCTTCTCAGAAAGTCATAACTCTGTTTACATCATTTAATTATTTGCCCTCAGTAATATTTGAAAATAGGTTCTTTATGTTAGCCTCTTTATAAGAAACTTTAAGGTTTCCTTGAAAAGAACTAAACCGCTGCTCTCCAATAAATCATATATGGCTTATTTAGCTATATAATATACAGAGTAAATTGTAAGTAAGATAATGTATGGCAACAATCTGGTCTTGCATGTACTACTAATACCTTTAAATTTAGGAAGTAATAATTCCATTTGTTACCGGAGAATGAGGATCCTCTCCCAGCGTGTTGTCCTGGTTCTTGATGTTTTGAACAAAGGATTGAGCAAGACACTGAAATACAGTAGAAAAGAAAAGTTTTATTAGAAGGGAAAGTACGCTCCAGACATGGAAGTGGGACTGAGCAAGGGAAGTGTGGCTCAAAAGGCCTGGTAACAAAGCCTTTGGGGTTTTTATCCCTTTTTGCTATGGGTGGTTACTTTTCTTAGAGGACTGGGCTTCCTTGATTGACAAGCAAGATTGACAGGACTCGGTGATTCATCATTTTGCTTTCTACACTTGTTTGTTCCCAGAATTCAGTCTGTTATAACGATGTTAATGAACTTCTGGGCATATGCATGATATTATACTGATGGCATAATGAGGCTCAAGTGAGTTGAAAGACGTTTGGGTCTTTAATGTACAGATACGAGTGACTGGCTTAAACCAGTACCTAATTCTCTGGCTACTAGTTTATTGGAGTTAAAAAAAAAAAATGCCTTTTGGTTTGTTTA
The DNA here is from genome assembly GCA_030015415.1 of Cynopterus sphinx. NCBI lineage: Eukaryota > Metazoa > Chordata > Mammalia > Chiroptera > Pteropodidae > Cynopterus > Cynopterus sphinx. Next base: position 84,752,116 of record CM057384.1, on the reverse strand, counting down.
ATTGTGGGCGGATTAGGGTGGACCCCTTCTAGGACAGGATGACCTCAGTGTCTTTGCAGACAGACCTGAAACCCCCTAACTTTCCTGCCTTACTCTTTTCTAAGATCCATGAAACCCCGTATTATTAGTATAGATGTTGAAGGATGGGAGGTCTTTTCTTTTGTATCTGCTTTCTGGTAAAAATGGCCCTAGTCCCTGCCTGCAGGGTTTTCATGGAGCTCTTTCCCTTTCTGTTTCAGTTAGGATGGAGTCTTGGGTTTTCTGCTGAAGTATCACTTCAGTCCTTAGACAAGGAAAAGAAGATACAAACTTGTTATTTAAATCGTATATCTATTAATTTCTATTATTGATTTGCCTATTAAGTGAGTAAAGGAAAAAAACAACGGGCTTGGTTAATATATTTCTTAAAGTAAAAAAAAGACCTTTGTCCTAAAGTCCCCTCCCCCCTCAGACTCTAAGGGCATTGTCTGACTTAACACCACTTCTGCTAACAATGGGCTGATGACCCTTATCAATAGACAGGATTTGAGTCCCCAGTTTGGGGCAATTATCACGATTTGAGGGAGAGGGCCTTTTTTTCCCAAGGGAAGGAGGAAAGAAGACTAGGTTTACTAAAAAGATTAACTCTGAAAGAGATGTCCCATTTCATTTCCTACGAAAAGATTAAGGATTTTACTAGTGATGTCCTGTCTCACATTCACTCATTCATTCTTTTGATCACTTATTTATTCACTGAAATAATTAGTAACAACCAAATACGATTCAAGAATTGCTCCAGCAGTGAACAAGAGTCCCTTGTTGAAGCTTACATTCTACTTGGGAAAAGTGATGATAAACAAATAACTATTTAAATTGACAAGTGGAGCTAATTGTTAAGGAAAATAAAACAAAGAGGATAGAAAGTTTTAAGAGCTGGATGTAGGGCAGTGCTCTTCTATAAAGGTTGTTAGGTCTGCAGGGGAAGGGCCAGCCAGATGCCTGCCTGGAGGTTTCAGGAATCCAGACCTTCTGAATAGGGCCCACCCTAAAGCCCTAGGCGCCACCACCCTAATCCGGAGGTTCAATTAGCATTTGATTAACGTTCCCCACCCTATTTCCCTACCCCCACATAACCCCATAAAATCTGCGCCCTCCCAGGGCATGACTTCTCTGCCCCTTCTCTCCGCATCGCCAGGGGAGCCCTCTCCCAATAAATGCTTGCTTTTAAAACTTCTCTTGGTGTGACACGCGTTTACCTTACGAAGGTAACCAGGGAAGTTTGCTCTGTTAAGGCAATATTTTAGCAGAGACCTAAAGACAGTAATAGAAAAGTCATGGTGGTATTTGGGGAAAGAGCATTTTAGATAGTCAGTAGCCAGTGCAAAAGTCCTGTGTTGGGAATGTGCTTAATGTGATCCAAGAATAGTAAGTGGACACAGCAGGTTGAGTGGAGTGAGAGAGGGTAGGAGTGTTGGGGAGGAATCAGGAAGTAGTAGCAGGGCCTCGTTTTGCAAGGTTGCCAGGCTAATTATAAGGGCAATATATTTAATTCCAAAATTTAAGGGTATAGCTAGGATTTGTGGTTTTTTAAATTTTACAATCTTGGGAGCTTTCTGTACATAAAGGAATACAAAATTAGGTACAAACCTAAATAGTTACTTGAAATAGAAAGTAAAAATTAGCAAGAAATGATCTATTTTAAAAAAAATCAATGTAGACGATCAGAATATGATACCCCCAAATATACCACATTGGCATAAGTATTAATTTGAGCTGAAAATAATGACAGCAAATGCTAATAAAAAATAAAATAAAGCCTCTCAATTCTTCCTTGCTCTTTTACCAGGAAGGGCAAAATGACTCTCAATTACCAGAGACTCTTATCAGCCCAAAGATAGATAGGAATTTACATATAAACCTTACTAAAACAACTCTTAAATTCTATTGATTTTCTCCATATTATCCACCTTCCCATAGTTTGCCACCCATAAATGCAAAATTCCTTTTGTCTTGTCATTTTCCTACAAACTTATTTTTTGTTAAGATGTATTGCATTGCTCCTGTTAATAAACTCTCTTGTTAATCTGTCTTTTGTCAGTTTATAATTTCCAGGGCCCCAGGGGCAGAGCCTAGGGTCAAGGAAAAGGTTTTGTTCCCCTTTACATTACATCCACCATGGATGGGAGGGGTTTTGCTAACTAATTGTGACATCTCTCTGTATTATTTTTTTCCTTATGTTATTTTTGGTAAAATTTCTTTGCTGCTTTACATATCATTTTGTAATGCTATTTTCTATTGAAAGAATAGAAAGATAATTCAGTCTTTCCTTTGTTGTGCCCAAATTGGGAATCCCAGAAGACCACCAAGGAGCCAACACCGATGTAAACACATGAGGGTCTTTATTCAGACTCAAGTCCGGACTCTCGACTATCACTGATGCAGCAGTGTTGGAATGAGAGCCCCAACTCTGGAGAAGTGGGTAGTTATACAGAGTAAGCGCGGGGAAAAGGAGAAATTCCAGACTTGTACCTACCTGCCTGATTGGTTGTATCTAGGGTGGTGCGAGGCTGGGTAGGGGCTGAACACACTTTGTGTTTTTTTTTTTTTTTCTTCAACTAAGGGTCAGCAAGCAGTTACAGCGGCTTAAGATGGCTGAAGGCATTATTTTTAAAATGGTAGCACTTATACTAAGGGAGGGTTTGGAGGAAAGCTAAGTCCTGAAGAAAAAAGCAGTCCCTTTCACCTTTAGTTTGGTCAAAATTTATTTTTTATTCACAATGTAAAAAAATTAATTTTACCACTCATTCGAAATGTCATGTACAATTTTTAGAATTGTTGTGAAACTCGAGAAAGCTTTTCTCAAATTTATTACTTACATGAAATACAAAATTTGTAAAATTTTACAAAATTTATAAAAGTTTTATGGAGCTAGTTTCTAGCTCCATACATTTCAAATCCTTTCTCCTATACTAGCCACATATTTCTGGTGTGATGAAGACAAGTTCCTTTCTATAAACTCTAGCCCTGATGTTGCAAGGTATGCTGGCATGGAGGAAAGTAGAAGTATTCATGGAAACCATTCCTATATGAGCAAAAACTTTACATTAAAGTAACTGTGAGCCATAATAATATATCCCACTAGCTCAAACTAAATGCTTCTGTCATTCAACTTCTAACTAAATCCCAAAGTGCCTGTGTCTATTCTAGACTTGAAGAAACTTGTGGCTTGACTCAAAGAGAATTGTGGCACAGGGGAAATTCAAAATAGTGTGGTTAAAATATCTTATGTTTTGCAAATTAAAAAAACAAAATGACCATGTAAATATATTGCCAGGCCTCTTCTAGGGGCTTGGAAGGGCCCTGTGTAAGCGAGGGGCTGTGAGTCTGGAGATTTATTATCTTCTTCTGGTGAGATGTGAAGCTATTGGAGGGTTTCAAGCAAAGTAGTAATATGGTCCAAGTGCTGTTGTAAAAGGACCACTTTGGAGAGGAGAATGCAGGGGAGCAATCCTGGAAGTAGGCAGATCTGTGCAGAGGCTCAAGTTTAGGTTGCAGAGGGAAAGTAAAAAAGCAGACATAACTCATTCTTTGAGTTCCAGGAAAGCTGACTCTGTTATTCGCTAAGCTATTAATGTGTTTCCTGATAATTTATGTCTACTCATGTCAGACTGGTTTCCTTTCTCAAATATTGCTGATTCAGCAATTATAGAGTTCTCTTAAATTTTCTGTTACAAATTTTTAAAGTTAGAATTTCACCAACAATTTTTATTACTGTACCTATTTATGTTCCTAGACATCTGCATAGACTTCTTCAGTGCTAGCCAAATGATCATTCTTTATCAACAGAACTTCAATTTACAATATCAGTGTAATCAATGTAATCAGTATCTGGGTTGAGAACTACCAGGGAGGACTCTTACCAGTCATTTTAGGAACCTTGGAATCTGTCAATTTGTCACATTCTATGATCAAATATCCCTTTCCTAATGAGGGACTATCTGATGAATATCTTCAAGGCCTTTAGAGTTTAATCATTTTGTCTCGTTTATTTGGGAGTTAACTTTGTGATGTCTTGCTTATTCAGTCTTGCTTTAGAACAGAGGTTGGTAAACCTTTTATGTAAAGGACCAGATAGTAAATATTTTAGTTTTTGTAGGCCATATAGTCACTGTCAGAACTACTCAACAACACTGTTGTAGCACTGAAGCAGCCATGGACAATTGTGCAAACAAATGGATATGGCTATGTTCCAGTATAATTTTATTTACACAAATAGTTCATGGGGCCAGACTTAGCCTGTAGGATGCGATTTGCTGATTCTTGCTTTAGAATTTTTGTCTCACTGTTTCGTGTTTTGTGTCCCAAATCTTAAACTCACTTAACCCCTATGAGTCAAGTGTTTCCATCTTTAAAATAAGAACTCTAATATATGCTCTGCCTACCCGATAACATTGTCATAAGGGTCAAATGAGATGCTGGTTGTAGAAGTCTCTTATAAATTTTTTCGCCTCCTTACCATCCCGAAACACATTTCCTTACTTCCTTCTCTACCAATAGCACACACATATAAATACCCACAAAGGAAAATAATGGCTGGATACTTTGTCTTAACTCCTGGGCCTTATGTCAAATGCTGGCCCATAAAATGTCACCAAAGCCACCTGTTAGCACAAGCTGAGTTTGTTCTTATCAAGGTAAGGGAGAACATAGATTTGATATGGTTGTAATAGAGCCTCAGAAGAGGGAGGACAAAGCAAGGATATGTATTGAAATTTTGAAAACCTGCCTAGATGAAGGTGAACCTTTCAATGCAGGAGCTTAGTTAGGATTCAATATAGAGCATGACGTAATAGTCTAGGATTGGTAGATGTAGCAAGGTGAGGATTTGGAAGAGGGAGTTCAAGACTCTTGGGGTGTATGCTGTCATTTAACACTTTCTATTGAAGAATTGATTGATCTTTCAGAAGGTTACTGAATGAAAAGTAAAGTTATTTGTAGCCTTTATTTTTGGACAAGTTTCCTAGAATAGTAATGTTAATAAACACGTTGAAATAGTGAAGTCAAGTTAATGTGTTTAAGTCAATCATGGTAATGTTAGTAAGTTATGTGAGTGTAGATGGTTCTGGTCCTCACTTATTAAGACATACTGGAGGCATTTTGTGAGAAGAAAAGAAGAAAAGGCAGATTGGATAGCAGGATTTACTTACAAAAGGACATGAAATAAATGCTAGAAAAGAACAATAGATATAGAGAAGAGAGAGAGGTAGCGAGAGTGTGAAGAGGTTTTCAGGCCAAGTTTAAAGAGGCGTTTAAAAGCAAGGAGAAAATTTTGGGGATTAGAAGTTGGGATATAAGCTACATCAGGAAAGTAAAAAATTAGAAAAGAAAATTTTAAACAATGTCAAATATAAAACGCTTTTAATTATCTAATGGAACAGTTATATTTTTATGTGTGACTCGTACAATACGTAGGCCAGATTTTGAGATTACTTTTTTTACGTAAAAAAGAGATATAGTAGAAGAACTTGAATATACACAGAAATAATTAGAATAAATACAGATAACTCTTAATAATAAAATACAATTTCTTTAAAAAAATTTATTATTAGTTTCAAGTATACAGTACATTGGTTTATAAAACAATCCCCCTAATTGCTCTTTTTCTCTTCTGGCTCTCCACCTAACCATTACGTTAATGCTAACTGCATTCCCTATGCCATGCTCCCCATTCTCGTGACCATCTATCAAATACTAATTTGTACTTTTTTAACCCTTCACCCATTCTCCCAGTCTCCCGATCCCCCTCCCCTCTGGCTGTTTCCAGATTGTCCTCTATATTTGTGAGTCTGTTTTTGATTAATATATTCTTTTTGGTTTTTTTAGATTCTGCATATAAGTGAAATAATATGGTATTTCTCTGACTTACTTCACTCAGCATAATAATCTCTGGGTCCATCCATATCATTGCAAATGGCAGGATTTCATTTATTTTAATGACTGAGTAATATCCCATTATACATATGAATCATAACTTCTTTAATCATCTGTCAATGGGCATTTAAGTTGCTTCTATATTTTGTTTTTTCTTTTTTTTTGTAAATTATGCTGCCATGAACATAGGGGTATATAGATCTTTAGAAGTTCTTTTGGTTTTCTTTGGATCAATATCCAAAAGTACAATTGCTAGGTCCAAAGGTATATTCAATAAAATAGAATTTCAATGAAATGGATACATAGGAGTCAAAAATTGAGAGAAAAAGGAAGAATAAAGAACATTTTCGGAGGCTTTTGGTTTGTGGGAAATGATCAAAGGCCACTGGATTTTTAGGAAGAATATGTATTTTACATTTTGATTAAAAAAAATTATTGCTGGAATATTTCTGAGAGCTTAGGGCAACAACAAACTGGAGGGCATAGTCCCCAGGGCTCTTGTCACATCTGATATCAACTGCAAGTTTGGAGGGTCTCATAAACCATCCAGGTTCGATAATTCATGAGAAGGACTCACAGAACTCACTAAAAGTTATTATACTCACAGTATGGTTTGCTGCAGGGAAAGGATACAGATTAAAGTCAGCCAAAGGAAGAAGCTCATATGGCAGAATCTAGGAGAAGTACCATATACAGGGAGCTTCCATTGTCTTCTCCCTGTGAAGTCAGGACATATTACTCTGCTGGCATCAATGTGTGACGATATACATGGAGTACTACTAACTAGAGCAGTTCATCTGAGTCTTAGTGTCCAGAGTTTTTATTGGAACTCCATTACATGAGTATAATTCATTGACTGTAGACATGATAGATTTCAGTCTTTAGGTCAACTGATACTGCATGACCTAGAGCCCCTACCCTAAATCCCATTGTTTGTCTTTTGTCATCCCCTCCTCTCCTCTTTCAAGTCTATATGGGTGTGGCCAGCCCTTCCCTAAATGACATTCTTAGACAATCAAGTATAACCCAAGTCTTCCAGACAAATAATACATTCCTATCTGGAGGGTCCACAAATTATCTCACAAAAGCCAAGGGCATGGTCAGATATTTTCTTTGAGCAAGACCAAATTCTTTACTACACAGAGATAAATTCCTTTCTTCATACCATCCTTCAGTAGATTTTTTTATACTTTTTTTATGTGAAGAAAAAAAATTCATTCTCAGTTTCACCAATCTGATGAAAACACTAAACATTTTGTCATAGATCCTCTAGGTAGATCTTAGATAGGTTAGGCATAAAAATGTTAACTCTTTTTTATTCTTCCTTAGGTTAAAATATATAGCTATTAGCACAAGTTAGAAAACTTATCAGGAAAATCAAATCATTAAGTGTTAGGGTTAGATGAGACCTTTGATATTTGGTCTTTTGGGAAGGTGAAGTGATTTGTTCAGCACCAGTGAAGTTTGTGAGGCAGAGCTGAATCAGGATTCCAGGTCCAGTGGCTTTTCTCTTAAAGAGACTCAAGAGACCTTTAGGATACAAAGGATGTTACTTTTTGAAAATAGCACTGTCTCGTTGATGTATGGTAAGATAACCCTAATGGCTTTTTGATTGATTTGGTTTTGCCTGAGAATTTGGGATGATTTCCAGATCCATATATTAAAGTGTGTCTACAAGATAGCTGCTCAGCTGCTTGCATATTTTTCTGATTAGTTGAATCGTATATGCTGCTGGAATATTTGACTGAATTTCATGTTGTTGATAGGAGCAGCACAGAATCTAAAATTGAACACTATCTGTATCTCTCCAGTTCTTTGGGAAATTTTCCCATCCATTTGCTGCCTCCTTGTCTTTCTTAGGAAGCTTTTAAATTTTGTTTTTCATATTCAAAACTTGAACCTAGTTTTCAGCTGCTTTCTCTTTATTTCCCCCATAGCCATCCTCAATTTTGTAAACATTTAATCAACTTTTCTTTCTGTGTGTATTGGTCAGGGTTGAAGGTTGTCAGTTGATCCAAATGGTATAAAAAGGACCAGCACTTTTCTTTTTCATATGAGCCAGTGGTTTGTAGGGTACTAGAGACTAAATGTTCATGTCCCCCAAAGTTTATTTGTTAAAATCTAATCTCCAATGTGATAGTATTTGATGATGGGGACTTTGGGACTATTTTCCTTATAAAAGAGAACCCAGAGAGCTCCCCTGCTCTTCTTTCATGTGATAGCACAGCAAGAAGACAGCTATCTATGAATTAGGAAGCAGAACAACATCAGACAATGAATTGCTGGTGTCTTGATCTTGGATTTCCCAGGCTCCAGAATCATAAGAAATAAATCTGTGTTGTTTATAAGCCACCCAGTCTATGGTAACAGCCTAAATGAACTAAGATGGGGGAATTAAGTGTATGTACTTATTTTTGTTAACAGGAACTCCATCATGTGTAGGCCTAGAATGTAAAAGCTAACTTGGTCTCTTTTCTGCTGATGTAAATGACCTATTGCACCAAACTATTTCTACTCTACTACTTCGATTTGCTTTAGCTATGACATGAACAATGAACAAATCATGTCAGTTAATTGGAGATCCGTTTTAAAAATGCAAAATGCAAAATGCAAACATCCCTGAGGGAAGTTTTAGTACCTTAAGGCACCTTGAGTTTGGTTATCTTTTTTGTATAGCTAATTGAAATCAGCTGCAGTGAAGAGATAACATTCTGCTGAAATAAACTTGGAATTTGATGTGGGGTCAGGTCTAGGGTAGAACATCACAGGTCTTCAGGAATGCAGAGAGAATCAGAAGACCAAGATAGAGAGTTAGGGAGGTAGAGATAGGAAGACACTTCACTTTTTCATTTGGTATAATTCTGAACTGTGAGCTTAATGTAGCATCAAGATGGAGAATACAAACAAATGGGCATATGTCCTTTCAACTACTGAGAGGAACAGTATTGTAAATGATGGTAAAGTAATAGAAAGGGCCAAAGTGAGACCAATCAGTTATATACATTAAAAAGTATAAGTTCTATTTTTTTTCATTCTTAAAATACATAGAAATAATAGTTAGTCTAGAAATACAGAAAATACAAAGAAACTTCAAAGGGTGCCATCTCATGGAGTGAGCCACTACCACCATACCCTAGTATCTTTAGCTTGCTCTCCTACTTTTCCAATACAACTAAACAATCTTGTGGTTCTGCCTTTGTATTCTAGACATACTGTCCAATAGAATATAGCGTGAGCCATATACATATTTTTAACATTTCTAGTAGCAGCATTAAAAAAAGCAAAAAACAGGTAAAATTAACTTTAATAATATATTTTATTTAATATATCTAAAATATTTCATTAATAACAAATCATTAACAAAATATGTAAAAAATTTTTTGTACTAAATTTTTGAAATGAGGTATATATTTTATACTTACAGGACTTCCCAGTTTAGACTAAGCACATTTCAACTGCTCAATACTCACATGTGTCTAGTGACTGCTGGATTGACCAGCCCAGGTAGAAGATATTATCAACTCAGGAACATTGTCTTTTAAAAATCATGAAAATTTGTTTTAGTTGTATGGCAGAATAATCTATTAAAGAAGGCTTGAATTAGAAGGGCATTTGTTAATTACTTAACAAGGATACTGGTTGTGGATGGTCATTTGGAGGGTTAACATGTCATCAGAGATCTACAATCTTTTCAGCCTTTCACTCCATGGACCTTCCTCAGCACACTGGCTTTCCTTTTTGCTTGTCATCTTATGATCATAAGGCACCTCTAGCAGTTCCTGATATCAACTGCTAATATCTGTAAGGGGACAGAGCAAAAGTCTTTTTCTCTCAAGTCTCTTTTTTATTGAGAAGAAAAAGACTTCTCCCAGCAGACATGCTCTGACATATCATTGGACAGATTTGGGTTACATGGTAATTCTGCTGCAAGGGATTTTGGGAAACTGAAAAGTTGCACAGGTGAAAATAATGTCTACGAGAGCTTTGTTTTAGCAGATCAATCTTGATTTATTTTTGTCCCAGACCAAATCAGGCTTCTGTTAGCCTAGAAGGGAAAAGGGGATGGTTACTGGGCAGGCAACTGGTGATATATGTCAGGGGGGCATTTTCTCAATGAGAAGGGACAGAGGGAGAGCAAAAATCAAAGTGGTCTATAATAAAATAATAATTACATTAATTATTACTCCCATTACTGAGTACTCAGGCACCATGTGTAAGTGTTGAATGGATTATACAATTTATATATGCACATACATGGGTTCCCTATTGCTGCAGTAGTCACAGATAGTAAAATCAGTACAGAATTATCAGATTACACTGTGAACTCCCCACGAGCAGGAGTCATGTCTTTTTGTTTTGTTTTGTCTCATAGCATAGTGTTCATCAATGTTTGTTGAATGAGTGACTGACTCCTCATATTCACTCAAGGCAGTGTACGTCTCCCTTTCAAATCTTATTTTATAGATTTGTTTCGCCTTCTCTCTTCAAAGTCTAATGTCTTGCTCTCTTTAAATTTATGGGTACCAGTACACACGCTGTAGCCTCAGGCACAGGTGCAGGCCCTCATTGAGAACCCCATGCAACATCTCTACAGGCTACCAAGGGTTCTCATTGGGAGGGGGTCATGGCTAGAAACCACAACCAGCTAATGACTCAGCAACCTCCACATGGGAGTTTTCTCCATTCAGACTTATTTGAAGACATTAGGTAAGTAAAACTTGTTTCTTCCACATAGATTTGATGACTCCTGGGCCTGTATCTTATGATCTTTTTTAGTCTTGCAGTTTCTTGCAGTTTGCTAGGCTCTTTCAGCTGGTAAGGATGATAAACAAACTCAAATTTTCTCAATTATTGGGAGTTTATTATATGGAAAAAAAAAAGGAAAAATACCTTAGCTTCCACCCATCCCGGCCTCAGAGAGAATTGGGGTGTTGTTCTGGATAAGCTGTATTAGGAACTCTAATAATCCATCAAAGCTGGTGTTACTCTGCAACAATTTCTGTATTTCATCCCCTTAGAAATGGGCATCCGGTGCTCTTTGCCCAGAGCTTGATCATCATGTAACTCAGCCATTTTCTAATTCTGCTCTTCTGCCTCATAATCTCTTCTTCTGCTAGACATCATTGGTTTCACTAGTTTAAGGTCTCTGCCATTCTGCTATCTATTGAATTGTGCTGAAGTCTCCCTTTAAAATTCCCCAAGAAAGTATATATATTTGAGGTGCCCTTCCAGCATTATTTCATGATTGGAGACTCTCATTAGTTAGAAGCTGTGCCAGACCAGGTTGCAGATCACTGATAATTATAGATACACTTTGTATCAGATACTTTTCTTTAGTTTAATTGACTGTCTTTAGAATGACAAAGCCCTGTGATAAGCAATGTAAAATCAATGTATAAATCAAAGTTCTCCAGCCCTCAGGTTTACCCTAGCCTATTTTGCCCAACTAAAAATAAGTTTGTGCCTTGCATTCCAGATGATCTTAAGAAGTCAAGTCATTTATCAACTTATCCTCTCTCATTTAACTGGTACTATATTGCCAATGAGTATACATTACTAATAAGTAATAAGAATAGTTATTAATTTTATGTCTTTTATATTTGTTACATTCAATTTTAGTCAGCCCAAACTTGTTCTTGGTGTTTTTTCTATTTTGTGAAAGGTGGTTTAATCCAGTGGTTGCCTCTTTGGGGCTGGGGAGGTGGCCCCAAAGGGAACAAGAGGGTACTTTTGGGATGATGGATGTTTCATTTATCTTTATCAGGTGTTGGTTACATGAGTGTGTTCATTGTCAGCAGTTACTGAAGTGGACTCAGGATCTATATGATTTTATGTGTGGTAATTATTCCTCAATCTGATTAGTTAAAAATAGCTAAGACAAAATGGTTGTGACAATCAGGGTCCCAACAGGAAACATAAATACTCAGTTGGGTCATTTGACGAGAGTTTAATAAAAGACCAACTTACAAAAAGGTCAATTGGGTGTAGCACCCCAGGTCTGGAACCTGAGTTTCTGTTACCACCTTTGTCATAAAGAAGCAAGAGAAGGGAGCAGTTAACAGGATGAGATGTGACAGATGTGTCAAATGGAGACCATTTTGGCAGAAGCTGGGATCTTTGGTCAAGGGATGCAGCTAGTAAATCTCAATCATATGTTGAGAAAACTGGGGGAATAAATACCCTAACCTCAGAGTCCTCCTTCCCTACCTCTGATCTCTTCTTTGAACAAACCCAATCAGAAGCCGGAGGGCAAGGAAGGCCATAGATGTAGTCTCAGCCTGTACAGCTTCAGTCTCACAGGGTAGTGAGGTTAGAGAAGGATGGAGAACAGATCTACAGGGGCAATCAGAAGATATCCAGCATCATGTTTTCCATTTCTTCTGAATTATTTCATTCCAAATGTAGACAGTTGCCCTCCCCCCTTATGATTCTTTAAAATGTAAGTAATATAAATAAGGCAAGATTATGGCATTTAAAATATTTTACTGAAAGCTTGAGGATAACAAAGGGGTTTACAATGAAGAAAAGAAACAATTTAAAACCTCATAATAGCTTTCCCAGATTCTGAATCCTTTGCCATGCCTTATGCAAGGAGTTCCTTTCTGTCTCCCTTCCTCTTCAGCACCAGAAACATCATGTAGAAAGTGTCAGTTCACCTCATCCCAGTGGTAATTCCTCCATGTCCAAAATCTGATCCTACTCTCCCACACCCCCAAAGATAATGAGATTCTTTCTTGCTTTTTTTCTTACGAAGGATTCATTTCATTTGGAGAAACCACTATCCTTACTATGAGTAATGTTCTGGTCATGGTAAATATCATTCCAATCAGCTGTGGTTGGACTGGTTATATCATTAGGTCCAAAAGTTTTGAATAATGAGGAGTCATATCAGGGTTGGGAAGAACACCAGTATTGCAGGGCCAGGCCAAGACCTGGAAGAAGAGAACATATTACCTAGAGGTAGGCAGCAAGGTACTCATGGACCCTTCCAAGAGTCCCAAGTTGGAAGGTTTTGGATTGAATTTTATGTTTATCACTTGATAGCTATATGACCTCAGGCAAGTGACTTAATTACTCTGAGCTATTAATTTCTATTTTTTTTTCTTTTTCTTTTTCTCTAAAATGGGGATAGTGATCATGAAAACACTTTGCAAAACTATATGGTCAAAGGAACATAAGCACTTCCTTTCTGGTAATTATCAATCTTTTTCTGTTGCCACAACATTCACATATGTAATATACTCCCATCATGTCATGCAGTAATTTTCCAGGGCAAAAACAAGCATTGGGAAGGGAAAATATATACCTAAAAGTATAATGTGAGTGAATGCTTGATTAGTTGAAAAAGTCCTTCATGGAGATTTCAATATGATGCTACTCTCCCATATCACCCTGATCTAGATCAGATCTACTTTCTAGACTGAATTTTACAAACTTGTGGGGAATAAAAAGGGCTAGAAGATGTTATATTTGGCTTTCATAGAATTGTAGAGTTTTTCAATTAAGTATAAAAGTTTAAATGCAGAAGATTTCACACAAAAAATATCATACTTTTGCCTTCTCTTGAAATACAGAATTTCTGGCAAAACCAAACTTAAGTTTTTGAATGCCCAAGTTTGGCTAGAACCTAAATAGTGGCTGCACCTTATATCATAAGTTCTTCTAGCTTGTGTTACCTATTTGTGTCACTTGCCCCTTGGTAATCGAGTTTGCCATCCCTGGTCTAGACTATCAAGGAATCATTGATACTGGAACTAGAAGGGAGCTCTGTTTTTAATCAGGTCAGTATTTGGTTTCCCCATTTTTAGCAAAAGCCCCCTCAGCCTGTTGGGGCTGAAGAGGGACCTGTCTATGAAGGAGACTGAACAGAATTGACAAGGTCAACTTCCTTCCAGTAAGGGTCTTTTCCTGGCATGATGTGTTGTTTCCTCTCAAACTGTGTATCACAGTTTCTGAAGCCCAGTCAGTGGAGTCATTGTGAAGAAAGGTCAAACCTTAGATAAACCAGGTGTCTGGAGTCTCACTGCAACATTTCCAACAGCAGAACACACGCAAGTTCTAGTGTGGCTCACTTTGAGTCCAGCTGTCCGTCCAGCCCCCCACCAGCCAAAATGTGAACAGTGGATCCAGGCTGGGAGGGCTGCGAGTTTGGAGGAGCTAGTGTCCTTGACCCTCTGGCAAGGATCCCAGGCTGAAGAAATCCTCTGGGTTTCTTGGTGAGTGATGAGGAAGGAAGATGAGGGTGGGGAAGGAAGATGATGGTGGGAAAGAAGGGGAGAAAAACAGGGTACAGGCGCATATTCATTTTTTTCTCTCTCTGAAATTGAGCTTTTGTGTTCCTGTGCCACATGTGTGCAGTGAGGTTTTCATTTTCTTTTTTTTTTTTTCTGGTTCTGGGACTGGTATGTGTTACTGTATTGCTGAGTGTTTATTTTGGCTGCTGGAGGAAGTATTGACAAAGGAAGTAGAAGAACAAACATACTTTTGTAAGCAGCCAGCCTGAGAGGAGCAATAAAGTGGAACTGGAGAAAGCATGTTGGGGTTGAGATTCCCTGAGACTGTTTAAAGCCCATGTCCCCAGAGCTTGCAGCCAAGGAGCTGTGGGAAGAGGGGCTTGAGAGCAATAGAGGGTTGCAGGGATAGCTTCGGGGTGCTCATTTGAGTTGTGCTTTGTGATTCTGATTTTCATGCTTTGTTAGATGCCTTTTCTGGGCCTCAGCTTCTTTCCTGCCCCTGTTTCCCCTCATGTGTCAGTACTAGGGCAGAAGGCCTTTTCAGTAGGAGATAGTCTATAGCAAGGAAGTGTCCCTTTCTTTTGGATGTGCGTGAGGTTAAATAGTAAGATTATGATACAGAATTATGAAATAGGATCCCATAAAAATTTGGTTCCATCTTTAGGTATTTTAAAAACACCTAAATGTTGTCAAAATTCCAAGAGATTATTGAGTGAAATCTGGAAAGAATACTTTCACTTTTTACCTGTCTCAAGACCAGCTAGAGGTGGGGGCAAACTTTTCACACATCCAGGTGATGGCACCAAGGGACCTTGCTGGGTTTGAGGGATAAACCCAGGGGTTTAATTCAGAATGGTAAATGTATAGATTAGCATCATGGGTATATGATTGAAGAAAGCACCTTTGCTATAAATTTCTTAGAAAATAGATTAAGGCCATGTCAGAGGTGGCTGAGGTATAGTCCTTGCTAGAGATAGGGGAAACAATGAGAGACCCTTTAATTTTTCCCCAAAGGGCTAAGAAGGTGGTTGAAATCTCATATTTAGATGACTTCTGGGAGTCATCAAGTACTGGCGTCTTGACTTAGTCTGAAACCATTCACTGGGTCTCTCGGTATGAATATTCCTAAAATGGTGATGGTTCCTGAAGGATTTAATGCAGCTTGGAAAAAGGTATATCTTTTTTTTTTTTGGAAAAACCTTAGGAAGCTATCTAGATATTAGGTAATAGCACTGTATGAAAAGCTGTATTGATATATTTGAAAGGCTAGATTGTTTCAAGGGGTATAACATACTTTAATTTTTTTGAGTGCTTCTATAAGGTGATAAGGAGGAGGGGGCAAGTATCAAAATGCTAAGAAAGTTACAGGAGCTATCACTGCTTTGTAAATCTGTAGCACCTTGGCAGCAGGCTACTGGTTAATACTGTTTCTCAGGGCAAGTAAGGTCTTTTCCCCATGTGGATCTGGGCAAAAGGGCAGATGGAAGTGTTAGGTCAGTTGGATGAAGAGGTAGTTTGTGAGTGTACAAGTACATAACTATGTTAAATACATCTCTAAACAAGTATCAGTTTAAACTGATCTCTAAATGAGTATGAGCAGGTGTGGCTGGCTGACTAATGTTTCTGGCTCTGTAAGTTCTCTGGATCCTTGCTGAAACTCTGACCTTAAAATGTAGCTACAATAGTTCCTGTTATCTGCAGTTTTCCATTACCTGTGATCGATCATAATCTGAAAATATTAAATTCTAGAATAAACAATTTATAAGTTTTAAATTGGGCACTATTTTGAGTAGCATGATGAAATCTGCAGTCCCGCTCTGTCCCACCCCAAGTGTGAATCATCCCTTTGACCAGGGTCTCCACGCTGTGTAGATTTCCACACGTTAGTCACTTAGTAGTTGGCTAGGTTATCAGATTGACTGTCCCAGTATCTCAGTGCTTGTGCTCAAGTAACCTCTATTTTACTTAACAATGGCCCCAAAGTTCAAGAGTAGCAATTCGGATGTGCCAAAGAGAAGCCGGAAAGTGCTTCCTTTAAGTGAAAAGTTCAAAGTTCTCGAGATAAGAAGGAAAGAAAAAATAATATACTGAGGTTGCTAAAATCTATGCTAAGAACGAATCTTCTGTGAAACTATGAGGAAGGAAAAAAAAATTCGTTCTAATTTTGCTGTCACATCTCTAATTGCAGATATATCTCATAAGCATATTGTTATTTTACATTATGACAAGAAGAAGGGTGAGTGCAGGACAAAAAGGTATTTTGAGAGTGTGAGAGACCACATTCACACAACAGTTATTACAATATATTGTTCTGTGTTATCATTAGTTGTTATTTATCTCTTAATATACCTAACTTATAAATTAAACTTTATCATAAGTGTATGTAGGTAAAGGAAAAAAGGTAGTATATGTGGGGTTTGATATTAGCGTGGTTTCAGGCATCAGCTGGGTGTCTTAAAAAGTATCACCCACAGATAAGGGGGGACTCCTGTATAAGCATTTCATGCTTAACGGTATCTGGAGCTGGTGTCTGTTGTTGTGTATGAGAAGATAAGCTTAGTACTTTCTTTTGACTTGTTTTCTTGAATTTTCTCTTCTTTTTTTCCCCATTATTTTTTTGCAGTGTGACAATTAAAAATTATATGTAGTTAAGGTGTAAAACTTGATGTTTTGATATGTGGATACTCTTGAATTTTTGTATTCTGAAGCACAGAGAAACTTCTTTGGGAAATTACTCTTTTTCTTAACTGTACTTGTATCTGTTTAATATTTTAGTTTACGAAAGAAAAAGAGGAGACTTTCAGCAAAGAACGTGGGAATGGATACTGGCACAAACTCTGGAAAAGCTAACTTACTTTTGTGGGGCTGTTGGGAAAACCATTTGCCATCTATATGCCTTGTTTTCACCTTTTCATGTCTATACTACGGAAAGATCTTATTATAGCATGGATTTTCTGAGGTGGCCCCTATTATGAATATTTATAATGCCTATAAATCATTTAAATGCCAGAGAAATGCCAATGTTTTTATATTTTAGTCTCTAAATAATATGTTTTAGATTAGTTTTTAAAATGATACTCTGTGGGTCTTTTAAAAAATGCCTTTTGAAAAATGACTTTATCAAGATATAATTCACATACTACAATATTCACCCATTTAAAGCATTTAGTATGTTCACAGAGTTGCGCAACCATTATTGCAGTCTTAATTTGGAATATTTTATTATCCCATAAAGAAATCTATTAGTAGTCATTCCCCATTTCTCCTCCCTCCAGACCCTGCTAGCTATGAATCTACTTTCTGTCTTTATGCCTATCTGGACATTTCATATAAATGAAATAATACAATATGTAGAGTTTTGTTACTGGTTTCGTTCTCTAAGCATAATGTTTTTGAAGTTCATCCATGTTGTAGCATGTTTCATTACTTCATTTATTTTTATTTCTACATAATATTCCATTGTGTGGCTATCCCACATTTTATTCATCTCTTTATCAGTTGAAGGACATTTGGGTTGTTCCTACTTTTTGGCTATTATGAATAATGCTGTGGTGAATATTCATGTTTAAGGTTTTGTGTGTATGTGTTTCCCTTTTTCTTGGGGAAAATACCTATGAGTGGATTTGTTGGGTCATATGGTAACTCCATTTGTTTGCAGAACAGTAGGATTGTGATTTCTCAAGAATGCCAAGACATGAAGCCTGGTGACCTTTTTAGTGGCTATGTAGCCCTTGTCAAGTAGCCCTTGCCATAAGAGAAGTTGTGGCAGACAGACTCTATGGTGACCCCTAGTTATCCCTGCCTCTTGGTGTTCATATCTTTGTGTAATCTCCTTTCAAGTTAGGTGGGAACTGTGACTTGTTTCTAACCAATAAACTATGGCAATGGTGATGGTATGTCACTTTGGTGAATATGTTATAACATGTAAGATGCTATTTTAGAAGACTGGAGACTGAAGCCAGCAAAGAGCTTGGGTCCGAGTAGTACAACTGCAATGAATGAATTATGCCAACAATTAGAATGGACTTGGAAGTACATTCTTCCCAGGGCAAGCCTTTGATGAGAATGCAGCCCAGCTAAGATCTTGATTGCAGCCTTGTAGGACCCTGAGTAGAGGACCCAGACCTCTGATTCATGGAAAATGAGATAATAAATATGTGGTATTTAGTGCAACTAAGTTTGTGGTAATCATTAATTCAGAAATTTAGGATTTGTTTCCATTATATTATCTGAGCTGGGTCTTTAAAAAAATGTCTTTTACTGAGTTTACTTGTCAAGACAGATGTCCTCTTTATCAGTATGATTATTATAAAAAGATAGATGTCCATAAAGGCTCAGATATAAGCTGCAAAGTAATATATACTTGGAATATAATTTCTGGAATGGGAAAAGAATGGCTGAAGTAGGAAACAGTTTTGCTCTGTTATGTGGGACAGATACATCTTTAGAAACTCCATTCCAAAGAAGAAACAATAATCAGAATAAAAGAGAAATGCTAATTTATGTAATGAATGCTACCATTTATTAGGGACTACAAAGGTGGGGGGATAAACATGAACTTGAGGCCATGCCCTGGATGAGTCCTGATTTGCCTAGTCTTCTATTCAGACATAAGCTTAAACTTGATACTAGCTTTCTCTTACACTTCATTAGCCACATAATAACCAAACAATCCCAGCCTGGTGAACACAACTTCTATTTTTAGAATTTACCTAGGACTATTTCATTTTTCTTCATCCATTTCTATATTTAACAACTCTTACACTCAGAATTTTTAACTTATAGCTCACGTAAATCCCTTATTCTTATTCTTCAGTTAAAGCCTGCATTCTTTCATACCTGCCCCTAAACAGATGGCCACAGCTGATTATGTAAATCTCTTGACTGTCTTTGTCATACCATTTTGTTTTGTTATATTTAATTCTAATTCCTGACTGACTTAAGGGAGGGGAGAGTAAGCTGGATTTTATCCTGTAGCACAGAAACACACGTGGAATGCCTTTTTTTACTTCTGTGATCTGACTTTAATTTCAAATGCTGTGCAGATGACTCAGTGTGCAGTAACTAATATGAAAAGTCATGCTGCTTATAACATACAGCTAAATAACTAATCTGACTTGCCTCAGATGACTTGGAAATTTTCTAGTTAGGGGAACAAAGCAGTTGAAACTGATGGGAAATAAATGTCTGGTTTCCAGTAGAGCAGAAGATGTAAGTGTCACTGAAATTTCCATCTTTCCATGTCTCACACCAGTTAGCTGATAAAAAAGCAAAACAGTGTTCTGCTAAGGATGGAATCAGTGTTTCTCCTTATGTTCATGACAGCACCATTCATATCCTCATGATAGGGAACAGACAGAATAGATGAAATCATTTTTTAGGTGGTGTACATCATAGAACAAGTTTGCTGGAACACAAGCAAAGGTTACGTGGACATGGTCAGTCGGGGTAGCTCTTTCCATGAATAGGGTCTCATTATTTTTCTTTGTTTTTATGTTCTATGTTGATTTAAAAAAATGCATGTATTACACTTTTGCAGAACAAATAGGGTTGATGTTTACATTTACGATTAGCTGTTTTCATTTACTTTTAACAACTATTTTCATTTACAGTTGTCAAAAAATATTTTTTATCTCTTTGACGTTCTGGGACATTATATGTGTTGTTGCCCTATTGCCTCGTTCCGTTACCCGTATCTCCAATTCTGCAGAAGTCTTTGAATCTCTACTTGCTGATCTATACTTATTCCTTTTGGTGGCTAGTGGAAGTTTTCTGGATGGCAAGTACTGTCTTGGCTGCTCTTTCTAGTGTCTGGGTCCTTGGCCTTCTTTAGTTGGAACTCTATCAACCAGCCCCCTTCCTGCAATTATAATTCCAAATGCTCCACAGATCCTTTTTAATAAAGACAGATACCTGTTAATTTGGACTCAAATGGATATTAGCTAAGTTTACATTACAGTTATAAATTGTAAAATGTTCTGTAAAGCATGATTTTAAATAATAAGTAAGTGTAAAGGGCATACATTTTTCTTTATACATACATGAGGATTAAATGCAGATAGAGTTGATTGTAAATATTTTGCTGTTTTTCTCTTCTTTCTAAGTATAGTCTGGCTAGGTAATTTTCATATAAGCCCTGCCTATTCCATTTAATTCTTTGATGTTGCTTGTTGTTCATGTGTTAAATACCGCATTAACACCTCCTTGTTACTTTGTAAGAAACACCAGTGACTTAGCCAGATTTCATTCCTCTTCACCCTTTATGGTCCTCAAACTCTGTTCTGCACTGTTTGCCTTCTGAATTCCCCTTTTGAGTGTGTCTACTCAAGTGTCTTTTAAACTAGAATTGTGTAAAGGAGTCATTTTTAGTTTGCTCAGAATAGCTCATTTTTATATATATCTAACAGTCATGTCATTTTGTTTTGTGTTTGTTTTGTGCCAACCACTGTGCTGGGTACTAAGAGTACAAAGATGAATAAAACATGATTCTCTGACCTGGAAGAACTTCCAAAGATGGAGAGAGTCATGCAAGCACGTTATTATGACATGATTTAAGTGCTCTAGCAGGGCTGGGAGCACTGAATCAGTTTGCAAGAGTCAGAGAAAGTAACATTTCAGTTGGGTCCTGACAGTTGTGTAAGGATTTAGCAGATGTGTAGGTATGAGGGGTGGCAGCTGCAGAAATAATTTCTAGACTGAGGAAACAGCATGAATAATAATGTGGAGGCATGAACAAATAAGGTTGGCTTGGAGAATAGTGAAAAGTTGTGTATAATTGGAGTATAGGGTGTGTGTGTATGTGTGTGTGTGTGTGAGAGAGAGAGAGAGAGAGAGAGAGAGAAAGAGAGGGAGGAAGCGGGGCGGGGGGACTCTGGGAAATGAGCTGGGGGCGGGGCAAGCTTGGAAAGAGAGAGAGAAGGATGTTGTAGGCTGGGTTTGGAATTCTTATTTGATTCTGTAGCAATGGAATAATGAGGTCCTAAAATGGAATAGTTACATGATAGAGAGTATATAGAAGTATGTACTTTTATATAGATGAGAATAGAGTTGGGAGAGATGGGTTGGAAGGAGGCCCCAAGAATAGTAACTTAATGCTGCTTAAAAGAAGCAGCTGCCATGAAGTCCTGCACTGGCTGATCTTGGTGTGAAGCCCTTGCGTTTGAGCTGGGACTTAACTAAGTGAAGTAGAGGGAGATGCAGAGGAAGGACTCCAGCTGAGAAATGTTTCAGAGGTAGAATTGTTAAGGTATTGTGACAGATGGGGTGAGAAGGATGAAGGATGAGAAGTGAGGATGACTCCAGAATTCTCTCCAGGAAAAAGTTATTGGCTAGTGGAGTTATTAATAAAAATAGATTACAGGAGAAGAATAGAAGTTTAGGGTGGGAGGGAGGAAAGAAGATAGGGTGGTATATAGCAAGCATATCTGGTATTTTGGCTTCCCTTCTGTTTATGTCCATTGCTGGAATAAACCATTAATGGGACAGCTTCAATTCACCTGTGTGAAGAACATCTTCCCTCCTGTGGTGTCTTAGGTCTTCGCTTTCTGCCCTGGGGCTCCCTGAGTCCAAGCACATAAAATTCAAGTCAGATAACACTCAGTACAACCATCAATCAATGCAGAAGAGGTCCAAAGGACAAATGCTCCCACTTCTATCTTTTGGATGGTCAATCTCAGGAGGCATTCTATTCCCTCTCAGGACTGTCGGAATCAAGCCCCGATGCGCATGGTGGAACCTCAGTAACACACTTTTAGGATGGCTTTTTTCCCCCCTGTTTCACCCTTTCCACTCCTCCACTCCTGCTCCTTAGGGATTACCACTCATGTAAAACTACTTGCAAGTGAGTTCTTATTTCAGGCGAATGTTTCAAGCAACCTAAGCTAAGATAGGTGGAGAGGAAAAGACTGGTTTGACTTCAGATGAGTTAAGTTTGTGGTGGTCAGACCCTCTGTATTTTTGGGGATTTGGTAAAGGGTACAAATGGAGGTTTACATTCCACATGCCTAAATATTTAATCATTATACATCAAGCAAATATATTATTAAATATAATGTTATATTCTCTCACGTACCTGCACAAATACAATTATAGGATTCTTGGACTCCTCTGAGTTCTGTGCTGGAATGTGGCTATGTGAAAAGGCCCAGACCCACAGCTCACCCTTTTCCCTATCCACCTCTGTCTCCTTCAGACACTCCAGCCTGCAAGTTCTGTCCACACCCCAATGAAGAGCCACTCTCACTCTGCGGGGAAGTGGACAAAGAGATGCAGCCTGCCTTCAGGAGAATCAACCTAGGAATAAGAACTGTGCACACTCTGAAAGTGGGTCCTGTGCCTGGAGCATGGTCTAGAAATGGAGGCATGGGCTCAAGGTGGGCAGGTCTCATTAGCCTGCAGACTCCTTATCCTGTGGTAAGGATCATAGAGAGATCCATAGTAGGGTCCTTTAGGGTCCTTTATTTTATTTATTTTTTATGCATACAGCACCTGGTATTCCTAGGTGGTCTATCCAAGTACTAACCAGACCCGATCATGCTTAGCTTCTGAGATCAGATGAGATCGGACATGTTCAGGATGGCATGGCCATAGATCCTTTAGAGTTCTTTATACCCAAACCCTTGGGCTACGGATAGATACCACCAGTCTGTGGCCTGTTAGGAACTGGGCCACATAGCAGGAGGTAGTGGCAGGCAAGTGAGTGAAGCTTCATCTGTATTTGCAGCCTATCCCTAGCACTAGCATCACCGCCTCAGCTCCACCTCAGATTATCAGCATTAGATTCTCATAGGAACACCAGTCTCTGGTCCCCAAAAGGTTGGAAACTGCTACTTTAGACCATGGGGTTCAGGGGGCCATTCTGGTGGACTTTAGGCATAGTGAAGCCATGGGGCATCCTGGTGGAGCTGTCTCTTAGGTGATTAGTAACATAGATCTGGGGCTCGGAGAAGTTAGATCTTGATATAAATGTTTACAATTTGGCAGTATATAGATTGCTATTGAATAGTGGAAATAGATGGACTCAACCAGGAAGATGAAATAGAATGAGTAGAGAAGGTCTTAAGAACAGAACCCTGGGGGTGGCTGGGGTGGCAAAGCCAGGGAAAGAGACCAAGGAATAACAGTCTCTCGAGTGACAATATTTAATCTTGATATTTAAAGGAATTTTATTCTTCTAAGCTAAAAAAGCAAACATAAATCAATCCCTAATACAACATGAAAGAAAAAGTGTTTAGTCCTCATGCTCACTGCATGTCATATGTATGTAGATCCTTCTATCACTTGTCATACGTGCTATGCTCACAAAGTCGTCTGGGACTTTGAGGACTCTAGTGTTCAATGTTCATATAAAACAAAGTGTTACCTGGGGGAATGTATAGTGCCTTTTAAAAATTAATATAATATTTAGACAAAAATATTGTGGGGTTAAGAAGGAAATCTGTCAGATCTTAAGCCCTCATATGTGTCTAGATGTCCATTTCCTTAACTGTAATATGAGATTAATAACATCATCATTAGTTTATTGTGAGAATCAGGTAAAGTAATATATAGGAAAGCCCTTTGACAAAAATTAAGTATTTTATACAGATGCAATGTATTGGGCTGATTCCAGTGCTTTCATTTTGAAAAACCTCAAATAGGAGGAGCTCGGTGTTCTGGAAGGGTATTTGTGATCGTTTTATACGACTCATTCATTTCCCAAATAAAGAAAGAAAAGGTGTGAAAGGGATAGAGGGTACAGCTATTTAGTGGCAAAGGCAGGCTGGAAGCCTTGGTCCTTTGTCTTAGTCTACTTCTTCTGGTATTACTTTATGCTGTAAGTGCGGACATTTGTTGTCCCTAGAAAGAGATGTGGAATAAAATAGGAAGATAAGCACATGAAAGGTGTCACAAAAGAATCTGTTAGGGAAGTAAAAGAGAATGAGTTTTGTGGTGTGATTTGCCAATAGTTCTACTCTTGGTTTGCTGTGTAGTCCTCTGATGATTATTATCATGGCCCTGTCATAATCAGGCTCTAAATGAATGATGCGTGGCTGGGTACTGCATCAGTCCTGGGGAACATTGAGGCATAGTCCTCAAGAGATTTTATTGGAAAGACAAATTAGCAAGTAATTATAAATATCAAATGTATGTAATTAAGTAAATGATTAAGTGCAAATAGCAAAGAATTACTCTAGATTATAAATTTATGAGGGCAGATTAATACTTGTTCTTCCCTTTATGTGGTACAACATTTGGCAAATAGTTGGCTAATTTTCAGTTACTGAATGATATGATAGATGTAAAAAAGGCTAAGAAGGAAAATTGCTTGCTGTTCTGAAAATATATGAAGGATGGCCTAACCTGATCTAGGGGACAAAAAAGCTCCTAAGGAAATGCTATTTAGGCTGATATATAAAGCAATTATTGTGGTGATGGATGGTAAAGGAACAGCATGTGAGAAGACCTATAGGCAAGAGGGAGATTGCCTTAGTTTTGGAAGCGAGAGAAATATAGCAAGGAGCAGTAGGCAATGGTGGAGTAATATTCTCTATTGCTACATAACAAATGACTCTAGAACTTAGTGGCTTAAAACAACAAAGATTTATGATCTCATAGTTTCTATGAGTCAGGTATCCTAGAGTGGCTTAAATTGTTATTCTAACTAAGGGTCTCTCATGGGGGTGTAATAAAAATATTGGTTGTGGCAGCAGTCATCTGAAGGATTGACTGGGATTGGAACATTTGCTTCCAGGAAGGCTCTTAGTATAGCCGTTGGCTGGATTCTTCAGTTCTTCACTGGCTGTAGGCCAGGGACCTTGGTTTCTCACCACATGGGTTCATAGGGTTGCTCATAACATGGCAGCTAACTTTCTCCAGAGTAAGCAAAACATAAGAGAGATAGAGGCAGAAGATTCAAAGACTTTTATGATCTAGCTTCAAAACTGATATGTCATTATTCTTACTGTATGCTGTTGGTCACACAGACTGATACTGATACAAATGTGGGGCAGTCTACAGAAGCATGTAAATACAAGGAGGCTGGGGTCATTGGGGCCATCTTGGAGGCTGGCTACCACAAATAGTAATGAAACAGAGTCTAGGCAGAGTAGGGGTTTTAGGCTTTATTCTAAGAACAGTAAGAAGACTTGGAAGGATTTTAAGCAGGGTCCAGTCACAAGACTGGAGATTTAGAGTCAAGACTACTGCCCCTGAAGGGTATAAGAGAGTGGCAAGGTGGAGGCATGATCTCATTCCTAGGGCCTGGATGTGCATTAGTTCATTCAACCAATATTTATTGTGGAGCTCTGACTTCCCAGAGTTTATAATCTAAGGTCAAATAGAGGTTAGAAAGTAGGCACAAGAATGTCTATAATAAGATAAAGTACAGATTCCTATGATAGCACTTAGAAAGGCATGTAACCTATTTTGGAGAGTCAGGAAAGGACTTCTGGAGGAGGTGCCATCCAAACAAGGACCTCAAGGATGAGTAGGCAAAGGGTAATGTTCTATGCATGAACATAGTCCAGGAAATGAGAAACAATGACTTGTTAGGGGGAACCGAAAGTAGTTCAATGTATTTGGAGTCTAGATTGGAGGTGAGTGTGGGTGGAGGGGTGAGCAATACAAAGTCACTGTGGTAACTGGAGTTATATCAGGATGAGTCCTTTATTCTTGTTAAGGAATTTGAACTTTATTTGGGGAGCAAAAGAAAGTTAAGAAGAGCTTTAAGAAGAGAATGGGCATTTTAGAATCATTACTTTGGCTGCAACATGGAGAATAATTTGAGCACAGAAAATTTGTAGGCTAGGAGAAGAATTTAGAGGTCATGATAATAATACAGGTATAAACTGATGGTGGCCCAAATTGTGGTTAGTGAAAATTGGGCTTGAGATATTTATGAGGTAAAGTTGTGAGAATTTGGTGATTTTTCAGTTGAAAGATAAGAGTATGTCTAAGATAATGCCTAGAATCATGGCTTAATCTTCAGAGTTCTGGGCAGTTACCAAGACTAGGACAAAAGAAGGCAAGAAGGGATGTGATAATTGGAACTGAGCTACAATGTCTGGTCTGGGTCTCCCTGATCCAGTTACTAAGATACAGGGGTATAAGGAAGTCATTAATAAGTCTGGCTTTGTTTTAAGCCTTTTGAAAGTTATGTCACATACCTGGGAAGAGGGGAGCCTACAACTGTAAAGTAGATCCTATTACTGTGGAGGCTGGAGAGCAGGAAAAAAGCAGTACTTAAGAGTTTAAGGATTTTCTCCAACTCAAGGGTGAACCAGTAAAAAATACTTTCACACCCCAGAAGACAATGGAACGAATCCAATAAGGCTTTATATATGATGGCAAAAGAAAACTCAATTTTTATCTAAGATATTTTAACTAAAACATTTTGTAATAGCAATTTTACCTCCAATAAGAAACTACAACCCTTTTTGACTAGGATAAAAGCCTCCTGTTTATAAATGCACATTAGTTGTTCATACTTTTCACTAAGCTTCTCAATTCTGGGAGAGTTGAATTAATGATGAAATTCATTTTATAGTACTGATTTCCCAAATTATACTTCTTGGAATAGTGAAATAGCAACCTTTCATATTCTCTGTCTCTGTCTCTCTTTCTCTCTCTCTCTCCCTCCCTCCCTCTGTTTCTCCCTCTGTCTCTGTCTCTGTCTCTCTGCATGTGTGTGGATACTATATATGTAATAGCCCAATTGAGACCTAATTGACATTGGGGGTCAGGGTTAAAATTATGTCAAACACAGAGAACCAAATAATTTTCTATTTGATTCCTTTGACTTTCTCTCAATGTTATCCCAGATTATGACTACCCCTGCTCCTCCTTTTATACACCCAAGCAAATCTGATTCATCTGCTTCTCTTTCCTCCTTTCCTCCTACAGAAACTGCTAAAATTATTTTCTACTGAGTTATAACAGTATTTCTGTAGAATCCCAAGCTCCACCTTTAGGTTCCATTTAGTATAGACACAAAGATAAGTCTTCATTTTGGATGATTTTTCTGACTTTCTTGATTGTGTTAAAGAAGTACTTTGTGGTCCAGTCTATGATATTAAGGAAGAAGTTTTTAGAGTGCATTAAGACTTGCTATTCTGTACCAAGTGAGCTGGAGACCTTTTCCTGGCAGCAAAAGCATTTCCTGTTTTGAGATGTTGGCTGCCTTCTCTCTTGCCTCTCACCTTTTCCCTTGCAGGTCTGTAGATGCCATCTCCCATTGTTGTTAATGCTTGAAACCCGTTATGCAACCGCAATCATCTTGACTTTTTTTTTTTTCCAAAAGTGACTCTACAAATAGACCCTATGCTGTACTCTTCCCAAAAATATTTGTGTGAGACACTTCATAGAGAAATTCATCCGGGAGCAAAAAGGAGTTTGCACATACAGATGCATTTGCACATATAGATGCATGTTGAATGGAATATAAGATGGTCATCAAGTCAGAAGTTTGTTCCAAGGGGCAGCTGTCATATAATGAGTCTTGAAATAGGTTGAATTAATGCAGAACTTACTTCTGAACTCTTGAATTCGCTTGTTCAGCTTGTTACCTATGAAAGTGGTCATTTGAGCTAACTGTAACAAATGCATAGACAACAACAGTTCTATTAAATAGCACTTTGTCATAATCACTGCCAACCTCAAATATTTTTTAAGGTGTCTACATATGATTGAGTTTTATTCTTATTGCACCGACAAAGAAAGTGAAAAATAGGAGGTTACATGACTATATCTAGTTACTCTATTGTAGTGAGTAAAGAGCTGAACTAGATGGAGAAACTGATTTTCTTAATTTGTGGTTTAATATTGGATCCTCTTAAAACACTTCAAATTTTAATTTTTTTCTCCAACAACAGATGCTTATTGAGTACCTTTTTTTGCAGGATATTCAAGGTACTATGCCAGATGTTAAAGGAAAAGATAAATATTTTACTCGCATGGACCTTGTAGGTATGGAGATCCTTGGGATAGTGATATACTTAGAAATAAAATGAGTCAGTATATGTCAAAGATGGTTTCAATTCACAAATACTATAAGAAAGTATTTCAGGGTAATTAGAAAAAAGGATTCTAGAAAGGATGGAGATAGGTCATGAGATAAGATCTTTCCACTCAAACCATTCTTCCAGACTGGTAGGAGGATTCTGGAGGTAAAGAGATCAATTTGGTTGAAGAAAGAATTTATTATAGGGTAGTTGTAGGAGCTTCGTTTCTAAAAGTTAGTAGGCCTGACTACACAGTCTTCAATAACAAACTGTGAACTTTACTAGGAAAGTTACTAAAAAGCTCCTGAAGATTTTGGACAGCAAAAGGATAGCTTTCCAAAGCATATTCATTGAGTGACATTTATATGTCAGACTCTAGTGTAGGAATTCACAATCAAGTAAGACAGTGTCTGCACTGTCAGCACATTTGGAGTTCAGTAGAGAAAGACAAGTATAAGTGAGACAAGTATAGATGGACCTGGGAACACATAGAGAAAGGAGTCCTGACTCAGGATTGTGGGTTTAGGAAGGGCTTTCTGGAGGAATTTATGATTGAATTAAGTCTTTCAAAACACATATTCTAGTTTCTCTGATTAAAATAGTAACATGCACATTTTAAACATCAAACTGTTGTGAGGACAATGATGTTTTTGTATACCTGACAGTAACGATGTGGCGATACCTACCTCTATCCCATTTCCTCTGCTGGAGTGGTGTCAGAGAAAGCCAGGTAAAATAGGAGGTTTAGTTAATATTCAAGGTCTCATAAAACAATGCTGAAAATCTTGAGATTTTAATAAAAAATCACTTGTCATATCAACAACCAGGAAGATCTCATAAGTTGCCAACACTGAGATGACAGAAATATTAGAATACTGTGCCAAAGACTTTAAAGCAGTCATCATAAAAATCCCTCAATGAGCACACATGAAACAAATAAAAAATAAAAATAAAAACTTTCAGTAAATAATTAGAAGATATACCGAAGAATGAAATGGAAATTACACAACAGGAAAATATAATAACTGAAGTAAAAAGCTCAGTTTAGTTTATGGCTCAACAGTAGAATGGGAAAGACAGAGGAAAGAATCAGTGAACTGAAGAATATAACACTAGATATTATCCAATCTGAACACAAAGAGAAAATAGATTGAAAAAAATGAACAGTTCCTTAGGGACCTGTGGGACCATAAAAAAAGATCTAACATTTATGTCATCAGAATACTGGAAGGAGAGGACTTTGAAAGTACTTGAAGAAATAATGACTGAAAACCTTCTAAATGTGGGAAAAAAATATACAGATGCAAGAGGCTGAGCTAACCCTAAATGGAATCAACCAGAAGGTACACTAAGCTACATGATAGTCAAACATGTGAAAACTAAAGACAGAAAAACTTGAAAGGAATGAGAGAAAAATGGCACAGAGGTGAACAATTTGAATGATAGTGATTACTCATCAGAAACCATGGAGATAGAAGGAACTGACACAGTATTTTTTCAAGTATTGAAAGAAAATAACTATCAGCCCAGGATCCTATGTCCAGCAAAAATATCATTCAAGATATTTAAAAGGAAAATCAAAACATTCTTGGATGAAGGAAAACTAGGAGAATTTGTTGTCAGACATAACCTAAAAGAATAGATATAACCTAAAGAAAATATTAGTCATTCTTTTTTCTTCTTCTTTTTTATAAGAAAGGAAATCATAAAAGAAGAACTCTTAGAACATCAGAAAGGAAATTATTTAAGATAATTATAAACAGAAGAGGGTAAGAGGATATAACAGTAGTCAGGTTTTCATACTTCACTCAAATTGGTAAAAGAACTAGTAGTATATGAGAAATTGTATATATTATGTAAAACATAGAGCAATCACTGAAAAGCTATGCAAAGAAATACACTCAAAAAGCACTGTAAATAAATAAAAATGAAATGAAAAAAATGTTCAAGTAGTTTATAGGAATACAGAAAAAGGAAAACAGGTAAGAAATAGAGCAAACAGAGAACAAAAAAATGGCATGGAAAATTTAAGTCCTACTATATTAATAATTATATTAAATGTAATTTTTCAGATCTACCAATTAAATGACATATTGACAGAGTGGATTGAAAAACATGACCCAACTGCATGCTGCCTATAAGAAACTCACTTGAAATACAACAATATAGGTATGTTGAAAGTAAAAGAATGGAAAAAGAGATATTATGTAAACATTAAAAGAAAGCAGGAGTGACTATTAAAATCAGATAAAGTAAACTTCAAAACAAAGAAATTTACTAGAGAAAGAGAGGGATATTACATAATGTAAAAGGATCAATCCACCGGAAAAAAAAAATTTCATAGCAATTCTAAACATGTATGAATCAAACAACAGAGCTACAAAATATGTGAAACAAAACCTGATAGAGCCACAAAGAGAAATGGACAAATTCGTAATTAGTTGAGACTTCAACTATGATAGAAGAACTAAACTTTTCTCAACAATGATAGAAGAACTAAATGGAAAATCAGCAAAGATATAGAACTCAATAACCAATAGGATTCAGCTGATAATTATAGAACATACCTCCCCAACAAGAGTAAAATACATATATTTTTTTCAAGTGCCCATAGAACATATACCAAGATGGATAATCTCCATGGCCAAAAAAGAAACCTTAGGAGACTTGAGTTACACATAATGTTTTCTCTAAATGCATGGGATTAAACTAAACATCAATAACATAAAGATAACAGGAAAATCTTCAACAGCTTTGAAAATAAGCAAAGTACCTCTGAATAATCCATAGATCAAAGAAGAAGTCTCAAGGGAAAAATATTAAAATTGAACTCAAAAATAAATATTAAAGAAAATGGAAATAAAACATTTCAAAATGTATGAAACAAGACAAAGATGTCTACTTTTACCACTCTTATTCAATATAGTCTTGGAAGGTTTTACTAGTGCAATTAGGAAAGAAAAAAGGGCATTTAGGTCAGAAAGGTGATATGATTTTCTATGTAAAAATTTCAAGGGCTCTACAAAAAATAAAATCTCTTCAACTGATAAATGAGTTCAATAAGGTAGTAGGATACAAGATTAACATACAAAAACAATTGTATTTTTATATACTAGCAATGAATATATGGACACTGAAATTAAAAATACTGTTTATAATCACTCAAAAAATAAAATACAAAAGGTGCAAATCTAGTAAAACATATGCTAAAACTACAGAATACTGGTGAAAGAAATAAAAGATTACCTACATGAGTGACATACTGTTTTAATGGATTGGAAGACTCAACAAAGTAAAGATGCAATTCTCTCTAAATTGATATGCAGATTTAATGTACTTCCTATCAATATCTTCGCAAGATGGTTAAGATGTTTATGTAGATACAGATAAGATTATTCTAAAATGTATGAAGAAAGGCAAAATAACTAGAAGTAATAAAACAGTTTTGCAAAGACAAAAAAAATTGGAGAAATTAGTACCTGATTTTAAGACTTATTATTGAGCTAATAACAGTATTATTATTATTGATTAATAACAGTAATCAAGGTTATGTGGTACTGATGGAGGAATAGACACATAAATCAATGGAGCAAAACTGAGAACACAGAAATAGATATTACACAAATATGCCCAACTTATTTTTAACAAAGGTGAAAAATCAATTCAATGACAAGCTACAGACTGGGAAAAAATATTTGCAAGCAACATATCTAACAAAGGAATAAGTATCTAGAGTATGTAAACAACATTTCAACTCAACAGTTTTTACAAAAGTTAAATGAGAAAAATCCACGGAGAAACTTTTCACTAAAGAGGTTATACAAGTGGCAAATAAACACATGAGAAGGTGTTTAATATTATTGACCGTTAGGGAAATGTAAATTATAACCACAATGAGATATCACTCCACACCTATCGGACTGGCTAAAATAAAAAAAATAGTAATACCACCACCAATTGGATTGGATTACTCATACATTGCTTGTAGGAATGTGAAGAATCATAGCCACTCTGGAAAATGTTTTGGCAGTTTCTTAAAAGTAAACAAAAAATAAACATGCAACGACCATATGATCCATCTATTACACTGTTATAAATTGTATGATGATTTATATAAATCTTTAAATGATAAAATTATTGAAAGAGAGAACAGATCAGTGGTTGGTTGCAGGGGGTTAAGAAGGGTATAGAGGTTGAGGGAAGTGAGTGTTTGACTATCAGAAAAATATGAGGAATCCTTGTGGTGGAACTCTTCTGTATCTTAACCATATCAATATCAATATCTAGTTTCTGATATTACACTATAGTTTTGAAAGATGATGCCATTATGGGAAACCAGGTAAAAGGTATACAGGTTATCTTTGTATTATATTTGACAACTATATGTGAACCTATAATTATCTTAAAATTATAAGTAAAAATAATTAAACTGTTTTTAAGATTGAGTTAGCCTAGAGGAGATAGGAGAGAAGGTCATTCTAGGTGGATGGAGAAATGAAACTTAAACTAGGTCAGCAAAGCTGGAGTGCAGGTTATGTGTTGGACAGGAAGTAAGGCTGGAGTAGTCAGTCAGGGTCAAATTATAAAAGCCACTGCTTAAGGAATTTGAAATTTCTAAGACTTATGAAGAATCTTTGAAGAATTCTAAGTAGCAGAGTGACACAGATTTTTGTTTATAGTGATATTTGGAGGATGACGAGAAGTCCAATCAATAGGGGCAGACAGACTGGGGAAATGTGGGATCAAACATTTGGAGATATTGATAAGGTGTAAGAATAGGGATAGTGAGACTAAAGAAGAAGAAAAAGTGGAAAGGGATGTGTATCAGGATTTTAGTTTAAGAAGTGGGATAGTTTTAGAAAATAGTGAAGATTTGGAATGAGAATAAATGGCTGAAACAGAACAGAGAGTCGAGAAACTGTGGCCAGATAGGTTGTGCACATGGGCATCAGATTCACCTAGAACCTAGAATGATGACAGAACTAGAGAAAGAAAAGAAGACAATAAATAGGAGAGAGGTGTCTAAATTTGTAGTAAATATGAATAGTAACTAGAAAGTCAATAGTAACAACGACAAGGTAAAGAATGGGAGTTACAGACAGATGGCGTAACCCTCAAAGGAGGTATGTTTATACAAGGAGGAGTGGTAGTTGTCTGAAGGCAGCAATTTAGAGCAAGAAAAATATGGTGTGTGTCTCTCCCCTTATATGGGCAGTGAGACAGGGAGCAACCTAGGATTGGGAGGTAGAAACAAGCGGGTAGAGGGAGTGTTTTGGGGAAAGTTTAAAAGAAAAGGGATTTCAGAGAGTGACATGAGAAGGGCTGATGGATTTGTCAATAATGGGAGAATGATAGCTGAATTTGAGGGGTAAAGACACAACTGAATGTTGTTGAGAATAGAAGAAAGAAAACATGACTGCAGGGGCTTGGATTTTGCATACGGGTGAAGGATGATAGTCAATGACAGGCATGGTTGTATTTACTGGCCTTAAGATGCTTACTGAATTTCTGCCATCAAACTGCTTTTAGACTGGCAGAGATATTAGATCCTGGTAGTATCTGAGATAGGATGACATATGGTGTTTGTGTCCTGGTCAGTGGTCTGTAGCCTTCAGAAAGCAGTTGCTTTCTGTTTCAGTAAACCCCAGTTCAAAAGACAGGAAATGCAATTAGGCCAACATAAGATTTGAAAGGATTTCCAGGATCAGCAAAATTTGGGCTTTGGTATAGAAGGTTGACTTGGTTAAGCTCAGGCAGGCCTATCACTAACATTTGCAAGACCTTGAGCACAAGGATTCATGAAGGCTCTGGCCTGTGGTTCACCTCTTTGTCTTTCCAGCCCTGGCTTTGTTCTGCACCAAGAGGAGTCCTGGGGATTCCCTGGACCACACTTCCAAGCTTTGTCCAACTGCCTCTTGGCTGCCATTCAGTTCTAGGGGAGAGGACATAGTTGGCCTAGTCTTTGCTCAGGAGACTGTCCTGGGAAAAAGTCCAGGTAGGCCTTGGAAATGACCTCCAGGCTATTGATTGGGCAGGAAATTCTGTTTCTGGGTTCTTAGAATGTTGTTTATGTAGGGGGCATATGGGCATCAGGTTGACAGGTTCTTATGAACTTTTTGCCCCATGGAAAAGGGCACAGCCTGATGATGGTCAGAGAGAGTTCATCTAAATGACAGGCATGGTTCAGGGGCCCAATGGTGGCCTGAGTCTGAGAATGGGACTTGGTTCAATTAAGGTAGAAT
The DNA here is from genome assembly GCA_030015415.1 of Cynopterus sphinx. NCBI lineage: Eukaryota > Metazoa > Chordata > Mammalia > Chiroptera > Pteropodidae > Cynopterus > Cynopterus sphinx. Next base: position 84,717,751 of record CM057384.1, on the reverse strand, counting down.
GATGTTCTTGGGGTCTTTTGGCCTGAGTGAAGCTCGGCATCTGGTAGAAGGTACTGTGACACAATTAGAGCCATTCCTTTATCCTTCTTTTTTCTTCCCTCTAGTCTCATTCTCCAGAAGCAACCAATGTAAATGGATGGTATATTCTTCCAGACTTTTTCACATATTTTTCAATAAATTGCTTTTTGTTAATCTAAACAGATCATGGATATGCTTGTCAGTCAGTATACATAGATATACAACATATTTTAAATGGTAGCTTATTTTTGTTTTAAATGGTTACCATTATTTATTTAGCTAGCATTGTTTTCTAATTTTTTTTTTTTTACTATTATAATCAGTGTTGAAATTCACCCGTTTAACCTATACTTATTGAGCCCTTACTGTGCTAGGAATTATTTTGTCACTGTAGTTACAGCAATGAACAAAGACAGGAAAAATGGAGATTACTTTCTAGTGGGACAAGTCAGGCCATATACCTCCAAATGAACCTACTTTAGATAAAATAGATGGTCTCTGATTTTCTCTTGTTTTCCAAGGAGATCCCATTTAGCTATCTGAAAGGCACTTATTGATTTCTAACCACTTTTTGTATATTTTGGAAAGCAAAACTTTATAATTATTAAGTATGTTACAAGTATTTTCATGTATATAATATTAAATCCCCATGGCAGAGCCACAGGATGAAAATATGCTGAGTTCCTGTAATTATGTCATGGAGAGCTACCTTCTGACCAGCAGTACTTCGCCTAAACTGAAATAAACTCTTTGCCTTTAAGTAATAAAATTTTGGTGTTTATTTGTTACATCAGCTTAACTTACTCTAATTAATGTTATGGGTTTTCCAAGGTTGGTAATCATGTCATCTGGTGTGAAAAAATATGTTTAGTTTTTTAAGAAACTGCCAAACTGTCTTCCAAAGTGGCTGTACCATTTTGCATTCCTACCAGCAATGACTGAGACTACCTGTTGCTTAACATCTTCATCAGCATTTAGTGTTGTCAATGTTTTGAATTTTAACCATTCTAATAGATGTGTAGTGGTATATCACTATTGTTTCCTAATCCCATTTTGACACTTGGTCCTCCAATTGTCTTAAAAAATGTTTTTTTTATCTTTTAAATTTTATTTAATTATTTTTAATTTTTATTTTTCAATTAGAGTTGACATTAAATATTAGTTTATATTAGTTTCAGATGTACTGTCTTCTAATTGTCTTTGTCTAAAAAAAAGTCTTTGCTTTGAGATTCTTTAAATGCCCTACAATTAATTATGTTTTCTACTTTCTCTACTGCCATATATATACTGAGAAACAGAATGAGAGTAAAGAGAACTTGGAACAGAGAGGGAAATACCTTAAGCAATTTTAGGCTTACAGGGAAGGAGTGTGTGTGTGTGTGTGTGTGTGTGTGTGTGTGTGTGTGTGTGTGTGTCCATTTTCACCTCAGTTTATTAATTCAGAGATCTAACTCTTGGAAGACAGTTCAAATAAATATAGAGAAGTTGGTCTGTGAGGAAGCTTGTATTATTAGGTCTACTAAATTCATAGACTAAAGTATTATTTTATTGTTTAATGAAAAGGAATTATAAGGAGGGTGAAAGTTGATTAAATGAAAAGTTCTTAGGAAGGTTAAGAATAGGGGAGTTGAAGAGAAACTGAAGGTATCTGGTGACTCATTATGGCATTTTGAAAAGTGGGTAGGTAGGTTTAGAGATCTTTTTATATGAGAAAACATACATGAAGCAAAAACCAGGTAATATTTAAGGAACTTTAAGTTTAGAAAGGATTATATGATAGACAGTATAATGGTCTCCCAAAGATGTCCTTGCCTTAATCTTTGGAACCTCTGAATATATTACCTTCTGGGGCAAAAGACAGCAGATATGATTAAGGATCCTCAGGTGAGGAGATTATCTCAGTGGGACCAATGTAATCATAAGGGTCCTTGTAAAAGGTGGGTAAGGGCGGTTAACAAGACAGAAAATGTGAGGATGGGGGTGAAGATCAAAGAGGAGAGAAGGTGATACCCTGTTGGCTTTGAAAATCAGAGGAAGAAGCCATGAACCAAGAAATGCCTCTAGAAGCTAAAAAAGGAAATAGATTCTCCCATAGAGGCTCCAGAAGGAAACTGAAGCTATCTAGGAGCCTACTAACATCAACTTTATTAGCATAAATTCAGGTATACCTGAAGAGGGCTTATTATGAAAAACACAAAAGATACCCCACTTAATTCTTTCACACAGGAAAATCTAAGGGTTTCAGAAATTTGTGTCAGGAACTGGGGACAAAGACCAAATAAATAAATAAATAAATAATATATAATTTAATTTTTAATCACAATATCACAGTAATTGAAATCAAGTAAAAATTGTCTTAAAGTTTTGAATCTGGCAGAATAAAATTGAAAAAAATACTATTAGTGTGAGCTCTAGGGAATTTTGATAAGTGTGTTTTGTTTATTTGCTATTTTTCAGTTATTATGTATTAAAGTAATAGAATGGCTCTTTGGAACTATTAAACTAAAAGTGTTTCATAGATTAGATTAAGGAAATTAGAGATATACCAAGACATGCAGGAGTCATGTGTGTAAGATGTCCCTCGATGCTATCAAGTTTGTAGAGCTGTGACTTGAGCTCATGCCTCTTCACTGATGAAGAAAGTGTGCCCATCATTGATTTATTGCCTCTCAGCTTCAAATCGACCCTTCATTGTCATGTTTGAAATAGATCTTGTAAACATTTCTTTTTTTACGTCCTGGCACCATGTTGTTTTGTCAGTAGAGAGCAAAAGAGGAACACTGCAGGGGCTTCTCTTTCTGTTTCAGTTGTGCTTTTCCTTTCTTCTTGTTCCCATGGTGCTTGGTCATTTTGCTGTAGAACTGCCAGTGGAGGTGACCCCCGGCAGGTTTCAGTGGTACAAGTGTAGGCAGCTTCCTGTACTGCTGGCTTCCCAGTGAGCTAAGCAGCATTCCTGCTGGTGGTGGCTTCCAGGTGAGTTCTGGGGGTGCCTCTAACAACTTCCCAGTGAATTTCACAGCAGCCTCTGTTGGTGATCAGTGATGATTCCCTGTCTAGCAGCCTTGGCCCTCTGACTGTAGACCAGTTGTGGTCTAAGCAACCCAGCATCTTCTCTTCTACCCAGGAGGCTATATCCATAGCTCTCTAACCAGGTCTAATTCCCAATCTGTGGAGGGTGCCCCTACCCTCCTCAGATTCTCTCATTCAGACCTAGGGTAATCTTTAGATTTCTCTTTTATCCCTTGTTGATAGCTAATCCCTTATAAATAGTTAATAATTTTTAATATTGAATCTCCCCTGTTTAAATTACTATAGGGTTCCTGTTTTTGATTGGCCTTTGAGTGATATTAGGACATAAAGCCAAGGAAAGAATTAATGTTCTACATGGGGCTAAGTTCGCACATTAACTTCACTTCCTTTGGTAGCCTCATCACAATGTTTGTTGTGTTTCTTTCGGATATATTTTTTTGTTCTAGCATGGATTTTGATGTTGCTTCCAAACATTTCCTGAGTACATATTGTGTACTGGAGAACTAATCAGAGTATCTAAAAGCAGTACATAATGAACAACCCTTACCCCACCCTCGGCAATCACTGCATTAAGAATTGAGATGATAGGCTCTAGACTAACTAGAACTGAGAGTAATATCAGAGAGAAAATCACTCTGAATTTTTCTCTCACAGAGTTTGATAAGACAGATTTAAAATATTTTCAGCTCAAAAGTTCTATGATATTTGATCTCAGTGGTGTGAACATTCAAACAGCAAAATGTTAGTGAAATAATAGGACAGTTTTGAAGGCTAGCCACAGATCCTGGGGTACAGAGGGACATATGTGACAGTGAGACATAGGGAATAACCAGAATGAAAAGAGTTGTTCTGGGTTGGAAGTTGTTCTACTTGCGCCAAATTCAAGGGAGTCTAGAAAAGTGGTTTCATCACATTAGTGACAGGCAGAGAAGCACATAGCAGACAAATTAGCTTTTGCTAATTGAAAGACTTTTTTTTTTTTAAGTCCTGCATTATACAACAAACAGATCAATGTAAGTTAGATTAGTTCAATTTTAAAAAAGATAATCAACTGATGATGAAGGTCCAGGAAAGCCATCAATAACAAGATTGTGTGCAGTAATTATTCTGGATAGTTAATGGCCTTAGACTTAGCAAATTACTTCTAACAAATACAATGGGGCAAAAGTGATGGTTAAAAAAGATGTCGATTTCCATTTTCTTCCTCTCTCTTGATCTCTTTTTCTTCCTCATTTTGACGAATTCAGCTACAATGTTGTGAGCTGCCCTGTGGAGAAGCACATGTGACAAAGAACTGAGAGCAGCCTCTGACCAACATTCAATGAGAATCTGAGAACCTCAGTCTTGTAGCTTGTGAAGAACTGAATGTAGCATAGATTTTTCCTCATTCAAGTGTTAACAGGAGACCACACTTTGGTAATAGCTTTGTGAGAGCCTTTGAGGCAGAGATGCCTAGACAAGGTGTGCTCAAATTTCCGACCCAGAGAAACTATGAAATAATAAATGTTTGTTATTTTAAGCCACTGAGTTATGCAGCAAAAGAGAATCAAAATAAATATGCGAGTAGCTGCTCTAACAAATTACCACAAACTTTGTGGCTTAAAACAACAGAAATTTATTCTCTCACAATTTTGGAGGACAAAAGTACAAAATCTTTACCAGTGGGCTGAAATCAGGGTGTTGCAGTGCTGTACTTCCTTCTAAGGCTGTAGGGGAGAATTTTTTCCTTGCCTCTTCCAGCTTTTAGTGCCTGCTGATATTCTTTGGCTTGAGAACACATCACTCTAATCTTCAAGGACAGCTCTTTCAAATCTCTCTCTACTCCATTTTCACATTAGCTATTCCTCTCTCTCTCTGCTCCCCCTGTGTGTGTATGAGAGAAAGAGGAAAAAAAAAAATTCCTGCCTCTCTTTTATAATGATACCTATAGTTGTAGTTAAGGCCCATTCAGATAATTCATATATTCTACCTGTCTCAAGATCCTTAATTTTATCATGTCTCCAAAGATGTGTTTTTTTTTCCATATAAGGTAAAAGTTACCTGTTCTAGGTTTTGGGACATGGATATCTTTCATCAGGCCATTTTCCATCCTACCACAGTAGCTAATATTTTAAATCTTATTATGCTCTAGATACTACAGTAAATATATTACATGTATTTTAATTTATGTGCTTTTTATTTACCCGGATTATCATTCCTCATTTAGGTAAAGAGAAACTGAGTCTCAGGGAGTTTAAGTGACTTGACTCAGGTCATAGAGCTAGTAAGCAGTGAGGCCAGAGTGAACCTAAGCAGTCTGATCTCAGAGCTTATACATTTTACTGTATTGCCTCTCTATAGGCTCATACACTTAACCTAACTAATCTTTTTCACTGCATACAATATATTTAGTGAGTTCTTATTAATAGTGAGTTTTTTGGTATCTTTTAAATTCTTAAGTTAAAACCCCTTTCAATTATTTCTAAGGAGAGACACTTGAACTGGAGGACCTTATCTAACATTTAGAATCAAGATCCTGTTGCTTAGAGAGAAGGTAGACCAAGTAGCTCATCTTTCTTACAGAACGGATCCTGGAAAAGGTCTGTTCCTTTTTGGATGAGCCACATAGCTTCTGGTGTGGAGGATCTAAAGGGCTGGAATAGCCAAATTGTACTCTTTTCTGGAGGATTCTCTAGGAAAATTGATTGCTTTGAGCACCTCTTCATCATTAGTTTTGGGTGGATTTATTTTAGCTCCTGTGAAAAATGGGTCTAGAGATGAAATCTGAATGAAGAAAGGAAAGAGATTATTCTTACTTTGATCAATATTCAAAATGAGAATGTGTATAACTGATTCCAGATTAGGTTCTGGTTAGCATTTGCTATTCCTTTTATAATTTGCTGATTTTCTATGTATAACCTACTAGTCTAAAATATTCAGATCACACAGAAGCTTCAGCCCTATGTAGATTTAAGCTTTAGGCTTATGAATCTCTTCTCCATATGTTTTTTTTTTTTTTTTTTTTTAATGAAAGCAGATCTACATTTAAGGAAGGAATGGTGTTAGAGTCCTGAGAGCTAATCTCGAGCTTTTGTTTTTATTGCTACTGTGTTAATGATGGCATCCCTTCCCCAATTTGACACGCCTGAGCAGGTATGCAGATGGTTAAAGGACTAGGGAGTTGGGACTCAGATGGCAGATGGCGATGCCTTGTCATGGTTCCAGCTACACTTTGAACATTCTGTCCCCCCTCCGACTTGCATCACTTCAGATGGCAACCTCATTTAGAGGTGAATTGTTCTTCGCTGTATTTTTTTTTTCTTTCGTGTTGGTGTTGACCTCATGCCTGGCACTGTGTGAAATGTTTTGGCCTAGTTTCTGCCCCAGAGATGACAGAGGCTTATTGATATTTAGTGTATGCTTTGTCATGTTGATTTTAGAAAATAAAGCCTGAAGAGATCCTCTAATTTTATTGAGATTACTCAATCCTTGGCACTGTTCTATTTACCTTAGAGCAATATCTCTCCAAGGACAGATGCTTCATGGATAAAGGAGTTCTAGAGTCAAATTAGTTGGGATGCTTCATGGAAGAAATTGTTTTGAGGGCAAATGAGGTAAGAAAATGTCGATCCTCCACCCCTTCCAGTTGCCAACACGTTGACACCCATACCTAATCTTTTTAACACCTCTCTGAATGCAGCCTTGGTAAATGTTTCTGGCATGTTGATAGCTTCCCACCTTAAGCTCTCTTTTTTACCCAAAAGATTTCTTGAGCAATTTGGAAGCTCCTCTGTGCTCCCTGCAAGTACAACGTGAAGTGTGGTAATGTTCAAGCCCTCAACCATTAGGAGGTTGGACTTGGTAGATAAATGCCTAGACTTCCCCACCCTCTGTGGAATAATTTTGAAGGCATTTCGTAGTTTCTCAGATAATTTCCAGGAGCACCAAGCTCCAGTTGCTCACAATAGTAACTTGTTTTTTAACCTAAGCTGCATACATAGCTTTTCTCATTTTTCTGTCATAGTTTTTCCTGTTTCATTTGTGTTTCCTGTTTTTGCCTCTGACAAAAGCTGCCTATACCCAATTCCTGGCCTGAGAATCTGCTTTTGGAAGACCCTCTCCTTTGGACAGTCCTGATTCATACTAGGTTTCAGAAATCCTGAAACAGAGAGGTTCATTTAATACTGTTCCCTAAACTTACCATTCCATGAATGAATGAATGAATGAATATATATATATATATATATTTTACTTTAAAATTCTGTGTGCCTAATGTTCTTCACAATATAATTTCTGAATTACTTTGTTTCCTGGAGATATCTGAGAGAAGTATTTCTCAATAGTGTCCCATGAAAGAGAGTCCACAGATTCTCTTTCACAGATCATTTGTGTATTTGAGTGCCCTTGACAAAACCTCAGGGTCACAGGTCTGCAAAGGACCTGAGAGTCTAGTTACCTTATTTTATCAATGGAGAAGATAAGACCCAGAGTGGTGAACTATCATCTGGTCCATACATGAGAATTCATAGGAAGTATGCAGATATTACTTAGCCCAAGGGTTTGTAACTATAGCCTATGGGCAAAACATAGCTTGCTGTCTATTTTTCTTACAGACCATAAGCTAAGGATAGTTTTACATTTTTAAATGACTGGAAAAAAATTTTATAAGAATATTTCATGATATGTAAAAATCAATTTGAAATATTAATTTCAGCATCTATAAATAAAGTTTTTTTGGCTCACAGAGACACCCATTTGCTTATATATTGTCTATAAGCAGCTTTAGTGTTGCAATGGCAGAGTTGAGTAGTTGTCACAGAGACTGTATAATCTGTAAGCCTAAGATATTGACTATCTGATTCTTTACAGAAAGTTGGCCAATCCTTGCTTTAGATTCTCAAGAAATAAAGTGAATTGCATAAGTAAGTATGCATATTAGCATAAGTCAACAGTGTAGTAGAGAAATCACAGAGTCAGGAGTAGTACATAGGAATTCTATTTCATGCAGCACTGCTAACAAGCTTCATTGGATTTTGGACAAATTACATTACATTTTTAAATTTAAGTTTCCTCATTTATAAAATGGAAGGACTGAAGGCTTCTTAAATTCTCTCAATTATCTAAGTGTTTTCTTAGATTTTGTCTATTTGACATCCATTAATCAGTCACAGGGTCAAACTAATGACCAGAGATGTTTATATCTCCATTATGATCCAGCTTTCACAAGTGTACAAAAATCATATTACAAACTGTTCAATCCCAGAACCATACCCCCAATCATTTCCTTTCTCTAACTCTCACACGCCAAACCAATATTTATCTTGCACTAACCACCCAGGGCCAGGTACCATTCAGCTAGAGAGCACTCCTTATGGTCCAGGGGCTGTCAACATTATTCAAAGTAGCTAGTCCTAAGCTATTTTCCCTTTTTAGCCTTGCCTTTTTCATGAAAACTACAATGAAGGCTGTAGACCACGCTTTTTCCTCTCCCCCACTTCTGCCTCCCGATCAATTCTGGTGCTTCCCCAGGGCGTCCTACATGGTGTGCTATGCCTCTTATTTCTAGGGGAACTGTGAGTAGTAATAAAGTTTCTTTCAGGGGCATTGACATCTTCATGTTGTCACTCAGTCACCTCTATAAATTAAGACTCAGGATCAAATTGTTTAAGCATAAATTATTTATAATTCTGTGCAATTATTTCAGAGTTTAGTATATATAATTCTAGAACATGACTTGTTCCTGATGTTCAGCCTAAACCAAACCTCCTTTATTGTAGGCCAGCTCCATCACTCCTCATCTATGGGCTGTGGGAAAGAGAACACAGGCTTCATCCTTGCCACACAGGGAGCCTTGGACTTTTTCTAAGGTTCGTATAACTTGTTAGTAAGTCTTGTGGTTTGCCTCTTCATAAATCAAAAGCTGAGATTCAGGATAACTTTCTCATCACATCATATGGTTTTTTATTTGTCTCTTCTTACACTGCTCTGAATTTCTGGAACTCCTTGTGTTTTCTGTTTAGCCGGGTATGAGTTGTGCTATATTAATTTTTTTCTGGGTGAATTCTTTAGTTCTGTCAGTTCTGACCATTCCCTTTTCAGAAAATTATCTGTCTTTTGGTACTTTCCCACACTGTTGGCATCATCATCTTCTTTTTTAAGGATCTGTCTCTATGTGGTCCTCAGGAATCAAGATGGATTAGGACTTAAAGGGGAGTGGTGGTGGCACTGATGACAGACAAAGTATGACACAATAGGGATAATGGGGATTATGGTGAACAAATGGCCATATGATCTGTTGACTTAGCTGTTATTCCTCAGCTTTTTGTAATTATTGTCATGTGAGAATTTTGTCCAGCATCGACAGGACTTTTTATTTTTAAAGAGAAGTCCAAGATCTAGACTTTTAGATGGCATCTCCAGAATTTAAAATATTTTAAACACACACACACACACACACACACACACACACACACACACACAGTGTGAGCTGAACAAAATGCAACTGTGAATTTGATTGAGCCTGTGAACCATCATTTTTCTATGTCTTAACTATGATAAATGGAAAAATTCTTGCCAACTCATTCTTGCTTGTACCACAAGTCATTCTTTGGTTTCAGAACTATGACTGTTGAACTTTTTAGACTTTGTTGACACTTAGTTTTCCATATGATATCTCTTCAGGATCCAGCTCCTTGCTATTCTAAGGGTGAATTAGCCAATCTAATGAACTTCATTCTGATGAGAATTTGTCCTTGGGTATTTCCTTCCTTCTCTGTTAAAATATGTGTTTCGTGAATGAAGATATAATATTCTTAGCAACTATTCACTAAAGTTGGGGATTTTAAACTGGTAAAAGGGTCAAAAGTCTATGGCAGGGCAGAGAAGGGTATTTGGGTATATTTGCACGTGACACCTTGTGTTACCTGCTAAACCACAAGTGTCAGGAAGCTGCCAGTGTCTAGGGTCAAGTCTGAACACACTTGGACCCAGTTTCATTGTGTTCATGGTTGTCATTGTTATCTGTATCAGCATCAGGTAAGTGCTGATTTATAGGAGATGATTAATGAACTTTTGTCAGTTCTTTTTAAAGTTGAGAATACTTTTGGTGTTGACAGATACTGTATTTTTTAAAAAAATTATTTGTTTATACCTCTGGTAATTTTTTTCCATTTGGCATCTTCTACATTGTTTAATTACTATTTAGTATATTTGATGAGATTCCCCTGAGCTTTAAAAAGATTTAAATGGAAGATTTAAAATCCACAAAAAGAGGAGGCAACTGGTGAGAGTTGGTCATATGACATGTGGAGAGTATATTTTTGGGTTGAGAAGCTCAAAACAGACTTTCTAGTCTTTTCTGTCTAATGGTTTGGAAGGCACACACATTCAACCCGCCTTCTTTGATTCAGTGACACCAGTGAGGTGTTTGCTGTCCCCATTTTCTCTGCCAGCAGCACTTACAAGAACCCAATAAAAAACAGTCAGTTGACCAGCTACCTCTCAGGCATAATGAAGTTCTACGCCAGGGTTGTACACAGCCAGCAGCCCAGCATGAGTCACTCTTCTGCCCCAAGGTTGGTAAAAACTGAAATCTTGAGTTGAAAATAATAGTGATTTTGTTTCTTTTATTCCCACTGGGAAGTAGAGTGGGTATGGAGATTAGCATCAACTCGTCGTTTTTAGGCGCTTATTTGCAGATTTAATGTGTCCGCTTTGATGAGTAGTGATGTCCTGACCACAGTGTACAGCTTTAAATCAGTGAGAAGAAAGCAAAACTGTTTTCATTTCCGTTATGGGTCATTTTTTTGAGATTAGCACCACCATGTGGATGAAGTGAATATGAACTTTTCTTTGGCTTGCATAACAGGCCAGCACTGTATCTCTGGAAAAGGGATTTTGATATCTTCTTCTTGCCTGTTTTTTATATCTTTTCTGAGTTGTCACAGACCAGCATAAAAATTGTGTGTGTATGTGTGTGTGTGTGTGTGTGTGTGTGTGTGTGTGTGAGAGAGAGAGAGAGAGAGAGAGAGACAGAGAGAGAGACAGAGAGACAGAGAGAGATAATTTTGCAGCAGTATGATACACTGCTGGGCTCTTGAGGTTCATTTGCTATGAAATGACTGAACTTCATGGAAGTTGACAGTGGAAGAATCATGGAGCAGTTCTGTATCAGGCTGAGTGGAAATCAGAAACCTTATTTGGGATCAGCCTGTTTGGACGCTGTGAGAAATGCAAGGATCTGTTAATGAGGAACTTTCTGACTTTTATTGCCCAAGGGATGCAGGCTGAACCAGAGAAAAGGAAGAGAGATAAAAATCTGATTATATAGAGTGCAAAAGAATTTTACTAAACCACATTTTTTCTTTTCTGACCTGGGAGAATGAAGAGGAAAGAAGAGAACAATGTAGAAACACTCGATTGATGATGGCCTTAAGTTCTAAGAGCATAGTAAAAGAGTGGCTGGCAAAAATAGATTTTTTTTTTTATCTCCATAGTGGCCTTTCCTGTGTCACTGGCACCAACATCATTGGAAAGGGGTAAGGCCTGCTTCTCTTTGAGAGGCTGGTTTCTTTTTTCCAAACAGACCATATGTGAGTCAGGAGTGAGCTCTAATAGGTGGAGGAAGGGAGAGCTATTGCTTATAAAGATCTGGTACCATTTAATGCCTAATAGTCCATTCTTCTAGTCTTATCCTTTCCTCTATGTAATTCCTTAACTCCAAAGGGAAAAAAGTTTGATCAGCACTTAGAGGAAGTTGTAATTGCAGAAATTTGGGGGAGTCAAAAGCAAATCAGTATATGCTAACATTTTCCTCTTTGATGAGCTACTAAAGTGATAAGAAAATGTATAGAATGGTTCCTTGCCAGCCACCATTCATTATTACCTTTATACAGCCTCTTTATTTTTTCCCATAACCAGCCTAGCTCCTATAGCTACAGACATTAATATACCTAAAGTTTCAAGTGGAAAGAGCCTCTTGTGGTTGAATATGGACTGATGACAATTTGGAGGGAGTTTCTAGGGACACATTGTGGAACTCTTCTCTGTAGAAGGCCTTTCATCAAACTTAAGTGTGACAGGAAGCTGGGTAAGCCAGCCAATCTGTGAAGTACAGATTTAGGATTAAATTAGAATCAGAGCAGACATAAGTAAAAAACAGAAAAACAAAGAAAATCAATTAAATTGAAAGTTAGTTTTTCAAAAAGATCAACAAAGTTGACAGACTTCTAGCTAGATAACTAAAAAAAGAATCAGGTAACTAAAATCAGAAATAAAGGTGGGGACATTACTACACATGCTATATAAATAAAAAAGTATTATAAGAGAGTACTATGAACATTTGTATACCAATGAACTAGATAACCTATATAGGTGGACGAATCCTAGACATACATAATCTGCCATGACTGAATCATGAGAAAATAGAAAACTGATTTTGTATAATAGAACTGTATATAACAAGTAAGGAGACTGAATCAATAATCAAAGTTCTTGCAACAAAGAAAAGCCCTGGACCTGATGGCTTCACTGGTGGATTTTAACAAACATTTAAAGAACTAACACTAATCATTATCAAACTTTTCCAAAAAAAATGAAGAGGGAACATTTTCTAACTCATTTTATGAGGCCAGAATTTTCCTGATATCAAACTTAGACAAAAACATTGTAAGAAAACTACAGACGAATTTCTCTTATAGACACTGATGAAAAAATTATCAACCAAATACTGGCAAATCAAGTTCAGCAGCATATGAAGAGGCTTATGACCAAATGGGATTTATTCTGAGAGTGCAAACATGATTTGACAGATTGATTACTATATTAGATCACATTAACAAGATGAAGATAAAACTGCATGATCATCTCAATTAACAGAAAAATGTGATAAAATTCATTCTTTCATAATGAAAACACTCAACTAGGAATAGAAGGAAACTACATCAAAATAATCAAAGCCATATAAAAAAAACCTACAGTGAACATCATATTCAGTTGTGAAAGACTGAAATCCTTTCCTCTAAAATCAGGAACAAGGGATGGATGCTGGCTTTCGCCACTTACATTTAATATAGTATTGGGAATTCTAGCTGAAGCAGGGAGGCAAGAAAAAGCAATAAAAGGCATATAAAATGGAAAGGAAGAAGTAAAATTACCTCTTTTTACAGATTAGATTATCTTATATAGAATCTTAAAGATTCCACAAAAAACCTGTTAGAACTAATAAACAATTTCAGCAAAGTAGTAGGATATAAAATCAACATGCAAAATCAATTGCATTTCTAGACACTAATAATGAACAGTTTGAAAGAAAATTAGGGAAACAATTTTATTCACAACAGGTTTTAAAAAATAAAACTTTTAGGAATTAACCAAGGAGGCGAAAGACTTTTCTAATAAAAACTACAAAACGTTGCTGAAAGAAAGAAAGAAGACATAAATGGAAAAAAAATCTCATGTTCCTGAATTGAAACAATGTTATTATGCTATTACCCCAATGAGCTACAACTTCAATGCAGTTTCTACTAAAATCCACAATCACAATGACATTTTATTTTTTGTTTTGCAAAATACAAAAACCCATCTTAAAATTCATATGGAGTCTCAAGGAACAGTGAATAGCCAAAATAATCTTGAAAAAATAAAACAAAGTTGAAGAACTAACACTTTCTGATGTCAAAACTTACTACAAAGCTATGTGGTACACTATTGAAATTGTGTGGTACTGGAATAAAGACATGCATATAGACAAATGAATCAGAATAGAGAACCTATAATAAACCTTTGTGTATGTACTCAAATCATTTTCAATAAGACAAACATTCAATGGGGAAAGTTCAGTTTTTCAATAGACAGTGTTGGGAAAAGTAGATACCCACATGCAAAAGAATGAAATTGGACCCTTACCTAGCACCATATACAAGAATTAACTAAAATGGATCAAAGACCATAAGAGTTAACTATAAAACTCTTAGAAGAAAACATGGTATAAAACTTTACATATTGAATGTGGCAATGATTTCTTGAATATAATATTGAAGGCATGACAACAAAAGAAGAAACAGACACATTGGCTTTCATGAAAATTAAAATTTTGTGCATAAAAGACACTATTAACAGATGAAAAGGCAACCAACATAATGGGAAAATATCTGCAAGTTATGTATGATAAAAGATTACTACCCACAGTATATAGAGAATTTCTAAAACTTAAAAAACTAAAGAGCAAATAACCTGATTTAAAATGAGCAAAGAACTTGAATAAAAGATATGGCCCTATAAACCATAAAAATGACCAATAAACACATGAACAGATGCTCAACATCACTGTTAGAGAAATGCAAATCAAAACCATAAAAAGACCCCACCACTTAATACCTATTAGAATAGCTACTGTATTAAAAATACTAAGAGCAAATAAGTGTTGGCATGAATGGAGTGAAATTAGAACACTTGTGCATAATTGGTGGGAAGGTACAGTCATATAACTATGGAAAACAGTATAACAGTTCCCTAAAATTCAAGAATTACCATATGGTCTAGCAATTCCACTTGTGTGTATATAACCCAAAGAATTGAAAGCAGGGTCTCAAAGAGATATTTGTATGCTTGTGTTCATAGCAGCATTATTTGTAATAGATAAAATGTGTAAGCAACCCAGATATCCATAGATGGATGAGTGGTTAAACAAAATGTGATATATACATACAATGGAATATTATTTAGCCTGAAAAAGTAAGGAATTTTTGACAAATGTTACAACATGGATACACTTTGAGATCATTGTGCTAAGTGAAATAAGCCAGTCACAAAAAGACAAATACTGTGCAGTTCCAGGTATATGTGGTATCTGGTGTAGACAAATTCATAGAGACAGAATGGTGTTTGTCAGGTGCCTGGGGGGAGGTGAATGAGAGTTATTGTTTAATGGTTAAGGAGTTTCTGTCATGAAAGATATAAAGAATTTTGGAGATAGATGGTGGTGATGGCTGTACAACATAAATGTAATACCACTGAACTGTGTACACTTAAAAATGATAAGATAGTACATTTTCTGTGATGTGTATTTTACTTAAATAAAAAGTATTTTAATGGAAAGTCTGAACAGGCCAGTAACAAGTAAGGAGATTGAATTAATAATCAAAACTCTCCCAACCAAAAAAATCTAGGACCATGGGTTCACTAAAGAGTTCTACCAAGAGAATACTGATCCATCTCATACTCTCCAAAAAATTGAAGAGGAGAGAACACTTCAGTTTTATAAGGCCAGCAGTACCCCGATATCAAAGCCAGACAAGGATGTGACAAGAAAATTAAAGGCCAATACCCCTGGTAAACATAGATGCAAAAATCCTTGACAAAATACTAGCAAACCAAATTTAACAACATATTATAAACATCATACACCATGGTCAAATGGGCTTTATTTCAGTGACGCAAGGATGTTTCAACATATGTAAATCAATAAATGTGATACACCACATTAATACAATGAAGGATAGTTATATGATTATATCATTTGATGCAATAAAAGTATTTAACAAAATTCAACATCCTTTTATGATAACTCAACAAATTAGCTATGGAAAGAATGTACCTCAACAAAATAAAGACCATATATGACAAGCCCACAGCTAACATACTCTCAATGGTGAAAAGCTACAAACTTTGTCATTAAGTTCAGGATAGGTTGTGCCCATTCTTACTATTTCAATTCAACATAGCACTGGAAGTCCTAGCTAGATTAATTAGGCAAGAAAAGGAAATAAAAGCTATTCAAATCAGAAAAATAGAAGTAAAATTGTTTCTGTTTGCAGATGGTATCTTATGTACTCTTACAGACTCCACCAAAAAAGTGTTAAAATTAAAAAAAGAATCCAATAAAGTAGCAGGATACAAAATCAACATACAAAAATTAGTTGTAGTTCTACACACTAATAACATTTTATTCAAAAATAAAATAAAACAATTCCATTTATAATATCAAAAAATAAAATAAAATACTTAGGAATAAATTTAACCAAAGAGGTAAGAGATCTGAAAAGTATAAAACACTGAGGAAAGAGATTGAAGAAAAAAGGAATTGTATCTTATGTTTATGGATTGGAAGAATTAATACCCAAGGTAAATTACAAGTTCAATGCAATCTCTATTAATATTACAATGGCATTTTTCATAGAAATAGAAAAAAATCCTAAAATTCATCTGGGCAAAAAGGTTCAAACAATCTTGATCAAGGACAAAGCTAGGCGCATCACATTTCCTAATTTCAAGCTGTATTATAAAGCTATAGTAATCAAAACATATGCTATTGACATAAAAGAGACACATAGATCAGTGAAACAGATTAGAGCCCAGAATTAATCCCATGCATCTATGGTCAACCGATTTTTAATAAAGGCCTTGAGAATGCACCATGGGGAAAGCAGTCTTTTCAATAGATGGTTTTGGGAAAATTGGGTATCTACATGCAAAGGAATGAAATTGGGCCTTTATTTTATACCATACACAAAAATCAACTCAAGATGGATCAACTCAAATACTTAAATATATGATCTGAAACCATAAAACTCCAAAGAAAATATTGGAGAAAAGCTCCTTAACATTGGTTGGACTCTCTGGAGAGAGCTAAGAGGAAAGAAGAAAATGATGTAGAAGATTCTTTATAACTTAGATGTCGCCAGGAGCCACCCACTCTTTGATACTAGCTAATAATGCCATCCTCAACTTCTATGTGCTGTTTTTTTTTTTCCTGAAGATTTCTGCAAATCTTTTCTCTTAGTTACTTCAAAGCTCTTTATCTCTGATCCAGCATTCACTCAATCTTGAGACATAATCATTTTTTTTATTTCAAAATTCACTTGTAAGAGTCGACAAAAGTCATCTTGTAGAGGCAAATATTTACAACTATGTGTGGTAGATTTTACTGGAGATTGAAGTAAGCATGTGGAAGCATATGTTGCAATACTACTTAGAAAAGAAAATAACATTGAGTATTAGCTTTCCCAGTCTTCTGAAAAGTTGCTTGTTCATTTTCACCAACCTGTATTTTAGTGTCTCATGTTGTTCAGCTTTCTCTCCTGATGATTCTCCTCCCAGATGTGACAAAATTCCTTGTATATTATTAAGAGCATTTCAGCTCTAGCACTACTACTCCTTCACAATTCACACTTTGCATAATTCAAGATTTATTAATGTGCTTTGCTAAAAAAAGGTTCACGTGTTCTCAGTGTCACCCATTCTTCTCTTGCCTTCCCTTTTAGTTTCCATAGGAGCAGGAAGAGAAATGTGGAGATTAATTTCCCCAGAAGTAAGAATTATGCCTTTACCTTAGAAGACAGGAGAGTAAAGTTGATTTTGATTTTAAATAATAATTGTAACAAGATCTCCATTATGTTAGTGTCCTACTGTAAAGAGTTGGGAAATGCTAGTTTACTAGGAGGACTACTGAAAAAGGATTCAAGAGACCAGGTTCTGAATCCTGGTTCTGTTACTAACTACTTGTGTGATCCTGGGGAAAGTACTTCACTGGTTTTGAATGAACAATCTCTAAATCCCCTGCCAGTCCTATGAGTCTGTAATTTGTTTGGGAATCACCTTAGTGCATAATTCTATAAATGCAACCATGGCTGGGATTTTCTTCTTCAAAGGTGGGTGAATATCCCTACACTCTGGACTATGCCCCTTCCTTTCCCTGGCTAGCTGTCTGGTCACCATCAGCTGTCAATAATAGGGGTTTAACACACCAAGCTTTGAAGCCAGCCATAGGCATAGAGCCTGGTTATTTCAACTCAGAACCTTTGTTATTTTATTTGCTCTCAGAACTGGCTTCCATATTTATAAACTGGGCATGATAATATTTACCTTGGAAGATTGTATTTAATACAGTAATGAAGAGGAACACTTAGCAAAGTTCCCAACACACAATAAATGCTCAATAAATGGAATTTATCATCATTAACATCATATCTGTTATAAAGGGGCTGGCTGAGTGTCATGGCAAACTCATCTGTGTTCTTTCTGGGTCTGCTGAGGTATCTTTGTGTGTGCGGTACAAGGAACTCAGGTTACTGTCCAGGTGACTCCTAAACTTTGGTTTTGTCGCATGGAAAATCTAAACTGAGAGAAAGAGCTTCACAGAGTTGAGAGGAGAGAAGACTTTGAAAAGAAAAAATAAACATTACCAAGGGGGAATTGGATTTATTTTCTGCAGATAGATGAGCAAAATGTATCCCTTTTCTCTGTCTTTATGAATCTTAAGTTTATATGTTTATAAAAATTAACATGTAGCACTGAGGAGTGAGATCTATTTTGGGGATTTATCAAAATGTGGAGTCCTGCTTAAAGGTGGGCATAGATATAAGGGCAGAGATTATGTAATGAAATCTACTCATGACACATATTCTGAGGATTTTACACAGGTTATAATCATAGATAGTGACTCAGCTCTTATACCATCTATGCTCTTGATGTTCAAACCACTCTGGTCTACCATCCTGTGAAAAAAATGGGACAGGTTTGCTGTTATCATGGACCTTCCTCTCTCTGGTTTGCATCTAGCGGGAATATAATTTACCTACCTAAAGAAATAGCTTCTAAGGAGATGCCCTAAACACCACAGAACAGTGCCCTCTACTGTTCCAGAGGAACCGTGGGGCTGAGGTTCAATCAAGAGGGAATTGCACAGCTCCAGAGCCAGAGCAAGTTGCTCTGCTGTCTGCAACGATCAAGCCTCTGGGAGGCTAGCTGCTGGCACCTATAGCCAGTCTCAGCTGTAAATATTCATCAGGGAAGCAAGACAGCCCAGCCCATAGCTCGTTTCCACTCAGACTCTGACCCCGTGCTGCGTCTCAGTGCTTCCTTCCTAGTTTTCACTGCTAACACCGCAGAGCTTCTATTAGCTTTGCGTCTGAGCAGAAAAATTTTCAAACAGCGATTTTAATTTTAACCATTGAACCTTGCCTCTAGAAGACCTCTGCTTTTCAGTATTATAAAATTAAACATTTTAAACTCGTTTAAGGAAGCTCTAATGAAATAAAATCATAAAACAGCAGTTCATTGTCTAAATTTACACCAGCAGGAGAGGAACATATTTTTCTTCCTTTTTTCCCTCCTTCCTTCCCCTCCCCTTTCCGCCTCTTCCTTCCTCTCTCTCCCCTCTTCCTCCTTTTTCATAAAACCATCTAAAATATCACAGAATCTTTTTTGTACAGTAATGATGTTTTATGGTGGAAACCGTTTTGCAGACTTTCTCTGCTTTCTGGGAATACTTTTTAAGCTGGCTGTCCTACCCTCTGAGCAGACAGACATTTGCTGATTTCTCCCTCTCAGTTACCGTATTCTAGGTATGACCTCAAACAATAGTCAGCATTTACCTTTACTTTAAACACCAAAAAGGAGAATTCTGTGAGTTTTAAGCCAGCATTAGAGATTTGCATTCTCTGTAATAACTTTTGAGATATTTTCTCAGCATTATACAACTTAGCTACAACAGAGAAAATATAATGATGAATAATGAAATATGCATGAAAGGAAAATTTTAAAAAAATTTTCTTAAATGACTCCAAAACTATAATGTGCGAAAGTGCTTTTTCCTCATATTCTCAGTTTCAAATTCATGAGTTTAGAAGGTGTCTATTTCTTGTTCTCATGTGGCAGAGTACTGGTAAATGGAAGCCAGTCACACCTTATCTTTCCCTTTTGTCAAGAATAAAGTCTAGTTTTAATGAAGCATTGACCACTCAGTAGAAACTGCCAGATTCCACTGGATCCAGAATTCTACTGCTATTCATTTCAGAAATAAACAGTTCCTGCTGTGCAAATCTTATTGACATGGTGGAGGATATTTCCATTTAGAGTACTGGCTAAATAACTCAGAGTTATTTGTATTTTCAGACTATCAATATTTGTATGTTACTCTAATAAGTACCAGGAGAAAAGCCTTTGGTTTTCTCTGAAGCCTGGAGTTAAGAAAGAATTTACCCATTCTGTGCAATTTACCAGATTAATGACGCTTCAATTTTTGTGGTACTTCTATTTGGTTATTTCAATTTGAAATATTCATCTAGGGTAGAAGACACTTTTAATTTTTTCAGTAAAGAGTGGCCTTGCTGACATATAGTCAGTTTATTTAGTGCTTGGCATGTCATTCTCCCTCTCAGATTAGCATAATCCATGGATCTGATGTCACCTCCTATTGGACATAGGCATGGGAAATCACTCCATTTTTCTATTGTAGGACTCACCATGTAACATGTGATATATCTGTCTCTCCTTCCCACCTCCCCAAGGACATCTTGCCACCAAGAGAATGCCCGTTTAAAGAGAAAAGGGAGAGAATGAAACTGAGTAATATCACTTTATGGCTTCTGGATCCAGCCGTGCCTGAAGCCCCAGATATTTAGTTCCACAAGGCAATACTTGTTTTTTTTTTTTTTCTATAATTTTATAAATTAGCTTAGTTAAGGTCACTTGCAGGCAAAACAGTTCTAATATAGTGAGCACTCTTCTGCATTGCAGGGATCCAGTTTCTTATGTTTTTAAGATTTACTAGAAGAATTGATAATTGATAAACTCTTTATGTTTGTTTAGCATCTATAGAATTATTATAAAAATGATCTAGTTTGTTTACTATTTGGTACTGTTTAGCTTATTCATATAGCCACAGAAATCTATTGACAGAGCTCTTTACTGGGCAAGGTCAATCTTGGAAAAGCAACATGGGGAGGCAGACCTCAAGGAGAAAACTGAAGAGAACCATTTCCCTCCATAAGCTCTGCCATCTGCTAAGACTGACATCTTGCTTCTTTCGCTCAAGGATATTTCTCGAGCTTCAGTGGGGTAACACATCCTCTGTCTCAAGTGTGAGAGATGGAAAGAGGAAGCATCTTAGCTTCCACAAGATGCCCCTGCTCAGTATCTTGGGCAGTATGTTGATAAAGACATCTGGATTTATAAAACTTATATGGAAAAATAAGTAGCCCAGCAGTCTGATGAAAAATAAGGTGGTGAAAAAAAGATATCGAAAAACCCTGAAAAGAGAAAGCCAAGAAACTGTTAACCAGAGGTTAGAAAGCCTGGAACAAAATAATAAGTCATCTCTAAATGCATGTCTGGCTCCTTCCTGATATTCAAATGTCTCCTGCTCATTGTGTTCCATTTTCAACAACCCTTTATAAAGGCAGTCCCTTTCCATAAGCTGGCCTGCCAGCTACTCTCTCCCCCATCACCATGTTTTATTTTCTTTTTATTATTACTATTGGAAATTATTCTTTCTTGAAATTATTCTTTCTTCTTTCTTTCTCTTCCTTCCTTCCTTTCCCTCCCTCCCTCCCTCCCTCCCTCCCTCCCTCCCTCCTTCCTTCCTTCCTTCCTTCCTTCCTTCCTTCCTTCCTTCCTTCCTTCCTTCCTTCCTTTCTTCCCTTTCCTTTCTTTTTTGTTTGTTTTTGTTTCTGAAGATTGTTTTACAAAGTAGTGGCACCAGTTTACACCCCACTACAGGGTATACATTTCTGTGAATCTGTATCTTTTCCAACACTTGATATGATCAGCTTTTGAAAATTTTGCCAATCAAATGGGTATAAAATAATATCTCATAATGGTCTTTATTTGCATTTTTCTGATGAACAGTGATGCCTAACAACTTTTCATAGGTTTATTGTTCAACTGTGTTTAATCTTGCCATTTATCTCCTAGGTCATTTGGGTATCTTCCCTCTGCTTTATAACTTTTACTTGCTCTAATGTGTTAAAGAAAAGGCATTAATTTTAATAAAGTCTCGTTTATCCAGCCCTTTATTTAATTACAATCAGTGCTCTTTGTGTCTTGTTTAAAAAAATTATTCTCTACCCCTAGGCCTAAAAGATCTCCTGTTTTCTATTAAGAATTTATGGTAGTTTAAAAATATGTCCATAAATTTTTTGATACTTCTCCTCAATCCAGAGACTTCTCTCCATCAAAGTGTGGACAGGATTTAATGACTTTTTCCAAAATAGAATATACTATTGTGGAAGTGACAGTGTATGGCTTCCTAGAGATTACACACTAAAGACATCACAGCTTCTTCCTTAACTCTCAGGAGGAAACTTAACTCTCTCTGGCTGTCATATTGTGAGGACACAGAAGCAACTCTATGGGGAAGTCCATGTGTTGAGGAACTGAGATTGCCTGCCAACAATGAGCAAAATTTTCCAGATGTGTATATAAACTACCTTAAATATAGATCCTCTAGCCCCAGCCAAGCCTTCTAATGACTATAACTTTGGCCAATATCTTAACTGCAACTTCATAACAGAACCTAAGTTAGAACCATCCAGTTAAGTGATTCCTGACCCACAGAAACTGTGAAATAATAAATGTTAGTTGTTTGAAGCCACTGAATTTTGGAGTAACTTGTTACATGGCAGTAAACAATACTGTTTTAAAAGATTTTTTTTTGATATTTAAATTTGAAACGCATTTGCGCTTGCTTTTTGTATATATTGTATAGTAGTAATCCAATCTTGTTTTACTTGGATAACCATTTCCCCCCACCATATTTATTGAACAATTTTTCCTTTCCCCTCTAACGTACAATCACTGTCATATATCAAAGTTCTATATGTACACTGTTTCTGAGCTATTTCGTCTGGTTCATTGGTAAGTTTTCTCATTCCTGTAGTAATACTACTCTATCATAATTACTATAGTTTAATATTAAGTCTTGATATCTAGAAGGGCATGTTTCCTACTCCTTCCTCATCTTTAAAATTATCCAGGTTATTTCTGATTACTTACTTTTTCAAGAATGTTATTTTTTAGAATCATTTCATTCAATTCCATGACAAATATTTTGGGGCGTTTGGAATTGAATTGACTCTATTAATCATTTAGAGATAACTGATATATTTATGATAGTAAGTCTTCCTATCCATGATGATGGCATTTCTCTGCTTTCGTTCATGTTACCCTTAATATTTCCCAATGGATTTATATAAATTTTCCTATGTTGGTCTTGATTTCTTCTTTAACTGATAAATTATTTTGCCCTGGTGGTTTTAATATGATTTTCAGAAGCAAACCTTCATTTTTTTTTTCTATATTACCTTATCCAGCTGTGCTGACCTGCCTCCTGCCCCAGGACGAATTCACTAGGCACCTCCACTTACCAGTCAAAAACAGCCCCTTCCCACCATTTAAAAAAAGTTTTCCTGTAGAGGTTAGCTTGGTGACAGGAATCAGGATCCATTCTAGAATAGCATCCTGGTCGGAATTAGAATCAGAAGCTCTTTACAAACCAATTCCCACCACTTTCTCTAAAGCTGGATATAATATTCATGAAAAGGTTCTGAGATGACATCTCTGGGATGATATTTCCAGGGAAAATCCTAGGAATAACCTAGCTTTCTTCTTTCTTGAGTCAATGGCTAATATACTAGTGCCCCTACAGATGTTGGAAGAGAACAAGAGGAAAGGAATTTGTAGGTTGATGTGATGAGCTAGAGTTGCAGGATGTTTTAAAGTTTTCATCAGGATACCAACTCTCTTTAAGGCAGGCAGTCCTTATCCTGGGAGACTACATGGGCGATTCCATGCTGGGCACTGCTATTAAATTACAGGTGAAGACAGCCTAGGACTTCTAGGGAAAATTCTACTAGTTATTCTAGGAACATTGTTTTAAGGGACATCAAAATATGTAATATTTTACTTATATGGTATGAAGGGGTATCCTCTTTAAACAAAATTTCCAGACAGTTGGAGCTGACCTTTAAGCACCAATAATTTTATATTAACCATTTTGATGGAACTCTTCCTAAATCATATTTCACACCACTTTGAATATGTTTCTCTATGTCTTCTTAAACAGATTATATTGAACATAATTTAATCTTTTCTTGAAAATTCAGGGGCTTCACAGTGATTCCCTCAGGACTAATATTCACTCAGTTCTTTGAATCTTGAGTTCTTATTTAGTTTAACATGTATTTTTCAGCAATTATTATGTGTTGGATAGTGTTAGTGCTATCTCTCACAATAATTTTTCTCTATTATCTGCTATTAGAGAGTGGTATACTTGCATTTAGAAGCTCTTGCCACATCTCTCGCTCTCTTTTTTTTTTTTTTATGTCAGAGAGTTAATATGATGGACTTTGTAACAAAATTTAAAGGAGGAACATCACATACAACAGTGAAAACCCAATCATGATGCTTATGAGTCAAAAAAGGATCTTCCCATTTCTAATCTATTGATGTTGCTGGGGAACCAGATACATCAAACTAAGTCAAATTGTTAAAGGGAAAAGGAAGTAAGTATGAGATTTGTTACGTTCTCTTTTAGGTGATACGATTCAAGTTTTTGATCGCTACTAGGCCATTGACTTCTCATATGGGAAAGTTGAGATTAGTAATTGCCTTTGAACAAGGAAGCTATAACATTAGAACTGAGAAGTGTAATCATTTGATGACACTAGTTTTTGGCTTGACTCTGACTCTCTCTCTCTCTCTCTCTCTCTCTCTCTCTCTCTCTCTCTCTCTGTGTGTGTGTGTGTGTGTGTGTGTGTGTACAAGCTTCTCCTTGTCTAGACTTGGCTCTCTGCCAGGATGGCTAAATAGAACATCCAGTTTCCCTGGAAGTTTACTCAAAGATATTTTACTTACCTTTTACAAAACCATGTTCGCTTCTTTTGGAGAGAATTATCCTGGGAGAAGAAGGGACATTGACAAATAAGCAATTTCTGGAAGCTGTCATTACTGTCAAATAACATGCAGCGAACCATTAGTTAGATAATATCTTACAATTTTTTCATATGCATAAACAGATGAAATTATCAAAGATAACTGTATATATGTACAAAATTACCTTTTTATATGCTGATAGGAATAAATGAAGGCCTAGAAAGTAAGGTATGTTACCCAAAGTCATACAGCTAGTAAGTTCTGGCCAGGCCTTGAACCCCAGGTCTTCTGATTCTGGGCTCTCTTAAGTACACCCTTACCTTCCATTTAGCCAGTAATCTTTAGAGATGTTTAAGGCTCTGAGAAACACACAAACTTATTCTAAGGGATGTTTTAAAACCTATTAAATGTAGAGATGATGATATATCCTGGATTTCTATGGCATCTCTCTTCTGAAATATTTTCTTAGTTATTTCATTTTCCTTTTAATTTCCTTGTGAGATAAATAGGAAGAGAAATTATGATGATTTAAAATTGTGGAAATGTGGCTTACAGAATTGGAATTAAAAAGAAACTTGCTGGGTTACAAATTTGGTTCTAAAGCTTGAGTGAGGTTGAGTGGAATGCCAGCTGGTTGGTTGCTCAGGCTGCCTCTTTATAAAGATTGCTCAAACATCATAGGTCATCAAACTATCATGGGGCTCTGATAATCTTGATCAAGAAAATGCTGTATTTTTTTCTGATAGGTAGTCAAAGGAAATAGTTTGATGAGCTACTGGGGGTAGATGGTGGGAAACATCAGGGAACATGCCAAGCTTGGTTTTAGAAAGGTTATTTTCAAGAGCTTTTTTTGCTAAGTGCAAAATATAAACTTGGGGCCAGAATAATTTGTTCAGGACAATGGGAACCATGGCCACTGTGAACACTGTCTGTGTATATTCAAACATTTGAATGTCCAAGGACAATGGTCAATTATTGATATTTATTTCCTTTTAAAAAAGAGATGATTTCTCTTTTCTGAGATTATGAAGACTACATATCTCAACAACATAAAATTTCTAATGAATGTCAATCTTGGCTCTAAAACAAATATAAATTACAAAGTTAAAGTTTTAAAAAAGTCTACATTTTAGCACCATGTATTTGCTACAAGATACCATGTAGGCTAAGTAGCCTGGTGTTCTACATTCAATTCTATTTCCTTCAGACCTTTGCATATATTATGGTGACATCTTGATGTTAAACATGAATAGAAACTGAAGTAGAATCTTAAATAAGCAATAACTTCCTATGTTTTAATTCACAGGCCAACTTTGATAGATGATGATAGATGCCTGGCGCTCTGTGTTGTGAAAGATTCGGACCATGTTGGGAATTATCAGGAAAGAGTATTGTGATTGTGGCATGTGGAAGGAGTGAGCAGTGTATGTGTCATGTATTGGCCACTGAGTGTACCCTTAGTTAATATTACTTCTTCCTTCTGTTCTGAACTGCCTTTGGTCTTAAGCTAGCTTCTCTGAGAACCCCATTTGCATGCCTGTAAGAGCAAAGAGAGGATGTTCATTAGTATCCTCTTTGTTGTTTAGGTTTGGAATGCTTGCAGTTATATCTCTAGTACAGTACTGTTCTTGGATAATGCACATGGTAAGATTGGTATATGTTTGGTAGCTTGTATTCAAAAAATTCTTTAGAAAGGCAATGACACTGTGAGAAGCTGAAGTTGAGCAAAGTGCTTACCTTATTTTGGCTGTTACACTCTTTTCTTGCAGAGCTCATGCTCAAGACTTTTGATCTGTAAGAAAAGAACCAAAATAGGCATTGAGTAAAGTACATTTAAATATTCATACTATGTGATGGTTATTTAAAAATATTTTTGTATTCTAAAGCTATGCCGTCTACTCTAATAGCCAGTAGCTACATATAGGTATTTACATTTAAATTAATTAGCTTAGTCACACTAGCCATATTTCAAGTACTCCGTAGGTAGCTAGCTAGTGGCTACCTGTAAGATAGCACAGAAAGTTCTACTGGGCAGCCATGTTCTAGAATCTTAGCATAGTAGTCAAGCTGTACCTAATGCTCAGGAAGCATTTGAAAAGACTTGAAGAGGTCCTTGAGGGGTGAAGATTTCCAAGTCCTGGTGCTTATGTCTCCAGGACACAGTGTGTACTTGGTCTGTTTAGAGGCTGTATTCATTTTTGGGTCTCTTTCTCTTTTTCCCAAGATTCCAAAATATTTAATAAATAGATTAAGACTTAGCTTCTAAAGAGGGTCAAGAAATGGAAGTGAAGTTTTTGGTTTCTTACCATTTAGATGCTTATTTATCATTTTTGATTTTTAATGCTTATCATTTAATATAGTATACAGTTTTTCATATAATGACATCTTTAATTGTGTCTAGAGATTAGTTTTATTTCTGTCCCGCATGGTTTATTTTTTTATTTGTTGAGGAAGCAAGGATGGTGTTAGGTTTTAAGGCCTTATTCTGTGATAGCAAGAATGTCCTACTTATTGGGTGCCTAACCAATACATTCTTTTAAAGCACATATTCTTGACCTTAATATAAACTTGAATAATTGATAATGTGATAATGTTATGAAGGGGGATGTGTTTCTCAAGTCTTTTGAGAACGATAAGAGAAGGACCTGCATTTTAAAGTTGGAGTGGTTTAGAGGCAGGTCAACTAGCTCACTAACAGAGGGAAACAATATGTGATGTTGGGGTTCACTCAATTCCAAATAGGAATTGGTCAGAGAAATGTTTGCTCTGACCCAGGCTGAGATGGAGTTACCACTAGAACCGGGATGTTCCTTTGTTTGCCAAAGCTCACACTTCTCTCTCAAGGAATCGAGTCTCTAATTCTTCTTCTATTTTCCTCAGAGTTTCCTGGTACTTCTTCAAAGAGAAATAAAAGAAACCACAGTTACTAATTAGAAGCTTTATGCTTTTTCTAATCATAAGCATGTGTTATTGCGTTGTAACATGAATGTTTGATATTCTCACTGCCACTTTATCTCCTTTCCCAGCCTTCCACTCCACCACTACTGACCTCTTGCTACACTTCTCCACTAGGCAGGTCCCTGAGATATTGGGATCATAAACAAGAAAAGTGCTCATTATTAATTTAAGAGTCAAGAGGTTAGCAGACCAGGGCAGTAATAGAATGACATAGGTGGTAGAGTTTTGAGGACCTTAAAGTCCCTGTTAATGCTGCCTTGAAGAGTTAAAATTATTCCATACAGTATTTTTTTGAAAATCATAGTTCCATTTCATCCAGCACCTTAACAAACCCTTGACTATCACTTTACTTAGAAGCTGTACCTTTATGCAGAGGGCCTGATCTTCACAGAGCTGGGCCACAAACGCAAAGTCTTCCATTACCTAAAAAGCCAAAATTCAGTCTTAAATTTCTCGCAGTAAATTGCTATAAGAACATGAGCATGAATATTTCCTCATGTCCCAGACCCTAAATGTGTTTTTCTGATTGTTCTAAATATGTTTTTGCTGTACATATGAACTCATTTCCCTTTTTGAGGATGAACAAGGAGTATTTTACAGTCCCCACTGGAATTATTTGGGAACACTTGGGGGAAGAATAGATATTAATTTGTTGAAGATACAGATTATAGAATGTATGCTGTAAAAAATGTTAAAGAGAAGGTAACCTAGGGAACTGCATTTATCTTCACCCCTTTTCTTCACCCCCTTGTCTGGATTTGGAATTTTATTTTAACTCAATCATTTCAAGAATATATTAGATCATCTGACAGAGATACATCTTCTTTTTTCTTTTGAGAGAAGTAATAACTAACATTGAAGTTACTGTCTTTACCTTGGTCAGCTCCTTCTCTTGGTCATCACAGGAAGCTTCCAGCTGTTGTAACTTAGCCTATAGAAAGGAAGGGAGACTGGTAACTAAACGAGGTGAGAACCATACAGGATTCCATTTTGAAATGCTCTTTCAAAGTCTGTCTCAAAGGTGGTTGAAGTACATTAGGCATGAATTCAGATGTCTTTTTGATGGAGGAGTCAAGCCATCCAGCATCCTTTGTAGCTGCCTGGTCAGCCTGCTCTTCTACACTTTCAGCCTCTTAGCATTCATCTGTGCTTTCTTTACCCATAAACTTTAATTCTTAGCATTCTTCTTTCTTAGTTATTAGACAAAAAATAAATCTTGAAAAACTTTAGTTTTCCTTTTCCTTTTACATATTCATTTTTCACTCACTTATACTCTCCCTGAATTCTTTCTTTCCTCTATTTCTTCCTTAAATATTGGATAAACGACTTATTCTATATTGGCCACTGTGCTGGAGTGAAAAAGAGGGGGTAGGATGAGTACTGAGGATACAATGGTAACAGGATTGACAGGCTCTCTGCCTCACAGAATTAACATTCTAGTTGGGGGACATAAAAATAAGTCAACATGAAAATGATAAGTGCTCTGAAGGAAATGAAAACAGTAATGTAATGAGAGTGCGTGATGGTGTAAGAGCTATTATAGGTGGCTGGCTAAGGCCTCTCTGATGAGATGATATTGGAGCTGGAGTCTAAGTGATAAATATTAGACAAATGAAGATCTGGAAGAATATATGTCCCATGCAGAAATTATAGCAAGGACCAAGACAGCGAAGCCGCACAAATTTGGTGCGTATGGCAAAGGTATGTGGCTGGAGCACAGGCAAGACTGGTAAGAAGGAGATGAGGTATGGAATGGTAGACATGGCCAAGATTATGTAGGGCCTTATAGCTTTTAGAAAAAATTTGGTTCTTTATTCTAATTGCAGTGAGAAGCCAGGAGAGAGCTTGAAGAAGTAAAGACATAATCGAATTTGTGTTTTTAGAGGGGACTTTACTATGTGTGGAAAGTTGATTTTTTAGGAGTAGGAGTAGAAGCATGACAATTAGGAGGCTACGTCAGCATTCAGGTGAGACGTTATGATGGCTTGCAAATGGGTAGTATTAATAGTAGTAGTAGATAGAGAGTAATGGATGCATTTGGTATACATTCTGTAGGTAGAACAGATATGACTGCATCTTTCCTTCCATTTTCAGCTCTATTGTTTCCACTTTCATCTAGGTACCATTATTTTACAACTGAATTCTTCTAACAGTTCCTTTCCCCTCCAGTCAATTACATCCAGGCCAGACACCCAAAGTACTAAGGGCTATATTTTCAAGACAGTATCTGAGTCACAAGCAGGCATCCTATTAAATGGCTGAACTGATCACCCACATGCAAGAAGAACAGAAGCAAAAGAGATGTTGTATATTTCATAGAGCTAGAGATACCATGTGAGAATTCTACAAAACGAGTGGGCAAAAGGAAGTGATTGATTAAAGGGTTAATAATTCCCTAGAACTTGTCTAGACTAGACTGATTACTGACAAAAAAACAATGACATTGTTCTGACAATGCCTGGAACTCTCTATCTACTGTCTATCAGCTCAGTACACCTGAAGTAGTGTGCATAGCCAGATGTAAAGTGTCACCATTAGATTCTGGTAGGATTTCTGTCAGAAAGGCTTGCTCTGGGAAGAAAAAGGAAGAAAATTAATCTCCTGACTGCTGTAGTTATACAGCAAAGATAGTCAAAAGATTTCTTAATATTTTCTAGTCTTAGCTCTAACTTCTTCCTGATATACATGCAATCTTCAGATATCTTTCTTTCCAGATAAGTTTTCTGGATGAGCATGGCCGAGAAAACTTACTTGGTTGCTTTGAATTTCCTGTATTTTCTTGTGACTGTCAACATAATTTGGCCAACAGAAGAGAGGAGATTAATTCTCTTTTTCATTTTTTATTTCTATTTTCAGTATATCTATATCTTCAGAGTCTTCATACATAGAATGTGGGCTTAAGTGTGCATTTAAGAAGCTAAAGAGAGATTTGGACAAGGGCAAAGATGTAATTCTACATAAAGTATCAAGAATTGTATCTGCTCTCTGAATAAAATAAATGTCTTGAATTCTTCTTATATTTTTGATCAGATGGGTTGTGCCCAAGTTCTTAGCTCTGAGACCCAATTAGAAAATGCTGAGCAGGTAGAGGTCACTAAATACTCAAATGACCAATTGAATGAGTTCTTTTCTGGGTTGGAATGAATGCCAGAATATGTAAACTGTCTAGCACACAGCAGATTTACGAATCCTAGCTATTCCTCTATGAATTCATACATATGCCTCACCAGACTTTTAAATAATGACTTTGAAATTATGTGACTTTTCAAGGTCTTAGCCTTCTAAAAAAGGCAAAGAATATTTTATGTACACAATCTCATCCAATTTTTAAACTGAGGCTGGGAGAAACCGACCAAGTTGTCCAACTTTGTGTTCCGCATTAGTGCTGGGTGGGGCCAAGATTTAAACTAGGGACTTCAACTGTCTCCAGTGTTATAGATGTATTTGTGCATTCATGTTCTGCTTTTTCTGATGGAAGAGAGAACAAAATATATGGCTTCAGAGTAAAATTCCTTACTAAGGGCTCGGGAGAATTCCGCATTCAGTGGCCCAGAATTAAGCCTGACATGGGCTAAAACAATCTCAGCTTTGACAGTCTTTTCCACTTGAAGGCTTGTTTCCTGGTCACATACCCCAAAACCATTCAAAATTATGTTTTTGTTTACCTTTGACTCTTCTGGGGTTCCTTTTAGATTGCCTTGTTCACACTTGGTTTCTTTAAATGATTTCCTTGTAAGCTACAGTTTCAAATAAAACATATATTTCAAATAAAAAATATATCCAGTTAAAAATATAGAAGACAAAGACGTTTTCTGGTATGTGGGGCTAATTACTTGGCCTTGATAAAAGCTGTTAGGATATGGTCTCTCTCCCTCTCTCTCTTTCTCTCTTTTTCCTATGATATGGTCTCTTGGTGGATACTCAGTAACCTTGGAAACATTTTTCTTCTACCTCCATCTTCTCACTGGAATTGGCCACCAAAGCTTGAGTCCACTCAGACA
The DNA here is from genome assembly GCA_030015415.1 of Cynopterus sphinx. NCBI lineage: Eukaryota > Metazoa > Chordata > Mammalia > Chiroptera > Pteropodidae > Cynopterus > Cynopterus sphinx. The sequence continues at coordinate 84,686,114 of CM057384.1, read as the reverse complement.
GAAGTACTTCCCTGAACCCCTAATCCATGCTGGGTCACTCAGGGCTATAGGCATATGTAGGTGATTATAGGGATTCCACTATATTCTTAGTAGAAGTTGAGGTAGAGGGGTTCCTGGGCAAGGAAAAGGGAATTCTTGGGAAGTATTTTTAAAAATCTCTGTTGAAAGTAAAATTAACCTCTCACCACAAAGGTCCCGGTCAATCACTTCAACAGAGTGTCTGTCAAAATCCATTTTCTTATAATAGAATTAAAATCCCTTAGGATCACTGAATATCCTGAAAACCTCACCCACTGTTTTCACCTGATACTTCCAGGGAGAATACAGGGCATATAGGTCATGAGGCTCGGCATCAGAAGAGTGGAACAGGTGTAGTACCTACCCCCAGAACAGACCTCTTTGGCATGTGGGTTCCTCTATAATCATTTTTCCTTCCTTGCCTTTTTGATGACAGGGGATTCTGGGGGGACACTGGAGGATACAAGACCTATCCTACCTTTCTTTGAAGTTCTGCTATACTGTGGACCAGAGTCTCATTCTTCCTTTCCTATTGAGAGAAAGAAGCAGAGGGTAAGTGTGCATCTGCACACCACCGTTTGTTTTTATTCAGTTGATTGTTCTCCATTTTAGCCCAGTGATATTTTCCTGCCGTAACTCTTACTGCATAATGTCAGGTAAAGGACTCATGGTTTGATCTCAATATATACACATCAACTACCAGGGATAGAGATGCCCACATGCAGGGCTTTCCAATATTAAATGTTACCAAAGAAACTTTGCTTTCCACACAACCCTTTCCATGCATTCTGCTATGACTATTGATTTGACTCTTCTTTGTATGTAAAAAAGGGAGAGTAGCTTATGTAACAGTCAATGAGAGACAGGATGAGAAGTAAACCTATCAAATGTCTCTTCCTAGCTTCTTGCTTACAAGTCTGGCTGTTTCTTCTTCCAGCTCCTGCAAGGCATTTTCGCTTTCTAGCATGGTGCAGTTCTCCTCCCCGTCCTCATCTTCTGTGGAGTCTCTGTTCTGAGTGATCTCACTTTCCAGCCTGGATGACACAAGTGCACATGGTGAGGAACTGGCAGTTTCAGAACCCATAACACACATAAATCAGTTTTAAGGGTACTTCAATAATAATAAATACAAATCTCACATTAGAAATCCTTCCTTCTTGATCCTTGGAATCTGAATTGCTTTTTAGGCAGAAAAAGTACTTTCCCAAGTCAAACACCCAGTGTTCTTTCAACTCAGGTAAATATCACCCAGTCTTTTAGAAAGCTGTTTGAGACTTGCTGTGTTTCAATGTTTAAGCCACAGAGAAATGCCAAAGAATGAAGAAGAAAGTTTTTACTGTGTAAGATATAGGTCTCTAGAGTAAGCAGGAAAATTCAGTTTTGTCTCTTCTCTGTCCTCCCCTGCTTTCTTGGATTGGGATCTTCCCTCATAAAACCCCAGCACTTACCTCTGAATCTCATCTTCTTTCTCGTGGATTTTGAGAAGAAGTTCCTGATTTGCTTCATCTATTCTCTGCATATCCTTTTCAAGGTCCATGTTCAAACTGTTAATATTCCTCTTTGACTGGGCCAGTCTTAAGATTTCCACTTTCTCTGACCTATAGACTCAGCCCCCCAAATGAACAAGGGCCGGTTATCTTAAGATAAAAAAACTTTGAGCTAAAGGAGATATCCTGAGGACATGTAATTCATTAACCCAACTTTTCAGGATCACACCTTTCCATTTTCATTATTAGTTAATTATATTTCTTAATCATGCTCTACAGTTTGTTTTAATAATTTTAACTCAGTCAGTAAGAGAGATCTTTCTCAGGCTTTCTCGCCCAAAGTTCTCAGTATAATTGTGTACCTCCACTCTGGTTTCAGAAGAAACTTTGCTTCCTTAAATGCCTCTTGCATTGAAGAGAATGGTTTCACAAAATCTGCTCATGTAATGAATGCATTTTTATTGAATACTTTTAGCCAGGCAGATGGCACATCACTTATGGTAGGCTCAGCTTAATGCTGAGTCACAAGAGGTTTCCACCAGCAGGTAGGATTTTAGTCTTTTCCTCCCTCCTTCCATTTCCTGCTGGAAAGCTTGAAAATCTACCATAAAAATCACGTCACTGAGTGCACACACACACACACACACACACATCTGATCCAGGCATTCACTGTCAAGAATGCAAACATGGTTTTTGAAATAAATTTGAGAAAATTAATGGTAACACTAGAGTAGTCTAGAAAGGATATCCAGCACATGGAAGCTCTCAATAAACTTTCCTTTTTCTTCTGTGTCAATTAATTCGTCTGTCTTTGAAATGATTAACCAAGAATAAGTCATGAGGTAGAGGGACAAGGTAGAAAGCTCTACCTTGGAAGGGCTGGCTTGGGTGGGGGTTTATAAAAGCTCTCAATTGAGGAAGGCATGGAGTGGAGTGCAGTAGGGGATGGTTAGAAGGAAAGAAGGAGACTAAAAGATAAGGGGAAGAATCAGTAGCAGACCTGCTTCATACCTTGGTCCTTGGATGTGGCTTTTCATAACCATGATTACTTACTCATAATCTAGCTGATTTTCCTTGTGTTCATCCATTGTAGATTCCCTAAAATACCAACAGAGTTGTATCTAATGAATTGGGGAAATGGTTCCATTTATGAAATACAAAGTAACTAGCCAAGAGGCCAAAAGATAAGAACAAAATCAAGTTAAGTGTTTTTCTTCCCTCTCATTCTCACATTTTGGCCATTATGAAAACCCAGTCTTTTGATTCTTCTGCCAACAATATGATTATACCTCAGTAAGGGTACAGTGAGGATACAGGGATAGTGCAGGATAATTCGATATAAATCCTGCTAGCACATATATTCAGAGATGGTTTACCAATCTAAAACCCTTTGGAAATTTATACACAGCACTAAGAATCAATAAAAGTTATAAATTGTTTTTAAGCCCCTTTTTCCTTCAGACTCAGCTGCTTTTTTTAAGACCCTGTGGGCATGAGTATAGGTGCATAACTGCCTGGAAAAGTAATCTCTCTAGCCTTGCCTCTGCAAGGATCTCCAGTTATCAAGAGCTTTAGTATTAAACAGAACTCAGAAAAACCAAGCAAAAGTAAATAATTTGGCTTATTCTGCTCATTTCCTCTTTTTCTTCATTTCTTTGACAAACTCTACCTCCCTTTTGATGTGAATGGTCTTCCTGATTTGCCCTAGTCAATTAGCTTCTGAAGAGTCTACTCTTCCCACTGGAACCATTCAATAGAATCTCAGAACTTTCCAAGGGGTCAAGACTCTGCTATTGACATAGGATGGGTGGGGCGGCATGTCACAGTGGGTGGGTGGCGACGGTTTCTCATTACTGGTACAGAGGTTAGAATCTAGATGGGTGCATGTGCTTCATGGCTGAGAATTTGTTAGCACTAGGTACAATGGATCTGATCTCTGGGCAGTAGCTCCTTTCTTTTATTTTTCTGGCAGATTGAGCTTCCTCCCTCCCCAACTGTGACTAATAGGAGAGCTCTGCATCCTAAGGCCAGCACTCTAATCCCATCATCTAGCCAACTGACTACTCATCCATTCAACAAACACTGAAACACTGAAAGAGCACCTATGTGTATGCCTGGTACTGTTCTAAGCGCTAGGAAGACAGAGTAAACAAAACAGCCCAAAGCATCTGCCCTCACAAAATTTATGTTCCAGGGTGCATTTATGTCGTGGGTAAGAACTAACACAAAAACACATGAGTAAATCTATTTTATTTGGTATGAAAAAAAGAGGAGAATGCTAGGAAGAAACAAGTGGGTGAAGCAGTAAGAAGAAATGCAGTGTGCATCATACATGTGAAATGGAAAGCCTGTAGGTTTCAAATAGGGTGGTGCAGAGAAAGTAGCTGAGCATTTCCAGCCCCAGAAATGTGGTGTAGATGTGTCCTGAGGCTTAGTAAGTGGAACATCTTAGGTCACGCCGAGGTGGCCACATAATCCATAGACCTCACAATTACAGGCAGCAGCAGCATGGGCCAGCATGCAGCCTGAAAGTTCAGCAGATCCACAAGCACCAAGAGGAGGCATGAATACTCCAAGGTCCGCCTTTGGTGGCTTCAAGGGACATAGCTTTTTCCTGCATCTCCCACTTTATGAGAAAGAAGAGAACTTTGGAGAGGGAGTATCTCCCTAAAAGATGAAGAAATTACCTGAAAGAGATTTTTAAATAGGAAGAGTTCATGATATCTCGAATTGGCCCCAGTGAGTCTTTTCTGCCAACCTTTGGCATAGGAACTAGAAGGGGAAGATAAAACCAATTGCAGAATATAATGAGCATGTTTCTCCATACCTCAGCATGTACATTTTGGCAAGATTCTGAATAATTTATAACTTTTTGTGTGTGTGCATCATGTTCACCAGGGAAGTTTTGGATCTCTACTTAGTAGGGACCGGATTGAGTTGATTTGTGGGCCAGAGTGACTTCTTAACACACTGTAGTTTCTAACAAACTATTTGTAAAATTAATGGCCTCTGATGACCCCCATTACCATCTCCCTTCTTCCTGAAAGAAGGCATTTCATTGCTTTATGAAGCTGTACACAGAAGAGTAATTAAGTAACAATTCAGGCCAATGGCCTCTCCCAGGAATTAATGGTAGGGAGAGTTCATTAACCCCAGCAGGTTATAGCTTCTCCAGGAAATGCCCTGGACCAAGGTTATTGTAGCTATTAATGGATTGGATAGAGACTTTAACTGGGATGAAAATCTCTCCTTCTTGGGGAGCTTTTCTCCTTGAGGGTCTATCACAGGCAACCCCCTGGAAGCAGCAGAACCCCAAGGTTGAGGCCTTATATGGGATGAGGACAACAGATTGCTGTTGGTGAGAATTACTAAATCAAGGTGAAAATAGGACCTTGGAGGCAAATTAAAGTCCTTGATGTAAGCCTTCTTGCTATTCAGGAGGTGGCTTGATTAATGCCCAGTGCAACTTTAGAGCAGCTGTTTTCACCTTGGTAACTTCTCCGGACACGCCATGCCCTGCCCTGCACAGAAGAGTTGCTGAGATATGTCAGATTTTGCTGCACTGCTGCCAGGAATGCAGTGGCCTTTGTGTGGAAATTCGTTGTGAAAACACCCTCTCTTTTTCCAGTCTGGGCATTCAGGCTGTTTGCTGGGCCTTTGTCCTGCGAGGGGACTGGCCCAGTGTGTGAGCCCCTAATGGAGATGCTTGGGCCCTGGCCTTCCTGCTGCCTCACAGGGTTGGAGAGAGATTTCTGCTCACTTCTCTTGCTCACATGTCACTTTGGAAATTTTTCTTGGATATTTTTATAAATGAGCCAGGTTTTGAGGTTTATATCCAGGCAAAGCTAGAACCTCATTTTAGATCACTGTTTCGTGAATACAGAATCACTTATGCTATTTTTCTTATGTCCTTACTTATTTTTAGTGACTATTTCTGTATAATTTTAGGCTCATAAACTCTTTGAATTTCCTTTCAGAATAGCTTTCTCAAAAGCAAAAACTGAAGTGAACTGAAATGTGAAGGGGGTGGGGAGGGGATAGAGATGAGGGGGAAGAGAGGGAGAGAATGTACCATAATTAATATTATCATCATTTAATAAGCAATAAACTATAATAGAACAAGCAAAAAATTTATATATTTTCTTTCAAAATTTAATATTTTGAAATTTAATGAACCATTGCTATTAGAACAGCAATAAATAACTAAAAATAACTAAAAAAAGGAAAGTTCATCAAGGATCTCACCTTAGCAAAAAACCTGTATTTTTTCAACTCTTCTATTTTATTGTCTAGATATATTGGTGTTTTGCCTTTTCACTTAATATTTTTATCAACATTTCCAGTTTACCACATTCTCTCTATTACTGTTTTAATCATTGCATAAAATTCTGCTGAGTTGGGATATTCATAATTTGCTTCACCATGCCCTTCTTACCATACTATTTATCTGTTTATATATCTGTCTTCTCTTGCGGGCCAGGAGAGTGTCTGTATTAATTTTCTAGAGCTGGCATAGCAAAGTACTATACAGACTAGGTAGCTTAAACAACAGAAATTCATTTTCTCAGTTCTGGAGGCTGTGAATCCTGATCAAGGTTTTGGCAGGTTGTTTCACCTGCAGCTCCTTCTTTGTTCTCTATCTGTGTCCTTATATGGTCATCCTTTTGTATGTGTCTGTGTCATAATCTCTTTTTAGAAGGATACCAGTCATATAGGATTAGAGTTCACCCTTATTACCTCACTTAAAGTTAATTCCATCTTTAAAGACCCTATCTTCAAATAAATAAAGTCATAGTGCGAGTTATTGGCAATTAGGCCTTCAACATGTGAACTTTGGGAGACATACTGAATCTACACAAAGTAGTCAACGAATGTTTAACTGTGACCAAATTTATGAACATTGAGGTTGTTCTCTCAGCCTCTCCCCAAATAAAATCACTTCAAAGAATATATCTGTATAGTCATCATATTTTTCAGGTATAATCAAAATATGCACTTAGAGTTTTTTCATTTTGAATGTCTGTTCATTAGCATATCAGTCAACTGATTTTATTTTACAGATAAGAAAAATAAGGACAAGAAAGATTAAATGTCTTGCTGGGGTTAAAAAAGATGATTAAAAAAGTTTTCCATACCTGAGACCACACCCCTCAACATTTCTGTTTTATTCTTTTGTAAGCCTGGGAAAGTGCAATATGGTGATGTAATATTCATTTTTAATGAGGTCATTTCTTCTGAAGCGACTAATGCTTGATTTCTGCTTTAATCTCCCTTTTATTTATTTTAAATTTGCTTCTTTAGCTTTAATTTAAAAAATTCACACTTAGAAAGTGATCATTAAATGGAAGCTTTCTAAAAAGGATAGCTATAATATCTGGAGGCAAACATTTAGAAAAAATTTGTGCTGAAATTTGGTGCAATTTTATACTTCTTTCTCAGTTCATCTGTGTTCTTTTCTGGTATACAGGAAAAAGTCCTTCAAATTTTCTTATTAGTCCTATTTGATAATTATAGAGGTCTTTCATACATTGAGATTTTGCGATGTCTTCAACAGAAATAATATTATGATAGAATATTCATGCTATAAATTACTTATGATTGGTTTAGCTTTGGTATATATATATATACATACATACATACATACATACATACATACATACATACATACAGTTATGCACTGCTTGATGGGGATGTGTTCTGAGAAATGTGTTTTAGGCAGTTTTGGTGTTGTGCAAGCATCATAAAGTGCACTCACACAAACCTAGATGTTATAAAGTGTACTCACACAAACTTAGATGGTACTCACACAAACCTAGGTGGTATAGCCTGCTATTGTAATTGTATGCACTATACTTTTATATGACTGGTAGCACCGTAGGCTTGTTTATACCAGCATCACTACAAACACGTGAATAGATGTTGTGTTATGACATTATAATGGCTGTGACACCACTGGGTGATAGGAATTTTTCATCTCTGTTATAATCTTATGGGCCCACCATCATATATGCAGTACATCATTGACCAAAACGTTATGTGGCATGACTCTCTTCCATCATTCTTCATTTATTTAACAAATGTTTTTATGAGCACCAATGGGTATTGATCTAGGTAATGAAATGACCTAAAGATGACTAGAGTAAGTTTCATAAGGTACTACCATGTGATAAATGTTATAGTGCAGGCAGGCAGAAAAGCCTAGGAATATGGAGGGGAACATATAAATCTAATTTAAAGAAGCTTCAAAGAGGAGGTATCTTTTGGGTTGGATTGAGTACTCTGTAAGGACAATAACTTTACAGAAAATGAGAAAGGGCATACTAAGAGGAGGGAACAATGGATTCAAAGGTACAATATGCTCAGTGTTAACAATTCACTGTTGTTTCTGTCTAGAGTAGCAAGTCTCAATCCATATTATACAAACAGTTGGTGGTGTAACATGGTTTTAGGTGGGACACAGTGGTAACATTTTAAATTCTAAAAATGAATTTTAATAACAATAGTTAATATCTAGTAAAACTGTAAGTAGTACATTAAAACTTGATTTAGAGATATTGCTTTGAATGAGAATAAATTTATTTGAGTGAAATCAGTACTTGGTTTATAGAAAATTATTGAGTAGGCCATTATTATGGGGAATGAGAATATATCAAATACTGTGCAGATGGTATGTGAATAACTGAAGTCTGAGATTCAGTGCTCTGAGAGCATATGTGGCTCGATGGGGAAGGGCCAGCAAGGTCAGCTGAAGAGCACCCCATCCTTGTGCTTCAGACTTTGGGTTTCCTCTCGAAGCACTCCAAGAAGCATCAGAAACTTTTTAGGTGAGAGTGAAATGGTTATTGTATTTGAGAAAGATAATTCTGGGGCCATGAAAGGTGATGGGGGGAAGCCGGTTCATACTGTGCATTACAATCAGATATCTCAGGGAGATAGGGTACCTGTTTCCATTTGGAATGGGGGTTCAAATTTTTGTCATGTGTTTTTTTTCTATTACAAATTGTATATTGGAATTTTTTTTTCTTTATACTACTTATTCTCTGTTTGGATTATAAAGGAAATATTAAATCTTCATGGTGAACAATGTCTACCAATCTTGTAACAATAGTTTTTATTTCTCACTCCTCCACCTTGACCTATATAACCATTCCCTTGAACTACTATAGTTCATAGATTGTTTGGTATCCTGTTGTTCTCTTAAATTATTTTCATCAGGGCTAATTTTCCCCCCAAATGGAAATTGGGCAATTATATGACATTTTCTGGTTGCTTTCAGTTACAAAATAATGTTCTAGTTCAGTAATCAACGAACTAGTACCATGTCATAATCAAAACTCTCAGCTTGATGTGTGGTTGAGGTTTCTGCCCTCTTGCAGCTGAGGCCTACTTTCGAGTGGAAAGGCTACAACTGGAAATGGGTTCAGTTGACATCACTTTCTACATGGAGCACATCTACTTTTCCTTCTCTCCAAACTGGCCACATGTTCAGACATCTACCAGGTAGGAGAGGAAGGGGCAATTTTAAAGTTCTTACTTGATTGATACTGTTGTGCATTGGCACCTTGTCCCCTGAGGCCTGGTTGGTGTTTTAACCTGATTTTTTCTCTTGGAGATGTCCTTAGAAAGTTTGTGGAGATTGCCCAACCACTATCACGGTGTGCCTGGGATCTCTAACTCTGACCTAGACAATTATATGTCTGATTCAGCTGTTCATTTGCTTTCCTTTCAGCCACTGTGACTTATCATTTTTGCCAGCGTCTCTCTACTGGACTCTGGCCCTTCCGCATGGCCAGGACTGGCTATATAACTTGCTCAGTGCAAAATAAACTGACCCCTCGCTCAAAAATTATTGAGAATTTCAAGCCAGTGACAGCAGAATATTAAACCAAGCACAGGTTTCTTCTGAAAACATGTCTCTGTGTGACTGCACAAGTCTCAGGCCCATAAAGCTGGCCCTGCAAATGACTTTAATGAATTAGGCCTAAGATAATCCTATTTAGGCAGTACACACTTACATATTCTTTGTCTAAACAAGCTCTGGAACACAGATGAAATTCACTTGTTTGCTCTGCTGTCAGTGCTGTCAGCTAACCTGTATTATATCCTTAGATTTTCTAGATGAGAGTCAGATAGTGGTTCCCAGTGTTTTCTATGCTTTAGAGGACACATAGTAAGATCTCTTGGCAGGCTCCCTAAAAATGTTCTTTTGTTGTATTCATTTCCTATGGCTGCTATAAGAAATGACCACGAGCTTTGTGGATTAACACAACAAAAATTTAGTATTACAATTCTGGAGGTCAGAAGTCTCACTGGGTAAAATCAAAGTGTTGTCAGACCTGCGTTCTTTCTGGAGGCTCTAAGAAGGAATCTGTGTTACATTTTGTCCTGGGAGTTAAGATGAAAGACACTCCCAGGGATGAGCACAAGAGGCCACTAGCAGTGGAGGGCAAGGGAGTTCTGTGCACCCCACCTAGTTGCAGATTGAGACCTGATGTGCTAGGATGAAAATGCCCATTAGATTTACTGTATTTAGGGTTCTGGCTATGAGATAGAAAAACAAAACTTGTAAAATGTTACAAAGAAATGAGCCCCAGAACTTGAGGGAGTGCTTGAATCAGATATCCTCTGTGCTCCATGGTTTGGGAGAGTGTTGATGTCTTTAACAGATTCAGAGTAGAGGGAGATGGGCTGAGTAGCCCATCTAGGTAGGTGGAAAAAAATTCTACAAATGAAAGAGAAAATGAGTATGAAACAGAAAATTTTTTTTCCTAGTCTTCCCAGCTTGCAAAAGCCACCTGCATTCTGAGGCTCATGCCCCGTCCTTCATTTTTAATTCCAGCAGTGTAGACTCTTCAGATCTCTGGTTCTCTGACCTTCGCTTCCTTCATCATGTTGCCTTCTCTCACTCTGACCCTCCTGCCTCCCTCTTAGAAGGACTCTTATGATTAGTTCTGGTTCATCTAAATAAGCCGGATAATATCCCCATTTCCAGATCCTTAATCACGTCTGCAAAGAACTTTTGCCATGAGAAGTAACATATTCACTGAACATTAGGACATGGACATGTTTGGGGCCTACCTCACTCGTCTAGAGGAAAGTGAGAAGCAGCTCTCTCATCCTTCCCTGTGGAACTTGCACCTCACTAGGTTGCGGGGGTGCGGGGCACATGCACCCTCCTCTTTGTGGGTGTAGACTCATTGCACAGCCCTTTGAAGAAATCTTCCCTCCAATCTTGGCTCAACTTTAATTCTAAAAGTAGGTGAGGAGTTTAAGAATCATTTAATGAGTTTTCCAAATAAACTATTTACACTTACGTCCTTTTCTCAGGGTCTGTTTCAAATTCACCCTTTGTCTTATGCTTTCCTGATTTCTCTTAAAATATTCCAGTAGCAATTTGTATGTCAATTTTGTGCTTACAGAAAATTTCATAATAGCAGTCAGGTAGGAAAACAGTAACATATTATTTTATTTTCTATGAGTTAAATGATTTATTTCCCTCTGATGAAGAGTTAATGTGAAAATTCTGGGAGGCTATTGTTCTCACTTTGAGTCCTGATGTCTTGCAGTTTTCACATTTATGTGACCTAGAGTAAATCTTCAAGTGGCATTTCAAAGAAAAGCGTCTTTTATTTTTGTTTTGCAAATCTAATATTGGAGTGGATAGCTGAGTGTGACCTGTTTGATTTTCTGCTCCATGGCGGGACAGCTACAGGATTCAGCTCTGAGTCAGGCTCCAGGGTCACTCCCTCACTGATCACCGGAATCTTGACTCAACAGAATCCAGTTGACTGTCTTTTTGTTTTCTGTGACTCTGTGCTCCGGGTCTGGCACCCCAGCTTGTGTCTCATTCCTGTGACCAGCAACCTATTTTATTCCTCAGTTTTAGAGTCTGGAACTCCGTTTCAGGGTTACAAGTCTACCTGAAAATGCTACTTCTGCAGCTAGACTCTGTTCTTGTCAGAACCTCTCCGCATGAATTTCTGACCCCAAACCAGGGCCCATTCTGCCCAAATCCCCAGTTATCTATGGTCCACCTGTTTACTGGGGCATGCTCTGATTACCATTTGTTGAATTTCCTTGGTGCTAAACACCTGCCCTGTCCTCCTCCTTTGTCTGTATCACCTCCCTAGATCTCAAGTGCTTCCTGGGCAACTACCCTCCTCTTTGCTATTGAATCAGAATCTTAATAGCTGCTCCTTCTAGAAGCTGTATTTCACCCATGTCTCAGCAGTCCCTCCTCATATGGGATATTCTGCTGTGGGTAGAATGCTTGTTGCAATAATATAAATGTATAAATTAGGGTACTTATTATGAAAGTAAAAAAATGAGATTTTAGAATTCGGATGTATTTTGAAAATTCTATGCTTAGACTGTAGTCTAGTGACACTTAAACACATATATCATTTTAGGGAGCTATTTTTGCAAATAACATAGTGTTCTCAAATGCTGAGTTAAGTTACTACTGTTCAGGAGAGAGGGTGATTCCATTTAAAGCTAATCTTTTTCTTCCAATATTCATTGATTTTTGTTTGGATCCCTGTAATATTTAATAGTCTTATTTCCTGAGAAAATGTAAATAAACAAAGATAAAGTTGAATGTTTTCTTAAGCCAATTTCAGTTTTGAAAAAAATATCTCTGAGAGGTCAAACTCAAAATAATTTCAGAATTCTAAACAGGTTTTATAACCTCTATTGGCAAGAGATCTGTATTTGCAGAATCCATAAAGCTTTTAAGGTATAGTTGATATTGAAACAATAATGACCCTGGAACAGGATATTTCCTGGAGATTAATGACCAGCTAGGAGGGGTTGATGGCCTGAGGTGTAGTTGAGGGCCATTAACCTCAGACAGTCATTAAAGCCCAGGAAATGTCCTATGTCTAGGTCGTTATTGTTATTATAAATTGAAAATGGAAAAAAGAAACAGGCATACAGATGATCTGAAGGATGACTCGATTTTCAATGGTAGCGTTCTGGGAGAAATTATTCCCTATCCATTAGCCAACCAATCTCTCTGAATCCTCTGTCACATTGCACTTCAACTGATGGGTCTTTGTGCAGGAAATTCCTGAATTCCCCAGATACTAAAGTAGAGAGTACAGTTCCCTTGTTGTAGCTACCTTTGATCAGAGTGACTAGATTAAATAAAATAGTAATGGTGAATTACTTTGCCACTGCTCTTAATTGCATCCTACATTGCCATCTACTTGCTTCCCCTTGGGATCATCTGTTTTCTTCTCTATTTAGCTGCAGTAAATTTCCCACAGCTAAATTTTAAGCTCTTGGATATTTTGTCTGTTTATTTCCCAGGTCTTTGGGGGTGAAAGTGCATGTTTTTTGCTTTGCAGTTGTACAGTCCCTAGTCATGCTAGATATGGCATCCTAGTTCAATTCCTTGGACAATTTACAAAACATACTATACTTGGAGGTATTTTGAATTTCTAACTAGTTAAGTATTGCTTAGTTTTGAATATACTGTTTCAATTTTCTGTAAGTCCTGTAGCAGCAGATTCACACCTCTGTCTCTGTCTCTGTCTCTGTCTGTCTCTGTCTCTCTTTCTCCCTCTGTCTCTCTCTTCAAGCAATGGAAAAGCAGTCAAAATGGAGAAGTTATCGCTTAGGGTCTCCATATATCACTTCAGGGCTTCTTACAAATAGTTGGATATGAAGTATTCAGCTGGAGTATTCTGAAACAGAACTTGCAAAATTTATTTTATTTGTGGGCTACAGGAAATTTCATGTTAGCTTAAAAAAATTCAGACCTGAGCATCATGTAGCTATGTATGGTTTTACTTTTTTATTTATTTAGTAATCGCAGAAGGTTTGAGTCATGTGTTGGATTAGCTCAAATTCGTCACCCGAGAGTATAAAACAAATGAAAAACTCAAAACATTTGCCTTCATAACATAGATCAAAAAACAGCTTTGTAGAATAGCATATTAATGTATAATACTAAGTTGCCACCATTGTTATGGATTTCATAAATATACAGTCCACCCTCAAAAGGCTTTTCTTGTCCTTGTAGTAGTGCTTGAAATTCCCATTACTTATGACTTTGGTCCAAGATTTTGAAATACCCAGCTAAAATACAGATGCTACGTTTCAACCATTGATGGTTAATTTATTAAATCTTTCAGACCACAGTTAGCCTGGGGATTCAATATAAACTAAATGGTAAGATTAATAAATAATAAAAGGAAGTAGTATGAAAGCATTTTTTTTGTCAAATCCCTATCAATGTAATTTATAAAATCCCTTTCTTGGCAGGGTCTTTAGTTTACATTTTCTTTGATGTCCCTAAAAGTCCCATTCCGCCATTCATTCTCATTTAACAACTACTTATTGAACATGTGTTTTGCTCCAGTCTGTGCTTGCTGCCCTCTAGCTTCCCTTCTTTAGGCTGACTTTCCTTGGTGAGGTGGGCTAACTTTTCTGTAGGTTGCAGGATTTGTTGTTGCCTTAGGGCAGCACAACTCTGGAAATGAATGTCCCCCTATAGGGTTGTTAGTGTTATTCTGGTGACCTGGGGAAGACTTCTCTTACCACCAGCTACAACTGTTTTGTTTGTTTGTTTGTTTGTTTTACAATAATCTGATCTTTAGTTTTCATTTTCTTGTTATGCCTATTGATTTTTTAATTTATTTAATTTAGTAATTTACTTCCCCATAACTTTGATTTCCTATATCATCCCATCTAGTGAAATTTGGGTGCAAGTTATAATGGGAATGGGTTGGAAATATTATAAGTGATATCAATGTGACTTTCAAAATCAACCCCTGGCCTTCTACTGCAACAAGCAACTTGATCCTCTCATCAGGGTGAATTCCCTCTGTATTTTACACTGCCAAGGAGTTCTAGCACTCTCTTTGAATGTTTATATAATCACAGGTCTACCCCATCCATCTTTTGAAGGCTCTGCTACTGTCTTGTCCTGGGTAGTCTACACTGAAGCTCCAGCCATGGCTGAATTCTTATAGTGCAAAGGAAGAACAGAGATCCTTTGAGGACTCTTGCTTCAGATTTTTATTGTGCTGCTGTAGGGACCACCAAGAAGCATACCTATTGGTGAGTGCACAGCCACAGTAAAATTCAGACAAAGGAGAAAAAGGGAGAGAACAACAAATTCCGATAATCTGGCTGTTCTCATTCTAAAAGAAGAGGAAGGCATGTGGAGATAAAACTAAATACTATGTCAACGAGTTTGAATTCATTTGAGTGTAACCTTCCAATGACTGTTCTTCCTAACTGTGCCTAATTGTATGTAATTAATAATAGTTACCTTAATAACATTTTGGCTAGATTGCAGAATGTTCTGGTCACTTTTAATTAATAAATAGACTACTATTGTGTTGTTTCAAAATTTGAATTTTCAATTAAATTCAAAGTTCTTTTCCTTTCTTTATTCTCCAGAGTTGACTTCCCCTTCCTCTGTCTTCTGGCCAAGAGTTTTTCTGTCATGTTCAGGCATTGTAGAGGAGGGACGATGGCAAATGCTTCCTTATTTAACTGCCAGTGGTGAGGCCAAGTTTGCTGCTTTGTTAGTTGTCTGCATTTGTTTAGTTCAGGGTAATCATTAATGCCTTCTGTGTAGCAGGCATGTAGTTGCTGGTCCTTTCATGTGAATTCTTCCGAAGGTCTCCAAAGTTCTTCCCTTCCTAATCCATGGTTCCTGACGTGAGAGATCCAGCTTCAATTTTTTCACTTTCTTAGACCCTCTAAAAGCTTCCACCCTAAAACTGAGATCCCTTTTCTGGTGGTCACCCTTCTTGGTGAAGTCTGGGAAGACAAGTCTGGATTTCAGCAACTTCTCTTTGTGCCTTAGGAAAGTCATTTATCTATGACATGACAAATAGTGGGGCAGATGGCTGCCTCTTCCACCAGCCTTACCATGCCCTCCAATTATTTTCCGTAGCCCAGGTGTGGTGGTCAAACAGATTGCCAATTGGAAAATGAATTTCCCATTTTCCCTTCATGTAGTCACTCCTATTCTTAACATGGATTCTCTTTGAACTCCCTTCTCTAGAACTATGATTAATGATTTCATGTTACCAAGAGATGAGTTACCTTAAATAACAAGATAATGTACTTTCCTTCTCCTTCAAGGAACACTGTCTCTTTAAAAGGCTACTCTCCTCACTACCTTCTAAATTCTCTTTTTACATAGCCCAGGAAGAGATGGTAATGGTTGGTAGTAAGGCTTTTTCTAAACTGATGACAATTAGTAAGCCCTAGAGGAATAATTTATATAACGGAATATAGGAGTCTTAGCATATTTTAGTTTTCAGCTATGAACTTGAATACAGTTCTGGGAAAAATGGAAAATTCCCACTTAATATGAATCTTTAATCTTTTAAAAGAATAGGCAAAGAGTATTAAAATTACTATCACTGTTCCTGTCCTAAAGGAATGGAATCAGAGTCAGATACCCAGAGCTGAATGGGCAGAAACCAATATGAATCATTTAAGGAAATTTGCTGGTCCAACAAGGGAGAGAGGCTTACCAGAAATCCCAACAGAAGGCTAGATGGATGAGACTACTTTCAAGGGCATCTGGTGCAATGTTAACAGTTAACAGAGAAAACAAAAGTCACATTATGCTCCTGTTGGCTCTGAGTACCTGATCTCCCTCCTGGAAAGAGCAGAATTGAAAGTTTGAAGATAGAGAGTACCAGTGTACTTTAAGTAAGTTCAGATCTTCAGGCCCTGTTACATTATATCCCAGGATGCAAATAACCAAGAAATGTAATTTCCGATGACCTTTTAATCATCACTAAGAGTGCTTACTTTTTGTTGTCGTTTCACTTTTTTTCTTGAAATTCACTGAGATGTTTCAGAGAAAATGTCAAGAAATCAAATGAAAAAATAGGAAAGTGATTTTAAAACTATAGCCTAGTAATTTTGATGTCATTGCATAATTCTTGGCTAGACTATCAAGTAGATGGTTCATGAGCAGTTATGAAGAGAGGGTGACCTCTGAGAGCAAATGGGTTCAAGAAGATTAGTGGGACTGATCAGATCTATTTTCTCTCTCTCTCTTTTTTTTAGACTAGTAATTCAGAGTAAAGCTAAAATATATTGCATACCAAATCCCATAAATCATTATCTCACATTCTCCTGTTGCATTCTTAAAGACATGATAGGGAAATGTGGGTAGATTATTTTTTTGCATAGGTGGAGTCATAGCTGTTGGAGAAAACTTTTACTCTTCAAGAAACATTTTTGGATTCTTGTTGTATTCTAGGCAATGTGCCTGGCCCTTGTGATGAGAGAATAGAGAATTAACATTCAATAATTGCTGTGTGTACTTACGTTAGGTGGGTAATCACATGGGATTTCTTTAACTTGTCTGAGAGACAGGTATCATTATCTCCACTTTACAAGTGAGGAAACAGAAACTCAGATTTATTCCCCAAGATCATAATACTAGTACAATGGTGTAGCAGATACTCAGACTTTTATCTATCCAATGATAAAGCCATGATCTTCTCATGACATGATTTTTATTCTCCAGAGAATAGAATTATGATTAATGTTTTGATATTACCAAGAGGTGAGTCACCATAAGTAAATTCAGCATAAGATGCTGAGTCAGTGTAAGGAGGAACTTTCTATCACTTAGTTATGAGCCCCTCTTGTATATGAATGAGTTTTGTGCATTGCCCCTCTCATGTGCATTGCCCTTTCCATTCTCACTTCAAGTCTTCAAATAAAGAATGAACATCTATTTGTCAAAGATGCTGTGGATGTGATAGCTGTTAGGGGCAATATTGATCTGTATCACCTTTGAAATTTCTGTCAGAGTACCGTTTGAATCTGTGACTTTCTGCACCCTTCAGAAGTCTACATACTTCTGAGGAAATGGGACCATGAGGCAAGTAACTATTCATAAGGAATTTAAAAAATTTCCTCTGATTATCAAAATTATACTTATTGTGTACAATTTGGAAAATTCAGAAAGGTAGAGGGAAGACAAAAAATATTACTCGTGGGGAGACAAAAAATATTACCTGATCACCCAGTTATAATCTTATGAACATTGGTTTATTTTCTTCCATATTTTTCTCTGCCTACATAATCTTTTAGTCACAGTCATATTAAACACAAGTTCATTTATTGTCTTTTTGACTTAAGGATTTAATGAAAATATTTTTCTATGCTTTTATAACTTTTTGTAAATGTCATTTTAATGATATGATTTTTGAAGTTTCTTATATATAATGTTCACCTATATTTTAGATTATTCCTTAGGATAAATTCCAAAATTGGAATTATTTTAATAAAGTGTTGGAGTCATTGTCTGTATTATGTCTTGTCCAACGGTTCTTTAAAAAGTTGTTGGAGGAGGTCATCGAGAGGATGTGACCAGTGATTGACCCAGTTACTGACCCTCGCAATTGGAGGCTTCTCACCCCCTCCCACAGTAGGAGCCATTTTCAAGGATGTGCCTTGAGAGAGTAATGTCTTTGAGACCATCTGAAACTGTCTGTATACGTAACCAAGCCCAATTAAGCCCTCTATATAAACTTTAAGATTCTGTCAGGCCCGTGTGGAGATCTATTTGTCTCGTGGCTGTCCAAGACAAGCCTTGTATGTAAGTTCCCTTGCTGATTAAAACTGCCACCTACAAATCTGGAGTGGCCTGCATCTTTCTTTGGTCTCTCCCTGCCCTCCATAAACAGGGGCCAGTTTTAGTTTTACCTGGAAGGCCCTTGAACCAACGAAGTGTCGGTGCAGATTTAGATTCCCACAAGCAGTGCTCGAGAGTGATTCTGTCTTATCTTTGCTTCCATTTTAGATGATTATCACAACTTTTTGGTAAACTTTATAGGTGAAAAATGATACCTAAAATATACTTTAATTTTATTACTTTGATTGTTAATATGATGCATTTAAAATTTTTATGTTTATTCACCATTTTATCCTTATTAAAATGCTCTTCCATGTGGTGAAATACTTCTCAATTTTTATGAGTAATTTAAATATTCAGAAAATTACCATCCTTATGTAATGTATATCCCCCCCCCCCGCATTTTGAATTTTAATACAAGAGACAGAAAGACACTTTAAATTAGCTGGAAAAAAAAGGGAATTTATTTACTTGCTGAAGGCTTCAGAGAATTGCCTTTAGGTAGAGCTAAGTTCAGGGACTTAACAGCATCAGCCAGACTCAGAATCTATCCCTCAGCTCAGATTTCCTCTGAGCTGACCTAATTTAGGCAGGCCTTTTCTAATGGTGGTATATGACCGTAGAGTCAGCCCTTTCAGTCACACCAGTGCATGAGGATTCTCTTTCCTAGTCATTCTAGTACAGTCTCTTAAATTGAGTCTCACTTGATGGGCATGGCCATGTGTTCATTCTTGAAACAGCCATTCTGCCCAAGAATATAGAATGTGAGGTTGACCACACACTTCCCTCACTCATTCATTTTTTGGGGGGAATGGAGATGGATCCAAATAAGCCAAGAGGGAGCATTGTTTGCCTGAATAAATGTAGATGTACTACTACCAAAAGAAAAAAAAAAGCCAAAAAATAAAACAATACAAAATAAAACTAGATAGCTATTATACTTTAAATTGGTTCAAGGTGTTTTCTGATATAAAGACAAACTCTTATGTTTTCAAATTGAAATTTTTCTGTAATTATTTAAAGCTTAAAAAGCCAGAGTAGATAAAAATTACTTAAAAAAATTTTTTTTTTCTGGTTTGTATTTTTGCTCTTACCTTTTAAATAGAATAGGAATTAAATAGATTTAAAAGCCGAACTTAACTAAATATTTCAGTAATTATTGCTGAAATTGATTTGGGTTATCACATTTATAATATATAAATTTTAATAAACACTATTTTCTATTTCTAAGCCATCTATTGACATTTTTCCTTTCTATTCTAATGCCAGCACCACAGCATTTTAGTTATCGTAGCTATGTAATATGCTTTGATATTTGGTGGGGCAAATAAATAGCATGTAGCTTGGATGGGAGGGAATAGAAATGCCTAGAGCCAGGTGGTTTACCTGCCACAACAGAGCCTGTTTTACTAGGAGCAGCTGCCTGTACACATGGGCTCTCCTGGAGCTGTTATTAAGGGGCAATTGAAAAGGAGAGAGTAAGAAAGGGGGAAATAGGGTTAGAGAATGCAAACATTTCTACCGCTTTAAAATATGGTGGGGCCTATATGTTATAAAAGATACAGTCTTCTGTATTTGGAGTTCAAGACAAATTAAGTAGGTAGTTTATGTTCTTTTTTTCCCCCGTCACCTGCTTTTGACATGTCCAAATCAGATTGTTAATGATACTCATGCTTCAGAGTGACATCACTTAGATGTCATGAGCTTGCTGCTTCCAGGGCCATTTGCCCAGGAGAGAAGGTGAATCCAACACTGAGAAATGACCCTTTAATAGTCACATTTGAGCCTGACACGAGGGTTGCTGGAGAAGTTTAGTGAAAGAAGGGGCCCCTGCCTTCCTCAGATAACAACACCTAAGTGATGTCCATTTTATTCCTGTGTAAGGCTTATTCTATTCTGTCTCTATCATAATTTACAGAATCTTAGAAGGGCCATTATGTCTCTGTTTAGGAATCAAATTTTTATGAAATCTTTAATGTTTTTTAGGCATTGTACTTGGAACTGGGAATTTTGGTATAAATAAAATATCCCATTCTTTAAGGAGTTCATTGTTAAGCCCAATAGTTCTTAGTTCTTTGCATTTACTTTTTCAGAGTTTAGGCTCCCACCCTGAGGATCTAAGGCACAAGCTGTCAATTTAAAATTAGAATAAATTGCCTTCCATTTTTAAACAGGTTTTCTAGCCTGTGGATCTTTCCACCTATACCTACCTTGTGGACGAGACTCTCTCTCAAGTACCCCCTTTTCTTAACCAGGCCTAGCTTTCTAAGTGTGTGATGTTGGCATCTTTTTTGGTTTTTGCTCATGATGCTTTAATTAATTTTTCAAACTCAGTGAGCTCCCTTTGCTAATGTTAATGTGAAAAGATTTTCCTACCATAGACATCTTAAATCTGGGAATCCTGAACTTCAATTTATGTAGCTGTATTGTTGCATTCTTGGATTTTGGGTTATGTAATCATTGTATTTTATACTGTTCCTATGAAATTCTGTTGTTAACAGAGCTGTTCTGGAGGGTGAGAAGATGAACTTGTAGCTGTGTCAAAATCATCTCACTCTCAACAAGTTAGAAATTCATCAGCTCTGGGTGTTTCTCAGTGGCCAGGGATATGCTTCTTACTTCATTGATCCTGTTAAGTGGCAAGATCCTGTCTTTTGGGTAAAACATTTCCATGTGATTATATTCTCTAATTTATCATGTAATGATCATATTAGCTCTGTCGCCTTCTTGCATTTTGTCATCTGGGCCCCACTGAGCAGTGAGGCTATTACCCTTCTCAGGAAGGCACTAACTTACTCAAGGGGGAACTACTTCCTGTTCATATTGCTGTGTCTCCCTGGAAACTTTCCAAAGGGGACATCTATCGTTTACAAATTGATTTGCACTGCCTTGACCAGCCTGCAATTCCAATTTCAATTTCTCTCCTGCAAGCCTTCTACAAAATTCTACTTATTTCCTCCTGCATTTCTCTTCCTTGTTGTCCAGTAGTTGCTTTTCACTTTTGTTTTATTTGTTGACTCTTTGACAGAATCTACCTTTACCAAGCCTACTGATCAATCAAGGCCCTGTTGATTTTCCAGCTCTTCCAGGAAGCCTACCTGAACTATATCAACTGACTTAAAAGTTAAAATATCACCAATATGCTACTAATTTGGTACCTAATTGTTAAATACCTTGCACCACAGCATAGCAGTTAAGGTCAGATAGATTTTCTGGGTTTTTGAGCTTCTTGACCTTGAGGCACATTATATACCATCTTTTAGGATTCAATTTCTTCATCAGTAAAATGAAGCTAGGAATAACCTTTCTTGTCATGATTGCAGAGTGTATCCAGTGTTATATACATAGTAGATAGATGCTCAAGAACGGAAGAGGAAGTGCTTTTTTTTTGGACAATTTTGGTTTCACTTTAGAAAATATTTCCCTATTACTCTAGGACAATATTCTTGTAAATGTTGAGTGGTCTGTAGGCAAAAAATTTATGGCATTCACAGATTAAGGATTATTGACTAATGGATTACAATCTCAAAATTTCTGAGTTAAAAATACGAGGAGAGACTAAATTAATCTCCTTGGAGCTCAAATCAGGATAATAACAATTGTCATATACTTACCAGACAGATGTCAAAAGAATGAATAGTACATTCACAAAAGAGTGTAGCTGCATGTAAATTATATTATTTATTGAAACATTCTGAATGACTTATTTTTTTTTTTTTATGGATAATATCGAAATGAATCTAAATAGACTTTTGGGAAGTTTTCTTTGTTTTTGTCTTTTAGATTTTCCTTGAACTCTTGATAGTGTTTAATCATAGACATCTATGTGAAGATTTATATAGTAGGGGGGATTTTTCCAGAAAACTTGTTCTGAGGGTCAGGCAAGGCATTTCATTTCACATTCTCTCATTCTCTATTATATGAAGTCTGCTTGCTTTGCTCATAATTTCTAGTTTGAGTTATATCACAGGTGATCTGGGGAATTTTAGGACCTTACTCTTTAAAACAAAGAAATGATTTAAATGGTTTCCAACAATTCTGAAAGTTAGCCTATTTCCTCTAATAACACCATCAACTTATTTTTGGTGGTGGAAGAAACACTATATTAACTATACATAGGTTTTATGTTTGATTTTTAAAATAATCAATGATGTATAAAATTTTATGCCATTTTCATTATTATTACAATCAAAATTTGTGTTTAAGTTTTTTTCACTTCAGTATTCAAAGTTTTTTAGTTACCGGCCTTCATAAATGTCATGGTAGTACACTGTTCTTCTTGCTTGTAAACTCATCAATTTTTGGACTTAGAATATAATCTTATTGAGAGTTCTAGGGTTTTGTTAGCATTTCTATTTCCTTTCTGATTAAATTCATACACATATGAAAAATTGTATATAATATATATCAAATATGTTATATTTTATTGAATATATATTTAATATACAATTCAATTAAGGAAAAATTATAATAATTAATATTATAATTATATATTATATTAATTATATTTTATATATTATATATCATTAATTACATCATTCACATTTCTATTATTCATTTTATATATTTAATTCTTACCTTAATTAAATTATGTATTGAAAGTCAGTCAGGTTTTTGCAGGTAGATGTTCTAGCTTGAAGGTCAGTCTCTCAACATTCTAACCTCTACTAATAAAGTGTTGAATTATTTTGAGTGATTTAGTAATTTTCATTGCCTCTGATCATATTGCCTATATAAAACAAATTCCTGTCAATTAAACAGCTTTAAAAAATAAATGGTGTAGTCATTGTAATCTTTGGAAGATATTTTTAGCCCAAACTTGGAATCCTAATTTAAATGAAAAATTCAACCATGTTGGTTTCAACAGTAGTCATAACATGAGTGAAGTGGTGGGATGAATTTTCACCTTTGAATGTTTACCAATTTGCACATGTGCAGGCAATAATGACGACTGGCACTTCATAACTTTTTTCTGCTGCCTGGAGGTTGTTAGATATTTTTAGACATCTATTTGAAGTGTGCAGAAGTGCAATTCTAGAAATGTTACAATGGAAAATTATATTTTGGAAACAAGTAAGCATGAGTGATAACTTTGTTAATCAAGTGTGACTTACTCCTCCTTGCTGCCCTGTTTCCAAAGACAAATTATTATTATGTACATTGATTTATCAATACTTATGGTCCTTAAAAGCTTTAAGGGTTTGAAAGTAGTGAATACTGATGAGAAGTTTGGCGAGAGTTTTGGTACCTTTCTGTTATGGTATGAGAAGCTTTACCCTTGTTTCAAGAAGCCCATTGTCCTACCCAGGGAAAGAAATTCGATTGGTAGGGCATTTTGTAGGTCTATCTTGTTTCTTTAGGACAAAGAAGGGAAAGCCCGATACCTGAAACTTGGAGAGCTTGAGCATCTGAATGAAAAATTGCCATGAATTTGAATGAAGATAAGAGAGAAGAGGACAGTGAAAGATGTTCCAGTGGTGAGGGATTGTCTGTGTTGGCAGCTGCCCATACCTCTTATCTCACCTAATGGCGGGTGCCTGCCAATGTTTATTTGGCCATCACCATTCACCAGCTGCTCCTCTACCATGTTGTTTTTCTTCCCAGATGGCAACACGATGTTCCACGATAAAACTGACACAAAAAACAATGCAAAATTTGTCTAAGAGAGGTTCAGCAAGCATGAGAAAAACATCTGATATCTCTCAGAGCCCGCCAAGTTCGCAGCTTACTGTGCCAGAGTAATTATGGGATGATTTGAACAGAGGCAGCACATGGGGAAGCCACTTCCAAATGTATCAGGTAGGTTTCCAGAAGAGGCAAGGCATTCAGATCTCTCCTTTCCCTGGCACCCTGACAGAATCGATGAGTGCAGCCTGTGGCTCCCAGAAGCCTCCTACATTACTGCATCCGTCCTTTACCCCATGCTGCCTAATTAATGGCCCACTATTTTAAAAACTCTTTTATTCAATTAGACTCTGCTATCAATAAGATAAACACTCTTGCTATCAAAATCCTGGGAAACCAACATTTATAGCCTGCGTTCTAGCCAAAGCATCTGCTTTTCTTTTGCTCTTGGTCTCTTATTTTGTCCAGTCTTCATTTGGCTGTTAGATTCTGTAAAAATTGACTGCTGTTTTGGGGATTAATATGAAAGGAGAGGGTGTGTCTGCCATTTTGTTACTCTGAGGGCTATTTCTCCCTTAGCCTCTACATGAGAACACAAAATAAAGAGAATCATTTTATTATTATTACAAAGAGCCATGGATGTTATTTAAAATTGGGCATTTCATATTCATCACTGTTATTCAAAGAACTGCCTTTTATGTGGGTTAACATTATTATATTCTTTGTCGGATTGAATTTTTAGATGAAATGCTAGAGCTTTTTTTCTTTAGTTGTGTACCTTTTTATTTGATGCAGAATCATTGCTTAGGGGTGATTGCATTCATGTCTGTTTGGTTAGATTTTTCAGTTATTACAATTTATTTGACTTACTTTAAAGACAACACTGAGAAAAAAATAGTCTTTAAGAAATTCTGCCTAGCATTTGAAGAGTCTGCTCCTAACTGGTTTTACTGCACAACTGCTGATTTTAAACTGTCATTAATGAAAGTAGAGAATAGAAAATGCCCAGTAATCTTTGGTGCAAAATATTATTTTAGTGAATGAATTCATCTTTTCTGACTTTTAAGTGGTATCATAATTTATAAAATTTAAAAACAGATTTTGCTTTATTTGGTCTGAGAAGGAAGTTTTTATTGTAGGTAGTAGAAAACCTGTTCAAGAAATATCATCACATTCCCACATAAAAAGAAAGGCAGTTGAAAGGGCTCAAGATTTTCTGTCTAAGACCTGAGTTCAGGTCTTATCTGTGCCGTTTTCATTGACCTCTTTTAATCTCTGTTCCCTTATATAGAAAATGGAAATAGAAGTAATAGTCACTACATACAACTGTTATGAAGATCAGCTGACAGATAAAAAAGAATTTTATAAATTGTAAAGCACAGAACAACTATTAGGTATCAGTGTGGTTTTGATGACATGTTTTTCTCTTTAGTTGCTTTTTGATGAAGTCTTCCTTTTTCTTAGACTGTAACTTTCCTTTAATATGCAATTTCTTCCTTTAATTTGTTACTGCAGCCTCAGAAATCCTGGGAGGATAGGGCAGTGTAGGTTTTATGACTGTTGTGAATATTTGACCTTCTAAGGGCAGAGGAAAAATTTGAATATATTAACATTTGAGGTCTCTCTCTAATTCAGTTTTGTAGAAAGTGTCATTATTTGACATTTCAACCTTTATGCAGGACAGATTGTTGGGCATTTTCCAAAGCAGCGAGAGCTGAACTTTTCCTTCCAGCATTGAAATCACTTGACTGTATATATACAGGTGGAATTAATATAAGGTACATATTCTAGTTCATATTCATGTTGGATCAAAATGATTCTATGGAGAAGAGTGAGGTCATATTGAAGACTCTGAGAATATTGATAGAGAGGTTGGCTTTATTAATCTGTGCCTGTTGGAGTTTATATTCATCTAGACTAGAGTAATGGTTCTCAATCCCATCTTAAAATCCCCTGTACAGTGGTGTTTTGTAATATTTAGTTTTGAGTCTTCATAGCTACTGTAGCTTAATTTGTACCTTATATTTATGATGAAATAAGAAAATTAGCCCTGATACTCAGCAGAACCCATGCCCAAACATTCTGAATTAAATGGTTTGGGAGTATTTAGTCATCAAAATTTTTCAAGCTCCCTAGGTGATTATAAAGTACAGCTAGGCTGAGAGCTACAGGTTTAGATGTAAATTATTTACCAATAGGTACATACTGCTTAGGTATTTGGCCAGATATTGTTTGGCTTGGTGTGATTTTTGAGATATCACACCAAGCCAAACAACATTTCATAATGGTATAAATATCATGTTTTTTGAGTTATAAATGTTGACACTATAATTTTACATTTCTCTAAGCATTAATTTATCTAGTATAACTTGGTGTTTCCACACGAAGCATTAAACACATGTCACCAATTTTTGGACTTGGAACAATGGATAAAATAGAATAAAATATTTAGAATAATATCTAAAATGTTAAATACTGACAGATATATAACCCACATTTACAAAAGCCTTTGAGGTTCAAGAGGAAAAGGGGATCCCGAGACCAAAATATTTGAGGACCAGTGCTGTAATTCATTATTTTACTTTTTTCACAGCTCTTATGTCTATCTGAAATTATTTTATTTACTTGTTTGCACATTTATTGTGTGACTTTCTCAACTAGAACACAAATGCTTTAAGGACAGTTTATTCACTTCTGGATTGCCAGGACTGAGAGGTTTCTGGCATATATTAGGAGTTCAGTTATGTTTCTTAAAAATTCATATGTTTAAGTCCTAATCCCCAGGACCTTAGAATATGGTCTCATTTGGATATAGAGTTATTGGCAGATGTTATCAATTATGATAAGGTCTCACTGGAGAAGGGTGGGTCCCTAATCCAATATGACTGGTGCCCTTAATAAAGGAAGTTTGGACACAGACAGATACGCGCAGAGGATGCCTTGTGAAGATTAGAGTTTTGCTGCCCCAAGCCAAGGTACTAAGAGAGGCTAAGAGAGATGCCTAGAATAAATCCTTCCCTAGAAACTACAGAGGGAGCAGGGTTCAGTTGACCCCTTGATTTTAGACTTCTGAACTCCAGAAGTTTGAAAAAATAACTTTTTGTTGTTCTAAGACACCTAGTTTGTGGTACTTTGTTACTGCAGTCCTCAGAAACTAATACAGTAGACAGTCAATAAATTTTGGTTAAGTGTATGAACCTTCTACTACTTCACATATACTATCACATTTTCACCACAATCTGATCAAGCAGTACTGTTGTTATTCTCTTTTTGCAAGTGAGGAAGTTGAAGCTTATAGAAGTTAAGTAACTTACCCAAGGTCATGTCTGTCTGCCTCCTTAGCCAGAGCTCCTAAGCTCTACACTGCATGGTCTGACATATAAGCTATATAATAGGCATAGGAAATCAGGAAGTTGCTGTGAGTAAGCAGCACGGTGCACAGAAAGAGTACTCAACTTGGAACCCCAGCATCTGGGATGTTGTATATTCAACCTATCTTGATCAATTTACATATCCTCTCTCCACCTTCACATCCCTTAACTCCCAGCCTGACTCAGACTCAGGCTTAGAAACCTTAGTGGGGAAGGAGGATGTGTGGCCTATTTTTGCCTTATTTTATATTATTTTTATTTATTATCTATCTATTTATTTATTTATTTATTTAATATTTACTTTTATTATGAGGAGCAATCAGATATTTAATTCAAAATTTGTCTATGATAATATAAGGAAATGTAACACTATTAAAATTAGGTACATTAAATAACTAAATATATGGTATCACTGAAAGTATTTCCAAATTTGTTGAAAGTTAACTACTATTTTAAATGTACATAATCTGATGAGTTAATCTGCTTTGACAAATAAATAAATTTTTGTATACCTTCTGTATTCCACTTTGTCCTATTCAATTTTCAAGTTGAGGGTGAGCTGAAGAAGAGAAGAGGAATGAGAAGTAAAAGTCTTTCTTATTATTACAGTGGTCATATGACTTTGTAGCCCTCTGAATGGTAGATGGGAGATTTTTTTTGTTCCTAGAGACCCCTGTTATAGCATTGTTCCCTGGCAGAGGAGATGTACCCTTTGGCTGACCCTGGTCCTGGTTCTTTTTGTTGAAGTCACCCAATCTTGGAAGGTGACCGCTGGAGCATGGCCTTTTGATAGCAACTGGAGTCCTGCTACTTTTCCTGGCATCTATTTTGGCTCAAAGGAAACATCTGACTCTTTTGCATTATAAACTGTGGAAGTGCAGGCTGCTCCAGCCAAAGCCTTCTTTTCTTGGCCATAAAAGGCAGCAGTTCCTGCAAGCCTCACACATTTGCACTCCTTCCAGACTAGGGTCAGCTTCCAGGCTCTGTGTATCCTCCAGACTTCAGGGGTTGTATGTCAAACCCTCTGAAAGATTTTCCTGAAGCTTCCCTCACTTGGCCTAAATGGTTGTGCTGGGAAACATCCTGATGCATCTGGATTTTAAAGTGAGTTTCATAAGGTCACTATAGATCAAATCTTGCTAGGAATGTTATTATGACGAGCATACCAAAAATACTGGACATAATGTAAATGTCTATGTTCCAATCAATGGATCCCTTATTTTAAATATTTCAATCATTTAAAGCAATTCAGCTACTCTTATTGAACATCTAATGTATTTATGCCAGGTACTGCACTAGGATAAGATAGATAGCTCCAAATCCTAAATTTATGTCTAAGAAATCCCTTTGAAAAATTGCCTGGTGTGCATGATAATGGACCTTGGGAAAAGCACTAGGTAGAGAGATTGAGGCATTCTGTGAGTGTGTATGCACTCGCATAGCCATACTGTCAGCCAAGATGAATACAATTATGCCAGCCATTGGGCTCATACAGGACTAAGTACAGAGAGGCCAAACTGACTGGTCATCTCAGATTTATATATGAAAACTTGAAGAGTTTATACTGCAGCTGAAGGGACAGCCTTGTACAATAAGCACAACACTAAGTGATATTTTATACTATATTAACATTTTGGACAAAGTATTACACTAGCTTGGATGGTGTATCACAGAAAAGAAGTGTGGTTTGGGAGATGGAGCATGGGTCAGATCATCTCATAATTTAGTGAGGTGTGTGGCCTTGGACATATTCATTTAAACTCTGGGTTTCAGTCTTCTTACCCACAAAATATGGATAATGAAACTATAAAACTACCCACTGTGTTTAGCTAGCTAGTTCTTTTTACCTTATTCCATATATGATTTAAATAAAAAAATAGGTAAAACAGATAAAATTCATGATTAGGGAAAATACAGATAAAATAGGTAGTAAAGATTGGGAGAGAAGGTAAAATATAAAAATATATCTCATATACCTAAAAAGCAGTGAATAGTAAAATGCCCAGTAAGCTGTAAAGTTCTGCTCAATATTAGATAATAATAATATTTATAAAATATATTATTTTCTAGGTTCTAGGTGTCATCTATGATTAACACATTTCCACTAAAGTTTGAATTATAAAGATGCCTGAAATTTGTGGAGAATTTCTGAAATGAATATTATGAAACATCATGGAGCTGATTTTTAGAATAAGAATCATACTCAGAGTTCCAAAGGCTCAGAAGGACAACTTCTGAGTTTCAGAGAGTAGTTTCTGTCTCTTCTGGAGATTTCATTAGTCCATATTCTAGTTTTGTCAAAACTCTTTTTTCTGGTTTCTTAGTTACCAGATAATTTGGAGCCTGCCAGTCAAGCCTTTACTAATCTTTAGGTCTGAAGAACATTTGTTTCTCTCTAAAACATATGGCTCTTTTGTCCCCTTTTCTTACATACACACAAACCTCCTTTCATATGAAATCTGAGAATTTGATATGCTTAGTAAATTCCAGTGATCAAGTAGGGAGTTTTTTATCCAGTAAGAAATTATCTAATTTGACCCTGGAAGAAAACATTTTAATTACCTTTTGGAGAATTTGTTTAGTTTTAAATGATTTTAGAATATGGGTAAAGTTTTCCTTTAGGTAGGTGCGAAGTTTAATATCTTAAGAGCCTATTAAGAGTAGTGTTTAATTCGTGCATTTATTCATTAGTTCATTCAACAATATTAATTCATTACTTACTAGATATTAGCATTCCAGGCACTAGGGATAAAAAAAAAATGAAAAAGGCAAAAATTCCTTATTGAGTTAATGTTTTCTTTGGACTTCAGAGTATAAACAAGGTAAATAGGTAAAATATTCAATGATAAGGCCTAAGGGAAATAATGAAAACACAGGCTGGGCAAATGAATCACATGGGGAAAGAAGTTCAATTTAGTTAGGTGTCCAGGGAAAGTCTCACTAAGAACTTGACTTTTGAACTAGCCTGTGGAACTAGCCAGGCTCTGTCTTGTCCTGAAGGAGCAAGTTCAAAGATCTGGAGGCAGCAGTGAACTTGGATTAGAGAGGCTGAAGAGAAGGCCAGTGTGGCTGGTATTGAGTGAGTGAATGTGATAGTGGGAGATGGAGCCAGAGTTAATGGGGAATGAGGGGACATCGTGTAGGGCTTATAGGCCACAGTAAGGACATCAGCTCTTATTTTAAGGTAAGTGGGGAGCCACTAGAGGGCTTTAAGCAGAGAAGTGATGCAATCTCACAAGCATTTAGCTGGCTCACCCTGATCGCTGTGCTGAGAATATATTGCAAAGGCAGAAGTGGAGACTACTTAGGTGGATTTCTCAATTGCAAGAGACGATGGTGGAAGTGTTGAGAAATGGTCAAATTCTGAATGTATGTTGAAGGTAGAACCAACAGGATTGGCTGATGGACTGCTATATGAGGAGGTGAAAAAAAGGGGAGTTAGAGATGAGACTAAGGCTTTTGGTCTGAGGAGCCAGAAGAATTTAAGTGATCGTGGGAGACATCAGAGAAATACTTGTCAGCCTTTCCTACTCTCTCTACAAAACTCTTTCCACTCTTACCCTTATATTGCTGCTTCTATCTTTCTCAACTCCTCCTGGCTTGTTCACTGATATCTTTTGTCTTCAAGTTTAGGACTGTCCAAGTTATTTCTGTAGCATAGAATTTGCCATCTTGTTAATTT
Source organism: Cynopterus sphinx (assembly GCA_030015415.1). Classification (NCBI taxonomy): domain Eukaryota; kingdom Metazoa; phylum Chordata; class Mammalia; order Chiroptera; family Pteropodidae; genus Cynopterus; species Cynopterus sphinx. The sequence continues at coordinate 84,655,304 of CM057384.1, read as the reverse complement.
TTCCATTTATTTTTGATTTGTACTTACTGAAAAAAAAAAAAAGCAAGCAACCCAAACTCCCCAAGAGCTAAATGTAATATGGTAAAGATTATGGCCTTTCAACCCAAAGCTCTTGTAATAGTCTCTTCTTATTTTATTGTTTATTAGTGAAGCCAAAAGATTCACATATTTTTTAGGTTCTATAATCTTGGGTGATATAAAATTTTTCTAGACTTTAATTTTGTCATCATTAAAATCCAGCTAAGGAGAACATAGCTGATGAAGTCATTTCTGGAACTAACATCTAATGAGTAGACAATTATGTCTGCATCCTGGGCATTTCTATTGGTCAGGACCAACATGGCTCCATGAATGGTAAAGAATCATTGGATTTGGGGTCATATGGATGAGATATCACGGATAATATATAAACATTTATTAAGTACCTATTGTATTCTAAGCATGATACTTATTGCTACAGAGAATATCAAACATGAGGAACTTACAGTCTATGCCATAAAAATCTGGTCATTTTCATCAGTCATTTACAGAGCCAATTCAATGAAGGGTATGGTGTGGTATGGAGGTGTGATGAAAGGCCACAGTAGAGTAAAGATTAATTCTAACTAGAGGGTGTTTATTAGAAAAGACTTCAAAAAATTTCTATTTGAACTTTATCTTGAAGAATGAGTGACATTTTTATAAGTAGAGAGGAAGAAAAGAGCATTAAAAAATACTATATGGTATGTGGATGAAAAAGCAGACTAACAAGTTTAGAAAATATTGATTAGTTTGGCTTGGAGGTCAAGGGATGTATTATAAAGTCTCAAATGCCACTCAGAAGAAAGTAGACTTTGATGTCCAGGAAATGGAAACCTCAATATTGTTTCAGACTTTCAAACCTTATTTCTTCTTACCCTTAAGTCACTTCTCCACATCCTGACCTTTCTTCATTCCTTCGATTCTCTTCTCAAGCCAACATCCTTGAATAGTGCTTTTCCTCTATTCGGTCTGCTATTTCTTTAACTCAGCTTTTTCAAGCTCTCTATCTAGCTCTGTTGTGCATGCTTTTCAATCCCAGATTTGTAGCCATAGGACATTTGTAAATAATGGTTAGTGAACATCTTTCTATGTAAAATCTCTAGACTACTTCTTAATCACCACTGAATTAAAGCTTTCACTATTCTGTTAAAATATCCAGATGTGTTCCAGATCCCTTTTTATTTTATCTTTTTGTCATTTAATTCTTATATTCTCCCCCTGTGACAATTTTATGAGTAATCTTAAAATGTATAATAGCAAGCATTATACTTTCCTATATAAGTTCAGTACTGGAAAGAATTTTATAAGTTGTATCAATAACACAGGAGGGAATGTGGACACACATTTTATTTCTAAACAAGTAATATACATTAATACTGCTTTACCCAAATCAGATAGTTAAAGACCTATGTGTATGTACTGTACACCTTCACTGCTGTTTTTTAAGATATGAAAACCCATGATCATGGATGTGGAAAAATTACATTTTCTTTTCACCAGTTTCTCACTGAAAGTTAACATTTCATTTGATTACTAATGTAAATAATAAACCACATTAGTTTTCTCAATACTGTAAAATTGCCACCAGTAGATATTATAGATATTTTTAAAGCATATTATAGCTGCTGCAGCTCTCTCAAAATTGTCATTTATGCTCATCTCCACTTTAAAATTATGGTGGTTATTAAATCTATCACTAGATATTGATACTTAGTAAGTTAAAGAAACACATATAGTATTTTATCATGATTTCCAATTTTAAAATATTTTAATGTATTTATGTTCAATCATTTTATTTGTTATTTCCTGTATTTTATCATATATATTTAAAAATACTATTTTCAGAAAGGATCCACAGATCTTACCAGACTGTGAAAGCATTTCATGGCACAAAAAAAGTTGTGGACCTTGGACTAGTTAATGTTTTGAATTCGATTGAAAATAATGATAGATAGTTAGATAGTTACATACATTCATTCACCACAAGGTCAAACTTTCTTCTTTGCATCTACTATTTTCATGAGGTAGTGGATGATCCAGCAGCAGTACATATTCTTAACTTGTTGACAATACAGCCAGAGCAAAGGACTGGGCATATTTTTCACAAAACCTCCTATTTTTCTCAACTAAATGGTTATTCATGATGATCAAATACAGAATGTTTCAGCTAAGAGAGAAAATGTTAAGAAATACATTGCATTTAATATCATTTTTGTTGTTGTTGTTGTTATGTGTTTAGGGGAAATGGTAACAAATAGTTTCTGCAAAAGAGATTTATCAGTTTGTTTCTCAGTTTAAATATTTCCCCAAGCAAGTATGTTTTGTTTTGTGATTATGTATGGTATGTATATAGATTCAAATACATTTGTATATACAGGTGTATATTTACATACACATACATGGACACATATAGATAGATATTAAAGTTTTATGTATTGTGCAGTGAAAATGTATTTTAGAGTTAGGACTTAACATGGAAGTCTTCCATTGTTTTAAAGACTAGTATTCCCCATTTATAAATCTCTGCCGCTTCTCTATGAGGTTTTTAAAATAAATTTATAAAATTTATAAAATTTCCACTAATTAATTAGTTCTGTTCCATTAGATTGTATTACTATGTCACATTGCAGTTTAGTCATCAGTTCTTCAAATATTAGTATAAAAAAGAAGTAACATATTGGATTTTAAAATTTATTTTTCAAACAAACTATTTATTTCTGACCAAGATATTTGTCCTGTTTACATGTTACCCTATCTACTTTTTATCCACTGACCCTACCTTTGATCCTTGACAACAGCTTTTAGCCAAAAGCAGTATTCTTATTTTAGTTATTTTATAAAGCCTTCTTGGGCTAGAGGGAGGGAGAGGTGATTTGTATCTTCTTTTTACCCCCTTCCAACAAATATTCAAAAGATTCATTATTATTTATTATTTCTTCTATACAGATACCGAGTAGATTTAAGTGGGCCATTTATTACTATCTTACTACAATAGGTTTTATTCTGTTAATTTATATTGGAGTATCTCTACTCAGGTTTGTGTTTCAATTAGTTTTTATAAATGCTGGCCATTCAAGTAGTCAGTTAAGTGGATTGAATGCTTCTGGTTGAGGACCATGGTCCTTGGCACCATCTATTACCTTTCCAGTCAAGTAATTGCCAAGGTGCCCTGGATCTGGCATGTGCTCAGTAAATGACAATTCATGACAAAGAATGACCATATCTGATCAAAGTGTGCCCTGTACATCTTCAAATCTCTTTTGAGACAGTGCTGACAAAACTTAATTTGGTCATAGATGCAGCCATTATGGACTTGTATTGTGCTGTGTGATGGCTGTAGGTGGAAAGTACAGCTAACATTGTCTTTTAGAATTTCAGAAAGTAACAGTAATATCTTAGGTATATGTTACATTAAAAAATATAATTATCAAGCAAGCTTCTTCAGCAGCCATCTACCATACTCAGCAGGAGCACTAATCAGAATGGTGAAGTTGATGTGCAGATCTCCTGAGAAAAAATTTGGTTTAGGATATTGTTCAAGATTGCTCAAGGATAGCTATCTTTCAAACAAAAGTGACATTTCCCATGAGAATAAATTGTAAGATTTGATGTTGACCTCGTAGGTTTTGAAATTTTTACCTGAGTATAATCAACTGGATAGCTTTTTGTCAAGGTGGAAGGCTAAGAGTTACAAATAACATTACATTACATTTTCTGTAGATTTTTTTTTAAAAAGCAAAGACCCTGTAAAGGGATCATAAAAGTCTGAGTTCCTCCTCTTGCCTTTGAAAAACTTATGTTACTTGGTACCATTGGATTCTTATTGCTGTGCTCTAGATCTGGAAGTTCTAAAAGGAATGCTACTGAAAAGTTTACTGGGGAATTAAATCAAAATATATTAAAGGAAGCAAATCTATTCCAATAGATGGTACTATTGAAGATTTTCTCCAAATGTGTTCTTTCACATCCCATGATCCTTTCAATTTTTACAGAAATTCAACTACATGCCAGGAACTGTGCTGGGTTCTAGGAGTATAGAGATAAAGAATATAGTTCATGCTTTCATGGAATTGACAAGCTTTTTTGTCGATAGCTAACTACAGTATAGGACAGAATGATATAAATTTTAAAAGGAGAGAGAAGAAGAGGACAAATACTATTGGCCACAACCTGTACTCAGAAGAAACTTCTAAGAGAGAACCATGTGTACCTTCCTGAATCACTATTAAAATCCAGTGTTTGAGAAGGTTAAGAGTGAGCTGTGCTTGCCTATGGGGTTGGGAGGGAGACATACTGAAATCCATCTAATGAGGATTTCTGAAAGCAGAAGTGCTTTGACTAGGGGCAACTTCCACTTGTCTAGTCATCATTGTGGTTTTCTCATAAAGGGCTTTGTTGTAAAGACAGTCTTTTCTCGAAAGGGCCCATTTGACAACAGAAGGGGGTTGCAATTCTCTCTGTAGACCTTAAGAGGGCACTTGGAGCTCTCTGAATAGCTGTTAGAGCTGCATCAGTGCAGGCGTTGGTTTCAGACTTCCCAGGATGTTTTCCGACTCCCACAGAACTGGTCTGATTAAAATATCTTTTGAAACCTGGATGGAATGCGATGCGGAAGACGCAATTGCTTAAGCTCTGACTTTGGTCTTTTGAAACTGAAGACCCATATTTATTTAGGTGTATTTATATTACTGATTCATAATCTTATTCCCTTGGTACTCACAGTGTAAGTATTAGCGTCAAAAGGAGCTGCTGTCTTGATAGCCACAGAATATAGCAGAAAAAGACTAATATTTATCTTCACTCTGAAAAACTTACATTTTTAGACTTGTTGCCAAAACTTTACTCAATTATGAATAATTCGGACATTTGATTATGGAAGGCTTCTCTTCTTCCTTTTGTTTCCCTTAAAGTCCTTCGATTCTCTATGGAGAATGTTGGACACTTTGGAGGTCTATAGGGATATGGCAGCTCATAAAGTTCTGAAGATGAGGCCATTAGCTTGAAAACAGCATGCTGAAGATTGGTTTGTGAAGTCAGTATAAACATGATTGACCGATTTCATTCACTATTGCAAGGATTAGTTTTATTTTTGTTTTGCCTTTTGCCTAGGGCAACTCTGCCTAGAGGCCAGGATGAACTAGATCTCTTGGATAAGATCAAGGACACTATAAGAATTTCCATTAATCCTTTAAAAACAAAATAATGAACTGGCCAGAGCATGGATGTGAATGAGGATTTTTGGGTTTTAGCTTCTGTCTAAATGGACTGAGTTACAGAGTGATCTGAGAACCTCACTGCTCTGTACTTCAGTCGCCTCATCTATTGAAATGAAAAAAATAGGTTTACCCTTATTTGGACTTTTCCAGCAGGATTAATTTTCATGGAGACACTAGTGTAAAATTTGTGGATGAATAAGGATGAATTTCTTTGTTTTTGTTTTTTTCCATCTCTATCCCCAATGACAAGCACAGTCCGTGGCTTATTCTAGTAGCCTAATGAATATTTGTTGAATGAGGGAAGGAAGGAAATAAAAAGGACAAAACGTTTTCTTAAGTCAGCATACTTTATTATTTGATACTTTATTGATAAAACTTTTCCAATAGTGGTGATACTACCTTATATGTATGTAGAGCCAAGGAGCTCGTAAATCTCTTTTGTATGTATTATCTCAATTTGATCCTCAGTTCTGTAATTGAGGAAACCAGAATTTTGAAATCTTAAATGAATCTTCAAGGTCAGACATAAGTAGGGTGACCGTATCATTTATTGTTCAATGGGAATAGTTTTGAAATTGAAAGAGAATGGCATTAATAAGTATGTCAGTTTGGTAGCACAAATTGGGACTGTTTTGGGGAAGTAGAGCATGTGGGCCCCCCTATTAATAAGAGACAAAGTGAGGATTTGTATCTGGGTCTTCTGATTATGCTTAGTATACTGTGCTCTCAAAGGATATGATTTCCGCATATTTCCATTGTTTGCAGGGTCATAATAAACGATAATCATGAGGCATTGCAAGATAATAGTGCTATATGAATCTTTACAAAATTGAATTTTATTCAGCATAGTTTTGGTGTTAAATATATTTATCTGGTTTGTTTTATATTTCCTTAGAAATTGGCAAACTACTGAAGACTGAAATACTTTAGTTTAAGCACTCACTACTCTCTTGTATCAAATAATAGAGGGTTCTGTGTACCCTTATACATGTTTATGGTAATAGTTTGCATATGCCAAAGAATTTAATAGTCTCCATTTTATAAATGAGGGAGTACTTTGTTCAATATAATCGATCTCTCATCATTATTAGACTTAATTATAAACTCCTATTAACACAACTCTATGAATTTAATGAAAAAATGTAAAAAGCACCTTTTCTTGCCTTCATAGGTAGGGATCTCTGTTTATAAATATATCATCACATTTTTACATTTTCTGTTGGATTTTGTATTTGATAGCCTTAATTCTCTTGTTAATGCATATCTCTCTCACATATTTGGTTTATATATATAATCTAAAATATTTCATGTTTTAATTAGAGTTATGGAGGCATTAAGGATTCTCAAATGCGTAGAAGCCAGGATAAAATCATTAAGAATAGGGTGCCTGGACTTTTGTTGTGAAGCTGTTCTTGGCAAAGTGATATGATCTCCATGATGTCACTATTCTTTCTGTTATTCAGGCTGTTCACCTATTTCTTTGAGTCTTCTCAATGCCAATTATCTGTTGCTGTCTGAATTAGAATCAATTAGGCTATGCTATGGTAACAACCTGAAATTTTTCATGGCTTATAACCACAGATTTATTTTTTGCATGAACATGTGGGTCGACTGTTCCATGTTGTTGTCACTTTGGGATCCAGGCTGAAGGCACAGGCCCTGTGGATACATGGCCAGTTTCATGGCACAGGGAAAAAGAAAATGGCCAGTTACACACTGGCTTCAAAAGGCTTGTCTTGGAATTGATACATTTCTTCTACTTATGTATGTATGTCTTAAGCAAGTTACATGGGCAAGTATGATGGCAACAAGGTCAGGGGTTGGGGAACTGTACTGAGGGGTAAAGCAATCTACCACGGTCTGGGTTAAACTTAACTGAGGTACTTCATTGTGATCCCATCTCCAGAGAATCATTAGAATTCTCATTTCTTTCTTTCTTGTTATCAGTGAAAATTTCACTTTACAAAAACAGTATGAGACTAAAAACTAGAAGATTCTCATGTTACCAAGTTTCAGTGCTCTTTGGCATGTCTCTTTACCAATAAGTATTTTCTTATCAAATGCTGTGCAAATTATCAAGTTAAAATACCAGCCTGTCTAAGGGAAATTATAATACAATGGTTTAAAAATATGTACGATCAACTAGCTAAATAAGCATATGTATTTGTAATTCTACACTCTAGGAAACTTCTTTCCACTGAGTTCAGATAGTTTTGATTTTGAATCTTAGATTTTTGTATTATTAGCAACATTTCTTTTTTACAAATCACATTTCCCGAGTCTAAAAGGAATTCTTTTGTTAATATTGTCTTACTACAGTATTATATCTTAGAAGTTTTCTTTATCTTTGTCAACTTCAGTACAAATTTCCCAGGGTGGGGACTGTTAGGTGTTTGTTTACTGCCTTAAATATATACTTCTTTTGGAAGAGGCAGAGAATGGGATTGTGAACTCTTGTTTTGCTGTCTGGATGGTGAAGAAGGTTGCTGAAGCACTGGTGAGCTGGAAACAGTCTTGGTTTCCGATGAAATGCACGGTGAAGCCACCTGCTTGGGTGTGGGGGATTTTCTGGAGGGTGTGTAATTCCAGATCCCTATACACCACTGATAGCTGTGTGGTAGGAGAAAGAAGAAAGCACCAAAATCAGGAAGAGTGGTCCTTTGGTTTTATTCCTTCTGTGTCCTCTACTGATAAGGCGTAATATTGTGGCATATGGTGGAGGAGAACTTTTGTAGGGTCTAGCTCCATGGTTACAAGGTAGAGCAAAGAAGGTTTGGAGTGGAGAAGAAATAAGTTGATAACTGGCACAGTGACTATATAATTTACCATCTAAACTAGAAAGCAAAAGGGAAAGTCATTAATATTTATACTGAGCCAATAGGTACTGTCTTAGAAGAAAGTAAAGATATGTTTTCCTCTGTGGGAGCTGAGCTTGAGGGGTGAATGGAATCTGGATATGGGAAAGAGGAGAATCAGTGAAAATGCTGTCAGTGCAGGGAATCGTGTGAGCAAAGAAATGGTTGCTGGAGACTTGGAGCAGAAAAGCTCAGTGAGTGGTCTGAGAAGCAAATGTAAAGTTGAAATGATAGTAATTTTTAAATAAAGTTTTTGGATAAAAGGCTTAACATACTTATTATCCTAATATCTTAATAGTCTCATAAATTTGTAGTGATTCTTTATAAGAATGTGTATTTCTCTTTATACCATTCCCATATTTAGGACTTAAAGTACCTTTATCAAGCATATGCTGTGCTATCTGCTATATTAAGAATTAAATGCCTTCTGTATACCTACAGTTCAGTTCTTGAAAAAACTGATTGGGTCTCTCAAAATTATGAGGAAAGTGAAAATTTTTATTGTTAATCTTTGAATGTAAAACTTATTTATCTAGAAAAGAGAAAGTAAAAAAATGGAAGATTCACTTTTCTGCAATATATGTTAAAATTCATGCCAAAAAGAATTTTGCCCAGGTTATGTTATTTTTTCAAGTGTATGTGTGTATGTATGCGGCGAGAGAGAGAGAGAGAGCAAGAGAGCAAAAGATTAAAGTATTCTTAGTCTAAGTCATAGGAAATATAATTTTAAGAGCCAAAGCTGGTGATTTTTCTTCAATTTCTTTCTTCATCATCCAATGCAGCTCCCAGTAATAAGATCAAGAAGCCTGTTATTCAGATTCTTTATCCAGATGATGAAGAAACAAAGGCCCAATAACACGAAGTGGTTTGTTTAAGTCACCAGCAAGGTGATGGTGGTGGCGGCAACTTTTCTGCTTCTCATGTCCACATCTTTTCTTTTCCACTAGGATCTCTTGCTTGTCTCTGAGAATATTGGAACTTCAGTATCTGAATTAACACATGTAAGTGAAAGTGAGCCTCTGAGATATGCCTCTGGACATCTGCTTTTCAGATAAAGGGATACTGATTTCAATTGCCATGTTTTGGGGGGCACTGACTATACAGAGTAATCTTTCCTCCCCCCTCAGTGCTCTCTTCTAATCTACTTTTGTTCCTTTCATTTTTTCCCCTACTCCCCCAAGTCTCAATTATTTTCTCCTCCTCGGTGGAAGTTTCACAGGTTTTGAGAATAGGGACTGTGTTCCTTTGGAAGGCAGGGGTCACATTCCGGCCACTACCTTCCATCTTGAGCCACTTCTCCAGGCCACGTGTGCCTTTACTGGTCCCTCCATTCTACAGTATTTTCTTGAGACTCTGGTCCCTAAGCTCCCTAGCCTAAATCTGACATCTGGTAAACCATGTTGATTTAAATTCTTCTGGAATTTCTATACATCCTTGCATACATTCCAGATAATAACCAAAAAGTATTTGGGAAAAAATGAGAAATGAACAGTTCTCAAAAGTTTACTTTAGATTGATTTATTGGCTGACCTCTCTGTACCTTTCTAACAAAATTGCTATTAAAAACAGGCCCATCTATTCCAATTCACCACATGTGACCCCATTAAATTCGTGGCCAGCTTTCCATTGTATAGAACTCTGTAGAGATTTGCAGGCCTATTTCCAGCATTTAACTCCCCCGGTAAAACCAATGACTTTAATAATAATTGAACACCAGGGAAAATACTTTTAAAACATCTCTATTTTATAGATTGTTATACAATTTTTGAAAACAATTTGCTCAAAATCAATTTGTAGATAATTGCAAAATATACATCGATCTCTCCACCTGTCCCATTTTTGGGGTAGTGTCCATGCAGAAAAACACAAGTTGAGGCCAGTGTTTTGTTTTTTTTTTTTGTCTTTGTCTCTGATATTAGTCATAGCTTCCTGTGGATAGTTATTATTTCCAGTACTAAATATGAAATGAAACATTTATAGACATTTTAGAAATGGATAGTCACCCGCATTTTCTTAAATCCTTGTTTCCCAAATTCTTTAAATAAGTTCATGAAATTTGTAAAGCAGCTTTACTAACTGGGAAAATTTCATTAAAAACACAATAATGTTTAAAGAAGAAACAAATCCTGTCAGGACTAACAGCTGTGTGATCTTGTCAGAAAGTCTTACTTTACTGAAGGTCCATAGTGCAGAAAACTATATATAAATTAGCATCGCCAAAATTCTGAAAAGAGCCACACCACTTTTTCCTCCTGCCTGATTTAAAAATATGTGACAAAGTAAGAGAATTGGAAAAAAACCCTCTTCCCATACCCTGTCTGGCTAATTCAGACCAACTGGGAAAAATCACATGATCGACAACACATCAAAAATCCAGGCTGAAAACGGCCAAATCTATGAATAGCAGATATGGGAATCAGCCCAAGGCTTGTGTGTAGAAGGGTGACAGATAAAAATAGTGCCCTAAATTTTTCCAAGGTGATTTGAAACCTCCCAAGTATAGATGCCCTTGCTACTGAAAATAAGATGACAAGGGCAAAGTTGAAATTGCGATCCTTTTCAAGGGTCTATAGACTTAAACTAATGATCAAAAAACAAGGGCTTATTTTCCCCTCATGCCCACCCCCCATCCATCAGCAAGCTGCATATAGGCAAGGAGCATTTTTTTTTTTTCACAAATTCTTAGTATATCCTTCTCCTCTGCTCCTTTCAAGAAAGGAAAGTACCAGCTCAGGAGCCCAAGTTTTCAAGAACATCCCATTTTTAGTTTGCTCAGTGTCAAAATAAAATAAAATAAAATAAATAAAATAAAATAAAATAAAAATGTATTTCTCACATCATAAACCACTTTCTTGTTGTTGGATATTCTTCATTGTGCCTCTGCCTCCACACTGTGCTTGATATCATTGAGGGTGTGGCTTGTAGCTGTTTAAATTAAAAAGTTTTCAAAACTTGCTTCTATATCAACTAGACACAGAGATAAAGGCCACACCACTTAAAACATTTTTTTTTTCCCCCCGCTTTTGAGACGGAAAGAATGAGTGCAGGAGATAGTGGTTTTTGAATGCCCATTTGAAGTTTCTTACATCTCTTCCATGCTCTACTGTTGATTAAAATATCTTCACATGTCTCCAAGGCTCTCTAAGCTGGATGGAGAGAGTTTGGTGACAGAATGGAATACCATTAGTGAGATTTCTTTGGTGACAGACAGATGTAAATGTATCCATCTAATTCTCTACTCTCAAGTCTCTGTCTGCAGATGGATGTTAATAATTAGCAGTTGCATCTCCTCCCTCTTTATCAAATTGTATTCTCCATAAATTTATCATTTCTTTTTTATTTTCTCAAAGTAGCAGCAGCCCTGACAGCTTTCCTTTGTTCTTGTGTTTATAAATAATTTATAACACAGAAATATCTCTTCTTAAACTTAAAACATAAACTAATGGAATAATACAACACACTGGCCCAAACTACCTTCCACTTGGGAAGAAAGAAAATCTCAGGGTGGTGTGGAGGAGACATACAGCTTCATTTTTAACAAAGGGACACTGAAGATAATATGAAAAAAAAGATTTGTCTACCTGAATATAGGGGGTTTTTTTTTTTTTTTTTTGCTTTTAATTCTCCCCTCCCTCCAGATTCTAGCTGTGTGTGGGAGTTCTAAACAACAAGCAAAATTTTTCATGATATCTTTTCCAAATAGTATACCTTGTTTGAATTCCCAGATACACAATGCATTTCATTCAGATATATATGAAGGAGACTATTATTCCATTAAAACATCCACAGATGCTAAAAACACTGTGGTACATTTACTCAACAACCATATACTCATAACCCATGTGCAATCTTTAAACACCAAATTACAGAGATTTGGTCCAAATTAACAATAAAATACAGTTTGTTTGCCCTCTACTGGGTAGTAATGATTGTGTAGTTTTCCTTGCATACCCAGTGGCCTTGTAGATAGCTTCAGAACTGTTTCATATAGTCACTAACACAGTGTTATAAACAAATATGGCTAGGATTTGTGCTAATTAAGGTAAATAGAACAAAGGATTTGTGCTAATTAAGGTAAATAGAACAATGTTGATTTTTTTTTAAGTTTAGATCTTCAACAGAGGTGGTTTGGAAAGTTTGTTTGTTTGTTTGTTTATTGCTCTAGGCTTGCACATCACATCGTAAAAGATAGCTTATAAGTCATTATTTGATATCCTGGAAATATATTCAGGCTGTAGATAAATAACCCACCCAACAATGTTAATGCAGAATGTCTGGCATGTATTTTAGATAGGAATCTGAACACCTTCTTACATCATCAGCTGTTAAGATTTTGCACTGAAGCAGAAATAAGATCTTATCTTCCATCTGGAAATGGGACATAGAATAGTGACACAAGTTATTTACAGAGTTACTGCAAAACAAGAGTGGTAACAGAACAACTACAAAGAAACTTCCTGGATTACTGCTGCAACATAATGCTAGATAAATAATCATGCCAGGGTAAATAAATTGGGAGATACAGATTTTATAGATACAAATGTAACTTGCATTCATCTTGGAGTGGAGCTTTCCTTCTCAAATGAATCTCTGAAGCTCTTTTCCCATCCTAGCCAACCCTGCAGAGCAACAGATATGTGTGCGGAACATTCATGCCCTTTCTCTCGGGAAGTTGGGGGATGAAGCCCTGTCTTCAGCAGGGAGTAGAGCCTCAGGACAGTCTAGAAACACAAACATACCTTTAGATTTAAACTGATTGACCAAAGGGATGGGGTTTGACTGGAGAGGAATTTGGCTGGTATTTCGGGTCAGGTGCTCTCTCATGGTCCCAATTGTTTTGCTCTTGGCAAATGATTAAGTATTTTTCTCTTAAAAATGAGGTGAGATTAATATTCTGACTTGAGGCCTTGGAATGTTTTCTCCCCGGAAACAGGAGCCAACACTATTAGTCAGAGTGATTCAGGCATGAAGCATTAAGCATAGTTTTTTTTTTTTTTTTTTGGTCGAGGTGCTGGGGGACAAAATAATTACTGGCTTGTACCACAGCCCAACAATTAAGAAGAAATGAAATCTTTTCTTTGGCTTAAAAACATTTCTACATAAGTACTGGGGATCCACCCCCTCCCACTGGCCCACCCACAGGATGGCTTCCAGGATCTGCTTTTATCTCTGGGGTCTTTCTGGGGACAGGGATTAGCAGTATCTCTCAGAAAGAAATATTTTTTATTCAAAGCACACAATGTGATGTGCCCTAGTGTCTCCATTTTCTTCCCCCTTTTGGAAATTGACATAAGTAACTTGACAGTGTGTACATGTGGGGGTGGGACTGGGAAGACATCAGAAAGCAGAACGAGAGCATTGCCTACTTTGGGGTAGAGATTTCACAAGAGGAAAACATGATTTTGACTTCAAAAGAAGACAATTTGCTGCAGTTGAGAGAACTAAAGGGAAGATGACGAAAATTTCACAGAAATTAGTTAATAAATAATATTCCATATAATGATGGTCTGATGGAATCAGAGCAGCTTCCAAAATTCTGGAATTTTCCTAGCTGCCCACTGTGTCCTAATACACAAGGCAGGGGATTTTTTTTTTTTTTTTTCTCCATTTGGGTCATTGTCATCTTGCTATTTCTGTACTTAGCTAAATGGCTGGAGATGTTTTGGTGTGTAAGGCAATTCTTGTTCCCAGCTGCATTAAACTGCTATTATTAATTACCTCCTTTGGCCTAACAATATGCCTTTATAACACACGTATTGTCAGGCTCTCTGTGATTATTGGAAGGCTATGCCATACACAAAAGCATTAAGCTTAAAACAATAGAGGCTGCTTATTTGCTAGTAGAAGATGTCAGGTGGAGACAAGCGCAGTTGGCTAGAACTGACTTGAAGCTCGTCATAAGGAAATAAGGGGTGAGGTGATCACAGCATGGCATTAACTGTGCGTGAGAGACACACAATTCTACATGGCAGCTTCCATCATGCATTTCCCATGGAAGAAGGGGGGTACTGGGCTCTGAGTAAATGATGGGTGAATACAGAATCAATTGTAGTGTGTGACAAGACACTTTCTCTCTTTGTTTAATGTATAAATCAGGAGCACTTATGAATTGATATTAATTAAAATAATGTATTTGCTTTCTTTCAACAGTAATGTCAGCCTTGTTAAAAAACGGAACACTAAATCTTCATTAGACTTTCAATATTAAAAAAAACTTGCATGAAATATGAATTAACGTTTAACTTGTTGCTAGTTAGATTGAAGAGGAGAGAATGCAATAGGCATTTAGCATTTTGGACAAAAGCAGAACTGACTATCCCAAACTCAGGAAGTAGTTGGTGTTCAGAGGCCACCCGGACCAGGGAATCATCCATGTTGCCTTTAACAGGAGTGCAAGCATCTCAGATGGAATTACTAAATGCTGCTGTATCTGTGGAAATCAGTTCATATCATAAGGCTAACGCATGGCAAATCAACAAAATGTCTGAACATGAAGATTGAGCTTATAAAGGTCCTTACAGTTTTGTTGATGTGAGTTTGGAGACATGAGCAAAGCAGCCTTTGTTTTAGAAGAGAGCATATACACATTTCACTTTTCTAAAATCTTTTCCACATATTGAAAAATTATGAAAGCTCTGAGTGTTGTTATCACTTAGTTATGTTAAATTTCAGAAATTAGGGCTCTTTGTGGGGGAAACCGGTAGGTCAAAGACTTTTTGTTAATTTTATTCAGGTTGATGCATGTTTGGTGTCTTCTGCTCGTTGTACTGGTGGCCTGAAATGAGAACAGTTGTAATTGGAATGACTAGGCTGAGACCTCATATTGCATTCAAAAACACATTATGAAACTCCAGTGATCTTATTGGTAATGTGTTGTCTTAGGTGAAAGCTGCTCATAAATGCGCTTGCTTATAAAACACACCATCGATCTTATAATTACGTTCCACCTGGATTTATATGTTTAGAAAATGTGATTGAATTTTAGACCTCTCCCTGGGGGTGGCATGTACATGCACAGAGACACCACAAGGTGGTGGTATGGTGTCACCATATTTTTAAAGAACAACAAGAAAAGGGGGTTTGTTTAATGAGCTTGCACTCACAAGCCTGCTCATCTAGTGAACTGTGACTTTTCAAATACCAACCTATTAATGTCAAAGGCAATACTGAAGGGAACAGTTCTGTTTGATTTAAAAAATACAGACAATGTGAAGTCCACTATGGCCCAGTATCTATCACCTATGGGGGCTCCATTCATGCCTAATGCTTTATTCAAGCCAAGACCTAGTTTTTATATATCAGATTAATACATATCTACAGCTTTGCACCTTTCTAGTTTGATTTTTTTATCATCAGGGCTCACCGGGGCCATTTTCATTCCCTTACTATAGCATCTGCAAGCAGGTGGATTAGAGATAACTCTCATTGTGCTTTGTTTTTCTCCCGACACTGTCATTAATCATTCCTTAAGCTACACTTCAACTTCTAGTAATCAGGACTGGCTGCTCCTGAGCTACACAAGAATTGCCTCTCACAGTGTAATATGGAATTGGAAGCGAATGGCTGAGGCCAGACGCCTCTTCTGCATTCCCCATCTATCTCATCATTTAGGTATTTATCCGTCTCGGGCTTGTACAGAGAGCACCTCTCTCCTTCCCATGAGGACGCAGATTGCAACAGAGGATCAGATTTGTTACCAGGCTTTGGGCTTTGATTGTCCTCTTATAAGTTCGGGATTAAAGTGAAATTTCCCACAGGGCTATGCAGGATTTGCTAGCATTTAACTGTTTAACCTGGCTGTTTGTGAATGAGAATCCTGTGGTCAACTATTCCGTAGAGAGTATTATGGTAAGCCGAACCTGAGTGGTACACATTCCGGTGTGCGCCTGTTAAGACTGGCGCAGTTGATTCCAATTAACTTCATATCTGATATCAGTTGTTTTCATGTTCACAGAGAGCAGTGATCCTAAGGTAAAAAGAAAGCCAAAGCACTTCCTCTTATAAAATATAGATGTCAGTTTTAAATAAATGCAAATCTGCTCCCTCAGAATTATGATTTACACTTAGGCTTTTTACACTGATGAGAGAATTAATCACTTTTGCATTGGGTTGTTTTCTATTTTGTGTAGTTGTTTTATGTTCTCTAATTTGTTTACCAGTCCTAACCTAACAATTTCTTTATTCAGTGTGCCTTTGAATATGACCAAAACAGAAAACAGAGTTGTGAATTTATTTACACTTACTAGATTTACAGTGATAAATATTTACATAGAATGTCTTAGGTTATATGGCGAACTTAAGCAAATATAGCTTCCTAATTCTTTGTTATTTCTGACAAGGAAAATTTTTTATTTCCAAAAGCAAGAGAATAGAAAATTGGGGAAAAGATTATTCAAAAAATAAGTCCATATTATCTGTTTTTGTCGATTTTTTAAAAGATTTGTGTCTGCTTAAAAGAAATATTAAAAGAATTCAAAATCATTATTACCTAGTGTTAGTGGAGTTGTATGCTCATCTATTGAAGTTATTCTATTTAATGTGAATATGTTTTTTTAGGTGGTTAAAAGGATAGTGTTCATTGTTTGTACTTATCAAAAGAAACAGAACAACAAGGCAACAGAAATATGGAATTTAGCAAACCATCTAAACCTTTGGTGAAACCTGTCTTTTGCCAGGGAACCGATGAAATCATTAAACCTTTTATACTTCCACAAATCCTCTATTTCATTTATTGCCTTAATTTTGAGATGTAAGAAAAAAAAGTAAAACACACACCTAAGGAGAAAAAATTTTAAAGCATTATATTTAAAATGAAACAAACAGACATTGAGCACAACAGATTGAAACACTTAAAAAATAGTTTAAAGCATCTTACTGAAACTCCTTTTGTAATGGCTAGTGGAGGTGGCAAATTGATCATTTGTGGGAAGGAGAGGAATGGGAAGTGGTGAGTCTACAAGGGGCTGTAGACTAATTTATTTGTTTTGCTGCATTTGAGTCACATATGCTTTTATTATGGAGTAGCTTTTAAAGCAGTTGTGATGGACACTGATCTTGAGCCTGGTAGAAGCTTTGTTTTTATAAAACAGGAACACTGCAGGGCTGGTACTAAATATCTTTAACCTCATTTACTTTATCCCGTAGAATTAAGAAGGCACTGTATTAGGAGTATGTGGGGCAAGTTCTCGTTCTCTTTCTTTCTCTTAAATACAAGAGAAATTTCCTCCAGATTCACATGGGTAATTTTCAGCTGTGTATTATGCTCCTGAAGTAACCTCTTCATTCCCATTGTTTTAGTGTGAAATCATTTCCTCGGGAGATAATTAGAGTTGCTCCATTTATTACATTAAATGATTAGCATGCACTTGAAATGATCCAGTGTATTTTTCTTTATTGCTGATGACTCTTAAATATGGGCCTCTATTCTTAATGGATAAATTAAGGTTGTCTTGGCTCTTTGTAGCCGACTGTGTAGCCAAACAAGAGAGACTTTCTTTTCCAAACATAGGCCAGGTGTGCTGTGGCTGAGGTCTATCTAGGTCTGAAGAGATTCTATTCATATGGATACCCCACCTGGTTCAACAAAAAGCTTGATAACATTGCTTAAAGTGTTTCTTTCCCAACCCCCTTAATAAAAATGCTTTTAATGACAGTACTTTATCTGGCATTACTCATCTTATGTGTAGAGTAAGTAAGTTTAACATAAAGTAACCCAAGATCACATTTCAAAAAAGTACCTCACAGGAAAGGCATGCACATTATCTGAGTAAGCAATATGCACTACAAAGCCACAGAAAAATGATATTTTACGAATTACCAAATATAGATTTCATTTGGATGCAAGGGCTTCTTGTTCTCTTTGAACTAGCCTGGTTGTGCAGCTGACAGAGTCATCGAAAATCCACTGGAAAGTTTGGATCAAACAGTTACTGCATGCTAACTAGGCACTACTGCATTTGTAATTAGAGAAATGTGAAGGAAACGGGGGGCATCTTGTAGATAATTTATATATTCATATTTTCACAAAATAATAGTAGAATAATTTAGTCATGTTAGAAAATCTTAAACCAGTATTTAGCTACAACATGTAAACATGCACAGACATAAAGACTAACTGTAATGAAGATTTATCAGTTTTACATTTGTCCATTTTGTCTAAATGTGTGGTGATCTTTAATAAATTTCATTATTAAGAGACAGTTTTAGATAAAAAGAAGAAACAATTTCAAGGAAAATCAAAAAAATTTCCTTGTAAACTTTAAATAGTTTTTGAAGACAAGATTCTTTCTCTGTCATCTAGACATGGTGGTTTAAAACTGTCGTTTTGCCTTTATTGATTTATGTATTTATTGTGTTCTAATAGCATTGTTATTTTCAAGGAAACACTGAGTTGCTGTGGAGGTTTATGCTTCACTGGAATTGACAGGAGAATTTAAAAGAGAAAGAAAAGAGTGGGGTGTGAAGTCAAGACTGGGCAGTTCTACATTTTGGCAACAGTGATTCCTTTGCCCCAAATGGAGGCTGTTCGGATTCTCACACTGTGATTTCTCAGGTATAGTGAATAGAAGAATAGCTTACCAGATACCAGGTATTCCCTTAGCAAGTGAGAAGAAGAATTTAGTACTTCTCTCATATAATGTGTTTACTACTTCTCTCTTATAATTCATATACCAGGAACGATCACATAAATTCTCTGTAAACAGTAGCTAGCATTTTACTACTACAGAGCCAAATAAAAAGCACTCATGGAAAAGTTCTTAGTATCTGAACTGTGGTCTTCAGAAGAGAGGCCTGTCAGTACTTAGAGGATGCTTTATGTTCCTTCATATACTGGAATAACAACAGCAACAGCAACAAGACTCTTTATTTGTACTTTTTTTGTGTGTGTGGACAATTTTAGCTCTGCAAGCAATCTGAGCAACTGTGCAGAATTTCTTATTAAAAGTTATTTAAGCATAATAAATAAAAAATGGTAATGTTCTAGTTAAACATCTAAATAACCTGAAATAATCCTGGTATATACCTATTCACTTAGATGGAAACTTTGCATGTTTAGTCTCTTATATGACAGCAAGATGCTACTGGAGTCTGGCTGAGGCACACTGACTTTGGGAAAACATGATTTCTGAAGACCCAGTCACTGTATGATGACATTTTCTCTGCTTACGTTCCACATTGTCTACTGGAAACGTCCTCCTATTAACATTTATTCAGATTGGACACATAGTTGTAGGAGAGGAGAGAGCTCTCTAGATCATCTAGTCATTTTTTTTTTTTTTTTGTATATAAAAAATGACCGAGATCTATTGACTTGCAGGGATTTGTCCAGACACACGCAGTTATGTGATCAGGACTTCCACCAGTTCCCTGGCTCTCTGTCCAGTGCTTTTTCAACTTCCATGGCTAAACAGAAACCAACAGAGAAATGCATATTGGAAATGCTGGCTTCTTCAGCTCTCATTTCTGGTTGGAAATCTTGTTTATAAATGAGGAACTGGGAGCAATCTAGTGTGATTTGGTATGATTTTTACTGATAAATATTGCCACAAAATATGATTTTAATTCTGCAATGCAGGTTTTATTTAAATTACTTTAAATGGATAATGGTCAATTGTATTACCCTTTAGCTAACCACACTAAAGGATCTTTGGGAGATGGCAAATTCAATTAACATAAAAGTGTTGGCAGTCTATTTATAGTAAACCCATCTTTAATTTCTTTAAGAACTTCTGAGAGCAGTGTCAATGCATTACATTCTGAATTGGAAGAGACATATTATCCTAAAAGAGTGCTGTAATGTTGTTTTGCTCTGACAGGAGAATTTTCAGAGTAAAGATGCTTGAAAGTCTTCATCAGTGTCCTTATAGGAGAAATGATCCACTCGCAAATGATGGAAATAGAGGATAGATTTAAATTGCACTTCTTTTTATTACTTTGTGAATTTCTTTTTAGTGTATATCTCCTTTTTAAAAGATGAAGTTATAACGGTACTCATACTAGTGGTATGGAAGGTTACAATGGCTGAACACCATCTCTCTCAAACATTTATTCCATTTAAACACAAATACCTGATAGAGAGCATTTCTATTATTCACAAGAAATCACACAATATAAAGGCTTCTAACACTCCTTTTGTAATAGCTTGTTTAAATTCTAGGGGATGCAATTCATATTTCTACTTTGTTCAGACTTTACACATATATGTTATTCAATTGATCACATTTTTATTCTTTATTATACTCTAACTCGCCTTTGATTTCTTAAAACACCAGAAGTAAAAAATCAAGTTTGTATTTATGTGAAATACAAAATTCCTCCCCATGCATTTACTTAAAGTCAAAGTAAAAACAAAAGCAAAACCCAAACAAAAATAAAGACATTATAAAAAAAATGCTTCTCCACCTAAAATTCAACAAAGATTCAAATTTATTGTGTTAAAGACAATGATATTCTATAAATCATTTTATATTTTAGAAATTTGATATCTTATACAAATAAACTTTAATTAAAAAATTTTCTCCCATCAACATATTGTGATATTAATCATTTATGAAGATAACCAGAAATCTTAGTTGATGCTTTAAGTAATTACATCAGATTAAAGATAACCCCATCTCCCCAAAATAAATCTCATAAACATCCATGAAATCACACACGCGCACACACACACACACACACACACACACACACACACAAACTAGCTAAAGTCTTAACTTTTAAAAAGCTATAACTTTTCTTTAATAAAACTTTATTTCAGAATTTACACGAAAAGCTTTAAAGAACTTCAGTGCACTTTTAGAGAAAAAAACAAAGCTAAAAAAGTGATGGTAACATAATATATATTTATTTCAAAGTGCTTTTAATTTTGCCTTTATGCAAATAAATCGGTTAAAATTAATGCACAGAGCAAGAGCAGTTCAGTTACCACGAAGATGAATTGAGCCCCAAGTGAAAGGAATTCAGACTCTAGGACTGGTATGTTTTGCTTTTTTATCTGAGTCCCTCACAGGTAAAAATGGAGCACCTATAGTAGGATATGGGATATTTGACATTATTATGATAATGCTGCAGCCCCTACAGGAAAGATTGATGGAATATACTAGTGTGTGTCTTTTCATAATAGAAGTAAAAGACTCCACAGTTATAATACATAATTTAACTATGCAAATACAGATTTAGGTGTGTGGTGATTTATCCATTTGCAATAGCTTGAAATTCTTTGAGAGGATTTTTAAAGACTTTATTGTCTAAAAATGAATATTTATAATGCTTTAAAGGCAGTGGTTACTTAATGGCTAGGCTGCAATGTTTGGAACCAATAAAGAATGAAATGAAAAAACATATTTGGAAAAACTTCTAAGTGGGTTTTGGATAGATTCTGTGAAACATGTATCAAATTACTTGAATTGATATAACTCCTTTTAGAATATGATACCCACATATATATTTGTTATGTATAAGTATGTGTGTGCATAAAACCTATATAACTATTGAATTTTATCCAAATATCCTTAATGTCAATTAAGGTACCTATTTATTGTTCATTTTTCTTTATTCCCAGGAAACTAAGATTTTTTTTAAGATCGTGTGAAAATGTTTTTATATATTGAAACAGAAACATCAAAATTCATTAAGAACAAAGCTCTGGCATATTAATCTGTCTGCCAGTTCTCAGCATAGTGTGAATTCATCTGCTTGTAAGTCTTGAAAGTAGATATTAAAATAGAAATGCTCAGCAATGATTTCAGTTATATTAACAGATTTGCCTTTTATTAAAAACACAATGCTTGATAATCTTGTGATATATGTAATCTGAATAAACTGATCAATAATTTAGAAAAACAGTTTTTTTCTCCCACGTTTTATCCTAAATCTATATTTATAGATTAATATAGAAGAGGCATCCTCAAAGTTTCAAATGTTACTTTGATTTATATGCACTTGAAAGAAAGATTCCCCTTGAAACAACAAGGACAAAATGTCCAAAGATATTGTAAATATATAGTTTCTTAATTGCAAAGCCAAAATAGATTACACACAGCCTTGCAAAACCTAAGACATCTGCTTTGTTTGAGGCAAGAAGAAAGACATCTGGGGGCTTGAATGTTTTTTTGTGACCTGCTGCAGTGTGAGTAACCTTGTTGTTAACTAGGCATTTAGTCAGGTCCTAGGAAGATCATTGCCTGGACTCTGCCTCAGAGGCTGATGGGGACCCATGCCAAAGCTGAAATGTCATACCCAAAAGATCACTAAAGCCGGGCAATCAGGGTGAAAGTGTCGTTAACTGGGGCAGTGTAATAACAGCCATCAACCATTTATCTCTCTGGCAATCACAAACCTACACATATGAAATAATCAGTGGAACAGAACAAAAATTTAAAACCTAAAATAAAAATGCCAGTGCCAAATCTTGTAGAGTCATTTTGTTTTCTAATCTGTAACCCTATTATTATTTTCAAATATCCTTAAATGCTGGGGTCTTTGTCAAATAAGAAATCTTTGGTGATTTCGTATGGCATTGGTGGGCTAAATTCACATTTAAAAAAATTTTAACTATGGGCTTCTGCAATTACAGTTGACTTCTCCAACTGTAAAGAAGCCACAATAAAGTAGCCCTTCTGCTATTTAGTTATATTCCTGGGTCATGTTATGTGTGTGTTCCATCTAGCACAGAGTAGCTTATTGTTCAAAGCTGCCTCCTTGATGTTTGGGTTTATTTGCTTATTCATTGGCCAAAATGAGTGCCCTTCTCCTGGGTTTCCCAGTCCCTCTGTGACTTTGTAAGAATCCAGATGCAGTGTGAAGGCTGGTGCTGTTTGACAAACAAAACCAAACCCCAAACTGCCTGTGAGTTGTTGATAAATCTTTCCATTGAAGTTACACTTGTCTAAGTGGCAGAGATACAAGATTCACTTCTTATTCAATATTTGAATGTGAGGACGGCCCATTTAATTACTCCTCAAAGGCAGGAATTTGGCAGAGAGAAAACAGCGAGTTTTAATCGGTCTGTCTAGCTATATTTTAAAGCACCCCTTGCCATAGTGCCTGCATATGTGTTGGCATTAATAGAATAAAAACGTGTATTGGACTTGAAAGGTGTTTTGATGGTAGGTAAATACATTTATTTTTCACCTGATTCTGTTTTCTGTACTTACTATGCCAAAGAGGCATAGTGCTTGCATCAGAGGGAATTACTAAATGAGTATTTTCTTTCTTAAGGAATACCTTTAAAATGTGAATACAGAGTAAATTTAATTAAGTAACAAAAACTCAGTGGTAGAGTTCAGAATACAGACCCAACAAGAGAGATTTTTGTATTTAAATAGCAGCAGAAAATGAACCAATGAACCAGATACTTTAAAGATATTTGATTTTCTTGTTTAAAAAAGTGATTCTCTTTATATGTTCATCATCAGTCTTAATAAGAAATATTAACATAATGCAGCTGATTTTCAGTGTTAGAGAAAAATAGTAAAAGTAGCTGAATTACAAATTTTTGTAAGCACCACAATAGTGAAATTCAATGTTGATTTATGAACTAAAAGCTAGAATATGAACAAAATCAGCATCAGAAAACTTTGTATTTTTTTAGTATAGCATCTCATCCTGATTTCTCTCATATGTAATAATAGAAGGACCTCTTTCACTGTAAAAATGCCTGATATTCAAATATCTTCTGACATCTTTCACACTGTAAATTATTTCTACTTTTTTTCAAAATAGCATCTCACATTAGTATCCTGCATTTACTTTGAAAATGCCTCATACTTGTCTTGATTTGAAATAACATGGGATCTAGAAGCAGGCATACTATAGTTATAATATAGGTCCTTCTTTTTACTCATTATAGGCCTGTAATACACTAACTCCACTGTTTCCAGATTTTTTCCAATGACCCTACCTTGCCAGATTAAAACAATCAGGTAATTTGGTTTATATGTAAGGTAACTCTTTTCTCTTTCTCTTAAATGACATATCATTTGTTAGTTTGCATCTATTTCTAAAAACTTTAGTAGTTTATAATTGCAGAAAACAAAGTTTTCTGCTTTGTCAAGAAACTAACAATGTACCAAAATAAAAATAAGTACTAACATCCTGCTGTGATGAGATGCTGGAAGCAAGCAAAATTGAGGCTGCTGTCTTGACAGTTGAGAGAACACTCTTCAAGAAGGAAAAAAAAAAGAGAATTTTTATAAATTTAAAGAATTTCTCACAATTAAATCTTTGTAAAAAATACTTTTCTCATGTATAAGAGAAGTATTCTCTATTACTACACTTATAGCAAAATGTAAGAATGTATGAGTGGTGGGTGTTTTGTTGTGACATCTGAACTATTTGTAAATATTGTTCACAGCTTTCTTAGCATATTTTAGTGAGGCAACATTTCAGGAAAGTATAATTTATTGCACATGATATAGACAGTGAGCTTTCCAACCCATTTGCTGTAGATATTTTTTTTGCACAAAAGAAAACTGAGACTAGGCATATTAAAGTAGAAAATTTTTGACTGTGTGTCTGGAGCCCTGTAGTGGTCACTCTCTCTTTATAAAAGCATCAGTGAGGCCAAGATATTAATTTTACTTGATGTCAAGGTCCCAGATAATATACATGACAGCCCAGCTGGGTGAAGAATATTTTTTCTCTGTTAGTATTGCCACGTTTATTTGTGTGTGTGTGTGTGTGTGTGTGTGTGTGTGTGTGTGTGTGTGTGTGCGCGCGTGCGCGCGCGCGCGCGAATGCATTCATGTTTTTTTTTTTTGCCCAGGCAGGCTCTTCTGATTGTGGCATGCAACCCCAATTTCACTGTGCATGGCATTTTATCATTTCCTGTTTAAAAGATAAATACACACACACACACGCACATATAAAACACATAATATGTAACATATAATATGTAGGTCTGTCTATCATCTATCTATCTATCATCTATCTATCTATCTATCTATCTATCTATCTATCTATCTATCTAATCTGTCTATATCTGTCTAGCCTTCACCTCGATCTTATTTGGCTTTGTCTTATTATTTCAAATTTTACTCAAAGGGAGATAAAAGTCTTAGAAGAAGTGTTAAGATGTTTTCTTTCCTTCTCTCTTCCCTGCCCGCTTTAGGTAAGAATGAAAACAATTTCTGCTTTAGCTAGTTTTTCTTTTCTTTCTTTCTTTCTTTTTTTTTTTTAAGCTGTCATTCTTTTTTAGAAGGAAAAAGGAGTTGTAACTACTTTGAAAAGTTATTCTGCTTTCAGGATAAAAGTTAACAGCAAATTATTTGAACAGTAAGGCCTGTCTGTTTTCTATAAAGTAGTCTTGGCAAACTTGATCCCCCTCTACTCTTTTTGTTTTCCTCCTTCTCCTTGAACAATGGGGAATTAGCTCAACTTCACATAAAAACTACAATTATATTGAATGCCTACTATGTCCAGACTTATAATAGTAACTTGATAGTAGCTCTGTGAGGTAAAGGGGATTATTCCCATTTTACAGAAGTGGAAACTGAGACTTTAAAGAGCTAAAGTAACTTGTCCAAGAGCACACAGCTAGTGAGAAGCATGCTACAGTATGAAACTAGGGTTGGCTCGCTTCAAAGCTGATGTCCTTTTCCCTCTACCAAACTGCCTTTAATAAATGCAGCATTTATTATTCTCAACTATGGCTACAAAGCAGAATTACCCCTGTGGAATTTCTAAAAAAATCAAATGCTTGGTTCCCACTTCTGTAAATCTAATTTAGTAGATTTAGGGTAGGAAACTGATGTCAGTGTTTTTTGAAACACCACAAGTTTTTGTTGCCTGTTATTAAGAGCCACTGGTATAGAGTGTGCCTCCCTCTCTCTCTCAGTTAGTAATAAAATAAGATAGTTTTGATAAGACAGAGGTGTTTATGTTAAGCCAGCACCAGACTGTGTTTATTGGTTCTTAATATTGTTGATATGCTCTTCCATCTAAGTTGTCTTTGTTTTTCATTCACTTTTTCTGGGATAGATAATTCAAAATGGCCACTGATAAATGCTGGTAGAATGGCTATTAGAATTGTTTTTAGAGTCATTTTATCTATAGATGATAATAACCGTAGCAAAGTGGTGAGCTGAGTGCATACCAAGTCACCCATCACAGAGGTAACTGCAATTTCCTCAGCTGAGGATGTTTGTTTAATTTGTATCATTCTCAGAGGTTCTAAAAGTCCATACCCAATTCTCAGTGGAGTCAACATCAGTCTTAGAAAGTCTAGGTGAGAAAAGCCTTGTCTGCTTAATAAATTCAAAATTTCTATTCAGCTCATTAATTTCATATAATATTATACTGAGGACCAACCAGAGCCTCTCTTTAATTGTCTAGAAGTCTTATTTGGCTTTGTCTTATTGCTTACAGTATGCATTACTAAATCATATGTGGTTTGAATTGGACTTTTCATGCCCTGTTTACACCCGCTTCTAGCAATGAACAATCATAAATGCTATAGTGTAGTTCTATAATGAATTTTCTGAAAATGGGCTAAAATAGTTCTTTTCTACAATCTTCCAGTTAATGGTTTGTGCCAATAAATTGACTATCATGTAGAAACCAGCAGAATATGAATATGTTCAGCTTATGGCTTACTAAAACTGAAAAAATGACACATATTGCTGATTTCATTTACCTGAGTGCACCTCCCAAGCCTCACAGACCTATTTGCAGGCATTTTGCCATCAGTGACTATAACTGATCTCACAAGGATTACCCAAATAGCAACTCAGAAAAGCATCTTTAGGGAAATCTCATCTTAACCCCAAAGTCTATTTACTAAGCACTATTGAAATTAAATTAAAATGGGAGTATTTTAAAAAATTCAATAGCTCAATGGTGCCGTTCTCAGTCTGATGCAGGTATTTTTTGTCTTACAGAACAAAATTTACTATTTTACAAAATATTCATGGTATTTTTAAACAACATGCCTGTGCATATCCTATGCACATATCTTAGTTAAAAACACTATTCAATGAGTTTTTACAATGAAAATATTCCATCCTATTCTTTACCTACTTTCTTTGGTGCCTCACCCCCTACCTCCCCAGAAACAAAGGCATAGATGCTGAAGCCGCTGAGGCACATCTATCTCTATAACAGAAGTGAGGGATTCTGCATGAGTCTCCCTAATGGTACCAGCATGATCTCTGCCTGGCTGAACCCTGCAAAGACCCAGTGATTCATGGATGACTGGTAAACATTCTGTCTTGCTTTCTATGTGAAACAATACATAGAAAAAGATCCTCAATTTATATATAAAGTATAAGCAGCGAAGGTGTGCTGTCTTAATTTTCAGTCTAACCCTCAAGACATCCTCCATGGCATTGGTATTAAAGCAGGAACCAGGACTACATTTTCCTATTCAGTAATAAGCTATGGAAGTTGCATGGGGTCGTGTCTCTAGGAAATTCCCTCTTTCTTTGAAAAAATGTCATTGGTGAGATAGGAGATTGGCACCACAATGAGCAAAATATAGTGCAGGCTGATACGCATTGTCAGGTAGAATTTGGTTTGAGACACTGACTTTTGTCTGTGTGGTGTCTCTGTACCAAAGAAGATGGAAGATGCAAAATTGCAAGTTTCCAATCTCTGGTTAATGTGGTCTATACAACTGAATAATGTATAAGGAGATGTTCCTTTGATAATGTCACAATTATTCATTGTACAGCCATAAACTCAAATATTCACATTAACAGCTAGGTATTATTTTTCTTCTCTGAAATTAAGTGAGCGGCATCAGTGGTCATAAATGAGAGCATTCATCAAAGGCGGAGCCATGGCAGAGGATTAAGAGAATGCTGATGAAGTGTCCAGATTCCCATAACTTGGAATGGAGCTGCATTCAGCATTCCTTTATTATCCATCTGCCACATAACAAAAAGTCTCCTATATTTAATGCAGGTTTGCCCTAGGCCACGTAATAGGATTAGGAATAATTTCTACAAATTTACAAAAACAAATCACATGGGAAGGCTTAGAATTTGCTAATAATTTCTCCATAGCTGGGAGATCAAAGAGATGTAAGAGTTCCTAGTCAGGCGGCAGTTTGACCCTGGCCAGGCTTTTTTAATGAAAGGGTTAATCTTCTCCGAGGTGACCATAGAGGAGCAGATAGTGTGACCAAAGGCAGATTCAGGCCCCCAAAAAACAAGGAAGAAAATAGTCTGAAAAGTACAACAGCAAGAAAACATTTACAGAATCACACTACATTTTCTGGTTAGAAAAAAATAAAACTGCAGAACCTCACTGAAAGGAGGCGAGACAAAGGCAGAGGGCTGGCTGAGAAACAAACCCAGAAAAGATCAAGACCCCTCACCATTGCCTTGAGGAAAAAAAAATTAGGCTGTATTCTTTTCCGTTTAAAGGTTGCCCCATTGTGGGCAGGTGAGGGCCACCATCTTCTCACTCACTTCAGCTGCTCCTGTTGGATTCAGAGTTGGCATGTCCCCCTGGCAGGCTCTGCTAGCGCAGGAAGCCAACTCTCTTGTAAGGTGGTGCCTTTTCAGGTGCACCACTTTATAGGAGGCAGATAGGGCTCAAAAATTATGAATTCTTACAAGGACTTTCTTTGTTCTTAAAGGGGAATGAGGGTGAGCCAAAGGCATATTAAAAATAATTGGGGCAGCCAGGAAAAATGGCATTATTCCAGTGTCTTCTAAGTTCTCTGTTACTAATTCAGACTGGTGGCAACCTATAGCCAAAATTTCCTGTCCTGCGTTTTCTTCCCCAGTGGCTGCAACCATATAGCCAGGACTCCTACACTCAAGATCCCCATCTCCTCTTTTTCCTGACAATGGTTAGGGGATCCGATTGCCAGCTGCATGACTTATTCTCAGAATCCTGAAAAAAATACTGTGTTTCTCCTTTATCTGTTATGCTACTTATCAAATGGAGGAGTTAAGTATAGAATCTGTCTGATTTATGAGGGATGATAGATAATTTGATAGTCTCTCTGAAGGGTGCGTCAGCTCTTTGATGGAGGTGAGAGGTTCCTGTTACTACGCCTCTGAATCTGGGAGTTGATCCAGCGAAAGAGAGATCAAAGTTGCCTGCCCACCCACTTCTCTTACCTGTTGATCCGTTAAGACTGAGGTGAAGGTCCTTCTGAGAAAGTTCACTACAAGAGATTGGCTTGGGAGGAAAAGAAAGCGGTTGATTGAGAAGATGGTATCAGTAGCCAAAATGATGGCCTCAAAATGAAGGACATTTTTTTTTTTTTAAGTTATTCCTTTCTTTTCTCTCCTAGTTTCTGATAAGAAGTAGGATTATCATGGACCCACCTCCTCTCTGGGAAGAGAAATCATCAACTTCTTTTCCCTAGAACCCTCTGATCCTTTAATTCCTTTCTCTGGAATTGAGAGAAAGAAACTGATTATGTGTTATTTCAGGGCCTCCATTGGAGTTGGTAAAGGAAAAATGTCAAGATGAACTTCAAAAACCTCAATATCTTGCTTGCCAATTTCAAGCAATGCCAGATTTCTTTGTATTGGCAATGTGAATGAATGGTTGGTTCTCTGGTGAAACAACAAATCTGAGATAAAATATACAGCCTGTTTTGGTACTCACAGGTTTATTGACTTATAAGATGTAGAGAGTCTTAAGATTACAGCTAATCTAATTGACATTTAAGTAACATGTTGAGAAGCCCATTTGGGTTCATTCTT
This sequence comes from Cynopterus sphinx, assembly GCA_030015415.1. Classification (NCBI taxonomy): domain Eukaryota; kingdom Metazoa; phylum Chordata; class Mammalia; order Chiroptera; family Pteropodidae; genus Cynopterus; species Cynopterus sphinx. The sequence continues at coordinate 84,625,547 of CM057384.1, read as the reverse complement.
AGTCTTTTATTTAATAAGTACTTTGCATATGTTAGCTGCTGGACATATATCAACTGATTTAATTCTCACATATTCTGATGCTGGAAGAACATTTCTTATATATATCTTACAGCCAAGGAAGTTAGATGGTTTACTTAAGATTGGTAATTCACAGAGCCAGGCTTTGACTCCAGTCTTGAGTGTTATGCTAGACTCTCTCTCAGTTCACCCTTCTTTTCTAGCTAATTCTTCTTTGTATTTAAAGACTCAGAGGTGAGTAGGATCTTGGACATAACCAAGTTGTATATTTATTTCATTTTTTTCAGAAGATTAAATCCAGACTCTGAGATAATAATGGACTTAATCTAGGTTGCACAATTAATGGCAGAGCTTGAGCAAGAGAACCAAAATGCCTATCTGCCTGACCAGATTTCTTTCCATGAGAGAATTCTGTTTCCTTGCTGCTCCCTCAACTAGAAAGCTCTACCTTTCTCTCTTAGCATTGATTTCCATCACTTCTTTTAAAGCACAATAGACATCATTCAGCAAACACTAAAAACCTAATGTGAGGCAAGCACTGTGTTATATTTGGGGGAAGTAGAAGATGACTAAGACACAGCCTCTCCCTACTCTTGAAACATGTATTATCTAGAAAGAGTTGCAAACCAGTAAAACCATTGGTACTAATGGAGGTGTGTATCAAATATGCTATGAGAATATGTGGAGAAAGACAGAACTCTTGATGGTAAAGTGAGGAATCACTATGGAGAAACTTCCATTTGAAGTGTTAAGTTTTTAAGGACAAATATGATTTTACCAGGTGAACAGGAGAAGGAAGACACATTTAAATAGAAGGACAGAAAGGGTGAAGTCATGGAAATATTAAAGAGAATGACATGCTGAGAAACTGAATGTAGTTCAGAATGAACACGTGGAACTATACTTGCAGTTGGATGCTCTTCAAGTAGGGACAGATAGAAAATTGAGTGCCCAAACTATAGTAGTGAGAATGGCATGAAAAAAACAGATTTGAGAGATAAAAGTGGATTGACAGGACCTGGTGACGTGGAAGGTGAAAAAGAGGGACTTCCAGTTTTCTTAGGTGATTGGGTGGATGGTAGTGCTTTTCACTAAAATAAGAAATACATGTGACAGAATAGATAGAGAAGATAATTCTATTTTGGACAAGTAGCATTTAAGTATTTATTAGGCACTCAGGTGTACTTGTCCAACTGACTATTGGAAATTTGTGTCTGGAATCAAAGGAGACAATTGAGTGGAAATAAAGATGTGGGCAACTTCAGGCCATAGGTGGCAAATAAAACCATGAAATAAATGAGAGACCTTTTCAAGGAGAGTATATAGTGTAATAACAGGGTGAGTCTCAGTGCTTCAGGAGTAGACAGAGTATGAAAGCCTGAAAACAAAACAGAAGGGTCATTTGTCAGAAGGGCAAGAAAATAACCAGACAAAAACGGTTTATGGCCTGGAAGGGAAAGGAGGGAGGGGAGTCCATGCGGAAGTTGTGGTCAGCAGTGTTGCATAGGGGTCAAGATAATTAAGGACTGGAAAGTAGCCATTGGGAATACTGATGTTAAGAATGGGGATTGAAATAAGAACAATTTTAGAAGCCGAGTTCAGGAGCTGCATGAGTGAATAAATGGTTAGGAGGAAAGATGGAGAATGGAGTAGGAAAATAAAGGAAGGTGAGAGATAAGACATTTGCAAGATCTAGGTAAAATACCTAAACCTTTGTGGGCTGAGGGGAAGGAGCTAGCAAAGAGGACAAGGTTGAAGACATAGTGTGAGTCCCAGGGAAGGGGTCGGGACCGATGGTCAGGTGGCCTCAGTCATGGTTGAGCCATAATGGGCACATGGACAGAAGTGACATTTTTCCCCGAAAGGATTTATCTGGGAGTTTATGGCATTTCTTGGTGGAGGTCTGGGGGAGACTTGAATGATCGAAGTTAGAGATGGAATGGGAAGGAGCCACTTGGAAGTCATATTAAAGGGGAAATATGTTCTGATAGTAGAGGGTAGAGATGGGAAGAGGGACGAAACAGAAGTCATGTTTTGGGGGAAAGGAGAGAAAAGAAAGAGACTACTCCCTCCATAGTGAGAGATGGAGTCTAATAAGAGCCTAACTTCCCAACAGGGCCTTAGGGCTAAATGCCGTTTTGGAGGCATTGTTGAGCTTTCATGGAATTTTTGTAACAATCTTCCAATCAGGTATGTGTGCACTGATAGGTGAAAGGATTGTGTGTACTTGCTGAAAACGCTCTTTCTCAAAATATTAAAATATTTTGGGACCAAGCCACTTAGTCCCCTTCTGGAGCTATCAATACACAGAGATAGGGATGCTGTCTTCATTCTCCCTTCTTTTCACCAATACCAAAGGGACAGTGGTGCTATTTCTCCTCTGTCCTTTGGTAGGCATAGAGAATATAGGATTCTATTTAGATGGGTGGTGAGGCAGCAGTTGTCTGAGAGGAAAAAAAGTGTCTCAGAGAGATCTGGAACACTGCAGCACCAGTGAAGCTTCACCTTACCATCACATAGAAGCCAAGGAGCAAGGCAGAGTTCTTATTTTACAAAAGTATCATTGGCCATTCAGAAGGAATCGGCACACCTGTAAGGGTGGCTATGTGGATGGTGGCAGTGTTGATGGTGGCCATGACGCCTTTGTTGGAGGAGGTTATAGAGTGCCAGCTTATAGTATTCCAGTCAGGACTCCAGGTTTGGTTTGTCAGGGCTAATCCATGAAAGCACTGAGAATAAGCATAGTGCTCCTCAAGCTGCGGCGTATTTCAAAGGTACACTGTCCTGAATTCCAGTCACAACTCTCCCATGTTATGGGACAAGTTATTGAACTTCCCTAAACCTTAGTTACTCAACTGAAAAATGACAATTATATAACATCTACCTTATTGGGTAGTTCTGAGGACTTACTTTAAATCTTTCACATAATGTAACCCAGAAATTGGCAGTAAAACCCTCAATAATGAGCTGCTCACTGAAAGATATAATACTTTGTTGTTGGCATCGTGGTGGGACATGAATGAATGAAGCTTAGAGATACTGAGATCTGAATGTTAATGTTAATGGCTAGGTTTATGTCATAGGTTGGGGAACTTGGACGTTGTGATTTAATTTTTTCCCATCTTACCTTAAGCATACTAAGCAAGTTTATTCAAAGTTAAGGAAAAGGAGCAACAATTAATTATATTAGAATGTTGCTGAGCTTTCAAAAGCAAAAAGATTCCTGGGTTTGTACTTTTAGTCTATAGCATATTTTGCTCAGGCACATATTCTTCCCCCTTCCCCCTTCTCTTTCTCTAATTTCATTAATTCTGTCTTCAAGTTATTATTCAATATTCTAAAGGAAAATACAGATACATTTATTTACTACTGACTTTGCTAACCTATTTTAATTCTACTGAGCTCTGAAAATTTCACAGAGGTAGAAAAGACAGAAATCTAGTCTTGTTTGATTCACAGCTGTTATTGTGTTTCTCAAAGTGTGTTTTGTGGAGCTTCTCGCTGGATGTTAATTCATCATATGAAATAAGGATTCTATTTCATGGAATGGAAAAGCCTGTTTAAAGAGATATCATTTCTATAGTAAAAGTTTCCCAGAGACTTACTATGTTAATGTGCATTAAGATCTCCCTAATTTATTTAACCCTAGAAATATTTTGTTTAGGAGCTATGCAGGACTGTGTTCTATGGACCAAGCTTTGGGAGACTTATTTCTAGAAAACATAGGACAGCCAGACTTTTGGGATCTGAGATGATGAAGTATATAGAATCCTCTAGAAGATTCTAGTGAAAAATGTAAAAGAGGAGATTTCAGGAACTAGATTTTCAGGAACTAGATTTTGGTGTTCTGTGCTTTATCTCCAACATCCAATATATTACATTTGTACTTTAATCAGAACCAGGAAATCTGGGGGTGGGGTGACATTTAGTGGTAATTCCCAGGCAAAATTCTTTCTGTTGCTTTTCTGTGAGTGGTACCATGTAGAGTTTTATATATATATATATACACACACACACACATAAAAATTATATATGTATATGTGTGTGTGTATGTGTGTGTGTGTGTGTGTGTGTGTGTGTGTATATATATATATATATATATATATATATATATATATATATAATCAGAAACTGTGTGTTATCATTATCATTAGGTGAATGCCAGTGATTTCTGTCAACAGCAATTATTATAGCCAATATTCCAAATAATGATCAGGGGCGGAGATGTGATAAATTTTATAATGGTATCTAAAATAAATCATAAAGTATTGCTACAGATATATTTTTACAGGGGACTTTTGTATTGTACATAATTTAAATCTTTCATGTATTTTTAATGATTATCTTTTAACAAAGATATGATGGGAATGCTGTTCTTCAGGACACATACTCACTATTTTAATTACACTAGATAACCCATGTCAAAACTTAATTACCTGGTTAGTGATTTTTCCCCTTTTTTAAAATTTCTATTTTTCAATTATAGTTGACATTCAGTATTGTTTTATGTTAGTTTTAAGTGTACAGCATAGTGTTTAAACATTTACATAATTTAGAAAGCCATCCCCCCCAATTAGTCTGGTACCCACCTGACACTATATGTAGTTATTGCAGTATTATTGACTATATTCCCTGTGCTGTAGTTCACATGACTATTTTGTAACTACCAATTTGTACTTCTTGATCCTTTCACCTTTTTCAGCCAATCCCCCAGCTCCCCTCTCATCTGGCAATCACCAATTTGTTCTCTGTATCCATGAGTCTGTTTTCATTTTGTTTATTCATTTATTTTGTTCTTTGGAGTCCACATAGAAATGAGACTGTATGATAGTCTTCTTTATCTGTCTGAGTTATTTCACCTAGCATAATACCCTCTAGGTCTACCCATGTTGTTGCAAATGGTAAGATTTCAGTTTTTATGCCTGAGTAATATTTCATTGTATATATGTACCGCAACTTCTTTATCCAATTATCTATTGATAGGCATACGATATGGGCATCCATATCTTAGCTATTGTAAATAGTGCTGCAGTGAACATAGGGGTGCACATATCTTTTTGAATTAGCATTTTGTATTTCTTTGGATAAATAACCAGAAGTGGAATTGTTGGGTAGATGATAGTTCTATTTTTAATTTTTTGAGGAAATGCCATGCTGTTTTCCATAGTGACTGAACCAATTTGCAATCCTACCAACAGTGTACGAAGGTTCCCTTTTCTTCACATCCTCACTAATACTTGCTTTTTGTTGATTTATTGATGAAGGACATTTTGACAGATGTGAGTTGATATCTCGTTGTGGTTTTAATTTGTATTTCTCTGATGTTTAATGACGTTGAACGTGTTTTCATATATGTCTATTGGCAATCTGTATGTCCTTTTTGGAGAAATGATTAGTCAGGTCCTCTGCTAATTTTTTTATTTTTAAATTTTTGTTTATTTTTTACTCTGCTAATTTTTTAATGGGATTTTTTTTTGATGTTGAGTTGTATGAGTTCTTTATAAAATTTCAGATATTAATCTCTTATCCAATGTATCATAGTCAAATATCTTCTATTTACTAGGTCATCAGTTAGTTTTCTTCATGACTTCCTATGCTGTGCAAAAACTTTTTAGTTAGATGTAGTCCCATTTATTTATTTTTTATTTTGATTTGCTTAACCAATAATATATATCAGGAAAAAATATTACTAACAGCAATGTCAGTGAGTTTACTGCCTACATTTTCTTTTAAGTTTATTCTTGTATATGATATAGAAAGGTGATCCAGTTTCATTTTTTTGCATGTATTTATTCAGTTTTCCAAACACCATTTATTGAATAGACTGTCTTCACCCTATTATTTATCCTTGCCGCTTTTGTCATAAATTTAATGACCACATAGGCATGGGCTAATTTCTGGGCTCTCTATTTTGTTCCATTGAGCTATGTATCTGTTTTTATGCCAGTACCATGCCGCTTTGATTACTATAGCCTTGTAGTATAGTTTGATATCAGGTGCATGGCAACTCTGACACTGTTTTTTTTCAAGATTGCCATGGCTATTTAGGGTTTTTTTATGGTTCTATACAAAATTTTGGATTATTTCAGTTCTGTGAAAAATGCCATTGGTATTTTAATAAGGATTGCATTGAGTCTGTAGTTTGCATTGGGTAGTATGGACATTTTAATGATGCTGATTCTTCCTATCCATGAGCACAGTATAAGCTTCCATTTATTTGTATCATCTTCAATTTCTTGATTGACGTAATTTTTCTAGTGCAGGTCTTTTACATTCCTAGTTAAATTTATTCCTAGATATTTTATTATTTTTGATGCAATTATAAATGAGATTGTTTTCTTAATTTCTTTTTCTGATAATTAATTATTGGTGTATAACAATGCAACTGATTTCTGAATATTTTGCATCCAGGTACTTTACTGAATGTATCAGTTCTAACAGTTTTTTTTTTTTTTTTTGTGGAATCTTTAGGGTTCTCTCTATATAATATTGTGTCATCTGTAAATAATGATAGTTTGACTTCTCCCTTTCCAATTTAAATGCCTTCTTTGTCTTGTCTGATTGCTGTGGCTAGGACTTATGATACTATGTTGAATAGAAGTGGTAAAAGTGGTTATCCTTGTATCCTTATTTTGTTCCTTATCTTAAGGAAAACACTTTTAGCTTTCCCCCACTGAATCTACTATTAGTTGTGGGTTTCTCATATATGGCTTTTATTACATTGAGGCATGTTCCCTCTAGTCTCACTTTGTTGAGTTTTTTTTTTTAATAAATGGATGCTGGATTTTATTGAATGCTTTTTCTGTATATATTGATGCGATTATATGGTATTTATTTTTCAATTTGTTAATGTGGTATATTACATTACTTAATTTGCAGATATTGATTCAACTTTAAATTTCAGGAATAAATCTCACTTGATCATGGTATATGATCCTGAATTTGGTTTGCTAGTGTTTTGTTGAGGATTTTTACATCTATATTTGTCAGAGATATTGGCTTATAATTTTCTTTATTTGTTATGCCTTTGATTTTGGAATTAGGGTAATGGTGGCTTCATTGAATGAACTTGGGAGTCTTCTCTCCTGTTGAATTTTTTGGAATAGTTTTAGAAGAATAGGTGTTAATTCTCTTTTGAATGTTTGGTAAAATTCACCTATGAAGCCATCTCATCCCAGATCGATCTATCATCCATCTATCTATCTATCTATCTATCTATCTATCTATCTATCTATCTATCTATCATCTATCATCTATCTATCATCTATCTATCTAATCTATCATCTATCTATTTATCTATCTATCATCTATCATCTATCTATCATCTATCTATCCATCTATCTATCTATCTGTCTATCTATCTATCCATTCATTCAGATTACTATTTCAATTTCATTAGTGGTAATCAGAGGTTCAGATTTTGTTTCTTCTTGACTCAATCTTTGAAGATTGTATGTTTCTAGAAATGTATCCATTTTTTTTCCAGATTATCCAATTTGCTGGCATACAATAGTTTATAGTATTTTCTGGTAATTTTTTATATTTCTGTGGGGTGAGTTGTCACTTCTCTTTATTTCTGATTTTATTTATTTGAGTCTTCTCTCTTTTTTTCTCGATGAATCTGGTTAAAAGTTTATCAATTTTGTTTCTCTTTATAAAGAACCAGCTCCTGATTTTATTGATCTGTTGTGATGTTTTTTAGACTCTATTTTGTTTATTTCCACTCTGATCTTTATTATTTCCTTTCTTCTACTCACTTTGGGCTTTGTTTGCTATTTTATAGTTTCTTTAAGAGTAAGTTTAGATAATTTATTTGAGATTTTTCTTGTTTCTTGAGGTTGGCTTGTATTGCTATGAATTTCCCTCTTAGGATTGCTTTTGCTGTGTTCCATATATTTTGAGTCATTGTGTTTTTATTTTTAATTGTCTCTTTCTTGATTTATTCCTCGATCTCATTGTTAACCCATTCATTGTCTAGCAGCATGTTATTTAGCCCCCATATGTTTGTTTATTTTTATTTCTTGTTATTGATTTCTAGATAATACCGTTGTGGTCAGAGAAGATGCATGATATGATTTCAGTCTTCATAGATTTATTGATACTTGTTTTGTGGTCTAACATATGGTCTCTCCTGAAAAATGTTTCATGTGCACTTGAGAGGAGTGTATATTCTGCTGCTTTGGGGTAAAATGCTCTAAAACTATTAATTAAATCCATCTTGTCTAGTGTGTCATTTAGGGCTGTAATTTTCTTGTTCATTTTCTGTCTGAAAGATCTGTCCATTGGTGTCAATGAAGTATTAAAATCCTCTACTATAACACTATTTCTTTCAATCACTCCCTTTGTGTCTGTCAATATTTGCTTAATATATTTAGATGCTCCTATGTTGGGTGCAGATATTTTTACTAGGGTCATGTCCTCTTATTGGATCAATCCCTTTATCATTATGTAATTTCCTTTTTTGTCTCTTATTATAGCCTTTGTTTTAAAGTCTATTTTGTCTGATATAGGTATTGCTGTCTCAGCTTTTTTTCATTTCCATTTGCATGAAATATGTTTTCCATTCCTTTACTTTCAGTCTGTGTGTGTCTTACAATCCAAAGTGGGTCTCTTGCAGACAGCATATATATGGCTCTTGCTTTTTATTCATTTAGCTACCTTATATCTTTTATATTGGAGCATTTAATCCACTTACATTTAAAATGATTATTGATAAGTACATAGTTATTGCCATTTTATTATTCATATTTATGTCACCCGCCCCTTCTCCTTAAAGAAGTCCCCTTAACATTTCTTGTAATTCTGGCTTGTTTGCAATGAATTCCTTCATTTTTTTCCTTTTTGGGAAGCTCATTATCTCACCTTCAGTTTTAGTTGGTAGCCTTGCTGGGTAGAGTAGTCTTGATTATAGGTCCTTGCTTTTTCATAACTTCGACTACTTTGTACCAGTCCCTTCTGGCCTGCAAAGTTTCTGTTGAGAAATCAGCTGATAGTCTTGTGGGCTCCTTTGTAAGTAACTAACTGTCTTCTCTTGTTGCTTTTATGATTTCTCTTTGTTTTTAAACTTTGGCATTTTAATTACAATCTGTCTTGGTATGGGCCTGTTTGGGTTCCTCTTGTTAGGGACTCTGCACTTCCTGGACCTGTATGTTTATTTCCTTCACCAGATTAGGAAAGTTTTGGCCATTTTTTCAAATAGGTTCTTAGCTTCTTGTTTTCTTTCTTCTCTTCCTGGTAGCCCTATGATGTGAATGTTGTTATACATGATGTTGTCCCAGAGGTCCTTTAAACTATCCTCATGTTTTTAAATTCTTCTTTTTCCTCTTCTGATTGTATGCTTTCTATTACCTTATCTTCCAATTCACTAATTCAGTCCTCTGCTTTATCTAATCTACCGTAAATTCCTTCTACTATATTCTTCATTTCCGTTATTGTAGTCTTCATTTCTGACTGGTTCTTTTTTATGGTTTCTATGTCCTTTTTTATGCTTACTATCTTTGTTGAAGTTCTCACTACGTTCATCTATTTTCCCCTAAGTTCATTGAACATCCATATAACCACTGTTTTGAACTCTGTGTTTGGTAGGTTCCTTGCCTCTATTTTATTTAGATCTTTTTCTTTTATCTGGGACATGTTTTTTTGTTTTCTCATTTTGACTGCCTCTCTGTGTGGCCCTATGTAGTAGGTGCCCTTTGTGGCCCAGTGGCGCAGTCGCCCTCATCACCTGTGCTGGGTGCTCTAGCAGTATCTCTTGTGCGGGTTTTGTATGCTTTCCTGTTGTAGTTAAGCCTTGACTGCTGTTGGCATGTCAGTGGGTGAGATTGATTCTCAGGCTGACTGACTATGAGGATTGGCCATGCCCACAGGGTATAAGCTGCTGTATGAGGGCTCACCCACTGAGTAGGATTCTCCCTAGTGGGCTCTGTGCTTATTGAGACCACACTTTGGGTATGCCACTTGTGGAGCTAATTGGGTGGTGCTCTATTGTGGTCTGACACCAGCCTCTGAGTGTGTTGGTTCTGAAGCTCCTTAGGAGGGGCTGTCATTCAGGTTAAGGTTCACCACTGCTTGTGACTAGTTGGGGGCTACCTGGTAGGAGCTACAAAGCAATCTGTGGTTGGTTGCTACCTGGAAGCATGTGGGAGAGGTGACATTGTGAACTGAAGCCAGATGCCACAAATACCAGGACTGAGGAAGCTTAGCAAAAGGCCAGGGAACATCCCAAGCCCTGAGAATGCCTGCAGGATGCCCCGAAGTCTCAGCAGCTAAAAGAGCCTCTGGAGATATGTGAGTGGGTAGGGTGTGGTGCCAAGAAGTTACCAAGGTAGGAAGAGTGGCATTCACCAGGTTAGTGCAGGTTCAGATTTGGTGCCAGTTCTGAGCCTATGGCTGCTTGTAAAAGTCTCATCACACCAAGGCCAGCTGCTGCCCACTTTGGGCCTGTAGACCCCCAAGATGTGTTCAAGAAATACTGCAATTCTGGCCAGGGCTGGTTGCCAGCCACTAGAAATTTTTCTGGAGTTGTGCAAGTGGAAGCCTGCTAATTGCTGCTAAAAGAGCCTCCTGCCAAGAAGGCTGGGTGGGGCTGGTTGCTCAGCCATGAATGTGCCTCTGGCAATTCCTGAATTGGGTTGGGCCAAGTCTCAGGGAATCACCTGGGTAGAGAGAGAGGAGTTCAATAGGACCATGCAGATTCAGATGTAGCCATGTTGTGGGAGGGCTCAACACAGACAAGGTGATGCCCACTTGTAGGCTGCACAGGAAAAGGGCTCAACACAGGAATAAAAGTGACTGTCCTTCCATCTCTTGCTCTGAAGCAACACAACTCAGTCTTTCCCTGTATGCCTCTGGCACCTCCCGAGCTGCTGTCCCTCTGCTGGGACCCTGGATGAGTGCCTACAAGTGAGTGAGTCTATGTGCAGGCCTTTTAAGGGGACATCTGGGTTTATAACTGCCTTTCATCTCATCTGCATAATTGGAAGCCTTGCTGATTGTTCAGACCAGATTTTGTAGGGAATCTTTTTTCTTGCACTGGAACTCTGGGCTGGGGATCTTTGGTGTGGCACTCCTCTGGGAGGATCTTTGTCCCTTAGATATCCCTCTGGATGCTCAACCACCCCGTGCAGGTGTGGAACCAGCCCGTTTTGTGTCTTTGTCTTTCCTATCAGTCTTAATGTGGCCTCTTTATATTTTTAGTTATAGGTGTTATGTTCAGCTAGTTGTCAGGTGGTTCTCTCGGTTGACTGTTCTGTAATTTTGTTGTGATTTTAATATGATCATGGGAGGGGCAAGCACAGTGTTTATTACCTATTCCATTCTTTTGACTGGCACATTGCTAGTGATTCTTAATTAGGGATAGATAAGCAGAAAAAAGTTCTGTAGCTATGTAAAAATATATGAAACTAGGCCCATACCCCCAGATTCTGATTCAGTGGGATTTGGGAGGGGCTCCTCAGCTTGTTTTTTTTGTTTTGTTTTGTTTTTGCAGTGCTCCCAGAGTGATTATGATACATATCTTGAGTTGAGAACCCTTGAGATGACTACAATTAAAATAACAGAAATTGATTATTTTTCATTTATGAAACAGTGTGGTGTGCTAGATTTCACATAGTTCTCATTGATGATAGTGATTGTAAGAATGTACATTTTAAGGTAAAAATAATGAGCAAACATTCTTATTTGTGTCTGTGTCTCTTATCATTTAAATGTTCCTTTGGAGGCATTCTTGGTGTCAGTGGTAAAGTGAGGGGGAGAACCAGGAAACTAGCTCATCTTTGTAGGTTGTTAGGTAAAAAAATCCTTTTTTGAGGTGACTCTGTATGACTGTGGTTTATATACACTTTTGATTAAGGGAAACATGATATTTCAGGGTGAGGAAAATGAGGAGAAGCGGAACCTCTTGGTGACACTGTATCAAGAGAGGTGATAATAAGAAGAAAGTAATGGAGCTGGCTGAGCTTTCATTTCCTGGCTTGATTTCATATCAGTTCAGTGGCACAGCTACCAGTGATGATATTTTGGATTTACAAATAATAGAAACTTAAGCCACCTGGTGTTCCCATGAGGACATTGTTTTAAAAATTACAACAAACCATTTTGCAGAAAAAGAGATGTTTGTCAAATTAGAAGGTCAAATTTTGTTATCCTTTGGTGTGGGTAGGAGGAAAGTCTGGCTAACAAAGTATTACAACATCTCTAAAAGTCCCAAATGAGCTTTCTAGGATGGAATGATGAAATGATAGCTTAATTTGCAGTTTAAAGCCCAATTATCATCATATTAACAGTTTTATATTTTTTTGTTTTTCCAACTTGCTAGTGAGTTAAGGAATGACTTTTGAGAGAAAAGGTTGGGATTTCACTAACTGCTTGTGGAATGGATATAGGGCGATGTGTTTATGACATCTGCCACTCTACTGATCTCCTGCATCGATTTAGAACTGTCCCAGAATGGAATCTGAGGATAAATTAGATACTGGGTAGCTTAGGGCATGAGTTTTCTTTGTGTAGCTTGGCTTAAAGGCTAATTGCCTCAATCACATAGCACCTTTGAGAACCTTAGATTCTTATATGGTTTCTCTTAAGAAATCAACCACCTTGATACTTACCTGTTAATCCTTCAGGGAAATTACTCATGATATTATTACATATTGTTTATACTTTATATGTATTTAAAATACAGGATGATGCATGAATCTGTCTTAATACCTGTTTTATTTAAAATGAATTATTTGCCTACACTTCTCTAAGTAGAACCTGACTGGAATCTCACACCCCCACCACATCCCCACCAAATACTCAACCCAAATATTGCAATATAATTGAAATTAGATTAAAAAATTAAATGACATTTTGTGAGCTGTTTAAAAGGGTCAGCAATGTGTTTGAGCACTGCAAGATTAACCTTTGCTCATTTGGGAAAATGCAGACTTCAATAGGGATTCTATGGCTGGGGTTGCACTTGCTAAAAGTTTAAAACAGTAATTTTTTTCCTAAGAAAGGTCATCTTGAGCTAAAATGTCAAATAAATTATTTAGATTACTGAATTAGAAAAGTGAGGATCTGACAGGCTGAATTTTTTATGCACATTAGCCACAGCCAGGGTCTCTCAATGCTCTTTTTATTAGGTAAAGTGCACCCCCTTGTCTCTTATTAAAAATCTTTCCATTTAGTCCAATACACTTTCCTTGATAGATGACTGCTGCTTTTGAGCATCCAAATACATGAGGCCTGAATTCATATGGCCTGTATTCATTTTGCATGCCTCCTACGCTGGATTCTAGGGAAGAGGCAAATGGGGTGGGATGGGGGGAAAACAGAGGGAAAAAAAATCCACATGAGCACACACACCAACAGTAAATATTTGTATATATGCATACCAATACATAAGCATGTATATAGACATATATACATATTTTTTTTTCTTTAGTAAAGTATTCTTGGACTTCAGAAAAACAGAAACTTTCTCAAAAGTATAGAATGTGTCTCTAATAGGGAACATATAATATTATCAAATTGTTCCCACTTAGGAAACAAGACCAAAAAATTAAATGGTTTTGTTACCATGTGACCTAAAACATTCTCTTAGAAGCAAGGGTAGTCTTTGAAGGAACCTCTAGGTGCCACTGCCACCTTTGGAATATGGCAACTTCTGGTTAGTGCTTATTTTATGGAGCACTCTGAGGCTTTCAGAAAACTTTCTTGTTGCAAATAGATGATGCTGGTACTAGTTCAATTTCATACCTGAGAAAATGGAGTTACACTGCTGGCATAGTGACAGGGCTTGGTTACTATCACAGACTTACAGACTTGAGTTCTAACATTGACTCTTGACTCCTTCTTCACCAGGATGTCTGTGTCAAAGCTGTGGTTTCTTAAGCAGAGAAGTTCTTTATGATGTTTATTTAGTTTAATGTTTTGGTGCCTGTAGCTAGAAATGTAGATGATATTTTCAAGTGTCTTTATATCTTCTATATATAAAATACAGAGTATTCTCAATTTCCGTGAGGTTTGAGCTTCTACCTCTTTTATGTTTCTGGCTTATACATCTGTGTATATATTGCCAATTACTCTTTTCTGAGAACATTACTCTCTAGAATAGTTATTTTTCCAAGTTTCTTTTTCACATCTACCTCAGAAAATTCTCTTTATATGGCAAAGGCTCCTAAGCCTTGTAGAACCTATATATTTTACAAGACTGTAGTAGAGTTCAGTTTAGAACTCAGAATTTAGAGATTCTTCATTCTAAATCTGTAGTTGAGTTACATTATTTATTTTCTTCCTCTTCCTTCTATACATTTCATTCCTCCTTTCCCCTAGCCCTATATCTTCTCTTAATGTTTTCTTTTTCTTTCTGTCTTTGGCTGTCCACTGACCACTCTCTTATATTACAATGTTCATACCCTTTATTTCCAGGCCTCTTAGAGGTTGGGCAGAGCTTGATGACTAGTTCTGGGTGATGGAATATGGGTAGAAATAAAGTGTGTCACTTCTGGGTCAAAGAATTGAAAAGCTTTCAACTTCTAGCAACTTCTTCTATCACTCCCTGTATGCAATTGTGGAGGAGGCCTTAAATTGTGGTAGTGGGATTACAACCATGTCAATCATTTGGAGATACCCTGGGGAGGCACCAATACCCATACTGGAGTTCCCATGAGGAAAACTTTAGCTTTTTGTATGGGTTATGACTGTGAACTTTTGGAGTTATTTATTATCACAGCTTAACCTAGCTCACTCAGGCTAACACAAATTAAGGGTGCCTCTGTGTTAAGAATTTTATTTTTAATAAAAATTCATTACATATTTTTGTTCTTTTGTTCTTCTCTTGACCCCTCACCCTAACTGCTTTTCTTTTATATACGGTCTCTGTGAGTATCTAGGTTCACATAAGGTGAACATTCTTTTCCTCTGTCCTCAGTGATTTTTCTCTGTAACATTCTTACATAGTGTCTATACTTGACTTCTGCCTATGTATGATAAGAAACCCAGAAAGGCTGAAACACACACAAAAACTTATATATCAGTATTTCCCCTTGTATTTGAAGAGAAGAGTCCCTGGAAATCTTGGAATTTACAAATGTCCAGTTCTAGAGAAGGAGTTCAAAAAGAAGAAAATGAAAGGGTTTCAAAATGTCTATTTCTTTTCTATCACTGTAAAAATAAAGACATATTGCTTTACCCATGGCCCATTAGATCACTGACATGTTGAATGTCTGACTGTGGTCTTCAATTGATGTTTAATTTTAAAGCATCTGAGAAGTGGTCTAGGAATTTCTGGGCCTTAAATATAAATTTCTAAGTATCATCTAAATTTTCAGCATTGAAATTACACTAAATTTAAGAGCTTAAAAATTGGCTGATGAAATACGAAAGGTAACTCAAACTTTCCTAAACTTTAATTATTCGTGGGAGTAATACTCTCCCAGGGATAATGCATTCTAAAGCAATTTTCTTAAGGAGAGGCCTCTGGAACTAAGCAGGCTTTTATTTATGGCTCAAGCTTTTGTATGTTTTAGTGTATGTACACCTGGATATAATCTTGATTTAAGCATTCTAGTGGTCGAGGTAAAGGTGGGTATGTTATGCCCCCTTTTTATGGTTCTGTGCACAAATGAAATTTCCAGAATATCCTTAGAAAAAGAGCTTTCAGTGACTCCTGAATTAAGTCTAAACTTCTTTGCCTCTATGTTTTTCTATAGTTTAGTATCCCTCTAGGCATACTGCCTTCATTAGATGTAGTCGCTGATCCAGGTGAACAGCTCGTTCTGACCTTAGAGCTTGTGTCTGTACTGTTTCTTAACTTGGAATCTTCTTTCTTTCCCCTGCTCTTCTGTCTTTTTTTTTTAGCCATTCTTTAAGAGTCAGCTCCAAGCCCAACTCTTCCACTAAGACTTCTTCTATTACTACAGGCAAAAATATTTTGGGCAGCTACCCTTGTGAATGAATTATATGTGTTACCCAATAAATCATAAATCTCAAGGAATTGTGATGAAGATAAAAAAAAATTTTACAGAGGGGTCCAGGAAATGAAGCCAAACTTTGAAGAGTGAGAAATGACTACTCAGTCATCAAGCAGGAGATAAAGGAAAATGAGAGAGTTGATAATGGGTAAATCAAAAAAAGAAAACAAACAAACAACAACAACAACAAAAAGAGGAAATTGTATGTAGGCAAATGAGGGCTAATTTTATGATTGCAAAGTATTTGCTAAACTGTCCCTTTTACCTGTTGTTTAGTGTCCCTCTGGGCATATTGAGAAATTGTTTATCAACTATCTCTTCCTGTAAACAAGGGAAAATTAAGGTTTCTTTAGTTTGTAATGAAAGGCTATGATGCTGTTAGTTGGGGATACACTTAAGAAGGTTGGGGCTTCCATATATTCTCCAATTGTCCATTGTCACATTGCACAAAATATAGGACTCTCTGTTTCTAGAAAAATTAGTTATGACTTTTAAGTGGTAAGTATCAGGAATACAACTCAGATAAGCTTAAACTAATGGGAATTTATTGAACCACCAAACAAAGGATTCCTGTGATTGCTTCCTTAAAAGAAAAAAGGTTCTATTTGTTAGAATATACTAATAAATTTACAATAAACTAAGACTACAGAATGGCCCACAACATTTATTTGGTTCTTCCTTTCTAATCACTGCAGTAGACATCAGATCTATGATGAGCAAAGGTATTTCCTTCTAGGCTGAGTATAGCAGGGAACAATAGGACATAAGGATGGGTGACTTAAAGATGGTAGGAAAGGGAGATACTAAAGCAGATAGATCTCCTGTCTCAGGAACTCATTTTTAAGATGGTGAGCTCTAGCGGTATTGTATCAATGCAATGGACTGCTATCTGAATGAATTCCCCTAGAGTATTAAACTTGATAAATATAAACTTGAAGTCTATGTAACTTATCAAAAGAAAATCTGAATGTCCTCCTGTGTAGACTGAGGTTTTTCCATGTATTCTTGATTTGAAATTGGAATAGCAGATGACAGTAGGGAAGCAATGGTGTCTGTGCATGTGTGCGTGTGTGTGCGTGCATGTGTGAAAGCCATGATTTCAATAAAATGGTTTATTCTAAGTGGAATCATGAATGACTGGATTAAGCTAACCCTGGCTCGAGACATTTGTAAGAAGGAGAAAAACTGCAGCTGAAATGCTTTTGCACATTTCATCTGGTTATCATTCTGGCATTGGTGCTATGCAGGAAAGAGGTGGTTCTTGTCCTGAAGTACTCTAAAATGCCCATCTAAACTGGGATATAAAGAGGGATTCATTGTTAAAACAGGTCATAGGACCAGTACATTTCACATAGGAATAGAATAAACCAGAGTCTGAATTCTTTTCACTGTAGAGAAATCATGTCTCCTTTGGTGTCTAACTCTTTTCGGAGAATGGGGGATGGATCTGCAAAGGGCCTGAAAAGCCTAATGATACAATATATCTATATATATTTTTTGGTTTTAGAGAACACTATTATGTTAATGGGCTAATGATGTGTATTATATATACATATATTTCCTTTGAATATTAGCCCATATGTTATTCATTTCTTTATAGCAGGCTAGAAGAGTTAGCTCAAATCTGGCTGGAGCAAAACTCAAAATCTTACATAAATCTGCTATAAATTGATTTCAGACACTAGAGAGAACTTTGACTGGTTTAAAGGTACATAACACCTTCTACTTCTTAAACAGTTCTACAGTTTCTGGGATCTAGTTGAACCCAGGGTCTTCCTATAGAGAGTGTTATAGAGTGAATTGTGTCACTCCCACCCCCAATTCACATGTTGAAGCCTTAATCCCCAATGTAACTTTATTTAGAGATAGGACCTATAAGGAAGTAATTAAGGTTAAATGAGGTCATAGATTGAGGCCCTTGACCTAATAAGACTGATATTCTTCCAAGAAGAGGAAGTGACATCAGCAGTACACATATACCTGGAAGAAATGCCATGTAAGTACAGAGCAAAGATGGCCTTGATCTTGGACTTCCAGCACCCAGAACTGTGAGAAAATAAATTTCTGTTATTTATGTCATTCAGTCTATGGTATTTTGTTATGGCAGCACTGGCAGACTAACAGGCAAATTGTCAAAAGGAGGACTACATTTGCAAAATATATGATACATAGATATAAGAAACCTCTGAAGCATGAAATCAGGGAGATATGTAATCAATTCAAAAACATGTCCTGTATGTTGGGCTTTCTGGATATAAAGAACAGATATCTATCTCATAGAAATCCAAGAATAGAGGATCTAATGAATGTGGTCCTGGCTTCAAGGAGACTATAGGAATCCCAGTAAGAGGAGCACTAGGTTATTTATTCTATCCTTAGCACCAGAAGGGCTGAACCTCACTTTGGTCTGTGTCTTTCCCTCTCATTTCAATGAACTTATTCGTTCATTCTAATCTGTATGTTTTTCTTTTCTCTGTAAATTCCATTTAACTTCAGCTGGCAAGTGACCAGTTAAAGAGCCTGATTATTTCTTAACTTCTACTCCCAACAATCACCTGCATATTTGTTCTATAATTCAAGCTTTAGAGTTCTTGAGAGTTCTGGCTAACCTTTGAGCTGTGGGGATCCATATTAAAGAGTGCAGAATTCTCTGGCCTGCTTGCCTTTCACCAGAAGTGGGTGAAGTCATAGGACCCAGTGCCTTGTTACCTAAGGGCTGGAAATGGGTTGGGTGTGAGAAGATAATCCAAGTCTTGGCTTCTAAATTGTTGTCACTTTTATTGGCATCATTCACATCTCCTCAGGGAAAAGGTTGATACAACTTTGGGAATACAACTAAAAAAATGAAATAATTTGGTTTTACATTAGGATAACATACTGCTGTTGACTTAGGTCTATCTCTACCAAAGGCTTCTGGAGGTCTGGTCCTGTGGATAAATATATAGGGGTACAAAACCCAGATCCAGGAACTTCATTTCATCCCTCACCCTATTCTAAAAGAGGCTGTAATAGTTCTTTATTAAGTGCTAGAGCATCATTTGGATATAGCTGAGCTAAAAGGCTGGGTGTAACAAATGGGTTCAAGTATTGTTTGGCCTTTCTATTCATTGCCCTTCTGTGAAAGTTATACTCTGGAGATACAGCCTCGTTAAGGCCTGACCCCTTGGAGTTGCTGCAACAGGTCGAGTATTTGAAGGAGTAGATACCCATCAAGCACTTTGCTATATTTAGACCACATTCAGAAGATCAAAAATGCTTCTTGTTCTGACTAAATTGAGATATGAACTGGTCATAAAATTCTCTAAATAAGAAACCAAGGCAACACATCAAGATTTTCTAAAAACAATTTAGGTGTAGTTATTGGGTGTGAGGCCAGATTGTGCCTTGTTGGCAAAGGTGAGTTGTATGTACATGTATCAGTCAGCCACACCAAAATGTGCACCAGGTGTCTTGATTGGGGTCTGTTTTGGCCCAGAGGAAGTCATCTTGAAGAGGGCTTTAATCCAGAGAGCTAGAATATTCAGCACACTCACATACTTCTACATTCCACTGTTCTGTGTGCCTTGTGGATCAGAGGCTAATGGAATAAAATCTGCTTCCCAACCATAGGGTTAAGTCATGACTGGAAAGGGGGAGAAAAGTATAGGAGTTTGAACATATATGGGCAAGTGAGGCTCTTTACTGAATTACCTGTCTGTCTCCCACCAGAGGAGAGAATACAGTCAGAATTCAAAAATGGAGATAGAAAGTAGCAGCCGGTAATGTAAACAAACTGGAAGATCTGAGCAGCAGAGGGCCTAGAGAACAAGCAACAGCTGGTGATGGGCAAGCTAAGACCAGAGCCCAATAAAAGGGAGCTAAATATGTGAAAAATGAAGTATTTGCTGAAACACCTTTCATATCTCCAGCTCTGTCTGCTGGGTTGGGGGCAGGTCATTAAAAGAATATAGCCAAGAGAGACAATAGCCAATGCACTGACTCTATAAAATCCTATTAAACTTACAGTCGGCTACATAATTGAGCACTTATTTCATATATTTGCTCCTTAAGCATTAATTTTATACTGTCACAGCATATACTGCAATCCACTAGGAACATTAGCGAAATGCTTACACAAGGAATGCTTCTTGATTGGTTGATTGATAGAGTCTCTTATTTAGAGAGATTTTCATGTAATTTCTGTTTGTAAATATTTTTCCGAGTATTTAACCCGTTCTCCATATAAATTCAAATTCTGTATTTTATGCATATTTTTCTTGCCTGCTTCATAATCCAAATGAATCCCTTACCAGCTGCCCACAGTGGGACAGTAGGTGATATTTTTGGCACTGAATTACCCATTGGCACCTCTGTCTGGACTTGGAAGATGGAGAGCATTATGTGAAGACTGCTATTGGAGGGAAGTTATTTAATCTGGGGTTGTTGCCACTGTACAATTTGGTCACTGGAAAAAATAGGAAAGGGGGGCAGGCGGATGATGAATTTCTTCATCATTTTTAGTTTTGCAAGACTGACTCAGAAATTTCACGTTAGACACTAGCAACATACAGCCAGTACTCAAATCATTTATTGGTGGACAAAGAAGAGATCTCAGTGATTCAAAATCTGACTAATTATGGGAGAACCTGAGGAGCTGTAGGGGAAGTTTATCCATAACTATAAAAAGGCTTGTTTGCCATCCTTATCCTCCTTCGGCAGTGAGAACATACCAACCTTAGTGTCAGGACAAACCTGATCCAGTCCTTTGAAAGACCCAAAGGTACTCTCCTTATTTGTGGGTTAAAACTCTTCATAGGTTAAGCCTAATTTTGTTTATATAGGCTTCAGAAAAAAAGAACTGCATGATTGCAGCTGATCTTTATGATTTCTGGCAACTTGTTTCTTTAAGCTCTGATTAATTACTAGACCAGAGCTGCCTATTCCCAAACCTTTGATGGCTAGCTGAGGAGGTGAAGTAGCTATCTCCATACTCCAGAAATTGCCTTCCAATGATTTTAAATGCAGAGCAGGAGTTAATGTGGGGGGAAGATGCTTTCTTGATTCTGAGAGGAGTTGTTTTGGAGAACCCTCTTGTAGGCACAAACCTCTACTAGTGATTTGACTTGACTGTTTTTGACATCGGTTAAAAAACCTGGAAGCCAATAATAGTTCAGACTGAGATGTTGACTGCTCTTCACCAATTTCAGGGAGAATCTCAGGGCACTTGGCAAAAAAATATTTTTTTTTAAATGAAGGAACTTGGGATTTTTTTCTGATAGGAGTGTGAGGGTCCTGGGGCTCAGAGGAAGGAAAATATGGGAGAAGACTCTTCTCTATACTAGAGAGCTGGTCCCTGCGACACAGTGGCAGGCACAGGACCGGGGAAGTGGATCATCAATATGGTTTGTCTGTGACAGAACTGTGGACCAGCTCAAATGGAAATCACATAACTTGAGGAAAAAAATTCTTAGAACAATAGACTAGCCTGCAGCCCATTGTATTGTTGCACAAATCTTCTTTGCTTTTTAGAAGGTAACAATAACCTTTCTCTTTGCATTTCCTATATATCATTTCTGATCTTCCTAAGGTATATGGATGCACAGGCCTTATTGGACAGAGGTCACTTAATCAACAAACTAAAAGAAAAATATTTTAAATATTAACATTTTTATATCACCACCATTAAACCTTCTGTCCGTTAGCAAGAAACCACCATCTCATTTTTTAAAAATGTAAATATTTGAATTTTATTATTTTATTATTTTATTTTTTATGGTGACATCGATTAACAAAATCCAATAAGTTTCAGCTATACACTTTAACAATAAGGCATATATGTTTACACTGTATGTTCACATCCCATAGTTAGATTTCTTTCTGTCACCACATATTTGACCCCCTTTACCCCGTTTACCTCGCCTCTCTCTAATCTCCTACCCTTTGGTAACTACTAGTCTATGTCTATAGTCCATATCCACGAGTCCCTGTTTATTTGTCCTGTTTATTTGTTGCTTTTAGGTTTATATTCCACATATAAGTAATATCATGTGATTTTCAACTTTATCTGTCTGGCTTATTATGCTTAGCATGATTACTTCAAGGTCCATTCATGTTGTCACAAATAGCAGTATTTCATCTCTTCTTATGGCTGAGTAATATTCCATTGTGTATATGTACCACAGCTTTTTATCCAGTCATCTATCCTAGGACCATCTCATTTCTAATTCTTTACTCAGCCTTCCTTAAAAACTCAACCTAAAACTCACAATTTTTAAGGAGTGCTTCTTGACTTACTTGACACCATTCTGATGATTTTTTCAAGTCCATTTCCAACATTAATAATAACAACAGCCCAACCACGACTACACAACCATGCCTACAGCAATTACTAGGGATCATGCAATGTTCTTAGAGCTTTACATGTATTGACTTATTACTCTTTCAGCAATCAAATGAAATAAGTAATAAGTTTTCACATTTTGTAGATTCAAAATCTGAGGTCAAGCTTCAAAGCTAAGAAGTGGCAGAGATTCAAATCCAAGCTGTTTAGTACTAAAATCTGATTTTATGTCTTTTTTTTGGTTTCAATCTGTGATCCTTTTACCATATATGCACTATTGATTTAAATATTTTCTCAGTATTCAAATGTTTCACAAATAAGCTGGATATTGCCATTATAATCTTGAGATCAGGAACCTGTCTAAAACTCATTTAAGTTTTTTTGTAATCAATATAAATTTCAGCATAAGGTGGTTGTTCAATGTGCAATTTATCTAACTAGATCATACTTGATAGTTGACTTCATGCAAGAATTTTTACTAAAATTTTAGTATTATTCTATTCTCTGTGATGTTGAAACTTGAATCTTGAGCATAAAGTGAATGAGAAATATGTCACAAAATAGGACTATCTATTAATTCAAACAACAAATATATTTTGAGTACATAATGTTTGAGGCCTTGAGGAAAACATTCATATGTCAAGCTTCCATGAATCTTACAGTCTAGATAGAGAGATCCTGCTAATCACATATGATAAACTGATAACTGCCACAAAAGAAATATTTTTTGGTGCTATCAGAGAGTGGAATAGGAGAATTGGTGTGTGCTGAGACAGTCAGGAGAGCCTTCCTGAAGGAGGTGATGTTTGAGTTGAGATCTGAAGGACCAATAGGCATTAGAGTAGCCAACAGAGCTTTGGGGAAAACTGACTCCTGTCTATCTTACACCCATTTTATACTTTCTTCTTTTGTTATTTTCATTCTTCTCACACTAGCCTTATTTAAGATCATCATATGAAACATTCTCTATCTGTTCTTAGATTATTTTATCTTTTGTTTTCTCCGTCTACAATTACTTTTCCTGTCTTTCATTTGTTTATCTCATTTCAGCTGATATTCTTTGGGCATTGGTATACTTTGGATATTGCATCAGCTGAGTTCTCCAGAGACATAGAAACACAGAAGGTAATCACACACACACACACACACACACACACACACACACACACACACACACACACACAGAGATTTATTTTAATGGAGTGGCTCACGTGGTTGTGGAAGCCTGGCAAGTCCGACCTGTAGGGCCGTCCATCAGGCTGGAAACCTAGCAGGAGTTGCTGCTGCAGTTCTTGAGACAGAATATTATCTTCAGGGACCTCAGCTTTTGCTTTTAAGGCCTTCCAACTGATTGGATGAGGCACAACCACATTAACCTCTTGAGAGTTATCTCCTTTACTTAAGTCTACTGCTTATCATGTTAACCATATATACAAAATGTCCTCACAACAACCCCTAGATTAACCTCTGATTAAATAACTGAGTCCTGTATCCTACCCAAGTTGACACATCACAGGCATTAATATTCATGTTCAAATAATTTATAGTAGTGATAATTGTCTGGCCTTCACTTATATTCCTGACCTACTTTCATTTTTATAGGCAGATCTTTCTAACCACTCTCCTCTTGAAGGTCCCATTCCTATATTTTGGAGTTCTTATTTGTATATTTTAAAAACTTTGACCAATATTTTGTTTTATATTTAAGATTTTTCTTCATGTTGGGAATATTACCCCCAAATTCACTAGCACATTTGGTCTGTTTCTTTACAAAATAGTCTGTAATAACTCCTACCCTTGACATTTTCCTGAGTTCAAACCGATAGCTTAGTTGGAGCCATTATTTATTCATTCATTTAATACTTCATTTATCAGCAATGATTTTTAGTACTGACTATGTATAAATGCTCTATCCTATATGTCCTGATGCATATATAAAGTTGAATAAGACATCTTTATATTCTTTTTATTCCCTGCATTACTATTTAGCTGACCACAGAGAAACACATTTACCACTATTCAGTTCATTTTCAAAGCCTTTTAAATCTTCCTGCAGTTTATCCTCATTGACCGGGTTTTCTACAACCTGAAAGATATCAGTATTGTCTGCGAGCATGGGGATTTCATTAGGTACTCCTTCATCTAGAGTATTTATAAACATGCCTTGACTTTGATCCTCAGGAATTTTTAGTGCTTAAATTTATCCATCTAACGAGAACAATTTACCCCTCCCTTTTATAATTTATCTTTCTACTTATAACTAAATGTTCCTTTAAGCCCATGCAGACATCTCTTAAAGTTTTTACTGAAATGTAACATATGTACAGAAAAACTATCAAGTGAGAAATTTTCACAAAGTGAGCACATCCATGTAACCACCACTGGGTTCAAGAAATAGTTATGAGTATTCCTCAAAATCTTTCTCATTCTCTCTTTCTTTGCTACCTACTCCTGAGGGTAAACAGAAACTTGATTTTGTAATCTGTTTTACCTGTTTTTAACTGTATATAAATGGAATTATACAGTATGTGCCATTGTTAGTCTGGTTTCTTAACATTTCTGAGAGATACAATGTTGCTATGCCAGTTTTGTTTGGAGTAGCAATAGTAGGTTCCCTCTCAATGCTATGTAATATTGCAGTACATACACATATACAATTTATTTGTCTGGTTTTTGATGGACGTTTAGGTTTCTAGTTTTGGCTATTTAGGGTTACTATGGACATTTAGAAATGTCTTTTGGTGCATGTATGTATGAATTTGTGTTCGGTATATATCTACGAGTGAAATTGTTAAGTCAGTGAAATTGTTAAGTGTGTGTTTATGTTCAGCTTTAACAGATACTGATAAATAATTTTCCAAAGGGATACCACCAATTTATGAGCATTCCTGTTGTTTCATATTCTAATTATACTTGATACAGCCAGCTTTAAATTTTAGCCTTATGTTATTGTGTTTTGCATCTCTTTTCCTAATGACTAAAGATATTGAACATTTTTTATGGATTTACTGGCCATTTTGATATTCTTTGTGAAGTTCCTGGTAAATCTCTTTTTTTTCCTCTTGGCTTTATTTTCTTATTAATTTGTTGAAGCTTTTTATACATTTTAGATGCAAATTCTTTGTCAGGTATATAGTCAAATACTTTTCCTACTCTATTACTTCCCTTTTTGGAATGATATCTTTCAATGAAGAGAAATTCTTATTTTTAATGTATTTAAATTTATCAATTTTCCTTTATGATTAGATTAGTATTTTGTGTACTGGTTAAAAATATTTGTAGTCTCCCAAATATCCTGTTTTCTTCTAGAAGATTTATTGTTTTTACTTTCATATTTAAACTACCATCCATATGGAATTGATTTTTATATATAGTGTAAGGTAGGGAATCAATATTTCTTTTTCTATATCAACATTCAGTTGACCCAACAGCACTTATTCAAGAGACCATGCTTGCTTCATTGCTTTCAATCAAATGACTGCATATGAATAAATTTATTTCTGGACTCTGTTATGTTTTATTGGTTTATTTATTTTTCTTCGGCCAATGCCACAATTCTTAATTACTATAATTTTACAAAAATTTTGATATATCTTAATATAAGTCTTTTAGTTTTTTTTTTTTCTTCAAAATTGTTTCACTCTTCTTGGGTTCTTTGTACATCTGTATACATTTTAGAATCAGCTTACAAGTTACACACACACACACACACACACACACACACCATGCACAGAAACCTATTAGGAGTTGTTTGAGATAACAATGACTACATATTAATCTTAGAAGAATTGATACTTTTTCAATATAGAATTTTTCAATCAATCACTATGGTATATCTTAACAGTTATTTAAATTTACTATAAAATTTCTCAATAATTCACTCATTTTAATGCTGCTATAAGAAATATAGTTAATTTTTGTATGTTGACATTGATACAGGGCTCTTGCTAAATTTAGTTGGTAATTTTAATAGTTTATATATTGGTTATTCTGGAACTTAAAAAATTTTTTAAAGTAATTATAATTTATTTCTTCTTCTCCATTTCTGAATCTTGTTTTATTTCTTGCCATATTGACTGCTGAAGTTTTTAAGCAAAATTTAGAATAGAATTTGTGATGATGGACATCTTCATCTTATTTCCAGTATCAGGAGAAAAGATATCAATAATTTCCCATTATTTGCTATTTGGTTTTTATAGTTACTCTTTATAATATTAAAAATTTCCATTTTATGTCCAATATCATATGTCATTGGGGAATTTCAAATTAAAACAATAGTTGGATACCACTGCACACCTATTACACAATGAAAATCTGAAACATTGAAACATCAAATGCTGGAACAGCAGGAATTCTAATTCATTTTTAGTGAGAATGCTAAATGATACAATCATTTTGGAAGAGAATTTGACAGTTTCTTAAAAAACGAAACATACTCTTATCATACAATCCAGCAATCATACTTTTTGGTATTTATCCAAAGGAATTAAAAATTTGTATTTATACAAAAACCTGCAAGAGGTGTTTATAGCAGATTTGTTATTAATTATCAAAACTTGGAAACACCCAGGATGTCCTTCAGTAGGTGAAAGAATAAAGTGTGGTACATCTAGACAATGGAATATTGTTCAGTGGTAAAAAGAAATGAGCCATCAAGCAACAAAAATACATAGAAAAACCTTAAGTGCATATTACTAAATGAAATAAACAAATTTGAAAAAGACTTCATTCTATATAATTCCAGCTACGTGACATTTTAGAGAAGACAAAATGATGGAGACAGTAAAAACATCAGGGTTTTCCAGGGCTTAATGGGGAGAAAGGAATGAATAGGCAGACCACAGAGAATTTTTAGGACATTGAAACTATTCTCTATGATATTATAGTGGCAGACACATGTCAATATACTTTTGTCAAAATTCATAGAATATGCAACACCAAGAATGAACCCTAATATAAGCTATGGATTTGGGTGATAATTGTGGGCCAGTGTAGATTCATCAGTTGTAACAAATGTAGCACCGTGGTGCTGGATGTTGATAACAGAGGAAACTGT
The DNA here is from genome assembly GCA_030015415.1 of Cynopterus sphinx. NCBI lineage: Eukaryota > Metazoa > Chordata > Mammalia > Chiroptera > Pteropodidae > Cynopterus > Cynopterus sphinx. The sequence continues at coordinate 84,598,198 of CM057384.1, read as the reverse complement.
GCACGTGTGGGATAGGAGATATAGGGGAACTCTGTAATTTCTGCTGAATTTGGCTGTGAACATAAAACTACTCTAAATAATAAAATTTATTAAAAATATATGTGTAAATCTAAAGTTAGAGATCATCTGATTTGAGTGACAATTTTAATTGTAAATTTAATTTAATTTTTAACTTTATTTTTTAAAATAATATTTTAATTTTTAAATTACAGTTGGCATACAATATTATATTAGCTTCAGGTATAAAACATGGTGTTTAGACATAATATATATAACTTATGAAATTATCACTCTGATAAATCTAGTCCCTATTGATGCCATACTTAATGTTAAATTTAAAATAAACTTTTCAGTAGTTAAAAAAAGAAAAATTGCCTCTTTTTTTAATCAGATTTTGTGTGACCTTTTTAAAATCTTGAATGAATGATAAGTTTTATCTAATGTTTTGTTGCTAGAATGATAAAAATTTTCTTCATTATTTTTCATTCATGTTGGTTAAGCTACACTGATTTTTAAAAATAAAAAATAAACTGCACTTGATTCTTAAAAAAAAATCTTACTGGATTCAATTTTCTAAAATTTTGTTTTGTTTAGATTTTTAAAATTTATATTTATTACTGAAAGTCGTTTGTAATTTTCCTCTTTCGTAATGTGCTCCTCAGAGTTTTTTATTGGCTTATTCTGGGCTGATAAAATGAGTTAGGAAGTGTCACTTCTTTTGTTCATCTATGGAAGTATTCATGTTAATTTGATATTACTTTAACTTTAAATACTTGAATACACCTGTGAGGTCTGGGGTTGTCTTTGACTGTATGTCTTTAAAGATTTTATTTTGTAATGCTACAAAATAGTTCACAATATTATTTACATCCTTTTTAATATCCTAGAACATAGTTGTAGCATTTCCTTTTGATTATGACTTTGACAAATAGTGCATTGTCTCTTTATTTTCTTTAAAAAATTGTTTTTTAAATTAAGTTTATTGGGGTAACATTGGTTAATACAATTATATAATTTTCAGATGTACATTATCATTTGACATCTGTATATTCTACTGTTTATTTACCACCCAAAGTCCAGTTTCCTTCAGCTACCACACATTTGATCCCTTTACCCACTTCATCCTCCCCCTAAACCCTATATTTGACTCTAATAGGTGTGAGATGGTATCTCATTGTGGTTTTGATTTGCATTTTTCTAATAGCTAGCGATGTTGAGCATCTTTTCATAAATTTGTTGTCCTCTAGGGAGAAGTGTCTGTTCAGGCCCTCTGCCTGCTTTTCGATTGGATCATTTGGGTTTTTTTTTGTTGTTGTTATTGAGTTGTATGAGTTCTTTGTATATTTGGGATATTAGGCCCTTATTGGAGGTGTTAACTCAAAATGGATTAAGGACCAAAATATAAGACCTAAAACAATAAAATGCATAGAAGAAAGCATTGTCTCTATCCTTGATTACGGTTTAAACAGGTTTAACAATTTCTATTATCTCAAAAAATCAGAAGTTGATTTTGTTGATTTTCCTGTATTTTCTGTTTACTTCCAACTTGATTAATTTCTGTTTTTACCTCTCAGTTTAACTTGCTGCTCTGTTTTGAAGTTGTGTAATCAACTCATCGATATCAGCCTTTCTTCTTATTTTAATTATTTATTTATTTAAAAATTTAGGCTTTCTTCTTTTTTAAAAATATGCATACTAAGGCTTTAATTTTTTTTCTAGTTATAGCTTTATCCTCATTTCTAGTTCATTTAGTTCACATCATTTTCTAATTTCCATTGTGATTTCTTTTTTTGAGTATGAGTGATATAGAAGTATATTGCTTAACTTATAAATAATTGGAGATTTTGTGGTTATTTTTTGCTTTTTCATTTCTAGCTTTATACCATTTCTTTTTCTTTTTTTTTTACATTCCAATTACATGTTTGCTAGATTTCCCCCTTAGTAACCTACATTTTGTGTCTTTTTCAGTGGTTTCTATATTTTTCATACTTCTTATTTTCAGTGCTACTGACATCTTCTAGTTCATTAATTCACTTTTTACTGGGTACAATCTAATTTTAAATCCATCTATTGAATTTTTATTTTCAGTTACTATATTTTCCAGTTCTAGAATTTCCATTAGTTTATATTTATAGATTCCAGTTTTCTGGTAAAAATCAATATGTTTGTTAGCTATATTTGTGACTAAATCATAGGTGTTTAAAAGGCCTTATTTATATTAGTTAGATCATCTGTGGGTCTATTTTTATTGTGTGCCTTTTTTACTCTGTTTATTCTATTTCTTAGTAGGCTTGGTTACTTTTGATGAAATGATGAACATTTTGAATGAAAGGCTTTAGAGACTTTCAATATTTTCTTTCTCTATAATACATTTATCCCATGCCCTGGCAGACAGGAAAAAATGTGAGCTAATCATCTCAGTTCAGTCAGGGATAGATATAATTCAAGGATAATTTTCAGTCTTTCTCAGGCTTGGTTTGCCCTGAGTTTATAGTGAATCCTGGGATATAGTAACTGAAAACTCAGGGTCATTACTAGGATTGTTTTTCTTTGTGGGGTCTTGATTTTCTATTTTTGTCTCCTGTACCTTGTGGGATTTTCTAAAATTCCACTCTGTTTTTCAGTTTTTTTTTCCCTTTGGTTTCTTAGTTTCTTGTCTTGCCCATTTTATCAGCAAATAAACTAGAGGTGGGGGTAGGGGGAGGAGGACAAACTAGTACAGAGTGCTGGGCTTATTCTTTGGGCCTTCCTTATCTGGGATTTATTTAGCCCTTCATACCTCCAATTATTGTCTCCCCAGCCACATGACTGCCAAAAGCTCTTGCTGGTTTCTTTGATGTCAAGCAGTGGATCATCTATCTCAGTAGTCTCTAACCTTTTTGGCACCAGGGGCCTGTCCTATGAGAATCTAATGCCTGATAATCTGAGGTGGAGCTGAGGCAGTGATGTTAGTGCTCGGGAGCCGCTGTAAATACAGATGAAGCTTCCCTCCTCACTCACCTTCTGCTGTGTAGCCCGCTTCCTAACAGGCCACTTACCAGTACCAGTCTGTGGCCTAGGGCCTGGGAACCCTCATCTATCTGACTTATACCCTCTCTCAGCCAAGAATTGGCAAGCTCCCTAAGGAGAAAAGAAGCATATAGAATATAAGTTCACTTCAGTGAAATTTTCTTTCGGCTGGATGTGAAGGTCTTATATTTTATAAATATAATAGAATTATAACCTTTTATTTTGTGAATATAACCTTTGCTATAGAGTGTTGAAAAATATTTAGAAAACTCAAATATTCTGTGATTGTTTAATTCTAATGAAGTTGTTCATAAATGCATATTCAAAAAACACAGATATTGGGATTGGCCACTGCAGCAATAATTCACATGCTTTATGGATATTTCCTAATTTTTGGTCATATATGGAAGGTAGATAAAGAGCATATTTTGCCCAACCATTTACACAGAAAAAGAAGACATAACGATGTTAACTTAGGGATAATTTTACAATCCTGTAGTAATTTGCTATGAAAAAAATCTTGCTTATTTTTTATGTTTACAACACTTATTTGAGAAAGAAGTTAGATGAATTCCAGAATTAGGGTACAACATTGCCAAATGTCCAAGCTAACGGAGAATTTTCTGCGTTGGCATATAGGTATTTTCATTGCTAAATAGTTAAAAAAAAACTTTTTGCAATTCAGTGTCTCCTTTAGAGATATTCTTAAGCATGGACACAGAGCCTGACGACAGTAACAGGCAATATTTTCTGATTGTGTCACTCTGGGGAAGTTCCTACCCTCTATGACCCTCAGTTGTCATCATGTGTAAAATGCGGATGATAAACCCTGCTGTTCTTATCTCTTGGGAATTTTGTGAAAATTGAAAGGGATAGTTACATAAAGGAAGTCTGGGGACAAGAAGTTACTGTATAGTTGGGTGACAGCATATTTTTTTTACTCAGATATTTAAAGTTTCGAGTCATTTCTGAGCTCTGGATCCTTGTTTAAAACTTATTTATATCTGTCTATTTCATATAGAAGCTTATTAGACTGTCATTTCTCTAAATGTACAGGGTATACCAAAATCTCTTCTGCGCTCTAATTTTACAATTAAATCCAAGCTAAACAAAGCTCCATTCTGCCTCCTCTTTGCTCTTTATGCCCTCTGATTACAATGAACAGTCCCCATCTGTAATCCTTTTAACCCCCCTTAGCCTTATTTTACATCCCTATGTGTCTCTGCCAGCCAAGTAGTTTATTTTCCTCCTCCTATTTGGATTAAATGGGTTAAGCTGCATGGGCTTCTTTGGAACCTAGTAAAGACACTATTCTCAGCCCAAGCAAATAGTGCTCAATTATATTTGCATGGTGAAGACTTTCTCTTCTGCTATCCCCACGGAAGGAACTCAAACACATCATGGGGAGCACCTCTTGGCATTCCTATCACCTGTTCGGTTTTCTTTTTCTTCTTGTCTAAGCATGACTTTGCTTATACAAGGCTAGCTTTTTGCGCCTGCTCCCCAGATGATTTTGGCCCGTTTTCAATTCTCATTCTTTCTGTGGCATTGGGAGTAGTTAGTCATTTGTGCATCAGTGAGAAGAGGGATTTAGTGAATAGGAAGACCATAGACTTTCCTCTTTGGTCCTTCCTTCCTTGACAAAGTAAATCCCACTGAAAAACATCATTAATAGAGCATGACGGTTTGAAGAATAGAGCCCTAACTGTTGACATTTCTGTTGTCAAGCTAGGTATTATGCTGCGATAAAGAAAAGACTCATTTTTTAAAAAGACAGTCTCCATGGCATTAGGTTTATTAGTGCAATATCATTGTCATTGTCCTCAACTCCCCAATTCACTTAAGGGCCTATCAATATTTCCATTAAAAAATCCCATTTGCTGTCATTTAAAAGTAGCCTGGCTATGTCAGATCATTTAAACTGAAATTATAGATCAATTAATTTTAGGTTTATTATTGAACGTCAAGGGTGGTTAAATTCACTGAACTGGTAGGAGTTGAATAGTCTCTATTCTAGGGGAAAACGGTCAGTGTAAAAATAGGATATTGTGCAGGGCCTAGAGAGAAGATGAAACATTTAACTCACTTTAACATGAATCACTATTAGTTATCCATGTGTATCAATGAAAGAATAGATTTACTTAATTGTGATTGGGATCAGAAATTACCTAAAATAACTTTAGTTCTTCATTTGGCAGATATGAGACCTAATTGTTGGCTAGATACAATCAAAGGGGGTCAGCACCCTCTCGTAAGAATACATAGTGCCATATTGTGTTAGGTATTAAGTACAGTAATCCAAGAAGTTAGGACTATAGTATTTTAGGGGTGAGAAAACTAAGATTTTTTACAGAGGTTAAAAAACTTCCCAAGTTAAGCAGCTGTGTTATGAAGTATACTGCCCTTGGACTCCAAATCCCTAATTTTCTTGTGTACCACTGACACCCATAAGGTGATTTTTTTTTTTCAGTGTAATCTACTTATCACCTGGCCATTGCTTTTCTATCCTATTTAACAACAGGGAGAAACTGTCCATGTTAAAGTGCTTTATGTTTCTGCTTGAAATTGTTATCAATGTGTGGATTATGCCTTATCTTTTTAAAGAGTCCATGATTTAGGCTGGCAAAAATTGAAGTTGGCCTAGGTTTATTAAAATTTCATTTACTCATTCATTTGGCTGAAAAACTTTATTTATTCTCATCAACAATGTATGCAAGTGTCCTCCTCACATCCAACTCAATATAGGTGTTATTGCTTTTTTATATTGTTGCCAGTCTGATCTTGTACAGCCATGTCTCTTATTAAAACATTTTTCTTACCACTATCTTTTTAGAATATCTTATAGGTCACATAAACTGCAGTTCTGTGAATTGTTTATTTACATTCTTTATCTAATTTTTTTCCCCTGATGGGGTTACTTGTCTATTATTTTGGTTGTATTTTTAATTTAGCAATTGTTGAAAACAGGTTGGGCTAATTGGATATATGTTAATTAAGCTCAGATATGTGAGGTGTCACTGTCAAACCTACATTAGAGTCATAGATTTGGAGAAAAATTGGAATAGAAATCCTTGTAGATCTTTCCTAATATTGTCGAAAAGTAGGATTCTGAGCATAAGACAAGTCTTTTCTCTCCCTTTCTAAAAACTACAAGAGGGCATTACTCTAGTGTCTCCACTATGGGTTTTAAAAGTTGCTTGTGGTGTATATATATATATATATACATTGTGTGTGTGTGTGTGTGTGTGTGTGTGTGTGTGTGTGTGTGTGTGTGTGTATTTTTACAGGTACTCAGGACATAGGGAGGTTAAACAACTTGCTAGTGCTCTCAATTTTTTTTTTTTAATTAAATACTATATACTCTTAGGGCAAGTTTCATTATAAATAATTGTTAATTTAAACCTTCATCAAATTATATCCTTGATAATTTTGCTAACTATTGGGGCTAATCATTATTGATTTTACCTTGTATTGAGGCTGCAGAAAATCTCACCATACTAGGAGAAGAAACATTAGCTCTGCTATTTCTTCATTTTACACTTGTGCCTGCATTATTTTTTTTTTTTCAGTCCTTGATTTCTTTGAAGGACACATTTAATTGCTCTCATCTTTTGAAGGATAATTTAGTTAGTGCCTTGGTCAGTTTAGGCTGCAATAACAAAATACCATAGACTAGGTAGATTATAAATAGCAAGAGTTTATTTCTTAGGGAGACTGGGAAGTCCAAGATCAAGGTGCTAGAAAATTCAGGGTATGGTGAAGTCCTGCTTCCTGGTTCATAATGGCTTTTTTCCCCCTGTGTCTTCACATGGCAGAAGGAGTGAGAGAGTTCTCTGGGGTCTCTTTGATAAAGGCACTAATCTCATTCACTTGGGGTCCAATCTCATGATTTAAGCACTTCCCAAAGGTCCCACCTCCAAATACCATCACATTAAGGATTAGGTTTCAACCTATGAATTTGGGGGGAACACAGACATTCAGTTTATATAGTTAGTAATATTTATAAATCTACAAATACAGGCATAATAATCTGCCTGAAAATCATCATAATTTCTGAAAGACCTGTGAGTGAGGACCCCATGCTAGACCTTCTGCAAGGGAGCATTCCCTCTTCTCTCTCTATGTTCTTTTAGGACTCAGAATTATATGTGATTTACTGATCCTACAGAGACTGAAGGAGAAAATGGTAAAGAATAGTTTATTAAATATTATTTTTCTTTAATTTTATGAAATATATGGAGAAAAATACATAAAATAGAAATGCAAAACTAATGAATAACTAAAAACCAAAGCTGTGCTACAAACACTGTGGTCAAAACAGAATAATGCCAGTTTTCAAGAATCCCTTCTAGACTATAATCACCTCTCACCCTAAGAGGTAATCATTATCCTGACTTTCATGATAATTGATTCCTTGCTTTTCTCTTTCTTTTTATCATTTATGTGTGCCTCTTAATCAATGAGGTTTAGTTAGGCTATTTTTGAACCTTAATAAGTGGAATCATACATTATGAATTCCTGCTTGAACAAAGCATGCTATGTGTCTTCCTTTCCATTAACGTTATATGTGTAGCTGAACGTTAGTCATAATTAGTGAAATATAGTATTCCATTGCATGTGTATTCCACAATTTATCCATTTGTGCTGAATTTTGATGTGCTGATACAGGTAAGCTATCAAGTACCTTTTCCAGAATTCCCTTCCCTGTGGGGTTCTGAGTTAGAGTTGGTGAAAAGGAGAAAATGTATGAGACTTATACTACTTCTATAATCCTACAGCTCCCCCTTCTAGGCCTTTATTTCCCTAGCTGGTATCACAATTGTATGAAGGTGAATTCTTATAATAAATTTCTTTTTCTAGTCTGAGTTCCCTGACTGATATGCCATTCAACAATTGATGCCTATTTGGGTCATTTCCACTTTGGTGCTATTTGGAACAATGTTTCTTCTTATAGTTGTATTCTGAACAATTTTCTAGGCAAAAGTAGATCCAGGATTTTTGGAGTCTAAAGCTCATATAATTTGGGGGACTTACTTAAAAACCCACACACATCCAAATTAGGTATAAAGCCATGCAGGATATTCATGCCAGTGACAGGTCTTGAAGATTAAATTTGAACTTCATGGTAAATCTGTTATATCTCTTTAGAGTGTTTAACCAGGAATTGAAAAAGTCACTTCTAAGATAGGCAAATAGTCACTTTTAGTAGATAATGCCAAATAGTATTTCAAAGTGGTTGCACCAATTTTCACTCCTACTGACAGTAAATGAGTTTCTGTTTTCCCATACTCTTGCTAACACTTAATAATGTCAGAATTTTAAATTTTTGCTAATTTAATGGGTGTGTTTTATATGTCATGTGGTCACTCACTGATTATAAATGAGATTGAGTAACTTTTTGTATTGCCTTAGCTTGGGTTGTTCCTCAGAAAGCAGAGTCTGAAGTGAAGTTTTATGTGCTAGTGCCTTAATCCAAGAGACAGGCAGAGCAGCCAGGACAATGAGGTAGAGAAGAGATGGCTAATGTAAGGATGCATTTTAATCTAGCCACTTCTCTTATCAAGTGCAAATGGTACTATCTTCTGAAAGATTGTATAAAGGACTATTAGTCAAGACAGTCTGCGGGTAAGAAGGTAGATGGGAGAAAAGAAAAGAAGAAGGGAGAATTCATTCTTTGGTTCTTGTCTTTCACTAGTCAAAGATTCATTCCACAGGAGATTGATTCCCATACATTTCTAAGCTCTGCATGTATGTGTGTTAAATGGTCCTATCAATTGAGAAGTCCGTGGGGAAAGAGGTGAGAGGTGTTTGGCATGGGTTTGAAGCTAGATGCTGTTGGGTTGTAACTGTCTGAAGTTGGTCAGAATTCCTTCCAAGTTCCTTTTAGAAAACTTCACAGATCCCAATGCAGCAAAGGTGATCAGAACACGAGACATGATACTGTTGGCATCTCCTGAAATGTCATCTAAAGTAATTAAGCAGGTGGATTGCTAGAATTTTAAAGGATAAAGACACATTTAATTTCCCCCTGCCCCGCATTTTACCATCTCGATATGGTTCATTTTTAATGGTAATGGCTTTTCCCTGGATTTCCTTCTGTTCTTTGCCTGCTCTTAAGGCTTTGTTTATTTGAAACCTCATTAAATACATTCTTTATTCAAAATTCTGCACTTCCTTGCTAACTTGAACCTGAACCCTCTGTGGATGCATAAAGATTTGGAAAAGTGATCATTTTTCTTGATGCTGAGATATCCCAGTGATTTGCCTTGGTGGTTCTTGCTATGAAAGAATGGAGAGAGGAAGGAACTTGTTGGAAAATGCAGAGTGAAGTAAGGCACTCAGCAGGAGTATGAGTGTGTATATAAAAGCTTTTAAATTAAATTGCAGAATTCCATACATAGACCTCCCTCTATCCCAAAGTCCGGCTAGCCACATAATCCTCTTTGAAAGTCTCCTTGACATATAAATTGAATGACATATTTGAATTCCACATAATTCTTTTTCTAAAACCTAATTAAAATCAATTCTCTGGCATTTTGCTGCTGTTAGAAAAGATGATGCTGTTAGATGTTTCAGTCGTTAGCAATATGTTTGCTGGATTAAAAACAAATTTCTGAATAACATTGTAATGATTAGTGAATCTATAATAATCTAAGCAATTATTAAGGAACAATGCCTACCCTGACTTGGTATCTTGATTATTTGTTGATGACATCTGAAAATGGAGATGTCAGGAGGCAATATTGTATTGTTTAACTGTGTTAATTTATTTTATTTATGTAAATTTCATGCTTCTCAGTATTTCACAAACTTGAATACTGGTTAATTGTCTAACCAGTGAAGACAGAAAATTGGGTACAAAAGTAAATGACAATATAAACACACTAAAGATTTTCTTTAGAACCTCAGCTTTTAAGGTTAGAAAGCCTCTTATAATTTTAATTAGACTTATTTTGATTTCTAAAATGAGAACAATTGTTAAACGTACTTAAGAGGTTGGCTCGGTTTGTGAGTTATGATCATTCATAATGAAAGAAACTTTAGGTTGCTAAATATGAATTATGCTATCAAAAAAGAAAGAAATGATTTGTGCTGCTTTTCAACTCTAAAATAGTGAAAATGTCTTGATGTTCAAGCCTCTTTAATCTTTACATATGAAGATGTGTTCTGTAGACTTTATTTTAGGTATTCTGTTTTACATACTTTCAGTTCACCTGATTGCTTCTGAGACCTTGCTAAAGGATAGGAAAATGAACATGCAAAATTAGGTTATAAGAGAACATACTTTAAAACCATGGATGGAAATAGAAGTAACTTGCTTTAGGTCTTCATATACCATCTATGTATCACAAATCTGTACATGGTGAAGTTTAGCAAAGACTTGTATTGTGAAGTTAATAATTTGATAGATTCTAAAACATGAGTCTTAGTCACACAATAAGCCAACATTCACCATCTGCTAGTTTACAAAGGTTTAAGACATACATGCAGAAATTGTTGTCCCCTTTGTTGTTTGTTTGTTTTTTTAAATAGAACTCGTGCATAGAACTTCAGTGGAAGGAACATGTCTGTAAGTGTTCTGCCATGGGTTAGCTTCACTGAGAACCCACTTCTGGGCAGGGGGAGTCCAGAGTTAGGGATGGGGGACTGGGAATGTTGAATATGGCCCTGGATTCCTAATTTGTGGCAGGGTTGCTCAAATTATAATGAGGAGTCAGCAATCTAAATGTCACTATCTGTGATCATGGGGAGGCATACACCAGCTCAATCCTAGCTTGCTGATGCAGACAGGAGTTGAGATAAAGTGATTTGAAATAGGTGTAGTGAAACAGGAAGAGGCTTGTGGTAGAGAAGAAGATGAGGAGATGGGATGCTGTTTAGCCCAGGGCCAAGGTTTGTGTGTAGCTGGTGTTCTTAGAGACACAGTCTAGCCTTCAGGGAGATCTAGGCAGGATGTGAAGGTTTTAGCTAAGTGAGCTGGTTTGGCCCTATAATCCCAATCATACACTCATAATACTGAGTTGAAACCTGTTCATGAGTGCTGTATAAGCATTTTTGGGAAGAAAATAGCAGTTCAACAGACTTACCTCAAGTGTAATTCACAACTGCTTTGGTGGGACTGATTCCAAATACAACTTGCCGGTGGAACTGGTGCTGCTGGAGGTCCCTAGTCCTCAAAGCTGAGCAGGACAGGGGCTGGGAAATGATTACTTTTGGCTAAAGGACAGATTTTAGACTTCCTCTTAAAAGTGTCAGATCTTATAGCTTCACTTATTTTGATGTGGCCTGATATTCGAAAAGTCCTGATTTTTTAAACTTAATGTTTTTGCAGCTTCATATATATAATAAATTTGGTTCATTATTCATTGTGTGCCTTTTTTACTAATCTTATGGCAGGGCTCACAAATACTTATAAGTGAACTTTATAGATTATAAATTACTAGTCTCTATAAAACTTTTTTAGAAGTGCATTTGAGATTAAATTATATCATCCTCTACATCTTTTGTTCATCTTTGAAGTATCTCTTTTTTCATTAAATAGATACATACTGCCTTTGGGGGGTCTATACTGTACTTTAGCGGGGAGAAAAAAGTAGTGTAGTGTAATTAGTTCCAAATGAAGGTTTTAATGAGGTATAGTGGTGGCAGACAGGAGAGTGTGCGTGCCTCAGCCTCAGTCTGGCAGGTATTTGTGGACTTGCCACAGTGAAGTTCTTTATCTGGTCTTCTCTGTTTGTTCTGTACAAGATGCTCTCCATCCTTGACAAACTCCTCGTCTTTTGAGGCTAAGATCCAAATTTACCTCCTTGATGACGTCTTCTCTGATTCCTCCAGGCAGACAGTGCTGCATACGCCTGTAGATGCTCACACAGCCTTATCACATTGTGCTGTTATCTCTCTATGCATCCATCTCCACCACTCGAGTGGGTGGTGGTGACAGTGGACTGGGTAGTAGTGATAGTGGCTTGTTGATTTTCTTATTCCCAGGGCTAAGTATAGGATTTGGGCAAATTAATAAAGTGGATTGAAGCAAGGGATGGAAAGAGCATTTCCAGCCACTGTTCAGCTGAAAACAGCCCACTGCATCATAGACTGCCTCATTCCTGACCAGAACAGAGGCTCTTCTCATTATTCAAATGAGTCAGTTGAAAAATCAGAATGTACTGCCTCTCCGTATAGCTAAAAATGCCATTACCATGGAATCTATAATGATGCCTGTTTGTGAACAGGCGATTTAATCCTGGAATTGGCTCCACCAAGCTGATATGCCAAATGGACTCATGAAAGAAAAAAAAAGATTGCATTCGGAAACTATTTTTTTAATAAAAAATTCTAGGAATTTTATGGAATGGACTTGGATGAAAGTAGTCAAGTCATATTAGCAGTGGGCTTCCTTTTATGGACTGTACAAGAATAAAAAGCCCTCAATAAACCTGTAACAGTGTAACACTGCAGATAAGATGAACCTGGAAAAAAGGATGCCAGCACCAATTTACAGTATCCTTCTTTTTGTTTTCTGAGGATGCCTCAGAAAGGGGAATGGGTAAAAAAGACTGATTGAACATCTACCAAGAGCCAGGCTTTGCGTGTGTTATTTTTAAGCTTACAAATGTCCCATAAATTAAGCATCATAATTCCCAATTATAGTGCTTTGGAGCTCACAGAGGCAAATAGGCCCAATGTGCCAGAGTTCAAATCCAGGTGTCTCTGATACCAAAAATCAATTGCACTGTGTTACTTCTGAGGTAAGACTTAAAAATAACAACAGTCACCTCTTCCAATCTGCCTCCTCTCCTACCCCCCAAAATTATACTGATTGTGGATGAACTCAAACATCTTCAGATGAAAAGTAATAAGACCACAGTTACTTGTTATGATATATTTTGACTGAAATATGTAAATATCTGGATGTAAGTGGAAGTTGTGTGTGACTGCTAAGGTATGTAAAGATGGAGTTATACTACTCCATGGATATGAATGTAGCACATAACCATCTCTATATGTGATAAGTGGACTCAATATATTAAAAGTCCTCATTTCTATTCTTGTCCATCTTGATTATCTTTGTGCCTAGGCTTTCATACCATAGTGTTTCCAACATAAGCCAGGCTGGATGGTTTGCCCACTGTTTGCTTCTTAATAGTGCTGTGAAAGTTAGATTTGGTTGTAGTTATAAAATGATGCCTATGCTTTAGAAAAACTACCTATATAAAATATCTTTAATTGTGCAAGTATGGTAGCATACTATGCTTTCTGTAGGCCAAAGATCAGCAAATTAGAGCCCGTGGGGCAAATTTTACCTGCTGTCTCTTTCTCTATGAACTACAAACTAAGAATGGTTCTCAATCATTTGTAAATGGTTAAAAAACCTAAATAATAACCTTCTGTGAAATATAAAAATGATATAAGTTCAATTTCCAGTGTCCATAAGTAAAGTTTTATTGAAACACCGTCACATTAATTTATTTATAATCTAGGGCCATTTTCATGCTATGGTGGCAGAGTTGGGTAGTTGTGACAAAAACCATATGGCCCTTGAGACTTAAAATATTTATTATCTGGTCCTTTACAGACAAGTTTGACCACTCCGGTCCAGGCAGTAAAGAGGTACTAATTAGAAGGTATGTGGCAATGCATATGAAATCTGCCCTCTAGATATCTGAGCCCAAGTGTGTGTATGAGAGGAATCACTCTTCAGAGGTTTATCCAAAAGTGGGGGAAGGGAGCCGTAGCTGAAAGAAGAAAGTGTAAGAATTAAAGTAAGATTTCCAGACAGTCTGGAAACAGAAAAAAAAAAAAAAAGGAAAACGTTTTAATCAGTCTGACTTACATATGGACTGCATAGTCTTGATATAAACAGTGCACAGCTTAATTTTTGTTGCTGCAGTCCTGCCATTCTTCCTCTTGTTTGAGAGCAACTGATTGCCTGTACATTTGCTCGAAAGGGCTTTTTCATTTCTCCCTTGATGTTCATTAGACTTTCATGCCTGAGAAAATACCAAATCAACATCTCTTTCGATGTTACTTTCTTTGTATTAGCCTCTTTACCAGCCGACCCGGGGGGAAGGACTTGACTTCCAGGTCTGGACAGCTCTGCTTTTCTCTGTTTCCTTTAAGAAACAGCCTCTGTGGGAAAAGTTCTCCTGCTCAAGAGCCCTTAACCCAAGCTGTAGTCAGTTCTCTGAGTGGCACTTCCCACCCACCTACCACTGCTGAAATCCACTCGGCTGCTAATTTCCTGGAAGATTCAAATGCTCCTACATCAAGGTCATCTCAAAGGAGAGTTTAAAGAGCATTTCTCTTTCCCTCCCTTCCCTTGTAAAATATGTATATTTACAAGAGCATGCATAAATGGTCACCAGGGAAGATAAGCTATCAGAGAGTTGGGAGATGCCTTTTCTCATACAGTTCACACATCACTGAAGCAGATAAAATTGGTTTTGTACCTAGCTCTCCAAATACACTGTTAAGGACTCTGTCCTGAAAATTGATCTATACCACCACGATAAAATTCAGAGCATCCCTTTCATAAATATCTAACTGTGGCGTTAGTGACTGCTGCTCCTGCCTGGCTCCCAGGGACTATGCTTGGTCAGGCAGAGAACAGCCTGCAGCTTGTAGCCTCTGTGGGCATAGTCATCACTGGCTGCATCGAAACTTAATTAAAGCATTAGATTCAGTGCAGCTCGATGTATGCCTCAGTTTACAGTTACTAAAGTCAATTGCATGACTGCCCATGGAATGTTAGATTAAATCTCTGTTTAATTTTAATGATTATAATAATGATAGCCGAGATCCACAACCTGCCATTTTCGCAATGCTATGTGCGGCTTTTTTTTTTTTTTTTTCTTTATGCCTGATGCCTATGGCCCTGAAAGCTGAATGCGTTGCTGTCAGGCTTTGTAACTCACTAAAAGCCAATAGGACTGCAGATTTCTTTGTTCTGTCTTACAGTGCTAATGCCATCTGAAAAGGCAATGCATACTTGTACCTAGAATTTTATATTTAGACCTCACTTGGAAGACGTATGTGTACCATATGGGACATCTGCAAAAAATAGAGGTAATACAGTGGATGAAATTTAAGGAAGCATAAGGTCAGCCCTTCAATACCAATCTCTAACTGGCTATTAGACAAAAATTGATTGGAAAAATATGGAAAGATTGTATTCTAACATAGGAAAAATATGGGGTGGTAATAGATGACACCAGAATTGAATCAAAAGCCTGTCACATAGTAGGTGCTTATTAAATACTTATTAAATAATAAAACGAAAGCTAGCAGGCGATGATGTGGGTATGAGACTCTGTCATTCACAGTCTTCATTAGCTAAGGCAAGGAACTCAATCTCAGTTTCTCCCTCTTGAAAACAGAAAATAGTTGCTTCCCAAGACTTCTGGTTGGGCTGTATTAGATAATTAATGTGAAGGTGCTTTGCAAACTTACATAAATATATGTGATGTATTGTTATTCTTAAATGAAATAGTTACCCATGGGTTAATGTTTAAACAAGTGTAAGGGGTTTAGGATATTATAAGACAAAAGATAAGTTATTATTTATTATATATTGGGTTTTGAAAGACAGACACTGTGTAAATTCAAACAAAAATGATACATTGGTGGTAGAATAATTTTGGTGACATAAGAGAAAAGATTGGGAGTCATGAGATCTAAAACTTAGTGTTGGCTTTGCTACTCTTTAAGTACGTGATTTTTGGCAAGTCCCTCTTTTTGTCTCATTTGATCAGGAGACTGGACTAAGTGATCTTGAAAAGTCTTCCAGTTCTGTGATTCAGTGATGCAGATCTGAGCAGACTCAAAAACCTATCAAGTTTTCCATTCTTAAATCCATGTACACATGTTCTGTACACCTTGAAGTTTTATTTTGTTCCTTTGTGGCGTATTAAATCTCCCCTTAAAGGAGCCTTAGAAGTTCTGGAGAGTCAGAAGAGAAGGGACATTAGGAAGATACAGATGAGGTTATTGGGTTTTGTGTGGCCCGTCATTTTGAGAATTGAATATTTTAAATGCACCTCGAAGGCTCTAAGTGAACTAAGTCTTCTGAGATATTTCCTGAACTTTTCTCCTTCCTTTTTTTCCTGTCTTTAGGTGACTGGTGCAGAAAAGTAGTGGCATCTCAGGCTGGGAGCTCCTGGCATGCTGAGATATTGCCAGTGGCTCTCTCTGGGTTCTTCTGGTTGAGTCATGGACACAAAGCTCTCTGGTGGTCACAGCTCATGGAGACTTTATTTACCTTTCAGTGACAGATAATTTGTGAAGAGTCAATGAAGGCAGAAATCCTGACCTAAGCAAATGGCAGTTGCCCAAGCATTTGCTGGAGAAAAATGACCTATGTCTCTGACATTGTGGGGCCGGGGGTTGTGGTGATGTCAGCAAACCTATCACTGTCATCCTTCTCACCTGTCATAGAACTGCTTTTCTAAAGCCTTGAGCTTATCCAACTGAATTTGCATTGTGAAATTATTCTGTTGCTTGAGTTTCTTAAGTGATCTCCTTACTCATTAGGAAGATGAACCTTGCTATATGGAGGGAGGGTAAAGGACTGATGGCTTATTGCACAAATTCATAAAATGTTACTTATCTAAAAAATAATTATATTTCTAAAAACTGACATAATGAGAGCTTTCCTCTTATTTACTATTCCTATTACTACTATTATTTACATAAAATGATTTGGAGAGCATGTGCATACTCTATACCCCATCCATTTTTGTTCATGGAGATTCTGCTCTTTCTTGAAGAAGGTTAAAAGTGAAATAAACAATTATGTTTCATGGAGGGAAAGAATAAAAACCCAAATAAAAGGTAACTATCATATCTTATCTGGGGACCCTCTGAAGTCTCTTTTATCTAGAATTCACTTATGCTACCCTGATGTCTGTGGTCTTATTTAATATCAGCCGGTAATAAAGAGCCCTTCAGCTAACTACGCCATATTCCACTATTAACTGCAGCTCTTGAAACAGTCATCGAGGGAAGGGGAGTCGGAACCCTTCAATGTCAAGACGTTTAGAGGCACTCTAGCATCAATCAAGATGCACGTCGCTAAGTGCCTGCTTTCATTTACATGAAATATTCATACAGCATTTCGTTTTGCTTTTCTCTCTCCTAATCATCACTTTTCGGAAGAAGCTACAATCATCTCAGTTAGGGGAGGGTATTATGGGACGTGCTGTACCTTTCAAAGTCAGGCTTCCTGCAGATAGCTAGTTCTGTAATGAGGCAGCAGACTGCATAGACCACCAAAGGTCTCCCTCACAGAGGCTGGCCTTGTTATCATGTACTATTCATCTTCAAGTATACAACTTAGTGAAAATGAAAGTAATTAATTAACTATAACAAACCTGTCAAAAAGCTATTTAGGATTTTGACAGAAAAAAATTTTACTATTTGCTTTAAGTGGAAAACAAAAATTGTCTAGCTCAGAAAATTCAGGAGCAATTCTATTTACTTAAGTTTTCCTATTACTGTTCCCTCTTAATTACATGATAAATAGCATGTAAATTAATATCTAGTTCTTTTGACTTATATTAATTGTATGATGCTTTTATAGTTGATGCAGGTTTTCAAAAAAAAAAAAAAAAAAAGCCCTAGGTGGGAAAATTGCCTTTATATAAATAATTTCAAAAAGTAGGTATAGTATACTTTTGGTCATCTAAATGGTGATAAAGAGTACACGGTAACTTGAGGGTCGTCCCTCCCCCCCTTTCTCTTTTCCTTCCTTCCTTCCTTCCTTCCTTCCTTCCTTCCTTCCTTCCTTCCTTCCTTCCAAAAAAGTGATTTACTCAGGTATTGGATTTTTCCCCCTAAGGCCCCAGAATGGCATTTGTGTAATACAGCTCTTTGGAATGAAACACCAATGATGAATATGTTTCTTTTTGAAAGGAGTATCTCATACGCCTTTGTTTCTGATAGGTATAGAAAAGGGTAATAATCTGCTTTTTAAGAATTCTGACCCATTATTCTAGAAGTTAAAATTAATTTCAAAAGATTTTCCTACATTTTATTTATTTTATTTGTCTATTTATTTTGATTGTGGCGCAAGGAGATGTAGGAGTTGGTCTTCGCTTATGAAATATTTTTGCAAAATAATTTTCACATTAAAAGAGAAATGCTAGGTAAATCATTAAAGTCTAATGACAATAAGAATAAACACTCAATGTCTTTTGCATAGAGGGCTGTATTTTTAACTGAAGACATTTATAATTGGTACGTACCAGAAAGGCACTGTTTTTAAAATTGGAACTGTTAATGATCCTGAAGTTTATTCTTCTTATCTGTTTAACTCCTCATACTATATAGACTGAAATAGCAACTGAAGTGGGCAACGTAAGGTTGCTTTTCATTTAGGTAGTTTTCTTCTTTGATTACAATACCAAAATTATAGCTAATTGCCCGGAAATGGAATATAAATGACAAATTGGTAAAGCCCCTGAAAAAAAATCTCAAATGTTCTGTCTTTATGCATTTACCACACAATTTTAAGCATATTTGTTTACTTTTGACCAATTTTAAATTGAAGTCATTTTTTAAGTTATACTTTATTTCTCTAAATAGCACAAAATTCAGTAAAGATTATATTTTTAAAAAATCTAAATTCCAGTGATTTGTGCTCTTATGGATTAAAGTATGGATAATATAAAGTAATTTGAAACAATTCAGGTCAATGATCTTTAGTTACCTTAAATAAAGAAACAATCATACTTAGTCACACATAAAGTACAATTGTGATTTTCCAAAGTGAAAAAAATGCCATATATAAAAATTTTTATACATGTAAAAAAGTTTTATACATTCTCATTGTTGCTCTTTATGGTATGATTAATGTTTATAAATTTAAAAAAAGTGGGGTAAAAAATTGAAGAGGTTGGTTGCCAGCAGTATCACAATAATTTTACTTTTAAATGTTATTTGTGGCTATATATTGTTTTTTACTCTGAATAAGTCTTTTCCTTCTCTTTTCTATTTAAACTTGATAACAACTTGAAGAATTTTAATCTTTGTTTTTCCTTTAAAAGTGCTTTTCCAGGGGAAAAAAAGAGTAATAGAAGTTGATATTTCAAACTACAACAAAAGTTGCCACAAGAATTGTAAACAGAACACAATTTGGGGGTAATTTTAAAGGATGCTGGAGTTTGAAATAAAGAGAAAATACCATGGGGTTTAAGATTCAATATGTTAAACATTCAAATGCAAATAATAATTCTAGAACAAGCATCTTCTTAAGAAGTTGTTAAGCATGTTAACACCTACAGTTCCATCCATCCTGAATAAATTTAAAGCCATTTAGAGCACTGGAATTGCAGTATTTTGTAAAACTGAGTCATAAGTGGCATAATCCATTACACCGCCCCCCACTCTCCCTTTGTAGGAGACGTTTAAAGCTGATTTGCTTCTACTTTATGGCTTGACACTGTTGTGCACATAGTTACACATTTTAAGTAACTAACATAAAAAAGGTTGTTTCTCTTTTCCCTCCCACTACTGTAAAACATGGATTGGCTTAAATTTTAACTTCGTTGAAACCTGCTGAACTTTGAGGAACTCGAATTCAGATGAAACCCATCATACCTGTGGGGTATCTTTAATCCCTGGAGGTACTGGGAATTTATGTACACTGTTAGCCTTTAATCTTACGAGAATGGTTTTGACTACAGCTCTCTTAGCTAGGCAGACCTAAAAGACCTGGTTCTCGTTCTGTTTCCTACAGGGCTCTCAAAATAGGGAACACTGTGAGATCTGAAATTTAGGGGTAGGTTTTGTGGAGATAAATTTTTGTGAATGGAAGGTACATGTGATAATGATTTCTATTGGAGTTTTAAGTCAAGATGGGCAGGCTACTGGTGAAAAACAATTGTCTTTCTTTCCTTTTCAAATAAGCTGATTGATTATTTGAAAATTGTTCATTTTGTTTGAGTTGAGAATTCATTTCAAAGGCACTAGCAACCATTAGTATGGTATTCAAGGCAATCCATATGGCAATATATGTGAGGGCTGACTAAAACAGAATTACTATTATTTCAAATTAATATTGTTTCCATAAACAGTCACGTTAGGAAGTGTTAGTAATGCTTGTTTCTCAAAGCCCCTCTTTATAATTTGCTCTTATATCCTGTTCCAAATTGTTCTTGCTCTTTTTTTTGAAATATTTAATCTTTTTTTCTCTTTTAACAAGAGCTTTTGGGAGGTATAATTTACATACCATAAAATTCAGCCATTTTAAATGTACAATTCACTAAGTGTCAGTAAATTTACAGAGCTGTGCAACTATCACCACAATACAATCTAATTTTAAAACATTTCCTTATCTCCAAAAGAAACCTCATACCTCTTTGGAATCAATTCCTGTTCCCACCCCTAGCCCCAGACAACCTCTAATTTGCTTTCTGCTGCTATAGATTTTTCTTTCTGGACATTTCATATAAATAGAATCACATAATAATATGTGTATTTGTATGTGTATATGTCTTTCTTTTTTCACTTAGCATAATGTTTTTGAGATTCCTCCACTTTGTATCATTTATCAGTAGCTGATGGCTTTTTATTGATGAGTGGTATTTTATTATATGGATAGATATGTCAAGTTTTGTTTATCTGTTCACCAGTTGATAGACATTTGGATTATGTCTACTTTTTGAATATTATGAATAATGGTGCTATCCAAATTTACTGAAGAATATTAGTGATAGTAAATCTTTAACAATTGAAGGTAGCTTTGGGTTTGCAGACCAGAACAAAGTCATTTGAGACAGAGTTGATAAGGCAGATAAAGAGTGAAAGTGCCGATGGTTATTAAAAGTAAAGTATGATTATAGGAGTGATTTATGTGATAAGCCAGTTGTTCTGCAGACACTTCTAAAGAGCAGTTATCAACATATTTTGAGCAATGGCAGTCTGTTTATTATTTAATTGTCCTAGATGAAACCTAGTATATTTATAGAAATAAATCTGACTACTATTTAGTCATGTCCTCAGGTATGTATTTCATTTTTTCCATCTTACATTTTAGAGAGCAAAGTTTAGTTAGTCTGTGCTTTTCCTTGACTTATAACATTGTTAGGTAATTTAAACAAAGTAATACTTAGTGTCCAAATTTAAAAATAAAAACATAAATGTCAAGAAATGTAGTTTAAATGCTTTGTTTCCATGGAATAATTGAAAGATCAAACATTATTTACTCTTTTTGCTCTGTATTTGTACTTAGGTATCTTCCAATATTCATCATCTCTAATGCAGAATGTATATGTAGGTCTATGATGAAATGTTTAACATAGTCACGTATAATTATAAAACTGATGAAAATCATTTTGCCTTAGCTGTTCATTAATACTCTGTTTATTTGAAAATTCTGAGATCTCTGATTAATAACTGTTAATTCCATATAATTATTTGTTAGTCATAGTTGTTTGATGTCATATATTTATCCATGCAGAGTTGAGACCTATACTCAATTAAAAAATCATATATTTGTATTTCTGGCCTCTTTGCAAAGATTAAACATAAATCCATCAAGCCAACTTAGAACTTTGAAACTTCTCTTACGTCTATAGTTCTCATTATCCAGAAGTTATTCTGTCTCCTCTGTTAAATTACTTTATGCTGCAGCTTAAACGAACATGTCTTGCTTTCATCTAGCATTTCAAATAGGGCAAAGACTGCTGTACAATTTCCAAACACAACTGTGCTAACAGAGATGAATTACTAGAGTTTATATAATTTATATTAGGAATTCATAGACCTAGCAAAAGGGATTAGTACATTTTATTTCAGGGCAGGAGATGATCCTGTCATTAATGGTCGATACTTTCATCATCTTTTAAACTTGAGGAATTTCCTGGGTGACAAGACTGTAAGGACATATCAGAGATTCACAGCTGTGAGCTTTATCTGGACATGCACTGCTTTACTCACAGTATGTGGACTACGTCCCATCAAAACTGGATTAGGCTGTCAATCACATCTTCCGATGTATATTGTATTATGATTTTTTGAAAATGTCACTGAGATCAGAGTAATTTCTTGGCTAATTGCATCTTGTCTCTTCTTAATACTGTGCATTTAATGGTTTCATTACCTGATGTGACAATCACAGTTCCTGGTCCAATATTAACGGGGAGTTTTATTTCTCTTTTTTTGCACACACATACACACACTCATACACATCTAAGGTGCTTCTTTAATAAGAAAGAAAAAATACATTTAAGGCACTTCTGTATTCTTGAAAATAAAATGCGTGTGTAGCATTTCTTGTTTTCCCTATGGTTTAACATATACATAATAGTTGAAATTGTTTCTGTAATCCCCAAAGTATACCTGATGCTTAATACAGTATTTTTCCTTTCTGTTATGGAAATAGATTAAAGAAGATATTAACCTTTAAGAAACTGTCACTCATTACTCACAATGCCTGTACCTTTCTCTAGAGAATCTGCTCCAAACACAAAAATATTTGTGTTTCAGTATTACCTATTTAACCATAAGAGATTCATTTGGATGAACATTAGGTTTCATTAAATCCTACTTTGGTGCATGCAGCTCGAGTACTACCTGCTACCAGTAGACAAATGGACAACAAGAAATATTAAAATCCCTGTAATAATGAGTTGCTCTGAAAAAGTAGTCATTAAAAATGTCCCTGAACACACTCAAATTTAGATTAAAATGGGTACTGGAGATGCAGAGATGAATAATGTAATGAACCTATCTCTCACTCATAGGGACAAATAATTTTATAATTTATAGGTAGAAAAAAATAGAACATAGGCTTTTATTTTATTTTGTAGCTCTTAAAGAACATCTACAGTAAGTACCATAATGTGATACCATGGGCTTTTGGAGTTTAGTGATAGGCCTGATGGAGAAAGTGAGATGTTCTGATCATTGAAACGCAGTAACTCCCAATGAGATCTGTTGATGATATATTGTAAACTAAAATGATGGTGGTGGTAGTTGGAGGGGACAAGTGCTAGTTCAAGAGGGGTACAGAAGCATTTTAGAGATGAATTTTATTCAGATGGTGCTTCTGACAACTCTTCTGTCCATTAGCGATGGGAAAGATGCTGTACTTCTGGTATCCTTTGATTTTCCTTTTCCACAGAAAATACTGATTGTGAGCTACAGTACAGGAGATGCGAATGAAAAGTGGGCAGATTTTGCCTGGTGTCTGGGTAGGGAGCGGCTGCTGAAGGATGCACTTGCATTTGTATCTGACAGCAGCTGTGGTATCCAATTCAAATTCACTGTGGCAGGAAGAAAGAGTGTGAATGCTGAAGTACCCAAGGTGTTTGTAAATACTCTGCTTTGCTAACCATTCAAATCTGGTTTGCATAGATTGCTGCAGTTGCCGGTGTAAATGTAGAATGACATTTATAAAAAAAATAGTGTGCAACTGGTGATGAGTTTTCCTTCTAAATGTTTTTAAAACAGTACTGAACGATTCATTGGTATTCAGATAAAATAGAGAAAGAGTGATGATTAAAAAGCAGCTTCTGACTACTATTTCAAGAGGGAAAATTAATTGTGATTTCATCAAAGTTTCCTGCACATGGTTTCAAGGATTACCTATATTTTAGCTTCAGATAGATTTCAAAGTTAACCAACTACCATTAGTCTTGCAAAACAGACTTGATTAACTGGTTGAGGATTCTTTTTTTCATTCACTGGGTAGTGAAGTATCAAAGAGCTTTCAGACATTTAAAGTCAAGTGATAGTCACCAGCTACCCACTCTTAAGTAAATGAATTTATTTGTAGGCTGACCTCAGTGCATCTCTAAATGAATTTTAAGTGGTATATTCAATTCTCTTGTACATACTGGAAAGTAGAATTCATTCATACCAGGTACCCTCTGAGGTGACAGCTGTCCCTTTGTGTATCATTCCATACCTGTTTTCTCAGACCCTTCTGGAGATCTGATCATTGTTGATAAAGCTAGCAACAAAATGAGTAAGGCTAAAGATAATGTGGAATTCCATTAACCTGTTTTGTGGTAGCAAAGAATAGATTTGGGAGAAGTTATTGGGAATTTTAAAAATCTGAGAGCTGGGCAGGCATAGACACATTTTAGTTTTTACACAGGAAGGTTACAGTCACGCTGTTGCATTTTGGAGCCTTATTTGTATTTTATTAGCACATTAAGATGAATGTAGGCCTAGGCCTCAGTTGTCATGGTATCTCTTTTATTTCACGTGGACATCTATGACCCTATGCAGAAAGGCTCCTGGCTTAGCCTGTGGATGTAGAACAGCAGATTTCACTGTTGAAAAGCTCCTTGGATTTTTCATTTTTTTCCTTTTCTAACTGAGTTCATCCTTATTCCCTTGACTAATAAATGAGACAACCGCCCCATTTTGGCCTGATATATCCAAGGTGATATAGATGGCTAGGTGATCCTCAACTGTTTTTTATACTGTCTCCTGAATGGATAAATGTGTCAGAATTGAAAGATAGTTTATGCTTTGACATCAGAGGGGAAACACGAAATAAAGCTGTGTTGTCACCTGCCTGGTAATGAATAAACACCAGAGATCGATGTGTGTGCTTCTTTGGAAAAGATCATCAATGACAGTGGAGCTTTACTTAGGAGACAGCAAGAAATGCCTTGACTGAGAAGAATTACTTAGGCAATCTTTTGCTGTTATACTTGGAATTATAGTTGACAACTCCAAGTGTGTCATCAGGAGAATCTCAGGCTGTGGACATAAGTAAGGGCTGATTTCTTTAGGTTAGATGACCTTTAGTTTAAACTTTAACAGACTCAAAACTCTTGTGAAATTGTGTGCAAACTGTGTGCAAATGTTCATTTGCCTGTGTGTATGTGTGGGGAGACTCTCAAAGAGTCTATGATTGAAAAATTAAATTAAAAAGTATAATGGTGAAATATCAAGGGAATTAACAGAGCGACACACCATCAACTCTGAATTTTTGTCATACATAGTGGTTGGTACTGAAGTCAGTGAGTGAGGCAAAAATCACAATGAGTCAAATTTGTCCATAAAAATCTCTTAGGAAAGCACATTAGAGACCAGTACACTTTCCTTTGAAAAGAGTAAGCAGTTGGTTTTCCCTCTTTCCAGCTGAGCCCCAGATTCCTGTACCTACCTCATAGTTATCCTGATACAGTAAATAAAAATAAGATTTAAATTATTCTCTCTGTTCCTAAACTTGGCTTAGCACATTTAGTCAAATTCAAACAGGATAAAAATGTATTTAATTAAATGACTTCTACTGTATTTGATCATGCCAATAATATTTGAGGATTGCTAGATAGGCATATAATTATTCCCATTTTAGAGATCAGGAAATTGAAGCTAAAGAGGTTGGCTGAACTAAACATCTTAGGTTTTAGATAGCAATTCTTCTTTATTACCTTTACTCAAAGAAATGAATGATGTTATTTCCAATAGTTACATGTAGTAAGTGGCAGAATAAAGACAAGAATTTATTTCTCAACATCTAATTCAAGGATGTTTTCACTGGAAGGAGAAAGTCTGTAATGCTAACAAGCAAAGATTGTTAGTAATGGTAGAAGTAACAAAAATGCTATAACTGTAACACGAAAATATTCATGGTCTATTTTTTGAATTCCTTACTTGGGATTTGTTTTTTTTCCCCAAGTAAACTAATTTTTTATTTTCTTGTTTCTTTTTTTGTGTATTACAAGTTCAAGTTCCTGTGAAAACACTAATAAACATTATCAATTTTGCATACCCATCAAGTTAAACCTGTCATTGGAGCTTTTGCGAGCATGTAATAAAGTGATATACATAACAGTCTTTTGGAAAATCTGTAAATACAAGATGTTACTATAAGTAAGTTTGAATTTTATAAGCAATATTATTGCTATGGTTTTTACTACTATTGTGTATCTATTTAGTTATGGTGTATAACGGTGCTTCTCAACAGGATAAGGGGTGGGGAGAACATGACAAAGAATGACCCAGAAGACTGTCAAAATACACATGATGCCCTTGTAAATCCTAACTGATCTTCCACCTTCCTCTACTCTTCATGATATAGGAAAGTCTCAGAGAGATTTGACTGTGCATATTTTAAACAATAACAACAACAACAACAACAACAACAAAACACTCCCATGTGATTCTCGGTTACAGATCCTGGTTGATAACTAATAATTAACACTCTTTATTGATTAGTAAATTCATTCATTTATCCACTCACTCATCCATCAAATCCTTTTGAACAGTTACCACGTGCTATCCACTTAGCTAGATAGGTAATTCATTTACTCGCTCAAAAGACAGAGTTTCAATTTCTGCATTTTTTTCATTTACATTTGCTAATAGAAGCATGTTGCAGAGACACTAATACCTCATCCTCATGCAGATATTTAATATTATTTAGGAATTGATAGAGACATATTTAAGAACTACTGCCCATATTAGAAAGAGTGGACCTTGCCAATTCCCAGTTTTTTAGGCTCTATCTCATTTGGGCATCTAAGGAAAGAATTGATATAGAAAGGGAGAGGTCAAACAAGTTTCCAGGAGGTCAATGATATTATAGCCTTTTCTCTTTCATAGATAGCCCTTGCTTTGATATGTGGTGACAATGAAAAGTCATGACTTGCTATCACTACATATATTTTTTGTTGTTGGGCTCACAGATTATTATATTGAAACTTAGCATACACGAAATAAAGATTACAAGTTAAAATAACAGATATTCAGTTGATGCCATATAAGCAAGGGAATCTCCTTGGGTAAATTGTAAGGCTAAGGTGGATAATCAGTTGGATCTGATATTACCAAGTAGCACATTGTAAGTAGCACAGTTGTTAGTTGTCTTGTCTTTACTGTGTGTGTGTATATATGTACATATCTGTGTGTGTGTGTGTTATATACTGCTTTCTATTTTACTTTAAAATCTTCTCCTTTCTCTTTTTCTGTCACCTTCCTTACATGACTCCTTCAACTTGCTACTTCTGCCCCTGCAAGAAAGCATCAAATAACATGAAGCTTCATCTGTCACAGACCTAGCACTGAGCCTCGTGGTTTATCCAGTTCTCATACCTGATTCTCTCCTGCTTCAGAACAACTTACATGCTGGGATTCTGTTCTCCATTTTATTTTTTAATTACTCTGTACTTTTTACTTGCCTATTAAAATCTTTGACTCCTCTTAATGTGGCTACACTATAGACGACATTGGGAAAATATATCTTCTATCTGGATTTGGTCCCAGTACCCTCAGCACAAACAGTTCTGACACCTCTTTTCCAACAGCCTTTCCAGTTTCCTCCAATTCTGTTTACGCTTCTTCACCACATATTTCTGTTGTTCTCAAATATGACTCTGCTCTAGAAGTAGCCAAGGGATTTCTAAAAATATAGATTCTAGGGCTACATGCCAGACCTGCTGAACTGAAATTTTCAAGGTGTCACTTTCTGGGATGATGAAGTGACTTATATATATATGTACTGTCCCACCTGGTAGCCACCAGCCACATGTGGGCATTTACATTTAAAGTTAAAGAAAATAAAAAATTCAGTTCCTCAGTTATTCCAGCCACATTCAAGTATTTAATAGTGACACGTGGCTGTTACCAGCAGAATGCCGGGTTGTGGGTCCCAATCAACTAACAAAGCAGCTTTGCTTTGTTCCTCACAGGTTTGAGAACCATGATGTTAGGTGACCAATACCTTTTCATTGATTTTACATGGATTAATTTTCTTAATTAAAAAAAAAGTTTTTTCTGGTATAAAAATGACCTGGTTCCTTTCTGGGAGGACAATGACACTAATGTCCACTGAGTTTGGTCCAGGGGTTAAGGAAGGGAAGATCTTAAAAGATGAAGAGGAGGAAAGGTTTAAGGGAGTGGCTGACATGTTCTAAGACAGGAACTTGAGTGATTTAGAAACATTCTTGTATGAACCAATGAGAATGCAGTAGCATCTGTCTTTGACTCAGTATTTTAGAACCTGGGGAATAAAAACAAGTATAAGGATGGATCTGTTACATAAATGAGATAATACAGTTGGTGATGCTCAGATAAGTAACTAATGAATATGGTAGAAAATGCTGGTAGTAGACTATTTGCTTGACAGTATGTATTCACTGACTCACTCACTCACTGACTCATCCATTCACTGACTTATTGACTCGCTCACTTACTCATAGGAAGGTGCTTCAAGATGTTTTATTTAACAATTAAAAAAAGATGCAGGATATTTTTGTGCATATTAATTAGGAGAACCATGAACCATAATAGGTCAATCAGACTATATTATAGTCAAGTTAGGTACTGTCACTGAGTGGAATAATTATGTATTGAAAGTGCTGAGATATGTGGTATCTCTCCTGACTTTCAGCCAAAGGTAGTGGCCAGTATAGGTGGCACAAGAATGAAACTGAAAGTTAAGCTGTAGGCAACTGTTCTCATGAACCTCTAAAGTAGTTTTTATAGGATAGACTCAATGTTAAGTGTAATAATGTTATTATGTGTAAAATCCACTTTAAAGGTATAAGATTTAGGGCTAAAATCTCTTCTTTGGAACATAGACACGCATTTACAAAATGGATTTCATACTTAATACAATGTCTGATGAAAAGCATAGGGCTGCTGCCCAGACCACCTTTCTTCCAGTCAGCTAACCGTGACCTAACCAATGTTTGAGATTATCAAGGGAAAAGATTTTGACAAATAGAAAGAAAATGAAATTTCTATGTGTAGAGAGGATCCCAGGAACCAGTTAAATTGCTGCAGAGAGAATCTCCAGAGTAAAAAGTCTGTGAAAAATGGAACTCGTTTGCCATTATTTCTATGTTCAACATAATATTTAGGTAATGTCTACTCCTTTCACTTGGTTCTGATGAGATCAACATAACTACTAGTTCTGCAAATTGTAAACCTCACTAGGGGATAAAATTATCTACATCACTTGTCAAGCAACATGGAAACAGTTTTTAGATGTAAATATTAACTCTCCTTTTCGTCTGAGACATTTTGTCTCTATCCCGTACCATATTACATGGCAGTCTCTTAAAAATACAGAAGACATACCTATTTGAAAAGTGTTTCTGGCCACTATTTTGTTTAAAAAGATTAACTGAATCAGTAAACTCACTAAAGGTATTTTATTCGCTCAAGTTCAGTAAAATAGTGTTAAGATCTATCCAAGAAAAGAAAAATATAGAAGTCTTAAATGACAAGTAAGTAGTCAAATTAAAGCAAGGACTACACTTAGTTTAGTAAAATTGTTGAATTTTAACATAAGCTAAATGTTTTAAGTTGCATTTGATAATTTAATCAGAAAGTTTTAATAGGGGATTTTATTTCACCAGCATTACAATCTTCATCTGAAATATTTAAATATTTTTATTATATATAATTCTTACTCTCTGTAGGGTTACAATTTAAGGTGATAGTAATTCTAATGATAGAATTTCAAGTCACAATTTATACTTAATACCTAAAATGAATCAATTGTTGTCAGCAATATAGGTGCAGATTAGCCAGTAGGCTAGACAGGGCATAGAACTTGCAATGGTTGTGATGCTATAAAGTTACCTTCATCTCCATGATGTTTAGAAGCAGTTAAATTATGGTTAAAAATATTCTTACAAAAAAAGATGGACCTGGATAGAACTCCAGTTCTGCACATGAGTCTGGACAAGTTATTTGGTGCCCCATGACTCAGTTATTATGTCTATAGAATAATACTTGCTTTAGAGTGTTAGTATGAAGAGTAAATGAGCTTATGCATATAAAGCAGCCCAAATGGACTAACAAAGCCTAGATGGGAGGTTTCTATGACCCTCTCTTGCTGTAGGA
The DNA here is from genome assembly GCA_030015415.1 of Cynopterus sphinx. NCBI lineage: Eukaryota > Metazoa > Chordata > Mammalia > Chiroptera > Pteropodidae > Cynopterus > Cynopterus sphinx. The sequence goes on along the minus strand of CM057384.1, from coordinate 84,568,378 downwards.
CATAATTTATTAATAAATAGTATGTTTTAAAACGTTGTTTTTTTCCCCTCTGGATTTCTTTTCATCTTAAAATAATGCACTAAATATCTATAATTGAGCATCTACTACATGCCAACTCCTTTCCCTCTATTCCATTTTTGATTAGGTGAAGAAACATGCCCAAGGTTAAAAATTTATGAATAGCAGAGGTCACATTTGAACTCAGATCTCAAAAACCTTCTGCTCTTTCAGCAAGCTAAGTGACAAGAAACCAATCAGATCAAATCACAAGGATTTATATAGCACAATTAGCTATACTTGAAACCTTAATTATATATCATTGCAGTCCCTGGAGCAGAATCTAAACCTCTGTCTTCTAATTACTACTTCATGCTACGCCCCTGCTCAAAATGCTCCAATGGCTTCCCAGTACACTCAAAATAAAATCCAAGCTTTTCATGATGCTTTCCACTGGCTATTTGATTTGGTTGCTCATCAACTACTGCATACCAAGCCCACTTTGCTTTAGCCATTCTTGCCTTTGTGAAAGTTCCAGCAACTCGAGAAGCACCCGACCCCTTGCGTTTGCTTCCCTGTGCCTGAATACTTCCCCACAGATCTATGCAAGCCTTGCTCTCAAAGTTCCTTCAAATCTCTGTTTAAATGTCACCTCTTTGAGAAGACTTATGGCCTTACCTAATGATCCTAACCTCACTGCTTCATGTCACTTTCTTACCTGCCTTATTTTTCTTCCCAGCACTTGTCCCAACCTCATGTCACAGCATGGATTTATGTTTTACATTGGTATCACCTGGTTCTTGGCCACCCCCAGTAGAATGTAAGCTACCAAAGGTAGGAACTTGTTTGTGGCACCAAGAATAAAGCCAGACGCAGAGTGAATTCTCAGGAAGCTTTTACTAAAAGACGAAATACGTGATTGCCTCAGCCTATGTTTGCTAGTTTAGTAAAAATTACATGACCCCATGTCTTACCTCTGGTCATATGTGTTGTGGGTATTTCTTGCAAGCACATGATTTATCAGAGACTGATTTGAATACTAAAATAGAACTAAGTATGCCTAAACGTTTATTATTTTTAGCTTTTACTATTTAGTATTTAACTATTTTATTGATTATTGAAGTTTAATTGAAATACTATATTTCAGAAAAGTGCATGAGACATAGTGCCAGTTTTCACAAACTGTACAACTGTTCGACTACCACCCAGATCAAAAGAAATAACATCGTTAGTTTCCACTCTTGTTCACTTCCAGTCTCTAGCTAGCCCTCTGCCAAGGGTACTGTGACCTTGGCTTCTAATAGCATAATTTCACCTGCCTTTAATATTCATTTAAATTTTCTGTTTACAATATTTGTTCCTAGTTCAGTGCCTGCTCTCCGAGATCCTAGAATTCTTACTATAGAGAAAAAAATTAATCAAGTCATTTAAAATCTCTTATTCTTTTAACTGTTTTGTAGAAAAACTGCAGCGCCTCATAGTAGTTCTCAATAGATATAGAAAACATGAACAATGAGCTGAGAGTTCAATGCACTTGATCTGTGAAATGAGTTGAGCTCAAAATACTTTGGGGAATAGCAACTTGTTGCATGTGTCATTTTAAATATAAACAATATTTAGTACAATATTGGGCAAAATAATAAAATATATCAGTAATGGTAATATATTTAGAAAAACATCTAGAGCCCAACAATGCACTTTAAAGAGATGAAAATTATTTGAGAAACAGGATTCTTGGTTTTATTACCTTCTAGGAAAAAAGGAGGAGAAAACGTAGGACAAAATGATAATGAATTCATTTGTTTAAAATATGATAGTAAATTTCAAGAGCATTTTTATGGAAATTACAGTGTCCAGGAGCATCCATTATAGGATTTAAAAAAAAATCTGTGTTGCTGATTCATTTATGATGGCTACTGCACAGATGGTATTAATATCATCATATCCTTGAATCCTTTCTGTAAGCATCTTAATATTTTTTTTAACCAAGATCAATTATTTTAAGCCCAACATATGTTTTTAAAATGTATCACTTACCATGTTAATTTATATCGCTTGTATCTTTAGTCCTTGGCAGTTTCTGTGTTTGAATACACAGTTGTACTGTTTGGATAGCATGCACGGTGTTGCTGTGAGAGAAAAACCTGTCTTGCTAACAACAGCCTGTGGGTTGATCATGTGGGGGTGGTGGCAGGGGCAGATGGTCTCAGTTTTGGTCATTTTTTTTTTTTTAATTTATTCTTCAGTGTAACTCATTTGCACTTTTTATTCAAGCACCTGTAATACTCGATGCAAGCAAATATACTATGAAGGTGGGCAAGGTGTTTCAGTAAAATAGTTTTGAATGAATAGTCAGGCCTGAGAAGTGGTTCTTTCAGGTGGCTGAACAGAGGCCAGAGAGATCGTTTTATCTCTAGAATGTAGATGTTCGTGTGCATCATCTGAAAGGTGTGTTAAAACGCCGACTGCGGTCCTCCTCGCCCCCACCCCAAGTTTCTTATTCAATAAGTCTGATGTGGAGCTTGACAGTTTGTGTTTTGAGGTTTAATACGTTTTCAGGTGCTGCTGTTGCTATTGTTCCAGGGACCACACTCTGACAACCACTAATCTAAAAGATACATGGATTTGACTTGGAGATCAGTGGTCAGGCCTCAGATAACCTACTTACTTAGGTCCATACTGGGGAGGCCTACAGGTAGCTTATAGGAGTGTTTTTAAAAATGCTTCCTGAATACAAGCCAGCCAGTTAGTTCCTGATCTTCTTATAGCTTAGTCCCTTTGAACCTCTCCAAGCACCTTGCTGATATGGAATTACATAGGGAAGGGTGCAATGAGGGGTGTGGTTGGGATATAATTTGGGAAAAAAAACTTGCTGAGTGATTTTTGCTCCCTTTCCTGTTTTAGAATCCCTGAATGTACCTCACCTGTCCTATTGCCTTAGTGGTTTATGTCGGAGAGCTGTTTAATAATGGAGGAGATTTCTTTCTGTAAATAGTAACCATTAATATCTTTAGAATGAGCCAGCTATAGTCACCCAACATTCCCTGAGCATCATCTCTGTGACACATGAGGTACTCTCAGCTTTAGTCTGTTGTGGACGAGATCTATGTGAGCCAGTGGAGAGTCAGTGCTCAGGAGAGAAGACCCTGACCTAGGGTGCTATGTAGTAGCTGAAGGTCTATTGGGGTTGCTGTTAAAGAATACCCCCCAAAGGTGGGGGGTATCTCTGAGCAGTCTCAAGTTCTGCAGAAATTTTCGTAGTAGAAATTGTTGGCTGTGTAGGAGAACGGCTTCTACAGAGAATTTCTACCCACTTCAGCATCTCTCTCAGTATAAAGGAAACAATGTCAGGAATCTAGTTCTTGCTTGGTTGTGGAAATATTGTTTACACATATGGATTAAATATAAAATTATGGATCAGTTGATAATGCAAAAAAGACAGTGGAGTTAGAATATGTAGAAAATACATATAAGCTCACATTTGTAAGTTATTAAGATGCCAATGGGAGGGTTGTCAAAGTAAATACCACTGTTATGGTCTACCACTGTTTAGGCAAAGCCTCAAAATGCTTATTGGTTAAAGTCAATATCAAGGAACAAGTAGGTCAGGAAGGATAAACCAAAGCAACAGAGACTAGGGACACTGAAGTTTAGGGGACAATGTAAGGGCACTGGGTGGGAGAAGGTAAGGATGGGATGTGAACAGGGCAGTAAAGCAGCTCTGATGATTTAGACATGTGCTAGATTGTCATTCCTGGCTCTTGATGTAAGTACTGGGTTTATGAAGTTTGTAACAGCCATCCTACTGTTGAGAAAAATTTTGCAAGAAACTCAAGAAGCTTTAGATTATTCTCCTGATGCTATTTCTGATTTGCTTGCAATTTTCTCGTGAATTATTAATAGATGAGTGAAGAGAACTAACTGTCATTATGAGTAACACTACTTTTTACCATTTGTATGTGACTCATCTTTCCAAATGGACTATGAGTTCTTAGTGAGCACAGGTCGTGTCAAATACATTTAGATATTTTCCTTATTGACTACCAAGGCTCCTTTCCAAGCAGGAGTTAATTAGTGAATGAACCTATAAACTGTGTTGTAATAAAGAATTTGACTGCCCTTTACCTCTGGCTGCTAGGAATAATACTCTGAAGTCTTGGAATTTCCTGAGTAATAGGAGTATCTTTGTTATTTATTAGCCCCATGGATCACACCTGATAGTTTATGCTAGTGAGGTGACTGACTCTTCATGGTTCCCTAGATAGCTTTAAGGATGGAGACTGGTAAAATTCTGGACACCAAAGCTCAGTGGAGCTTGCCGGCAGATGAACACATCAATGTGCCAGATGGGTGACATGCCCTCATTCTACAGGGAGAGGACATGGAAGCTCTATATTCGGGACTCTCCCAGACCTCACCCTATTTGTCTCTTTGTTAGGGTGATCTTGGTCTATATTCTTAATAACAAAATCATGTCATAAATACAGCACTTTACTGGATTCTGTGAGTCTTTCCAGTGAATAATTAAATCTGAAGGAGTGATGGAAACCCCCAAACTTATAGCCGGGTGGTCAGAGTGCTGATGACCTGTGGACCCCTATAATGTTGCTGATGTCTGAAGTGATGCAGTTTTGTGGAGGACTGCATCCTTAACTAATGGGATCTGTGCTAACTCCAGCTGGTTGGTGCCAGAATTTAATTGTAGTACACCAGTTGGTGTTGCAACATGAGCCAACGAAAGAACATTGGTGTTCTAATTCCTAGAGGAGTTCTCTAGGTTCTAGTACAATCTGTATTACCTAAGAGCAGAGACATGCTTATTTGTGTTGCTATTGTCTCACCTTGGCATCTTACACAGTGCATTACTTATTTGTGGTTGTTGCTTAATACATGTGTGCTTTATAGAGTTAGATTTGTTCCAGACTGTGACCTCCTGACTAAGGACTAATACGAATTTAAGTGAACAACATATACTTAGGCAAAAACAGAAAGCTGACATTGTTAACAGATTTTGCACACCTGCTTTGGAAGTGATTGGAACGTAGTTATACCATCCTTGCTATGTCTCAATACTTACTGCATGTGCATTTCCGCTTTGCATCTCTGTTGCCATGGTTTGTACCTTTCAAAAAGATACAGAAAAAATATGTTAAATATGCTATGAGTAAGGTTCAGGATCAGAATCCAGTTTCTGGTTTTCTGGTTTGAAAAATAATCATTCAAAATTGTCAGGATGGGGGATGTGCGTTGAGTCCTGCACTAGATCTTTTAGCTAGTATGAGTGTACTGAAGTGTCTGTCTCTGGATGTTGGGTTCCAGGGACTGGCTCTAAGGAAGTCCTCCAGTCAAGCACCATGTCTCACGTACAAGATTCAAAGTGTTTTTTCTTTTTTGGGAACCTCCCTGGAGATTTCAGAAGATAGCAAATTCGCTTTGATTTGCCTGTTTTATAGAGATGAATTATCCTTTTAAAAGACTCTTGTTTGGATTTTCATTCTCTCCCTTTGTCTTTTCTCTTTTCCTCCTTTTATTCTTTTTCTTCCTGCTTTTTTTATTCTCTTTCTTCCCATCCTCCTCTCTTTCTCTTTTTAACCTCTTATATGTGCCTTTTCCTACTTCAATTTTGCTTTTGGTTGCTGTCTTTCTCTTCTCATTGTCATTCAAGAATGCTCAAGTTGGGTTCTTTTCACACGCAGATTCCTTTCTGTTTCACAATGGGAAACTTCCCAGGTTCTAGAGCAGCTGTTTGGTTCCTTCCTGTAGTACTCCTTTTCATCCTTTACATATTTGTGGCTTAACAGGTATGAATGACATTACACACGTTTGAAATAGGAATTGGCATTTGTTTCATTGACCGAGAACCAGAACCTGACCAAGGTCAGTACAATGTTCTTTATCTTATGACTTCCTTAACTTCATGGAAAACCTCAACCTATATCCAAAAGAATTGCTTTGCTAGAGAAATTATCCACATTAAGTTCATCTATGGTCTCACAGAAACAGTGAAAAAACCCTAATCGCCACACCTTTAAATCCAGTTAGAACTTAAAGTGTTCACAGGATAGGGCGATTTTAAAGTCCCACATTCTGACTCTGTAGGTATCACCAGAGAAAGTATTACTGGGCACACGGCACTTAAAAATTCTGATTGGCATTTCCTTCATTGTTGAAAAGTGAAACTAGTCAGTTTGCAGCAGATATGACAATAGACTGTGCAAAATGTATGTCTAAAATGCAGCTCTGTGGGGGTTAAACATTCAAGCTTATATGAGATAGCATCAGTTTCAGGTCAAAGTGCTATTCTTAAATGATCAGTATAGAACAGAAAAAAGGCATTGAAGTGACCTTGCTGAGGGTCTAAAACTGCACCAGAGCCTTTTCTGCATGATTAAGTGAGCAGAATCTTAGATTAGCTAAAAGCAGTGCAGAAACATAATGAGTTCACTTATTTTGGAGCATTTAATAACAGTTACAGACAGTTATGTGATCAGGCGGAGTTATGACTTATTCATTCTTTCATTGCTATTAAAATTACTGCATTTGAGGTTTTTAAAGTCATTGAAATAAAAAAAAGTCTGATTTATGTTAGGAGAATTTAGCTTGCCCTTTGGTCTTTCAGTTTTTAAATGATATAATTAGACTTTTTAAAGACCATTCTAAAAGCATTATTAGCATTTTGTATAGCAGAAAGTAAATGCATGTTTTGTGGATAGTTTAATTTTAAAAGGGATAATAATACTTGATTCAGACAGTGATATTCATAGATTATTAAGGAGAGATTTTTTTGTATGAAATTTCTCAAAAGGCAATTGTATAATTTTAGTAATAGACTATACAGAATATGTGTGGATTTTGCTGTGTGTACACACAGATACTCTCTTTCTAATGCACTCTCTAATTTCATTTTGAATGGACATTACAGACATGAAAATAATACAACACAGCTTTCCTCCCATTTGGGAAAGCAAGGATGGGAAGAAAAAGTACCAGAGGATGTATTAACTCATGACCTTTAGCATATTTCCTTCAAAATTACAGAGCCATCTATCAGCCTGGGAGGAAAAGCTTGCTTTAATCATAACAAAGAAATTTGCAGGTGGTTTGAATTAGCAGTAAACAACAATCATTAATAAACCATTTTGGAGGGATATGGATATGTCATGGATGCATCAACATTTTAATATGATTGTACTCTTTAACTTTTCTTACTCCTTTCATTGTATGCAAATACCACCCCCTATTCAAAGGGTTACAAATTAGACTTGCTTCCACTTTCAAGTGAGTAACTGCACAATGAATAAAAGGTGCAGAGAAACATATCTCACTGTAAAACTGTGAAATAAAGTGCTGATTTTAGTTTGACACGACTGTAGGATTATCTGATGTACACATTTTTGCCCGTAAAGTTGAGCTGACTGCAATCTCCTTAAATAACAGCTATTTGTGCCACATGTGTGTTCTGTAAACAGTTAGGATATCTCTTTTGGAGACTCAAAATGCAGGGCACTGTTATTGAAGGATGGAAACTGAAAAATACATTACCGAAGAGTGAAAACAAAGAAGCCCCTTAAATAGCCAGGAATGAAGGGTCACCCATGTGAACAAATGGATGACCCATCTTTTGTTGAAACACAACTACACATATTTTTAGGAATATACATGTTTATATATGGGCATATGTGTATGCTTATGCCTCCCTATTATATTTGGATACATTTAAATTTAATTACTGAGGTTTTCCTTCCACCAGCATAACCAGCTTCTGGTAAGTATAGCTGGAATTAGCTCAGTGATTAGTTTTGTTTGTCCTAATTAATTAATTGACAGGAAAAAGTGTCACAGTTTGTAGGACGGTATGATCAGGTTATTTGAGTAGTAGCTGAAGGGTCAGTCAGAATTGCAAAGCAGCAATCTCTAGTGACTTTACACCAATGGTACCATTTGTGGAGGTTTTTCTGAAAACACTCACAGTTCCCTGACAGTGGTGTTCATTCCTGCCTGGACCATTTCCAAAGGAACAAGATGGACTGGAAACACATCAGTCCCACTGACAGGGTCTGTGGTGCCTGGGGGGACGGTTTTTACAGCAGCCTCCAACTCATGCAGTGCAGATTTTTGTCCACTAGAGACTGATCTCTGTTCAGTAAACATGTTGCTTAACGCTTCACAGTTCAGACTTGAACTATGGTCTAGAGGTGAGAGGCTAGCGCTTCATCCACTAAGCCATTTAGTCTTTTCCTTTGAAAGGAAGATTGATTTTAAAAAAGCTATTAACCTTCAGTGATTTATCTCATCAGATCATCTTCATTTTCTTCAGCTTATAATAAGACTATACTATTACAGTTTTATTCTTCAGTTAATTCAACGAGACTATCTGAAAGGGAAATACATGAGAAACATAAAGAAGGCAGAGATAATAGAAAATTATCAGCAACATTGAAATGAAAATGTTAACAGAAAAACAAAAGAAACTGAGAAAATGTTATCTCACATCTCAGATATAGCTACGTAAGATATAAAGGTTCTATGTAATCCAGTTTTACAGAAAAACTTTCTGCATATCACATTGATTCTAGGGCCATATACCATGCTAATGATACAGGCATTGCCTTCCTATTTCTAGTGAAATGACAAAAGGGACAGGTTTCATTTTTTGCAGTGACTAAAATATAAGCTTAGGAACCAGTGGTAATTAATTCACATGAGTACATATTCAGAGGTGCACGAGAAACAGCAATTTTCAAGGAAATTGCATTAAAACACATTCTGTTCTGAGCCTGAAATTAGACATTTTATCTATTTTTAGTGAAAAATGTGAAAAATGTGTTAAACAGTAACCTGTTCTGCTGCCTTATCCCAAATCCCTTTAAAGTGAACTAGAAATGGGTCGCTTTTCATACTGACTCACGTTTGATTTATTGTATTTTATTGATTGAGTCTCTACTTTGGAAACAGTGTTACATTTTGTGAATAATGTGTTAGCATTAATGACTTTAATTCATTCTCCATAACTTTATGACAGACACTAATTTACATTTCTTCTGGAGTACCTGATAGCAAAAGGAGTTTTAGCATTTTAATTTTTTTTCATGTATATCCTTCAGGCTGAGCAAGAGTGGTGAATGTAAGAACATAGCATTAGGTAAGTATCTGTTTCGAGGAGTATGGGTTCCCCCTGCCCTTACCGCACTCTGCCCCACCCCTGCCACTCAGGTATGTACACTGAAAGCTAGTCTGAAGGCTTATAATAACATTTCAGTATTTGATGAGGCTAAGCAACAATAGGCATTGCTCTCTGCCATTTTCTGGGCTTATTTAACACTCATGGTTGAAATTCCTTTTGTTTCAGATACTGTTAGTTTATTTAAGTTGATGTTTGGGCAGGTGAGGCTAGATCAACAGTGGCAAGTTCTGACAACTGATTCTACAGAAATCTAAAAAGCTGAGCTTGTCAAGCTGTTGTCCTATATTTCCTGAACTGGTCAGTAAGGATACCACGTAAGATTTGCAAGTGGACAAATAAAGGACTAGAAAAATATTTGTGGTAATAAGTCACTTTTGTCTATGTTTTTGAGCAAATGAAAGAGATGATAAAGTAACTCTTTGGTAGCTGGTTATAAACCTCCTTCCTATGTATTTCACAGTATACAATGACTAGCGTAAATAATATCTTCTCTCTCACGTTTCAGTAAAGTTCAAATTTCTTCACCTGTCTTTAGTTAAACACAAAGACACCTTTTAATTACTTTCCTACATCTGGATTAACTCTGGCATTGATATTTGTAAAATGAATTTTGATGGAGATTTTGGAAAGCAGGGCTACTATTAGAGGTTAAGGAAATAACAAAGAGAAAAGTACTGATCATGAAACTCAAATGTGGTTCACCTTTAGATAAGGGAAAATTTTTTGACTTTGAGAAAGGGGAAAGAGTAAGGGAGATGACAGCTACCTCTTATTTCTATCAAAAAAATCTATGAATTGTACTTTCCTACAAAATTCATATTTTTATAGTGTTCAAATTATTTCCTAATATAGAAAAGCAAAGTGAAACATAGTGAAAATGGCTTAGTGGTAGCAAATAAAATAATGCTTAGCTAGGCTTTACTGAGACATCCTACATGATCTCCCATCCCAGATATGAAATGACAGGCCATAATCAAAATATTGAAATATATTAGAAGTTAGTGAAAAAGTACAGAATGAAACTTAAGAGATTTGCATGCAGGTCTCTCTTTTTGTTATATTAACCAATGCACATTTCTTATCCCTTGCTGTGTATGTCCATCAAAATATTTCAGTAGATCTAAAAATAAGATGTAGACCTCAGTTGATTGGTGATTTTATTCCTTTTAAACTCTAAGCAGAACCAGCAATAAAGATAAAAATTAAAATCTGAGGGTCTTAAACTCTCAAATCAAACAAATTCCAAAACCTGCCATAGTCATCTACTTGGTAAAATGGCACAAGATTTCGATGAGCAAAGTTCTAATAATTTAGGGTCTTCACATTACACTCTTTGCTTTTTGCACTAGGTCACACATCCAGGGAAACTTCAGTTCCGTATGGAGTTCTGAATTCTTGGCTTTAGAGCTGATCTCTTTACTCTGTTCGCTCTTCTCTGCAGGCCACCTAGTCTCTGTTTCCCCAGCTTCTGATAGCCTAACTTGTTTTCTGCACTGGATTTCTCCTCCATTGTCTTCATGGCTATTATCATCATTTTTCATAGGTGATGATACAGGTCTTTGTGCCACCCTCCATCATTCAAGTTGATTCAGGAGTCTTGGTTATGTATTATGCGTCCTGACTTTACCTAGGTTCAGCTGTATTCTAGTGGATCTTGTACCTGCTGATCTGTAGGCCATGTTCTTCTATGACTTGCCGCAGTCCTGAAATGACAGTCTCCAAACCACTGTGTAGTATCAGTGATTCAGAAGGGACTGACTCTACCAAGTAGAGGGCACAAAATCATTTGTGAACTAAATTTTAATAATTTCTTAATGAAGCTATTAGGTTAGATGTTAAGATGCTTATATTTATCAAAACCTGTGGCAAGATTAGTTTTGGAATCTCTGAGCATGAAATGCTGCAGTGTTTTCATAGAATTAAGCTTCCTCCTTCTGCCCCCATCTTGGCGCTAGACACATCCTGAGGAGCCTCTATTTAGCTGCCATGTAAAGTCATTTAACCATTCTTGGTGGAGTTGTGATGTCACTGATTAAATCTACCTCTTATGGTAAACAGCGTTGAACCAAATGCATTTGAGTAACAAATGAAAGAGAGAACCTGTTTCTAGTCATTTTTCATTTCTCTTCTTAAAACCAGCATGTGATTTTGAGAATGCAAAATAAATTTGTGACCAAATTAATGGAAAGTAATAAAGTTTCATTTTTTTTTTCTTTTAAAAGGGAATAATAAATGTATCATGCTTACCATTAACTGGAAAGGTAAAAACAATAAGCCAAGTACTTTTTCATTTGCTTTATTACATGGCTTTTTCTTGTTATTGTGTCTCAGTTTGTTCAGGCCACTATGACAAAATACCATAGACTAGGTATCTAATAAGCAGCAGAAATTTATTGCTCACGCTCTGGAGGCTAGATTATCAGGGTGCCAGTGAAGTTGGGTGAGGTCCTTTTTCCAGTTGCAGACTTCTTCTCATTCTGTCTTCACATGGTGGAAGGGGCAAGATAGCTCTACAGGATCTTCTTTTGTAAGAGAACTACTCTCATTTGTGGTGGCTTCACCCTCATGACCTAATCACCTCCCAAAAACCTCTCCTGCTAATGCCATCGCTTTTGGGGTTTAAGACTTCAACATATGACTTACTTTTAGGAGGATGCAGTCAGACCATAGCATATTGACTCATTTTTAATCAAATGACAGTTCTAATATTACACCTCTTGATAGTAATTGGTAAGCTCTCCATGTTGAGTCATAATTTTTGACTCTGTTTCCAGCCAGAGTTCTGAAGGGCAGGAAACATTTCTAATGTCTGATTCAGTTAGTGAATGAGTCATTCAAAAATATATATTGAATGCCTACCATTTTCCAAGCAGTAGTCAGTCTAGTGATCTAGTGAAAGTAAATATTGAAGTCACTGAGGCATCCAACCAATTCCTACAATATTATTTCTAGACCCTTTTGAACACAATTTCTAGGCCATTCCTCTCTGCCCCTGACAAAACTGAGTTTCTTCTAGCCTCTTATAAGAAATTCAAAACGAATATTTTCTTTTCAACTTCTATACCTATTTTATATCTTATTTGGAATTGTAGCAGTTTGGAAACTGGGATTATTTTTCCTTAGAAGGCAGCAGGGTACTTCCCGCAGTTTTAATAAACATTTACCAGGCATTTCTCAGGGGGTTAATACTAGAAGGATTATTGACATCATGAATCAAACATATACAATGTGATCAAGAGCCAAAGCCACTCCAGATGGACAAGGTACATCTTTGTAAGTTTTCCCAGTAATAGTTCCATTAAACTTGAGAGCTCTTTTACCCAGTAAGATGACCCAAACTGACCCAATTTACAGACTTGGTCTATGTTAGTTGAGTTTAACCCGATCTTTATATTATCCTCCTATGTTATAGTCTTCAATTTCCAGCTTCCAGAAAGGATAATTCTTAGCTCTCACACTCATAATGCAAACTGGCCATGCTTGAAATGAAAGGTTATTGATAGAAATTAAGAATTGCTTATGGCAGCACAAAAACCCTAGCTCAGAGACAGGTACAAATAAATGATGATTTAAGAGCCTGGTGAATTTGATTGTTTACCAGAAAGAGCTCTGCAAATATTGCCTGTGGAAGTTTATTTTTCAGCTGGCCTTTTCCTGTTCTTCTTTTAGGGGCGTGGGAAGTGAACATTAGGTTAAAAGAAGTAATGAAAAAAGAAAACGAAACTATAAACCCAATTAATTAAAGGCTGTCTTCAACTGTAAGTGGCAGATGTATTTGTACAGGGTGATGTATTTGTACAGGTCCTGGTTACAAAAGCATCAGTGCAATATTCTGCCCAAGCTTTCATTGGTCTCTCAGGTAGAGTGAACTTGTGAGTGCTAAGCACACAAATGATATGTGCAGTTTTTAGTGTAGTTTCCAATCAAATGTTTAAACTTGGTCTGTAAAAATAACCTGGTCAGAACATTATTTTCCCTTCAACAAAATAAAATAGAAGAACTTAATCATGCAGAAATAATGGTTATATTACCATATTCAGATGATTAAGTATCATTGCTTTTGATAAAGTTCTAGCCTTTTTACGAATGTAGAAACAAAGTCTTTAGATAGTACATGTTTCTTTTAACTGATTTAATTAGTTAGAAATCTATAATTCAGGTGTTTTTTTTCTCCTTGCTTTTCTATTTTCCATCCTTTGGGTGCCTTTACAGTATTTTCATTCCCTACAGTATTTTTCAATTTCTGCTTGCTTGGCTCAGCCTGTGCTCTCTAATTGGTCCTCTTGTCTTCCTGTAATCATCTATCATAGAATATGACTGCCATCTGTACGCCAACACATACCTCCCCATCTCATGGCTTTCATGTGGCTTCTGTGGCTCCAGCCACTGTTCATCTTGGCTTAACTCAACCTGTTTCATTCTGTGCTTCAACTGTGACCTCTCTGTGTACTTTCAACCCCCACTTCCATGGTACAGCTTTCCCTTCAGTCTGTGGCTCAATTATACTTATTTCCTTTGTTGTCTTTTTCTCTCTAGCTTCTCATTCACTATGCAACCTACTGTTTTCTGGTTCCATCTAACCACTTTACAGAAACTGTTTTCTCCAGTCTCTAATGACCTAATTGTCAAATTCAGTGACACCTACACAGCTTCTGACAAGTCTGACCATCTGCCCTTCTTGCTTTTTTTGACCTTCTGACTCCACGATACTTTCTCTTTGTTCTCTTCTTACTTTCTAAATGCTGACAGCAATTTGCTGGTGAATGCCTAACAACTGTTTCTCTGGAGGAAAAAACAAAAAACAAAAACTCTGCTGTGTAGTGTTTCCTGATTTCTATAGTGTAAAAACTCTCACCACAGTCCGTTTCAAGCTACCAATGTGACGTCAAGTACAGAATTGAGAAGGTATGTGAACAGTTATCTGTCTCCAACTGGTATAAGCTGACTCTAGCACACCACTGGGTCTTGGTCTTCTTTTGTTAGCTTTCCCCTCACAATAGGAGTTCTCTAAAGGAAGGATTTTGAAATTGGAAGTGAATATAGTCTAGGGGATCTACAGGATCATTTATTAGAATGTGGGAAAAGCATATTAGAAATTCTGTTTATATTTAATTTTTAGTTTTTTTTTCAAATTTTTTATATGTGCCAATTAGTACAGTATACATATTGTATGTATATATGTATATTATTGTGTATGTGTATGTGTGTGTAAATAACATTCGTTGGTGTCATACTATGTACTAGGCCTATTTTAGGTTATTTAATCTCTACTACAATCATATAAGTACTGAAGTCCAAAGAAGGTATGTAGTTACCTCAAGAAGTATAACTTAAAAGTAAGTAAATTTATTGATGGTGCATCCTTGTTTTTTTAAAAAACAGACAGTAAGTGATCAAAAATTTATGGAGGTTATGATCTGAAACTCGACTTGCTTTTCACTCGATTTTTTTTTTTTACCAGATTACCTCATATGTACTGATGGTTTTAACAACAGTTCATAAGCATTTGATTTCAATGGTTTTTCCTCCAACCCTAGACAGTTTCAGACCTAAATTTCTAAAGCCTTCTGGTAGCCCAATATGTTGAAGACATAATGAGAAGACTTCAGGGCTTATGTGTTGTGTTTTTGCTAGTATACTCAATTCTAATTATAAAGAAGGTTAAAGTTCCAGAAAAATGTCAAAAATATAAAACTAAAATATATTTCAGTTTTCTCATCTCGAAACCAAGAGTTGAACTTGCTTGTGGTTTCCTTGAAATTCTTTTGTCCTTGATTCCTGGTAATACCCCACTCTGTTTGTGTTTTCAATGTAAAATAATGCTTCTAAGTGTCCAATCAACAGTTCATTGGTTTGTGGACTTATGTGCTTAATAAATGTAATTCTGATTTTTCCTAACATTAAATTAACATCTTTAAAAATGGATATATGTGACTGTTTCAAAGATGAATTCTGGCTTCTGATTTGGAAGTGACTCTTAATTTCAAGGTAATAGGTCTCAACTGAAAGATTAGTTAAATATATCTCCACAAATATCCAGATTGACAGATCTCTAATACAATGTATACTAAGCTATTTAGAGAAGACTGCAGTATGCCCTTTACACTTACTATGTGCTTAAGGGAAGTCTGAGTCTGTAAAACATTTGGTGATAGCTAAGCTTTTGACACTTTTCTGCAAACATTATCGTATGATTGGTATCATCTTAAAAAGACAAAAATATTATTATAATGTAAAGGGGCAGGAGGAACATAATATTGTTGGCTTATTTCATAATCTGTTTTCAGAGATCCCATTCGTTCCAATGTACTACAGTTTTCTTTGTGATAGGTACTATTTCCCCACCTACCTTTTCTTTACTCACAGTCTTCTTACTTTTGAAATAAATTAAGGTTATTACTTAGAACAAGAACATTTAAGACTCCAGCAAAGATGATTTTGGAAATAGAGTAAAAGTAAGACTTTTATTTCTTGACATGTACTGATTTATTATGTTTTTGAAAAAACATTTTATGCTTCCTTAATTATATTTTTATAATATAAGAAACAGGGTAAAAATAGCTATTTTGTATTCAGGTAATATTTAATCCCTGCAGATTTTCTCACTTAGAAATGAATTAATTTTTTTCTTTAATGATACATCTAAACTTTATGAGGCAGCTATATGAATTAATCTCTCATTCCCTATAGGTGAAGCCTATTATATTTCCAAGGTTTTATTTATTTATTTTTTTAGTCAATAATTTAAGCAAACCCAGTTAGCTGTGAAATTGAGAGAATCCTTTCAGCTTTTGGTATGTATGTTGGTATGCAAAAAAGGTGGAGAAAATGTTTGCTTTAAAAATGATAGTCTCATGGTTAGATGCCTAAAGATACTGGACCATTTCTGAATGTACGATTACAATGGCCAACGCTTACTGTCCACCTCCTCCAGAAGTTACTACTTGTTCTGCATTTCTAGTTTATACATTTATAAAAGGGGAGGAGTGTGAGCTGTTAGAACGAGTTATGAAGGGATTTTCAACCATGCCTAAAAAAGTTCTTAAAATTCCGTTGTCTTTGCTTGCCTCTAGAGCTGTGTGAAAGTTACTATTTTTAGTCCAGAGATTTATGCAAATTATTTTAAAAGTTTTCCTTATGTGAGGTCATATCCCTTGAGAGTCATCAGAAATTCTGATTTTGTATTAGCTAGAATTCCTAAAGCTAATTTAGTCAACATGGCTAGAAGATACCAGGGAGATTTTGTGTTCAGGGGATGTATTTCTTTGAGATGGGAAGATGAATTTGATAGCCATTTTTTGTTTGTTTTTAAATTACAAGAATAATACTTTCTCATTTTTAAAAATCTAACTGTATAGAAGTTTATAAGGTAAAAACCTGAGTTACATATATCAACCACTAGAATTATCCAGTACTAATAGTTTTCTTTTTAAGCAAAAATGAGATTAACCTACACTTATTGTATAATTTACTTCCATTTACTTAAGAATAGATTAGTGACCTCTTTCTAGGCCTATGTGTAGATCAAACTTAATATATATTTATGTACTTCTCTGTAGAAAGATGTTTAAATTATTTCTAATTTGGGACCATTAACAAATATTGTATGTATTTTTGTTCTTATATCTTAATGCTTTCATGCTGCTATTTCTGAAGGCTTGGGTACCAGAAATACCAGAAGTAGGGCTATTTGATACATTTCACATCTTTATAGATTTGGTTAAAGGAAATGACTACAAAACCTTCTGATTATAAGATCTTGCTCTTCTGTACATATTGGAAAATCCTGGATTTGAAACCAAGTGAAGCTAAGCTAGACTTGGTCTTGAGAACAAGGAGTGTTCATGTTTTTGCTCATTTGATTTTACTGCCTGACAATCAACAGACAGCTTTGTGAACTAAGGCAATGCATATCTGTAGAAATAAAAACCACTGAATCACTTATGTAAGTTTAATTTGGCTTTATGAATATTTTTTAACATCATTCAAAAGGAAACTATAAATAATCTTCCTTGAGTGTAATCTTTCTCTTAAGGAAAATAATACACACCTCACAGATTGAGTATGTTATTGCCTGCTGCAATTCCTGATTTATATCTGTGCTCTTATGTATTTTTATACTCTGTAGAATACTTTGTGAGTTAATAAACTTGCATTGGCACATATATATGCTCATAAAGGTAGTGGACAGGCTTCCCTGAAGCAACTGGGCACAAATAAACTATGAAGAAATTAGTGTTAAGGTTTGGAGTGAAACAATAATGCTGAGAACAAAACCTCTCCTGTTGTACTTCGCACAATTTTTTGTGCTAATTCTGTTGCCCCAGATCTTTTCAGGAGCACAAAAATTACTTTATAAGCTTTTCCTCCCAAGTTTTTAGGCCGAAATGACTATTTACTCTATTGATTCATCTCCTGGTTTAATGTAAAGGGAGTTGAAGAATCTAAGGGACAAAAGAATTTGCTTAATATCAACAGTAGCTATGGTTTTGTCATTAGGGTCCTGAGAATTAAAAAGTTTCAAATTCAATAGATCAGAGTTTTTGAATAGAATCAAGTGCTGGCAACCTTTCATGCCCTCCTTTGGGGAAATTTTTTTTCATTTCAGCGATGACTTGTCCTTCTAAACTCTAAAGGATATAAGGCCCGAGGAAACTCATAGAAGTGCTTGGATGAACTCAATATCTGTTTTTAATGTCATTTAATTGTTTATTTTAAACCTTTACAAAGGGCTAATTTTCAACACATGCAAAATTAAGATTTTGAGTTTCTGTGGGAAATAGTTATGAGCAAATTGTTTCAGTGCTCCCTTTTGCCACTCGCTATTATGACCTCAAATTAAGCACTGGTCAGGTCTCAGCTGGGGCAATCAAGGCCCCCAATTTTTATTATTGTGTTCAAACATAGAACATGCATCAAATGGTCTAGAGGGACTCTTTGCTGATATATATGTATAGAATGTATCTATTTTCTGGCCCTACTTTCTATTTTCAGAGAGAATTGAAGCACTTTATTCCCACCACACCCCCACACTCGCAAGCTGAAGAAGTCAAATCTCATCAGGACTATTACAGTAGTTTTCAAATTATTCTCTCTGCCTTTATCCAGTCTCCATGATTGCTGACTGATCTTTCTAAAGAGCCAGTTGGTCATGTTACTTTCTTGCTTCTTTCCATGGTTTCCTTTTGCCCATGGGATAAAGTTTAAGCTCTAGTTTTGACAGAAAAAAGTCTGCCAGCATCCTAACTCTCTCCCAGCTATTTCTTTCAAAATTGCCCCTTTGCTTCATAAGCTCTAGTCATTAGAGATTCCTGTGCACTTCTCATGACTCTCCAGGGTTGGAACTTCTTCCACACAGCTTTTCAGAGACACTTTTCATTGGATTACTTTTTTTCACCCTAGCACCCTTGTGGGGGAATTGACCACTTCTGTGCCCACCTACATCTATGAGTATTTTAATTATTATAGCTGTAATACCTTATTAAGTATATTTGTTCAGATATCTGTTTTACATTTCTGGAATGTGAGCTACTTTGGAAAAGATCTTCATTTTTATGTTGCTGTGTCTAGGAGAGAGTAGGCAATGACGAATTGGCCAGGTAACTGAAGAATAAATTTCCTTTTTCAACAAAAGAGAAATTAGACATACTTATCAGAGTCATAAATAAGATTCTGCATAAGTGTGCTTGCCTTTTTTTTGTCTTATTTCACAAAAGATTTAAGACCATTAAAAAATATTGCATGCTCAAACAAGACGATACACAAATAATGGTGGAAATTAGAATAAATAAATTAAGAGGAATTATAAAATCATGTTTAGAACTTTGAGTCCACTTTGATTTTGACTACGAGCAAATACACCCTTAGTTACACTGTTAGGAAGAGCAAGAGGTAAATAAGAGATTCTTCAAAGAGCAATCTGGGATTTACTAAAGGTGTGGGTTTGAAACAGAAGATGGACATAGAAATTAGAGAACCTGTTTTGAAGGGAAATGCCTATCAGTGAAAAAATCAGTATACTACACCCATGATGTTATATCTATACTGATACATTTATCTAAATTTCATAGTATGTATACCTTGGAATAATGGCATCTCATTTTATTCCCTAAGACCTGTGAATATACATGCATTATCATTGAGTATTTAACTATAGTTCTTACTATGTAAGAGAGTTTCAGGAATCTTTAGCTTAATATTTTGAAACTTGGTTCTGGAGCCTTGCCACCAAATACAGAAGCTAAACATCTATTAATTCAAGAAAAAGATTTTTTTTTCATTAAGTAGGGGGAAAAACAATACAAGTTTGATTTTCTCTGAAACACAATTTTATTAGGTATCCATAATATTTTATTGTTGTGTTTGGAAGACATTTAGGGTCGTGGAATTTGGAAAGATCAGAGAAGCTGAGAGATAAAGAAACTATAGAATTTGATGAGACATCTAAAAATGCAAGCCAAGAGGTTATTATAAAACACAGATCATTCATTGTATTTTAAACTAAAAAAAAAAAAAATAAGTGGTTATAATGACAACTCCAAATGGTAGAATTTGTACTACCATCAAATCTACATAACTGTACTTTAATCATTGGGAGAAGATTGAGCATTTGGATTTAATGTATAAAGCTTAGAAAGAAAACCTAAAATACTTAAATTCTAGGTATAACCTTTAATCACATTCTTTTTTATATCTGAATACTATTCCATTACACACACACACACACACACACACACACACACACACACACACACAACATTTTCTTTGACTACTCTGTTTCATTGATGGACACTTATATTGTTTCCTTGTCTTGGCTACTGTAAATAATATTCAGCTTTTTTTTTTTCATTTGAAATTATGTCTGTAAGATTTCATAGTGTATTATATAACTAGAGTTTACTAATTTTAACTTTTTACATATTTGCCTGTTGTATAAGGAAAACTCAATATTTATACATTTTTCTATTGTGATAGTTAATTTGTGTGTCAACTCGACTGGGTCACAGGGTGTCTAGACATTTGGTCAAACTTTATACTGGGAGTGTTTGTGTGGGTGTTCCTGGGTGATATTAGCATTTGAATTGGTCGACAAGTAAAGCAGATTGTTCTCTCTAATGAGGGTGAGCCTCATGCAATCAACTCAATACATGATTAAGATAAAATGACTAAGAGGGAATTTCTTTTGTCTCATTGCTGAGCTGGGATGTCTACCTTTTCCTGACTTTGGACTTGAACTGAAAAATTGTTTTTTTTTTTTGAATTTCTAGCCTGTCATTCTTCAAACTGAAACTGACATCATTGGCTTTCCTGGTTCTCAGGGCTTCAGACTTGGACAAGAACTGTAGCATTGGCTCTCATAGGTCTCCAGTTTCCCAACTTGGACAAGAACTGTAGCATTGGCTCTCATAGGTCTCCAGTTTCCCAACTGTAGTTTCCTGGGAATTCTTTTAGCCTCCATAATCATATGAGTCAATTCCTTAAAACAAATTGATTGTCTGTCTGTCTGTCTGTCTTTCAATCAATCTATCTATTAATCATCTATCAATCATCTATCATCTATCTATCATCATCTATCGTCTATCTAATCTATCAATCTAATCTATCAATTATCTATCTATCTATCATCTAATCTATCATCTATCTATCATCATCATCATTATCATCATCATCATCATCTGTCTTCATTTACATACTATTGTTTCTATTTCTCTGGAAAGTCCTAATAAACATAAACAGTTAAGTGGTTTTCAGTATTTTATGATGTTCCCAAGAGTGCCTATAAATGTTTTTATACAGGTCTCTGAGTACATGCTCAAGAGTTTTTCTAAGGTATTTGTAGTATATTGAAATAAATATACTTGACTAAACTTTACAAGATAATGAAAGTTACTTTCTTACAATAGTCAAGTGGATTTCTAGCCTATTAGTATGCATAAGAACTTTTTCCTTATAAAAATTTGCTATTGTCTATTAATTTTTTTGTCAATATTGTAGCCATAAAATTAATTTTATGATTCATTTATTTGATTTCTCGATAGCTGAGAAATATTTATATGCTTTTAATACCATTTGATTTCTTATGTGAAATGTCTGTTCTTTGTTTTTGCTTGCTTGCTTGCTTTCTGTCTCAATTTTGTCTGGACATTTGTCTTTTTTTATGTATTTGTAGGAATTCTTTTTACATTTAAAATACTGATAGTGTGTTGTTTACTTGTAAATATCCCCTTCAGTTTGGTGGCTTTTCTTTTCACTTTGTTATAGAGTCTATTGACAAACAGATATTCTCAATTTATATGTGGTTGAACTCATCTGTGTTTTCTTTTATGTTTATCCTTTTTGTGTCTTCTTTAATTGATCCTTCTATGTCTTGGAGTTATAAACTTTGTTATATTCTAAAATATGAAAATATTTTTTCACATGTCTATTTTCTACCTGAGATTGATTATTCTATATAGTATAATTCAGTAATTCAATTTCACTTTTCTTCATGGAGTATTAATTGTCCCAGGATATTTTATCTCACGGCTCATCCTTTCTGCACTGTCACCCCTATCATATATTAAGTTTCCACATTCAAGTGAAACTGTTCCTGAGCACTCTATTTTGTTGCATCGGTCCATTTGTCTTCTTAGAGCCAATTCTATGCTATATTAATTATTATAGCTATATTTGTCTGGTTGGACTAGGTTATGCTTGATACCAGATAACTCTGCGAACTCAATGATGTAGCACAACAAAAAGTATATTATTTTCTTATAAAAAATCTGTTGCAGATTTGGAAAACTGACCACAACAGCTGTTCTTAATGGAATGACTTAACATTGTATCTTCCTATCAACTTATGATTGCATGATCAACAGGGCAAGATTTAGCTTTGGAGTGTCTGAAATGGCAATTGAATACTTTTGCCTAGAAATATCACATGTCACCTCTACTAACATTTTATTAGTCAAAGCAAAATTTATAGCTAACTGTGACAGTAAGGAAACATAGCAAATTGGAATAATTGATTTTATAATGTTAAAATAACTATTCATTACTTGAATAAATCCAAATTGGTCATGAGATAGTATGTTTTTTGTACTTACCATTTTGTTTAGTTACTTTTTCATCTATGTCATAACCGAATTTGTCCTGTAATTTTTTTTATACTTTCATATTATATTTATCTTGTTTTGATATCAGAGATATACTACCAAAATAAAATAATTTGAGGAGTAAGCCTTCTTTTTTTTTAATGGACGAATTGGGGTAATAGTAAAATGATCTATTCCTTGAATATTTTTCAACAGAGCATTCTCATGAAATAATCTAGGCCTAATGCTTTGTTTTGAAAAAATATTTTAATTTCTCTTAATTGTTTATGTGATAATTGAGTTTCTATTATTTTAGAGTCAATTTCTTTGAAACATTTTTGTAAGCATGTTTATGTTAAATTTTTTATATTTAATTGAAGAAGCTGGTTTGTAATATTGTATTCTTTAATGTCTGATGAACCTCTAACATCTTCTGTTTTATTCATATTATTGATTGTGCTTCCCTCTTCATAATCTGTCTTGCTAAAGATTTATCAATTTTATTTGTGTTTCAAAGAACCAGTGGATTTTTAAAATCTCTGTGTATCTTTACTTTTCATTTTATGAATTTCTGCTCTTAAAATATTTTAAAGTTATTAGATATATAAATGCTTAGAACTGTAGTATATTGGTGAAGGTAGCCTTATTTTGCTATATAGTATCTCTATTACCAGCAAGGTTTTTGCTTTAAAGTCTACTTCATATTGTTGTAATACAGCTGCACAATTGAATTTTGGCTAGTATTTTCTTGGGATTTCTTTTCCAATCATCTACCATTCAATATTTCTATATCCATACGATTTAATCATAACTCAAGTTTTGTAACCGTACTCTAGAAATCTATTCTTTTAATTGAAGTACACAGTTCACTTATCATTACTATGATTAATGATTTATATGGATTAATTTTTACCATTTTAATTTGTATTGTTCTTTTTCTATAATTATTACAGCTACATTTGTCTGATTGGACTAGGTTATGCATCTTCTGTGGTTTCCCTTCTTATACTCTTTTGGGTAGATTTTTTTTCTTTTTCTCTAGCTACAAATTTGGATGTTATGTATTCTATTTCTAGACTTTTAGGGGTTATTCTAGAAATTAAAACAGGCAGCTTTGTACAATTTAAAGTTAATTAATATCTTTGGCCTGCTCCCAAACAATATAAGCAGCTTTGAAAACTTGAATTGCCCTTTTGACTTATATACTACTATGTTTTATATTTTTGTTTTTATTCATTAAAAAAATACATTGGTTAGACATTATTAGTGTTTTATGCAGGTCTTTTTTGTTAATATCTGTTGACATGTTTACAGTTTTATTTGCTATCATCCTAGTGCTTCTTATTGAAGGAAGATTTTTAGAAATATCCTTATTGAAAACATATTGGTACTAAACTCTTTTAGTTTTATTTGAAAAAATGTTTCCATTTTACTCTCGTTTCTGAAAGGAAGTTTCACTGAATATAAAACTCTGGCTTGTTAGGTTTTACTCTAAATTCTTTAAAGATTTTTTCCATTATATTTTGCCTCTACTCTCATTTATAATTTAAGAGAGAAGCTATTCCCTTTCATTCATTCATATGTAATCTCTGTTTTCTTTCTGTTTGCTTTTTGGATTTTATCTTTAACTTTTGTCTTGAAATTTTAAAACATTTAGTCTAGGTGTACATTTCTTTTAATATGTCCTGGTTGTTATTTACAATACTATTTTAAATTGAAGACTCTTGTCATTCATCAGCTTTGGGTAATTCTCAAGCCATCCTCATTAAATACTGTACTTTCTCCATTTTTAAAAATCTCCTCATAACAAATTAGATATATGTTAGACACTCTGACTTTGTCCTATAGAAGTTTTTTTTCTCTCTTTGTTTTCCTTTTCTTCCCTAGTTTCTTCATTTTTAAATTCCAGTTCTCTAATTCTCTCTTCAACTATATCTAAGCTGCTGATTAGCTTATTTACTAAGCTTTAAATTGTTTCAGTTAATTTAATTTTTTCTATAAGTTCTATTTGGTTCTTTTCCAAATATTATGATTGTTTCTGATAGTTTATAGTTCATTACTTATGTTTTCAATTATCTTTTACTTCTTAAAATATATTAAATATACTTAAATTATAGCAATAATTCTGATATCTTAAATATTTTTAAATGATTCTTTTTTCCCCAAAGTCTTGATTGTGACTTATTTTTTCTCTATATTTTGTGTTTCACGATTGTCAGCTTATATTAATTATCTATGATAATTGATCTTTGAGTTGAAGATGCATGTCTTCAAAAAACATTTATGTTTGCTTTTTATGGAAGCAGACACTAATGTGGAATTTGGTGTGCAAGATGTTTATTAAAGATTAAGCAGCACTGGGCAGAGGGAGAAGTCAAACTTTGATGCAAGCCCAATATAGCTTTGGACAATCCAGTGAAGAGCTCTGGAGAAAATACAGCCTATCAGAATTATCTTGCAAGGGGCTGAAAAGTCTAGGCTTTTATAGTTTTACCTCACCCAGTCACCAAAGGTGAGCTGCTCTGGTAAGGGCATGACCTCAGTGGGGTGGCTGTCTCTAGCTGAGGCTTATCCTGAGAGTTGTCTTCTAGCCACAATATCTGTAGTTGGGCAGCAAGTCTTGCCTTCAAGGGGGATCGGGGCAGTATTTCTTTGTATCTATCACAATGGGGAAACAAATACGGGAGTTATTGAGATAACCCATAAGCATTGCATGTGTGTTAGAAGAGGGTTAAAGATCATTCCCCTGGCAATTAAGAGTTGACAGAGGAAGAAGTTAAGATGTGTGAGAGGGACTAGAAGAAAGAGGGAACTTATCACAAATTTTTATAATGAAAATGAAAAGTTTGTGAATGATTAAATATACATTATCAAATAGAAGCTATATTCCACTTAGCATAGAATTAATTTAATCATGAGTACAGATATGCAAATAGCAAGTACTCTATGTGATGGCTATATCAACAAGTAATTTTATTTCTTTAAGAATCAATGAAATACTCAACTGAGTGGTCATAGAGAAAATGCATCCATTTTGGTATTTCTGTTTTGGTTGTCCTGAATTCTTTACACGTAATTTTTTTTTCATGAGCTATTCTATAAAAATAATATTTACTTGAATCATGGCTTTTAATAATAACTAAGAAATTTCTTAATTTTATAGTTGGAAGTTTCTCAAAGTTTAGATTTTATTGATTTTAAAAAGTTTTGCTTTCTTTCAATTATGTAAAATTATGTAAAATGTCTGCCACCAATTTATTATTGTCCTGGGAATGGCGTTTCTATATTTATGAGTTTCTTGAATTCTCTTCTGTGTCTGTGATCTGATGTTCAGTGATCTGCTGTGCCTGGCATCTTTCTCTGTTGACCTGCAGTATTCTGTTATAACTTTTTACTGAAAAAACAATATATTGAATAATCTGGCTGGAAAGCAATTTCACTATCTAAAGATAAATACCTCTATGGCCACAGACACATGACATTTATAATTTCAGATCCACTATCACGCAAACTACATAAAATATAAGGTGTCTTTGCAGTTCTTTGATTGGGCAGTGGTGTTATTCTAGAAAGAAGCTCTTGAAATTTAAATAACTGCCAGGCCTTTTGAGGAAAGTGGTCTCCGATCTTTCTTTCTATCACTGCTATGTGTATCAAGTCAGATTATCTCAGCTAGACTGATCATTAATCTTTGGTCAGGGTATAATGATAAACACAAACATTTATGGACTGGGTGTGAGTAAGGCAATAACCTGCTTACCATTGTGGATTGTGACAGAGTGGTTAATTTTAAGTGTCAACTTGACTGAATCACAGTGTATCCAGACATTAGGCTAAACATTATTTCTGTGTGTGCCTGTGAAGGTTTCTGGGTGAGATTAGCATTTGAATTGGTAGACTGAGTAAAGCAGATTGCTCTTCCCAATGTGGATGGACATCATTTAGTCCTCTTAGGGCTTGACTAGAACAAAAAGGCAGAGGAAGGGGAAATTTGCCCTCTCTGCCTGATAGATTGAGCTGAACATCAGTCTTCTCCTATCCTTGGATTGGTATTTACACCATTGGTCCTCATATTCTCAGAATTATCCCACTATTTTTTCAGGTTTTCCAGCTTGGGGATTATTGGACTTCTCTGTCACTATAATCATTGAACCAATTTTTAAAAATCTCTTTATATATTTCATTTATGTAAAATATATAGATACAGATATAAAGAGATTTATTATATTATTATAAGTAATAATATTATTAAAAAATATTCTATTGGTTTTGTTTCATTAGAGAGCTCTAATGTATAGACCTAATCAGATCTTCTATCTTGGGCAGTCTGGAAGCCAGTTTTATAGGAGCATGCAGGCCACCAGAGCTGATAATTATCAAGCAGTGTCCCCACTGTGTCAAGGTTGCTTATCCTAGTTACAGACCATCAATCTATTGTCAGGAGAATGAAAAGGATCTCAAGATCTAGAAAATAACTACAAGTAGATTAATTCTAATGCCAGTTCCATTGTTGACCTGCTTTGGGTTTGAGGAGAAAAATGGCATGAAAAAAAAATTACTAGGTCAATAATTGTAGGACAACAGCTAACTCTAACTGAAAGCTACTGCTGTCTTTCAATTTATAAGAGATTATTATTTTATAATAATTGATTTGTGAAAATAATATAACCTCCCTAATTCTTTTTATATAGATGAGTAGATGAAAAATACTGGTCTCCTTTTTCAACATTCGATTGGTGATCTCTAACCACTGGTTGATAAGCCACTCTGAGAAAATAATATTACCTGATCCTTTCACACTCACCTCTTTCTCATCCTTCTCATTCTTTTCTTTACACTCACTTCTTTTTTTTTTTAATATTGCCCTGCTTGACTTCTTACTTTCTTTTTTATTTAGAATCTTTTCTTTTGCCTCTGTTTTTGTCCTACTGTTGACACACTTAGACATTGTGGTGACATTTCATTCTAAGATAGAGCATGGCTCATGGAACTATAAGGCATGTTCAGTTTCCACCAAAAATTATGGAAAAATGAGGCATCAGCATCAACAAAGATTTTTTTTTTAATTTTTATATTTCGGCACTGATAGGAACAGCAAAAGACAAAAACATAGCTAACTTCATTCTTTAATGTATTAGTATATTTTTTAAATGTATATTTGGAGGTCACTCTGAGTGGAGAAATGTGCAAGATATAGTTTAAAATCCCATTACATAGGACAAGAAAAAATGAGATCACTTGAATTTTCCATGGAATTTCACACATTTTTATCACATCGCTTTTGTTCTAGGGCACAAATCTTTCCTTGGCACCAAGAGAGGGCATGGGTGGCTCGGGATCTCCTCCAGTCTGTCGTATCACTAGCTGTCACAGAAAGACATTTTCTCTTTAGTCATCACAGATATGTAGGATTATATTTTTAATTCATATCTTCTTGCCTACACACATGCATTTGCTAGTACTAACAATACTTCTTTAGCATCCTGAGAAGAGACAGACATTAAAATCAGGGTGGGAGTAAAGGTGGAGCTTCCTTTGTCACATATGAAAGTCCAAAAGTGGTGTTTATAGATACTCTGGGAAAGTGTGCATCCTTAGAGACTGTGATGATAGAAGAGACAGTAATAATAAGTATATCGATAAGGTCAGTCTATGTCTTAAAAATGGCCTGGGTAACCAGAGTCATAATTTTCCCCAAGGAGAATGTGTTAAGGAAATGATCTGCTAGACACATTTAATGTTCTCTGGAAGATACAGTCTGCCTCCCTCCCTTGTAGCAACAGAGGATGACTCTCTGTCATTCTTGGGAGGTTGTATTGCTTTTCTCGAGTGAAATTTAGGAGTAATTTATATTCGACATTGGAAGTTTCTTTGTTGCCTCACATAGAAAAGTAATTTAAAAAATATCCTGAGCTCTGTAGAATTTTTTGATAGGGTGTAGTGGAGAAAAAGATTAGGCAGGCAGTGCCTGGTGACAGTTTAGACAAAGGCAGTTCAGCGGTGATTATTTTTTAGGAGAGGGGTTTGTTTTTGTTTTTTTTTTGTGTGTGTGTGTGTGTTAGTGTTTAGCATCAGTTTCCTTTAAATAAAAAAGGTAGAACAGCTAAAAAAAAGTTTTAAAATCTTGACTTAAGGTATTTTAATAAAACATTCCATGTTTTAATTTCCCTAGGCAAAAATTAACAATAGTATTTACACTGTCACTCCCATGAAACTCACTGCTCTGTCCCCTACTTTCTTCTCAGATGCCATCAGTGTTGTGGAGGAATAGTTAGATAAAATCTGTAAAATGCCTTGAGCTATGGGAGAAAGACCCTCTGAAATTATAAGTTGCCATTGTGCTTGTCTCTCATAGACACATTCTACCACAGATATTTCCATCTGAACTCAGGGCCCATCAATTTGTGACATTTAAACTTTAGAAAGCAGTTGGAGTTGTCTGACAACTTCTAAGGAACAGCATATCTATAGATCTTAGTGGGAGACAGAACAGCAGGATAATATGCTCAAGAAACCAAATATGTATTCTTTATTGTCCTTATTCCCTGCCCCATCTCATTTTTTTTGGTCACCCTCTCCCTTCTCAGCCATACTTCCAAATTCCTCTCCTCATGGTCTTAAGACCTCAAAATTCTCTTTAAATGTATGAGAAGATGTATCTTCATTAAAAGGGGTATCTTTATTAAAAGGGACATGGCGATAGATCATTGTCATCTCTGCAGTCTTTTCTCCTTCATTTAGAAGTTGGCGTGAAAGACTGGATGTACAGAACAAGATCATCTGCATTAATGATTGTAGACTGGGACTGCAGTTGAAAGACTCCAGCCTTTCTGGCTCATACTGTGCAAGGGATATGGCTGGCGCTCATGTTCTATTGGGAAGATGGGAACAAAGGATGTTAAAGGGACTATACAGGGGCCATGCAAGTCATAACAAACCTCACAAAATTGTTTCAACTCCCTTCCTGAACCATAGCTGTTGTGACAAATGTGTCAAAACTTTAGACAGGAATTACTGGATGCTGAAGGAACCTGAGTCAATGTAGAACAGGACTGTGCCGCTAACTCAAGATACTGAAATGGGAAGGAGATAAAAAGGAGAATCTTTGTAGAAAGATAAGGTTATTGATATTTACTCTTGAGCTAGCTATGCATTATTACTTTAAGAAAATATTCATTTCTGATCTGGAAAACTACTTGGTCACAAACTTCCTAACTGCTTTGTGCTTATATTGATACCATTACAATTCATTGACTTAAGACTGAAATATGAAAAACAACCAAGTTCTCAGAAAAATGTACTCATCTCAAAGTCGGCAGTCAGCTCACTAACAGATGTGAAAGGGTGTTCTTGTGTTTCCCGGGCCACTTGTCATCAATCCGAAGATTTCATTTAGATTGTCTGAGAACAGTATGTTTGAGTAAGTTGTGACTTATCTGCAAGAGAATAAGACGAGCATTAAAGCCCACATGGTTTCTTTCTGGGACATATATCTGAGGCTGAGCTCAAAGCGATGAGTGTAAGAGTGCCCTGAGTGGGTCACTAATGATTCTACTGCCTACTGTACAGATATCAAGATCACATGCCCATAACTATTCAGGAACCTAGAAATAACTATTGAGTTCTGCAGATGGCACCTTATTTTCTGTTCATTTCCCTTCAGATCACCAGATCGGCCATTAAAAGAGCACAAGTAGTCTTTGCCAAAGAGAAAAAAGGCCACCGCATGTTTGGGAACTGAATTTGAAGCTTCATCAGCATGGACTACACTGAATTTTTAAAACACCATCCAACTAAGTGGAAGTTAAAGCAGAAATATGTTTGTAATTCAAGTAGCTGGACTTTGGCTTCAAAGGGGAATAGGTCAGAGTTTCGTTTCTGGTTTTGAAAGGCTGTCTCATCACCAGAAAATGAAAAAATGGGGACTCAAAAGAACTGGATTCTTATTTTCTATTCTTGGACACAGCCTTATAGAAATTTTTACTTCTTCATACTTTAAAATTTCATCTTCAAAGTGAGATAAGTGACCTTTACTGACCTCTTAAAAACACTGTAAGACAGGTATTTAATGCCTTTAAAGTCTAAGGTAAGTAGCTGTTCAATCAAGAGGATTTTCTTTATTGTTGTTATAATACCAGTCGCAGAGTGAGCTCAAACATCAAATAATTGTTTTCTTTCCTGTCTAATGACATATTGTTAAAGTTCTTAGGGAGCCGCTTTCACCACAGAGTTACCAGGGTCCTATTGATTACTCTTTGAAACTGAATGCAAAAAGATTGCAAATATCCAGTGGAGAAACAGAGACTCTCAGATGCTGCTGGTGGGAGTATAAATTAAACCAGCTTTTTTTGGTGAATTCTATCAAAATTTAAAGTGCTCAAATCTCTTTAACCAAGCAATTTCACTGGTGAGTTTCTTCCTAGAGAAAAACTTCCACCTGTGCACAAAGTAACAAAGTAGCATGTGGAGGGATAGCCATTTGAGGATTTTTTTTTTTTTTAAGAAAGTGAAATATTAGAAACCCTTAAAAGTCTGTCAGCAAACAAATGGAAAAACTAAATGGTGTTTCACCCATACTGTGGCACCCTGTGCAGCAGTTAAAAAGAGTAAAGACCTCTTTGTATCAGTGAAGAGCCTCTGAGATGTATATTTGAATGGGTGGGGGATGACATGTTTCTATTTATATCACAAAAGATCTATTTTTATACATATTTGTGAAAATAAAGTTTGAGGATCTATCATCTCTATCGACTATATCTAGATCGATCAATAGATGCTAAACTGACAACGTATGAGAAGGAGAATGGAGAGAACGGGTTAGTTCAGGATAGGTGACTTTACTTTTATTCTCTATATATCCATATCCTTTGAGTTTTTATAAGCTATAGAGAGCATACTCAGCTATTTTTATGTAAAAATAATAAACAGATTTTAGAGACATTTCTGTTTGTCCTGGAAAATGTCTAAACAGTCTTTTCTGCTTCAAATTCTTCCTCTAAAAATTGTCAAAGTAGTAGTTCTATACTCTATTTCTGTTCTCAGTATCATCAGAATTGGTAAATAGATCTAAGATTGTTAGGGGAAAGTCAGGACTTGGATATGCTGTCTTCTTCAATGATTTTAGTTTCCTTGATTCCTATTTCCCCTTATTTTTGTCATGGAACTTACAGGGTTTAGGGATAAGGGTTTAGGAAAGCATAGAGTGATATTTTTGAAAGTATATTTCATAGAACACTCATCTCAGACTTGAATGGAAGTCCTATTATTCAAAGTACAAGCTGTAAGGCTCCATTTCTTATTTCTCTTTCCTAAGAGACTAGTTTCCTTGTTATGTGGTTTGCTTGGAATTGGCTTAACTCTCAGCTTTGGACCTGGGCCATGATTGGCCTAAGCCAGTTCAGCCCACCCTGATCAGCTGAAGAATAATCAATCAATCCTAAAACAGTCAGCACATCGCCTTCCATGGCCATAGCGAATAGCCCAAGTGGGCATGTAACTTAATCCGAAGAAGCCAACAATTGCATTTGATGGTTGTGGAAAAGAAACTTTTCTTCCTCTTTGGTAGTAAATGAGGACTCTTTAGGAGAGGCCATCTATCTTAAGGGAAGCCCATTTGAAGATGAAGCTGACACAAAGAGGAGAGCAGAGATGAGTGGATTTCAGGAACAGGAACTATTTCTCTGATGCCTAAAGCTCACATTACTTTTTTAGTTAATTGTGACTATAAACTGCTTTTATCTATTAGTTTTGGTTGGTTTTCTATTATTTGTAAGTGAAAGCATCTTGACTGATGATGACATAATATGCCTCACATTATGAGAAGAGGAATAAAATGCTGATTCTTAATGTGACTCTGGTGTCAGAGTGCTGGAATTGAACCCTGCTGTCACTTACTGAGTAATCCCAGACAAGTAAATATAATTAACAATGGTACTTATCTCATAGTATTATTAATTTGATTTAATGAGCTAATACATGTAAAATATGTGACACTGTGGCTGGCATGTAATAGTACTCAATGATTCAGTCAATAATCATTGGATGAAAAAAGTTGAGTCATCAGATAAGTTTGAAGTAAAGATGATTTCTTCACTGCAGAACTACTTAAAGCCTTTAATATGCTAATGTGCATTGTGAATTTCCAAGGTTGAGATCTTGTATGTAGTATTGCCTAGAGTCATTTGTTCATGGGACACTTTTTTTTTTTTTCAAAGCTTGAGTAACTGACTGATCAGCAGAATCTGATTCTGGAATTATTGATGTTGAGACAACATTAATTAAAATAGGACTCAGTATGCTAGGTGCCCAATGAGTCTATTGGTTTGGCTTCTTTATAACTACTGTCTTATTTATGCAACTGGGAGATGTACACGTGAGGTTTTTTGTCTTATGCCAGCTCATATAATACTCAGTTTGGATTTGAAAATGTAATTTTCATTTGTAGCTAAAACTATCAAAAGTTCAGCGCTAACTGCTTCTAGTAATAATAGCTACCACTTATTGAGTGGCTATAATGCCTTAAGTGCTTTACTAAACTCTTCACATTCATTATCTTATTAATCTTCTTAATAGTTATATGATGCAGGTATAATGATTCTCTCCCTTTTGCAGATAAGATAACTGAAGCTTAGAGGCTGTTAGTAATTGTCAAGGTCATCAGCTAGTTAGTGGCAAAGCTTGAATTTGGAACTAAATCTGTCACAGTTTATGAAAATAACCAACATATTAAGCTGCTATGAAGAAAACATCCATTAGAAATTGCCTTAAAGTACACATCCAGATATTTATAATCTAAGACTGATGACCCAGCAAAATTTTTCAAACCAATCTGGCATGGACAGTTCAGTACTACTAGACTAATGTAAGTGCTTCTTCTTTTTCATCTTATATGGATTTCAAAGCCATCCATATCAAAGAACCATCACCTGAGGAACTGAGCACCCAACAACATGGCTTCTTTATCAAGGAGCATGTGTTTCTTACAGTGATCAGACTGCCTTTCAGCCTTTTTCTACATAGTTGATAATTCAGAGGCATTCTCCTATACAGTAATTAAAGATGAGTTTTCTAGCCCTATTGAAAAAAACTCCTCAATTTAGCTATGACAGGTTCTACTTTATAATGAGGTGAAAGGATATCACTGCTGGAGAAAAAAAATCCGCGGCCTCTGCCACTCACAAAAGGCTGTCAAATATTATATGCTTCAATGTGGAGGCTCATTGTGAAAGGAATGCTTCTGTGGGGTTTCAGATGTTCCGTGGTCTATCTGTATTCTCAGAACAAACAACTGTGGAGAAATGGTAAAGCTCTAGAAAAAGTCAGACACTCAGTGACTGACTGGCTCGTTTTCTCCTTAGAGTTGAAGCAAATGCTCACAAATAGCCCTGCTCACTGCCCATTCAGAAGTTTCCTAATTAAAGTCCAGACCTTTATAATAAAGCTTAGCTAGAGGATGGAAAAATTCACTCTGTGCTTCACAGCCTTTCTATGGGCCTGGGATGTTTATTATAAACAATTTTTTGGACTGTTTCGGTAGACTGTCAACCCCAGTCACACTCTCTGTTTCCTCACTTGAGTGTGCTTTGCAAAATTATTGTGATTGTCACCTTTGTCCTGACCAAAAGATAACAATGACCTAACTTTATTTTCTGTTTAAATTTAGACCAGAATGTCTGTGGAATTCATATCACATTTATTGGTGCTCTCTGTGTATGTGTTTTATAGACACACACATCATGCACACACATGTTCATTCAAGGCTGAAGCTGTTGGGCCAAGGCTAGTTTTCAGCATGAGTGTGCCCTCTCAAATGAATTCCTCAGTCTCTAGGGGCTTGCAGCCATTTGCCCTTTGGAAGCCGGTTTATTTCCTGTGGTTCTTTTAAACACAGCCAGCTGTGTGAAGACAGAACTTGCTGTCTTCCATATTGTTCCAGTAGATGTTTCAGAAACTTTCTGAATGAGACTGTTAGTTCCATTTCTCCCCCCAACTCCCATATATATAGAGAGTGAGACCTGGAGTACCTAGTTTTGAGTTCAGTTCCATAACACCAGGACTCCAATGTACAAATAAAACCAAAAGAAGAAGTTAAATTTGTCAGCTAAAACATTTACTTAAAAAATAGACAAAGTTATGGCAAATATTACAGATTATGTGACACCAGATAGCCTTTATTTATCTACCTTTTCATTGCCACAGAGTACATGTTAACCTTGAGAGCAACTGAAAAAAATTCTAGAAATGTGAGTCCATGATTTCCTATTTACTTTCAATAATAATTCAGGTTTTGTGTCAAAAGCTAATAAATATTGCCAACCCCCCCCCAAATGACCCAAATTATTTGTAGACTTTCTTTCTTCATAGGATGATATCACATTAAAACTTGGCAGTGAATGTGTTTGTTAAGTATTAGCTTCAGTAGCTAGAAAGGAAAAATATTGGGAACCAAAATATGTTGAACAAATAACATTATATCTTAGTGTATCTAGAAAGAATCTAGTCATAAAGTAGAATCTTTAGTGATGTATGTCCCAGTGGGACAATACGATTTCAGTATATTTTGATTGTTTTTTTGTACTGTGCTCTATATCACCCTAACGTTTATTGCATTTTGGTGTATATTTAATCTTTATTGCTTTTTCTCCAAATTATTATAGCTTTAGGGTCCATCAAGTACTGTCTATCTAAACTTGCGCCATCTAGTGGCAATATAGCTTTTTCTCGTTAGATTTAAGTGGGATTATGTTGAAGAGCATGCTGGGAACAGAAACCATTTTGTGAAGCTCAGTGGTCTCCTCAGATGGACTAAAACTAAAATCCACTGTGTAATACTTTCATCTGCTTTCTGTGCATCTTTTATTTTTTCCTAAAAAAGATTTATAAGAAGATAAAAACAGAGCCAGTTCATAAATTCAATTTCATCACAAAGGCTTATGATAGCATCTTGTATTCAATGAAAGCTAATAATTTTCTTGTTTGTGTTCAGTCTCTGTTTTGACTTCTCATCAAATTGATAAGATTTATGTTTTTTAGGATTTCACACTTTAATTGGGTCTCTAGTCTGTTTTCTTTTCCATGTAGGTTTTCCCAAACCATTCCATACAAGAATCTCATTTTTAAAGATGTTTAAAAGAGGTGATATAAGACCTTACTTATTTCCAGTTTTCTAGTGTTAAACCTACTAGGTATTTCGCAATATTGTATGCTGTATTTCATTTTATTTTCTTTTATCCTGTTTTCATTGGAACTTAATTTGGGGGAATTAAAATTAATTTTATGCCTTAAATTTGCAGGTCCTAGATATTTGTGCCCAGTGAATAACATGTTTTTCTCTGACTTTTCTATACTTGTTATTGCGACTAGGCTTTTGCCTTATAAATCAGTTGGAATTGAAGTTCAGACCTTGAAACTCAGCCCATTTGACTGAATTTCTGACCCCTCCTCACCCAGTTTTTGATCTTTAGAAGTACAGATTCTAGAATCAAAGAAGTTGGTGTCATTTCCTAGTTGTGTGACCTTGGGTAAAATAAATTAATTTCTAAAAGTCTGTTTTATCACCCATAAAATATGATTTTTAGAGCATGGCTTTGAAGATTAAGTATTTCTACACTTCTTGGGATGTAGTACGCACTCAATAAATTTCAGGTGTTGTTGTATTTACATCTCTTCCTGTTCTCTGTAGCTGTAGTCCAACTTCAAATGGGATATGTAGGATTGCTGTTAGAAGATTCCTGTGTACTGGATGTGTCTTTCAGGGGACAGTTCTGCAGCATCATCAGGTTTCTAGCCATAGCCAACAGTCTAGACCTTACTTTCTTTTCCATGACAGTAGTCTTTTAGGGCCCCAGTATAATTCAGAAGTGAGCTCACTTGGGTTATAAATGACAAATTCTTCTGTTTTCTCTCTTTTTATTCTGCTTCTGTCATCTCATGGTCATGGGGTGGTGGGTGGTTAGAAACTAACGGGAATGTGACATCTGTATGTGATTTACTCCATAAAATGATCTATAGCTTCAGATTCTCAAAGAAGAAACTCAAATGGAAATGAGACTCTCACAAATAAGTCACTTTTGAACATGGCTTTTGCACCTAAAATGGAGTTAATCTGTGATTCTCTGTTGTAGACTGTCTTACTTCTTTGTGTAGTGATACTGTTCCTCTCTTTTTGGCGCCTGAGGAGAAATGTTTTATTAAAAGTTCCTTGAGAGCAATGTCCATGGCTTAATCATCTCCTTCACCCTCGCAGAGCTTTAGTACAATGCCTCTCACATATAGATGCTCTGTAAACATTGGTTGAGAGAAGTGACTATCTCTTCAAACAGCCCTTCTAGAAAGACTACTTCAGGAAGTAAAGGCACCCCAGATTGATGGTTGAATATTTTGAAGTTGACTCTTGTTATCATTATTATTGCAAGCCTCCCCAAAACCTTCCTGCCAATTTTACTAGGGATTCAAATTATACATATCATAAGGTGGTTCTGAGTTTTTGAAAGTAGGGTACTATTTTTTTGTTGTTATTTACTCAGGTATAAGAACTTCGTTCAGCAATCCAGATGTCCTTGAGAAAGATAACTAACTTTATAAAGAATTGTTAACCTGAGTATTTTTTATTATTATTCCATGTACTAGGCAACAGACAATATACATTATTATTCACCCTCAGAATATCAATGATGTGACGGTTTGATGCCTGGGACACATTGAACTTTTCATAGATAAAAGTTGGTCCAATACTTTTGTCATTAAATCTCTTAAGAGAAAGAGTTGTTTTCAAAGACCTTGCAAAGAGAACTGTGTATAATTTCTCTTACCTACTTGAGTTGTCTGCTTGAACCCAACGTCAATGTATATTCATTTATTCTTTTGCTTATTCATTCATTAGCTCATTTATGTATTCAGCATTTGATGAGTGCCTTCTATGTGCCAGGACTTAAATCAGAGACACAGGTAAACAAATACTTTGTGTGTACAATGTGACCTGTGATTGGGTGAGATGTACAGAGATCTTTGGGAGTGCTGGGGAAAGCACATTTTGTAGGAGTTCTGAAAGGCTTCACAGTGAGGTAGAAAGGGGCAAGCTGCATTCTAGGTCTTCAGAGTAACTGGAGGTTCACCAGGTGAAGAAATGGAGAAATAATAATAACTCTATAGAATAAAATTCCAAGAAGACTGTTAACCCTATGGTTTATTCTTTCAACATAAAATGTGGACCTTACTCCAACTTTAATTAATTAGTTAATTTTTAATGAAAACCTGTAGTAAATATGGAGCCATTGACTGAGTTTACCTAAAGATGATAGTTATGTTAGAAAAAAGAATAATGAGAATAATTTTGCTTCCCCATCCTGCTGAATAGTCAAAGTAATTCAGATTCACTCTCCCTTCTATTTAACCTAAGCACTTTGGGTGGGCTTTTCCTTGCAGAAAAAGAAAAATCAAGTAAACTGACAAGTTGCTACAGCTGTTAAAAATCAAGCTAAAAGCCATTAGGGGATCGAGGTTTACCTTTTCCTGGTCTGGAAGTCTATTCAGTCAAATGGTGGTGATAGGTACAATAGACCAAGATATTTCTTTTCAGATCTAATCATAGATTTCTGTTTTATTCATCCATTTATTCATTCATTCCAAATTATTTACTGAGTGCCTGTTATATGCCAGGAACTATTCTGAGTACTAGAGATTTAGCAGTATTAAAGATAAAGTACCTGCCCTCAAAGAAATCTACATGTAATTGTGTATATTCATGGGGAGCACAGAAAGAATATAATTGGTGTAATATGAAAAACATATAAGATATCATACGCAATGTAATTGAATAATTTTGGTAGTGTTAAGTGCAAAAATAAAATAAGTAAAAAACTAAAGGAGGGAAGGACTAGAAAATGTTAGAGAGTGCTTTGGGGCTCCCAAAAGCCACTGTTGGGTTCAGTGTTTCACTAGAAAGACAGAACTCAGCAGTTATACTGACAGTTATTTTTTGTTACAGTGAACAAATACAGATAAAAATTAGCAAAGAAAGGGCTTAGGACAGAGTTCAGAAGAAACCAGGAGCAAGCTTCCAGTTGTCCTATCCCAGTGGGGTCACATGGCTATTGTGAATTTTAGCAAAGATGTGTGCAACACTTGCAAAGTGTTTCCAACCATCTAGGCCTTGGAGACCAAGGGCCAGACTCAAAGACCTTGAAAACATGCAGAGTTCGAGCAGCCCAGATCTGCTAAGGTAATCTTTTACTTCACAGAGAGGCAGAAGACTTTTTAAATAGGGATTTTCCTTCTGGCCTCTTCCTCAAGTGTAACTCAGTTGACATTTTTTGGCTCCCAGTCTTCAATATGCTAGCCTTCTTTGTTTCTTATTTCACGACACTAATAAACACTAGTGTGCATCAGGGCACAAACACATTTGTATGTGTGTGTGGTACATTTTTAGTATAAGATACCAGTGTCTCCAGCACCTCTTTTCCCAAGGCAACACTGATTCACTCCCATTCTATCAAATTAATGCCTACATCTCAGTGGACGTATTTGTTGGTATTCTTACTTGCCATATAACCTGACCCTAAATATATAATTATTTTCATTATACATTTTATAGGAGTCAATACTAAAATACATAAACTTTTTCTTTTCCTAGTTTTTAACAAAGATGTCAGTTGACGTATAAGTTGAACTTAAAGGAGTATATGTGTGCTGGAGATGGCAGGGTTTGACAGGAGGAGGAAAGGTGTAGCGGTATAGGAGAGAATTTTATAATCAATAGCTATTTTTTTCTATTAGCAGCTTTAAAAAATAGCATTCCACAAAAGTAAAGTGCAACTTATTGTATAATATTCCAGATGTGCATTCTTAGAAAACGCATACGTAGTCATTATATCCTCTCTTTTAAGATCATGATACTTGATGAAATTTTAAGTCTTTCTGAAAACATTCATTCTCATCTCCCAGAAAGCATGCAGTAGCAGGCAAAGCCCTTTCCTTCTACTTTTCATGTGGTGGGTTTACACTTCGAAGGGAAACCTGGAGTAACCAAAATTACACATACACACACAAAATGAAGGGCCAGTTCTCTTCACTACTGACAGGGTAGGTAGGCTTAAGTTGATGAACCTATTCTCCTGGAAGTGGAAGACGAGTGTCAATGCTGTGAAGAGGGGAAAGACTATTATTTAACTTATTTAATAGGGAAAGTTCACATAAAACAGTTTTAATTTATACCAAATTATTAAATAATTTTCTAATTTTTGACTTTCAAATTATTACCACTTTCTGTGGAGCTATCTGTATTTATTCCACAATTTTTTTGGTTGAAATTTCTAACCTACATTGGGCTTATTTACCCAGCTTCCTTACAGTTTTTAGTACCACTTCAAGTGAAGCATATGCAATTAATTGTCTGACAATCTGCACATTCTTCTTCTAAAGTCTTCTTTAATCTATTCTCCACATTGGTTGTTTTAAACTTTTTTTTTTTCTTCTCTGGCAAATCCTGATCGTGCTTTGAGTCCTCATTCTTATGTGATTACCAGCATTCCTACTTATAAATATTTGTCTGTTCCCAGTGCATCCTGCCTCCACCTTCATTTGACATTACTCATCATTGTCTCACACATTCTTTGTGTCTTCAACATCTCCCTTTTCACTGACCTCCTCTCAGCTCAGCCTACCATCATGCTCAGATCGCAGATTCTAAAACCCACTGTGCCATTTACTCCTGTGGCCACTGCTTTAGACCATCCCTTAATTAGTTCTCATCTAGACTGGCCACATAGTTTGTTCTTCTGCCTCAGTTCTTTCACTTTTCCCATCCTTCAAACTTCTGACCAAATAATCTTAATATTCTTCTGTCATTTTATTCTCAAAAACCTTTAATGGTTGTCCAGGGCTTATTTAAAAAGTTTGAACTTCTTAGCTTTATGCTTTGCCAAGCTTCCTCTATGAACTGATTCTCCTTTCTCACCCTCTTCTCACTTTTATATTCCCCACTTTTGGTCCACACTGTGTTGTCATTTGTTTTTTGTGTGCATTGTGCTTCCCGATCTTGTCTTGAACACCATCTCTCAGCCTTGATTGTTTCCTCCCTTTCAAGCATACCTTATTTTCCTGCCCTCCTGCTTCCCAAATTTGAGATTAACTTCTAGCTTAAATTTAACCTTTTCCCAGAAGCTTTCCCTAGCTGGAAATTTGCTTTTTATTTCAAATGGCTTTCTGTAGAGGAATAGTTTGTATCCTTATTACAGTACTTACTCCATTTTGTGCCTTTTCTCTTCTACTATAGTGCAAGTTCTTTAGGATAGAATTTATACCTACTTCTTTGTTATGTGTTCTACAGTACCTCTTTTTAGCACAATATCTGAAAAACACTTATGACATGTTTATTGAAAGAGTCAATAAATGAATGTGTATCTCCAGAAGAAAGCCTGCTGGTGGAAGTATATCTCATATTCTAACTCAGGATCTAGGTGTGAATAAATTAAAATGATTACCCTTAGCACATCAATTCTTCTAGATATTTTATAATTGCTCTTATCATGTAAAGCATATCAAGGTAATTGGATATACTGTGTTTACGAGCTTTAAGATGTATTAGTGGCCCAGACTGAAATTTGTTTTTATCCAGATTAGTAATACGGCTTTCTAAAGACCTCTGAATCTTGCAGAAGTCATTAGGGTGTTTATCGAAAATAGAAATCAGATAGAAAAGCCATTCCATCTTTTCCCCCTCTCTTCATCCTCACCTAAATGCAGAAAATATTTGGTGTGTTCAAAACATTTACTGTTCTATGGTTTTTAAAGAAAACCCAAACTTAAAATGCAAACACATTGTGTGTCTTTCTCATATTCTGACCTATAAAATTGCACGCTTTAAAGTTATTTTGAAACTCAGAAATAGAAATGGAAGCATCAAAATATAACATTGTCAACACATTTAAAAATTTTGTAGGTCTGAGCTTTCAGAGAAAGGGACTTATTATTTTCATTCCTCTTGCTGAACCTCCCATTTATATGGTATTGCCTTCCCCCAAGGATCCCCAATAAACTTCTCCCATTTTTCCACCACTGAAAAGAGAGGTACCCCTAGGCTGGAGAGCAGCTCCCATTTAATACTGCATAACAACAGAACCAAGGCTGTCAAACTCTGACAGCTTGAATGAGGGAAGATTTCAAACAATTATGAGTGGGATTTTAAATGCTTCACCTGAAATACATTGCAGAGTCCTTATCACAAAAGGGAGGAGATACTTTGGAAACTGCCTGAAAATTCATCCAAGAGGAATTTAAGAGAAACTTGGCAGGTGCTCATGACACAACAGTTGAGAATAAGAAATGAAGCGGTGCACTGAGGGTATTTAGGGAGGTTGAACATAATCACTGATGTAAGAATGAGGCCAGGACTCAGGAGATGCAATTCTTGCCCTTTGTTATAAGACCTCAGGGACTGCAAGTGTCTAAACCCTTCCTTGTTTTGTGTTTTGTCTCAAGCCAAGTAGTGTTATTCTTATTAGCTAAAAAAATAGAAATTGTCTAGTTGAGCAAAGCCTATTCAGGACTGGACACATGGGGACGTTACTGCTATTAATACACCATTTTTTAAACATGTTCATTCATCCTTAATAGCACTCTGATAGAAAAATCTACAGTCGGTCCTAGTAGGACTGTTTCACTTAAAAGAACTTTAAGTGAATAAGTAAATACAAATCTTGTTGTGGTCATATTCAAAGTAAGATTGTTTTTGACAAGTCCTTGCCCTCTCTTCTTTCCAGACAACTGCATCAGTGTGCTCTGATGACTGCCAGCTTTACTCCTATGACATTTTGCAATTTTTTTTGGCATGTTGCCCCACAATTTATTTAGACTGTTTTGATTTTCAGACCTCTTTAAGCACATTTTTAAAGTAACTTTATTCTTTCCCACCTTTATAACTAATTATTGTAAAGCCATTTTAAAGCCATTTGAAACAAAAATTTAACAGATGATGTAGGTGAAAGTAGATCAAGCCGTTCTAACCATTTACTTTACTTCGACTTAAGTATTTTAATTTCCTAAAAGGCCAACTAAAGGAAAATAGTTTACTAATAGCCATATGGGCCCTCAATTTCTTTATCAAAATTCCTCGAGGCCAGATGTGTTTTAGAATCACAATTTTAGAATTTTAAAGACTGAATACAGTGCATATATCTTATATCTTAACACTTTTAGTGGCACCTGGGCAGCACCCATTATCATTACATTATTTCCACAGTGAAGTGTATGCATATTCATATCAGCTCAGATCTGTGTTGCCATCAAATGAATTACAAAACACTTTGTTTTCAGAAAATTTCAAATTTCCAAATTGCAGATAATGGACAGATATTAAAATAAATCTTCAGTTAGGTTCAGTAAATCATCAATAAGTTCCATACCTTTAAGCAAAATGACACAGAACAAAATCAAATTTATCATAGGTTAATTGATGTAAACAAGTTAAGTTCCTACAGCATCTCATCAAGATTATAATGAAATGACATTGAATGAAATGATGTTATTTGAGGACTTGCTGTACTTAATTCTTACTTCATTCTTTAAAACAGAACATTATAAAGATGAAAAAGAAAATTCTCAAATATTCTTTTTATTAATAAAAAAGTGGAATTAATATATTCAAAGTAATATGTTCAAAGTCACACAACTATAGAAGGATACAGCCAATATCCTAATCCAGTGCCTACTATTCCATTTTACCACATTGCCTTTTTTTAAGATGCATGCCCACTTAGTTTATTTCCATGTTTTTTCTCCATTTCCTACTACTTTAATATCAATGAGTCCTTTGACATCTCAGGTACTTTTATTAAATTCAGTGCTGGTCTTTATGTAATATTAAAAATGAAAGGGATCTCAAATAGAACCGAAAATCCTCTACAATGTAACAGAGTTCACGTTTTATATTCACTTAAGTACCGAAAATTGTTGGGCTTTCATTTTTCTTGTGAAAATGTCATTTTAAGCACCTAATTTAAGTAACCATGGTATGGGCATCAATAAGTTCATGAAAACCTGGAAATTTTCTTAGGGTTCCCCAATTATTTTCTAAAATGTTCAAAGGAGAAAAAGAAAGAATAATGCTGCAGAATTATTTTTCTAGTTGAATTTTTCATCACATCTACTAGGATTAGGTACAAAATGTTATTATTTTGAAGTTATGTGAAAATGTTTTTTGACAGTGAGCTTGCCACATGATTTTTTAGGAAGAAAAAGTAACTCTTTTATATATTCTTTTCCCATTGCTATCACCCAACAATTTTTGAATTATGTGATTTAAAAGAACTTAATGATGAAGTGTGGGTCGTATCCTGGCTTAAAGGTAAAATTGCCCAAGCAGTGGTACCCAGACAAAAGTTCTCCTAAATACAGACTTTTATAAACCCTCTCAGTAACCTACTGATAACCATACTGGCTGGAGATTTTTCTTTAGCTCTAACTTGAGTCCTTCTTGCTGCAGCTTAAATTGATTCTTGGGCTTAATAAATGCCATCCTCTTTCATGAAGAGCAATGCATTTTGCAATAATAAAACTGAGATTTTGGTAACTTCATGATAATATACATTAAATTAGTTTTAGCTTGGTGCAAAAACAAATCACATCAATCAATATTCAAACTTCCAAATGGCACAGTAATCTTAATATTTTTCTTGGCCACAGAACTCTATTTTTACACAAAAACTAAACATATAACTTTATTTATGAATACATTTACCCCTTTCCTCAAAGGGCAAATCTACTTTTGGACTTGAGAGCAACTTGACCCTTCAGGAATGCAAAAGAAATGACCATCTCTCTGAAAATTGATGATTTCTTATGCTTAAATTTTTATCCACATTGTAGAATAGACTAAATATATTATTGTATCTATCTTTCTTAATTAAAAAATATAACCCTGCTTAAATGTCTTCAAAAAAGTCTTCAAGTATATAAAATGAATTATAGAAACCATTTATGCAAGACCATCATATTATTAAAATTATACTATTGTCAAAAGACAAATTATAAAGTGGTACAATATTTTGGTCAGAAAACCACACAGAAGTACTTTAAATCCAGAGATTCTCTTGGTAAACTTGCTTTGTAAGAAAAATTATTCAAAGAAAAAGATTTTC
Organism: Cynopterus sphinx; assembly: GCA_030015415.1. Lineage (NCBI taxonomy): Eukaryota > Metazoa > Chordata > Mammalia > Chiroptera > Pteropodidae > Cynopterus > Cynopterus sphinx. The sequence goes on along the minus strand of CM057384.1, from coordinate 84,523,988 downwards.
ATTATTCCACCACAGATCTGGAAACTTTGATATCAAAGAGAGTTGTTTTCGTGCAATTAAAATCTTCAGACACATAGGAGAGATGTAACATTGCCTTTCGTAAGGTCAGCAACATTGTCAATTCAATTATTCTCCCCAAACATTCTCTGCATTGCTAAAAAACTGTCCTCATCAGGGTGGCTGATGTGATGGCATCGACTAGGGGAGAAAAAATAAGGCTATCATTCTGGTGGATTTTGTTTCTCTCTACACTATCAAAAGATTTGTAGAAGAAGACTTGGAGTCCTATTTTTAAACTCTTTTCATTTTATTTCAGTTCTTTATGCTTTTGCAAATATAGTTGAAAAAAGAGCAAATATTTCTGTTTGTTAATATTTTCTTTGTACATCAGTTTGTCTAGTGGCATAATAAACTCTGAGTGTTACACATGCAGACTTACACACACACATATACATATGTATATACGTATAAAATATTTACATGTATTATATTGTTATATTTTCAGGTCAGTTTTATAAATTGTGTGTATTAACCCATAATCTTTAAGTGATTGGTGGTGATATTATAGTTAAAGTTACAGGGTCTTTATTTATTTATTTTAAGCTCTTCTACAACTTTCTAGGATTTGTATCCTCCTCTTAGAATGCCTTGAATCACTCTCTAGGAAGGTTTTCTTTCTGGTAACCTGTTAAACACTCCTACTTTGTCAAGAATCAAAGCAGATTTAGAAACACAATTTAGAATGTGTTTTAGGGCTTTTCTTTTCTAATACATAAAATGCTAGTTTCATGTTTCTACCTGTTCTAATAGTGTTTTTTTAATTTATAAGAAACCTTTACTGAAGTGCTCTATTTAAGTTTAGAAATGGAGAGAATTTGGAGAGAGTCCAGATAGAGTAATAAAAGTCAGTAGGCCTATATGCAAATACATTTTGGGAAAATGGTAATGCTTGCCAAGATTTTAGTCAACCTGCCAAAAATTTCATTTTGCAAAATGCAGTGGTGTTACTCATGCATTTTTCGCACTGTGAATGCTAATGAATAATTTCCAGTGGTTGTAGAGGGGACTGGCCCAAAGAAGTAGCTTCTGAGGCTTTTGCATTGGTTACAGGCTTCTTCATATAGACATGATTCAAGACTTTTCTTTTAAAATTGGGCTCTGTGGGTATTTAATTCTTACTATTCTATGTTATGTAAATGAATCTAAAGGGCAGAAAAAATGTAGGAAGAAATGTTCTTATTCTGAGGACCTGGTTCTAGAAAGTTTTCATTAACTGACCCACTTTGGGTATGCTGAAAGAACAGCTGAAGAAAAAGTAAGTATTCCATCTAATATTGTAGAGTTAATGCAAGACTCATAATCTGATTTTACCATCTTAGTTTTCCAAAGTCTAATATTTTCGTGTAAAAAACAGAAGGAAGTAAGTTTCAGCCAATCATTCTGAGGCAACTTTTCATCGTGAAAAGAATATGGACTTGCCATTCAATTATGCTTTGCTACCAATCATAATACTACCCACATTAGCTCTGTAACTTGTGGTAATTTTGTCATGAGGAACGTTTGTATGTCAGTAAGTTAAAAAACTAAAACACTTGGCCCATAATAGGTGCTCAATAAATGTGAGTCCTTTTCATAAAAGCAATTCTTATTAATAGAGCAGTAAATTTAACTAGGAAATTGAAATCCAATCATATATTTAGAGGAAGCAAGTTTTCTGATAAACATTTTTAAGTGATAAAATGAGAAAATGAGGATAGAAATCATTTCAATATCCACAAAACAGGCACATTTGCAATATTTCAAATTCCAGTTGAATAAATAGAGGGTAACTCTTTTACTGCATCTTTCTGTCTGCATCCTTGGCTAGCCATATCAAATTAAAGCATTTTAACCTGTTTGTTAGGAATAAATTCCTAAACTAAAAAGTATGCACTAGTATCAGAGTGAGAAAAGTGTATAGATGTAATGGATAATCATTGCCTAGATATCAGAAATAAATAAATAGATCTGATAATATAAAAGGTTTATATTATACTATTTAAGTTAGACTTTTTAACCAGGTTAATATTTAGAATTGTCAGTTAAATTATAGGATGTCCAGTAAAATTTGATTTTGGGATGAACAGCAAATACATTTTTAGTATAAGCATGTTCTGAATATTGCATGGAGCATACTTATGCTAAAATATTACTTGTTGTTTATCTGAAATTCAAACGACTGGATGTCTTATATTTTATTTGCTAAAGCTGGCAACCCCACTAATATTCTTAACTCCTATTTATGTATTTTATGATTATATTATGATTTATCCTACCATAAACCAACTCCTTTGCTCCTAATTGATCTCAGGCCTTTTATACATATTATTTCTGAGTTATTTCTTGAGACATTTTTTTCTTTATACAGGGAAGGGATGATGAAGTTAAAATTCTAGGAGAACCCTGAAGCTAAGTAGTCTATGAGAAATAACTTCTACAAACTGCATAATGAACATCGAGCTGCATTCACATTGCTCTATTTTAATAAGTAAGAGCAAAAGATCTCTAAAAGCAGAAGATAGCTGATATCATCAAATTCTACTACATGACATTACAAAGAAGGAAGAAGGAATAATCAGCCCAGAAGTTCTGAAAGACTCTCTCTCAGTAGATTGCGTGTATGGCTGGCTGGGAAGGCTTCTCTGTATGCAGCAGTATAATGAAGCTACAAGAGGGAGAGATTATGCTTTCAATTTTATTCATATTATGCACAAGAATTTTGAATTAGATTTTTGGTGGGTAAGCACCTTAAATCACCTATAAAACATCAACTTTTTTTGTTCAGTGTTAAAGAACAGAAGGAACAGCAAAGAGTTTGAAGAATTAAATGAATATACAAGAAAGTTGTTCATACACGTGCCTTATGTTTTAACAGTAAATCACTAACTTTTTAGACCTGGAACTGCCTGTGAACACTTAGTTCTAGGGGGGTAAAAAGAAACTGAAAGAGAAAATTTCTCCAGGATTGGAACAGAAAATAATGTTGAAGCAAATAGAACTCTGCATACTTCTGACAGTTCAAATGATACATAAGTACACAGGCTGACAACGGCTGGTTTGTCCCTGCAGTTCACTTCGCTCAACTCTGCATGGTTCTGTAGGACAATGAAATTCAATGCACTTAGAATTTCCAAAAAAAAAAAGAAAGAAAAAAAAAAAGAAAAAAAAGAGCTCAGATTCTTTTAAAAGCATTTCTATGAGAAAACGGATCATTTACATGCCAAAGGCACTTTTAATGTGACATATTTAGCACATGTATTATTTAGAATGAAAGCCGCTTGAACTTAGTGAATTTTAAAGTCTATAAAATGGCACCCCACTGAGCAGAAAGGTAGCTGTTCCCTGTTATGTGATTATTTGGAATAATAGACTTGTACATAACTTTTTACGAAATTAAAGGTATGACATTTACTTTCGTTTAGCCCCATAAATTGCACTTTAGAACATAAAGAATGGGCTGATGTATGAATTTGTTGTTCTTTCAAGCAATTTAACTGATTCTTAAAGAACAGTTTTGTGTTTCATCTATTGAGTAACACATCAAACAATTATCTTAGTAGATTTAATGAGACTCATGTATCACTTAACTCTTCCAAGAAATGTTCAGAGACCTTAAAAATGAGAAGGGCGAACATCCCTGGTTTGTTTTTATTGCTTCCAGTGGAATCCAAACTCAAGATCACCAGCTCAGCTGTTGTGGTAGTTGGACTTCACTTAAGCCACTGCATATACCTCATTGTAGGGATACTCATCTGCCTCAAATTCCTTCAGAGGAGAAAATTGGGATTACAAATCTGATAAGATTTTGGACATATTCTCCTGATAAACATAATTTCCTAAGAAGATGCTGTCATAAGAACACACTGCCTTTTTTTTTTTAGAAGAAACACTCAGAAAACATTTTATTATGGACAAAGCAACCAGGTCTTAAAAAGTAAACAGAGAACTGTTTAAAAGAAGCTGTGTTCTTGACCTTTCCTCATTTATGCTAATTTGCCTCCAAGAGAATTTGACATGCTGAACACACACACACACACACACACACACACACACACACACACACACACACACACACACACACCTGAATTTCTGTGATGAAGCTAGTCAGAAATATATTCATGACTGCCTAGAAGTGATTCTCAATAGAGTCCTAGGAAGTGGTTTATCATACAGATGAACTCAGGAATATACATGCTACCAAGCGGAGTCCAGAATGCATCAAATCTCTGTGAATTTAAAGGAGTGAGACTTGCTAGCTAGTTATTAGAGTGAGGGTCTAGTAGTGGTACATAAGACTGTTTTAAGATTTCCATTTTTAAACCTCTCCACTCCTTCACCCCCTCCAGAGATTTCAATGATAGTGTTTATATTTCTTTCAGGCTTAAATTCGGCATTCAGGAAATCAGCTCAGCAGGTCTTGAGTAATTTATCTGGTTTTTCTAGGAAGACTCTTTTGGTAGCCTTTAAAGATAGTACACTTGGTTGAAAATGAAGTACTGTGGTCGGTCATAGATTTGCTATGGGTCCACACAGCTCAAAAACTGGGTGTGTTTTTTTCTTAAAGGAAAGTTTGCTTTGGCTATGGTTAATTCTCAAGGTGTTTTCCTCTTTTTTTGATTTTCTGAATTAAAATAGCCAAGATTTGGGGTATTAGAAAATTAGCCTTTACTTTTTGTGTTCCTATGTCTATTTTGCTCTTAGAATAGATTTGTTTGGAGAAAGATGGAGCTAAAGCTGGATCCACAGTCCAAAAGGTGCCATTATGGTCATTTAAGCCAATAACGCAATTATGTATATAGCATATATATTTATCAGATATTTACAGCCATTTTGAACTCTTTATGTATTATTGGCAATTTGCCACTATCTTAAAACAATTTCCAACATCATATAAGGAAATATGGAGAAGGTTAAATGCTAAAAACATACTTTTAGATTACATTGAGGTTATGGCTTAAAGCCAGAAAAATCAGAGTTTTTATCTTAGACCATCCTTTTCTATTTCTTTGAGATTAATTGCCATGAGAAATTTAATTAATTCTTATTGTTGTCAGTGATCTCTTGTGGTTATTTTGAGGAATATGGTTCAAGGAGATGTTTACCCAGAGGGACTTGAATGCAAACTGTTACAAACTGCATTCGAAATCCAGGTTTATTCTTTTGTGTATGACATTACACTTCCATTCTCAGAATAAACACCGCACCACCTGGGATTTCAATGAATTATCATTTTTAAACCAAAAATTTAGCATTGTTTGAAGTCTAGTTTATTTCACACCTTTCCGAGGTTTCCTTTAATGCAAGCAGGTAGGATCGCTAATCTTCTCATCCTGCTGCAATCTAACAGTTACTAATATTCACATGTGTGTGCTGGTGAAAAGGAAGGTTGCTTTTAGCAAGCATGAGGCAAGGTTTTAATTTGTAGCTGATAATTTGCTACTGGAAGCTTACCCTGATTAGTCTTCTTACTGCACCAACAGTTTTTGAGGTGGTGTGAATTACCTGCTGTGTATGTTTTTACCACTCACTCAGGGATGAAAATGAATTACAACCTAGCTCTCAATTAATGCTCCAAATAAGAAAACCTCAAACTTCTTTCATGTCCGCACTTCTAAAGGACAGAATTAGTTGCTTCTGATATCATTGGAATTGTAATTCACACTCTTGGAAATCCTGCAATGGATCTTTCAGCCCCACTCAAACAAGCGCATCTCAGCTGTTACCCAATTACATTGCCTTTGCTCCAAGTCAAATCATCATCCAACAGCTGAGAATTGAAACAAACTCCATTTGTGAAAATGAACCATGAATTTATCGATAATGTGGAATGTTTTAAGTGTTAATTCTCATCCCACAGAAGTTAGTATGCTATTTTTGGTTCTATTAATGGTGAAATCTAAGAAACTGAGTCACAGACTTTGATTTAATTTATCATTAATGCACTGTCTAATGTTCAGCAGTGCTGGAAAGAAAAACATTAATGAAAACTTCGAATAAATATGTTTAACACACTGTTACATCTTTGAGGAAATGTCCATTACTTTTAACCAGTTTGTTACAAGTCTACAAAAGCTTGTGTTGTGTTTGCTGGGAGAACTTGACATCTTAAAAGAGAACACACAGGCAGTCAAATAGTTTATGTGTTTATTCATTGGTTCATATGATTAGGCATCTATTGTGTTTTATTTGCTCGTGCCATAGGAAATAGCTCATGAGCCCTAAAGCGCTTTCATTCTAGCCGGAAGCCAGACTTTAAACAATGCTAATTTTTTTTTGTTTAAAAGTACAAGTTTATCGTAATCCCAAGTGGTATGGTGTTTATTCTGAGAATGGAAATTTAATGTCACACACAAAATAGTAAACTTAGATTCCTAATTGAAATACTCGAAATGGGAAAACTCAGGTTGTCCCACTAACTTTCAGGAAGAAAATGTCTTGTGAAGTCATTGTACTTGTGACTGGTCATATCTCCCAAATCTGCTGCTGTTCTAGAAATTTTTAATTTTCCTCTGGGAAAAAAAAGGGAGGGGGCGGATACCTGAGAATTTCTCACCTAAGATCAGTGAAGTAAGTGGCAAGAAGTAGGAAAACCAAGAAGGGAGGGAAGTTGTAAGATGATCTGCTGTGATGATTGGGAAAGGCTAATGTCAGTTGGAAATTACCTTCTTATTCACTTAGAAAAGAAAAACAGGTTTATTTTCTTAATGTGTCTGAGGAAATAAAAGAGTCTATTTGAATTCCGAGAGAGAAACGAGAGGGCTGCTTGGCTAGGAGTAAGTCACATACCGGTCTGTGTAGGAAGAAGGAAATGAACAGAGAAGGCAAAGACTGATCATAAAGACAAAACGGATTATAGATTCCTTGATAATAGAGGTCTGCATTTTTAATTTTATTCGTGTTTTTCATACCTTCTAGTTCAAGCTGGATTCACAACTGGTATACGTTCTGGTTTCTTGATTAACAGTCACGTTCCAAGGTGATAACTCTGGTTTACAAGACCAAGGGAAGGGCAATGATATGCTGGATACATTGTCTTTAGCAGTTTACCTCACTTTTATTATTAGCAGAATTGCATCAAATTGACCAATTAATTTTCATTATTTTTTTCTCTTTGCCATCATCAACTTCCTAGTTACAGTTCTATTCTGCAATATCACAGGACATATATGTGGAGCTCTGTCTGCTCATGTTCCTGGAAAGAGGAAAATTATCATCTGGTTCTTTCTCCCTCCTTTGATATCAAATAACAGGATTGTTGATAAGTAGCTAAATATTATGCAGCATAATGTTCTCAGAACTTTTTATCTTAGGAATAGAGAAGTAGACTTCTAAGTAGATTGTAAATGGGAAGTTAATGCTTAAAAAATGAGAGTCTTTTCTGCTGCAGGAAATACTTTTTTTTTTTTTTTTGGTGGGAGGGCTGAACTTAACCTTTTTGGAGGTCTGTCTATACATTGTTATTTGTGGGCACTGTTTATGTGATGCTTTAACGTTTTACTTTAGAAAATCCTACCACTGAATTGGGTCGGATTTAATGTAATTATGTGTTAATTATGTCTTCTCAGATGAGTTATGTTATTAATATGAAGATAACACCTAAGGGACCATTCAAGGTTAGTTGAAATGGAAATTGGACCACTATATGATTACTTTTATTGTCCACATGTTGGGTGATAGTTTGAATAACAGTTGAAATAACACCTGTGTAGCTACAGTATATGTTGGGTAAAAGATAGGCACATTCATTAACTCAATTATCTCTCCTAGGCCAGTAACCTGGAACACGTTTGGAATTAAGCCAAAGCAGAAGCATTATATAGATAAGAACACAAGGTCATGTTGCTGGGCAAACATGAAAGAGGGTTTTTCTATTTTCCTGTTTGCTTTCCTCTATCCCTTGTTTACTCCTTCAATTTCTTAACTTCTCTCTCTTTTCTGTTTTCTTTTCCTTTCTCTTTCTCTAGAAAATTCACTACTACCATGTATCAGTTATTATTACAGATTGTTTTTCTCTAGTCTAGGCGTTGCATAAAATAACATAAATCCAAAACCTCATTTTATGTAAAAAAAGAAATACAGAACTTTAAAAGAAATGAGAACTGATGCTCTGCCACCACCGGATCTCTTGAAAGCATTTGGTGGCCTAATGTTGGCAGAGGGTTCATGATACTCCTCTGTCCTTCCTGCCTTACAACACATGGAAGTATGTTATTTCTGCTGGCCTAAAATTTGGGAGTTTATCAATTACATAGAAGTTAAAAAATTATGAAATATGATCTTGATATAGCTGATTATTTTGTCAGTCAGCTGGATCACTGAACACAGAATTACCCAATTATTCAAACACTGGTGTTTTCTTCACATGTGTCAGATAAAAATCCCAAATACTCTGGAGGAGACAGTGCTGAGTAGTGAGACAGAGCACTAAAGAAAAATCTTAACTATTAATATTTCAAATTGTTTTATTTGGGAAGAATAGGAAAATGTGAATGATTTCTGATTTATATAATACTTAGGTGCATTTTGCTTCCCTGTTAGGCAATTTTTTCCAGTTAGCACGAGATAACATATATTATCATAAATTAAGATGATTTAAAAAAATAGAAACTAGCACACAAAAGGAGACCTTTAAATTCACATTTGATTTCAAAGTGTTAAAAAGAGGATTTGGATATTTAGAACTCACAAGATTTGTGTTAACAATGGTGTAATCTTTGCCCCATTCCCAAATTAATAAATAAAAAAATTAAAGAAAATCTTGAGTTTTAGCTAGCTGTTGAAATATGCACTGAAACAAATTCATCTATTCAGTCTCCTAGCTTCATTGCATTGTTGAGTTTAGTACATGGGATGTGAGAAGATGCAGTCTTCAAAACAAATCTTATTTGACAAGATTTGCAGGCCTATTTTTCCTATTAAATAATGAAATAAATTTTTTCGCAACCAAACACGTGGCAATCTGAGAAGACTGGTAGGACTATTATTACATTTAGTCAGTGCCTGAGTGGAAGTCTTCAGAAGAAGCAAGGTAGATAAATTAAACCACTGTGGATAATATCACACTTTGGAATGAGTCCTAACTCCGAGAAGTAAAAGATCTGGATACCAAGATTTCAGCTACCTACCAGCTGAATTACTTGTATTTGTCTTATAAACTCACTTTTCTCAGCTCTGAGGGGATAATAATACTTTTCCCACCTATGTGTTTCAATGTACAAAGTAAGAAATATGGAAAAACTTTGGAAGGTATCAATTATTATTCAAATTTAAGGTATCATTATCTTCTGTTCAGGCATAAGAATCAAGTTTGTTGATATCTAGTTGGGTCACTGAATATTTTTCATATTTATATTACCACTTTTTATCTTCAACATGGACTCCGGGTCTATTTCAGAGTCAGTCAGAGGTTCTTTCATGTAAGATTAAACAGATAATTTGCTATTACAATGTTTGTAAATAAGTTAGTTTATATTCAACCATCTAACTATTCAAAAATTTTTCTTGGTGCTTACTCCACACAAACACTGTGCTCTGGTGGTACAAAAATGAATCCAAACAAATACTATCGTCAAGAAAATTACAGTTACATAGGAGATACGAAACATGTTATTATTGGGTCTGGGATGTGATTTTACTCTGCTTACAGGCGAATAACAGCCTGCTGCTGTTTCATGGGTACTGTACCATGTAGATTCCTGAGTCAGAGACCAAGGATTTTATTTTTCATAGCACAGCAAGTGACATCATGTTTGTATTGATTCTTTTTGTCTCCCAAGTCCTGGGGGCCAGGAGGTGACACAGGTGGCAAAGTAGATATTGGACATGCAGAAGGCTTGTGTTGCAGCTGAGGAACATTGAGCTTGTGGGACCCAGCATTTTATAGAACACAGTAAGCAAACCTGCTCTTTGTCCTGGAGGAGAAATTGCTTCATCCTTCCAAGATTGCTTGCTATAGATATAATCCTGAGAAATGGCCCCAGTAAAGAGCTGGCAGAGACCTGAGTTCTCGGCATACCCAGTCAGATGTGCAGGAACACGAGAAGCCCATAGAAGACTGTCTCCCAATAGTTATAAGGTAAACAATTGCAAGTGATGGGACTCTCTAATAATTTAAGGGATTTTAGTTTTATCCATGTCAAACACAAAGTTGGCAGCTTTCTCTTTTAATACATTTCTTATTAGCTCTTTATTGAGCTTCTACTGGTGTGTGTATCTTATGGTGGAACATTATGGTGATAAAAGACTTTAATCCTGTAAAGTGCCCAGCAAGGTTTTTTCCTGTCTTACAACTGATTTCAATGAGAATTTCTCACTTGGTACTTGCTTCATCTCTCAAAAGCACTTTCCGAGGCCTCCATAGACCATATTTCATCCCCAAACATCCATTTTATGGCAATCATTTCAATCAGAGATATCAGAAAGTAAGTGTCACTACTGAAGGTATTTTTGGTTTCTCCATTAGTTTATGTCAGAAAAAAGTCACACTTAATTTTCATCTCTCAGTGCTATCTAGATTAACAGGTTTATGTCAAAAGAAGTAGCACTATGGGTTGATGCCTCTTATGACCAAGTAGAGATTCAAACTGGTCTCTCTGCAGAGCCTGGGCTCATTCCATGGCCGCCATTGCACCCTTGGAACCTGAAGATACTGAAATTGAAAGAGAAGGCTTCTTAGCCTTTTTCAGAGACAATTTGTAAAATAAGCTTAATGTAATACTGCCCCCCACAAAAGAAGCTTGAACAACATAAATGAACATTCTACATTTGCCGTGCTTGTCATATTCAGAAATTTCTCTTAGAAGTCTTTGTTGCTGCAAGAGTGTATAGGGAACAAAGTGATCCCTCAAATATGAGTGAGATAATGATTAAGAGAAGTTTGTTTTTAGAATATGTAAAGGGCCTCCTAGCTTGCTGTTTTGAGATCTTAATAAAGAAATTGTCTTGATCCAACTGACAAGAGAGAAAAAAAAATTGGTGAGAAAGTAAAAGAAGAGAGAGATTTACTATTAAGTCAAAATACGGAATACTGTACAGTAAAACCTTTTTTGAGAGACAACACACTCTTCAAAAGGAAAGTGAGTTTGTTTTGGCAGGGGGTCTTGGAATTCTAGTTTGCAATTTAAATCTTTGCTAAAAATTGCATTTTTAAGGCAGGTGCTTGTCTAGTACAGGTGGTTACTGTAGCAATCGTTATATCGACAGAAAAATATTATGATGGGATGGAGAGACACCAACCTAGTGAAATAAAGTAAAAAGAAACAGAAAAAAAAATATTTAACTCTCTGTTCTTTCCTCCCTCACATATTCCTCCATATAATTGTAATTTAATGTTTTATTTAATAGAACATATTTATAACAGGGTACCTCAATATTAATCTTAAACTCAGAAAAATAACTTGTCATTGATTTAACCCCAGCCTGATGGGAGGTTAGATTCACTACTGAAAGTCTGTTACAAATAACTGGGACATTCTAAGGTCACCAAATGATGGCTGTCATTTTCCTATTCAGCCCAATGATGAAGGAGCTTTTAAATGTTTGGACATTCAATCTATGTAGTGCCACGACCTGGACATACCCTTTTACTAAACACTAGCCCACTAAATCCTCTTAGAATGTTGTTTACCTCCAGATAAATCAAACCTGACAATGTAGGTTAACTTCACTGATTCATTTTTCAGCCACAAATGATTAATAATTTTTACAGAATGAAAGCTACAGACTTCTTATTATACGGTAGACTACAGGGAGTGATATAATTCTTAGATGTCATGTGAAATGCAAAGCCATTTTTCTGGAACTGATGTTCCCAGTTCTCTACTAAGCACAGTAGCTACCTTTTCTCCACTAGAGGATCATCCAGCAGGAATGACCTTATCAATTACTGTAAGTCAGCATCTTTCCCCCAGAGTTTGAGCAAGCTGTTCTCTGCAATTTGTATCGGCGGCCCAGGACTAAATCTGAATCCATTTCCAAGCCTAAGCATGTCAGATGTTGTAGCAGTGAAAGACTTATTGCTGCAGTAAGCAAAGGCATGGGCTCTGTGAGGTGATCTTTGCTGGCTGACCAGAAACCCCATATGGTGGAGAAAGTCCAAAACACAAAGAAGAGAAATGGGGAGAGAAGGGAAAAGGAACTCTTTCTCTCCTGGGCCCAGGAAGTTTTACTCTGGAAAGATTAGTGGCAGATTTTGCCAACCTTTATTTCACTTCTGCTTACTTTGGCCAGCTTCCCTTTCTCTTTTCACTACCTACCCAGATAGCGCTGGAGTTCACTGTGATTTTAATAAAGATTAGTAATTAGGTCAGCAAATGTTTTTGCTACAGGTGTCTTGGAAGGTCACCTGTTCCTGGTTTGCACACTGAGGCTTCCGCATGTCCCTTTGTAATTTTTCTCCATCTACTCTTTTTCCAGCACTTTGTAAATAATATTTTTCATTATGTTTCTTTTCATTATGTAAATAATATTTCTAGGGTAGCTGAGCTTCTGAACAGTTTCATTTCGCTTCACTTTCTGCTATTCTTGAATAGTTAACGGTGGTGATAACATTTTCCACACTTAGAATTGCTTTCTGGTGACCTGGAATGTAGAGATTTCTCTGAGAGATATAGCACATACAACCTCTCTCGACATCAAGGGCACAGAAATAGTTGCTAAAATAGATAATTGATTACCTACTCTAGCTCAACACTTAGATTTTCCATTAGGTTCAGAAACTTCCATTAGGTTCACACCTGGAAAGCTCTGGCACTGGCCCTTAATATCTTTACCTGTTGTGGATTCAATCTTATGTTCCTGCTTTAGAGCTGGCTGCACTTGAAAAGACCAGAGAAACTAAGTCAAGAACATTTTTTTTTTCTAAAAATATATTAAATTCTTAATAATAACTTGTGGATTTAATTGATGTTCAAGTTGAAGCTTTAAATTAATCCTAATTTTATCTCTACCAGTTTCACCATATATATTCTAATCCCATATGAAAGCCAACATTTTGTTCTTTCATAATAAAGTAAGGTTTACTACAGAGTAAGAGCTCCATCCATGTGAGACATAGGTTATGCAGACATTGGACCCAAGAATGAAATGACTCCTCTTCAGCTGTTCTTTTCTACTGTGTAATTACATAATTAGGATGTAGACTATCCATCATACAATTCTTTTTGTAATTCCATGGGAAAAGCTACTGAATATGGACAACAGATGACTCTTAAACCTCAATATCACAGCTGGTTTACATTTTTTACCCTAAATCCCGTAAGTGGGCAGGCCATGTTACAGAACCCTTTCATGCCAAATTTCCTTTTTAAAAATTGAAACCACTTTGCTACTTTCCAAGACAAAGAAAGTATTAAAGAATAGTCGACTGTTTACCTGATGTTTATAGTGACATTGTTTTTCAGTGACTTTTTATTTTTCTAAAAGATATTCACCATATTTAATTTCCATTGTAGCTCTTCCTTCCTCTCTATTTTTTTTGTCATTATGCATATTTTACGCTTAACTCTTTTCTTTATTTTCCCTATTTAATACCTTCTCTATTATTGTCCAACCCTTAAACAGCTTATACTTTAAAGTCTTCTGGGTTCCTGAAGCAGGATCTCACTCCATTATCCTCTTTTCAGTGCCCAGTACACCTACCATCTACCTTGTTTGTATCATTTCACCTCTTGCCAAAAGTACAAAAAATTTTTTTCTTAACCAATTTATTCAATAACTTTTGTTAGTGATCAAAAAACTCACCAACTATATCTAACAAAATTGGTTTTAAATGGGTTTTTAAATTAGTAACATGATATTATAACATAAATTGAGAAAAACTGGGACTTATTTTGATGCAAGAAAGACTATAGATCTACTCTCATAAATCTGGCTCAGTGGAAAGACAGCAGGATATAAAGTCAAGGGATGCAATTGTAGATTCATTTTTGTACATAATACACAGTGAGAATTAACCTAGGTGGATCTCTTTGCCGCTTTTGGCTTAAGTTTTATAACTATAGAATAGGAATACAGTAGAAAAATAAAATATTTTAAAATTTATTAATTTTTAACTTTTAAAAATTAATTTCAAAAAATTATTTTTACATTTTATTTAGCATTTTAGTTGTTTTATCTATGAAGGGCATTCCAAGTATTTAGTCTGCCATGCTACCACACATGGAAGCCATAAAGATAATTTTAGGCCAACATTAGGATTTTACATTTTGCCTGAAAATTTAGTAATTTGTAGTTTATGCCAATGACTTTCTTTCTTTTTCTCCTTTTTTTCTTTCTTCTTCTTCTTCTTCTTCTTCTTCTTCTTCTTCTTCTTCTTCTTCTTCTTCTTCTTCTTCTTCTTCTTCTTCTTCTTCTTCTTCTTCTTCTTCTTCTTTTTTTGCTGGAGAAGTGATGTGCTTAGGACTGTTTTTTTTTTTTTTTGGAAGGCAAATCCGACTGTAATATCAGAGACTAGAGATGAGTTAGCAGGTATACATGTGGTTTAGATAAGAGGTAAAGAAATGTGATCTGGCAGGGTGGCACAGGGAATGGAAGGAAGTCTTAGACTGGGAAAAATATAGCAAAGAAATTATGTTTTTCCCCCTACTGGTTAAACCAACTTGTTGAAATGTAAAGAGAGAGATTTTTGAAGATGTTAACTATAGTGGGGTCTAGAGGGCTCTCGGGAGTTTTGTCAATATGAAGTCTAATTGAAATGTTAATAAAGTGTCTAAATATTATGTTCTTTATTAAAATAAGGGCACATTCATGTGATTAGACTTTCTAAGGAAGAATTCCACTGGAAATTTTTAGTCTGAGCTTATTTGGGTAGCAGAGTCCTAACCTACCTTGAGGTGTACGTTTCTGAGGGAAAGATGGCTGAATTGAGTGAAAGAGAGTGTTAGTTTGGAGAAAAATAATTTTTAATTTTAACTAAATCTATTCATTCAGAAATAAATATTGAATGTTACTTTGAACAGGATAGTTTTCTTCTAAGGTCTCTATGGCCTGTAGATAGATGTCTTCTCTTTGTGTCTTCACATGTTCTTCCATCTGTCTGTGACTGTGCCCAGATATTCTCTTCTTATAAGGACGTTAGTCATATAGGATTAGGGCCCACCCATATGACTGTATTTTACCTCTTTAAAGACCCTACCTCCAAATATAGTCACAATCTGATTTATGGGTGTTAGGACTTCAACATATGAATATGTTTAGCCTGTAACAGTCAACAAAGCAGATAAAATTCCTGCCCCATGAAATTAACACTCTGTTGTAATGATTGATAACTATAACTTTCTGAAAGGATTAGATAGTAAATATTTTAGGTTTTAAAAGTCATATAGGATCTCTGTTGCTGGATTTGGCTCAAGAGCCTTAGTTTGCCTATTCCTGCTCTACAGTAACAAATAAACTGAATATATGATATAATGCCAGTTACTAATAAGCTCAGTGAATATTCATAGAGCTGCGTAAGTGCATATAAAGAGTTTTAGATATGGTGGTTGGAAAGAGGGATGGTGTTTAAACAATCTTCTCATCAAATGAAGAGTGAAGTGAGGATCTATTCCCTTAAATGAAGTAAAGGAACAAAGAACTGATCCAAACTGAGAGAATGGCACTTGCAAACTTCTGAGATGGGGGTATGCATGGGATACTTAAAGGACATTAAGGAGGCTACTATGGCTGAAGTGTACCTGAACTGTATTCAACTGCTTAGTCTAAATACAACCATTTATTTGTATTCAAGCAGATTTCCCCCAACTAAGCCATATACTCAGAGAAGGCTTAATGTTTTTAAATTTATTGAAGTATCTGCCTTTCTTTATTGTAATTTTGATAATTTTACAACACTAGATTTTATTAGAACATTATTTTAAATGTACTCAATATACTAATTTAAAGGGGAAGCAAAACTTGGTTACTCAGAAGAATTTAAAAAGTAAAGACTCAGGGCTTCTTAAATTGACATCCTTTGAAACTTTCGCTTGTTCAGCATTTTTGTGGAATATGAACCACTGTTATTAAGTTTCCTTGATAATGGTTTACCACAAGACTAACCATCAAGGATGCTACTAGCATTGTGCTTGAAGTTCCTAATGGAAAGGCTGGAACAAGAAAGGTAATTCTTGCTTCGGCCAGGGACTGGTCACTTTGGAGTTTGATATGCCTTACTTGGTTTTGGTAAGTTCAGAGTACAGTGTAGCACTTTCCTTGCTGCTCCAGATATTTTTCTCAGACCCTGGCTAATTTTAATGTGAATTTTGACATGACAGTATTTTGTAAAATCAGTGATAAAAAACAATCTTAAAAGCTTCTAGAAAAAACATTTCAGTCATTATTTCTTCAAAAACTAAAAAAAAATATATCTTTTTACCTATTATTTCCTTCACTGACTGCAGTTGCATGTATATTAGGCTGCTTGAAGTTGTTCTATAGCTTTTAATGCTCTCTTTAGTTTTCATCTTTTTTTCTATTTCCTTTGACATATTTTCTATTTTGCTATGTCTTCCAGTTCACTAACTTTTTCTTTTGCTGAATCTAATCTGCACTTAATTTTATTCACTGTATTTGTTTTTATTTCAGACATTGTTTTTTTTTCCTACAGTTTGATTTTGGTCTTATGTGTCTCCTTTAAATGGTCATCTTTTCTTCTAACTTTTCAAACATATAAAATATAATTACAGAAAACTATTTTAATGTCCTTATCCAGTAATTTTGATATCTGTGTCAGTCCTGGGTAAGTTTTGTTTGTTTTCAGTCTTTCTATTGATTCTTTTTCTGATCTTTTTTTTTTTTTTTACCAATTTTATTGAGAAATAATTGACATATATCACTGTATAAATTTAAGACATCAGTGCAACAGTTTAATTTATATATACTGCAAAATGATTATCATAATAGGTTTAACTAACCTCATCATTTTATGTAGACAGTAAAAGAAATGGGAAAAAATTTTTTTCTTCTTGTAAGGAGAGCTCAGGAGCTTACTCTTTTAACAAATGCAATATATTATACAGCAGTGTTAGCTATAGTCATCATATTTTACATTGTATCCCTAGCACTTTTTATCTATCTATCTATCTATCTATCTATCATCTATCTGTCTGTCTGTCTGTCTATCTATCATCTATCTATCTATCTATCTATCTATCTGTCTGTCTGTCTGTCTATCTATCTATCTATCTATCTATCTATTTAATGGTGGCATTGGTTAATGAAATCCAGTAAGTGTCAGCTGTACACTTTAACAATAAGGCATGTATATGTTTACATTGTGTGTTCACCTCCCATAGTTAGATTTCTTTCTGTCACCACATATTTGACCCCTGTACCCCATCTACCTTTTCCCTTCCCCTGCCCCCTATTCCCTCTGGTAACCACTAACTTATTTATTTTATAACTGAAAATTTGTCCCTTTTGACAATCTTCCTCTAATTCTCCCCTCCCCCCATTCTCTACCTCTGGTAACAACATGTCGGATCTCTTTTTCTATAAGTTTTTGTATTTTTTTACATTCGATGTATAAATAAGATCATATAGTATTTGTCTTTCTCTGCCTGACTTATTTTACTTATTTAATGCCTTCAAGTTCCATCTATATTGCTTCAAATAGTATGATTTCCTCATTTTTTGTGGCCAAATGACATTTATATATATTTTATATATCATAACTTTTTTATCCATTTATCCATCAATAAACAGGTTGTTTCCATGTCTTGGCTATTGTATATAATGCTACTGTAAACATGGGAGTGCAGATATCCTTTCAAGTTAGTCTTTTCCTTTCCTTTGGGTATATTTTCAGAAGTGGAATTGCTGAATTATATGGAAGTTCTACTTTTAATTTTTTGAAGAAGCTTCATACTGTTCTCTGGTAGGTATTGATTAGTTGGTTATGGGTTATATATTTTTTGTCTCTGCATGGCTGGTAAATTTTGACAAATTCTAGACATTGTGAGTTTTACACAGTTGGGTGCTGGATATTTTTGTATTTCTATAAATAGGCATAAGCTTTGTTATGGGATGCAGTTAAATTATTCAAATTGTTAGATTTTTTTTGAGACTTGATTTTAAGCTTTTCAAGGCCCAATCAGAGCAGTCTGTAATCCAGAGTTAATTTTGTATTAGTACTGAGATAGTAACCTTTGAGTACCCTACTTAATCCATTGTGATTTCAAGGATTTTGCTATTCTGCCTTGTGGTAGAGTGAATTATTCCTGCTTTTATGTGAGCTTGGGGATTGTTCCCTCAAATCTGATTGGGTAGATTTTTTTCTTAGTATAGGGTAGTTAGCTTTTTATATCACACACTGATTAATTCTCAACTGATGACTTGAGGGAGTTCATCTGTAGATTCGGAATGCTTTCTGTACAGCTCTCTCTTCACTGATACTCTGCCTTATATATCCTAGTTGCTTTGGACTTTGTGTACTCCAAATCTGTCTACTAAAGTCATGAATACTAGGCTAGGCTATTTGTACTTCTGTATCCGTTCACTGTGATAGGCTGGAAATCCCTGCCAAGCAATACACTGGAGCAATCTTGGTCTCATCATTTATTAGCCCTCTTTTGTTCTGTGATGCCTAATGATCAATATCTGAAAACCATTGTTGGATATATTTTGCTTGTTTTTTTTTTTTTTTCTGTTGAAGTTTCAGATGAGAGGGCAAATCTAGTTCCTGTTACTCTGTTTATATCATTGTGTTGACAGGTGGAAGTTTTTCACTCTTATCATGGAAGTTTTTAAGGAAAAGATCATGGAGTTAATATGAGAAATACTAGAAGCAGCTCCTAACTCCAGAGAAAAGGTGCTGGAAGGAATTAAAGGAGGTCAGGCTTTAACTGTCTGGAATGGGTTTATGACTGGGTTTTTGTCCCTAACATGATAAAGTAGCAGATAGGAGAAAAGATAGAGGGTTTTGCTCATAGCATTTTATCCTAATCATTCTATCCTAAAGGAACTTCAGGCATTTGTAACCCTGGCAATGAGAGTTACCAGTTATTTCTAATCAGATTATAAACTTCATCAGAATATTTTTTAAACATGCAAATGAGAAATGAGCACCTAATATGCAATAGAATGATTTCCCCAAATCACACCAAAAATGTAAAGTATGCTGTATAAATTCTTACAAAATAGTAAGAGTAGACAGCTAGCTATACGAAGATGAATGAAGCTGCTGGGAAGTCAGATAGACTCACACACTGGCCAAGAAACCAATTCTCACACTACAGTCTTTAGCAAAATTACATATTTCTACATAACATGGGTCTTTGGGGTTGCTCACAAATAGTTGAAACCTTGGATACTGACTATTTTGGACTACTATTACCTGAATATCTTAAGACATGGAGGCTTGGGAAGAAATTAAAAAACAGAAACAAAAACAAAAAACAAAAAAATAAAGCCTAGTTATTCTTTGAATTTACACTTGATTGATTTAATATTACACAAAGAAGCTGTTATCAGAACATCAGGATGACACCAAAGTGTTCCTGTCTTTTGAATGACAGAGCTGTGCTTATCACTGCACTGCTTTACTATGTATTGGAGTTAGCCAACCCATCATCTCTTTATATTCTCTTTAATTTTTAGATCTTAAGTATTACTAGTCCAGGAAATAGTTGCCATAAATCATCTTTAGTGGTTGGCCACCTAGTTCATTGAAATAAGCTTCTTAAAGATGGTCTTTAAAATAGTTTTAAATTGAGCGAAAGAAAATGGCTGGGTGTTTCAGATCTGTGATGCTGTGCAAGGCATATGAGTTGGCATGGGAGAGAGAAATAACACAGTAGTTGGATGAGAGATTTATTTATGCTAAATGTAGAAGAAAAGTGATGAAATAGGATTTACGTTTTGAGGCTCTGCATACCTTCTTGCTATTAGATTTCAACTCTCTCTGAAACTGAGACCATTTAGTCCTCATCTGCAAGTTGATCTCATCTCATTCTCCAGGACAAATTTGGATAGAACTGGGTTCTCAATCATGACACATATATACATATAGGATATAAATATTTCTAAAAAAAATATATCTTACGCATGATAAAAACCATCACAAAGGGTTGAAATTAGAGAATTTCAAATCTCTAATTCAATTTACTTTCAGAATAAATGCTATTCAGAATAAAGATCTGGTTAGAAAATCTGAATAAATTGGATGATTTTGCTTATTATCTCTTTAAAGAACTACTGTTATTGATATAATCTCTCAGAGATATCTTGCTCATTTTGAGCTAATGTTTCAGAGTATTAGTTAAAATTGAGGAGTTCTTTTTCTTTTTGGTTGGGCATTATATTTATACATGTATGATTCAGTTCAGTAGGTACTTATTTTACAGCTACTATGCTTAAGGTAGCTTATTAAGTGCTGTGGGTGGGCATAAAAAGAAATAAAACACAGCTCCTGCCATGTAAGGAATGTGAACTGTGAGCCAAAATAAACTTGTTCAATCACAAATATGGTAAGTGGATCACTGGAGGCTGAAACAGGTCATGATGGGTCACCAAAATGAAGAAGAGAGCATTTCTAGCTGAAGAATTGTGAAAAGAAACCATGGAGTGAACAGCTTTTTCCCTGGGACTTGGGGGAATGATGGATTTTGAAAGTTGGCCAATAGGGCTGAAGAGAATAGAGGCTAGGAACATGTTCACCTAGCAGAGGATAGGGTCAGGGAGTCAGAATAAAATATATAATATTCTTTTGTACAATTTTATCACAAGTTTTCGCTGAGTGTGTATAAATTCTGAAATGTTCACATTCTTTTTTATTGGTCCCAAATCCTGAAAAAGAAGCTATTCATCCTATATTCCAGAGAGAGTCTTAAATTTGTACAAGTGTACTAGCTGGTATTTTCCAATACAAGCTAACCACAGATAGCACAGTGCTTAACACGTAATAGATCAGTAAGCATCTGTTTATTAAAGGAAGACCAAGCTCCCAGGCCTTCTATGAAATGTGGATAAAGCATGGAATATTGGGGTGAAGATTCAGTTTACTTATGACTGGACTTGGGTTTGTTCTAATAAACTTCTTCCTGGGGTCCTGATGATGGAATTGTTCACTGCCTTATGCTCGGTGTTTGCTTGTAACTGTGATTATAAGCCTACATCAAAAGACCGAGCCAGGAGCTGTGTTAGCACCTCATTAACACTCTCTACGTAAGAATCTCAGGTATTGAAAGGATCCCGTCAAGTCTGTCTTCTAGATTTAGGCATAGCCTATATACTTCATCCTGAGTTAAATGAGCCTTTGTTTTCTTTGGAATTTTATATTTGAGAGGAAAGGAAGAAAAGAAAGAGGCAGGATAATAAGTGGTGTAAAAGGGTAATCCAAATTGTTTCTTATTTGCCTATTCTCTATCTAAATTAAAACATTGTTTTTAAATGTGAAGTATTGATTTTTCCTGGGCAGCTTTTAAAAAGAAGAATGAAAGATTAAATGTCTAGTGGGTTGATGTCTAAATTTAAGGAATCTGCAGGTATTAGAGCAATTGTTTTTAAGACATTACCAGTTCTTTTCACTTTTCCTTTCTTGGAATGCTGATTAGCCATAATGGATAAATAATGATTATGGATGAAGATTAGCATACCAGATGAATCTGTTTATAAACTGTGCTGAGCTTCCCACCATCCTGCCAATCTTTTTAGAAATCAATATAAACTATTTATTGGTGTCTACTGCTCCCAAATAGCTTCCTCTAATTATAAGTATTTAAACATAAATGAAAGTGGAAGTTTAGAATTGATGCAGTGGGCAAGTCTCATAAAACTTCAATTTGGCAGGAATACCCAGTTGTACTTCCACTGCATGTTAATTTTTGTTTTCTATTTTACAATCAACATCATATATATATATATATATATATATATATATATATATATATATATACACACACACACACACACACACACAGTTGGAAGCAGATCCCAGTTTAGAGGAAGGGAGAAGAAATGAATTATTGACCTTCACAGATGAGATATTTCTGAGAGGCTTATCCACTGAAATACCTATGAAAATGCAAAACTGTAAATGAGATTTATTTTTTTCTTATTGATTTGGTCAGTTGGTAAAAGGGGAATAATAATAAGAGGAGCACACAGTCCCCTATGTTCTGATCTTTCTGAGGTTGCAATGGAGAGGTTTATACATTTCATTTGAGCTGACAGGAATTTGAAATGTTATAGATAGGTTTCCTAAGCTCAACCATTATTTACTATTTGACTATAATGTCAGTCTCTTTCTCCTTCCCCAATATTGTTTGCACTTTACTCTTGTGAAAAGTGCCTTGATTGAGCCATACAAGGTATTTCTATCTTTCTGCAAAATCAATGAAGATGTGTTTACAGGTCCCTGGCATAGTGTACACAGCACAGTAATGGATGTTAGTCCATGTTGACCGAAAGCTCTTTTTCTTTGTTACTTGTCACTCTCGTATCTATTACTTGATTGCAACATAAAAGGCTATTTGTCCAAACACTGAAATAACTGTATCAGTTGAGCTAAAGTGGTTACCTGAACCAAATATATGCAGCCTTTAGCCAGACAAGTCACCTACAACTTGAAAGCAGGCAAGACATTATTTACCTTCCCATTTAGAAATCATTTTATGGTTGTACTCACCTAAATTATTTTTTTTCCTCCTAAAGAGGTTTTAATTAATATGTAGTTGTAATAGCAAGAGGTTCCAGTCTCATGTTAATCAGAGAATTATCTATATTATCATAGCTCTGTTTTATTTCTTGAAGGAGAGATCTCAGTTTCCAGAAAGAAGGAAGAGTTCCACACACTTATCAAGGTCTCTTCTTCTCTGTAATGGAGGCTGGTTTTTGAGTTTGTAAAGAAAACGATGACTCTCCCCACTTCATATGTATGTGTGGGTACTTAGCAAATTGCTGCAATTGGAGATGAAAAATTTCTTCCTTCTAGTCATTTCAGTGACAGGTCCATTACATTAAATGAGCTATCCTCTTAATCATTTAACCCCTAGAGAAGCTAAAGGTTTAGGCCCACTTCAAGACATCCTGAAGATGGCTCAGGACATCTGAGTCAGTACTTCCCCTGGGTAGATGGCTCCTTCCCCTGGGCTCAGATTATACTTATTCTTAGACTAAAATAAGAGTTAAATTGGTACATAAGATGATTGGTTATGGGGAATCTTTTTCAGGAATACCATTTTCCTCACTACATTTTTTTTTTTTTTTGTCTGTCAAAAACACCTAGCAGTACTCATCTGGGAAACCATGGCCAACAAGTTTAATAGGAAATTTTTGAAGAATAGGTAGATTGTGACTAATCCTGCAGCACAAGTACTGCCTATTAAAGTAATGGGGAAAAGCTTTACTACTATATGCATATATCACTCAATGTAACAGATATTTAGGAAAGGTTTGTGTAAGTTAAATTTTAGCACATAGAACTGAGCTTTAAAGGAGACAGGAAACCCATATTAAAGAAAAATTGTACTCAATCTAGTTTCAACATTAAGAACCTCTTTTTGTAACATGTATAGTCCACCTATTAAATATATTGTAAGTCTGTATTTCTCTAGAGTAGATGATGCACACAATTGAATATACAAATACTCTTGAATAAATATTGGTGCTGATTTTTGGACTTTAGAATTTTTTGAGTTGAGACTGAGACCTGGAACAATTAAATGATGTATTGATACATCTAATGATATGTAGTTAGCTACTGATGAAACTGTTGTGATAATGCAGGTCTCCAGTTAGTATTTGTTCTTCCATGTTCACCCTGAGGAGGGAAGAAAGAGATTTGGATGCTGCATTGGTTACTAGTAGAATGAACTGGGTGGCTTAAATGACAAAAATTTATTGTCCCACAGTTCTGGATTCTGGAAGGCTGAGGTCTAGGTGTCACCAGGGTTGGTTCCTTCTGAAGGCTGTAAGGGAGAATCTGTTTTATGCCTCCTTTTTCTTTTGGTGTTTGTTTGTTTGTTTTGCTGGCAATCTTTGTCATTCTATGTCTTATAGATACATGACCCATCTCTGCCTTTGTGTCCACATGGCATTCTCACTGTGTGTATCTGTCTCCAATTTCCCCCCTTATTGGATTAGAGCCCAACTGAATGACCTCATTTTAACTTGATTACCTCTGTAAATACCCTATCTCTAAATAGGGCACATTTCTGAAATATTGGGGGTTAAGACTTCAACATATGAAGTTAGGAGGAGACACAATTCAACCCATCATAGGAGATTACGATTCTAATTTACTTGAAGTGCAGTAAGTCTCTTTAGTTCAGAAGCCACTAAAGGGAGAAAGAAAGAAGCCATTTTTTTTTTACTGAATAAACTAACAAAAAAACATAGATTCTTTCTTTCTTTCTTTCTTTCTTTCTTTCTTTCTTTCTTTCTTTCTTTCTTTCTTTCTTTTTTTCTTTCTGTTTATTTAAATGTAAATTAACAAGGTGAACAGGAATAAAATGGACTTTTATTTTTAAGTGTCCTTAAATGTTTTGTATGGAAATAAACAGTATCTTAATTACAGATAATTCCTTAAAATTCTATTATAGACAATATTTTTTATTCTAGCTTGAATTATTCTATCTATTGCCTTATAATGAAACTGTAATCAAAGCAGTTTTTTATTATCAAAGCTTTTTACAGATCCAGTCAACTTCTTCATTAGAAATGAGCAGGATTTAAGATTTAATAAAAAGTATAAAATTGCATATAAATCTACTGAAATATTCTCCAATAGCCACTTCAGTCAATTTTTGTCAATTTACCAATTTCTTGAAGTTTCTGCTTACTCTAGGTATTCTTAGATGTGAAGACCCCAAGTAAGAAGATGTATATGTATTCACACATAGGCTTCAACTTGATGTGAAGACCTCAAGTAAGAAGATGTATATGTATTCACACATAGGCTCAACTTTTTAGGCTCAAGAGGAGTGGTGAAATCTCCTCTTGATCATCTAAATAATTATATCTGTCGTAGAACTCAATCCAGGGAGGGATGGGTCTAGGCAAAAGTAGAAAGAGTTGATAAGGAATGGTGAAGATAATACAGATGTTTTCTAATTGTATTTTTAACTGAAACAACTTCAGTTCAGCTTGAGTGATATTTTCTATTTTACCATACTAATAAAACAAAGAAATGTGCCTGACACACAGAAAAGTGTTGTAAATATAATTACCAGCTACACACATAAAACTTTTGAAATCCTTTAGCTTTTTCAAAGATTATGAGGATACAGAGCAGCACCATTTTGAGGGGAACCATAGGGATTATCCACGTTCACTGCTTTTCAAGCTAGTGTTTGCGCACTGTCCAGAAGTACCTAATAATGTTTTAGGAACACTCAAATTGCCACTTTTTTGCTATAGTAAGAAACAATGCATCTCTTTAGAGCATCAATTTTATTATAGATAGGAGGTAGGAGTTCTTGATTTTGGAACTCTTTAAAAAGTTTTAGTCTATGTATGTAAAAGTAAAAGTAGAAACCTACTGCAGAAAGCATTTATGTCGTAAATGAAAACGTGGCACTCCTGTTGTTTGGGGGTATGTGGTGTTGTTAATACTGCAGAATTGTCATCATGAATAGGATGAAACACTATGGTAAAAAGAGATTATGCTGATATGATTGGCTTATGCCATTAAGGCTTGTCTACCAAAGTAGCCAATGTTAGAGTGTAAGTAAATGTGTAATTTTTCACCACTCCTGCCGTAGTTAAGTTAAATATATATTCTTCTTGATTAGCAAAAAGTGAGTTAATCCCATTACAAAGCAACATTTAAAAGCATTTTTATTACATGACAGACTTTTTACTGACTCTTACAAATCTTCTCTTTCTGCAATGCAATCAATCAATCAGTCAGTCAAGTTTTGGTTTATAAAAATAAGAATGTGGGTGGTGTTTCACTCTTGGTTCCTCCTAAAGCCATGCCTAAAACAAACAGATGAATGCAAGTGCTTTAGTTGGGAGGTGATCTTGGAGACATCACTGGGAAGTGGAGAATGAGTCAGAATAATGAAGTGTTACTGTTGGGGGCGATTTAATCTTCAGTGTCCCCCCAGTGGCATGGTGGAGATAATGAGGCAGAAGTGTAATTAGCGTTTTTCCTGACTCTTGGGTGCTATATCACACTTGCCTAGTGTGCATGCGCTTACCCAGAATTCAGTCTGTTATAATCATATTCATGAACTTCTGGGCATAAACATGGTATTATAGTGCTGGTATAATGAGGCAGAGGTTGCAGGCAGGTTAGGGTCATACCTCTGTGCATGCATCTGTGGCCAGATTAAACTAGCTTTAGGCAATGGCCCTCCTGTCCTTTGTCTCTACCTAACAATAAGGTGTTCTTTGGGCAGTTGCTAGTCTGGACCTCTAGTCCTTTGTTCCCCTGTGTTCATGTCTGACTAGCTACTTAAGAGAAGGAAATTAATAAAGGGTAAGAGAGTATTATTAAGCTAATTATTGAATATGGACAACTGAGACTCAATGCCACTGGGAATGCTGGAATACAGTGCAGAATACATCTGAATTAACATGACTGAGGGATCAGAAAAGTAGGGTATTTAGCTACCAACTTCTATTCGTCATTTTTGGAACTGTATCTAGGAGCATCTGCAACATGTCCTGCCCACTCCCTGACTGTGCTCCTATAGTAGTCAGAAAAAAGAGCTCAGGCAGAGAGTTGCAGGTGTTTCCAGAAAGCAGCCTTTAGTGTATGGAGGTGGGGAGTGGAGGATACGCACAGCACCTGCTAGAGTTGCTTTTACAGCAAACTACCAAACCAACCAAACCAAACCAAACCAAACCAAACCAAACCAAACCAAACCAAATAGAAACTACTTGAAGCCTCCTTCAAGGTCAGTTTTAGAATTACCACCCAAAGTGAAAGGGAAAAGTTTGATGATACTCTGTGTTGCAGATTTAGTTAAATCACAAAGAAACAGCCAGACTGAAAGAGTTGCCCTTATTGAATGTTTAAATGATGCATTTTATTGTGGTCCAAATGTATTCCTGAACAACTATTGAAAAAGCTGAGGTTAATCTGGGTCTTTAATCTATGACATGTAAGTTTATGTCAATATTTATCCTTATGCTATACTTTATAATGATGGTGTACACAAAGATGCTAAATTGAAAAGTGTTTAGTGTTAAGTGGCAGAAAAGTGCTCAGCCAAAAAACATTTTCACAATCATAGTGTTGACTAGGAGAATCACACAACTGAGCCCAGTTGGGGCAAAACCCAAGATATGCAAAACCTGCTGCGAAACTGACTTCATCTCTGAACTGTGTGTTGTCATCTTCCCCATTCTTCTTCCTTATGCACCAAAGCTTGAGAAATGGTTGAGAAGCGACTCCTTAGGGCAGAAGAGAACAAAAGTTAAAACAAACAAAGTTAGAAAGCTTACTAACTGGCAGGAAAAGGAGAAAGAGGAAAGGCTTGAAACATTCATATATTAATCATTTTTATCCCTTCAAATTTGTAATGAACTGGGGAGTGACAATGACAGTGTGTTCTTCTAAACAGATGGATAAAATATAGCATAATGGTTAAAGTTTGAGCTTTAGAGAGCCTGAGTTAGAATCCTGTTTCTACCCATGAGAACTTCATTTTTTTCTTATGTAAATGCGAGATAATCATCGTACCTACCAAATAGAAGTGCTTAAATTACTATATAGATAATCTATGTAAAGCAATTATACATCATTGGCTTAAAGTAAGTATACCATAAATGTTAGCCACCATTAGCATCATTATTATTACATTGAATTAACATGCAGATAGTGCTGGAGAAGGTAACTTAATGTGACTTATCATGTGTGTGTGCGTGTGTGTTTGTATTTGTGTGTGTGTGTTAAATTTGAGAAAATAAGACATCATAGTAAAATGTGAAAGTCTGGAGGGAATAAAGACATTTCTCACCGTTATGATAAAAAGTAGCTGACCACATTGATTTATTTAGCTATTCTCTCCATCAACATCCATATGGTAAGACTCTAAATGATTTTACATTACCTAACATAGTTGAACTGAAATTGAGTTTTGAGATCTGAATGAAGACAGTTGATGTAGAGACTATGAGTTTTATGAGATCCAATTCATTTACATCTGGTGAAAAATTCAATATTAGCACCAATTACAGAACATACTTGCAAGTTTTTTCTCATTGAAAAAAAGGCCTTTGATAAATATTTTCTTGATATAAAAAATAATTTACCATGTAAATTTCAGTTTCATACTTAGGCACATGTGACCTGACCTTGGTAAGATAGAGTAACTTAAATTCCCTCTGTGAATATCAACCACTGTGCCATCTCTTTGGGCTATTCTGGGTATAATACTGCAGTGATTTTCCTTGAAATACCTCAAAAAGCATTAAGGAAACCATTGCCATATGTATCCACATATTTATATGAGTTTGGAATCTTAAAATAGTATGAAGTCAGAGAAGAAGCAGTGTCTGGATGCTCAACCTAATGATGATGGCAGCTTGCATTATCTTAGCCCATTCATCCTAAACTGATAGGTTCAAGACAACATTGCTTTACCCATTAACCTTTGACAAAATTAGCAATTTTTTTTACTTATGATAAATTAAAACATTATTTAAATGTTAAAAATAATATATATGATATGATTATTGTGTAGTTTTATTTTTAAAAGAATACACCAGTCTTCAAAGAAACTTTTACTTTTGGTGGGTCACTTTGGTTTATACACCTAACCCTTCTGCTGAAGGTATGTAGGGTAATTCCATAAAGTGATATCTGAGCTTCAGCTTGGAGAAGAAGTATGTTAATTTGCGATGCTCATACTTCGTAGTTGGACTTGATCTGACTGAGCTTCAAGTTAACATTAAGGCCATAGAACGCTGGTTTTTCTGATAGACAAGTGTGCTTGTATCCATTAGAGTAGAGGAGAACCTGCCTCAGATATTTGGATAAATTTCTTCTTTAGTTTTTGTCATCAGATCAGAAGGGTGTGAGTAATATGTATGTTGACAAAGATCTAAATATCTAAGATATATACTAATTTGGGAAAAGTAGTTTTGGAGGGATTGTTGAGATGTACAGTAATTTAAGGATCCCCTGGCCAATACAGCCAGAACTTAGATTGCTGAAATATTGCAAGCACCCAGGAAGTGAATAAATAAGAGCTGATAGAAGTGACCTCCCCTCACTTCAACATCAAGATAAATATTTGCCCCACACTGTGAAGTTCATGCTTCTTAGCAACAACTTCTTTAAATGCCACCAAAGCGATAAATGGCAAAGTATCATTTAATAAAATATAAGGGGAAAAAGTCAATCATACATTTATAAAGTATGTTACTTTAAGCCATAGTGCAGAATTTTAGTGTTAATTTGGTATTATTTGGGGGAGGTGTGGTGGAGAGTAGCAGGATTTAAATAGTATATATTCTTAAGGAAGGTGATTTAGGCTAAAAATATTGTTAAAGTATTTGAGTAAACTTCTGGGTGATGTATTCCTAATGCATGATGAGGGAAGTTTTAGGCATGTAGAACAAACACATACAACCCATTTCTGGCTTAGTATTATGGAGGATTTCAAACTCCTACATTGCTTGGGAGAGGGCTGGAGAGATTGCAAGTTATCGTTCTGCCCCAGTATGAAAACGTTCTGTTTTACTCAAACTGCACATAACAAACTGGCATGATAAACTGTGTTTTTGCAGGTTGGATGTTCTGGGCAGTAAATAGGAAATTCAATTAACATTAACATTGCAGTTTGTTGTAGAAATGACTGTCTTTGGAACTGCTGTGTGTACCAGGCTAGAAATGAAAGTAGAATTGACCCTTGAATAACATGGGAGTTAGATGCACCAACTTCTGCTGAGTCAAAAATCTGCATGTAACTTTTGACTCCCTAGAAACTTAACTATAATTGTTCCTCACTGTCTGTAGGGGATTGGTTCCATGACTCCTCCTAGATACCAAAAATCTGTGAATGCTCAAGTCCCTTACATAGTGACAGAAAACAATGCATACAGTTGGCGCTCCACATTGCAAACTTCCAGCTGTGGATCAAAAGTACTGTTTTTGATCGATGTTTGGTTGAATCTGCCAATGTAAAATCTGGGGATTTGGAGGGCCAACTGTACATTTATTGAAAAAAAAAAAATCTACATATAAGCAGACCTGCACAGTTCAAAACTGTGTTGTTCAAAAGTTAATTGTAGATTTATTTTCAAGTCTTTGTGTGATGTTAATGATGAAAACATAGTGAGTCCATTGTTCATTATTAAACATATAAAAATAATGAAAATAATGGAGTGATTGGCATGATGATAAGTGACATTAGATGTAATTGTTCTTGTTTTGATATTTTCGGTTGAATAAAAAGGTGTTTTCATAAAATCAATTATAAGTTTCATGTTTTGTATGTTTCAAAATGCAGAACTTTATATCAAAAGTGGTAGGGTTTACTGACTTTTTTATAGGAGTAGGGAGAGAATAAGAAAGTAGACAATATAAAGCTTAAAAACTGGTCATCTCACGTAGTTTTACTTAACTTTCTGAAATAATAACAGAATGACAGTATTACCTACTCGCTTGATAAACTGATTGTAATGTAAATGCTGATTGGCTGTTGGAGAGAGCCTTTCATTCCTTTTTCTTCTTTCTAAAATTACTTTAAGATTTTCTAGAACATCTTGAGCATCTCAATAGTTCACTATTTTATTTTCCCTTTTGGTCACTGTACACTGTGTGACATTAGACAATTTGAGTATGCCATAAAAATAATAATTCCTAGTCTCATAGAATGTGATAGCTTCAAGGGACCTCAGAAAACAACTAGTTCATCACTTCATAAAGCCAGTTAATGGTCCAATGAAGAGGAATCATAATTTTTTTAAAATTTTGACCAACTAGTAGTATATTTTTAAGCAAACAATTTGTGTACTAGCTATATATAGAAACTATTAGTAGTCATGAACAAAATAAATAACATATAAATTATATATTTTTGTTTCTTAGTATCAACTGTTTTTTTAATTAAAGTGGATACCAAATGCCTAATAGTAAGCATAGTGGGAGAGATTTTTTAAATGATTTATAAGATATGAGCTTTGTGTTCTTATATTTTATGTGAAAGTTATACACGTACTTTTTAATAGAAAAATCTTATGAACTCTCTCGGTGTGTGCTTATACTTACACTACTTGGATTGTTCTCTCTCTCTCTCTCTCTCTCTCTCTCTCTCTCTCTCTCTATATATATATATATATATATATATATATATGTCATAGACTGTCCTCAAAGGATAATAGTGAAGCATTGTATGTATATATTTTATGTTTATTTATTTATTTATTCTGACAGTGAATATTCATTGATGCTTCTATGTGTTCGTAGTGTCCTAAGTTGTGGATATAGTAGTAAACAGAAAAGCAAAGTCCTTATCCACAAATGGCTTAAATTTTAGCATGGATGTCAGACAATAAATAGATACATAACTAAATAGATAAAATGATGTCAAGAGATGATACGTGCTATGAAAAATTATAAAGTAGGGTGGTAGAGATTCATGATTAGAGACCTCTTTATCTGGAGGCTAAGGAAGCTCATTCTGAGGAGGAGACATTTGGGTAATAACTTGAATGGAAGGAGGAAATGAAAGAACAATTCTGAAGAGACAGACAAGGAAGAAGAACAGAGCCCCAAAGTGAGAACTAGCTTGGGTGTGTGAAACAGAATAATGGGACCTAGTACTCAGCGGAGGGTTGACATTAGTACATGCAGACTGTGAACCCACTAGGACAAGAGGCTAAAAAAGTATATGTGAGATTCTGGTAGGTGAGTAAATTCGATGGTGGGAGCATGTGAAAATTCTCTTCTCATCCCTTCTATTTTTCAGCGAAATAAGAGACAATTTAATCAGCTGAGAATGAGGGAAAGAAGTAGTCGAAGGGGTAATAAACTGCCATCTAAAGTATGGGACAGTGAATCAGCTAAGTACACATAGGCATGGGTAAGTTTCTCTCTATATGTGCATATATATCATATAATACATATATACCAAACATATATCTAAGCATGTTATTTCTAATATTTATATAGCACTTGGGATGCAGGAGTTAGATAAGGTAATCTCTAAGGTAAAGTCTGAATTTTAACATTTGAGAGAGAATATATTGTTTTCAGGCCCTGATGAACTACATTTATATGTATTTTATACTATTTATGGCATTTTTTTCACTTTTGATTGTCATTAAAATAATCCACTAAACAAAATAAAAGTCATGGAAGGAAAAAGTAATATTTCAGAAACCAAAGTACTCAGAGTAGATAAAGTCTTTGATCCCAGAAGCATGCTGGGAAGCTAATTGCTCTGTTTGGCTTCACGTGATGTGCCATTTCTCACTCTCATGATATGGGTGAATGTGGTAAAGAGAAGAAAATGAAAGGGGATAAGAGCTTTATATAATAACCTACCACACTCACTCTGTTTATAATATCTGTTTATATATTTTTCATCCTTTTTCAATGTTCAGCAAAAAAAGAAAGGAACCTTTATAGAAGAGCAAGAGTAACACTTAGCATGTGTTAAAGTCACAATTCGATGCTTTTCTAAGGAGGTAGACATTGGTTCCTGTGGCACAAATTTTGGTCGTTTTGTGTTTTAGAAAGTACTGTCAGCTCAAGAATATTAGTAAGTAATACTGTAATGAGACAGTCTTAAATGAATTAATATCGGATTCTGATGACAAATGTGATAAGGTATATAAAGCATGAAATGCCAGGTACATATAAAATACTCCAAAACATTATCTCCTATTATTATTATTGTCATTATATTTAGATGTTACTAAAATGTCAGGTTAAATGTCA
Organism: Cynopterus sphinx; assembly: GCA_030015415.1. NCBI lineage: Eukaryota > Metazoa > Chordata > Mammalia > Chiroptera > Pteropodidae > Cynopterus > Cynopterus sphinx. The sequence goes on along the minus strand of CM057384.1, from coordinate 84,491,131 downwards.
TGATGCTTACTTTACACATAAATTTATATCTTGGGATATAACCTGACTGGCATTTTTTATGATTATGTGTTAAAATACATAGTAAGGATTTGGAGATAGACTCATAACACATATGAAACAAGACTGCTGACAAATGGGCCATATCCTGGGAGGTCTTTACGCTAGAGTAAGGAATTGAGATTTTAATTAATAGGGAATGGGTAGTCAATGAAGGGGTAATACTATAGTGGTAGGACAGATCTATCTGAAATTAATGGCTTTCAGCAACGTGAAAGAGTAAGTGGGTTTAGCACCATATTTTATTCAAAACATCAGAAATGTTGGGCAAAATAATACAGAAATGAAGTATTTTAAATTCTCTTCATGTGCCCGAAATGAATGATACCACAGGAACAATTTCACAACTCACAGTGCCCAGGACTCATATGAGAAAATTTCTGCCGATGCCAAATTCACAATTGAAATTATACAGCATGTGAGGAAGCAAAAAGTCATTTGAGAGAGCCAGAAAACAAAACTTACAGGAAAATTAGAGTTTTTCAAACTATGACAAGAGAACAATCTAAGAAAACTATAAAATTAGTGTTTAAAATAATCTAAAAAGGAACAAAGATCTGGGTTAAAAAAAAAAAAAGAACAGGATACTATGAAAAAGATCAGACAGATTTGATAGAGAGCCAAATAAAAATTTCTGCAATTTAATAGATAGCTATTTAAAACTCAATGAACAATTTTATAAAACAACTAAAGAGAGAACTAATAAACTGGAAAAAATCTAAGAAACTATGTGTAATGCAGCTAGTAATTAAATGATTGGAAATGGTGGAGACTAAGAAATAATGAGTACAGTTTTAAAAGGTATAAATGTTCAGAAGGAGAAAACAGAGAAAATGGGATACTGAAAAACCATGAATTCTCAGATTAAAGAAGCACATGGGATCCTAAGATAAATACAAAGACATGGGTAAAACCGCAGAATAGCAGAAAAACAAGGAAAAAAATATATGCTGATACATAAATATGTATAAATAATATAAATTCCAGAAAGAAAAGCAATGGATCCTAACTGTTCCCGTTTTCTTTAATATGACATGCTAAGTTCTAGCAAAATATTGAAACCTGGGTTCTATTTCTGGCTCTGCCACTCTCTGTGTGATTTTTGAGCCAAGCGTTTAACCTCTGCCAGCCTCAGTGTCCCTGTGTGGATAACGTGGAGATTGGAGTCATCATCTAAAATTTCTTCCAGGTCTAAGACTACATGAAATCTTGAACTGAATAGATGTTCTGATGTGCCACTTCGGGCAGTTTGGGCTGAGTTAAGCAATTTTTCTTTTTGCCCATGTTAGGTTAACTTTTTGAGTTTTTGGCCTGTTGGGACTGCTAGATTTCACCTCAGGGCTTGCCATATCCCAGTAGCTAATTCCATGATCTCTAAATTGACAGTGAATATAGAACGATATTGGCTGAAAGCAGTATGTGGTTTTGTTATCATGAACAAAAAGTTCCATTGTTCTTTTTCCTTCTCCAACTTCCACTCTATATCTTTCTAATTGACTCAGCTAAAATGTTAACACATATCACTTTTTTTTTTTTTTTTTTTGATATTCAGTGTGAAAGTTAAACTATGTGATAGTGGTGGGGACAGATGGGAGGGGCCAGTGGCTGGGTGAACAGGTGGCTCTCTCATCAGTAGCATGTTAGAAGCACCATGTAGAAGAAAATTTTGAATATTTGTATCTTGGGCTTTTTTTCTGATCTCACCCAAGTTCCTGCCATTTTGGGTGAATACAAGGGCTTGAATTTTTACCCTCATATTTAAATAAAGCAAATTAGAAATGACAGAAAATATGGATGAGAGGTTTATATAATTTCAGAATGTAGGAAACGATGATATTTTAGCTTCTTTGTACGTGTGTTGTGGTGAAGGAGTATGATCATGGGCTAAGACTATAAATGTGATTGAGCCCAGATATTTGTGGTCTGGCTAAGGAAGAGAATAATAAAGGAAAAGATACCAGCTTATGAACTATTCACTCTGGCAAGTGGCCCCTCCAAAAGATACTTTTGTGTCTAATGATTGGGTATTATCAGTCTCTTGTTTTAGCTATAATAGTGGATACTTCTATTTTCATTTCTCAGCTAGGAAATGACTTGTTATGGCATTTGAAACTATTTCTCAATTGCAAATTTTATTTCAAGAAAAATATTTATAAACTTATAAAAATTGTCTATGGTCATACAATTCATAAGATTTTTGTTCATTATTGTGGACTAAGATAGTTTCAGAAGTTTCAGTTCGATGCTGACTCACTCATTTCTTAAGCCTATATGGTTGGTAAAATGTGTTTACAAATTCTTGAGAATGTCTTTGCATTCAATGAAAAGGCTCTAGAAAGTATCAAGTTTGGAATAGCATTCTTTTTTAAAGCTGAAAAGTTGTATCATGTTCTTTAAATTTATGTAGGACATTTGGTTACTATTTATTAACTTCTTGCATGTATGTATGTATTCATTCATTTGTTCCTGATTCATAAACAATGCTTTGGCATTTAAAGCTTGTATAGTTTCAGATCCTGTTTGGACATGGAAGGAGTCTATGTCCACATGGCTGTCATGAGCAGAACTAATACATGTGAAAATTAGAGAACAATGTAACAAATCACATTAAGTCATAAATTTAGAAGAATTTAAGGAAGAGAGCTAATGATATGTTTTGGATGTCAGTAGGAAAGAAAAAAATGAGAAGGCTATCCATATTGTGATAGAGAACAATGAAAGATGCATATCTTACATTTAAGGGTTAGTAAGACCACTTTTACTAGAACTCATGATTTAGAAAGAAGAAAAGGAGCTATGGACTCACTTTCAGTGACTTAAAATGTCAGAAAAAGGATTCTAAATGGGAGTTATTGAAAGCTGGAAAATAGGGGACAGAATATTGAAAGTCATATTTTAACAAAAGCAGGATATGCCTGATATTGCAGGTTATGTGCAAAAGGATTCTCTCTCATTCTCTTTCTCTCTTTTTCCTAAAACAAAATTAGTTTTTAATTTCTTCAAAATTATACATGTACACAATTTGAAGTGGGAAAGATTCTACAAGTCTTCTAATGAAAAACAGTTGTCCTCCAGCCCTCTTTCTTCTATTCGGCTTCTTGTGAGAAAAGAAAACATATTCATACTTTTAACTTCTGATTCTTTTTGTTTACCTACTTCTAAATAACATGTTATATTGCTATGCCCTAATTTTTCAGATACCCACTTCCTGCTTTCCTATCCTTCCAATGTAGTTATTTGAACTTCTTTTTCTCTCTTTAAACTTTTCTTTTTGCTGTGCTGTTTTAAATTTTCACAGTGATATGCTCTAGTGTGGGTCTATTTTCATTTACTGTGCTGGGATCTTGGTAGATCATTTATACTAGAATCATGTGTACTTTACTCAGTTCTGGAAAAAATGCTGCAATTATGTATTTGATGACTTCCTTTTTCTATTTTCTCTCTTCTTGGGTCTTTTTGTTATTTGGAACATTCCTCTAATTTTCTTATTTTTCACGCCGATTTTATATGTTTTGTCCTTTTACTTTACTTACTGAGAAATTCTTGTGGCTTTATCTTTGATCCTTTCAATTCCATTCCACTCCCCCCCTCCACCATTTCTGCTCTCTTGCTTTTAATTTCCAAAAGCTTTTATTTTCCAACTTCCTTTGTAGATCACATTTTTTGTTTATTTTCTTTTGTGTCTGTAACGTCTTTTCTTACCTATAGTTGTAAATTCTCTTTTCCTTCAAGTTTTTGTTACGTGTGGCCCTTTTCTGTTTGTCTTGGTTTCTAGTTTTCCCATCAGAGATATTTCTTAAATCCCTTAGTAGCTGACTCAGATTTAAAAGGAAAAATACAAAATTTCAGTGGGAAGTCTGAACTCATAGGCTAGACTTATCCTCTCAATCTTCACTTTAGGATCATCCAGCTGGGTTTCTTTGTTGCCTAAAAACCTGAGCTCAATTTCTTTAGGTCTTTCTCTTTGGGCTTCAGAAAAAAAGACTCTTTCAATCTTATACTCCCCGTTTGTCTGGCTGACTGCATTCTCAGATCTGACAAAGTAGGAATCTCAACCTTCAGGATACACACCATCTTAATCTTTCCAATTTCAGTTTGATATACCTGGATTCCCAGTCAATCATAAGTAGCTATTGTCTCCAGAAAAAAGTAAACCTTTAGTCCTCTTCTAGAATTAGGGAAGGCAGTGGCTCAGCTGCACTGAGTGATGGAGGAGATTTAGAGACCTTATTTTTTCTTAGCCAGATTTTAAAACAATTCTCTAATTTTTGGTTCCTCCCTAAACTCACTCCCAGAGGAACCCTGTACTGTGGAATGCTGAATGTTTTGAGGGTTCTGCTGTGTTAAGTAGGTTGCTATTTGGCTTTTTTATTTCTGACTAAGAATTTAGCTCTTTTACACCTTCTATGTCATTTACCACTCTTTTATTTCCTTTCTAGATTTCAACATTTGGTACTATTGCCTTTTAACCCAGTATCATTTGGGGTGTATGCCTGAAAAACCTCTTTACTCTAAATTTTGTGGGATTTGGAAAGGTTTGAAGGAAAATATGAGTGAAAAATTTTCTACCTTTAACCAGGAGTTTCCATTTACTTTTGCCTTTGTTTTATTGGACACAAAGCAACCAGTTAGAAGGTGATAATAGAAGTAATATGTGAAGTAAAGGAGATTTGGACCAGAATAGTAATAGGAATGGATGTTTTCAAAGGAAGATTTAACAGGGTATGTGGACTGATTTAGATGGGAAAAAAAATAAAGAAAGGAGTCAAGGGTGGTGATGCCAGGATATTAGGTTGAGTGACTAGTGGTGGTGCCACTGCTAGAAATATTGAAGTAGGATTGGGAATCTGGCTTGGAAGAAGATAACCTGAAAGGTCACGTGCATGTCATCTTCTAAAGTAAACGTTGTTTGTGTATAAGACAGAGACTTTCCCTTTGCTAATTATAGTTTGGGTTCCATTAGGATTCAGCTATAACAACCAAAACCTGCTTCAGTTAGTTTAAACAAAAAAATTTTAATATGTGAAATTAGCTTCCATGAAATTATCACAAGTACTAGAGAAACAATTCTATGTTGAGTGTCCCAGAATAATTTTTGGAGCATGACTGCTGAAATGACATGCCAGAAGAGGCATTACATTTGCTACAATCATGGATGTTGAGAATCAAGAAGAAATCATGGGAACTTGAGTTCAGGAATTCACTGCCATAGCTGTAGTCCAGTTGTCAGGATATTACTGCCACCACAAATATGTTTCAACAAATAGTTATGGAAAACCAGACAGCAGAACACTTTTGTTGGAACAGCTAGCATCTTTCTAACCTTGCTTCATAGAAGCATCAACCAACATTATCAGCAAAGTTTTTTTTATCTTCTACCTTCTAAAGCTCATGCAAATGCATGTCATTAATGGAAATTTAATTTCACATTGCACTCTAGCTTCAAGGGAGTCTTGGACATGTTTTTAGCTGTCTAGCTTCTACAGTGGAGGAAATTATAGTGGAAACATGTTGGAATGGACAGTGAGTGTGAATTCACAGTATAATACAATTATCTTCATGATTATTATGGAGATAACCACGAGTACCTGGTTATTCAGTGTTACCAAATGTTACCAAATAATAAAAAAGAAACTATGATTTCACGCATACTGTTTAACTATCCATTATACAAGTGAAAAAGCACTTAACTTCTCATACAAAGGGAGTCCCTTGACCTATTAATTGTTCATCTAACTCTGAGTAATGTTCACTTTTTCTTCAATCATGATCCTAACTTGATATTCTGTAAAGAAATAAATTATAAATTTACACCTGTGTTATAAAAAGGTAGTAGTATGGAAAAGAATATTTTGAATAGGTTAATATATATAAATATACATAAAAAGGAGAGGAAAAAGTTAGGTAATAAAGTCTATTGCTGTAACTAGTCACAAGAGCATAATGGATATTTACAGCTTTCTTCCTCCACTAGGTCTTAAATAATCCATTTCCTTTAGCACCTCAGCTAGTTGGGTTCTTTACTGAATGATGGATAACACAATCTTTTATTCTTCAGGGAATATAACTCCTTGATTGTTCTGCAAGTACTGTCCAGGATTCCAACCAACTTTACTGTTAGAACTGTTAGGGGCATCCCACAGAAAATGACAGTAAAGCAGTAGGTTGATACCCAGGGGATTCACTAGTCTTTCCATTTACCCCATCATTTAGAGCAGCTGAACTTATAGAATTGTGAAATTGTCCTATCAAAGATTTAATTGGAAGATGACAACTGCTGATTAGAGGTATTAGTTTCTAAGGGAAGGATGCTTCCACCAAGGGAGACACATAAAAATGTGTCTGGATGTTGAGACTGCCATTTTTATTTCCTCTTGTCACTGAATTAATAGGCAAAAAGTAAGTTAATACATTGACTATTAATTCAGTGACAAGAGGAAATAAAAGTGGCAGTCTCAACATCCAGGGCCCAAAGTTGCAGTGATGGGCAGCAAAAAGTTCGCAAGCATGTCATTATGTACAATAGTGAGAGGAATCACAAACATACTTCTATCTCTCGGTTCCCAAATTCATGTGTTCTGGTTATATGGGAAATGGCATCATGTATGTCACAGATTTAAAGTATATTTCATATTATATAGGCCAGCATCAAGCTTACAAGTTGTCATCTTCCAATTAAATCTTTGCTAGGCCAATTTCACAATTCTATAAGTTCAGCTGCTCTAAATGATGGGGTAAATGGAAAGACTTGTGAATCCCATGGGTATCAACCCACTGCTTTACTGTCATTTTCTGTATAGTGACTTCTTTGATTACAATGAGAAATTATTGTGATGATAAATATGTCATAAAGTAAGACTGTGGATGCTGGGCTTATAGATGCTGGTCAGGTAGAAAAAGCAAATCGTTCCTGTTCTCTCATAATGAGGAATAATTTCTATCCCCTTTTTGGGGGATGAGTCCAATGTTATCAGTTAGTAAGAATTGGCTTCATATTGTAGGCTTAACATTTATTTCTGCCATTGGAAGAAGGCAGGGTAATTATTTGTTTCTGGAACAGCTTTGGGGAGGAAAAATTCTTATGGACAAATATGTGCATGACATTAAGCACTGCTGTGATGGCCAGTTTTTTCATGGGTGCTTTGAACAAGCCCTTGAGTAGTTATGGAAAAAAAGCCTGTTGAGAGTAAGGTTTGATGAAATCTTATTAAAGTGTACTTGCTCTTTTGTAGTGGATGTCTTCAATGACAATTTGTAAAGAATAAAAATGTTCTCAAATTCTGGGCAAATTTGAGAGATACAAACTCGTGTTTCTCCTAGATGCCTTCATTCTTCCATTCAACACATTTTTTGAGAGTATATTACATGTTGGCAAGACGAGGGATGACAAAAATCCCCCAGGAGTATGTTGAGGGTAGGACAGGATGATCTTGCATACTGCCTTTTATGGTCAAAAGATGCTGATGGTGATATTTGAGCTGTTTCTCTCTCCTGGATCATCTTGTTTCTATAAGGACAATAGAACATGCTGTGGAATTTGTGAAATCTCTCAAATGTTTTGAATTTTGAACCTTGAACTAGGGTGAATTCTTTCATTTAATTTTGGAAAAATATAATTTTCTATTTTGTCTTTTTAAAAGGAATAATTAGAGGGATTTGCTAAAGCAAATTTTACCGGACATTAAAAAAAGTAAGTGAAATACAATTTCTGATGAACCAAGAACAAAGAAACTCAAAAGATGCACAATATCATTTCTTAACAGATTCTTTTAACATATAGAGATAAGGCATTTAGAAAAATTTTCTTGAGGTTTATATTAAATCCATGTTTAAAACTGAATTCTTCATCAGAACAATGTTAAGAATGGATATGGCTTTCCCAGATTTTCACTGTAACCAGTAGAAATAAGAATAACTTTATATACTTACTGATTACCCCTTTAGAATGTGAGAGGGTACATTTACAGTAACTAGAAGAAGACACAGAAATATGTTTACTAGATTCACCAAAGTTTATGAAAGGCAAAAATAATATTTATGGCTTCTACACTTATATTATGCTGTCAACAGAAATATGTAAACTTGCAAATCCCACATCTAAACTTAATTCTTAGTAATTCATATTTTTAGATGTTAATAGCATAGTAGTGCTATGGATTTAGTCCACCAAGTCAAGTGTTTCATTATGTTTTACTCTTACTACCCTTGGACAGAGTTGGCTTACATTAATGAGGTTTTGGGAACAAGATATCATGATGCCTTGAAACTGTTCGCAAAGTACTGTCTAAACCACTGAGATCTTGTCTTGAGAACATGTCATAAAATTATTAAAGCAATTGCTGTAAATTATTGGGGACTATCACAAAGAATGTGGCATATTGGGATGTTGGAACAAAACTGAAAGCAAAACAAATGTCAAGGTTTCTAAAGAAGCACTGAAGCAAATAGATTTTGCTGGCTTGAAGTGAAACAATCAGAGGATTGGGAGAGGCTCCTGTAATAGGCATGTGGTATAGTTGTGGAAACGTCCTAAGGTAGTCATTTAAAGAGAGAATTAAGCTATCTTTATGTAAATATTTCTTGTAGCTTTAGTTGTATTAGCAAAAAATATATAACACTCTTTATTAAACCTTAATCTGGTTCTTAACTCCTGTCTGGTCTTTATCTGAATGAATGCCCCCTGGGTACCTGATGTCCCCCAACATCCCAGCCAATAATGTTCAAGACTGAATAATTATTTGGGAATATACTCCTACTCTGTTCTTTAAACTATACTTTGTGAATTCCTCTTCCAGAATAATGGGTTCATTGTTGACCCCTCAGTACCTCAGATCTGCCTTCACAATGCTAACTCTTTTCCACACATCCCCATCTCCATGGTGCTCTAGTTTACTGCATCCCCATATTTTTTTCTGCCCTTACAATAGGCTACTCTGCTACTCTGCCTTTAGGATTCCAGCCCTTTCCACTTCCCTTTCTCTAATCTCAACCTCAACTCTCCTCTACAAGTTCTTAGATTCTATCATTTCATTGATATTAAATTCTATGTTTCTGCAAAATAAACTCTCAATTTCTTAGCATTGGCATGTTGAAATAAACATACCAATAAGCTCTACCATTCTGTATTCTCCAACCTAGTCCTCATCTACCTTTTTAGCTCTATGGTTCTATGCATCCAGACTCTGCACCAATGAATATGCCTAACACTCCAGCCTCACCACCATAACATTGCCGTACAGGCCCATCCTTTTTAAAAAATTCTTTATTTTCTTATGAAATTATTATGATTATGTATTTTGTCCCAAACTACAGCAAGTTAATTATTCACATATGTCCCTGTCTTCCTTAGTACGTTATAAGCTCATTGAAGTCAATGGTCTTACATATTTCCTCTATGATTTTATGCCTACTTCTTGTTCAAGTAATTATCAGTCTTTTGCTTATAATAGATCTTAAAGTATATTTGTTGCGTCATTTAACAAAACACTTTAATATCTAATTTGATATAATTATAAATACAGCTTTAAACAAACAATGTAAATTAAGAGATTCAACTTGTATATTTACATTTATATTTAAATAATTCAGTTGAGGGTGATTGGAGGGTGTCAATATTTATGAATAAACTGTGTGTCAAGCATCCATCTGGTGTAGCTCTATTGGAGAAATTCAGTTGCTGACTCAAATATGTACATTGTGGTCTAGTAACCCAGTCTCTGAATTGAGAGCTGGAAAAATGAATAAGATACAGATCTATGCTCAATAATCTTATAGTACAGTTTGGGGGAAGGACAATAAAAGTACCAGTTTTAATATTAGCCAATTTTATAATGGAGGAAGGGAGAGGGTGTTTGGGACACATAGGGTGATAGACTGTTAACGGAAGAACAGCCATTGGAGCATTAAAGAAGACATTAGTGATTTAGTGCTTGGGTTTTATAAAGAGTTAAATAAATATGGCTTGATTAAAGAAAGTGTGTGTGTGTGTGAGTGGTGGTTAAAGAAATTGATGATGAAAGGAAGAGTCTTGAAAGAGAAACTGGGGCTGGGAAATGGGGTAATGGAACATCTTATAATGATCTAAGAGTGAATTTTGTTCAGAAGAAAATGAGAAAGCACTGCAAATTTTGAATAGGTAGCTGGCATAATTAGAATACCTAGAAAGTACATTCTAGATACTTTGCATACCTTATTCAATCCTCTCCTTACTTGGTTGGCAGTATTTATCCCTAATTTACAGAGGAGGAAAGTGAGCCATCTCTTCTTTCCATTTCTCTCAGAGCTGACTATCTTTCATCGTTTACATGTCTGCTTCTACGTTGCCTTTTTAAAAGAAGATTTCTGTGACAACCCTGTCTAAATTTCTTCTTCTGTGGGGAGAAAATGGGACATAGAATGCTAGAAAGGAAAGGACATATGATTTTAAATAGGTTTTTCAGGGAAGGCCTTATTGAGAATTTGACATTTGGAAAGCTTTAAAGATGGTGAGTAAGTTAGTCTTGATGACGTCTTGAGGAAGACTATCTCAGGCAGTAGTATGAATGAGTGCAAAGGCCCTGGGGCAGGTATGTGGTTTGCTTGTTTGGGAGCAGCAAAGAAAATGGAGCTGTACCATATTTCATCTTCCCTCAACAGAATATCTGTAGACTAGGTATACAATAAATATTTGTTGTAGAAGTAGATAAGTAAATAAAGATAGATTATATATCAGGTTCTCAACTGCTCAATCCCAAGCCCATATATACCTTGACTTTTATATTACTCTGCCTTTCGATACTTAATTCATGGATGGCTGAGATCATTTAGTGGAATCTCTATGAATGAGTACCCGTTAAGGATTTTGTACAAGCCTATCTATAGTTTCTGTGCAGATGTTCGTGCCATTTCTGCAGACAAATACTCTTTCATGTGTCTTTATGAGAAGCAACAGTGACACTCAGTGGTTGATTGAGTGAATCAGATATTTACTCCCTCCAGATATCCCAGGAGGTATGGCAAATATTTCTCAGACTTTCTTTCTTTGGAAAGTTGGTTGTCTTGTTAAGTCAGGCAGGTATTAACTACCCAATATATTCAGCATATCCCTAGTTGTAAGCTGTCAGGCTGTGACACAACATCACATAATGTGACGTTACATGATACATAATGCCTGAATTAAATAAAAAAAATTCAGACACTTCTTTCAGTGAAATAGTAGGTAGGTAATCTGAATATTTGGGGTAATTGGCTCTAGGAAGCAAGAGGCATCATTATTTCAGGCTCCCTAGTGAGCGTTAATTAGCCATATCGCTTCATTGTGTGACAAAGAGAACGCTGCTAGTAGTGCTAAATCTATAATGACATCCTGGCTTTAGGAGCACAGGTACTTTAAACTACCTTGACTGACTGACATATAGGTAATTCTATTCAGAGCCTAGCAGTGAACTCAGGCAGTTGGAACTGTCTTCCGAGGGGCACAAATTTATTGTTGTGACTTTGAGAGGTTTCCCTTCCTTTGTTTCTCCCACCTCCCCCAGTTCCAGTAGTCCTCCCACTGGGGAAATCATCAAGTATTCACATCAGCAGGCTTGTGTTCTACCTGGACTTTGAGAACAATACATCTAATGTTTTTGAAGCATCACGTTATGCAGAAAGAGATCCAACAGCTCTTAACATTTAAAGATGGGCCATGACAGCTCAGACGGGTTTTTTGGGGCCCTGTGAGTCTCTTTAATCCTTTGTTTGCAGATATTGCAGGAAGGCTACTTGCAGAGCAGGAAAATTCTGAAAGGCTGGGTTTCCTGGGACCAATAATCAACATTTTTATTTAATAATAATAACACCAGAATTAGTAGGCTGGGTAGCAATGGATAAAACACAAGCATGGAGATTCTGCTGTGTTATCTTTGGTAATGGATGAATTGTACTACACATACTGCACATAGGGAGGTGATACTGTTTGACCTTTATCTTTAGGAAATGCTTCTTCATATTTAATATTTTTAGCCAGTTGGGTTGGTGGATTTTCCCCTGTGCATCCACATTCTCTCACTAGTGTCCATGGAGACCAAGAACACACATGTACCAGATGAATGGCCAAGGCTGTGGAAGAGTCTGCAGCCAAGGGTCAAAGAGGAGCTGACAGGTTTACATTTGCTATCTTATCCCCAGAGATCACCAGGAACTGGAACTTGGGAGTCTAAAATCTGTGCTTTTCAACAGAGCACCTGTGATGTTGAGCTGAAAACACCATTTGTAATTGCTAAAAGGAGGTAGGCCTCTACCTGCATCTTCAATTAAATGTAAACTTTCAGTGAGTTTTTAAGAGTCTATCTGTGAATGATGAGTTTAAAAAGTGAACTGAGTATGTGTGTAGCTGAGACTAATATTATCTAGGTACCAATACAATGCAGGTAGAGGAAGGAAAGGTGAAGAAAAGCAAATGAAAGCAAGTTATGCATCATCTGGAGACAGGAAACTCAAAGGATAGACTTCTAGCCCTGAATATATCCTTTGGTGAGGCAGCACTAGCCCTTAGTAAGAATTTATTTTTTTCAGAAATCTTTCAGTCTTCCTTCCATTTTTTTTCTGCTTAAAATAGTAATAATAATAATAAATAATAATAATAATAATTGTATATAGTATTTTATGGCTAAATAAATGCATTCATTTATATTTTTGCACTTGCTCTTGATTCTATTAACATAAAATATGTAATGACTCTCCCACTGCATGACAAGTTATTTGCATAATATCTCCCATTTTTCATCAGGTTAGATTCATTCTTCTCCCCTTAACTAACTCAATTTAACATTTTTTCTTCATCAAAATAACAACAACATCAAAAAAATATTCTTATCTGTTATTATCTTGTCAATATTTATAAGTATGTAAACTCTAAAAATAATTTTTTATGGGTACAAGAAAGAGGATAAGAAAGATGAAAAGTGATGCTGTGGGGAAGAGAGAGTTTTTCTGCGGATGAGAAGGTGCAGGATAAGTTTAAACTTTTTTACTAAGTGAAAGATATTTATATGGTTGGCTGGTGTTTTCTGTGTCCAATGTTGCAAAACTGGCAAGAACTCTGGAATGTAACACAGCAGGAGTTTCTAATTACCATTTTTCAGATTCCAAGGATTATAATTTTCTCTATATGTGAACATTAAGAATTCTGCATACCAAAAATTTATTCCCATGAGAATACATGAAAATGTTAAACTAATAATACATTTTGATTGGTTGCTAGATATTTTTCTAACTTACAAATTTTAAAATGTAGTTAATTTTTTTGGCAAGTCAACCTTGTTTTGCAGAATGAAAATAAAATGACTTAGTTATGACTACTGTGGCGTTTTAAGAGCTTGAAGAGAATTTAGAAATAATCTAAATTTTTTACAGCTGGAGAACCTGAAGCCCAGACAGGTCAAGTCACTTGCTCATACTAGTTATAGAACTAGATTGGGACAAAACAGAAAGTGAAACCAAGTTCTTACTATTAGTTAAATGCTTTCATGATAAAGCATTTACCCAGTCTCTATTCTTTACAAACTCCCATTGGCAAATTGATGGTGAACCAAAATGTTCTAAAATGACTTTGTTTCCCTCTTTCTGGCATCTCTTTGAATAAAATACTGGACTTTCCCAACCACTAACACTGTGGGCTCGCATCTCTTTGAGGTATATCCTCTCTCTACCTGGGCTTTTCTGGGCTGGACTTTTCCCTCATAAGCTTCTTTGGGTCCTCAATCCTGAAACTGTTTTTGGCCTGGCTTTACATCTGCGTCTCTGTCTCTATTGCTGACTTAGAAATAGATTCACTTTTAAGGGTAATGAGAGAGAGTGAATTTTGAGAGAGAATGAATTTTGCTAAAATATTTTCTCTATAGTACTTTGATTTGAGATTTTTATTAAGAATCAATATTTTAAACCAAGAAGGAGAATGGAAAGACTGGGGAAGGAGGATAAATGGAAAGACAGAAGGAAATGAATACAGAACTAGAACTAGAAATTCTTTAAGCAAATCTCAAATAATGTTGATTGCTCAGATAAATCAGAGGCAAGTAAACTACCTTATACAGCATTCAAGAAATTACAAAATTATTTCACATGCATTATATTATTTGATTTTCACAACAACTCTGCAGGACTGAATTGATTATAGTTTATAAATAAGAAAACTAAGATTCAAGTATATTTAGTGGCTTGCCCACATTCAGACAGCTTGTAAGTAGCAGAAAGAACCCAAACCACAAGTGTTCTGGCAACAGATCATGTGCTCTTCGAACCATTACACCCCACTTTATAGTTATTTAAAATGACTAAGGTCATTAGGAAAAAGCTTGTTGGAACTTTGTGACCTTATAGCAGAAGTCATAGCTTCGATTCTTGTGTATCTTGGTAGCTAGAGTGAAAGCCACAGTCAATTATAACAAAACTGAGTGTTCTTTAGATTGAAGAAGAAACTATTTATGTATCTGATACAAATCTGTCACCTTTATTAGAATAAGAATGTGCCATCTTCATCTTACTGGTAGAGGGCTAAACCACCTTTGCTTGTGAAGGATAATACATTTTTATTATCATCTGTTGAGATGCCTCAAGACTTGCATTTGCAAAGCTGGTCCTATAAACTGAGTATCCTAAACTCAAGTCCCTAATACCAGCTAAATGGAGGTATTTTTGGATGTGGCTGTAGATATATTCAAAGCATAGAATTTATAATATTTTCCAGGATAAGTTTTTTTTTAGTTCCCATAGATGTTAATAGATATTAGCAAATGAAGATCCTATGAGAATCTAGAAAATGAAAAAAGGTTTCTTATATGAATATTTTTAGACCTTGTATATTTAACAAGGTCATCAGCTTGAACCAATAGGACTAGAAACAACATTGTGATCTTCAGAAAAAAACAAACAGTTTTTTCTCCAGAATTGTGCTCTGAAATCTTCAGTCTTGATTAGCTTATTTCAAGGGAAAATTGGGAGGAGAAATCTCATTTGCCTGGCAGCATATCATTCCTGGGGGAACACATGTTTACATTTTGCTGAATTACACAAATCCACAGCAGTTATTGGAGAGCTAAAGATCTATTTATATTGAACTGTAGGCAACCACATGTTGATAATGAGCCCATTTTGTGCCTTGGCGTATGAAAAAGAATGTGAAAATACCTTATTCTGTGTTATTTTTTTCCTTCTGACAGTACTGATATAATGCCGCAGGCAGTCTAAAAATAATAGCATGAGGTTAACTGACAATTGCAGGTGTATTTACACTGGTATTCTGATATTAGCATGTTGCTTAGAAATACAACTGGAGGTGATACAGTATGCAACCAAATAGATTTTCTTTATTAGAAAGAAAAAACTGGCAGAAGATTCCATGTTTCTTTAAAATGATTGATAAAAATATCTATGGCTATTTTAATAATCTGCCACAATGATCTGATTTTTTAAAAAATCTGTGCTCTGTGGACTGAAAGCAGGAGAATCCTTCCAAGAATGGTGTCATCAAATGCCTCTTGCTCTACACACACACACACACACACACACACACACACACACACACGCCTGCACACACACACACACACACACTTGCTCACACACACATATCTGTGTGTGCAAACACACCAAATGATTTGAAAATCAGGAGTTGGAGACCATCTAAATCTGTAAGGACAATCAGAAATCTCTTGCCTCTGTGACTGCATCTCACCCTCAAATCCACTTTCCACTGTTCTCCCTACTGATGGCATTAACAGGCTCACCTGCTTCTGTTTGGATTCAACCAGTGGGAAGTACCAACAGGATAGTGGAATGACTTTGAGGTACTATATATTTCCTCAGCGACCTCCCTATTGGTCTCTAGGTCTTCTCTAACAATGGCCGCAACTCCTCTCGGGACCCCTTCCCTAAAGCTAAAATTCTCACTAGGCTGCAGGGAGATCTATTGCATTGGCCATTGGGCAAGAAGAGGTAATAGCTTTCTGCTGTCACCAGGCCTAGGTGCTTCACCATCTCTTGTTTTTTTTTCTCTTAACTCTTGATACATCCTTGTAAATAATTATTTTATTGAATTCTCTTCAACCACCCAGTTTGAATGTGCTTTCTCTTTTCCACTAAGATCCTAAACTGAAAAAGATGTATTCAGGCACCGTGATAGCCACTAGAGTTATAAAGGCAAATGAAACCCAGACTTCCCATCAAGGAGTGGATCACAGCTCAGATAGAGTTATACACAGAGCGATGGTGGAACATGGAAAAGGTTATCTAAATCATGTTGGGAGTGGCACTAAGAGAAGAGTTTTTTGAAAGAATTAATGCTTGATGTGAAACCTTTTATTTTAGAAAAATTCAATATATAAAAATCAAAAGAATATATTATTATAACAAGCTCATAAGTAACATCACTTATTTTCAGCAATTGTTACTTTCATCAGCTGATGGCCCAATTTTGTTTACCTCATCCACTTCCCCACCCCTTCCCCAGGATTATTTTGAAATAATTTCTGAACAATATATGATTTTATCTCTAAATATTTCAGCATGTATTTCCAAGATATATGCACAATATCACCATCCTCCAAAAAAACCAACAATAAAATGTCGATATGATAAATAGTATTCAAAATTATCAAATTGTACTGTAGATGTCCTTTTTTCCACTTTATTTATTTGAATTGGGTTTGGATAAGGTATATATTGTAATTGATCTCTTCTAATTTATATTCTTTATACATATATACAACTATATAAATACATGTATGTGTATGTATGTATGTATGTGTGTGTGTGTGTGTGTGTGTGTGTATTTTCCCTTATAATGTCTTTGTTGGAAAAACTAGGTTATTTGACATAGAGAATTTCCCTCAGTGTGGAGTTCGTAGATTGCATTCTGGTATTGTTTAACATGCTCCTCTTTATTTTCCATACTGCAAAAGTTACAACTGGAGCTTCATGCGACTTGGGTTCACTTTTTGTTGTTTTGTTTTTGGTGGAGGAGAAAGATTCCTCAAATATCGGCAATATGTACTTATTTCAGAGGAATATAGAGTCTGGTTGCTTCTCAGTTTTTGATGTCAAGAGCCACCGATAATCATTGCTCTAGGCGAGAGGTTTTCAAATTTCAGTGTTCATCAGCATCACTTGGAAACTTGTTAAATCCCAGACTGCTGGGCACCACCCCTCGTTTCTGTTTCAGTAGATGTGAGGTAAGACATAGAATTCACATTTCTAAAAAGTTCCCTGGGGGATTCTGGTGCTGCTGGCCCAGTGACCACACTTTAAGAACTGCTTCTGTTAGCTCATCAGTTTGTTAGAGGTTCAAAGCTCGTCCTGAACACTTCCCATCCCAATCCTGGAACTGGCAATTTCTTCAGCGATCCCTGGTTCTTTTAGTGAACTGTCCTATTTAGAGCCCACATTCCGAGGGCTAGAGGCACTTATTTCAGATGGGCTTATCCTTGATTCCAGACATATTGGAGGTTTTGGAGGTTAGGATTAGGAAACACATATTTAAAAAATAAATAAATCATGAGGTTATCTCACTGAACAATCTTAGAAAAAAATACCAACATGTGCACTAACAATATGATTTCTTTCCAAAAACAGTTTAATTTTCTTTGTTGTTTTTAATTTTTGTTGTTGTTTGCTGTTGTTTTAATCCTTAGGGCATACCTCACCAAGGATATACAATCAAATCACCAGTTTTTAATCACTTGACTAGTTCCTTTCTGTGTAGTTATTTTCCCTCCCTGCCCCCACAGGTTATGCAGTTAAGACACTTTTATACATTTATTTTAATTTTTAAAGTTTGTATTTCAGTAAATTAAATTCATTTTATAATTATATAAAGAATCTACAAAATTAAATCTTTGAAGCAAGGTATAATCAAAGAAGTCTATCTTTTTAATTTTGATTATGTTACTTTAGTTCTTTCCTTCTCCCACAAGTAAACTAAAAAATTTTAAAAACATTTTCTGGCATTTGGGAAGGTTTGTATTTTTGTTTTAATGATTACTTTTGTACTAACCCCTTTATTGATCAACCCTTTCCCCTTTTTGGGTATTGACTGCTGTTTTCTACTATGAGCAATAATGAAGTCAGCTAGTGACCTCTTTATCATTCTTTTCTCCTTCTCATTCAGCAATTGTTAATGTAATATCCTTGTAGGCCCAAAAAATATCTATTAAACAATCAGTAAGCTTATTGTACTTCTCAGTTTTTGATACTTGTATCACGTCTACATTGTTTAGGCTGTGTAGCCATTTAATTCTTACTAACATTAGGTTTAGTTTTATAGGAAAAAAAAAATGCTTACTTCTAGTCCTTATGCCAAAACATCTCAAGTTAATTTTGTCGTATGAAGCTCACTCTCTAATAGGTTCTTCAAGAAGTGTTCAGGGGAATGGTATGCCCTGAGCACTTGCACATTCAAAATATTTTGTAGCTTTTCTACATGAACTTCAGTTTTTATCCTTGCTCATGCTTTTTTTTTTTTTTACTAACAAATATAATACATCTTTATGTCTGTCATACAGATTTATTACTAAAAATATTTGATGACAATCTGATTTTCTTTCCCTAATAAGTGACTTAGTCTTTTTGTCTGGATGTCACTGTATGTGTGTGTATTGTATATATATTATATATGTAATTATTTTCTTTAAAGTCCAATAATTTAGAACACTATGTCCCAGAGTTTGCCATTATGAATTGGTTTCCCAGACATATGATATGATTTTTCAATATTTGGTTTTAAATCTTTTTATTATTTCAGAAAGGTTTCCCTCAATTATTATTTAGCATTTATTCCATTCATTGCTTTGGTTTTTTTCTTCAGAAGCTATGATTATATTTATATTGGATCTTCTTTGCCTGTCTTCTATATCCATCACTCTTGAATACTTTTTAAGCAATCTTTTCTTAAATTTCTGTTATCTATAAAGCTTTTCTCTTTTTTTTTTGTATTTTATTTCTCTTAAAGCGTATTCTGTTGTATTTATTTGGTTTTGTGTTTTTTACCTTTGAGATAAGTTTTTTTCTTTCAATTTTTAATTCTTTCCTGAACTCTCTTACCTTTCTTTTTAAATATTTTTTTCTTTCCTCCAATCATTTCACTTCTGAGTTTTAAAAATCTGTTATTCTTTATAGGTTCTATCATTTCTTAATTTATTTTAGCTCATTTTGAAACATTAGATTCTTAATCTGTTTCATGGGTATATTTTTCGGGTGTGCTTCTGGTATCTAAGGGATTTATTTCACTCGTCTCTCATTTTTATACTAATTTTATGTAGGATTCTGTAGTAGTCTTTGGCTGCTATTCATTTCAAAGTGAAATTATTTTTCTCATATCCTGAGAAGAGAAGGGTGGACCAGGATAGCTATTTCTCTTGCCACTTCAATGAAGAAATGGCCTTAAACTTTGCTAGCTGTTCCTCTATCCTACTCTTCTTAATTTTACCTTTTCTCTCTTCTTTGGCCACATAGTCCCTGTCATGCTCACTTTGGTTTGTAATCCCAGCAGGTTCTCCTTAGTGCTAAGCTTTGTAAGGGTCGTTGTGTATGTTTTGAGAGCTTAAAGTTTCTAGACCCCCAAAGCTCTCGAGGACCTTTTGGAATTTGAGACTTCATACTTTGGACTTCTTGCACTCATTCTTGATTTGGGACTTTCAAAATACTCTCTCATTTTCCCTTGCTGTCTTTATAAAGTCCCAGTGTACTTTCTAGAGAGAGAGAGAGACTGACAGCAAGTTGTGTGTTTCTAGGCCTCAGGGTTATCACTAGTCCCTTTGCTTTTTTTCCCCATTTCTCCCACATTGTTTTTGATACCAAATAGGTCTTGTATCTTGATATCAAATAGTTTTTGATGATTTAGCTTCTCCCAGTCATTTCCTGGATTTGTGTGTATACCTTGTGACCTAGTGTTATTGTAGATTTCATTCATGGGGTCTTGTTTTTCTTGCTATAGTTGCTCTGACTCTTTTAATGAGTTAATTCAGGGAACTTCCAGATCTTCCAGAATAGTCCTTGAACTGAATATTGTCAAGTCGGCTAGGCATGTAGGGGAGAGGACTAGAAAGGAGAGGGCAGGAAGGAAAGGGGAGGGCTTCCAAATAAAAAGAGCATGAATGTGGAAAGGCATGAAGGTGTAAAACAACATGATGCAATAGCAGAGCTGTATTCAGTTCAGTGTTCATCTAATAAGAGGTTTGTGTGAGGTAATGGAAGGAATGAACCACTGAGACAGATGGCTCTTGATCACAAGGAACCATGTGTGCTAAACTAGGAAGTTGGAACTTTAATATTATGGGAGCTGTTGAAAGATGTCAAGCAAGGAAGTGACATTAGATTAATAATTCAGAAAGGTTTCTCTGGCAGCAGTGTGAAGAGAATGGACTTGAAGTAGTCCAGAGCACAGACAGGAACCCTCCTCCTTCCCACGTTAGGTAACTATGGTAAAGTGAGAAGTGATGAAGGCAGTGGCAGATGGAACAGAGATGCTGTTTGCTGGGTTAAATTTACAGGGTATGGTTAATGTTTGAATTTGGGGGGACATGATTGGGTGAGAGGTAAATATATGATGAGTCTCAGGTTTCTGGGCAATATCTTGGCTTCTAAGATACTACCCACTCTATTTTGCGTGGCTCTCATTCTTGCTGAGTTGTTCTGATATTTCTCAAAATGGTGATGTCGGGGATGCTTCTCTGTCTGATTATACCCTGTGAGCTTAGTGATACATAAGATTCAGTTATGAGACTTATTTTAAAGCTTCTTTAAAAATAGCCTTCAATCTATAAAATATTACAAAGAAGACACAGGATTATTTTTTCTTAAAATAAATCTGAACTGGCATTCTCTCTGACAGAATTCTGACTGCAGCATTTATGTTTATATTAGCATTTGTTTTCTTCTTTACGATGAGAGAAGACTAAGATAGAAGTAGAAGGAGGCAGGAAGTTGAGATTGGTATTCTGAACTAGATTGTGACTTCACAGAAATTAGAGAATGGAAAGAAGGGCACAGAAAAATAACAGGAGTTTTATTCCCATCCCTTCCACTCATCTCAAACAAAATCCTCTATACCTGCTACTCAAAGTATGTTACAGCAGCCACAGGAGCATCACCTGGGAACGTGTCAGAAATGCAGACTCTCAGGATCCACAGCAGGCCTTTGAATCTATAACTACATTTTAATGAGAAATGAAGGCAATTTGTCTGAACATTGACATTAGGAAGTGAACTTTTTCTGACTCTACCTTAACTCTCTTGAAACAGTAAGATTCTCTACCAAAATATTTATTTAGTGAATATTCTATAACAACTTGAAAGAATTAGTGTAAGGAGAGAGTATGATATAGTGATTTAGAATTTATACTCTGTATGGAGTCATTTTTCTTCAGTTCAAATATGGCTTCAGAACAAATTAGTTATATGACTCTGGAAAAAATACTTCAACTTTCTACAGATTGGAATCCTCATTTGTAAATGTGAATTATGTTTTTACCTCTTAAGATTGTTGTGGTGCTCAAATCAGACAATATTTGTGAAATTAACATAGTTCCTCGTACACAGGAAATGCATCATAAATATTAGTTATCATTGTTAAAACCTAATAGCTTAAAAATGTCCTACACATGTCTTCAGTGTTTGTAGTGCCTTGTTAGAAGTAACAATGCAGTGTGCAGAGACTTCATTCTTTACGAACAGGTAACCATCTTGGAGAATACACTACTATACAAGGATCTGAAGATATTTTTCAGAGAAAGGTAAATCTTCAGCATGGTGGTAGTAATCTATGTATTTGTGTTTTGGTGATTACCTGGAGAGTGAAATTTTAACTCTGGAGTTTTAAAAATGTTTACACAGCATTTATGTATATATTCCCATAGAACTCTTCTTGGTCAACTGTATAGAAAAATCCCTTTTCTTTAAAAAAAATTCTTGAACTTCAGAAAGCTTGAGCCATTCTTCCTGTCTCTATTTACTCTTTTTAATGTTGTTGGTGTCTATGTCCTGATGAAATCCTGATGAATTTTCATTTTAGGTGCTGAATGATCCAGCCCTATAGTGGCTATGTGGCTTGAGACATTCTAAGCCAAAAATATCAGGAAAAGGAACAATCATACAAAACATTGCATCTAGCCATAAACAAACAAGCAAAAGCAAAACAAACCCCTGTGTGTTTTTATAAGCTTTAGGAAACTGACTTATTCCATAGTCACCTACACATTTTAAAAGCCATGTTATTATTCCCTAGCAAGTGTTTTAAACTAAAGAGGCCCATACTGTGGAGGTTAGAACGAATTCAGAAAAATAAAACCCAGATTGTCTTTATTTCTGATTACAGAGCTCAGCATTTTTATGTTTCCTCATCAACAGAAAGACTCCCCCCTACACACCCTTGGTGCTTTCTATTTATGTTCACCTGCTACTCAATTAACACCCCATCAAACCGCATGCTTGCAGGGGGTTTATTGTCAGACCACTGCACTGCAGTCCTTAACCCTCTATCTCACCTATATTACACATGGAGTTAAAAACAGTCCCCTGACTGTGCTTAGAAAACATGTCTTTTCATTTGGTGTTTGTGTAAGGTTTTCCTTATGTGCATTACCCTGGGTGTTCATAAAGTTATAACTGTATCTACATGTGTCTGACATTTATTACCTTCCATAGGACTGTAAAACACACTTTTCTCTTTTAACTGCATCTGCTGACATGTTACATAAAATAAACTTTAAATATTACCTGTAAATTAATTAGCATGTTCCCTCTATTAGGAAAAGCAGATGAAGGCTAACCAACACTACTTTAGTATAGTTAGCAGTTTTAATTGGATTCTTTGTGAAAGACAATGGGATTATTCTTACCCAGTTTATTTTTCATTTAGTTATAGTTAGATACTTATATTAGCCAAGTAATACATACTTATTTATAGAAAATTAAGGAAATACAGAAAAATTTCAAGAAAAAAATTAACTCCTTTCTACCCAAATCATTTCACAATCTTTAGTATTATTTTGTTCCTTTAAAGCATATGTAACTATAATTATTTTATATGCATACCTATTTTTATAAACATTCAGTTTACAAATATAAATAATTTCATATGTACTAGCACTTTATATAAATTTATTTTTTATATAAAATTTGACAGTGAACTTATATTTCAAATGTTGTTTTGTATCCATCCCTCATTACTTATTATTGTGTAGTTATTATGTATCACGTGGTTAAATACTCTTTTTAAACTTGGTTTTGAATACTGTATATAGTCATTTATCTTATGAAGATACCATAACGTTTGTCACAGTTTAGATGAATGCGAATATTTTGCTATTATAAATAATATTGAGAAAAACACTGCTATGTAAAATTATATATTTCTTTATTGTCTAAATTTTTAATTTAATTTTTAATTTTCAATTAGAGTTGATATTTAATAGTATTTTATATTAGTTTCAGGTGTACAGCATAATGGTTAGACATTTATATAATTCATGAAGTGATCCTTTGATTGGTCTAGTACCTACCTGGCATGATATAGACTTATTACAATATTATTGACTATATTTGCTATGCTGTAAATAGGGTTTTCTGTTTTCTATTATATTTTCTAAATGATTATCATTCTAAAAGGAACCATTGATTTTTATATGCTAATATTTTATTCCTGCAATACTGACTTTAGTCCTGCTACTTATAGCAGTTGTTCAGTTAGTTCTTTTAGATATTCACACTGTTTACCAAAGATTACTTTTTCTTCTTTTTCTATATTCATATTTATTATTTATAGTCCTTATCTTATTGGTTATAAGTGCACAAACAGTGCTGGATAGTAGTAGTAATAGCAGAATTTCTTGCATTAATAACTGACTTTAATGAGAAGGTGTCTAATTCACAATTAATGCATCATTAGTTTTCTGTATATATTCAATATGTTTCAGAAAATAATGCATATTGCCTCTTATTTACGATATATGGTATTTAATATATATCATAGAACATATACATCTTATGTGATATTAAAGGTATAAAATATAAATCATGCTTGATAAATGTTATTTAAATCCTCAGGATATTTATAATTCTTTGGTTATGATAACAATTTAGAGAATGACATGTCAAAGAAAAACAGTATCTGCTTTCTACACATACTCTCATAGTCTAGGGAGTAATATACACATTTTGAACTTTACCAATTATATCACCTATAATGATCTTTGATACATTTCTAGACACTTACTGAAAGTAGGCATTTCTTAAGCATATTTTGGGGAGTGGGAAGGGGTTATCATACCTTAAAATCCCACTCAGCACAGGCTTCAGAATGAAATATCCACAGTGCAAAGAAATCATTTTCTTAATAAAATTACATAGTTTGCATTACATAATTCTAATGCATTATTATGCTACTAAAATCTTTTTTATATATATACATTTCTTTCTAAAGCTGTCTATTTATATCTAATCAAGAACTTCATCCAAGAATTTGAAAAGGGAGTAGAATAGAAACAAAAAAAAGAATGAATGACAAGAAAATCTTCTCCCTTTGATGCTTGACAACTTTTATTTTAGTCTACTTCATTTCTCTTTTTTAATTTAATTTTTTATTGAATATAATTGATATATAAGATTATATTAGTTTCAGGTATATAATATGATTTAATTTTGATATACATTTAATATTTATATACATTGTAAAATGATCAGCACAACAAGTCTAGTTACCATAAAAGTTACAATTTTCTTTTCTTGTGATAACCTTAAAGATCCACTGTCTCAGGAACTCTCAAATATGCAGTATAGTGTTATTGAACATAGTCACCACGTTGTACATTACATCCTCATGACTTACTCACTTTATAACTGGAAGTTTGCACCTCTTGATCCCATGTTGCCCATCTCCCAAGCCCCCTCCCCTCTGGCAACTGCCAATCTTTTCTCTGGATCCATGAGTTTTATTTCGTCTTGTTTCTTTTTAGATTCAAAATATAAGTTCAATCATACAGTATTTATCTTTGATTTATTTCACTTAGCACAATACCTTCAAGATCCATCTGTGTTGTCACAAATGGCAGGAGTTTTTGTTCTTTTTATGGCTGAGTAGTATTTCATCATATACATGTGATATATATGGATATTTATTCATACATACACACATCTTCTTTTTCCATTCATCCATTAATGTACATTTTGGTCATTCCTATATCTTGGCTATTATAAATAATGCTGCAATTAACATAGGGATGTATATATCTTTTTCTTTTTTTAAGATAAATAGCTAGAAGTAGACCTCCTTTGTTTCTTGATTACTGATAAGGTATACTTCCCACAGTACAATGGATTTGCCATATATCTTCTTAAATCTTAATCTTTCTTCCCTTTATACATTTAAATGCCTATTTTTAGATTGTTCTTGGAAGAGTATACATTTTATTAATGTGAAATAGCTCTAATATGTTTTCAGATTTCTGCCTTCTATTTTTCTGATGCTGTCTATATTAATATGGCTATTTAATAGTTGTATTTATATTGGATAATTTTGTTTGTATTTATCTCTGGCAATTTATTTTGTATTTTCTATTTGTCTTGCCTTTTTGTTTTTTCTTTTTCTTTTCTGTCTTTTTTTGGGTTTATTGAGCTTGTTATTTTATTTCTTTCTTTCAGCTGATTGACAGTCATGCATTTTTTCTACTCTTGTAGTGATTATTCTTACATCTTAAAGCATACTTTTACATTTTTTTACTAAAATCTAAATTGAACTATTTAAAGCTTTTCCCAAAGCAAGAGAAAAAACTCATTTTCATTTTTCTACTTTTTACTTCTCCAACTCCTCTATAACTACCTCTTTTGTTAAGATTACCTGGGATTAGACTGTTAGTACATTTTACTGTTAATGAACATTTATTTATTAGGCTGTTAATGACCATTTACTTAGTCTTAACTATGACATTCTCCACTGTTCCTTGTATTTCACATTTTTTCCTGAATTTTTGCATGCTTTAAAATTACTTTTATTTGGACTTCACATTTGAATGATGTTTTGTTGCACATAAACTAGAGGTTAAATAATTTCCCTTTATGATTTTGAAGTCATTGCTCCATTGTATTTTGATATCTAATGTTATAGGGAAGGTGTCTGACTCTGATATGACTTTTTTTTGTAAATGTATGAGATCACTATTAGTCTGGTTAATGGATTGCTTGCTCATAATCATATTGCATATTTGTATCATGACCACAAGCAAAGTTGGTATACCTTCAAGATATAGATACAGACTTGTAGCAATGGAGCAGAGAAAGGATACAGAAAGGATACAGTCAACAGTTGTTTAGAGCACTTGCTCTGATTTCCATCAGTCCTACAAGGATGCAATAGTAAGCAGGCGTTTGACAAAGTGGCCTATACAAAGTGAGAGTTCATCAAGTGTGAAAGTCTGGGGACCCAACCCCAAAATGGTGGCTGCCATCCTTTCCTTATGTATGAGACATAGTGGTATATAGCTAAAATCAATATACTAAACTCGATATACTGAGTTCAGCAACACGCATGAAACTCAACAAGACACATACTAGTAAATCTAGTTTATTCTGCTCATTCATGCCTTTGGATAACTGTCCTTTTTGGTGTCACAGTCTGATTATTAATCATAAAATTAATCTGCAGCATAGTATATAGACTGTTTTCCTCTCTGAAAACTTAAAAATTTTTTCACTCTGTGCCATTCTAAGGTTTTGGAACAGAAATGTCCAATTATGAATATTTTCTTTACATTTATTCTCCTTGGCAATTGATAGATCTTTTTAATCAGAAGAATTTCATTTTTCTTTGGGAAAATACCTTTTATAATTTTATTGTTTATTTTCTCTATTTTTCATCTTCTTTCTATGACTTCTATCAGAGGATATTGAAAGTCCTGTATTCTCTGTGTCACTTAACTTTTCAATTATACTTTCTATTAGAGGTTGGTGCTGTTAATTCCCAACCAAGGTTACAAGTATCACTTTGACCGGTTTGTTGAGCACATTCCCCAACTGTTCCCTGAACTGCTGCTTAAAATTCACACTTGTCACCTTCTTTGGAGAACTTTCCTTGAACACTTATAGTAGGTTTGCTTTGGAAGCAGCCAGTAGCCAATGACTTCCAATGTAGTGGTATAAAAGCCTAGCTCTTTGTCTTTAAAGTGACACAGATTCTGGTACAATTTTTTTTTTTTTTGCGGCATTCCATGAAACAGAATGAGGCTAGACATTATTTGAACTCACATTCCTGTTTAATTTCTTTCTTTTCTCTGCTTTCCTCCTCCCTTATAAGTTGTTACTAAGAGTTTGTCCCGTAATAAATTACTTGCATGTGAATCCTTGTCTCAAGATCTGCTTCTATGGAATTATATGGTCTCTGTCTTCCTGTAGTCTGTTCCTAGAGGATATCTTAGGTCCATATCCCAGGTCACTAAATTTTATCTTTGGCTGTGTCTTTTTGGTAATTTTGCTTATCTATAGAATTTTTAATTTTTATTATTAAAATTTTAATTAACAAATATTTAACTATTTATGGGGGAAATTGGGGACTTCTTTTAAATAACTTGGGTGAAGGGATAAATGGGAGTATATATGAAATATGATTAGCTATGCGTTACTAGTAATTGTCGAAGGTGTTTGAAATGAACTTAGGCATTAATTATACCATTCTTCTTTTGAATACATTTAACATATTTCATAATAAAACATTGTTTTAAAGAAATCTGTGTATTACTTTTTATTTTTCATGGATACAGTCTCGAATTTATCTGAAATTATTAAAGACAGTTATGCCCAATTTATATCTTTTGCCCTATTAACATTGTATGTGTGTGTGTGTTTTATATACTAGGGTTTTTTTGGTGATGTTTCTCTGCATAATGTTAGTTCTCAAATAGGAAAATCGAATGGTTGTGATTTTTTAATAAATCTGATCATCTTTGAATGTGAGAATCCCTGTTCTGTTAATTGACCTATTATGCTTATAGCAACCTACCTCAGATGTCTGAGAGGGTAGGATGGATTGCACTGCCACATGCGGTGGTCCAAGAATTTTGGACAGCATATAAGTGTTCCACATCTCTCCTGGGAGAACCTGCCTACCTGGGTCATTGCTCTTCCTCTCTCCCTAATGCTTCTACTCTCTGCTCTGTTTTACTTATAAAATTGTACATACAAGGTGTCAGAAGGTGGTTTGGGTGAAGATGGTTCTCAACTCATTTAGCTTCTTCAAACACAACATTCTTCATAAAAATTACAGGGCTCCTTGTATCCACTAACTGCTGCTTTTGAAACTCCTTCTTCACAAACAGCACGTACTTCATAATGATCTATTTCCATACATTTTTAGACCTATAATTTTCTTCAACTTTAACTTTTTATTAATCTAAAATGTTCTTTTTCATCTTATATAGGTATTTTTTCTACACAGTAATCAGTCAAATATTATAAAACAAATCTGTGTGTGTGTGTGTGTGTGTATTTATTGTCATTTATGATGGGAAAGGAGTCATATGTTCAGATTTCACCATCTTGATGAATCCCTCATTTACATCCATTGTGGCTCATAATTGTATTGTTACAATTCATTTACTTGTCACCTAACTTATTGTTTTTGCATTTCATCATGTTCTTTTGTCTCAACTTGTTATTTTTTTCATGGCTTTCTATTCCTGTGTCACACACTTTTGTATGCTTTGAAGATGCTAGATACCTTTTATTCCAAGTTTGTTCTTTTCAGAAGAGAGTTAAACTGTGGGTCTTCAAGGTGAAAATTCCTTCCCCATGATTGTATTTTTCACAGGCTGTATATTGTTTTATTTTTTATCTATGATAAAGAAAACACCTTTCTATTCTCATTACTTGTCAATACCCAAGTTTTAAGGTTGTTCCTTGTCTCTACTCACTGTCTACTTGGTGCAAATAGAATCCTTTTTTCAATAGTAGGGCAAGAGAACGGGCTGATTCAGAAGGTCAGAGCACAGTTCCCCATATCCAGGGTCTGTTGGTTGTTTCTCTGGTGTTGCTCCTTGGACCAGCACTAAAAGACACTCTCTGATGCCCATTTCTATCTCTCTAATACCTGCTGTCCCTGGTCTTCCCTGTTTCTGTCCTTGAGCTCTAAACCTCTTTTGGTTGGGGCTAAATCTTACAGAAGTATTGAACCAAAACTTGTTATTTTCCAGCTTTTATGAGTTTCTAGGTCTGAATGAAAATAGAAAGAATAATTCATTCAGTTATTCAATGATTATGAGCTGCTTTCTACATTCCTGGAGGATTGGGGTTGGGAGTGGAAGATGAAATTCTGTTTTGTCTATCATAAAAGCAAAATAGATCTAGTAAAGGAAGGCCCACTAATTCTGGAAGTTCCAGAATATCTGAGCTAGAAGGTAGTGATAAAGGAAGCCTTCTGACATTTTTTTTTCCACACTGAGTGGGCTTTTCCTATTTTGTCAGTCCTGTCTTTAAGGTAAATTTCTTCTATATGCTAAAAATAATTTCTCTCTTAAGGTTTAATTTAGGTGTTGGTATGAGGTTTATTGTTTTGTTTTCATAAATATTCTGGTTGTTTGTATTCCTCAAGGATTGCTAGCAACAGAAGTACAGTTTAACTTTTCATTTCTGCTAAGCATTGTCTTTTCTTTATAACAAAGCCCATATCCTAAGTATAGTTTGCCAATCATTTTCTATTCCATATTTTAAATACACTGGACTCACTAATTTTATAGCTGACAGAAGAAAATCATTTAAAAAATCTCTATTACTAGACAAGGTTTTGATAGACACTGGTAATTCAACATGTCATGTTGTTCAATAAAATATTACCAAAAGGTACTCTCTCAGGTTCCGTCATTGTCCTTAGTTTTCTTAAACTAAACTCATTTGACAAAGTAGCTCCTTATGGAAACTCACATATCATGTCAAGTAAAGTGGTGATATTTCCTGTTTTCTTTTTTTTTTTTAATTAAGAAATCAATCTTATGAGGAGAAAAACAAATTCTCTCCACATTTATATATTGCGCCTACACTGTTATGGCTACCCTGAATTTTCTATAAGAATCTTTTCAAGAAGCATAATCAATGCCCACAATTCTGAAATAAGTATACAAAAGAACAAAGAGGAACAAATAGTAGCATTCTAAATAAGGATTAAATTATCAATTTGTCCCCTTTCCATTCTTTAAGGACTTCGTTCTTCTTTAAGAACCAAGTACTTCAGAAATAGAATTTTATAAAGAGAACTACCTCTGAAGCATTTCACATTTTTACTCAATATTTTGAAAGTTTCAAGTGAAGTTTCTATAATATGATTAATGTTTTTCCACAATAGGATTAATATTTTTCATGTTTGGTACAACCTGGACATAATTTTTTATGAGATTCAGAAATATACTTTTAAAATAGTATATCTAATATAAGTATGCACTGAAACTATTAAGAATTTATTATCTTGGAAGTCATAAATTTAATTTTGATCTGTTATTATTTAGTCCTAATAGTGGAAGAGCTATGACTGAGTATATGTGATATAGCCAGTATTCCTTACTGTCCGCTGTGTGGTATGTCTATGATTTTAATCTTACTATTAATTGCCAGGGTTGGTTTGGCTGCTGTGTTTTATATGTACCTCAGAACACTGTACGGAAGTGATGATAAAGATTGTTTATTCTTGTCCTTAGTGACCTTGGAGCATTATCTAGTTAAAACCTGACTTTCTATAAACACATGCTTATTCCTCAGTGAGTTTGTAGGCTCTAGTGCTCTCAGGAATGTAAAACCATAGGTCCTTACAATCTTTAAATGTTCCTTGGCATAACCCATGAATCCCTGGCAAGATACACACAGGCTTTCATGAAAGGATGACGCTTGGTGGCACAGAGCTGGACTATAGATTTTTGAATACTAAACTTATGTTTCCCCTTTTGAAATCTAGAAGTGAATTAGTAAAGTAAAAATTCACCTTATAGTTTGTCTATGTTTTTGATGGAATAAATCTAGATTATGTATTTTCATAAAATTTTGGCCTAAGTGTTAGGTGGCCTTCCCCTTTCGATAATGTAATGTCAATTTTTGAATTATTTATATATGTAAAAGCATTACATGTTTATTGTAGGAAACACAAAAAATCGATAAATAAAATAAAATAGGAAAATAATGTTCAGAGAAAAATGCTGTTAACAATAAAAATGCTCAGAGAAAAATGCTTGTCATTTTTAAATTAGTCATGAATTACATACTTAATTCTGCATAAAATAATTACTAAAAGTAAGGTTAAAGTCAACCTGAATCACTATATTAAATTCCAGTTCTTATCCGGTTATTATTTTTTTATGTATTACACACACACACACACACACACACACACACAAATATTGTTTGGGAATGTATTGAATTTACAGATTGAATTAGAGACAAACTTACATTTTGCAATATAAAATATTTACCTCAATGGAAGTGGTATTTCTCCTTTGTCTTCTTTTATGTCCTTCAATAAAAATATGTAGTTTTTCTCCATAAAAGTATTTTACATGTCATTCCCAGGTACTTTATAATTTTTGTTGCTCTTATGAATGGGATTTGTATTATGTATTCAAACTGGTTGGTGCTGGTTGGAAGAAAGATATGAAAACTGTCTTAGCCCGCACAGGCTTCTATAACAAATACCATAGACTGGGGGGGTGGGGGGTAGGGAGCTCCAAGAACAACATTTAGTTCTCATAGTTCTGGAAGTTAGGAAGTCCAAGATCAAGGCACAGGCAGATTTGGTATCTAGTGAAGACCTGCTTCACAGTTCATAGAAGGCAGCTAGCTATCTTCTCACTGTGTCCTCACATGGCAGAAAAAGCGAGAGCTCTCTGGGGTCTCTTTTATTAGGGCATTGATTTCATTCATGAGGTCTCCACCCTCATGACCTAAGTAACTCCCAATGCCCCACCACCAATACCATCATCTTGTCATTAGGACTTCAACATGAATTTTAGGGGGAACGCAACCACTCCATAGCAGAAGCTTCTTATCATAAAGATGATATAAGATCAGTAATATGCATTTTCTCTAGAAATAGAAATCAACTTCCAACTAAATTTCAAGGGACTAAACTAATGTTTCAAAAACAAAGCTATTTTTTTTCAAGTTTCTGACTGCCATAGAAAATAGATATTTTATCTTTAATGAACTTTCTAGTGACTCTTGTTTTGCATGTGAGACTGTTTAAGTGGTTTCATTGTTTAAAAGCTACAAAATATCTGTAGATAAATATATTATTGTAAAAATTAGTAATAGTTTAAAAGGTATTAACTAATGTTAATGTATCAACAGTTCAAAAAGTATATTAACTAATTAGTGAGTTAAAAAAGTATATTAACTAATTAGTAAGTTTTTTTAAAGATACGTTATTCTTAAAAAACATTATAATCTCACTTTATTATTATGGTCTTGGAGGCCCTGTCATTTTTTTCGTCCTGTTGTCATCAACTTTTAATTATAATTCCCCTAACCACCAGTACCATTACAGTGCACTCTGGTTTGTTTTGGTTTGCTTTGGTCAACTTTTTCTTTCACACAGGAAACAGGCAGCCATTTATTTTCATCTGTTCATCTTATATCTAATCATCTTGCTACATATTAGTTTTAATGGTTCATAATTGATTCTCTTTAGTTTTCTAGGTAGGTAATTGTACAGAAAGGCAGCCCTCTCCCTTCCTTTTCAATATTTCATTTCTTTTTCTTGTACTTGTGAACTAGAACATCTACTTCTTAAAAATAATAATGCAATAAGAGTAATGATGGCAGCATCATTATATCTCATTTCTGACTCTATTTGTAACGCTCGTAATATTTTGCCATTAAGTACGGTGATTGCCATGGTTTTGGTTCATAACTTTTATGAAGTCAAAAACAGTCCTTTTGATTTCTAGTTTACCAAGTGTCATTTTTATGATTATAAATGGATGTTAACATTTATCAAATTCTTTGATGTTATATAATTTTATTCCATCATAAATTACATATATAATTCACATTTTTAGGTTCTCCTTTGCTGCATTCCACAGAAAAATGTTTTTTAGTCATGATATACTCATCAAGCAAGCTACAGGATTCATTTTGCATATTATTTAGAATTTGGTCTTTTGCTGTGTAATTTCAAATGTTTTTTAAAGGAGTGTATGTTGAATATTTTTCAAATATTTGTGTAGTTTTTTTTTTTCCTTGTTGATTCCTAAGAGAAGTTTGCTAGTCTCCCACCAACATTATGTATCTGTTAATGTTTTTACCCATGTTGTTCTACTATCTTACGCATATATATTTTGCATTTGAAGATGATTTATGTGCAAGAGATATAATGAATATTAACTCTTTGCAATATATTACCTTTTATAAATACAAAATTTCTTTAGTCTCAATGCAATTGCTTTTAATTTATGTTGAGTGAGATCATTATTACTACATCAACTTTTTAAATTATAAAATAAAAATACATAATTTTTCATTCCTTTATTTATAATTTTTCTGTCATTTTGTATGTGTGTCTCCTATTAACAGCATATAATGGCAGTTTGCTTTTTTATAACTACATTAGACTCTCTTTAAAAGGTGATGTTTAATTATTAACATTCATCTTCATTACCAATATGTTAGGAATTTTCTTTTATTATTTCTTTACATTGGGTAATTTTTAATTTCTGGATTTTCTCTTTCTCTTTTTGTTCTTTTATTTTTCTGCCCTTGTTTAATTTTTTTCTCTCTGAGTTTGAAAGTTATACATTGTGTTTCTACATTAGTTACCCTTAAATATTTTAACTAATTTTTAAATAGTTTAAATCTTACAGAAAGGTTGTAATAATTGCACAGAAAATCTCTTAATAACTTTTCGCCCAGAATCTGGTTGTTAGTTTTTTTTTCTACATTAGTCACACACAAACACACAAACCAACATTATGCAATTGTGATACAATATAACCATTCAAATATTATTGACTGTTCCAGTAAAGTCTTCTATAACTATATTTTACAAGTTCAATATCTAATCAACACAATTGCATTTAGCCATTATGTATCTATAGTTTCTTTTAATATGGAACAGTCCCTTAATCTTTTCTTGCATTTCATAACCTTGATTTTTTTTTTTTTAAAGAACAGGTCAGAGTCTTTGTGTAGTGTCCTTCAATTTGGATTTTTTTTCCTGATGTTTCTTCATGACCAGAATTAGGCTATGCTTTTGTTTAGATAGATACTTTGTAATATCCTATTTTTCAACAAAATTAGCCCACCCATTTTAGCATCTATTGCTGATAATTGCCTAAAGTAATGAGTTTCTCTAATTCTATTTTTCTTTTCAGATTTATTACTTGGTTTTCTATCTTAAGGTAAACCTTTCTAGTTTTCCCCATGTATTACTCATTATACATACACACACATACACACACACACACACACACACACACACACACACACATACACACACACATACATATATATATACACATATATATATATTAGTGTGGAGTTATTGATTTTCATATTATTCAATGAATTATAATCCACTAGTATTATTATTTATGTTAACACTTAGATAATCTGAGATTTGGTCCTTCCCGATTATTCTTGTGTTCTTTCATCTGTTTCCTTCATTCTTTGAGCAGTTCTTATTTTCTGGCAGAACCATTTCTCCAAGGATCCCTAATTCTTTTTATTGATGAGAGGTATGTAGAAACCAAGATTTGGATGTTCGATGTGTATTGTTACTGAGGTGTCATATACTTCTAAACTTAATTCTTTATTTTTCTTTTTATATTAAGAATCATGTGTTCACACTAATATTCCCCAAACCAAAACAGCATCACAGGTTTATTCTAGCCTTCCCCTTTACGTATGTATAACTCCCTTCTCTAAAAGAGGAATGTTACTCCCTGATTCCTTATTATATTTATTTATTGGCTCAAGTTCCTGCAAGCAACCAATATTCTAAACATGCAGTTTGCCTCCTTGGCCCCAGCCATGCTGAATATATGAACACAGATGGTTCACTTCTCTGTCTCCAACAAAGGAGAGAAAAAGACCTTTTAGATATTTAATGAACACATTTGAACTTATATTTTTCTTTCAGAATCTAGTCATTATATATGTTCTCTCTTTATATAAGAACAGTAGCTTACATTTACTTCATTTATGCCCCAACTTCTACTTTCCATGTTGATATCATCTTAAATTTTATATCTAGATTGTTATTAATAAGCTTTAAAAACCTATTTATTTAGACTTACTCATAAATTTTCTAAAAAATCTTTTTGTTCATTATTGTTGTTTCCTCCTGAATCCATTCTTTTTCTGTTCAAATTACATCATTTAATAATACTTTAGAATACAGAATCAGTCTGTGGTTGATAAATGTCTATTTTATTCACATATTTTAATGTCATTCATCTGGCCATAGATTCAGAATTATGCCTTTCTGAGTTTTATAAAGTTTTTTGCCATTTTTAAAATTTATCTAATGTTGCCAATGGGAAGACTGATCCCAGATATGATTCACTTCTGATAATAATTAATAAAAAAGCAATAATAACAAGCAACAAAAGTTTTAACAAAACATGAGATTTCATTTAATATATCAACAAAAACTAAAGTATTTTATATTTAAACAAAGCAGTCTTGAAATTTTTGTGAGGAATAATTAAAACTATATTAAACAATGCAGAAAGCTGATAGTTCAAGGATAGTTCATGCTCTTGGATGGGACAACTTGTCATATAATATTTCTATTCACACCAATAATTTATAAATTCATTGGAAGCTCCATTAAAGATCTAGCTGAAGTGTTTTTTGTTTTTTTTTTTTTACAAATACAGCCCGTGTATTATAGTTACTTAAAATAGACAAACCAATAGAATAAAATGAACTCAGAGAGGGGAAATTTATATATATATATATTTTTATTTCTCTCACACACACATTTATATATTTAAGAGTAAGCTTAATTTTAACGCTCAGCATTTGTTTTTTTAATGTACAATTTTTGCTACATTTTCATTATGCTAACTATATCAAAGTGATTTATAAATATTTGTCTCTAATTCTAACTTTAGAAATTGTTTATGCCTGATCTCATCTGACCTTGGAAGCTAAGCAGGGTAGGGCCTGGTTAGTACTTGAATGGGAAACACCTAGGAAGACAGGGTGCTGTAGGCATGTAAAAAAAAAAAAAAACAATTGTTTATATAATATGAGAATCATTTATGTTTTTGAAGTTTAGAAAGCCTAATCTATAAATATATCAATCCATAAAGATATATTTGAATATAATGCCTTGATAACTTAGCAAAAATTTCTTATCAAAGTATTATCTACCTTTTTATGAATCAATTTTGGTAATTTATGTTTTCCTAGAAAATCGACTATTTTCTGGGAAAATCTAATTGATTTTTTTCAAACCAGGCATGATTATGCATGTAGTATTCTTTTATGATTTAAATTTATTCCTGATTTTTCTGTTCTCTTTATATTTATGTAGATTTGTCATATTTTTTATTTTATGTTTTTTGAAAAAACCTTTTCTTATGTATATTTTACATATCCCTTTTTATTGTTGTTTGCTATTAATTAGCTATTCTTATCTTTATCTTTTCAGTCACTTATTTTCTTAGTTAAATTTTCTTTTTTATATTAAGAACATTAAATGTGTATGGTGAATATATCTTTGTCTAAATTACCCCATTTATGCATACTCCTCTTTCAATTTTATTAACTTATAAATAGCCCATCATTTGCTTTGATTTCTTCATCAACCCACAACTCAAGAGTTTTTTTGCTTTTTATAAATATTCAAGTAGTTTAATTTTTCTAACTTTGAAACATGGAAGATATGTTATACTAGTGTTCTTTAAGATATTAAAAACATTTTTCTAATTATTAAAGTAAAAATGAAGTGATTTCTAGTGACTCCAAGAAAGTGATGAATTTAGGTACTTGTACTTCCTTTAGGTGCTTCCCTCTTCCCTCTTCATTGAGATTTCTGGTTAATTGGAGCATAATTTTGGATTTCAAAATCCAGGTTACTATTATTTTTTAGAATATGTATTTTCTCTTAATATTTATTATGACATTTGCATTAAATATGATGGATGTATTTATAAGATATAGTTAGGCAACACTGATCTACTAATATATTTTATTATTACCAATACTCTTTTATAATAAAATGACCCATGTTTTTATTATTTGTGTTGGCTCAGCCTCTCCATTAGCTGGAGAATCACCTTGAATAATTTTTAAGAAATATAATATTGGTGGTAGGTTTCTTTGGCAATGTCTTTTTATTGTTCTTATAATATGCCTAAGTAATGTATTTTTGTTACTACTTGTCTTGGTGTCAACATTTTTTCTCAAAACTCTATAGCTATTGTTCCACTTTGTCATGTAGTATTAATGTTAAAGAGAGTAAAACAAAACAAAACAAAAATGAGGACAACCTAATATTTTTTTTCTTTCTAGAGATAGTATTTACTCCTCCTCCCTGCCCAACCCTGGAATAAATGTACGATTTTTCACCCTATCATTGTAATTCTAATAATGTAACAAAATATGTAGATTTCTTTAAATCTGTTTTGCCTAGAGCATGTATAAATGGGAGGAGTAAAGCTATTCCCTTGCCTCTTGGTTTCAAGAGGATCTTCAGTAGCACTCTTGGTCTCTTTGGAACATCCTTCTTTCCATTCTTTAGCCAGTTCTCTAGAGGGAGTTACTTTTCTGATTTGTGTATTTAGAAAATGATGGTCAGCCCCTTCTGAATATTTCTCTTTTATTTTTGGTGCAGCTTGCCTGTGCAGAGGATGCATATCTGGTGTTCTCTGACCCCTGTGGTAAGATGCCAGCTTCTATGTTGAAGAGCTGTGCTAGTGACTATGTGGGGATATCTGTCTGATTCAGGATTAAGCTATTAGGAACACCATTATAGTCTAAAATTTAAGCCAGTTTCTCAAATCCGTCTTATTAGCCAAATAATGTTTTTATTTCTCATTACCTGATTCTTCTCACTTTGTGATTGTTTGGGACTCCTTTCATCAAGACCTCTAATATATTTGGTATTGATATCTGGTACATTTAGCATATTTCAGTTCTCAATTGCAAGCCTTTTTTTAGTTCAGAAAATTGTTCTTTTTTCCCCATCCTCTTCCTTATTTTCTTCTCTATTTGTTCTCTATTTCTCTTAAATTTAGAAAGTTCTATTATTACTTCAAGCTCTCTCTCTCTCTCTCTCTCTCTCTCTCTCTCTCTCTCTCGTGTGTGTGTGTGTGTGTGTGTTTATCTGTCCTCAGTATTCCCAACCTAGCAGATAGTCACCATAACAGCCAACTATCCAACAACTCCCCACCCTTTCAAAATGGGGCAATACCAAAGGCTGAATTCCAGGATGTTTCTAATTTGGGTTACTGAATTTATGGACTGATAAAGTAAAGCTGTAGCCAATTATTAACTTTCTCCTTATCTTTTCATTTGGATCTAAAAAGTAAACTTAAACATAGAATCATATTTTCTCAGTCTAAAATCCACACAAGATCCAAATAATAACAAACATAGATTCCCCCATACATACCAAACAAACAAAAAAGTCCTCAAAACCACTCTTGACACATGGAAATATGCTGATGTTCTGAAAAGTGGGTCAATATTAAGGAGTAAAATATATGTCATTATATATTTGCAGTCTGTAATTGCAAAATGATGGGACTAGTGTTAGAGAATTTGGAAGCTATGTTTTAACCTCACTGTACCCACAGTCAATAGGAGCCAGTGCTTTCATTCTCTGCTGGGCAGAGCAAGAGAAATGGCCATCCCATATGATCTCTGCACACAGTGGTCTCTCTACCCTAAAGGTGCCAGTTATCCTAACCCATTCAAATTACAAGGTGGAACACTTTGGGCTTCCATCCACTCACTTTTCACATGCTCTGCAGTGGTTATGGACTCAGTTGGTCCTTCTTCATTCCAGTGATGTCTACAGTTGCATACAGTTCAGAAATTCTGATGTGTGATGTCCCCATGGACAGTTTTCAGTGCTGATACAGTCTTCTTATTTTTAGACATGGTTAGTCATTTTAATAACAATTTCAAAGTAGATCAGGGGCAGTTTTAAAGCTATTATCTTATCTGCAAATTTGTTCACTTAATTAGGTTACATCAAACTGTGACTCTGTTTCCCTATTTGTAAAATAGAAATAATCTTAATTACTTCCCAGAGGCATGAAGATAAACTTAGTTCATAGATGTGAAAAATATTTAGAAGTGAATGCATTAGAAATTAGAATCGAGCTTTTGAGTAGTCACAAATATTGCAGCAAAGATATTATGAGTTCAAGACTAGAATCTTCAAATGCTCTCTGTGAATAATATATTTATTCTCTACATTTCAAATAGCCACTAGATACAATAATTTTGTTTAGCAATTTGCTCAGAGGAAACCAGAACATAAAATAGTTACATGTTCTTATAGCAGACCGTGTGAGCAATTAGAATAGGAACAAATAAAGTGTGTGTTCTTTTTATTGTACATCTGTTTTTTCAGCTCTATTTACTTTGCAAAAACTACTTCTCCAATAAAACAACCTTATGATAACTTTACTATATTTCCATAATATTGTGATGCAAATAATTTTTTACAGCTAGAGTTTTAGTAAGCAGTGGTGAAAGAGAATCTTTCAAAGTTACTATCTGGATTATTTTTTTCTTTTGATCTCTTAGAATATATGTGGAGTTAGTCAGAATATAAACAGCATTTGGGGAGCTTATTATGATTTATTTTGGTTTTGGTCATTTATTTTTAAGAATTAAATAACTTCTCATTAAAGATACTTTTTTTCTCCCTATTCTTTTTAACACCTGAGCAGTAGTAGTGTGTAGATTATTATTGTAGACTGGATTATTTGTTTGTGTTTGATCATACACTACCATTATGTAATCATTTTAAGCTTTGGTTTCCTAAATAGAATGGAGATTACCTACCTTTGAGTTGGCAACTATATATAGATGTCAATTCAGTATATATTTGGAAATTTTAAAGGGATTTTAATAATCTAATAAAGTACAGTGATATCTTTAGTTATTCATTTTTTCTAGGGTGGCATGGAGGCAGAATCTGTTTTGAATTGAAGAGAGAAAAATGTCTTCTTTTTTGTGGCTAATATTTTCTTTACCCTCTGTGGGATACCTCTGCATGCTAGAGAGTTATAAGCACAAAGGACATCTATCTATAAGACAAAGTTAACAATAATGATACTCTTCTTCAGTTAGTTGTTTAACAATCACACTGTACTAAAAGAGAAGACATTAGGTAAAACATATCAACTTAGTGAGTTTATTGAGTTTAGTCAGTGCTGTTGAAGGCTAGATATACAAAAAAAAAATCTCATTGTTAAGCATACTATTAGCATGGCATTCTCAGTTAAATTGGAACTTGTACTTCTTAATTGATAGATTATAGGCAATGAGAACTCCTAAATTTAAACACTGAACAACCATATGCCCCTACATCTGATGTTGATGTGCCATTAGTGAACAGTTTTGTCTATGAAAATATAAAATACTTGATAACATGGCTGTATACACAGAGACTTTGATTTCTTCAGGGAGGTAATGTATGTGGAATAAAATAATGCAAATTATAATTACTTAGATTTTTGATAAATCTTAATAGGGTAAATCTTAGGGTATTCTGTTTGGCTAATGCATTTCAAATGCTACTGCAGTTTTAATTACATCCATATGAAGACTCAAATTAAACTGAAAGGAAAAATTATTATTTGTATTAGATATAATACCTGGCACAATCAAGTACTTGCCATATCAATCAATAGAACATGGTGCTTGATTATCTAAGAGTGATCATAAATCACTTAGTATTGACAGTCATACTCAATCATAGTTTGAAGACTGAAAATTCGGAATGCTGTTCACCTATGGCTTCAGTATGCACAATGGTAATTCCACTGAAACCCACCAAATATCTTTTCTACAGTTAAAGATTACTGTTTAAAAGATAAAACCTAATGAATGATATCAAGTGGTATCAAGGCCATTATGGGAAACCAGACCATGTGCATTCTGGTTATTCTCTCTGGAGTGCCACCTATTCCATTTCATTTTCCCTCACCCTATTGACCTTACTCTTTAATTTTGACCCCTTAGCTGCCTTGTTCCTACTTCCAGAACGTTTACCTGACTCCTTAGACTAAGTTAAATCCCCTATTAAATTCTCACATAGCAACCTGTACTTCTCCTGTGAAAATACTCAATCCATTATATTGATTGCTTATGTAATTCTCTTCCCAACTCAACCCTCAAGACTAACTGTGAATGTTAGAAGGTAGGGACTAACCATGTATAAAAATAAGAAGACTATATCAGCACTGAAAACTGTCCATGGGGACATCACACATCAGAATTTCTGAACTGTATGCAACTGTAGACATCACTGGAATGAAGAAGGACCAACTGAGTCCATAACCACTGCAGAGCATCTAATTTGAATGCAATCTAAAATTTAAATGAATTTTAACAAAGATTAAGTGTATGAT
Organism: Cynopterus sphinx; assembly: GCA_030015415.1. Lineage (NCBI taxonomy): Eukaryota > Metazoa > Chordata > Mammalia > Chiroptera > Pteropodidae > Cynopterus > Cynopterus sphinx. Next base: position 84,449,501 of record CM057384.1, on the reverse strand, counting down.
TTTTCTTCAGTGGGAGTTTTTAAGACACAGTGATGAATTTCTGGAAAGCCTTTTCTCTAAAAGGTCCTTGACTCGAGTGAAGTCAATTATTTTACTTCGTCCTCTATACAAAATCTTTTCCCCTAAAATAACCACCTTAGCAAAGAAAATATTGTCACAATGGTTATTATAGTGTACCAAACTGAGTTCTGTTTCTGAGGTTATTTTATGTTGCATCCAGATAAGCAAAATCATGTAAGAGAAGTACTCCATCCTTTCATATATCTTAAACCTCTGTCAGGGGAGTCAGCCAATATCAAATGTTCAAAAATTATTAATTATTATTGAATTACTAAGTACACAAATGAGTAAGTAGTTGCACAAATTGGTAGGTACAGGCAGTCTAAATGGAAAAAAAAAATTTCTTTAAAGTTAAAATTAGAAATTAGTTTTTAAAACCCACAGATTTGTGTTCAAAGTTAGTGAAATAGCAAAAGCAACCTAATAAAGCTGTCTAGGTGATCTTAAAATGGTGAAAAAAATATTCACATTAAAATTTTTAATTCAATTCAGTGATGTTAAAAATTGTGAATGAAGCTAGTTTCCAGATATAAGCTTTAATATAAAGAGAAGAAAATTAAATTACTGATCTTAAGTCATCAAAGTATCTCATGTGATAATATGGCATTTTTTTTTTTTTGCGTCAGATAGATTTATAAATGAGTTCTGCTTATAGTTTTTTCACTAGCCATTTGCAGAAGGTTTTAGATTCTAATGATTATTCTAATGGGGTACAAGATTGCATTATTTCACAAGCATTATAAATGAAGAGGAGACTCATAATTTAACCCAGGATAAGGACATTTCATTTGTTAAGCAAGTGTACAATATTTCGACCATTTATGTTAGTAATTGTCAGACATTCTGAGCTGGGTTTTTACCTTGAATGTAGTGGGGATACCTCTTCTGCTATGTCATAAGGAGGTATGATATCGTAGAATAACATAGCTCTTGAATCAGATGAATCTGAGTTTAAATTCTACCCTCCTGTGAATTGGACACAACAGATTTCTTATTTTTCTGAACCTCAGATTTCTTGTCTATGTAGCAGGAGTGTTGTTTGGGATTCAGTGAGATATTATTATGTGATTGTGCCTGGAGAACAGTTAAGTGTTTTCCTTTCTTTCCTCCACAATTTCTTCACTTGACCAAGAAGGATATAAGAGGAACATTCTCACTTTGTTGGGTCATGAATATAAGCAAGTTTGCAGTCATCTCTAAAATACATGAGAACTTTAACATATTAAATTAGTAATGGACTAATAATCACAATAAGATAATGAAATTTATATAGCATGTTAGGGTTTATAAGACATGTTTTCAAAATTATTTCATTTACTCATCACAATGATCTAATGAAGTAGATATCATAGTATGTGGTAAAGTGTGTTGTTAACTCTAAAGACAAACCACCTTGGTTTACATCCAGGTCTTCCTGCTTACTTACTATTGACTTTCAGCACATCTCCCTCCTCGCTGTTCTTCTGATTCCCCATCCATAAAATGAAGATACCATTGTTTGACTTATGAGATTCTTGCGAGGATTAATGCAACAATTGTGCAGAGCATCATCCAGGTTTGAAATACTTAGTAAATGTTAGCTGCTCTTATCTTTCTTAATGCTTCCTCATTAAAATGCTTAGTGCTTGCACAATAAAAAAGAAACTTAAGGCAGAGAATTTAAATGACTTTAAAGAGTTCAAATAGTGTAAATCTAACTCATAGTTTAGATTGTGGCCTTCTGTTTCCAACTATATATTATTTTCATTACAGCTTTCTTCTTAGCTAGGAATATCCACAAGTCCTATGTTATGTTAAAATGATTAAAAATGACCACTGTCATATGTTGGTTGCCTTTATTCTTATTCGAGAACCTGATTCTGTCCCCTGATGAGGCATAGTGGATCAAGAGAGTGAGCCAGTGGGCCACGTCTGGTTCGTTCATTTGCACGCAGTAAGAGCTTAGAAAATGTATGTTGAAGGAGTGAATGATTTGGAAATTTGTCATTTGGATTTTAAAGTAACATTCCCGATGGCATGTACTATATCTTTCTCCAAAAGAAAAGGCAATTTACGATGCACTTACTTCTCTTACATGATTTTGATTGTCTGGATGTAACATAAAATAACCTCAGAAACAGAACTCAGTTTGGTACACTATAATAACCATTGTGACAATATTTTTCTTTGCTAAGGTGGTTATTTTAGGGGAAAAGATTTTATATAGAGGACGAAGTAAAATAATTGACTTCACTGGAGTCAAGGACCTTTTAGAGAAAAGGCTTTCCAGAAATTCATCACTGTGTCTTAAAAACTCCCACTGAAGAAAAATCACACACTTAATCTTTGTTGAAATTCATTTAAATATAAAATTGATTTTTCTTGCCTATTCATGTAATATTTTATTTCCAAATTTAAGTTTTTGTTGGCATTAATTTAATATGCTAATGTCATTGGTTTATTTTTTAAGCAACGTTAAGCGTTTTGGTCCTACCACAAATTAATGGTAAGTTATTCCTGGTAGGAATAATTAGGAAGAAGACAAAAGTCTGAGAATAAATTAGAGATAAAGGAGGTTGCAGAGCCATTTCTATGGAGCAAATTTGTGAAATACTCACAAATGCTGGTAATAAAAGTCACGTCAGTACCACAGAGGATTGTGTTTTTGGACCTAGGAAATAGACCTTGAATATTCTCCAAGTGTTAAAATCAGGAAAGCAAATGAACTGTTGGGATGGATGTCAAGAAAAAAAGGGCATAGCAAGACATGACAGCAGTGGAGATAGGAAAAAGAGGCCAGATTTGAAAAATGTTAGGATATTTAAGTTGAAATAGGAGTTTGACTAACTTCGAGACAAGAGGGCATGGACAAGGGAATAGTCAAGAATGATTCCTATTTGTTTTTTGTTTTTTTGTTTTAGCTTGGGAGGCTATTTGATTGGAAACTTTATTGAGATGAGGAATCTTGAGGAAGAAGAGCTATTGAGGTGGAGGTAGTGAATTAATATTGGACATATTATAGTTAAGATAATGGCAGGGCATTTATTTATTTCATACTTGTAGTATGAAAGGTGTTGGACCAAGCTCTGTAAGGGATTTGGCGAGAGAGAAAGAATATCGATCTTTACTTTAAAGAATTTATACTCAAAAAGGAAGAAAAGGCATGACTCCAACTATAATGTTTAGGAGATAGTATTCTAAGAGCCATTGCAGGAGAGAGCAAGTCAAGTCCAGAGAAAGATGTCTGTGATCTAAAAAGTGATTGCAACATCTCTATCCTTCTAGTTAGGTTTTATTTAATATCTTATTTGTAATATAACTCTCAAAGTGGAAACTTTCATTAAACTAAGAGAATTTTTCACACATATTGACCACTTTAGGTGATAGTAAACAAATGCATTTCAGTTTATAATTAACATTTATACAATAATATATACTTTTGTGTGAATATAAAAAGAGATACTCTTCTTGGAGAAGAAACTGTACTCAGCCTTGTAAACTTAAACTTTCTCCCTGCATTATTATTAATTGAATGTTAACCTATATTATGAAGCCACAGTAGAAAATAAGATGTATTTTAGCAATTTAAAGTTGGATATTACCATCTAAATTTGCTAATTAAATTGTATCTTTTTATTGGCATTTAATATTTTTTGCATTAATATCTTTCAAAATATTTCCAAAGACTGATAATAATTATATGTATATAACAATTATAAGTTTTATATACTGATTTTTACCTTCAGTAGCCCAGTATTTTAAATTGTTTTCATTAGTTCAGGTACTTTTAGTAGTACACAGTAAAGCATATTTCTTGATTTCTACATTAGAAAGAAAAGTAATTTATATTTTATATCAATCTATTTTAATGAATATGTAATTTCTATGTGCTTTTCTTCCTTAGTAAAGACCATACCTCTGTGTAACCCATTGAAAAATATTAGTATCGCTTATAGTTGAAGACTTCTTAAATTTGTTTTTGTATTTCAAGCTTTTTATATAAATGTATGTGCTACTAATTTTGAAAGAAGAACAAAGCCCCTGTGAGTTATATTGTAGATGTTAATGACATTGTTAAAATGATGACAGATAGCTTTAATGGTGGATATGCACTTAATTGGAGGAAGTCTAACAAAATGTGCTATTTCGTATTACTTAAGAGTCAGTCAATAGCCGTCACTCACTTACAGTCGTGTCGTAAAACCCAAATCACAAAGCATGTGTAGTATCAAAACTGATAAAAATTGCAAGAAGCATGTATTCATGCACTGCACATTCATTCAGACAATTCATTAAATAGTGTTTGTTAACCTTTAATTCAGATGTCTGCAATGAGATAATATAATGTAAAACACAACTCAATGGAGGGTCATAAAACTGTTTCTGTTGCAGTTTTTATTAGCCTGCTATTTAATGCTGAATGCACTTACACCCTGAAGCAAGTATTGCATACAAATATGGTATCAATATATTATAATATCAATTTAACCTATTAAGTGTGTGACAGGTATTATGTTTCTTGCTAGGATCCATGAAAATAAAGACATTTTGGTTGACAAATGTCACAACATCCTACTCTATAACATCAGTATGCCCTTGCGATTCAGAGGACCCATGAGGACTCTTGGCTGCACCCTCCAACTTACCTTGTTATAAAACCCAGAGTGGTTTAGCTACCAAGAGGATTTTTCATTTAATTTTTATGTTAGCTATTGAATTTTTAAAGCCTAAATCTATACATACAGACCTATATTTTGCTTAGATAAAAGGGAAGGGTATCTACTAAAATGGGTAAAAGTTATGGGTGGTTTTGATTCTGTTCTTTTCACTTATCTATATTTTCTAATTCTTATATAATGAATTTATATTTTTATGTAGTATAAATCATTTAAATTAAGTTGGTTATTATTGAAAAGAAAGAATGATGATGAAGCCTGTGCTAACCTCTGCTCATGTTCACCAAACTGTCTACTTGCAATAGGAAAATGAGGTGCTACTTTAGTGAAGGAGCTTTAATTGAAGTTCGACATTTATTTGATCAGCCTGAGAAGCCACATATGTTATTTGCTCAACATTGATGGAAATTATTTTTCATGTCCTTCCTAATTCAAAAGTTCAGAATGATGACAGGCTTATCAAGATATTCATACTGCCCCCTCAATACCATAGGTGGACTGGACCAGCTCTCAAATTTAAGATTGAGTCAGAAAATGGAGTTTACCTACTGTCTGTTAGACTCATATCTTCCCTGGCTAAGGGTTGATAAGCATTAAGCACCATTTTTTTTTTTTTTTTTTGAGTTGATTTGGGTTGGGAATAGGTAGGGTAGTTAGGAGACTGAAATATAACCTTCACACTGAATGACCTATTTATATAAAACCACAAATCAATTTTTCTTTGTGCTTTGGTTAAGAATGTGGTTTACATAGCTTTTAAATCCATTTATGTAAGTAAGGGGCGAAGAGTCTTGGGTGATTTTTCTGGTATGTCCTTTCAATCTCTCCATTTATATTTGTGAACACACAAACACAAATACACACAGACACATAAAAATTTAAATTTGCATGTCCTCAAAAAGCAAATCTATTTATATAAGCCCTCTGAAGTGACTAATATGTCCCATGTTCACAAAAATTAAAGTTTGTGTGAGTCATTGGTACTTTTTATTTCTTGCCACTTTTCCAGAAGTCATTTTTGCTTCTAAGTTTTTAACCTGCCTTTCTTCCTAGTTGTAAACCCCAGGACATGTCTTCAAGGTTGATAACAAATTCAGTGCACTATCCCTTGCTTTGCTGTTTGATGATTTTAAGGTACTGAACCCTTAATTCTCTATTCTTTTTCATGGGCCCACACCTAAAAGTTGTGTAAGTATGTATCTGTTTCAATTAATTTATTTTAACATATACAGGTTTTAAATAAGAGGCCATTATGGTAATTCTCAAGCTTATTTTCCTCTTTTCCACAGCTTCAACTTTTTTATATCTTTATATTAAATTTTTAGGTCATATTTGGAACCCATAAGTGTCTTGGATTGACTCTAGAATAAATGATACAATGTTAAAACAGCTAATCAATTCAAAGACTCACATTTAAATTCCTTTTTAACCCTCCTAAGGGTTTCCAATCACTTATAATTAGTTCTATGAGATTGTTTACATTATTTATGCTGGTAAACAGAGTCATTCCTTCCAATTAAATTGTCTCCTAGCACTGCAATTGCTTTATTAGAATAGTGGTCAAGTTACTGTGTCTTTAATTAAGAACCAGTATAATTTGGGCTGGTTAAGTTATTGCTGAAGGTGAGTAGTTTCTTAATGTAATTGGAAGTGAAGTTTCTTCTCCCCCTTTAAGAAAAATAGTTTCCTGCCCCTATATTGCATTCTAACTCTACTTAAATGTTTGAAACTTTTGAGCAGGTTCAAATAACCCGCTTGTTGAAACTATTTTATTCTAGTCACATTCTTCTCTGATTCTCAAGCCATTGGACAGTATCTTTTTCTGAACCACCATGTAAATAGCCTTTTGGAAGCCTAGAAAAAAGATGTATTTTTATCAGTTTTCTACTGTTGTACCATAAAGTTAGCAGCCTAAAAAACATTCATTGTTATCTAATTGTTTCTGTGGGTCAGGAGTCTTATAGGCTGCAATCAAGGGGTAAGCCACTCTGTGTTCTTTCTAGAGCTTGAAGCTCTCTTGTCAGGCCCTCATGATTCTTGACAGAATTCCGATCTTTGCAGTTATAGGACATAAGTCTTTTTCTTGCTGGCTGCAGCAGGAGTCACTTTCAGGAACTGGAGATTACTCCCAGTTCCTTGCCATGTGAACTTCTCACAATATGGAAGTTACTTTTTAAGGTGCCTGGAATTTCTCTGACCTCTAAGAAGGCCTAAGCCCTGTTTTAAAAGACTTCACCTGAATAAGTTAGGCCCGCCCAATATAACATCCCTTTTTATTAATTTGAAGTCAACTGACCTGGGCCTTTTATTACCACCATAAAGGTCCCTTCACCTTTGCCACATAAGGGAACTGAACCATGGGAGTAACCCAGGAGTGAAGATTCTGAGGTCATCTTAAAATTCTGCCTAGTACAAATTTGTATTTCAGGTACTTTAGGAAACTGCTAATTGAGGGGAAAAGATTAAAACTAATAGAACTGATAGGCATGTCTTTTTCTTATACAAAAATTAAATTTCACTGTACGACCTGTTTTTGTTACTTTGTTCATGACATACAGAAAGAGGTGCTCTCAAGTCGCCTTTTTAACATGAAGTGCACTTAAAAGGCTACTGTTTCCTACAACCATTGCATCTCGGAGGTTGCCTTTGTTGAAAATCCATATTATTTATAATTAAGAATAACAGTTTTAACATACAGAACATCTACTATTAGATATACAAACACTTTTTAATTCTTCAAAAACTTTACGAATAAATTGACATTACTATTTTATTGATACAATCAAAGAACAAGTTTATGTTATTTTCTGAGAGTTATAAAGATTGTAGGGATAGAGGACATGATGGTTAATTAAATGCATCAGCTTGACTAGTCTAAGGGATACCCAGGTAGCTTGAAAAACATTTTTTTAGGGTGTGTCGTGATGGTGTTTCTGGAGGAGATTAGCACTTGATTCAATAGACTGAATAAAGTTTTGCCCTCACTAATGTGAGCAGGCATCATCTGATCCATTGACGGGTCAAAAAGAACAAAAGGAGAAAGAAGTGCAAATTCTCTCTCTCTTCTCGAACTGGGACATTTATTTTTTACTGCCCTTGCACATCAGAGCAGTTGGTCCTCAGGCTTTCAGACTCTGCTACTTAAATTATTAACATTGGCTCCTCTGATGTTAGGCTTTTGGATTTAGTCTGAATTAGGCTGAATGAACCCACCAGCTTTCTTGGTTCTCCAGGTTATAGACAGCAGATTGTGGGATTTCCCACTCTCCATAAAACATGTGAGCCATTTTCGATAATATATCAACCTCTGTCTCTGTCTCCCACCCTCCCTCCCTCCTTCCTTCTCTCTTTCTTTTTCTCATTCTGTTTCTCTGGAGAGCTCTGAGCAATACAAAGGATTTATGTAAATCAGATCTAATTCTAAAGTCTGTGTTTTTCTTTTTTCTTTACTATATTGAAAAACCACATGGATTAGGTAAAATTGACATTACCCATCTGAAAAGTCCACTGAGCCCCAAGACCAAAGTATACTTAAATCTCAGTCATAACAATTTCCCTTAGAGCTTTGGGATTTCGTATTAAAAGTATTTAAATCTATAACCAGTAAGAAAGGCTGGTGCTGAATAGATGTGTATATTTCATTGCACCATTGATGTCAAGCATTGAAATGGTAATAGGTTACACTACTTCCAGAGATGTGTGGAAAATAGATGGAAAAGGGGTTAAAAAACTTGGATGCTTTATTGCAGTTTAATGTGATTTTCTTCATTGTTCCATGTGAACAAAAGGCAGCTCTAAATACTTCTAGAATATTCCCTAGAGGCAGTCACTTTGTTAATGCACAGTGAAGTTTGAAAAAAAAAAAAGCTAAAAAAAAAGCTAAATTTGCCAGGACATATGAGTTACTGCACCCTCCTCTCTTTTCTATGTATTTACTTTGTAAGAAGTACAGTTAGGTTTCTTAGACATTGATTATTTTAGAGAAAAAACTTCCTTATAAGAATCACTCATTGTAAACATTAGCCCTCCCGGAAGATTTTTAACGTGTTCCTGGTTAAAAATTATTGAAAACATTACACACAATATTGTATGCCGGATTTGTGGGCAACCTGCACATGGGTACTTGAAGAGAGTAGCAATGAAAACTTTCTAGGCCTTTTGTGATAGTTCACTGATTCTAGATAGTCAGCAAAGACTTTGGCCAATTGTCCCTAAGGTACTATGACTAGTCAAAAGATCTTTAGCTTTTCAACATAAAATGGAATTTATAAGCAACTGCTAAAAAATATTAACGTACAGAAACTTTGTTGAGTGCTGCAGTTCACTGCCAAACACTAGTGAAAATGAGTGGCAGATAGCCCCTTCCTTTTGAATTCTTTCCTTAATTATCTCTTTCTAAGTTCTTCTGATCCTTTTAAAGAAGACATTGCATAAGGCAGATAAACAAAAATTGCTCAAATCTATTTCATCAAGATTTAGTGGGCCATGACCTCACAGGCTCCATTTTCCATTCATCGTTTACACCAGATGGGTGCTTTAGCATAACTTTATTCTACAAAGAAAAGGTTGCCTCTGGCCTGTAGTCAGACCAAGAAAGTGCTCATATTTCTTAAAATAAGCCAATAAATATAATATTCTTATGGGAACTCTTAACAGCAATCCCAGAAGCAGAAGTAGTGACTAAAAGATGATGTTATTATTCAGCTAACTCCATAGCGTGATTTGGAAAGATGTGTTTTAGGCACAAGGAACTCTTCATACTTGCCTCACTCCTCACAGTCCCATGAGAAAGACATCATTTCCTTACGTTGGCATCATGGAAATTAACCTGCTTCATGAATCCAGAAACTTCTCCAGAGCAAAGAGATTAACTGCACACTTTGGTACCTTACATAAGGGCCGGTACATAGCAGGTACTCAAATATTGAACGTCCTGTGTTCTCATACCCAGAGGGGCAAAGCTAGAATTCAAAACCTGGTCCGTCTAATCCCAAAGGTTATGCAAATCAGTTATGCTATGCGGATAAATAAAAAGTTGTATATTTTATATAAAAGTCAGACTGATAGTCAATGTGATCCGACCACAAAAATAGCCATAGATCTTGGTCCACTTTTATGAAGTATGCCTTCCTTGATTATGTTCTACTTTGCTCATGCTGTCTAGGGGTGGGGGACAAATATTTTAAGAAAAATGCCAACAATATCAAATCAATATCAATATCCTCTCTCTATCTCTCATTTACCCTATTTATACCCAACTATAATTGAAGACCACGTCTCAACACCCTTTCCTCTTTGAGTACACTTATAGTTTCCCTTCTGCATTCCAGATGTTGTTGCTGTAGTTTATCCCTACTTTCCTTGTCAGGACTAGCCTCTTAAATGCTGTCTGCCTCCAGTTTTGAAATCCTCTAGCCCATCTTCCATTTTATGCTGTTATCTTTCAGAAATGAAAATCTATTGATGCTACTTATCAATTTAGAATCATTCAGTGATTTAACCTTATCTAGACAATTATGACTAGTACCTTAAATGAAGCAAAAACAACAACAAAAAAACAACAATAACAGTAAAACACCCTACAATGGAGCCCATGATTATTATCATTCTTTTTAGATTCTCCTCCTGCCAGCTTTTCTAAAACCTTACATTCTCATTTTTTTTCTTTCCTGTATATTTAACCCCATCCACTTGACTGGACTAATCTCATCAACATTTAAATATAAAAATAATTTTTATGTTAAAAAATAATTTAAATCCTCCTTGACCCACTATGACTCATGTTTATTGCTTATCCTATCCTGGCCAACTTTCTCAGCCATCACTCCAAGGAAACTCATCTCAAGAGTGCTAGTGCCTTCCTTACAGCTAATTCCAATGTTCAGAACTCATCTTTCTTCACTTCTTGGCAATATCTGATAGCTGTTCACCACTTTTTCTTCCTCAAATGATTTTCTTCTTTCAGCTTCTGTGATATCACGCTCTCCTGTTTTCCTTCCGTCTCTTTGACTGTCTTTTTATTTTTCACTGCAGTCTCTTTCTCTTCTACCTGGCTATTAAATGATGAAAAGTTCTTCAGAGCATGGTGTAAGTTCCCTTTTTACTTGACATCTTCATTTAACATCTGAAAGTAACTCCAAATATTTATCGAATGCTTACTATGTATTAGGCACAGTGCTGAGAAAGAACAAAAGCAGCTTCTGACTTCTAGAAACTGGTCCAATACATATAGCTAAGCCATGTTATTCTTCTACTGGACAGAAATAATCTCATTAACATCAGACAAGGTCACTCTGTGACTATTAGACAAAAGAAATCCACTTCATAATTTATGTAAGCACAGACAAAACAAGATTACTGTGCCAAATAGCAAATACTCCTCTCTCCTGGTTAATATGAGTTCCTGTTACATCTTTACCAACTATAGTCTTAAGCCTTGCTCTACTCTACCTTCTCTAAGGATATGATTTATTGAAATGCCTAATTATAGGGTCACTCCTCCCCTTTCTGACAGCACCTAATCTAGAGCAAAGCCCTGCTTTCTTGGATCCTCCTTAAATCACTCAACCAAAGTCCTAATCTTGTAATAGATCCTTTCGAACACTTCTTCTTAAGACATCCTTGGCTCCCCTCATTATTTTTTTTTATTTTCTGTAATGAGTAATAAACTCACCTTTTTCAACTACAAGTAGTTTCCTGAGAGTCTTTGACCGAAGGGCTTTGGCAATGCTAAACATTTTAAATGGATTATCTTATTTAATTCTTGTAACAAGTCTATAAATTGCAATTGATATTATCATTGTCTTTCCCAGTGTACGTGTAAGCAAACTGAGGCTTAAAGATGTTAAGAAAATTTTAAAACCAATATTACGTGATTAGACAGTGATGAAGAATTCGAGCCCATGAAATTAAAATACAAAGTTAGAGTTCTTGAGACATACAGTAAACTTTCTCAATAAATATTACTTGGATAGACTGAATACCTAATCCTGTTGTCGTTTCCAACTCACCATTTCCTAACTCTAAAATATGCAGTTACTTGCTCTTTTATATCTCAGTGCTGCCATTTTTATTTCTGTCTCTTTGTGGATTCTCTAATAACTCTACTCAACCACTGTGACTGTATATGTGAAACCACTCACATTTTATAGCCTCAGCTAACTCCTCAATTCTGCTTTAAAGCCAGGTAGACCGATAGCTTTCTCTATCACTATAATCTGTCTGCACATTGTTCATTCATAGATTAGAATACTTTGAACATTCATTGGTCTCCTCATCTAGGCTGTGAGTAATCTAAATATAAGAATAATATTTCATTAATCTTTGTGTCCTTATGTCAGACATATAACAGGAACTAAGTAGACATATATTGAATAAATTAATTTAAAAGTCTGGAAATAATGTGTTTCTGTGGTTCTAAGTATGGTAGTACTATCTGTATTTTCCCTCTGATTGATTTAAAAGAGATTCTGCAAAAAAAAAATCCCAGACTAAATGAGGAAGCCTTTTTTTTTTAACTGTGATTAGTTCAGTAGTGTCCTAACTAATCCAATTAGTCAAATAAGCCACATAATATTATTTAGTGTCCATTAAGGTAGAGTTTCCTTAGAATGGTATGAATAAAGGAAGTTATTAATTTCTTTCTCAAGAAATATGTTCTATACATTTTATCGATATTGTACTATATATTGATGTCTTTTCTTGAAGGAGCTCACAGTCTAATAAAAAAAAAACAGACATGAAAATAAGTGGTTGTGATCTTCACAAATGTATAACAGATATAATAAAGCCTATCACACAAGAAAAGAATAAAAAATTTATAACTAAACCAAGGGGACCATGCTAAGGGGTTACTGGGAATGCTATGCTGGAAAATTTTATGGAGACACATTTTTTAAGTATAATGAGTAGGATGTTTTACCCAACTATCTTAATATTGTTATGATCTATGGTTTAGGACAGCACTCTCCAGTAGAAATATAATGTAACCCACAAATGTGAGCCATGTAAGTATTTTTACATTTAAGTCACACTTTAAAAATGTAAAATGAAGTAGAATTCATTTTAATAATATAGTTTATTTTACCCACTATGTCCAAAATATTATCATTTCAATATATAATCAACTTAAAAATTATTCTATCTTTTTATTTCAAACTGTCTTGAAATCTGGTATGTGTTTTAAACTTACAACATTTCTCAGTTTGGACCAGCCACATTTCAAGGGCTTAAAAACCACAGTTAGTTAGATAGCACAACTTTATAACACTGAAATATTTCTGGCTTTAGAAAATTACAGCTTTCTAGCTCTTGCAGAAATGGTCACCCACCAAAGACATAATAAGTAAATAATGAGAGTAAATATTCTTACTTTACAATATACCAAACAGTATGGTTAAATTTCTTTTTAATTTTTTATTATATTTTACTTATTTGCTTTCCTAATAATAGCTTAGTAATGCTGTGGTAGATTCAGTTATCATAATATAATCAGCATATGTTTGCAACCTATTGACTTGGCTTAAAAGGATGTATCTTTCCATCAAATTTCAATAGTATGGTCTCATTGTAACTATAAATTTATCAAGAAAAGCTTTTGCTTATCAGAGCCTTCACATTTTCCAAGAATAAAATAATGTAATTCAAAAATACATTGACAGGGATATGCAACTGAAAATATTAAAGACATTTCATTATTTTCTTCTTCAGGGTACAATAGCTCAGTATCACCTTATCCTACCAAGAGTAATAGACAAATTGGATCCATGGCTTTCAGATGAACGTTTTGATAATCAAAAAAAAAGAAAAAAAATCAGTATGCTCAACTCTGAAAAGACCTCTGAGGTCTCTTGAAGACTTATGATACATTGATTCCAATTAGGAAGGTGCTAGAAATAATGAAGTCTTTTTTAAAGAAAAGTCACCCTGTAACAATAGAGCTATAAAATAAAAATATAACTCTTATTACCCTCATGGACCTATATCTGTTATAGACAAATTTCTAATCTACTGGAGGTGATAGGTATATATCTTGGATGAATTTGAATAAAAGGCTCTTTGACTCATAGGTAGAGATGATATCTTCTTGGTAAACATAAGCAAAAAGTTATCCCATTTCTGATGTACTATTTACATTGCTCACATCTTCTGAAAAATGTTGCTAGTCTCCACCTCTAATTGCCAAGGATAATGTCAGAAATAAATAGAAGCTCCACAGGCCTTTTGTGCATGTTAATGTAATATATTTTCCACATATTCACCTTAAATATGCATGTATTGATTTTTTTCTTCTCATTGTCATTCATTTATTATCATTGACTCAAACTCTGCAGGGTATATGATATCAAATTGGTGCTGGGAGAATCATTTGAACCACCTCTTTCCAAGTTTTGAAATGATGATCACATCTCCCTATCAGATGTGAGATATTTAGCACTCATTGTATTGGCCTCTGGGTCTTTCCTCTGCTTTGGAAGATGGGTCTGGAGGTGATATGGGTCAGCAGGGCTGGGAGTAAGGAACAAAAACTGGATGTGAAGCAAGAGGAAGTACGGTAAAACTAGAACTTGTGAGCATGTCTCATACTGCTTCCAACTTTGATGATGTGAATAACCTGTAGAAGTCGATGCCCTTCATCATGGGGTGCACAGGCACCTGGCTAGGACTCCAAGAAGCCAAAGGATGAGATGTAGTGGGAGCTGGAGGAGCCACAAGGGGATGCAGCTGGTCAGTAGCACCCTGTGTGAGCCTCAGTGGTATCTGGTGCCTGTACAAACCTTTGAGATGAGAGGCTGCTGCTTCGCTTTGGTCTTCCAAATATGAAAACTGCTTTTGTGGCCAGGCTTAACCTAGAATCATCAAAGGAAGGGGATTCTGGTAAATGTATTCTCATTTTAGTTAAGTTAGGAAAGTACAAACTTACCACATTTATTTATCTCTAAAATGGGACCTAGCATGGTATTATGAATATTATAGATAAATTATGTAAAGCTTTTGTATATAATATATGCTTAGTTAATGATATCTATTACTATTATGGATTATGCTAACAGATTTCCTAATATAGAGTATATATACCTTGCTACTGTAATTTACTTTTGCCAGTGACTCATACACTGTGCTACCAATTTCCTTTGAAATTTGCTTTACTTATTGTCAACACACACCAGCTGCATTATTTCTTATGTAACTTCCCAACACTGGGCTATTTTTATACCCATTTCTCCCTCTGACATAATGATATTTTCATTTTGGTAGAAAAAGAGTAGTTATTGCAAGGAAATTATGTAAATACCAATTTAAACATTGATATGGCTACTATACAAACTAAAAATTCACCTTAATTATCATTTTAATGATCTGATTTGGAGTCAAAGTGACATGATAGATACATCTTTTTTTTTTCTTATTTCACAAGTAATCTGATACAGAATAAGAGTTGTCAAAGATTTTTTTATAGATCATGTGATGAGATTTTTCCCTGGTGTTTTTATGCATGTAAAGCAGTAGGAGCAATAGTAGGTCATTCATTACAGTCACAATAATAATAATGCTAAGATAATTGACTTTATATATTCTCTCACATGTTAAGAGTTAACAGTTAAAAATTATAACTTTTTTGAACGACCAAGATTTTAATTGATAGTCAATAGTGAAATTCTTTCCAATTTTTTTAAGTGTGTCTTTAAAACATTTTGGCTCACACACATTTACTTTACGAAAGAAATTAAAGACTGATTATTGCTTCTTTAGTTTATTCTTCTATCCTGCCAATGGCACTCAATCTATTTTCAGACTTTGTCTTCAGTGTATATCTCCTATGTAATATACATCATACATCATAATATAGAGTTAATATTTTTATAACTGAATTGAATTCTTAAATAATAATTTTACTGAGTCATAGTAAGTAAGAAGTGAGGGGGGCAAGTAAATTTTAATGCTTTGAATTTTGAGACTTTAAATTCTTAAAGTTTGGTTCTTTGAATAATTTCTATCATTGTTGATAGACCTCAAAGTCACTATGATTTTCACACAAAATAAAGAAAAAAAAATAACAGTATTTTCAAAGAAGAAAATAATTTTCTTAAAATAATCCAGGAGCTTGCATTTATGTGGCGTGATGATTCTTACTAGAGACAGATCTAATTTTTGTGCAGCCTGAAACATATTCAACTAAGGGGGAGGATTCTTTAAGAAAAAATATACAAAATTATGAAGATAAAAATTATAGGAATACAATGTTTACCTTAGATGAGACCGTTTAATTGATTGACCCTGAAACTTAATCTTTATTATCTTCACAAAAATCTGCCTCTGCTCTAGGGAAATATTGGATGACTTTTCATTACTGTTAAATGTTTTTAAATAAAATTAAGATCATTTTGATGAAAAAGTTAACTGTTTGAGTCTAGTTCTGTGTTGTAAAATAATTAACATTTTTATTCTACGAACTGTGCAAAGTAACATATAGTGGCTTTATAGTTTATTTCTATCTCGAATGCTGATAATTATCTAATGACAACCTAAGATACCAATAGGTACCCTTTTAAATTTTGTCAGTATTGATTTGGAACCTACTGTGTGGGGAGCACGGAAATAATGGTATATAATATCTACTGGGATCTGTATTCTCAAAAATTTTATACTAAGAACATCATAACTCTTGACTCTTAAGGCCACTTTGGAAAGGGTAAATGAAGTGGTAGCACAAGGTTTACTTTAACAACTGAAAAAATGTGTCACATGAATTAATGTCAACAACTGGAATTTTACCTCATTAGGCAATTTCTGGATCTAAGGCTCTGATTATTATTCTAAGCAGAAAAATATGCTAATTATTCACTCTGAATGTAGAAGGAAAAAAGGTGTAAAATCTCCCGTTAGCCGTGTGACCATGTACTAATTGCATGTCATGTGTCAAAATAATGCAGCTCACTGTGCCTAAAGCAATTAGACACACAGAACTCCATTAATGAAGCACTGTCTGTCACTAAAAGTGTTTTTTGTGCTATAGTTGAAGATTAAAATATTAACTTCTCAAATATTTATGATAGTTACTGACAGCATTTCAAAATGTTGCTTTTAACAAAAGCTTTCTATTAAGAATTAGTTTTTAATTTGAATTTTTATATTCAAAGAATATATTAACATATGGGAGTAAGATGGAGTTTCTTAGGTATCTGAAGAGTGTTTATTACAAAAGGTAGGTTACTTTTAGAAAACTTTACCATGTCTTTGCACCTTATATTTTTCCTCAAAAAAGAATTTTTGAGGGTATTATCAAAACATCTATTTTTCTCATTTAAATATTTCTATGACAATGATATGCAAATGTAGGTTTTACTTGAATTATTTTTCTCCATTATGAAAATTAATCAGTTCAGAGCTCATTATAACAGGTCAGGCCCTACTGGTCAAATATATTATAGTCTACATATTGTTTGGTGATTTGAGAAGTATCCAGAAGGGATGCCAGGAATCTTAAAGATCATCAATTTCAAATAAACCAATAATAATGGCATTACTACTTCTATGCTAAATCCACTCACCAAGTGATTACTATGTCAAATACTATGGTATACAGTATTTTGTTTAATTCGGGCTTTGAACTCACATTTTTATTCCTTTACTCTTTATAACCATGCAATTTTGAACTAATTACACTGATGGATAACTGACTTTGCCTTGGTCTATGCCTCAATGTTTACAGTTTGAAAGTTTGGGGCCAATATAACAATCTGTTTTATTTTTTGTTTTAGCACTATTTCTTTCAGTGAATTCTGCTTCTTTATCAATTTTCATGAAAAAGAAAAGTGTCCTCTGTTGGATAGGATTTCTTGATCTCAGTCTATGTAAGATTGATTATTTTCAGAAATGTTCTTAGATTCATCTCAGAATAGTGTAATTCTACTTATTAATTCAGATAACAACTAATGGTTGTTTATTAAACTTTAGCAATATTATATTAAGATGGAATCTCTATTGAGTTTTAGAAGCTTATTTTGCCATTCTTGAGGTATCTTCTGGGTTTAGCAGAAGTCCTTTATTTATAAATCATATCTTAAAATATTTAATGCTAAGTACCCTATCCTGAATTGGGCTCCAAACTATTTAATCTAACTCAATAAATGCTATAATTCTACCTAAAATTAAATTATAAATTTTCACTCAGGTGGCAGTAAATACTATTTTTTTGTTTTGTTTTCACATTTAAACCTCAAGGATCTCTTGAATATTTTATGCTGGATTATATTTCTTTCCCTATGTTCACTCCTGTTTAAGTAGGAGTAGGACAGGCTTGCTATCTAAAAGCATTCATTAGTATGACAAACTGGAAGTAGAATGTTTTGTAGCTACATTAGTAATTTTTCTGATTAGTAAGAAAACTCTGCAGTTCTAAGCTGATAGAGTGTTTATTCATTAACATCCTGAACTTGATGACCTTCAGATTCTCCACCATGAGGTAGTCTATAGTGAATATTAACATGTGATCATTTGGTTGGAGTTTCTGAAGGGAAAGACAAAGATTTAGTATCGATAACCAAGATACAGTTGGTTCATATCTGTACCTGAATCTGAAAGACAATTATTTCAACTCATTAGTATATTGGGATTAGATATTTAGGAAAGAAAAATTCAATTGGTCTTTACATTATGTGAATTCTTAAATAGAAAATAAATTCTTCAAGCAGCTAAAACAATAATTTACTCAGTCTGCCTTTCAAATCAAACTCTTTTGCCATCTCTGAAGCTGTTCTTCTCAGAAAGGATGAAATAAGATGAATATGTTGACGGGATTTGAATCGTTAAGTGGATTTTAGTCATTCTCCTTTTCTTCAGACTGTTGGTAATTTAAAAGTACTTCATTGTTTAAAGTGAAAAGTTTTACTCTTTTTCATTTCTCCTTTAGGTAAATTTATAATTTGATGATTATTTGCTAAATGAATGGATAAATTTTTTATATTCTTATCTTTTTTCATTTTATGTTTATTATATTAACATGTTTTTGTACATACAAAAGATTTCTGTTATATAAATATTATTAATAAAGCATAGTGATATAATCAACATTCATAAACTCAACACTTAGCCCAAGAGACAGAACATTACCAGTAATTTGCATCTACTTGCATGTTACTCCCTTGTCTTATCCCTATTATCTTTTCCTCAGAAATGCCACTATCCTAAACTTTGTGTTTGTTCTTCCATTGCTTTTTTAAAATATGGAGTTTTTCATAAATATTGAATGCTTAAGAATATATTATTTAATTTTACTGTTTGATGGTCCTATAAAATGGATATGTTATATGTTATCTAGTTAGACTTGCTTTATTAACTCAAGGGCATGCTTTCAAGATAAATACTTGATGATGATGATGATGATGATGATGTGTGTGTGTGTGTGTGTGTGTGTGTGTGTGTGTGTGTAGACACATACATATATTTCTTTTGTTTACTGCTGTATAACATGTTATTCATTGTGTAACTATACTATTGTGATGGAAATTTTTGATTTTTTTTTTAGTTTTCAACTATTATGAAAAATGCTGTTTTCAACATTCATGTATACTTCTGGTACATATGCATAAAATTTTATCGCAGGCATATACCTAAGAAATGGGGTTTCTGGTTTGTAAGTATTCAATAGATCAATTTTGAGAGAAAATGTCATTATTTTATCAAGGTTTTTGAACATTTAAATTAGGAGTTTGCTCCCCAAGCAGTAGTGTACAGGAATTCCCACTATTTTGCACCTTTGCCAACAATGCTATAATTAATTCTCAATTTTTGCCGGCTTGAACATTTTTGTTGGTTTTCTTCTCTGCTTTTTTTTTTCTGGAATAAAGGAATTCTTGGAGACCGCCCATACTGCTTGTGAGCCAGAGATATCCCAAATAGTGTAGTTTTTCTGACCTCAACTCTTCTGCAGTGAATAGGTCCTTTGGTGCTCCAAGTCAACCATATTGCCAAAACCTGAATGCACTTTATTAACTTGCTAGTTGAAAAATTATTCAGTAGTTGCTAGATATAAGTTCAATATACAAAGGCCAATTACAATTTTACATATAAGTAACAACCAATTAGAAAAAGGTACTCTTGAAGAAATGCCATTTAGATTACTAAAAATATAAGCTATCTAAAAACTATAATATTTTATTGATTAACATATAGAAACAGTGAGATAGAACATGTTTATTAATAGGATATTCAATATTCACAAAAATGTCAGTTTTTCAAAACTTATCCATTAATTCAAAGCTATTCCATCTCAAATTCTAATAAGTTTATTCACTGATCTAAATAACAAACTCATTCTAAAATTTATTTAAAAGAATAAAATGCTAAGAATTGCTAAGTACTTTAAAGTTCTAATAAATGTCAAAACTTATCAAGGAAAGTAATTAACAAGGTATAGTAGCTTTGGTGTTTTGATAGAAAATAGATCAATGGAACAAAACAGAAGGCCAAGAAACTCATACGTGTATAAAAACACATGCATATATGAACATAGCTTGCATTGAAGTCAGTGAAGAAGGCAAAATAAATTTAGTAAATGTTTCTGGGACAAACATTTTTAGTTTGAAAACAAATAGTATCTCATGCCATATACAAAAATCAATTTCAAGTGAATTAAGAACTTGAATTTTAAAGGGAAATTTAAAATTTTTAGAAGATGATCAAATATATTTATCTCAGGGTAGAGAATAGTATTTTAAGAGAGAATGAGCAAAAGCTATTAAGAAAAATTAATAAATTTGACTATTTAAGATTAAGAATCTTAGATACACACTCCAAAAAAACACTCTTGTACATGAAGATAAATACACGAATGTTAAAAGTGATTCATGTAATAATAAAACAAAAAAGAAAAACAACAAGTACCTATTAAAAAGAAAATAGTATATTAAAAAATGTAACACTGTAAAGAAGTTCAAACAAATGAATAAACTAGTGCCATATGTATTATCAGAAATAACACTCAAAAATATAATGCTGATTGAAAAAAAGTAAGGTGGAGAAACATACTCTAATTTAATCTCAAAATTCTGCCAAGATATGATGGCATAAAAATGTCAGAGTAAAAGTTTTCTAATTTTTTCTCAAAGAACATCAAGTTTGGCACTCACCAATACATGAGAGTGCCTTCGTGGGAATCCAGGAGTCCAGCACAGAAGTTCTAGGACTCTAGTGGAACAGAAAAGTATCTGAGATTGAACATAGTAAAGAGAGTAAGAGGAACAGTTACACTTTGCCTGTGTCACTCCTTCCCCAAGAAAGCACAGCTCAATGCCAAGAGACACCTTCTCAGACTGATTACTCCCACTGGGAATAGTTAAGAGAGTGTGGGTAAGCACTCAGCTTCCCCCAGCTGTATGAGATACTGCCAAAGAGATCCACTTATTTTTGCCGTGTTCAGAATACTGTGATGTGCTGTGTGACTAGGGGGAGGAGAGCAGCTGGGAGAAAGACAATAGGACTTTCAAGGCTATCAAGGGGATATGGAACCTATTAACTGCTTCATGGGTACACCAGGAAGACCACCCATGAATCACAGGGAACATCTCATTTACAGATCTCCCAGATTGCCCAAAGGCACCCCCGGTACTCTCAGTACATGACCCATACAATGCCTCACTGGAAAAGAGTGGCCGACTTCCTGTGCATACCCCTAAGGGTGAAGAGAGTGAGCTGTTGCAGATGACTAGTAAGTACTAACAGAAAGCAAGCCTCACTTTGCAGATTTGGGGGAAAGCACACAAACTTCAGCATTTAATACTACTTAGAAAGAGTAAATGGAAGGCTACCATCATCTGGCCTGGCTTTGTATGATCAAGAGAAGGCATACAATCTTAAAAAATTTTCCCCAAGGGAGAACAAGAAGTATAGAGTAAAAGTATTCATTAAAAAAAAAAAAAAAAAAAAGTCTAAGAAAGCAAGAAAGCCTCAGAATCCCAGGATGTGACCTCTTCTTTAAATGCAAAGATAACAATGCAAGACTTTAGGGATAATAATAAATGAAAGAAACATGACACCACCAAAAGAACACAGTAATTTTTCAGGAATCAACCACAATGAAATGGAAACCTGTGCTTTTCTAATAAAAAGTTCAAAATAGTTGTTTTAAGGGATCTCAGAGAGCTTTAAGAAAAAGCAGAAAGGCAATTCAATGAAATCAGAACGATAAATGAACAAAATGTGAAGCCTGACAG
This sequence comes from Cynopterus sphinx, assembly GCA_030015415.1. NCBI lineage: Eukaryota > Metazoa > Chordata > Mammalia > Chiroptera > Pteropodidae > Cynopterus > Cynopterus sphinx. The sequence continues at coordinate 84,427,573 of CM057384.1, read as the reverse complement.
AGAGGGGAATCATAAAAAAGAACTAAATAGAAATTCTGGAGCTGGAGGATACAATGAATGAAATGAAAATGCAATAAGGAACACAGCAGTCTTGATCAAAAAGAAGAAAGAATCTGTGAAGCAGAGGACAGGTCACTTGGAATTGTCCAGTCAGAGAAGAACAAAGAAAAAAGAATGAAAAAGAGTGAAGAAAATGTGACTAAAGAATACCATTAAAGGAATCAATCTATACATAATTAGGCTTTCAGAAGAAGAGAGGGAGAAAGGGGAAAAAAGCTTATTTGAAGACATAATGTCTGAGACCTTCCCAAACCCAGGGAGAAATTTAGATAACCATGTTCATGAAACTCATAGGTCTCAAAACAATTTCAACCCCAAAAGATCTTCCCTAAGACATATTATAATAAAACTGTCTACAATTAAAGACAAAAATAAAAAATTTTTAAGCAACAAGAGAAAAAAATTCTCAAGGACAAGGGAACCCCCATAAGGTGAATAGTTAGTAGATTTCTCAGGAGATCCATACTTCCAGGCTAGGAGACAGTAGGGTGATGTTTTTTCCAGAGTGCTGGAAAAAAAAAAAAAAAACTGCCAAAAAGATTACATTACCTAGAAAAGTTGTCCTTTAGAAATGAAGGTAAGATAAAGACATTTCCAGACAAACAAACACTGGGGGAATTTATCACCAGTAGACTTATCTTACAAGAAATGCTAAAAGTGGTTCTTTAAGCAGTAATAAAAGGATGCTAATAAATAATATGACAACATATGAAAATATAAAACATACTGGTAAAGGTAAGTATATATTTAAATTTAGAATACTCCAATACTATAATATGGTGGTATGTAAATTGCTTAATTCTAGTAAAAAGATTCAAGGACAAAAGTATTAAAAATAACTATAGCTGTGATAATTTATTAATGGATATACAATATAAAAAGATGTTATTTATGAAATCAAATTATAAAAAGTGGGGGATGGAGTAAATGAGTAAAGTTCTTATATGCGATTGCACGTACAAATGAAATTCAGCAGTACACAGAAGTATTATACATCATAATCAAGAGGAATTCATCCCTGGGATGCAAGGATTGTTCAACATACACAAATCTATAAATTTGCTACACCACATTGATAAAATGAAAGATAGAAATTATATGATGTTTTCAATAGATATAGAAAAAACTTATAAAATGCATCTTTTATAATAAAAGCTATTAACTAATTAAATATAAAAGAAATGTACCTCATTTAACGAAGGCCAGCTAACACTATACTCAATGATGAAATGTTGAAAACTTTTCCCCTAAAATTAGAAGCAAGAAAGGTTTGCTTACTCTCACTATTCCTACAACTCAACATAGTTAAGCAATTAGGCAAGTAAAAGAAATAAAAGATATCCAAATTGGAAAGAGAAATCTTAAATTGTCTCTGAAGATGATATGATGTTATACAAAAATAATTTTTAAAACTCTCCAAAAACCTGTTAGAATTAGTAAACAAATTCAGTAACATTTCATGATATAAAATAAACATACACAAATTGGTCATATTTTGATACACTAAAAATGCATTATGTGAAAAATGAAAGAATCATTTATAATGGTATCAAAAGCAATACAATATTTTGCAATAAATTTAACTAAAGAGGTGAAAGATTTGTACACTGAACACTATAAAATACAGATTTAAAAGAAAATTAAATAAAATACAAATAAATAGACAGATATGCCATGTTCATGGACTGGAAGAATTAACATTGTTAAAATGTTCATACTACCTAAAGATATCTATAGAGTCAATGCATTCTCTATTGAAGTATCAAAGATATTTTTCACGGAAATGAAAAAGCAGTCTTACAATTTGTATGGAACCAGAGAAGACCTTGAATAGCCAAGGCAATCCTGAGAAATAAGAATAAAGCTGGAGGCATTATACTTCATGATTTCATACTATAATACAAAACTATAGCAATCAAAACAGTATGGTACTAGTATAAAAATAGACATATAGACCAATGGAACAGAACTGAGAGCCCAGATACACACACACACACACACACACACACACACACACACACAATTAATATATATAAAATTAATATTTGACAAGGAAGCCAAGAATGCTCAATGGAGGAAAGGATATTATCTTTAATAAATGATGCTGAAAACATTGGATATTCACCTGCAAAAGAATGAATTGGACCCCATCTTACATTCCTCATAAAAACATGATCAGAATGAATTAAAGACTTAAATGTAAAACATGAAGCTGGAAAACTGAAAGAAAACTAGGGAAAAAGCTCTTTGACATTGGTCTTGAAGTGATTTATTTGGATATGACACCAAAAACAACAAAAGCAAAAATAAGTGGGACTTTATTACACTAAAAAGCTTTTGCATGTCAAAAGAAACAATAAAATGAAAACCCCATCCATGGACTAGGATAAAGTATTTGCAAACTATATATCAGATAAGGGGTTTCTATCCAAATACATAAGGAACATATGCAACTCAATAGCAAAAAAACCCATAATATACTTAAAAAATGAATAAAGGACCTGAAGACATTTTCCCAAAGATATACAAATGTCTAACATGTACGTGAAAAGATGCTCATTAAGGAAGTGCAAATCAAAACCACAAAGAGATGTCATTTTACACCTCTTGAAATGGCTGTTTTCGAAAAGACAAGAGATAATCAGTATTGGCGAGGAGGATGTGGAGAAAAGGGAATTCTCATGCACTGTTGGGGGGAATGAAAATAGATGCAGCCACTAGGGAAAACAGTATGAAGGTTCTTCAAAAAATTAAAAATAGAACTACCACCAATTAAAAATAGAACTACCAGCAATTTCCCTGCTGGGCATTTACCCGAAAATAAAAACACAAACGAACACCAACTTAAAGATATATGCACCCACCCCTGTGTTCATTGCAGCATTATTTACAATACCCAAGATATGGAAAACACCATAAATGTGCATCAATGGATGAATATAGAAATTGTGAGATATAGATGTAAAATTTACCCATAAAAAAAGAAGAAAATTCTGCCATTTGTGACAACATGACTGAATCTGAAGGTCATTATGCTAAGTGAAATAAGTCAGGTAGAGAAAGACATATACTGTATAATTCATATGATACTGTATGATCTCACTTATATGTGGATCTAAAGAAAAGCTCCAAACTCATTGAAAAAGAAATTAGACTTCTAGTTACCAGAGTCAAGGGCTGAGGGGAGGGGAATTGGAGGAATATGGTCAAAAGGTGCACACTTCCAGTTATAAATACGTGCTAGGGTTGTACATACACCATGATGACTAAAGCTAACACTGCTGTGTGATGCATAAGAAACTTGTTAAGAGGGGTGGCTCATTAGTGTAGTGGTTAGCATGTTTGCTTTACACACAGAAGTTTCTGGGTTTGTACCCTGGGTGATGCTCCAGGCCCTGGGTGCACACCACAAGCCTGTGGGAGGAGACACCCTGCCTTCAGAGATCCAGTTCTTAAGAGGAAACAGCGACATCCATAGGTCAGGGGTGGAAGTTGGGACAGAGGGCTGGGTGGGAGGGTGAGTAAGTAAGAGGTGATGGTGGGGGGGGGGGAAGTCGTTAAGAAAGTAAGTCCTAAGAGCTACTATCACAAAGAGAAATTATTTTTTTATTCTTTGCTTTCTTTTTATTGTATCTATAAGAGAAAATGGATGTTAGCTGAACATATTGTAGTCATCATTTCACAAAATATGTAAATCGAGCCATCATGCTGTATGCTTTAAACTTATACAGTGTTGTATGGCAATTATTTCTTAATAAGATGGGGGGAAACCATACAAATTGGCTAATAGTCCTAATCTTTATTTTAAAATCTTAAAAAAAAATTTAGCAGCCTAACAATCATGTATTTATCATCTACTCTATGTGAGGTACTGTGCCCACTCTTAGGCAGAAATAAAAATATATATGTATAGCAAATTTGCTCTTGGGGATCTCACAGTTCAGTGAAAAAGATCAGCATGTGAATAATTATATAGTAAAATGCAAAGTGATACATAAAGGGAACTAATGTAGTGGGTCATGAAGTATTAATAGCAGTGTCAGACATTCCACATAAAGGAGGAAATATATGTAAAGGTGAAAATGTGGAGAAAATATTAACTGTTTCAAAATTTTGGATTTTCTAAACACTGTCTAAATGCTAACTCTATCTTCAAGAAGATGATACTGTATGTCTCAGATGTAACAAGCTATTGTTATAATTCTGCCTAATACCATAGAACTTATTTTGTTTTCTGGACACTTTTGTCACCTATTCCTCAATTTGTTTTAATTAATGGAATTTAGGTACATTCTTTTAGTCAGTTTTCTACAAAGCAGTAATTAACTGTTCTTGGAATAACAATTTTAAGTGGTTCACAAATAAGTATATATTAAACAATACTGTAGTGCTCTAAATCTTATCACATATTTTATAGTTCTGACTTCTGTAAAATTATAAAACTTGTTTCTATATTGGAAAATGAAGTAGTTTATAATTTAAGAAGAGGAGAGAGAGAGGGAGAGAAAGAGGGAGGGAAGGGGGAGAGAGAGAGGAGAAAGATGAGAGATGAGTATGAGGTGAGTATGAGGAAATGAGTATGAATTTAATCAGGTTTCGGGCTTGAATAACTGGCTTTTTTTAATCATCAGATTTATCAGGACAAAATGTGGCACAGTGTGATTGCTGTTCTAACAGAAGCTCAGTCTACTGGGAGAGCACAAAGAGAGCCGATGAATTTTCATGGGGGGAATTAGGGAAAGCATCATGTACGAGGTTCCATTTAATCTGGATCTTGGCAACTAGAAGGATTTAAAGTGGGCAGGAAGAGGGAGGGAGGACATTGTAAAGATGGAGAATGAGTCACACCTCAAAATAGACAGTGATTGTTTAGGGGTTTAAAATTAGATCACAGAGTTCTTGGGTTTTGACTTTAATTCTAAAATATATATATATATATATATATATATATATATATATATATATATATAATCAATTAACAGCTTGAGTGAGTGCCTACAATGAGTAAATCACTATGCTCAAGCAATTATATCCTCAAGGAATTTTGCAGTTAAAGGGATGAAATATGGGCACAGAAAAATAAACCTAAAATTAAAAGAAAATATATATTGGAAATAAGTACATTTACACTCTAGATGTTCAAAGAGAGTCTAATCTCATCTTAGCACCAAATAAAAACATGGCCTTGTTGTCAGAAACACCATCCCAACAAGAACCACAAGTTACCTTTAATTGACTATTGACACTCCGACACTCCTGGAAATATTTACTATGTGAAGTGTGTTTGGAATGCCCAATTTTCATTCTTAGTGCATGGTTATGGGAAAATAAAAGTATTTAGCAGAAAATAATATGAGAGTGTTCTAGCGATGTACTGTATTGAATGGGATCTTCCAATATTGGCAAAAGCACAATCTTAGCATTCCACGTCTCACTTAAAGGACCAAAACTTGTACAGAATTTTCTTGTTTGAGATTTCGGGTCGCCTCCTGCTTTTTTAGTCTTTTCCAGGCTTTCCAAACCTTTCCAAACCTGTAGACACTTATGCTTCCTCTGACACATTCTCAGCTAGGTTGTGCTGAATTAAACTGCAATCAGGCTCATAATCTTAAAAAAGAGCAGAAATTGAGCTTTTATATAACAGTAACACCTTCCTTTTTTGTTTTGTTTCTGATATTGTCTTTTAATTCATTTACTATAGGTAGAAAAAGTAAATTCTACTCTCTATGCTTTGGACAACTTTCCCTCAAATAGATTTCTTGTTCACTGCTCACTCTTCTTTCTACTTCCTTTCTCCTCAACTCCTGCCACCACTCCCTCCCTGCCTGCCTGTCTGCCTCCCTTCCTCTCTCTCTCTCTCTCTCTCTCTCTCTCTCTCTCTCTCTCTCTCTCTCTCTATCTCCCTCCCTCCCTCTCTCTCTCTTTCTCTTTCATGCTCCCCTATCAAATTCCAAGCCATCTTCTTCAAGTTTCTCTGGCACTTCTACTTTCTCACATATGTGTTACAAATGCATTTGAATAGGACTAGCTATATCATTTGCAGTGCCCAATGAAACATGAAAATGTGGAACTACCTGTTTCAAAAGCAAGAAACAAAAAAAGTCTTCTTCTATGGTCTCAACCTGTCATGTTTTTTTTTTATTATTTGTTATTTAATATTGTACTTTCTCAGCTACAGTACACTGATAAGCAAGGGCTAACTCTGCCCTGAAATGCAGGACTCATGGGGTGTGCGCATCCAACTCAACCCAGGTCCTTGCCAGGGATGAAGGGTGGGCGTTATTTCTGGACTGGAGCAAGTCTCAGGATGTAGCAGGAGGTTGAACTTACACATGAGCTGAGTCTCCAAGCTCTGCATGCACCCTTCCTCCATTAGCCCATCAAAGTACAAAATCAAAATTAATAATTGAGATAGTGACTGCAAAGCATTAAATCCTAGAAGGGAGTGGGCTCCTGAGTGGGGAATTCTGGATATCTGCACTGGTCATAGGCCACACAATTAAGACTGAGATCCCATCGTGTTTTAGTGTTCCCATATTGTCAAGGTTTTTCTTGACAATTTCCATGGACCCAAGAATATGAAACATGAAGAAAAGACCACATCAACTTTGACAGTGGTGTCAGGACAGGGTTGGAAGTGCGAGGCAGAGAAAGGAGGGCTCCTTCTCTGCGGAATAGAGGAAATGAATAATGCTGCCAGAATTACATATGTGCTGCAAGGTGTCCCTCAAACTCTTGGTATTTAATTCTTTTAATGAAATTTTATGTTGACTTTGGAAGTAATAACCAGCCCTCATCAGGCTCCAAGAGTAATTTTATGTACTTCTTTTTCTAAAATAAAAAGGTACAACTTAAGCTTATGATAATGCTGTGTGTCTAATTAGATTGGACCATATGAAACTGCTAGTACTCAACAGTTTCTGACATACAAAAACAGCAGTTTCATAGTTTTTCATCTAATAATACCAACCCAATGTTCCTTTCCCCTTTCATACATTTACACAAATACTGTGTCCCACTTTTCATTTTCCTCAATCTAATTTTAGTTGCTTGATAATTTTGCAATATCACATCTATTTTTAATGAAAATAGTCCAGCATTTTCTGAACATATAGATGTTTCTATAAAGGTTAAAAGGATGCCAATTACTAACATTAGAAAATTGATCTAAGTTATTAACCAGAAGTATATCAGAGTTAGAAACAAACGTATTTGCCTTGATGATAAGAAGACAGAAACCAGAAGGTAAGACACTGCCATAGTTCCTGGGAGATTTCTCTCACCATGATACCACTGAGTATTGCTTATATATTCAGTCTTTTAAGAAACAATGCATGTCTATAGGGGAAAATCTATTTCTTTTATTTCTTTTTAGTTTTATTTTTTGGCTTGGTTTGTTATATATTTAGAAGTAAGTTGGCATACATTTTCCTTAGTCAGCCAATTTTTTTTTTCTCTTAGCTTGCTAACATGCAAGATATAGAATGAAATATAATACATTCATCGATTTTTTCAATTAAAAAAATTTAATTCTACCTGGTAATTAGGCTGGGCTCAGAGACTGACAAGGAAAAGTCACAAAGGTCATTAGGTAATGAAGAAGGAGACAGTGCTAATCTATTAGACCAATACATTTTCAAATGTCCTATTTGTTCAATTGACTTTCCTCACTTGATTTCAATTGCCAGTATAATTGGATTGTAAAAATTTCTTATTGTTCAGATATATATGGAATAAATGATTATTAATTATAAAATGCTTTCTTTTTGAAAAAGAATATTGTCTTTGAAATTAGTAACACAAGAGCATAATAAAAGTAATAGAAAGAGGTACATTGATATGGTATTTTCTAATGTCATAATCTTGACATCTAGCAAAAATTCTATTAGAAAAATACACAATACTAATATTAAAATCAAACTTCCATATAGTGTCTTCTTTCTTAAAGAAAATCATAAAGTATTGAAATTTTATTTATTTTAAAAGTGTCTTGCCAAATTTCATATTCTGGAAAAAATTTATATAAAATTATCTAAACCTAAATCTTAACAAATTATGTCACAATGTAATTAATGTTGCATGACTTAGGAGCATCACTGGTGAAATTTTGCTCCAAAAATTAAGGAAATTTGACTTGCAGTGCCTCTGACCTATATTATGGCATCAATTATCAAACTTTCTTTTTTCTTTTTAACCACAGAATTGTTATTCCTGTCTGTTGACTGCAGATTCTGCCTTAGTTTGGGGACTATTAACATCTATCAGATTCAATTGTATATACTTGAACTAAGAAAAATTTACTTGACAACTCTAATGGCTGTGAAAAAGCCATTACAGAGTCACAGTGAAAAGGAAGAGAAAAGGCCAAGGCATGGCAAAGAATTACAAGAGGAATTTTTCTCTTAACTATCTCCTACTGTTCTTCCAATTTTTAGGCCCCACTCAGCATTTTTTAATTTGTCCCTTTGTTACAAAGTTAAATGTTTATTTCTCAATACCTGTGTCTTTCTGTTTTGTTGAAGTCAAGCATATATGATACAGGAGCATGGCCAAGGAGCTGTGGGCCACTGGGGACACGTGACTATCAGCGCAGTCTGATGCAGCTGAAGGAGAGCTAGCAAATACTAGGGATAAGACTTTTCTTTAAACAGAGCAGCAAAGAGCATGATGGAAATATTAGGACTAATAGGTGGTGTTTGTCAGGCCACCAGAGCAGCACTACCTTGTGTTCAGTTCTGCCTATAACCTTTCAAACAGCAAATAAGGGAGTGATGCTAATGGCAAGTAGATTCATTTCTCAGTGTTTTGTTGTTGTTGTTGTATTCCAGAGCAGCTCCACTCAACAAATCCCTTAAATACCTGAATGCCATGTGTAAAGTAAATAGACCTTGAAGAGGTAACCCCAAAAGCTTTCCAAGTCTGGTCAAATGACTTACAAATAGGTACTGCAGAGGATTTGGGCAGACTTAATTTTCCTTTAAATAAAACAAAAGGGTATACAATTCTCATTGTCATTTGATGACCTGTTGTCATTTTCCCCAAATACATTAAGTATTTACTTGCTATTTTTCCTTCTGATTTTGCTTTCTGTTCTACTTACATTTTATGAAGCTATAAAATGGGTGAAAACGTATATCACCCCAAAGGTTGCTTATGAAGAGAGGTAGAGAAAGGGGCTGTCGAGGAGCCATGCAATTGATTTCCAAATCACACAACCTGTTTATGAAAATAATTCTATAACCTCAACATGTATTTAGAATGCAGCAGAGATATTTCCAGGGAGAAGAACTGCATTAAAAAATTAAAAAAAAAAAAAAAAGAAATAAAGAAAGAAAAGAAACAGAGATTTTACTTTTAGCTCATCTTCAGATTTGCAAGGGACAATAAGTGAGATTCATTAGGCCATTTGTTTCTGTCATCTGCCATGATTCAAAATGAAATACTAAATGTTTCATGGACTCAGAAAAAGAGTAGAATTTGTCTTTGTGTTGGCTGTGCAAAGACGGTGTGGCTTACAACCCCCATACAAGAGGCCTGACGGATGAAAGGGGGAAGGGTGGTGCCATCTGAATGATGATGGGCTAATATCATCACCCTCTTGTCAGCTGTAATAGGCTTTTCCTCACAGAAATAATTCATAAAACCGCTACATTATATTCTATCCCTGACAGGCCCTATCTATCCTCCAACCCAGCAGGCTCACAACTAATAAGAAAATATGTGGTTCAGGAACCCTGAAAAATTAAACAGGTAGTTTATGAACAATTTGTTTCATGGGGATGTTTATTATGTTTATTAAATATTGAGCCTTTAATGTTTTCCCAGTGCAGATGATATCATAAAAATGCTGACTTAAGCCTCGGATGTATTCTTAGAAAATGACATTTTACACCACTGGTAGTACATAGTAAATAACTAAATTATAGCAGCTTATGGATGTGTATAGAGACAGGATGTAGAAAATGTAATTTATAATGTATCTTTATGTACATGTGTTTGTGGAATGCGTCCTTGCTATCCTTGTGTATCACATTCAAGCTTTCATTGTAGGCTTAGGTTTAAAAGTAAGTTGAGGAATACCATTATTTTGGTGCTTGTCCTGGGGAAGGTCAGCCTGAGGTTTGTTTTATTGCTTATACTAAAGGAGAAACCTCGAGGTTAGTGTTCGAGGCATCAAGTACACATACTCTGGGCACTAATAATAAACTTAATCAGGAGTGTTACTTTGTAAGTACAATTTTTATATAAATCCTTTATCTGGGTTTTCCCTGGAGACCAATGTATGTGAGCATATGAGGGTAAAATGGCTCCTGGTAATGTGGTGTTCTTTATTTGAAAAGTATCAAATTAGATACAAAACTGTTCTGCAGAGAGCCGGCAGAGAAAGTACATGAAGCATGTTCTCCCTGTGTCTGTACCTTGTACATTACTAGCTTAGCTGTCATAATATATTTAATCAGTGTGACAGTAAATGATCTTCTACTGTAGACAAGCAAGTGGAAGATTATCTGCATCTTACAGGGTTAATGGCCCTTCCATAATAAACAATACCCACAGTATGAAAATAAGGCAATAATTCACATACATATTTCAGAAAGCACATGCCCAGGGTGATTTACAAAGAAAGTTGGCTCAAACCTGTGGTTAAATGCTGTAGTATTCCAGGCCACAGCTTTATGGATCTCAGAAGGACATCTTAATTTACTATATATTCCCACAGAGAAACATGCACACAGGCATTTTGTAATGAATACATCCTCATGTTTCACCGAGGGTATAGGTGCATGTAATGTGAAAATTCAGATGAAATAGAAAATATCAGCATGAAGAGGTTAAATGCATGGTCTATTTGAAGAGTGGTTATCAGTGAATCAGCTTCAAGCTAGGGGAGTTCTTTTAGGGGCCACTCATGGACCTTTATTGTCTAATACTTTTATAAATATTCAAAAAAATGGGATAGAGAGAAATTAACCTCAAACTTGAGGATAACACTAAAAGTCATCCAAATGAAGGATGACTTTTGTAACTTGTGAGGCATGGTCAGAGGTAAACAGAAGGAGATGGTTATAGGGGAGGTCTTGGGGAGGAAAGCTAAGCTTACACGTATGAGATAGGGGATGCCTAAATTTTTGCATGTACAGAAAAAAGCTTTCATTATGGATAATAAGTCAGTTGATAGCAAAACAGAATGAGTATCTAAAAATCAAGATGCTGAAACTGTTAAAATAGTCTAGCTGAGAGGATATAATGTTATCTTTGTGTTTGGGACTGCTCAGCTTCTGAGTTGTTTTCAGTCTAGCTTCTGCGAATAAAGAATGGCGTGGAGAATCTAAAGGAAGGGGTTAAGGAATTCAGATGTGTAGCTTGCAGAAGAGAATGGTGAAGCTGAACAACAATCTTTACCTCTAAAGAGGTTCTTATGTGAAGATGGGAACAAACTGTTTTCCTTCTTCCCCAGTAAACTGGCCCAGGTGGGATTAAATGCATTATTTTATAAGGGGATCATTAAGTGTCAGATTAGGTACAAGAAAAGTATATTCTGTTGCTGATATTTAAAAAATAGATTTGATCTTTATCTGTTAGGAATAGGCTAGAAGAAGTGGACTATCCTTAACAGAAGGAAGTTCGGTTATTTAACCTCTTGTGGTTCATTTCTAAGAATCTACGAATCTGTACATAGCCAAGTCTCTACCTCTGAACACAGTTTCTAACATTTCCACTGACAGTATATTTGAACAATTATTGGACCAATCTGAGGCTTCCTTTGAAGTTTAATTCAAATAATAAAAACTGTAATTTTCTCTTCTTCCCTAAATACCTTCTCTGAATGGTAGGTTATTTTCTAATAAAGTTGAAAAATTATTCATTTAAATGTGACCCATTTGCAATTTTATGTCTTGGCATAGACTTTCTGAGGTGAGCTCCTGGAGCTGAAACCCACCGAAGTGGGTAAGCCTTCTGTCTTGCCTGTGCCTTTCTTTCTATGCATTCTGACTTTGATTATGAAAGCAAGAACCCTGACTAGTTCTCTGCACAAGAGACAAACAAAATGGATGGCGATTTGTGGAGGGAAAAATTTACTATGGGTCGTTAAAGAACCACGTATGTCCTAAAGGGCATTAGGCTATGTTTAGTCACAGGGGCACATGTTGTGCCAACAATTTCAGACGTCCCTCTTTTAGAGAAAGACAGTTGGTGACAATTAATTACCCTGGAGCTGCAGCCTATGTATGGAAACAGAAGGAAAGTTAGATTTAATTGGCCTTAGCACAATCAGAAATGTGGCATTTATTTAATCATGACTTGTTGGGAATGGAGCCGTGATTAGTGTTTTATTGCATTTTTAATATTAATAATATAATTAATAACACATATAGTATGTAGAGGTGAAACAAGCTTCTTGGGTATTACATTAAGGTATTGGGTATTATTTTTTGAAACACGTGAAGTATGTTGTTTTGACAATCAAAAATTCTCAATTATATACATAAAAAATGAAGGTTTTCTTACCATTGCATGTCAGTCACATTATTTCAAAGTTTTCCTTTATAAAGCCAGGGCCTGACGTATCCTCAGCAGAGCTTGCATTAGTGGGTGAAATGATTCATTGAAACCCAATTTATTTTCTATTTTGGTCTACTCTTAGACTTTGAAGTTAAAATGTTTGTCATTAAGTGCCCTTGCATCTTTTACTTGGTAATAACTGGGATTTCTGAAAAGATGAAAGAAAAAAATCTGGCATTTGAATAAAAAATACAGAAAATAAAACATCCTAACTATACATGGCTTTTAAAATAGTCATAATTCTCCAAAACTTCTTTACTTTTTATGGAAATATTTTCCTAAAAAAAAAGTCTTGCATCATATTAATAAAGCAATTGCACTTATACTCTGATTATTTACATCATATTTTTCCTAGTTTGTATATCTTAAGCAAAATCCTTGAAAGTTAGCTTCTGTAGTTTTTTACACTGTAGTCTTATAAGATGAACATTTGCTCCCAATTCAGGAGAATACACTGCATTATAATTTGCATCTGAACAATCTGCATTTAAACTGATAGGAATGTCGCCCAGATGCCACAAAGCCTAAACAAAATGAATACTTCTGACTGCCATGCTACATTTAAAAAATCTGCTTACGTTCCACGTGTACCAAGCAATCTTTCTGCAGTTTCACCCCAAAGCAGCAGGATTAGAAGTGCTTTGCTATTGTTGCATCAAACATTTATAGATAGAGGAAAACTAACAGCCCGTGGTCCTACAGATATTTATAAACTAAAGTAGTTGTGTGTTCTAGAGAGTAGGAGCTGCATAGTCTTGCCAGACTCACAATGGTCATAGTAACTTACTGTGCTGTCTAGAGAACATTATTCTTAACTTCTCCACCTCTGCAAATGGGATACTTTAATTTTACATCCCACAGTTAAGTGGAGAGAAAGGATATCCAGCTCAGAGGGAGAGCAAGAAGCTAGAAGTGCCAACCATAAATTCACAATATCAAAGTTTGGAGAGAGGGTTACTTTAAAGAGAACAGTGTTTCTACTTTCTTTTTCTTGAATTTGTTGTACTTTTTTATACAATAAAAAAAATAAAAATAAAAATCTTTCACAGAGGACACTTCCTCATTGCATCAGACATTTCTTTAATACCTGTTGGGGATATATATTTATATATACCCCCGTTTAAGATCTACATATGAAATCTAAAGAAAAAATGGATTTGACCTCAAAAATCACGAAGGAACCAGAGAATCAAAGCAATCATATGACTGACTTATGTGGTGCATTGCACCTCAGCAGTAGATTCAGAAAAAACCTCCCCAGACTTTGGAATCAGATGACCATGTTGTCATTTTTCTTATTCTGCCAGGAACTGCCTATGTGTGCTTGGGCTCACCACTTTCTTCTCTCAAGCTCAATTTCTTCATTTGCAAAATGAAGAAGCTAAACTCTAGGTGATCTCTGAGGCTGCTTGATATCTAATATTTTATTACTGTTTTCTCTAGGATGGAGAAGTGCTGGAGCCTTAGCAAAGAACAAAATCCTAAGATTTGGAAATGTTATTTTGTCAGAGTATATCAAATGTCTACTCAAAGCAAAAGGACTAGGTCTCTTCACCAAAAAATAACCCTCTGAAGATCAACTTAGTAAGCTAACAGGAGAGCAGAAGTTAGGGGGAAGCAATCAGTTCCTTTTCTTTTCTCAGAAACAGGGAGACAATTCATAAATATGAGGGCATCCAGCCACTGTTCGGTGTGCAGTATTCCTCTGCAGAATTTGCTCCACCGGGCACTGGGGCTTTGGGAATCCTGCCTGGTGGCTTTGCTTCACACAGGGCTCCATTAGTGTTGCAGAAACACCTCAGCTGCCCCTTGAATAAGACTTTAAAAGTTAAACAGGAGAATGAGACATGGAGAGTGAGTGAAATCACACGACAAATCACAGCCATGTTGATTGTTTGACACCACGAATCAGAATTACAATCAAATATTAACATGTATATGTACATTTATATGTGTCTATAAACATAACCCCCAGTTAGTTCTTGCCAACTTCCCTGCTAAGTTCACTGTTTTTGTTTGATTAGTTGTGGGACTGTTTTCAAGATCTGCCAGTTGGAAGTAGCTACATTTTGTAAAGTTAAATGAACTTGGGCCAGGAAACAGTCCATTACATAGAAATTTTACATAAACATATTTAAACTAAATTACTCATTGTTACTTTAAGCTGCTGACAAGTATCATTATCCAAAATGGTGTTTGGTGCAGAAGCTGTGTTTACTCCTAATGTACTTTCTTTAGGTTTGTTTTTGTTTTTTGTTTTTTGTTTTTGTTTTTGTTTTTGTTTTTTGCAGGAAAACCTCTTAGATACAGTGTCTAATAGCAGTATGTACCTGTCTGTCAGTAAAGAAGTTCACGATATGAAATCACCACTGTAGCAGCTGGTAGAGACAGGCAGCAAGCAACTTATGCTTGACAGAACACCCAGTCCTTTGGTGGCTAAGAAGCCAGTTGCAAAGCAACAATTAAGGACCAAGATTTTATTTCCTATTCCTTCAGCCCCATCTTCCCTCCACCCTTGTACAGAATATATAAATACAACAAAGCCTTCCAACGAGAACAGGCCATCAATGATTCTCATAGCAATTAAAACAAAAATATTAAAAACATGCACACACAAAAATTAAGGAAATACAACCAGGTTAACATGAGTACATATTTGTTGTGTACGATTATAAATCTGACACATCTAAAATTTCATTATGAAGATATGATTTGACATGTTTCTTATAATGCAGCTCATTACATTTACAAATAAGTCCTTAGAAATGTTGAGAATAGAATGGCAGACTGGAGCTGGTATTTCATTCACGTGGAAGGAAGGGCATATGTGTTCATTATGCATGTAGCTACTTAAATAAGGCTTTCTACGTAAACATTTTCATTTGTGCTAAAAAATGTAAAGATACAGTTTTAAGTTTAAGCTAAAAATTCTATATGTCAGGGCAACTCTAAGTGCCTTGGTAAAGTGCTGTCTTTTGCTGGAGTTTGTTAAAATATCTTGGGGACAAATCTAGTCTCATTTTGGCACCGTGCTGGGAAATGGCAGTGCACTAGGAAGTTAAGAAAAGCAAAGGAATCCATATGTTTGTTTCAGCAGAAACTTGTATTCATTCAAGATAATTTTCCAGTTGTGATTTTCATGCCACAAGCTGACTTTGTAGATTTGTATCTGGGAGAAAGGTGGAAAGAGAAATGAATGACTACTACACCCATTTGGCTATGGTGTACAAATGTAACATATATATTCCTTCCAGCAATCTCTCTTTTATAAATGAGGTTCTGCATCTTAAGACTGATTTCCAATAACCTACTATAGGACTAAATTCAGAGACTTTTCTTATTATATGTTTTGTTTGTTTATTGGTTAATAACTTTGATTTAAGTTTTGAAATTCTAAAGTAAAAGAGACTCGATTGGGCTTAGGGGAAATTTCACTACTTCTGTGATGGAAAAGAAGGCATGTTGCAACTGATACAGCTATTACAGGGGATCAGATTACCTGTCCCCTCTGGCCTCAGATATTTATCTTATTGAGAGGTTTTCCTTACCTCAAATCCACTCCTTAGGTCCTGTGATTCCCTTTCCCTTTGGGGAGTTATTTTAGCTTGTCTCCAGCTGCCTAACAAAACAGCATCACATCCCTGACACCAGAGGGAGAAATAAAATTAACTTTAAAAAAAAACAAACCTGTTTTGATGTCAATGTTTCATAATTTTAAAGATTGAAAATAAGCTGTCTGCACATCATACATTGCAAATAATCAGCAAACAACTGGGCACACAGACTATGAGGAAAACAGAAATCAAACTTTTGCCTCAGGAGGAATAAGCAAGAGAAGATTTTATTATTTCCATGTGTTATTTTGAATATTTTATTATGCACAGCACTTAGCACCTTTATGGTGCTAAATTAATTTAAAATGATAATATTTACCCTCCTTTCTAAGTCATCTCTTCCATGGGTATTGTAGGGTACAGGTGGTGGGCAGAAAATTTGGAGGTTTTGATCTTGCATGTGAAATATTTCAATTTGTTAAGTTTTTACTTACCTGATTTCTTGCTGGGTAACAGACCATGGTGATTGAATATGATTATATTTTCAGAATAGGTATTTTCATAGGTTTATAAAAATTTTGTATTTATAAAGCTGTGTTAATGTTTTCAAAGCATTTCACATTTGTATCTTATTTAACCCTCTAACTTCCTCAATTGCTATTTAGGTAAGGTGGTATTTTACATAATTGACAAAGGAGAAAAAGGTTAAATGACTTAATCCAAGCTGGAGGTGATATTATCACCAGAAGCTGAATGCTGTCTCTCCTTCCTCACAATAGAACCAAGGTAGACACGGATTTTACTAGAAATAGAAACCAGTGATGTCACTTGAATCTATTTAATTTTTAAGTTCTAGGAAACCAGGACCTACCTTTGGCTTAAGGTGGGCTAGAAAGCTTTTCCTTAAGGGAAACACAAAAATGGAAACTGGCTTTTATTGGAGATACCTTATCATAAAATGTATTTAATTATAGTCCCTCTGTATTCTTTCCTCTAGGTTTGTTGTTGTTGTTGTTTCAGATAAGGATGCTAAGCTTCAAAAAAAGAATACATGGCTCCTAAATTACAACTAAACCTAAATGAAATGGTATCCTTACTTCACCCTTTTTTTTTTGCAGTCAGGAGCCTTTGGAATATTTCTCTTTTCTTCTATTGCTCTTTGATTGTTCCCATTTCTTCCTATCAAAACTGACTTTCAGGAAATAAACTGATGTCATCTTCTAACATTATGAGAATTCAGGTTATGTTTCACACACACACACACACACACACACACGCACACACACAAATTGAGAGTGTTTTTAAAATAGGATTCTTTTGATTTTATTATTTGGGTGACATTTAATTAACGAGTCAAGAAATTGATTTAGATGGTGGAAGCCACTATTTTTAAGAAGAAAAATAGAATAAATAAGAGCATATTAAGTTGGCGTAGAATTGAAACAAGTAAGTGCAACACATATAGGAACAGTAAATATTAATTTCTGAAGCTTCTGTTTCAGGTGTGTGTGTATTCATCCTGAAAGTAAAATGCTTTTTAAATTGCAGGTGATGGTCAAAAAATCTTTGAAAAACACCAATCTGGATGATATTCAACAAAAACTCACCATGGTATGTATGTATTTTCTTTGGGATTTTTAACAGTGTTTTTATTCCTCATGGGAAGATGGCTTATTTTGAAATGTGTCCATTTTGTTTTTCCTCCCAGAATATTTCCAGAGTTAATTTTTCATTCAAAGCATCACTTCACTAATGAATGTATATAAAAAGTATTTTGGTTCAATATCATATGTCACTGGGATATTATAAATTAAACAACAATGAGATAGCATACATTCCTACTAGAATGTTCAAAACACAAAACACTGACAACACTAAACACTGGGGAAAATGTGGAACAACAGGAACTCTCATTCATTGCTGGTGAAAATGCAGTGGTACCATTACTTTGGAAGATAGTTTGACAGTTTCTTACAAAACTAAACATACTCTTAACATACAATCCAGCAATCACATTCGTTGGTATTTGCTCACATGAACTGAAAACGTGTCCACAAAAATGCCTGCAAGTGGGTATTGATAGCAGCTTTATTCATAATTGCCAAAGTGTGGAACTGACCAAAAGGTCCTTCAGTATGTGCATGTATAAACTGTGGCACATTCATTCAGGTAATGGAATATTATTCAGTGTTAAAAGGAAATAAACTATCAAGCCATGAAAAGACATGGAGGAAATTTAAAGGCATATGACTAAAAGAATATTCAAGTGAAAGAAACTTATATGAAAGGCTACATATTGTACGATTCTTGAAAAGGCAAAACTATGGAGACAGTAAAAGGATCAGTGGTTACCAGAGGTCGTGGGGAGGGACGAATAGACAGCACAGAGGATTTTTAGGACAGTGAAACTATTCTATATGATATTACTATGATGGAAACATGCCATTAAATATTTGCCAAAATCCTGAGAATGTATAAAACCAACAGTGGACCCTATTGTAAAATATGGACTTTAGATGACACTGATGTGTAACAAACATACTATTGTGGTGCAGGACATTGATACTGAGGGAAGCAGGAGGTATATAGGAACACTGTACTTTCTGCTCAATTTTTCTCTGACTTTAAAACTATTCTAATAATAAGTTTATTAATTTAAAAAAAAGGATATGCTCTAAAATGTTGACTTGCGTTACCAGATTGACCTCTGCTAAATTATGCCGATTTATTCTTCCATTAACATTATATGGAAGTGTCAGTTCCCCTCCCCGCCACACACACCAACTTGGAGTACTGTTAATATTGCCTTGTATATTTACCATTCCAACATGTGAAAAAAAGTATCTCATTACTGTTTTAATGTACATGTCTTTAATTTATAATGAAAGCTAAAACATTTTCCCTATATTTATAAGCTATTCATACTTCTTTTTATAATTGCCTGTTCATGTTCTTTGATAATTCTGTGGTTTTCAAAGTTGATAATCATTTAAAAAAATCTTTTAAACTTTTTTTTTTAAGGTGCATTGGGTTCTTTAGAAAAAAATCTTAATGTAAATCTGAAATAGAAGCAATTAGCAATATATGGTGGAAATTGACCTTGATAACGCTGGAACAATTGCCATTCAGATCTAGCCTGTTCTTTAGGCAGCCTGGAGACTGCAAGCACTGTTCTAGGCTCCAGTGGGTATAGATTACAGAGCAGCACAACCAGCAGTGTATTCTTAAGTCAGAGCCTGGAAATATTTCTCTTATGCTTCTCTTCCTCCTGAGGAGAAGAAAATGATACAGGAGGAATGAGAAGAGGAGGTAAGGGAGAAACAGGGAACAAATACATTTTAGACATTTTAGCAAAGCAATCAAAAGCTAAAGATGACAAAGAGAGGTAAACACAGAAAATGGGAGCAGTTGCAGTCCTGCAGGGGGTTTGGCTTGGTTTCTGTGGTAGAAAGCAGGATCCCAAATGCCAGCACTGTTGTGGGATCTGCAGACATGTCTCCAGATAATTATAGTAGATTCAGACAAATCTATCTGCAGCCCCTGTAATTGAGAGTGAACGGCAGGGAGCTCTTATCTCGCCTTGGTTGCTTCAGGCATGGTTCCCTTAGCCAAGTTACCTGCCACCACCAATGTGATACATCTGATGGTCTGGTCAGGGAAACAGCTTTGTGTCAAATGCATCCCCGCCCCAAGGCTCTGGCCTCACACCCTTAACTCTAGCCAAAGCATTGGTGGAGGCCAGGAAGAAGCTCTTTGGATTTGCTGAGTTAGTCCTTAAGAAGGCAGTGAAAGAAAAACTGGTGCTTCAGCTGCCCAATGAGGCACGTTCTTTGTGGTCCAATTGCACCTAGACAAATTAGGTATTTCATTAGTGCTTTTTGTTGAGGGCCATTTCTGGTTATCTTTGTCTATTGATCCAACATTATTGTAACATTGGGCTGGGATACAGGCTGCATCGCGAATGGATACAAGCCTTTCATGCCTCTGTTTATGAAGGATACAAGCTCCCTTGCTAGGGCTTGGAACTCTTTGTCAGGATTGGCAATCACAGAAAACCTCCCCTGCCTCCCCCCACAATTATTTAGTTACATTGAAATTATTTTTTCTGCCTCCAGAGGAAATGTCATTGGAATTCAGTCTCCTGGTGCATCATTTTCACATATGCATCTTAAGTAAATAGACGATCCCAAATGGAGGTGAACCCCAAATTATGTTTTCATTATTAGCCCTGCAATAATTTCAGAATATATCTAGACTCCCCCATCGCAGCTCCTGTCGCTGTAATCCCTCAGTCATCCCATTTGCATGCCTTTATCATGTAGTCTACCTTTGTGAGGGCAATGTGTCAGGAAGCATCCCGTCTGTAAGTGACTAGAGTTAAAATCATCCTCAACAAATCGGCAACGCGATCGGCTCAGAGCCGTGCTAATAATGCCATCCTGTCAGCTCCCACGCTTTTGATAAACACTCCTTCCCAGTGAGGGATGTGGGGAAGTTATGTAATCATTTGGAAATATGTCAACGTAGCCGTGGGATTGGGGCAATTAAGCCTGTTCTTCTTACGTAAATGTAGAATGGGGTCAGAAAAGTGGGTACTTATACCCAATTTGGTGACAGCATCTGGAGCCAATTCATTTGTTTAATATCTCCTCATTTGTGTACTGTTGGGATTTCTCCAGGGAGCAAGGTGGAAGGTGGGGAGAGGGAAAAGGGGTGGTTGAGAACAGCTCAACAGGAAAAACTAAATAGGAGGTAGAAAGTGCGTGCGTGTGTGTGTGTGTGTGGTTGTGTTTCTCCGGGTGTGTGTGTTTTTCTCCGGGTATGTGTGTGATGCAGTTTCCTTTCTGTTCAAAACATCCCCCCACCCTCTTTTGCCCCCTCCTGGACAAACATCCTGCTAAGCTGCCGGGCTTCTGCCACAGGTAGAGGACACCTCCTATGGGATGGGGAGTCTTCACTGTCATGGGCAGCAATCCAAAACTGTGGCACTTGGCTGGAGTTCTGACATTGTCTGTGATGAGCAGTGACAAGGTTTCTGTCTCTTTTAGTGCCAAATCTTATAAAGTGAAGGAGATACCCAGTGTGCCTGAACTATTTGGTGAGCAATTCATAATACCTCCCTCTTTTCTAATCCTCCATTGTCACAATGTTATGTTTTGTTAATTTTGGGTTAAGTTTTTAAAGTATCTCTTTTTTCTGCTCATTCCTTACCCACACATCTGGGGCACATCATTTCTTTGAAGGCAAGGAAAGTCAAGGTAGTGTTTCCAATTCTTATCAGGTCAATAACTCAAAGCCAGACCAATTTGGGTGGGTTGGCAGCTTATAAGAAATGACAGGACACAAGTTGATGCTTCACCTTGCCAATAACCACAAAGAGATTGGAATCCAACCCTACCAGATCCATTGCTGTGATGCTGTCATGTGTGGCAAACGCATCTGGTGTTTGTGGTATCAGAGGTCTATTTTAGCTTCCCGTGGTGGTTTCTTAGATGGTAGTTTGAGGCCTGTGCCTGGCTGGGACTATGTTTCCCCAGCTTTCACTACCCAGTGCAGCTGCTTCTGTGGTCGGTAATTGGAGGGGAGGTGGATTTCTAGGAATGCATAGCGTGTTTAGTCCTGCCTCCTGGTGGTTGTGGTCATTATTATTTCTGATGCCAAGCTCTAGCCCATGAAGCAGGCTGTCAGTGGAGCTGGCTGAGGAGCTATGACTCTACACCTTCTCTGGAAGCCCTTTTGTCTGGAGATGGAGAGTGGTGGGAAGTGGGAGGAGGCGAGAAGAAAGGAAAGTGCAAAATAGACCAAATGGGGAAGTTACATGGGAGGGAGGGTAAAAAAGCATTACTGTTCAGATGTTTCCTTTCCTTCCTCCAAGTTCTTTTGTCCTCTGTGCACTCCTTTTTTCCTCCAAACCCTGTTTCTGATTTCATCTGGAATTAGCTCTTGACCTGCCCCACTCTATTGTTAACAACCATGCTCATGTCTCCCAGGTGTTTCCCACTGTAAGAATGAGAATAACATGATGGGTAAGATAGGAAACAGTGAGGGATCAAATAACCCCACCTTGGAGTCAAAGGTGGGGTTTGATAAAACAGCAATCTTTAAGCCCAGAAAAGAGAAAGTGGTTGAAGTCCTCTACTTGAATCAGTGTCCACAGACCATGAGCACTTTGTACATCCAGAACTTGTTTAGAAGAATAATTGTGATGTCAAAGAAGACAGACAGCTTTCTCCCAACCCCCAGATGTCCCATCTTGCTGAGGTTTGAGGAAACTACTCAAAATGCCAGCTGCCTTCTAAAAACACTCAGCCACAATTCCCTGCATGCAATACAAGAATAAACCAAGAGCCATTCTTTGCAAGCTCTGCAATGTAATTGTAGAGTTTCATCTGTAAGCAAGACACTTTTTTTCATGGGGAAGATAGTAATCCTCATTAGAGAGTGACAAAGGCAAAAAAATAAATTTGAAAACATTTATTTCAGGAAGCAAGTTAAGTCCCAATTTAGTTGTTTTGTGGAATCATAGAAAAAGAGAATATTAGGCCATGAATGACAAGTTCCAAAGTAGAGAGTAACAGAATTAAATATGTTTGATGATATTAATGGACTAGGAACTCCAACTAATTTGGGAATGTTGATGATACCTGATTGTTGTTGAACTTTAGGATAATTATAATTTCTGAGATAAAAGATATTACAGTGGATGGAGTATATTAAGATTTATATGATACATATTTTTAATGCTATAATGTACATATTTGTATGCATTCTAGAAAAACAGAAACAAAGTTCACCCTTCATGCATCATCAAAGTAGGTAGGTTCAGGAGAGCTGTTTCTTGTGGACAAAGAATGCTCAATAATAAAAGAGGAAACTATCTAAGACTCTACCATTTGGAGACTGACAATAATAGGAGATAAGCTTATTATTTCATAATGAGTCCACCAATTTTTAAAAATTAATCAGTACAGATTATTTAGGGAACTTCTTACCTATGGTATTGTTGACATTACTAGAAACATCTGGTTGCCACACATCCCTTCCCTGTAACTATTTCCTCTGCCAGAGAGAACGCTGAGTCCCTCACGTCCCCCACTTCCATACCCTTTCATTGTTTTCCTGGGAGGTTTAGTTTTTCATGAATTTGAGAAGACATTATGACTGAAAAAAAAAAGGTGTGTTTACCTATAAGATGTTCTCAATATTTTACAACTGTAATGGGTACATTGACTTCTGTGTCATTCTTATTTTGAGCTATATAATTAGGTTGTCCTGGTTAAAAATGATTCAGATTAATATAAAACTTTTTTAAAGGCATCCACATTTTCCCCTATATGAAAACATTATTTCATGAGTCCTTTGATTTGCCATAATGGACAAGTTAGAAACTGAGTGAGATTTTGAATATTAGTCTTCATCGATACCATCTATTCAAATTGAAGGAGCTAAGGAAAAAATAAAAGACAAACTCTACCAGAAATTGAGTATTCTATTATTTTCTGTATTCTGCTATTTGAAGGAGAGAATTAGTAAATATCAGACCTTAAAAAAGAAAGTTGTCCAGGTTATATTTGAGAGTCAAAATCAATTCATTTCAGTCTCCTGTGCCTGTCACTTCTAGAGCTTTGCTTCTGTACATTGAGAATTCATTTTCAGAATACTGACAAAAATATATATATATATGTAGAGAGGAGTCTAAAATAAGTAACAAAAAATTATAGAAGAAGCTATCTTATCCTAATTCCAGATAATCACCTCTGGACTAACCAATGTTCTCCTCATCTCTCACATAGCTCAGTGACTGATACCATCTGCTTTCAAACTCTTGTGGCAAATATATTGACACATTTCTCTCACTGGTTGAATTGTATGTTTGCCAAGAACCAATTGTGTTTGCTCTCAAATCTGATTATGTCCAATATGCTTGTTCTTGTAATTACATAATTTAATTATTATGTAAACTAATGAACTAAAAATAAGTGACTCTTCTACATTGAATATTTTGAAGACTCAACAAAGCAAGTCACTGAAAGCTATCAAAATATGAGAAGGTAAAACAACTGTTTGAGTGAAGAAATAGTTTATCGACCTAGATTCTTCCCTGAGATGAATGCAGAATTGTCATTAAGCTTTTAATTCAATTCAAACTGGCAATTATGAAGAATGCTTTTTGTTTGTTTGTTCCTTTGAGTCCAGTTAAACTGACGTTTTTCCTTTACGCATTTGTTTATTTATTCAACAAACAAATATGGACCATATCATATGTCCTAGGACCTATCCTAGACATAGAATTCAAAAAGTCACAGGTCTTAAATGTATTTGGGAGAGAAAGATGATGATATTATCACTGGAGTTTTGAGAATAAGAAATATTTGGTCAGATGAAAGCACTATTTGTGAAAATCAGAAAAATGAAATAGGGACCACTTAGAATAACAAGGCATGAGGTTAACAAGGTTGGAAGTGGCCACGTGGTGATGGGTCTGTGTGCTGAATTATGAAGTTTTAACTTCATCCTGAAAGCCATGAAGGGTTGCTGAAGGATTTAAACTAGAGTTACAAGCTCACGTTTATGTTTTAAAATAATTACTTTAGCATCGGTTTAGAGTTTAAAGACACTGAAGGCCAGTTAGGAGAATATTGTCCAGTTGAGAAATGATCAATATCTGAACATTTGAACTAAGGCGCTCCTAATAGTGAAGTTGTATGTAGAGAGAGGGAAATAGAGAGAGAGAGACAGAAACTATGAGAGAACATATGAGAGATAAGTTCTGTTTGTAAAGTTTCATCCCACCAGGCTTTAATTCAGATGAATTATGGTCTTATCAACACATGTACGATATTCCTTTTTATCAAATACTCATTTGAGATTTGATTTTTAAGAACATTATGCTTGAATTGTAGAATATTGTGGTAAGGAAAAATTAATAAAATTATTCCAGTAATAAATATTTTAATCAATAAGTTACATAAATTATATATAACTAATAGCAATAATGCTTCTAAATTAGGAGACTAGTGCCTTAAAATCTTATTTTTCATATTGATTTCCCAGTAGTTAGGTAATAGAGGTAGTCTTTTTGAATGAATTATTTTAAACTTTGTTTTCATTGCTAATACTTAAGAGTATCCAGAAGTGCACTTTTAGAAGTTGATTTAATTGTGGGTTGGGCCACTCTACTTTCACATTATTCTAAACATGGTATTGCCTAAATTTAGAATGGATTCCCGTCCCAAATTTAATTGGTTAGAAAATATCAAAAGCTGGGCTTAGAAAAGGAATATGTAAAAGCTAGTATAGAATTGGAGTGATTAGTCTCTACTCTGGATATGCTTAAATGGAGCCAGCACCAGAATAAGGCAAAACATGCCATTCTATCAACTGGAAACATATGATTTTCTAACAAGTACTCACATATACTCAGTCAGTAAAACTGCTTAACATCCTCTCCTGTGATAGAGAAAACTCTGTTATGCTGAAAACCAACCCCATCATCAAATGGTATTTTAAAACTAGGTGACAGGATATATTGTTATATGTTGAGTGATTTCTGGGTCATTGTGTCAACACTAATTTTTAAATAAAAGTAAAAACATACTTCTGCTTTAAAGCTTCATATTTAAATTTACCTGGAAAATAATGTGATTAAAGTATGAATCTGGACAATGCCTCCTCAGGCAACAGATATAAAAGCCCAGCTCTTAATATGCTGTAAGCCTTAATATTCTTTAAGTCTGAAACTAGCAGCTTTGCTCCTCTTAGCTTCTTACTTTGTTAGCTAAATGTGTATTGTATAGTTGAACGCTTTAGCACATCAACTAACAATGCACTTTTATTATTCAAAGCTTTAAAAAAGATTTTAATAATTTTTCAATTCTAAAGATAAGATTGTCATAAATGTCCAGCTATATAAGATCAGAATTAAATCATTTGTAAGTAAAGTAGCTTAGAACCTAGCAAAAAAAACACACCTCAGACTTCCTGTATTCTTCTCTTTATGCATGAAACTGTGCTGCAGGTAATTTTGAGGTGGCAGCACTCCATTTACTGTACAATTATGTCATGTTATTTTCCTATTGCCACAAAGCTGCCATGAAGCATGCTTCATATATGCCTGAAGAGTTTACCTTGTATGACTATTTGCATTAAATAAATGAAAATTCACCTCTTTCTACAGATATCATGCAGAGACACAAAAGTGTTTCCTGCTATTAGAAATGGACTAGTACAGACTATAAAAATTGTAAATGAATTTTTGGTTGATTTGTTCCATTTATATAAAATAGATTGAACATGCAGCTTTATGAAAATGTGTTTATTTAACCAGAAACCACAAATATTTTTAAGAATGCACTTTTCTATTTAACTTTTAATTCCATGATCTCTTTTTTATGAATGTTCATAGTGATTTTATTGAGCTTTAAGCTAAAATAAATGTGCCAGTGGGATTTTGTGGGGGTTTTTTTCAATAAAGTGTTTACTTGGGATGGAACATAAGTTTTAGAGCTATGATTGATAGATAGTTGAAATAAAATGTCTGCAAAAGCAGAGAGAGCAGATTCAGGGCAACTTCACTCTGAATAATTAACCGTCCAAGTCAATGTTAATTCTAATGGACAATGGAAAGCTCCCATGATAATTATATATATTTTCTTCTTATTAAAAATTCCCACATGACCATAACTTTCTTTATTTGCAAACTTACCAAGAAAAAGCAGAATCCTTTTTTATGTAGTAATTGTATTACTACTTTGAAATGATAGAAAACCAAATCAGTCTCCACTGTGAATATTGATACTTTTGTACTCTTTTTTCTCCACAAAAAAGCACATAAATATACATGTAGATATACATACAATATAATATAATGATTAGTGTTTTAAGATAGAAATTAAATAACAGCTGAGGGAAAAATTGCATCCAGAGAAATGAAGTCAAAGTACAAATCTATTTTGGTTATCCTGTCGGTAATTCATGCTGGATAATCATGAGCCCAGCAGTTAATGACCTCTACTCCGATACATTAAGTCCAACCAAAGATAATGGTGTCCCGGGTAAATTAACAAACCCAGTGGTAAACTTGCTTCCAGTTCAGCAGGAGACAGTGTGCAAATTAGCATTAGTTCTTAATAAGATCAGTGTCCTACGATCCACAGTTCTACAGTGTTCGTAATACTGTCTCTTTTCAGGTGAATTTTTTTTCTCCTGAGAAGCCTTGCATTTTCTTGACAGAGATTGTTGTCATCCTGTTCAGTCCCCCACCTTAAAACTTTCTTCATTTTCCCACTTCCATGCTGTGAAGGGCTGCTGTGAGTTGTTGAGAATGATTATTCATTTGTAAGCTTTTTTAATAACATTTTCGTTAGATGTTGAAGTTCCCAGCAGAGTTAACCAAGAATTTGATTTTATAATTATAACCATTCTGAAAAAGTTATGGTCAGTGTATGGGCAATCTTGTTAGAATTTACTAATCACCACTTAATGTGTCTTCATCAAACAGCATTTATATTTTGTTAAATAAATGGACACCCCATGGACAAGTAGGCACTGAGTTATTTTGTAGGACACTGGGTCTCTTCTGTGGCTGTATCTGTCCTAGGTTGTATTTGCAAAAGGATAAGACCTGCAACAAGAGATAAGAGTCATCTTAAATCTACTTTAAAGCCATGTTTTACTACAGGGTTTGGAAAATTGCATCTATTTTTAAAAAAATTATTAAGAAAAAACCTGTGATACATTTGATACTGGTGCACATCTGCTATTTTATTTGAATTAGACATATTTGGCTTTTATAGGTTACCTAAGAAAAATTATATAGAGAGTGTTAGTGTTTCAAATAAATGATGCTTAAGCACCTAAACAAGTGTCTATTTGTGCGCATGCATGTATGTTTGCGTATGTGTGTATGCAAGCATGTTTATGTATGTGTATAACCACCTATCTTAGAATTAAAGCACATGACAATAATGTCCAATGTATATTTGGATGGATTTGGGATGTTTGGGATACAGCTTCTCACATATTATCTGTCAAAAGTTTTGTAAGTAAAAAAAAGTTAAATACGTGGGTCTTGTCTGAAGAATCCTCTCACTGTAAAATGTTTACCTTTTGTGTCACATGCTATTATTTCATGAGTATGTTAAAGTACTCTTAAAGAGTTTTACATGTTAACCAGCTACTAAGAATGCCTTAATAGAGTACTAATTTTTGTTAGAGGTGTCTCGACAATTTGAATTTTATATGCATGCATTATGTTTTCTTAAAATGGGAAAATTATGCATCTGAAGGAATCTGTCTAGAATAATGGGGTTCTATAGAGGTTACTTTAATCACGTTCTCCAGCAGTTATAGCTGTTTTACATCTTATTTGCAACAAAAGGGAACTCTAATTATCTTCAAAAAGAGCATAAAATGGTGTGTCTTGCTGCTGATGTAATGTTGATTCCTGAATGCTGTTGATAGGAACTGACAACTAAATGCGTGTCACACTTTTCAGAAATCAGCAGTAGTGACAGGATAACCACCTTTTGTGACCTAGGAGCCCAAAGAGGGAGTATATATTTGCCTGTTAAGTAGAAACAATTTGCAGTCTTTCTTTTTTTAAAATAAAAATACACTTGTCCCTGGGTTAAAAATGATTTATTTACTAATGTTAAAACTTGCTTATGTGATTTAAGTTTTAGAAGCCACCCACTGTAAATTATTCTAAGTGTATTTAATCTCAGTTCAAATCGTGGGAGAGGAGAAGAGCCTGTTTCTCTGAACCCCTATTTCTTTTTCTTTTTTTTTGGAGGGGGGGCTTACAGACAGATGGGTATATATTTATGCCCAGAACTGGAGTCCTGCGTATATGATTAACATGTGCTTGCAGTTTTATTTCCAACTCACACCAATTTCATTTATAAATACAAATGAGATGCATATAGCCTATTATAAAATATTAAAATTAGAATTGAAAAGAAGATAGCATGTTTTAAGTCTGGCTGCAGTAGTCATGTTATACAGTGTTTATAAGATTGAACTGGTCTACTCTGAGCCTCAGATATGAAATTAATCAACACAGGTCTGTAATATACTGCAAATAACCAACCTGTACCGGAAGGCTTGATTTAAGGTTCACATTAAGCGATGGTGAGCTGGTCTAGGGAAGAAGTCATATGCATCCATACATGGCATATTCAAATATACAGAACTCAACCTCAAAACTAAGGTTGAGTCTTTGTGACAATAAAACTCATACTTCATGCTCAGGCAGACTTTTATGCACAATAATGACATGACATCAGATCCTATTGCTTCAGTCTTTACTGTTCTCCTGCCTAGGGTGGGAGATTTGAAAGGGGGCCAGAGCTAAAGAGTAGAAGGGATATTGTCTTGTATTATATATACAATTACACAAAATGTATCTTTATTATGACTGCTTAGACAGAGCAAATTTTTAGCGAGCTCTGAATTTTGAACATACAGTACGCATTTATGGTTCAACTATTTATGGAGTGGGTTAATTTACTTTTGGAATTAAATTGGCACTCTCCCCTTCCCTTTGCCTAGCTTGCTTTCAAGTTTTCAATAATATAACTGAACTATAAGGAGTAATAATAGACAGAAAAGTGGAAAGATCTCAGAGAAGATATTCTTGAGGAAATGACCACAGGCTGCAGAGGAATTAACTGCAGGAACTGTGTAGGGAGAGACAATGGAGTAGTGGCTGCTTATGTTGGTAGCCACTGTAGATACTGTGATAGAGTGAGTGATATTGTCCCTGGAATAAAGGCATTTTATATTCCCTTGGTGGTTAGAGCATAATACTCTCCTCCTCTTTGCTTCTGAGTCGAAGGAGAGTTTCTTGGACACTCTGTGATGATAGAAAACCAGTTGTTCTACTACTGTCCAAACAAACTAATTTCTTTTTTGCTGCTGTTGTTAATGTAGACTTTGGAATGTAGAAAGACTAACTGCAACAATTTCTAACTGCAACTTGGGCAACTTCCTTGGAGTCTCTATATCCTCATTATCTCAATAGAGATAACACCTACCTTACTGTGTTATTGTGAAGAGTAAAACACATATAACATCATACCTAATATACAGTAGGTACTTAGGAAAACACATTCCTAGTAAATTGGGTTTAATAAAGAAAATGTTGTTGGAAAAGTTTTGGAGATTAAATAGAAGAAAATAAGAGCAAAAACATGTAATAAAGACACAACTCTCATGATGTCTACTGCCTAAAAATTCTTCATGCAGAAATCATTTTTTCAGTACTCACTTCCAAGTCTGCATCATTAAAAAATTCCTATGTGATTTACTTTTTCGTGTAATTTTTAAATTTTTCAATTATACCTGATGTACATTATTTTAGTTTTAGATATATGACATAATGATTAGACATTTATATAACTTATGAAGTGATCACATTGATAAATCTAGTACTCACCTGATACCATAATAATATTATTGACTATAATTATAATATTATTGACTATAATCATAACATAATATTAGCGTAATGCCCTCTTTATTACGGATGAGTAATATTCCTTTGTTTATATGTACCACTTTCTCTTTTTCCATTCATCTGTTGATGGACACTTAGGCTGCTTCTATATCTTGGCTATTGTAGGTAATGATGCAATGAATATATAGATGTATATGTCTTTTTGAATTAGTGTTTGGATTTTTTCAGATAAATACCCTGAAGTGGAATTATGGGGTCCTTCTTTGTCTCTTGTTATAGCCTTCGTTTTAAAGTCTATTTTGTCTGGTATAGGTATTGTTACCCCAGCTTTTTGTTTCTTAGTTTGTTTCCATTTTCATAAATTACCTTCTCCCATCTCTTTACTTCAGTTCATATATGTCTTTCAATATGAAATGAGTCTCTTGGAGACAATATATGTAAGAGTCTTGCTTTCATATCTATTTGCTCACCCTTTGTTTTTTGATGGGAGCATTTACTCTATTGACATTAAAAATAATTGTTGATAGATATGTAGTTATTACTATTTTATTATTTATATTTGATCTTTCTTCTTGTTCTTGATCTTGTAATTCTTGTTGTTCTCCTCCTCCTG
The DNA here is from genome assembly GCA_030015415.1 of Cynopterus sphinx. Classification (NCBI taxonomy): domain Eukaryota; kingdom Metazoa; phylum Chordata; class Mammalia; order Chiroptera; family Pteropodidae; genus Cynopterus; species Cynopterus sphinx. The sequence continues at coordinate 84,396,324 of CM057384.1, read as the reverse complement.
TTTTTCTTCTTCCTTTTTCTTCTTCTGCAGTCCCTTTAATATTTCTTGTAATATTTATTTGATGTTGATGAACTCACTTAGCTTTTTCTTGCCTGTCCTTTGATTCTAAATGATAGTTTTGTTGTGTCGAATAAGCTTGATTGTAAATCCCTATTTTTCATCATTTGAATATTTCGTGCCAATCCCTCTGGCCTGCAAAGTTTTTTTTTGAAAAATTGGCTGACAGTTTTAAGGGAGTTCCATTGTAGTTAACTACTTTTCTCTTGCTGCTTGTAAGATTCTTTCTTTGTCTTTAATTTTGGCATTTTAATTATGATGTGCATTGGTGTGGGCTTGCTTAGGTTCATTTTGTTTGGGACATTTTGTGCTTCCTGAACTTGAATATCTATTTTCTTTGCCAGGTTAGAAAAGTTTTCCATCACTATTTCTTTAAATAGGTTTTCAATTCCTTTCTCTCTCACTTCTTCTAGTACCCCTATTATATAAACGTTGGTATATTTGATGGTGTCCCAGAGGCCTCTTAAACTATCTTCATGTATATTGGATTTTTTTTTTCTATTCTGATTGGGTGTTTTCTGCTACCTTACCTTCCAAATTGCTGATTTTACCTTCTGCTTCATCTAATCTGCTGTTGATCCCTCCTAATGTATTCTTCATTTCAGTTATCGTATTCTTCATTTCTGACTGGTTCTTTTTAGTTTTCTATCTTCATTTTTATATTTTCTATCTCTTTGTTGAGGGTCTCACTGAGCTCACTGAGCATCCTGTAACCAGTGTTTTGAACTCTGCATCTGGTAGACTGCCTGTCTTTATTTTGTTTAGTTCTTTTTCTGGAACTTTGTCTGTTCTTTCATTTTAGATGTGTTTCTTTGTCTCCTCATTTTGGCCGCCTCCCTATATTTTTTTCTATGGATTAGGTAGAGCTGCTATGGCTTGCCTAATATGGGCTTACGTAGTAGGTGTCCTATGGTGTTCAATGGCACAGTCTGGTCACCTGAGCTAGATGTTCCTGGTGTGTTTTTTTGTGTGGGTCATATGTTCCCTCCTGCTATAGCAGAACCTTAAATGCTGTTGGAATGTCAGTAGGAGGGATTGACTCTTAGGCTGATTAATTGTGAGGTTCTGCCATGACTACAGTGGAGGAGCAGTGGTACAGAGACTGACCCTATAGAATAGGATTTACTTCAACAGGACCCTGGTATCTGCTGAGTCTGCCCTTTGGGTGTATCATTTATGGGGGTGGTTGGGTTGTACTCTGGCATGGTCTGAAGCTGACCACTATGTGTATTGAATCTGGGTCCTCTTGGGAGGGGCTCTGTTGCAGGCCAAGTTCTGCTGCTGCCTGTGCCCTGCCTAGAGCCACTTGTATAAGCTACAAAGTGACCTACAGATGGTTGCCACTTGTGCTGGCTTTGAAGGTGCCTGGGAGAGGTTAAGCTGCAAATTGAGGCTGGCTGCCACTAGCACTGGGCTTGGGGCTGCCTAGGAAGAGGTATAGGCATGCTGAGGTCAGATGTTTGGAATTTGTGAACCTTTGTGAGATTTTGGGAAAGCGTGCAGCATGAGTTAAGATAGGCTGTATGGAAAAGCCACTGAAAGTGGCTTGGATAGGCCTACAAGTTGCGGGGGTGGGGGTAAGGTCTTGGAATCACTAAAGCATGTGAATGGTGTTAGCTAGGTTGATGGAGACTAAACTATGGTGCCCACCTGAGTGTGTAGGCCGGATGGTAGGAAGACTCAATAAAGGAAAAATGGCTTATACCCCTACGTTTGTCTGAAACCAGAGAATTAAGTTCCTCCACCTATGTCCCTGGCACCTTTTAAGCTGCTTTCCTGATGCTGGAGCTGGTGAGTTGGTCAGTGAGTAAGTCTGAGCATGGGCCCTTTAAGAGAAATGCCTGGGCCTCTCGCAGCCCTCCATCTAACTCACTCTCGGTCCCTGCTTGTTTTCATAGGCAGAAGTTATGGACACTTCTTTTCCTGACACTGGATCCCTGGGCTGGGGAGCCTGGTGTGGACTTCCTTCACTCCTCAGGGAAGACCCCCATAGCTTAGATTTTCCTTCCAATTTTTAACTATCACACATGGGTGTGGGAGCAGCCTACTTCTCATCTCAGCCTCTCCTGCCATTCTCGATGTGGTTTCTTCTGTACATCTTTAGTTGTAGGACTTCTGTTCAACTAGACTTCACACAGTTCTCAATGATGGTTGTTCTGTAGTTTAGTTAATTTTGATGTGGTCATGGGAGGAGGCAAGCACAGCATTAGCCTACTCCACCATCTTGAGCAGAAGTCAGCCTCTGTAATTTAAACCTTTCCAAGTCAGATGCTTCACTCTGCCTTTGGCTTTGCTTTACCCTCATTCTGTATGGGTTATATGAGATTTTCACCAAGTTTATTCTGTGGGATAGTAATATATGTTATATATGTAAAAGAAAATCAAAAGTGTTCTTGGCTAAATAAAATTAGGAAACTCTGGCTAAATAAAGCCAAACACTTCTCATAACTTGTTATTATGCTAATGTGCATTGTTTATTCTTCACCCCAGCCCCAACCCCAAAGGGAGACATGGTTTATGTTGTTTTTCAAATATTCTTGACATATCAGAGCTTCTAGGAAAATTCTCTTTCTCAAGAGAAACAAAGCTCTCTTTGTTCCTCCTAGAGACTTTAATAAGGTGTCTCTCATTTTTTTCTTTTTCACATACACTCACACATTTCTCTTGCGAGAAAAATGGTTATTAAAAGTTAAAAGCGTCTCAAGGCAGTGCGATACTAGCATAAGGATAGAAATACAGATCAATAAAGTAGAATTGAGAATCCAAAAATAAATCCTCACATTTATGGTCAATTAATTTTTGACAAGGCTTCCCAGAATGATTCAATGGGAGAAAGAGTAGTCCTTTCAACAGATGATGCTAGAGCAATTAAATGTCCACATACGAAAGAATAAAGTTAGACCCCTTCCTTTAACCATATACACAAATTAAATCAAAATATTCAATGGACTTAAATTGAAGAGCTAAAATAATGAAATCCTTAGAAAAAAATGTAGGAACCAACCTTTGTGATTTGGAGATAAACAGTAGTTTGATAGCTACAACAGCAAAAGCATAGCAACAAGAGAAAAATAATTAGATACATTTAAAACTCTTGTGCTATAAAAACGCCATGAACAAACTGAAATATAATCCACAGAATAAGAAAAAATACTTTTCAAATTATATATTTGATAGGGGATTTGTACCTAGAATATATAAGAACTCTTAACTATTTAATAATAAAAATGCCAATAACCCAATTTAAGAATGAAAAAAGAAGTTGAATAGACATTTTTTTCAAAGGTATACAGATAGCTAATAATCACATGAAGCAATACTTAACATATTAGTCATGAGGGAAATACTGATTAATTCCACAATGAGACTCTACTATAATGGCTATAATAAAAATGGTAATAAAAAAATGTTGGCAAGGATGTGGAGAAATTGAAATCCTTATATATAGCTGGTAGGAATGTAAAATGGTGAAATCACTTGGGAAAACCATTTGACAGTTCCTCAATAAGTTAAACATAGTTACCATGTGATGTAGAAATTCCACTCTTCGGTATATTTGCAAAATATATGGAAACATATCTATATAAAAATTTGTACATGAATGTTCCTAGCTGCATCATTTATAATGGCCACAAAAAGTGCAAACAACCCAAATGTCCATCAGTTGATGAATGGATAAACAAAAACAGGATGTCCATGCCATGGAATATTAGTCAGGAATAAATAATGAAATACTAATACATGCAATAACCTGGATGAATCTCAAAATCATTATGTAATTGAAATTGTTTGCAAGCATTACATATCAAATAATTCCATTTATATAAAATGTACAGGATAGGCAAATTATAGAGATAGAAAATAAGTTAGTGTTTGCCTAGGTCTGAGAGAGGAGAATGGGAAATGACTACTATTGGGTTCAAGGTTTCTTTTGGAGATGATGAAAATGTTCTAAAATTGTAGTGATGGTTGCACAAGTCCATAAATACTCTAAAAATTATTGAATTGCATACTTTTGAAAGTTATGGTTGTAAATTATACCTCCAAAAAGCTGTTTTATTTTTTTTTTTTTTTAGAAAAAGACTGAATGGCAAAAAAAAAAAAAATAGTTGAAGGATTCTGCTAGTCCAGGATAAGATTCACCAATATAAACTCAGACTTCCATAATTTTCTAAAATAAGAGTAATAATAGAGAAATCCAAATCCAAATATAAGCAAGATTTTTAAAATTATCAAGCCTGAGTTAATTTCAAAAACAAAATAATTTATGAATATAAATACATAATTAAAATGTATAAACACAAAAATAAAGCTCTTGGAGTTTACTACTACCTACTCACTGTTATCATTTGGGCTAAAATATTTACTTGTTATATTTTTGATTTTGTGTTTTATAGATTTTTTTTATTGCATAATTTTAGAAGAGTGTTAGAGCCTATTGCAAATCAAAGAAATAGTTGGCACTAATCTGGATTGTCAAACTTAATTTATGTCCCAAATTTAAGATATATGTAAATGTAAGAGAAATATTTTATATTATTTATGCCTACTTTTGTAGGCAAACGATCTTTATGAACTACTGACCTGAGAGTGATATCACTTAGGAAGAGAATTTTTGATTCAGTCATTTAACAGGCCTCTCTTTTGGCTCAATTTCCATAACACATTAGGGAAACCTCTGTTTAAAGTTTATGAAAATCTCTCTTTTATGACTTTCATGTAGATGCAAGGAAGAAATTTTTTTAACAGATTGAGACATACTTTTAAAACATTATTGTTAAATATTTTTTAATTCAAATGAGATTAAATATATAGCACTAATATAGGTGCAGACCCATAGAAGCAAGAAAAATTGGTAAACTAGCATAAAAGAATTGTGTTTACATTTCCCTAATGGCAAATGATGTTGAACAACTTTTTAAATAATTATTTGTTATCTGTATGTCTTCTTTGGTGAAATATCTTTTGTCTTTTGCCTATCCTTCTAATTGTTTTTGTTTGTTTGTTTTCTTTTTACTGTAGAGTTGTGAGAGTTCTTTATATATTCTAGATGCCAGTCCTTTGTAAGATGTGTGATTTAGAAATATTTACTTCTAACTGAAGCTTGTCTTTTCATCCTCTTAATAAGGTCTCTTATAAAGTGAAATTTTTTCATTTTAATAAAATTAGAAGTCTACCTAGCCCAAAGCCTGAAGATTTTGTCCAATGTTTTAATTTAAATATTAAATAGTTTTACATTTTGGATTAAGTCTATGGCCCATTTTGAATAAATTTTTGCAACAGGTATGAGACAGATTGTGATGTGTTTTATTGCCTTTGAATGTCCAATTGCCCTAATATCATTTATTAAAAAGGCTGTCTTTTCTCCATTAAATTGCTTTTGCACTATATTGAAAATCAGTTGGGCATAGTTCTGTTTGTCTATTTCTGGATTCTATATTCCATTCTATTCATCTATGTGTCTTGATCACTGTAGCTACATAAGTACTGAAATCAAGTAGATAGATTCTTTCAACATTATATTAGCTATTCTAGTTCCTTTGGGTTTTCATATAAATTTTAGAGTAATCTTGTGTATGTTTACAAAAAATGCTGCTGTAATTTTTACATATATTGTGTTAAAACTGTATATAAATTTGAGAGAACTGACTTTTTCCCCTAAGGTTAAGCCTTCCAATCTGTGAACATAGCATGTCTCTTTATTTATTTAAATCTTTAATTTTGTTCATCAGCATTTTATAGTTTTGTAAATACAAGTCCTATATATATTTTGTTAGATTTATACCTTAGTATTTCTTTTCTCTCTTTCTTTGAAGGGTTATAAATAAAGTTTTATAATTTGTGTCCATATGTTCATTGCTAGTATATAGAAATACAACTGATATTTGTATATTTATCTCGTGTCCCATGGCTTTCCTGAACTGACTAGTTCTAGGTGTTTTTGAGTTTTAGATTCCTTGAGATTTCCTATGTATAAAATTGTGTCATATGAAACAGGGAGCATTTTATTTATTTATTTGTGATTTGCATGCCAGCCAGAACTTCTAGCACTATGTTGAATAAGAGTGGTGGGAATAAATATTTTTTGCCTTGTTCCTGATGTTATGGAGAAAATATTTACTCTTTCATCATTAAACATAATGTTAGCTATAGTTTGCATATAAATGCTCTTTATTAACTTGAAGAATTACACTCTACCCTTATTTTTCTAAGATTTAAAAAATTCTCAATGAGGGTTGAATATTACCTTATTTATATGGTGATTACATAGAAAGATTTTTTAAATGTTGACTAGTCTTACATCCCTGAAATACACTGCACTTGTTCGTGGTCTATAATTCTTTTTATATACAGCCACAGGGCTATTCAAGTTATGCATTTCATATTGGGTAAGTTATGGTAGTTTGTGTTTTTCTAGGAATTGGTCTATTTTGCTTAAGTGCCAAATGCATGTGTGTAGAGTTTTTAGTAGTATCCCCTTATTTTCTTTTTGATGTCTGCAAGGTCTGTAGTGATATCCCCTATTTCACTTATGATATTGGTGATTTGCATCTTCCTCTATTTTACATTGGGGAATGTTTGTTAATTGTATTGGTATTTTTAAAGAACAGCTTATTGTTTCATTACTTTTCTCTGTTGTTTTTCTACATTCAATTTCATTGATCTCTGCTTTTATCTTTATAATTTCCTTCCTTCTACTTGCTTTAAGTACATTTTACTCTATTTTTCTAGTTCTGTAGGTGGGAACTAAGATTATTGAGATTTTCTTTTCTGATGTATGTACTTAATGCCATAGTTTCTATAAATTTCCCCTCTCAGTTTTGTTTTATCTTATCCCACAAGTTTTGATATGTTTATTTTAATTTCATTTAATGTGATGTATTTTTTATTTCCTTGAGTCTTACTCTTTGACATATAGGTTATTTAGAAATGTGTTGTTTAGTTTCCAAGTGTTTGAAAATCTTCCAGTTATCCTACTGTTATTAATTTCTAGTTTGATTCCATGGTGGCCAGAGAACATACTCTGTATTATTTCAGTTCTTTTATTTTTGAGGTTTGTTTTACGAGCCAGGATATGGTCTATTTTGGCACGTATTCTGTGAACACTTGAAAAAAGATGTATTCTGCTATTCTGGGGTGAAATATTCTATAAATATTAATTAAATCTTATTGATGGTTGGTGTTGTTGAAATCTTCTATATACTTGCTGATTTACTGCCTAATAATTCAATCAATTATTGAGAAAGAACTGTTGATGTCTCTAAGTGTAATAGTGGATTTGTTTATCTCTTCTTTTAGTTCTTTTTTTTCTTCACATATTTTTTGGTTCTACTGTTTAATACATACACTTTTAGGATTGTTGTTTCCTTAGTAGATTGACCCTTTTATTATTGTATAATGTTCCTGTCTCTGGTCATTTCCCTTGCTTTGATATCTGTGTTATCTGGCATGTATGTAGCTACCCCTAATTTATGTCTTTGTCTATTTTACTTTTAACCTGCCTATATTGTTATATTCAAAGTGAGTTTTTCATAGATTACACATAATGGTATGTTTTTTAATCCATTCTGCCAGCCTCTGTCTTTTAGTTGTTTTTAGATCATTAACATTTAATGTAACTAGTGACATGTTAGGGGCTAAGCCTGCCTTTTTATTTTTTTTATATGTTTGCTCTTGGTCATTTTCATTGCTGTTTTATTTTAACTGCCTTCTATGAGTTACCTGAACATATTTAATAATAGAAGAAATATTAAGATTACATATTCGTCTGTCTTTAGTAGTTTCGAATGTATCTTTTTCTATAGCTTTGGGTATTTATGTAAATATATACTTTATCTCAATTTACAGGTATCATTTTACCAATTTGAATGAAATGTAGAAAACTTATCTCCCTTAATATCCTTATATTTTCCACCATTTACAACATAATGGTCTTAAATATTTATCCTACCTACATTTAAAACTACATCAGACATTGTTAAGACTATCAAATATTATTTAGAAGATTCAAGAAAAGTCTATTGTATTTATCCATATTTTTGCTTATTCTGTTTATTCTTCCTTTCTGGTATTCCAAATTTCTTTCTATGTTGTTTTCTATTTAGAGAAACTCCTTAGCCATTCTTTGAGGGCAAAGGTCCCCAACCTATTTGGTACCAGAGACTGATGCTCCTATGAAAATCTAATGCCTGATGATCTGAGGTGGAGCTGAGGCAGTGATGCTAGTGCTGGGGAACAGCTACAAATACAGATGAAGCTTCATTTGCTTGCCCATCACTCACTTCCTGCTGTACAGCCCAATTGGTATTGGGCCATGGACCAGTACCGGTTTTAGGGTATATCTTCTGTTAACAAATTCCTGTTTCCCTTCATCTGAGAATATCTAGATTTCCCTTTCATTCCTGAAGGATATTATTGCTGGTAAAGGATTCTGATTTGATAGTTTTACATTGTTTTGTTTTTTAGCACTTGAAACATGTCGTGCCATTTCTTTCTGGCCTTCATAGTTTCTTAGTAGATGAGAATTACACTCAAACTTTTACTCCATATAGATAAGGTGCCTTTTCTCTCTCATTGCTTCAAGATATTGTTTTTTTTTTTTAGTTTTTTAATAAGTTTGTTAATCATGCTTCTAGCTGTAGATTACTTTGGATATATTCTGTATGGATTTTATTAAGCTTCATAAATATGTATACTTATATCTTTTGCTAAATTTGGAAAGTTTTCAGCCATTACTTTTTTGAATTTTTTAAAGCTATTTTCTATCTCGATTCCTTCTGAGATACTGACTACATGTAGTTAGACCTTTTGTTATAGTCCCACAGATCCCAAAGGATTTGGGTGTTTTTTTTTTTTTTTTAGTCTTTTTTCTCTCTCTTGTTCATATTGAATAGGTTTAATTGTTCTATCTTCAAGTTCACTGATTCTTTTTTCTCTCTCTTCCATTCTGCTATTGAATACAATCATTGAGTTTTTTAGTTTAATTATTGTTTTTTTCAGCTATAAAAGTTGTTTTTGTATTTTCTGTTGCTTCAATGAGACTATTTTTTCATTTGTTTCAAGTTTGTTCATGATTATTCAAGAAGCCATTTTATGATGATTTCTTTAAAATCTTTGTCAGATAAGGCTAACATCTCTGTTGTCTGGTGCCAATAGATTGTTGGTGCAATCTTTTAATTGCCTTTTTTATTCAGTTTGAAATCTTCCTTAGATTTGGTATGACAAATGCTTTTTAATTGAAGCCTTGACATTTTGCATATTATATTATTAGATCTTATTTAAATCTTTATTTTAGTTGCTTCTTCTGACATGGCTCTGGCAGAGAAAGGAGAAGCACTCCCTTGTAACTGCCAGGTATGTGCAGGTAAAATTCATGTTCCCAGGTTGGCCTCTGTTGATTTCCAAGGGGACTCTTCATTATTACTGGGTGAAGGTGGGAATTTTGGCTTCCTTAAATGCCTTAGTTGGCTTTCCTGGCTTTGAAAAGTAGGAGTTTCTTCTTATTGTTCCCTAACTGGCCTTCGTTGACATGGTGTAGGTGGCCTCATTAGCAGTAGATGGTGGTAAAAGTCCTGATTTTTCATTAGGCCTCCTCTGATACCATCCTTGCATGGAGCAGGAGGGACAGCTCATTAGTGTGGTGGTAGGGAGTAGAAGTCCAGGATCCCACACCAGTATCTACTGATACTGGAGCGGGGGTGGGGGGTGGCTCATTACTACCTGTCAGGGATGTAGTCCTGACTCCCTGCTTGGACTTCTCACACTACCCCAGTGGGTTGGGGGTGGTGTATGCTTCATTACAGCCCGGTGAGATGGGTAGTCTAGATTCCCCACTCAGCCTTGTTAGTATGGGTGAGAGTGAAGCTACAGTTCCCTGACTCCCCGCCCCGCCCATCCACCCACCTTTTGGTGTTTGGCTGCAGCAAAGCAATTCTTTTCTAAGAGTTTTCATGCTTACAAGGCTAATTCTTTTCTGATCCTTTGGCTAGAGAGAGTCTGGCTTTGTTGCTTCTTTATCTTTTTTTGCCTCCATTGGTATTTCTGGTAATGACTGCTTCTTCAGCAAAAACTCTGATATACATGAAGCAAAAAGAAAAAATGGAAAATTCGCTGCCACATTTTTCTTTGCATCCTAAGATCTCTAACATGTCTGCCTTCTTCTCTTCACTTTTGAGAGACTTTGTGTGTTTCTTTTATATATCATGTCCAGGATTTTACTTGCACTTAGTGAGGGAAATAGAAAATAGTATGTCTAGTCTATCTTTCTTGAAGCAGAAGTTTCTCTGGTTTTTTTTTTAAAGAAACTGTCAAGTATTTTCCAAAGTAGCTATGTTAACCATCTATATTCTCACCAGCAATGTAGGAGAGATCTAGTTTCTCTATATCCTCTTCAATATTTAATGTTCTCACTATTGTTTATTGCAGCTGTTACAATAGATGGGTAGTGATATCTCATCATGGTCTTAATTTTCATTTCTTTGATGGCTAGTGGTGTTAAACATCTCTTAACATTATTACTTATATCTATATATGCTTTTTGGTGACCTGTTTCTTTGTGCCTTTTGCCCATTTTTTATCCAATTCAAATTTAACTTACTCGGATTGCCAGAAAAGTGAGTTTCCACAATTAGTAGGTCAAGTTCTGTCAATAATGCTGGGAAATAGAGAAAATTGAGACAATATTGGTAGGCAATAATATTATTTATTATCTCCATACACAAAGTATAATTTTACCTAAAAAATTATTTGTTAGTAACTCAAAATTTTCAGAGTACAACCTTACATTTCTAAAAATTTCCAAAACCTAAGAAGCCTATGTTTTAATTAACGCTACTCTTAATTTTTAATTTTAATGAGGCTGCTAAGGACAATAAGGGAAAGTATCATAATAGCACATGCATGTGCTTAGGTTTAGTTCACATATGCTTATTGTAGGTCACCTATTATATAATATAAAATCTACATGTTTTGCAAATTGCTAATTTGGTCCATAGACTATACTATCTCTTTTTCCAGTTTGACTGGGGATATTAGAAAACAGTATTATATATTAGCTCAAATTTCCTACTTTTCTACTTCTCTGCCAACTGGATGTGTTAATGAACAGAACAGTAAATAAAAAGTTAGCAGTAACCAAAGGAAATAGTAATAGCAAGAGATATAACTAATCCTCAACTCAATAGTTGGCATCAACTTAAACACTGATGCTTTTTAAAATGGGTTTTGAAGCATGCTGAAATGGAGCATTTCTTGTCGTAAGACGTTTTGGGAAAAATACATCTTGAAAGTTGGTTTTGGGAGTCATATTTTCTAGCATCACATGTTGAAGAAAACTCACAACTTGTCAAATTCCCAACTCGGATGTGACTCACCAATATGCAGTAATTTATGTGAAAGATCTGGCTTAACCTTTCACTCAATTTCCATGTGAAGTCAACCATCTTCAAAAAAGTCAAATCAAGCTTTTAAAAAGGTCATCTAATTTTATGAGCACATAGTTATGGCAAACGTTCCAACAGCCGATATAGTTTTGGATGTCAAAATATTCCTTCAATTTCTGTAGTTTACACAAAAGTTGTACCTAATTATATCTAGACTTCCAGGACTTAGGAATTGTTCTATGCATTGTAGAGTATTCAGCAGTAGCATTCCTAGCCTTTATCATTAGGTATCAAATCCCTCTCAGTCCCCATCCCCAGTTATCATGACTGAAACTGTCTTTGCAACTTCAAAATATGGATTATTTACAGGTGTGTTTTTATTGTCTAACATTTTATGTTTTCCCACACCTTGTTTATTTAAAATCCCTACACAGTCTAGATGGTATTCTTTTCCATCAGGGAGGATGAAATGTTTTCTCTGTTAAAAATATAGAATGTAGGGTAGGGTAGGGCTGCAGGGTTTATCATCTCAACATAGTCAGGGATTAGGTTGTGTTGAGGCTGGGGTGCAATTTTGGTAAGACTCAAATCAATGCCTGAGCCATCCTAATTCCTAAGGCATGGCCACCAGGGATTTCAAGTGAGAACCTGATGAATTTTTGTTTCTTCAGCTCTGTAAAACTGCAGGAATTATAACTGCCTAAGAGAGATTTAGTATTAGCTCATTAGCCTCACACGCCATGAAATTTCAAAATTTGGTCTTGATGAGAAATTGACCTTTTATTTAATGCCCTTCAGTCTCCAATTTTATCATTCCAGCCCTATTCAAATGCCAAAATATCAGTTGGTTGCTTTATATCTCAGCATTAGCCTTCTGCCAGATCCAAGCATGGATTTTCAACCTCCAAATACCCTTGATATTGATAGTATCCTTAGGAAAAAGTACATGTAGATCTTCAAACTTAGTATCAATTCACAATCCTTCTAGGGATTGTCTGTTGTTTGCTTTCTAAAATTCAGTTCTCCTTCTTCCAATGGGTCTTTGTTTTTCTAAGCCCTATGAAACTAGAGGACATTTGATTCTTTCACAGATTTATAACTTAATTCTCTTGTCTTCCATTGAAACTCAGAATTCAACAAATGCTTTGTGTAGAGGAGATGACCTTTTGTTTAAGACCCCTTAGTTCTCTACAATGTTGTCACTGCAGCTTCTGTGGTTGCTAAAAGTTTTATTTGTTTCCCTTTCTACCAACAATAGCCCTGCAGTTACAGCCACACCCCGGTTCTCAACCTAGAGTCTCTACCTAAAGTCAGCAGATGCTACAGGGAAAAATCAGCGACCAGCTCACTTTACCTTTTGCCCCTCTGGAAACTTAGTTTTTCTAGTTCTCATTGCTCCCACAGTTCTCTGATACTTTTAAAGTTATGAGTTTTTTTCCCTGTAATTTTGTCAGCTTTTCTAATTGTAAGGAGCATAGATATTGACCTATTGCATCTTAACTGAAAACAGAAGTCAGCTTTTCTTTACTGTATTTCATCTATATCATTTGGTATACATGTGTAGCAAGAAAAGAATTTGTTCAGGTATATCACTATTAACATTATTATCACCAAATATTTTTGTTGGATGTTTAAGCTAGGTGATTTACTAAGTGCTTAATATTATCTACCTCATTTAATTCTTAAAACAAATCTATGAGTAAAATATTAAAATCATTTCATAAATAGGACAAGCTGAGACTTATGATCTAATCATCCCAAGGTCAATCAGTTAGTAACCGGTAAAGCTGAATTTTTACTCCAGAATACTAAACTATATACTGCCTCCCACCAAACTTTTATAGGGTATTATTGCTTTATTTTATTTTCTAACTTTTTTAATATGCATTTGGGTTTTCACCCCCAAGTAGCTTAAGTTCCTAAGCTGTTGTTAGCCATTTTAATACCAAAATTATTCCACTTTTACTTTAGGCAATCAAAAATATATTGGCATGTCGTATCAGTAATATGTATAATTTAAACATATGTGCAGTAAAATTTCTGTTACAAATGCTTTCAGTATTTAGAAAATGGACCCAACATGTGGCATTGTCTACTAAGTCTCTGTTCATGCTGATTTCTGATGGTTTTGCAGAATATTATGTTCGTTTTTAGGGCTAATGGGTTTGGCTTAATTTCTTTACCCGTCTAAAACAAGTGTTTCCACAATGTGCCTTCTCACATGGGGTCCTTGCTAATAAATACTTTAATTGAACTGTTTTATTAAAATGAGTGTCTATATGATCATCTAGATACCCCACAGATGCGAGGAGAGATTATGAGTTCAAATGAGATTGGGGTAGGCAGATCCAGGTTTGATCCTGATACTGTGTTATTATAAACCCTGATAATAAGGGAATCCAGGTTTACACAAGAATAGTAAACATAATGAAATAAAACCTTAAGTACTTATTAAGTTTGCTTTCAGTAAATCATCAGTATCTACTAAGCATAAAAGATTGGCACAATTTTCAACTACAGGAAGCAGAATGCTGTTAACTATATATTTATTTCTATTGCTATGTAATCATTATTCACTGATTTCATTGAGCTACATACGTGATTGTCTAGTCTGCTGTCCCTGTAAAGAATGAGCTTTCATCCATATTTTATAAGCAAAATCATAAAAAGTAAAATTTCTTGTTTTTGTTTCTGTTTAGAATGCATATTTTCTCGTTTCTTTTTTCTCAAGTAGTCACAACTATTCACAGTTCATTTTATTTTAAATAAATTTATCTCTTTATAATTTGTTTTTATTTTCATGTGACTATAATTATTTGTATAACTTTACATAAATTGTAAGAAGATACTTGCCTAAATCATCAAAATTTTAAAAAGAAACAAAATCTTTTTAAAAGAAATTTCTAGGTTCTTATATTTTTTATATTTTTTCTACTCTTAAAGTGAAAGCAGGTATCATTATTATAGGTTGGGGAAAGGAAGTTGATAACTCTCTTAATTTAAATAACATCTCACTGGGTGAAGAATTTAAAACCTGGGATGCTAAGGAATGAAGGGAAAAACAGAATAGATGTTACTGATATGAAGCCAACCAAGACAAGAGTTGGGAATGTTCAAGGGAGTAGATTCAGTTAGCTCTAGATTCAGTTCCCCCCTTTTCTGCAGGGAATATGTTCCAAGACCCCCAGTGGATGCCTGAAACTGCAAATAGTATTGAACCTTATATATACTATGTTTTTTCCTATACTTAATACCTATGAAAAAGTTGAATTAGGCACAGTTAGAGATGAACAATAATCAATAATAAAATAGAATAATTTTATTCACACACACTTTAATAAAAGTTATGAGAATGTGGTCAGTCTCTCAAAATACTGTTATCTTATTGTACTGTACTCACCCTTCCTCTTCTTGTGATCAAATGAGATGATAAAATGCCTTATTAAGAACTCCCACCTTTTCACTTAAAGGAATCACTTTACAACTTCTCTTTGCCACGTTCGAATTGCCAGCATCACTACTCCTGTGCTTTGTGGCCGTTATTAAGTAAAATAAGGATTTCTTGAATACAAGAACTGCGATACTACAGTTCTTGATAACCAAGACAGCTGCTAAGTGACTAACAGGAGGGTAGCATGTACAGACAGCATGGATTCTCTGGACAGAGGGATAATTCATGTCCCAGGGGGACAGATGAGACAGCAAAAGTTTTCATTGTGCCACACAAAACAGAATGCAATTTAAAAGTTATCAGTTGTTGATTTCTGTTTTTTTTTCCATTTAATATTTTTAGACTATGGTTGACTGCAGGTAACTAAAATTGTAGAATGCAAAACCATTGTTAAAGAGGGAATATATTCTCTATCTTTTTCTATGAAGAGTATTTTAACTTAAGCAAAAACAAGAGTTGTTTACAAATAACTTTTTCTAACATTATCATTTTGGGCCAGCTAATTAATTTGAAAATGAAGTAACTACAAAATTAATTACAAAACAAACTTTTGTAAAATCTTATCAAATCTTAAGAATCTTGGAGCTTACAGTTAATTTTATTTATATTTCATATTTTGCCAATTGGCAGCATTCAATTAGAAAGGGAATTTGGCACATATACCATTTGATATTTGGGTTTGTCAAATTGTCCCATTTTAATCTGATGAAACCAAATTTTTTTCAGATTTGCTCTGAGTGATGTAAAAATACCTTTTTTATACTGGGTGTGTCTCAATTATCTTTAAACTATCTCCCCATTTACATCTGGCTGCAATCACCTTTTCAAGCTTGTTAAAATAATAGTAATAATAATAAAAATAAATATTCATAAATACAGCACATATTGGTTTTCTCAATTTCTTTTCTTTCTAGAACATGTTCTGTCTCTATTCTTAGTTTGAGGGAGGGAGGGAGGGAAATTTCTAAATGCTTCCATTCCTTTGGTCATTATTTTCCTGTTTCTCAAAGTATGTACTTGCAACCTATTTTGTGATTTGAAAACACTTATAAATACTTCAATTTATCCTAGAATTTGAACCATAAAAGATAAACTTCCCTCCTAGGCCAGATAAACTTCCCTCCTAGAATTTTCCTTGGGTACTATGCAAATGTGCCTACCTCTTTCCTTCTCAAATGAACTTTGGGTCACAAAAGATTTCTTACCATTCCTCCCAGGGTAGTAGCTACCTACTGCTTTTTATTTACATGACTATATTACCACATAGTTCTTCCTAAAAGTAAAGAAGATCAGATCTGCACAGTGGAGACTTTTTGTCTGCACAGAAATGTTGCTAGTCACAGCAGGCTACTTTCAGTAAAAATAAATAAATAGATATATAGATAAATGAATACATACATACATACATACATGCATGCATACATGCATAAATACATACAACCTTTTTTGCCTGTCCCTCCTGCCCCCAGATCACACAAATTGCACTTCGTTCTCTCGATTTGGGGAGGCTCAGCGCATAGGGTTAAAGAAGGCAGTGTCTTTGTCCAAGAAACACAATATAGATATTGACAGGTTGCCCTATATTCTGTACATGTTAGCTGGGGAGAAGGTCAATTCTAGTTTCAGTGTCACATGAAAGAGGCTATCTAGATCCAAGCTAGTCTTCCCTGCCCAGAAACAGCAATAGGGGATTTTGCCATTGAACTGTTTCACACCCACAGCTCACATGTTTTACCAAAATGCTATATACACATATTTGTACTTCTATTCTCTTTTACTTTCCTGAATATAAGCATTGCCTCTAATTAATCAATTACTTGACCAGCAAAGAGGAATCTCATTGGAAAGACATTTCCACAGAAATAAATGTGAGTCTAATAGGTGGAAATCCAGGGAAAATGATGTGAAATACTCTAGGTCCAAAGTCAGTAGACATGGCTGTAGGCTCCACTCTGCCACTAAAGGGGACTGAGTCCATAGCTGGGTCTCTGTTTCTCATATGAAAAACAAAAGATAACCTCCTAGCTCAGAAACACTCTGATAAGAATACTAATTTCAAGAGTTATTTATAACTTCAAAAATTGCAATTAGAATATCAATTTTCTCCTTTGTCAATGAAGACTGGGAATCATATCTAATTAGAGGAACAGAATCCTAAAAGAACAGTCTTCCAGAGTCTCCTCCTCTTGAGTTTGGGCTTTCTCGACACAAACGTTGCCCATGGGCTTTCTGGGTACAGGAGGAGTTTGTCAGAACTTGCAAAGATGCAGATTCCACTTGCTTCATATTTCTGTAAGAGCCTCTAATGGAATGTATTTGAATTTAGTTGATCATATTTACCCAGTAGAAAATTTAATTATCACATAATTTAGGAAAGAATATCTTTGAGAAATACTTCAAAGAAATTAACTGCTAATTTGAGCATTGGCTGGTAGTCAGGAAATGTTTTTCAATTTTTATGTGAGTATTCATTTTCCCAATAAGAAATACAAAGGACAGATACTCCCAGGTTTTAATTTAGATGCCTTTTGAATTCAAAAGATGGATTGGGAGCTTGTTATTTATTAATGAACAAGAGAAACACAAGATTAAAGAACTAGACTAAATAAAAGTAGACTTTTTCTTTCTATCTAAAATGTAAAATGTTTCTTCTCTTTTTTCCTCCCCTCACTCCTCCATCTCTCTTGCTCGCTCTCTCTCTCTCATTTCCATAGAATGTTAGAAATCCTTATGTTGGTACCAGTGACATTAAAAAATGTACAGATGTATGAAGACCCTACATAGCCATGTTTCCAAGCAGAGACCGACTGAGTGCTGGTGCAGCAGTGGGACTTGATGTGGTACACGTTTATGTGTTTTATTTTTGATAATGCAGTAAATATAATCGATTTTGCTATTTTTAATTGTCATGTCTCATGGCCTTAAATGGCTTGAGACAGAGATTGACCTTTATTTTACCTAATGAAAAATACTTTCTAAGCAAAGTAATCATTTAAAATATATTTCAAGGAAGAAGCATTTATCCCATTTAGGAAATTTAAACAGATACTTTAATAACTACTCAGTGTTAATTTATTTACAGATAATCAATATGGTAATTGCAAGTAATGCTATTATTTTTATACTTGCATGTAATAAAACAGATTTTTTAAAAACCTATTTTATTCTAAGGACTACTTACTATAAACAATTTACTGTTTCGAGTGCCCTCTCCTCTCTCATTCTGTCTCCCATCCCCCAATGAATGCTGTTTTTATGCACATAGAAATTACATACCTGGCCACTTAGCTACAATGTAAGGGATGTTCATCTTATTAATGTACTCTATTTAGTGGTTGTCTATATTGCTATAATTTTACCTATACTCATCCACTACATGTTTATCTATCTATATCTATATCTATATCTAGCATGTTAGATCCATTATCTGTCTATCATATATCTATCATCTATCCACCTATATGCTTACCTTTCTTCTAAGGAGCCCTAAGTGTTTTATTTACATTATCGTTTTTTTCCTAAAGAGTAGATACCGTCTCATCATACAAGAAAAAGGAGAAAGATTAGGAATGGCGCTTATAATCCAAATCATCTTTCTCTGATTCTGGCTACAGTCTTTTATAAAACAATTATAAAATCCATTAAGCACGTATTGTTTGCCTAGCATTGTCTTAAAAGTTTTACATGTATAGTACGACTTATAGCCCATTAAGGCAGATAATATCACTATCTCTGTTTTACAAATGAGGAAACTGAGGTGTGGAGAGATTAAGTAACTTGCTTAAAGTCGCAGGTTCATAAGTGGCATAGCCAAGCCCCATCCCAGTGTATCAACATCCAAAGCCTTACTCTAAGCACTAAGTGATATTACAACTCCATTTATGAGTTCCTGGTTTTTGAAGTACTGGTGTGCTCCCTTACATTCATTTCTTTCATTGTTATCTCAGACAAGTATTTAACATTTTGTGTATGAAGCTTTGAGTTTCGTGGTCCTTGTGAGTGTTGGCAGTTGCTGGGAATTATGGAGTGTTCCAGGAGGGGAAAAAGCCTGCTTATAATCAGAAAGCATTTCTATGTAAGCATTTCTGGTAAATTGCCCAAAGAGATTTCAAAAGAAAGAGACCTAAAACTCCAAGCTCTAGGAATATGTTATAATTTTTCTTATTCTATATAAATATTCTCTTTCATACCTAATTTTGTATTAGTAGTTTCATATTCTTTTCCTTAAAAAGGGCACCCACAATTATAAAGTTTGGTCACAAAAAACCCATATCCTCCCCCTACTTACCCTTTGTTTTTTGTTTGCTTGTTTGTTTGTTTGTTTGTTTGTTTTTTACAAATAGGAAATTACAACATCCATTTTATAGTTAGAAATTTGCTAAATGCTATATACCAGTGGGAAAGGCTGGTTGTATGACCAGAATCAGACTGCCTCAGAAGGTAACTGATCATTTCAGAAGCTATTGCAAGTAATTTTTTTTAAGTGGTAGAAGATAGCAAATGACCTATTGATTCTGAATTATTTCTTATAATCAGGCATGATGGAATTTACCTGGCTGAAAAGTACCACCTTAATGCTAATATTTAATCCAATACATAAATAACTCAGTGGCTTTCAGACATTTTTAATGCAACTCACAGGAAGAAATACATGTAACATGAGTGTCACGATCCATTGTCTTAGCCCATTTGAGTTGCTATAACAAAATACCACAGATTGGGTAGCTGATAAACATAGCTGATAAGATAGTGATTAAGAGACTTGATACACTGATAAACAACATAAATATATTTCCCAAAGTCTGGAAGCTAGAAAGCTTAAGATCAAGGTGTCAGCATGGTCAGGTGAAGGCCCAATTCCTGGTTCACAGTCAGTGTCTTCCTGTGTAGTTCACATGGTGGAAGAAGCTAGGGATCTCTCTGGAGCCTCTTTTACAGACACTAATCTCATTTCTGAGGGCTCCATCCTCCTAATACTATCATCTTTGGAGATCGGGATTTCAACACATGAATTCTGGGGAGGCACATTCAGACCATAGCACCCATTACATGGATTTCACGACCAGTTAATGGGTGACAGATTTTAGTTTGAAAATAATTGTACGAGAACACACTGGTTACTTCAAATGAAATTTTTTTTTCCTACAAGGAATGCATGGACATGGGGAAATGGACTAATCTAGTTCTTCCTTGTCCAATTATTTTCCACAATGAGGAATAGGACAAGCTATTCCAAAGGGAAACTAACCACTGACAGTAAAGAGAAATCAGTCGTCCAAAGTACTGATGAGATTGTCATTGGTTTATTGGTTCATTTATTAATTGGGAATGAGCTTTTCCATGGCTTTGACTGCCCATTTTATACAGGTGCCTCACACTGGTTCATCAGCTACATTGTCTAATCATCCACAGGAGGCTAATTTAAATTGCTATGCTATTGGTGATTAAGCCATCAGTTGATGATGAAACCAGTGGTTGTTAGTTTAAATTCCCCTCCAAAGACTTTTTTCCAAAAGTATTTAAATACAGAAACTAGCTTAAGATAGTGATTAAGAGACTTGATACACTGGATAGAGAGTGATATTTTCCACGGTATACAATTACTGAGAACAATCAGCATATGTTAGCTAAATTGCACATTTTGTGAAAAAAGAATGTAGAGAATTGAGTGAATACTCATTGTCTTTGTTGGAACTACAGGCTTTCACAGAGCTGCTTCTTGCATCCTATCTTTTCAAAATAGAAATCCATCAATAACGTTAAATGCAGTCAGCTTTAGAACATGCACTTGTGAATCAAAGCTACCTTGTCTTTTAAAGTTAACTAGTTTCTAATCAAGGAAGCTTAATGTAGATATTAACTGGCAGATGCACTATCAGTAATGAATTTAGCATAGAAATTTGTTTTTATCTATAATGGGGGGTGTTTATCAAATGTTAGCCACATGTGGGAATTTGGAAGTCATTAGGAAGGCTCATACTGAATTGAAAACTTTAAAATATAAATCTGGACAGTTTATTTGTGACCACTTTTTAATGTATTTGCAAAATGTATAGTAATCATTTTAACAGCCACTGGAAGTAAGCATCTGCTAAACAGTTATTCCTGTTTTGTGGATGAGGTGATCAATGACCCTTCAGTATGTTTCCTTGGTGACAGAAAAGTTCTGTTCATCACTTACAGCATTACATGAAATATCTTACCAGGTTTGATGTGATCTTAATGAATGTGTAATCTTTAGGATGTGGGTAACGAAGGAAAAAGGTTACACAGATCCTTCACTATTATGTGAGCAGTTTATAACCTCCCTCCTTTCACACAAGCCTGCTGAGAACCACTTCTGTGGTACTTTGTGCTTCAACAATTTTCTTTTTTGCTTAGATGGCCCGGCCAGTGTCTGGTCATGTTTTTCTAGTGCCTGGAGAACCTTTCACCCAATTATATGTAAGGAAGCTCTCTAAAATAGATGCAGTTATCTAGGGTAAGTCCTACTTACTCAATCTCATCCACTCCGAAAGAGGCAGGATATTATTCCTACATAAATGGGTAGAGAATAAAAATATGGCGGTAGGTAAGGGTAAAATTAAACATTTATTGAACATTTGTTTAGATCAACATATAGTGCTCTAGTCCCAGGCACTGTCAGACATTTTCCCAGTAGCATCTCAATTAAACCTTAAATGATTTCCCCAAAAGACTTGCCTTATCCCTATCTTACAAACGAAGACAATGAGGATCAGAGAAACAAATCACCTGCAGGTGATCTGAGAGTTAGTAAGTAGCTGAATTAGAATCCAAGAAGTGTCTGAAGACAAATCTCATTTCAACATGCTCTCATAGATCCTAAGATAAACTTTGGCTGGTCCAGTACTGGAACCCAAGCTCCTACCTTCCTACTAGTGTTCTTTTGCTAGACTATGCTGCATCATCATACTATAGCTATTACTCTCTCAGCTCAGAGCAAGATTGTCTTCTCGATATGGGCACTTGACTAATGAAGGAGCTTAGATGAAGGGGCCAGAGCTTTCCAATGAGAGGCCAGTCATTCAATTAGTAATCCAACTACATGTTTGTGACACGGCAGGGGGTCGGAGTCAACCAAAATCAATTCTCCTTTCACAAATATAACCAAGTGTTGTTGCCATCAGGGAAGAAACTTGGCTCCATTAATTAACAAGTAGCTCTGGTGGTTGATTGATGAGTGGGCAAAGCAATCTTGCTTACTCTACAGATGGAGCTTTTTCATTGTGGTCATACTCTGAATTTCTTCAGGGCTTATTTTCAAGAGTCCCAAGCTGAACCTGCTCTGTCTTGATTCTCTAGCACAAGATTGTTCTAATCTTTGATTATTTACAAAATATTAGATTGACTGTTGTCTAGATTTCCTTTCTCTGAACAGCTGTGTAGTATAGGAATTTGAGCATCAGGTGTATAGTAACCACTACTTTCCAGATCAAATAAATGCCAGAGGAAATCCTGAACATTCTCAAAGCTAATTTAATTCAATGAATATCAGCTACCTACTGCATGCCAGGCATGGTCATAGATCTTAAGAAGGTTACATAGATGAAAATGTAGTTTATCAAAGAAGGAAAATGTGCACAAATAACACTAATATATATCGCACTGTGCTGTAATAAGGGCACATGATAGAGATGGCTACTTCTTGTTAGGAGAATCAGCAATATATCTAAGAAGAGCAAACATTTGATCTGGGTCTGGAAGACAAAAAGTATTTAAATAGAGAAGCACTTTGGATGACAGGGCAGAGAAAAGAAAGCATGACAGGCAGGGGATGCAGCATGAGTAAAGGCAAGTTGGTATAACAACACATGGTTGGAAAAATTCAAGTAGCATTATATAAAAAGATAAGGAGAAGAAAGAAGAGGCAGTTGAAATTCAAGGGGTAGATGAATCTAGATTTTGTGAAGCAAGATTGCCAAGATGTGTTCATGGGTAGCAACTACACTTTGTAGGAAATGAGAAGTTTTTATGAATTTATAAGTATAACAGGGAAAGGAAGATTGTTCAGGACTACAGCAATTTCAAGATGAGAAATAACTGTCAATCAGTTAAGAAATAGAAAGTGATTCTGCCCACCTCAAAATATTAGTTAAGAAGTGTTTAAATAAATTGCACCTAGATTTGTATGGCAGTGAGTTAACTTTAACCTTGGATGTCAGTACTCCAACTCAGAATCTGAAATATACTCCCCACTTCAGACTCCTGTTATGGAGCAAATGTGTGAGAAGGTAATTTTATCTGAAATACTTACTGGGGAGAATGGTAGTGTGAAGGCACATTTTCCTTTGCACTAATAACGATGGTAGAAAAAAGCAATCTCAGCCATGCTGTTTTGAAATCATGATTTCTTAGCATGATTCTGAGGATTAATTTGGGAAGTATAGTTCTAGAAACAGTAAGCATGCAGGGCTATGCACGAACATTTGTCTTTCTGAATTATCAGTGCTGCTTGAAGGGGGATGATGCCCTCACTTTTGCTTTGTTTACTTCAGAAATCCAAGTTTCTGAAGATTCATAGAGCTGAAGAAGATATCAGAGAACCTGACTAGCAAAGGCTGAATTCATCCCTATTTTTACTATCTTTGAGAAGCAAACAAATTGATCATCTGGATGGATTCCTTTACCTCAACATTGACCTGGCTTTTTTAGTTACACAAATTTTCTAATGTGACTATTCTACGAATGTACTGAATTTTCTTTATCTCTTTGCACTATAATATGCAAGTGTACCCAAATGAACATAGGGCATGGTTCTAAGTATTGCCTTTTTTATTTACTCATGGCTTAATTAATTTTAATCCTTCACTGATGCTTTAAATGCCTCAAATGAGAAAATGCCAGCTAGAGTGATTTTCACCTTTTTATTAGCAAATGTGAAACATGTGTAACTCATAATCACCTGGCTGTTCTTAGCCCAGGGCATCTGGAGAGCCTTTTCAAGATTTCTCCTCTCCTCAGGCACTCATCAAAGGGAATGAATAAGATTCATTCATTTTAACTGTACAAATCAAGACCAGATTTGATTATTAAGGTTTTCTATTTTCTACTTGTCACAAACCCATCCTGGAATTTAATTCACCTACTAGACATTTTAAATGAAATGTTTAAATGAAAATGGCCAAACACGAATGACGACTTCCAACTAGAGAAAGATGTAAGATTCAGTCAAGAACTCAATCTCATGTTCGTTTAGAGAGAGGCAAATTGTGATAGTTTCTGTTTTAATGAATCTGTGCATTAAACCCTTTTCCAAACAGTCCCAAGTTTCTATAGTACTAGCCACTTAAGTAGGTACATTGATTATAAACACGTCAATCCATGTACATTGCAGAGAAAAAGTCTCTTTGGTCCAACTATAAGATAACAAGGTGGGCAGGAAAGAACAGCTTAATTAAGATCTTTTTTCAAATAATTATATATGTTTATATATAATTATTGATAAGGAACCCATAAGAAAATTCTTTTTCAAAAATTTAGGGGGATGGCATTGGTTAATACAATTATATCAATTTCAAGTGTACAATTCAATAATTCATCATTTGTGTATTGTATTATGTGTTCACCACCCAAAGTCAAATCTCCTTTCATCACCATATATTTGATTCCCTTTACCCTATCTACCCCCCCTTCTCCCCAATCTTTCTGGTAACCACTAACTATTATCTGTGTCTATGAATTTTTGTTTGTCTTGTACATTTGTTGCTTTCAGTTTTATATCACACATATAAATGAAATCATATGGTTCTTAAGTTTTTCTGACTTGTTTCACTTAGCATGATGATCTCAAGACCTATCCATGTTGTTGCAAATGGCAGTATTTCATCTTCTCTTTATAACTGAGTGCTATTCCATTGTATATATGTACCATAACTTTTTTATTCAATCATCTATCGAAAAGAATTTTGATTGTTTCTGTGTCTTGGCCATCATGAATAATGCTGCAATAAACATCAAGGTACATGTATCATTACAGACGAATGTTTTCAAATATTGGGGGTAGATACCCAGAAGAGAGATTACTGGGTCATAGGGCAATTCTAATCTCAATTTTTTGAGGAACCTCCATACTGTTTTTTAGAGTGGCTGTGCCAATATACATTCCCATCAGCAGTGTATGAGGATTCCTTTTCCCCCACGATCTCTCTAACACTTCTTATTACTTGTCTTGTTGATAATGGCCATTCTTACATGTGTAAGGTGGTAGCTCATTGTGGTTTTAATTTGCATTTTCCTAATAGCTAGTGAAGTTGAGCATCTTTTGATATAAATGTTGAGAGAAGTGTCTGTTTAGGTCCTCTACCCATTTTTAATTGGATTATCTTTTTGTTGTTAAATTGTATGAGTTCTTTTATATATTTTGGATATTAACCTCTTATCAAAGGTATTTACAAGTATCTTCCCTATGCAGAGTTTGCCTCTTTGTTTTGTTGATGGTTTCTTTTGCTGTGCAGAAGCTTTTTAGTTTGATATAGTCCTAATTCATTTATTTTTGCTGTTCTTCTCCTTGGCTTTGAGGTCAAATTCATAAAATTCTCTTTAAGTACAAATTCCATGAGTTTAGTACCTATTTTTCTTCCATGCAATTTATTGTTTCAGGTCTTATATTTAGGGCTTTGATCCATTTTGAATTAATTTTGGTGTAAGGTGACAAATAGCAGTCTAGTTTTATTCCTTTACATGTGGCTTTCCAATTTTCCCAGCACCATTTATTAAATAGAGACTTCCTTTTCTCCATTATGTTTTTGGCTCCTCTGCTGAAAATTATTTGCCCATATATATGTGGGTTTATTTCTGGGCTCTCAATTCTATTCCATTAATCTGTAGTGTCTGTTTTTCTGCCAATGCCATGCTGTTTTTATGATTGTCGCTTTGTAGTATAATTTGAAGTCAGGCAGTGTGATACCTCCAGCCTTGTTCTTTTTTTCTCAGAATTGCTTTGGCTATTCAGGGTCTTTTGTGATTCCACACAAATCTGATTTCTTGGTCCATTTCTTTAAAAAATACCTTTGGGATTTTATGGGGGTTGCATCAAATTCGTATATTACTTTGGGTAATATGGCCATTTTAACTATGTTGATTCTTCTAGTCCATCAAAATGGAATAGCTTTTTATTTCTTTGTGTATTCTTCAATTTCTTTTAATATGTCTTGTAGTTTTCAGAGTATGTGTCCTTTAAATTCTTAAGTTTATTCCTAGGTATTTTATTCTTTTTGTTGCAATTGCAAAAAAAATTTTTTTAATTTTTTTTTCTGAAATTTGATTGTGAATATATAGGAATGCAATGGATTTTTGGAAGTTGATTTTGTATCCTGCAGCTTCACTATGTTTATTGTTTCTAATTGTTTTTTAGTGCTGCTTTGCAGTTTCCTATATAAAGAATCATGTTGTCTGAATTGCCAAGTCTATACATATGAGTGTGTCAATACTTGCTGTAGGATTTATTTGTGAGTAATCGTTTTAATTAAATAAAAAATTAAAGCAACCTTTAATTTTTTTTTTTTTTTACTTATTTGTTATTATTAGTGATTGGGATACTTTTTACACAGTCATCTTCTTCTTGTCATCACACTCAGGTGCCCCAAACCATATAATCTACAGTAGCTCATTGCATTGTCTCTGTTATAGTATCATCTTTTCTTCATAACAGTTATCACTATCATGTTTTCTTATGTACCTATATATTAATTTACTGTCTCTCTCCACTCCAGAATGTAAGCTCCATGGAAACAGGAACCTTTCTGTCTTATTCCCATTGTATTCTCAGCACCTAAATCTATCTGGGATGAAGTATAACTTCAATTATCAACAGGGTGAAATTTTGATAAATTTTGAACTTATTGCACATAGAACTTAGGAAACTATTGTTTTCATTAATTAAGATGTGTTTTTCAGAATATGAACTTTTAAAATCCCTTTGAAGATGCCCATGGGAAAAAGTTAGGACTAAGAAAATATTTATGTGTTCTATTTCCTGTTGTATGTAACCATACTGCTATGTCCTGAATTGTGCTCCCTAACTCCCAAATTTATACAGTGAAGTCCTAATCTCTAATTTAACTATATTTGGAGATAGAATCTTTAGAAAGTAATTAAGTTAAATGAGGTGGTAAAGGCGGGGCCCTAATTCAATAAGATTAGTGTCCTTATAAGAAGAGACTCTAGAGAGCTTACTCTCTACATCATGTTGAGGAAAAACTAACCATCAAAAAGAACATAAATAGAGCTCCCACCAGAAACCAAATTTGCCAGTAACTTGATCTTGGACTTCCCAGCCATTAGAACTAGAAGAGTATAAATTTCTGTCAAAGTCACCCAATCTATGTTATTTTTTTATGGCAGCCAGAGCAGACTGCCATAATAAAACATAACATAGTATGTAGTAATATACATACTAATCAAGAAATAATTACTTTTGATGACTTTATTAGGAAAATTTCTATTTCCCATGCTATATTATTCAGGTTTTGTTAGGCTGATGCCATTGAAAACATTACTTGAAAGGCTATACTGATGCAAAAAAAAAAGGGGGAATGGAGAAACCAGTTCTGTAAGATCTGTTGCAGGAAGCGACACTGACGGAGAAAATTGGATGCTCAGACGACTTTGTTAGAGGAAGGAGAATTTATTGCTGGCAGAGTGCATGGGGCATGACAGCACCAAAGCACGAGCTCTCTTTGGTGAGATTTATTACAGTTTATATACCTCTGCAGTGTCCATGCAAGGGGCATGTGATTTCTTTGAGGTTTCACATGTGCCTCATGACTCAGGATGGGGAGGAGGAGCTTTGGGTAGGGAACTGCAAGGGGGGAAGAATTTCCAGAACACTGGTCTTGCAGGTCATTTGTCTTGTAGAACCCATGACCTTGGTGTTATCTAGACTGTTATGGGATTCTTCAACAGAGAGTTGGGACACTGAGACTATAAGCAGGAAGCAGCACTTATTAATGCCTGTACCTGCTTTGTGGATTCCTATCCAAAGGCTGAGCTCCAATTGTAACACAATAAGCAGTTTTATACAGTCTTGTTATGCCTACACAGCTACAGAGATAAGGAAAGCAAGCCATGAATAACAATGTGAGCTGGAGAGTCCTTGAGGTGGGGGAGTAACTATGGGAAAACATGTTAGCTGGAGAGTCCTGGGGGTGGAGGGGAAAAGGGTAGTTAGAAATGGACTTTAATTGGCTGAGTCAGTCATTTCTACAAGCTCTTTCCTTTGTATTTTTCAGATGCCTCCTCTCTTCTCTTAGATCAAAGCTGAAATTTCCACAATATAAAGCTTTACCATCTACAAACTTCATTAATTATGTAATAGGTTCCACAAATAGATGCCATTGTATGGACAAGGGACAGCACCTTAATTGATCAAGGGGAAAAGATCTTAATTGATCGAGGGAGCATAGTCTTCTGGGAGAAGATGTATCTTCAAATGGTATAATATTCTGTTAGGTCAAAAAAATATTGAGGTGTACAGTTTTTGAGCACTCCTCAGACATTAGGAAAGCAGGTTAAGACCAAAGTCATGAGCATAAAATAATTCCTGTGTCCCTCTGTGCTGTTTTCATGAAGCAGGTCTGGTACACACAGAGCAGGAAACCAGCTAATGTGCATACGTTATTAACTTAGTAATGCAACCAAACATTTGGTGACCTTAGTTTTCTCTTATTTTGTTTTCAAGATGTAAAGGCTACAGGTGTCTGTGAGAGTGAAGAAAAGTCATTATAGTTAAAGGTTCATCTAAGTAATGACTATTTTAAAAATTACATTGGTCTTTTTAATATGCTTTATATACTAATAATCTAAATTAATGGATTAAGCAGGTGAATACATTGTTTTAATTAACAACAGCTGTGTTGTAGCAACATTATGGAAGCTTATTATAGCGTCATTTATTAAGAATATGTTGCCAAAGTATTTTATAACATGCATTATAAAAAGTTATTATAGAATGCAACTTCATTCAATAAATGGAATCATTCAATAAATATTAATAAAGCATTTATGACTGTGCTCTTAATTTAAAATGTTATCATTATCTTTCAAGCAGATCAAGCAGCATCAGAGCAAAAAAGCCTCTTATTACCACAATATTACAGAAGTGATTAACAGTTTCCCAGAGTGTTTGTTAAACAACTCATGGTATTAGTTTGGAAGTACTAACTTTCTAAATGGTAACTCCTGAGTCTTCCTGTGTGCTACCCAAATCTCAACAGAAAAATAGAAAAAAAAAATTATCTCCCTCGAATCTTACTGAGTTTTAAACTATAGTTACTTGTAATTCATATATTAGATACTGAATATAGATGAATTTTCCGTGCCATACAAAAGTAAGGTTTGGATAAATTCCTTTTAATTATGTTGCTTACATTATCAAATACATTTTTTTGAAAAAAATCCTTCTTGCAAGACCTTATAGAATTCTATAGCTTATTGATTGCTTTGAAACTCATCAATCGGCTTACGGTTTGCTTTTACTGTAGGTAACAGTGCTGAATGAAATGGCTCAAAGTAAGGCCATTTATTTCAATTAATTATTTGTTTTATAAAATATCACTTTGAAAAAGTAATATCAAGGAATCTTCCCTAGATGAGATGTGCCAAAAATAGATTTTTAAAATGACATTTTAAAAATTAGAAACTCTTGAACAAATCAATGGAAAGTCTTGAAATGTGTTCTTTTTGCAATGTAGGAAATTCAAAGACCAATATAGCTATATTGGTTAATAAGATTGAAAAACAACAAAAAAATGTATAAAAGCATAATTCTTCTTTACATGATACACAATGCAAAACAATGAATGACCAGTGTTTAGCTATAATAATTTTATTTCTTTTAAATGGAGTCCTAGAATATAATTCCACCTCCCTGCCCTCCCCCACCAGGCAAGCCCATTTACAATGAAGTTGACATCTCATCTAACTAAGCAAGAAATATTGATACCACATTCCATTGTCAGTAAATAATTTTATTAAAATTTCTAGTTCTCCTTAAGCTAGTTTCATTCTTTCTAGATTAAATGCCTTAGCTTTAAACTAAGACAGATTTACAACAGCCCATTTTGCTGAGAACCTTCTCTCACGTTAACCAAACAAATCCAGAAGACAATCATGTTTCCCATCTAATAGATTCTGCTCATAAATTTTTCTTTCATATAAAGGAAGGCTAACAAAAGATAACAAGTGTTGACAAAGATGTGGAGAAATTGATATTTTTGTACACTATTGATGGGAGTGTGAAATGATGTAGTTACTATGAAAGACATTATGGAGATTCCTCAAAAAAATAAAAAATAGAATTATGACATGAGCCAGCAATCTCATTTCTGAGTATATATCCAAAAGAATTGAAATCAGCATCTTGAAGAGATATTCTACCACCCCCATGTTCATTGCAAATTATTTACAATAGCCAAGATAGAAGAATAACCCAAATGATGACCAACCGATGAATAGATTTAAAAAAAATGTGGTACATATAGGCAATGTAATATTATTTAGCCTTAAAGATAAAGGAAATACTACTATTTGTAACAAGATGAATAGGCCTGACATTATTGTAGGTGAAATAAGTCAATCACAGAAGGACAAATAGAACATGAATCTAGTTATATGCTATATCTAAAATAGTTAAAATTATGTAAGGAGAGAATAAAATGATGGTTGCCAGAGAATGGGGGAAGCAGAAAATGGGGAGTGTTGTTAAATGCGTATAAAGTTACAGTTATATATTATGAATATGATCTAACAATCTGCTATACAAACACAATGGCTATAGTTAACAATATGATATGAGCTCAGAATTTTAAGGTAATAAATTTCATGTTAAGGATTCTCACCACAAAAGAAGGGGGACCACCAAGAAACTTTTCTTGATGATGGATACATTAACCTCGGTGGTAATTATGTAGATGATATCACAGGTATACATATATGTCAAAACTCAAGTTGTAGAAATTAAATATATGCAGTTTTTGAATAACAATTATATCTCAGTAAGGCTTAAAAAAAAAATAAAATCCCCAAAGAACCCAAATACTTAGACCTGTATGGTTTATAGCTTGTCAGGTGGCATTCATGGTGAGAAATGTTCCATGGGTAGAATTGATTTCCAAATTTTCTTATTTTAGGAACACAAATTTTTTTAAGGGGGAAGAAGAAAGAGCAAAAATTCAAAACGTTTTTAGGTTGAGCGGTGGTGATTTTATATATATATGCATACATATATATATATGCATATGTATGACATCATGTAACGTTATATGGTTCACACAATTTTTAGTTTCTTTATATAATTTGGAAATATTTTATTTTTTAGAATCAATGCAAGTAACTTTGAATTTCTTCGTATACATTGGGTGCACTTGAGTGGAGGACTTGCAAGGTACGTGATGAAAACGTTATTCTGAATTTGTAGTAGTAGCAGTAGTAGGAGTAGTAATATGATTGTAGTAACAATGCATGTGTTTGTTCTTCTGAATTTCTTATTCCGTAATGCTCACAGTTGATACTTTATATTGACTCTGGGAAAATTAAAATGGATCGTAATCAATTGAGAGGCATAAATTCTTCTGCAAACCGTATATATTTATTACTTTAAAACTTTTTGTCTCCTTCTTTATGAAATGAGTAAAATGTGCCCATCTTTTTATTTTTTTTAAACATCTAGCACCTGGTATTCCAAGGTGGTTTCCCATCCAAGTACTAACCAGGCCCAGCCCTGCTTAGCTTCTGAGATCAGACAGTATCGGACATGTTCAGGGTGGCATGGCCATAGACCTGGCTTTTTTTTCTTAACAGTGTTGAAGATCAAAGATAATAACTGATAAATGGCTGGAGAACCAGCAACTCTGCCTTTTTCATTTAGCATATCTATAGTGCTTCTCATGAAACTTTGCACAGAGAAAATACCAAGAGTTTACTTGTTGAATTTAATGTGGAAGCATTTTTGAAAAGTTACACAAATAAGTAGTAATATCAGTTTATTGTTTTAACTTGTGCAGTTTCAAAGCATTGCACAGTATTGATCCAAGAAAATTATTCACAGAAAATACAAATTAATAAAATTATGAAACCAAAATCTTCCAGACTTTAAAATTGAAGGAAAACTGTTCATAAATGAATTGTGATTT
This sequence comes from Cynopterus sphinx, assembly GCA_030015415.1. Lineage (NCBI taxonomy): Eukaryota > Metazoa > Chordata > Mammalia > Chiroptera > Pteropodidae > Cynopterus > Cynopterus sphinx. The sequence continues at coordinate 84,364,285 of CM057384.1, read as the reverse complement.
TCAAACTGAATTTTCTACTTAGCTTTAATCTGAACAAATTATGATCGATTTTAGAAAGTCTGTGAAAAGTTGAGTTTCAGAAACTAGCAGATTTTATAGCTATGAACATTTTTCTTAAAAAATAATGATTCCTAAAACCACATATATTTTTTAATCCAAGAAAGTTACTTATATATGATTATGGTTAAAATTTCCAAATTCTACTGTTTTTCTTCATATGGATAGAAAACATGATAACTTGTAAAGCTTGTGTACTTCATATGCTTTACATAATATGCATTATTAGCTAAGAATAATTGAGCACTTGTGAAACCAGAGAATATTCTAAGCATTCTGTATGTTTAAATAATTTAATCCTTCTAACAATCCAATAAAATAGACACTATCATGATCTTAATTCTACAGATGGAGAAAATGAGATATTGACAAATTAAGTAACTCTTTCTAAGGGCTCACAGATAGTAAAGTGGAGGAATCAGATTGGATCCAGAATAAAATAAGAGCATAAAATAAAAGTATAAAATGTGCAGATGTGCTCTGAGTCTCCAGCCTTGAATAAATGAAAACCATCTCTTGAAGTACTTAAATAAAAACAGCTTAACACACATCAAGGTGTCAGAATGATGCCTCATAATCCCCATGATGGAGGAGAGAAAAAGCTTAAGTACTCTAAATTATTTCTCAAAATAAATCCCTACTTGGTGCATAAAATCTCTTCCTGCTTAAGGTAGCCTGGCCTCTGTTAGGAAGCCTTCCTTTATTGGGCGAGCATATTTTTTAAATCATCAGGTCTCTTCTTCAATCTCAACCATTTTACACATTTGAGGTAAGTGTTAGGCTGATATCACAAAACTAGCTTTGAGATACTTTCTTGGCAATTTTTACATAAAGTTCTACTCTTTCACTTGGAAACCTCAGGGTGATTGCTAAAAACTATATTCTCAGCATCTGAGACTTAACTGATACTAAATTAGAGTCTAATTTTAACATTATGTTTCATTTTTTTTATTGATTATAGTCTACCTTTCAGTTTAGAAACAAATTTCTATAAGTTAAAAGTGATGAGAAAGAGGGAAAAAAGCAGTAGAGAGAACACTTGAGCTACAAGTGAGGCTAATACAAAAAAGCGTATTCCATAAAAACTATAGAAAAGCCAGACTTAGGTCTGAGCCTTATCACAAGATCATAGCATTTGTTTTACTTATTTATTTAATTTTGTCTCCTTTCATTAGATTATAAGCTTCATAAGGATAGTTTTTTGTTTTTGTTTAGTTTTGTTTTGTGTTTTTACTTTGTATTTTTTTGTTTTTCACTGATGTAGTACCAGCACCTGAAATGTTGCATGGTATCTAGCATATGCTTAAAAACTACCTGTTGAATAAAAGAATGAATAAATGAAAAAAGAAAGAGAGAAAGAAAAATGACCTAGTGCAGCAGATTGATTTCATTTTACATTTATTATCTCAGATCTCAGATAAGCTGTCAACTTGGTCCAGGAATCCTACAGTTTTTGTGTACTAAGCTTCATCCTTGCTTTCCAAGATGACAATTGCATAATTACTCCTCTTTCTTCAAAAGTCCTACATCAGCTTTTTCCTCCCAAGCACATTCATTCTTGCTTTAAAAAACAGAAATAAGTAGGGTAGCATTTTCTTATCTACCCACCACCACATAAAATTCACATTTAGATCTGTTTTTTTCCTTGATACAACTAAGCAAGAGTTTTTCATCATGTCAAGAAAAGTTTCTCTAGCAGGATGTTGAATTTTAAGCCCATTCACCAGCTCAGTCTGGCCCCTTCTAAGCTTGATCAGCAATATCTCTTTCTATAATGGACCACACTCAGTTGCTTTTAACCTGTTTCTCATTCTAAAAACCATGCCAACAAACCTCCACAGAAGCCCTCATTTTGTCCATCTATCATACCACTTTCCTGCCCCCCTTTTACAGCAAACTACTCTTCCTGACTTCTCCACTTCCTTATATTTGTTCAATTCAGTCTAGCTTCTGCTCCAATCACTCAACAGAAACTACTTTTGAGCATGATGCTAAATATACTGGGACCCCTTTCTGTCCTTATTATATTCCACCTGTTAGCAATATTCAACATAGTTATGTACTTGTTTTAAACATTAGCGCAGCAGCATCATTTGAGAATTCTAAAAGAAAAACACCACATGAAAATGACCCTTTACACAAGGATAATGAAGTCTGAGGCAACTTGGTAAGCTATGAATTTTTACTTTTATTATCTGCTCCAACACCTAGGACCTGAAGACACTTAGCCCAATTAACTACTCTGACCAATCTCCCCATGCACAATGGAATCCAGTTCTGTAATTCCTCTGTTTTAGTCACCATTTTGTTTCTCTCATTAATTATAATTACCTTCTTGGGCCCTGTCCTGCCTCAAACAAGTTTTAATTGCCACAGCAATTCTTCAAACCCAAGGTCTGTTATTGATTCAGTATACCTGAGTCACAGTCTGCCCTCTGTTCTTTCCAGTCCCATACCTTTTCTTTTGGGTTGTATCTAGCTGTGGCCACTAGTTTTATTCTGTTTTGTTTTTTACAATTTTTCTTAAATAAGAGCATCCTAGCCTGTTCATTTACCTAACTTCTTTGTCTACAGTATTCACTCACTTATCTAGTACTATTTACCATATTTTTAATATATTGAATTTTATTTTTGCTCATGGGTTCTGAATTAATCCTAACTTGGAAACAATAAACATATTATTCCTGGCCTCTTTGGACTTAAAAGCATTTATATCCAAGCTTGGTTCTCAAATCCATTCTCAATCAGTTTTTTATATGGAACACAGGGTGATGCAAAACTTGCATAAAGTAAGCTTATTTTTGCCTAGAAAATACATGTTTAGAAAGGAGGCTCAAAATTTGTAGCTGATCCATTTTAAAGCTTATCCAAAATATTATACAAGTAACAAAATTATTACACTATGTGTAATATACTAAGAATTAGTCATCTAAATTTATGTTAATCTTTTAAAGTTACTGAAACGATGCCTTGAGCTTAAAAAACAGATGACAGCAAAGGAAACCTCAAATGTTACCAAAATTTAAAAGGTAAAAGTATCAAAAAGCTTGCCTTTTAAAAATTTTTTTAAGCAAACTTTTCACCAGTCTTTTATACTACTTGTAAAGCTGAAGATGGGCCTTTGGAAGAAACATCTATTGTAAATCTAAGAATGAGTAATCCTCTGGATCATATATTCATTCCCCCACCGTTTGGTCCTGGCCAGATTCCTCTTGAGCCTAAAGCTCGCTCTATTTCTGCTCTGGGCCTGGTGCACCAGGCTCATTAGCATAATACATTTTGCACTCACTGGATGCCAAGTGTAGATTAATAATCTGATTTGGAGAATAGTGAGCAATTATTTTTTAAAGTTGCACTTGTTACTGTTTTGGGGTGCTTGAATTACACATCTAGTGACAAGGAGCATATTGATCCAAACATGTTTATGCCACAGAAATAAATATCACAGAAATACCAATATTTGAATTTAAAATATGGCAGTATTGTCCGACATTCGCTGCCTTTTGGCAGGCAATTCAGTGAATCTGTGGATGTATTCATGCAAATAATTGTTCATGATCACACAAAATCTCTTGACTGCTATTGTTAGCACCAGCCACACAATGCCATAACAGGTTTTTTGGAACTATCTTTGAATTTTTCTGAATGGAACACATACCCTGGGGCACAGAGTAGGGTTCAGATTGGGTTGAATTTATTTTTGGCTCTGTATTCTCCTCATACCTCACAGCACTTCAATTCAAAGCACGTTTTTTAAATGGAGGACTTCTTGGTTCAGGCAAGTATTATTTGAATATCGCTTCTTTAGCACCAAAGAGATAATCAGAAAATCAATTATATTCCTATTTTGAGAGGCTATCACAATCCCAACACTACCCATTGCTAGTGCTGAGCAAGTGTAGGGGTTTCTTTAATAATTATTTTCACCTATAAATGATCTTTTGGCAAAGACCATGCAACTACAACAAAGTCACTGGAAATCACTAAAAAAGAAAATATTTTGGTGTAAAGAGTGTATAAAAAATGACACTTCGTTGCAGTTTTTCCAAGCAAATTATAACTGCCTGTCATGCAGACAAGGGTTGCCATGGAAAGCAGTTTTTTGAATAGGTAAACAATATGCAAGTGAGACAGTGCATATGTGAAGCTTGTGGGAAAGGGAATTTCAGGTCGCCTGGAGCAAGAATAACTTCAGTATTTAAAATCACAGGAGAGCACAACACCCTTTTCCCAAATGCACTGCAGGCAAATGTCTATTTTTCACTCTTAGGTGACTTCTTTCTAAAGTGTTTAGCATAGAAATTGCTACTGGTTAAGTGGAGGAAAAGACTGAATCAGAGGACTATTACTAGCAAGTTAGGATTAGCTGTTTGTTGATTCTAAGGAAAACAAACCTCTAACACCTTCAATGTACATCATGGTCATTGTGCCATGTATACAACAGAATTTCAGATATGAGGTCCTCCAACAATACCCAAAGGCAGAGGAAAATCTCATAACTCTATAGATAAAAGTTGGTAAAATTATTTAGTAGGGTATTCTCATTTTTCTAATTATCCTAATTCAAGAACTCTCCTGTTTATTACTACTTCTCTTGACATCATTTAACAAAATAGAGACGTTATTCAATAGGTATCAACATATATTATATTTTTTAACAAATCTATGCTCTCACTTCTAGGCCCTCTTTTTTTCTAACTATACTCTTTTCCTTTAGTGATTCACCTAGCCCTACATCTTTTAGTACTCTCTCTGTGCTGCTGGCTTTCTCATCTGAACATCGAAAACTACAGTCCAGGGCCCCTTGTTCCATACTCAGTTTTCTACATACATGTGCCTACAAATATCTCTACTTGTGTTATGAACAGATACCCTATTCATCAATATAGTGGGCTGAGCATGAGCTAAGTTGTTCTCTTCCACATAAAATTTCTTAAAATGGCAGCTATTATTAACTAACTAAACAAAGGAATCAAACACAAATGTGATTAAAAATAAAAAAGGGAACGTACAAAGAGAACACTCTTAGGAATCCCAGAGGATGGCAAGCAGATAGGACTGCAGTTGTTGAATACCGTGAGTAGGAGGTGACCTAGGGGAAATAATAGAAAGTAGATTGGAATATCTCAGCAAGAGCAGCCAAGTGAATCAACACTCTCACAATCTGGACCAAGCAGCTGCAATGGGGATTTTTTTCTCCAAGCAGTGATAGATTTGTATGAGTTTGGGTCAGAGAGACATGGCCACATTCAGGGTGCTCGCAATGGCTAGGAGAAATGGAAAATATCTGTACCCAGAAGACAAGCTTCCCAGGAATAGTGCCAGGAAGCATGTTCTACTCCTCCTGTCTAACCAGAATAGCTTCTCAGAGGACTCTCCCATCCCTCTTCTTAGTAGATCATAGACTCATATAAAAACTGTTTAACAGAAAATCACAACCTCCAGGATGGACACATGATCAAGAATCACCAAGCACTGAGAAAAGCCAAGCTTAAAACAAAATAGAATCAATAAACACAAGTACTTAGACTAGAAGGGACAGTTAACAGAGCAAGCAGAGAAAATAGCACAACTCATGAAAAAAGAACCTGCTGTCATGCAAGAGAACCAACTGGAGATCTCAAAAATGGAAACTACAATAGATTAAATTAAAGAAAAACTAGGTAAAAATAAGTTAATAGAGACACAGCTGAAATATAAATTAGAGAGCTTGAAAATTAAGCCAATGAGTTTTTCCAGAGCGTCTCCACAAAGATTATCATTGTAGACTATCCAAAAGTTCTGATGTTCATCTTATAGTACCTTCAGGTCGAGAGAAAAGAAAGAGTTGAAGGAGGCGATATTTAAAGAGCTATTAAATAAAATTTATCCAGAAATAAAAAAAGATAAATTCTTAGACTGAAAGTATATGCAAGGCTAAGAAGATTATTTTAAACTTACATCTACTTATAGCATTTTGATACAAAATTTCAGGATACAAAGATAAAAGGAAAACATCAAATACTTTTAGAGCTTAACAAAAGCAGGTTATTAATACCAGAACAAGACCAAGATGACATCAGACTTCTTGAAAACAACCCTGAATGTAAGAAGATGATAAAGCAATATCTTGGAGAAAATTCTAAGGAAAAGGAACTTTATTCTAGGGTTCAATAACCAGGCAGACGTTCAAATGTGAGGGTGAAATTACGATATGTTTTAATAGAAATTAAGAATCAAAGGCATGCCAAGATTTTTACAGTTTACCAGTTACAGACTTCTGAAAGAATAACTGAAACATGTACTCATGCAAGATGAATGTCTACTGGCGTGTGATACATAATACATCCAAAACAGAGGTCTTGATCCCTGTCCCCAATCCTGTCTGTCACCCAATATTTTTTTATCTTAGTGAATGACACAATTATCTACTACAGCAATTTCGATTCATCTTTCGCGCTTCATTTCCCTTCTTTCTCTACATTTGATTCATCATCATATCCTATAGGTTTTACCTTCATTTCATATATACAGTGGAATATTACTCAGCAATAAAAAAATGAAGTTCTGCCATTTGCAATGACATGGATGGACCGAGTGAAATAAGTCAAACAGAGAAAGGTAAATACCATGTGATTACACTTATATGCAGAATCTAAGGAACAAAAAGAACAAACTAATCAAAAACAAACTCACAAATATAGTGGACAGTTTGGTGACAGACAGAGAAGAGGTTGGGAGACTGGGAGAAAGGGGTGAAGAGTTAAAGAAGTACAAATTAGTAGTTGAGAGATGGTCAGAGGGAGGGGGAGCATGGCCTAGGGAATGCAGTCAGAAGTAATGTAATGGCTATGCGTAGAGCCAGGTGAATGACAGAGTAATCAGGGGTGGGGTGGAATTATTTCATAAACTATATGTACATCTAACCAAGGTACTGTATACTTGAAACTAACAATAAAACAAAATGCTAAAAAAAAAAACTTAAAGCTATTCCTTTTCTCCCTCTACATTATCACGTCTGACCTTAAACCACCATTATCTTTCTCCTACAGTCCTGCAACAGTCTCCTAACCGGCCTTCACTCTTAACTTACTTATATCTCCAATCCCTTCTCTCATACAGCCAAAATGACTTTTAATGTGTAAACTAAAAGATGTCAATTTCTGCTCAAAGCTCTTCAACGGTTGTATATTACTCTTTTGCCATTCTTCATGAAGATGGCTCACTCTCATCTTTAGTCTCAGCTCAAATGTTGTTTCCTCAGTCTTTTTCTGATGTTTGCTTTATCATGCCCTGTTGATTTTCTGCATAGTACTTATCACAATATGTAATTACTTTATTATTTTATTTTTTATTTTTTCCACTAGAATGTAAGCTGAAGACAGTGATCCTATATGTATTGTTTACCAATTTTCTTTCACTTTAAAGGGGCTTGTTTCACTCTGGGCAGATAACTCTCTTACTGGCATAGAACATTTGGAAAACAGCTGCACTCCTGATTGAATGGACCCTAGGAGTTATGTGATTGAATCACCTTAGACATTGAGGTTCATACAATTCTTACGTAGACATTCATACAAAGACAGTGTCTGACAGACCAGAGGCAAGAGCGTATACAGATGATAACTCTAAACAAGATCACAGATGGGGATAATGGGTTCTCTGTAGGAAATTCCTTGTGGATAGGAAAAAGTCTAAAAGGCTTGCTAGACTGAGCCCAAGGGTCGAGGCTGTGCTCACCTTCCTACCCCTTTTCTCAGCCCCCACTAGGGTACTCGTATCCTCCAAAAAGGAAAGTTGTGGCAAATTAAACCATTCTGCTCTATAATCCTCCTCTGAAAGAGCTGGGCTTAAAATAAGGAGTGTTCCTCACAATTAAGAGAAGAAAGCAGCAGACACTCAGGAGGGATTGCCCATCAGAGAAATGTAGTTGTCCAAGGTGAGCAGAGAATGACAGCCTGAGGATGGCACAGTGACTGTAAGAGCTGTAACAGAGGACTGGAGAGCTGTAGGCAAGGGCTCTAAATTATATCGGAAACAGTCACTCCCTCCCCATATATATCTACAGCCATCCCCCTCCTTGCCAGGATCTCTAAGGGGATGGTGCTGTTTTCTCGGGAGCCACAACTGGATGGAGATCATCACATTACACATGTGATACTCATGAAATTCTCAGTGTTTGGGGAAAATACCCATAAAAGTCAACATGCTGCATTAATCTAAGAGTTGGGGGCTAGCGTGTTGGGATTTGGGGATTTCACAAACTGAAATATGGCTTAGGGATACAAAGATATAACGATGAAGTTTCTTCATTTTGGAGATCCAAACTAATTAGAATAAAAATAATAGTAATGTGTCAGACTCTACCAAATACATGCTTTGTCTCATTCAAGATTTTCAGAAATTATATAAAACAATTGCAAATATCAATTTTCAGATGAAGGAAATGATGGTTGTAACGATATTTAAACGGATAAAGTTTGGAGTCAGTAGTTGCATCCAGATATCCAGAGGTCACCAGCTTAGCCACTGTATTCACTGATTTTCTAATAGTACTGTGAGGAAACAAACTTACTAGCATTACAGTCATGGTGGAGCTTAGAGATATCCTATTCCCTAATCATAAGGGAAACAAACTTGCAATTGCCCTTCGAATTCCTGGGGGCAGAGCACATCTACAACACACAGACTATTAAGACAGCAGCTCCATAGAAGGGCGTGGTGGTTTGGTAGCGATTGCTTGGCCACCCGAGTCTGCAAGGTGGGAGAGGAACTGATCCTTGAAGCAAAGTTGCAGCTGGAGTGGGGGGTAGGAAATACAGATTTCAAGGGAAATTCCCATGTTTTCCAGGGGGAGTCAAGGAAAAATTCTCAGGCATAGGAATGTTTGAATAGACTCTGTACTAAGAATATAACAGAAGAGAGCCATAGTCAGGACTCTAGTCCATGAGAAAATAGGTCAAGGCAAAGCAGGGTCCCAGGGCTGGAAAACTGGACTACCATGTATACTGTTAAGATTGGGACTCAGGGACATGAGATAGTCAAGAGAGATATTGATAAGAATACAAAATCCTATTAACAAATTGTGAGATAAGGTCAGAGCACCATGAGTCAGGCAGTTGGCTTAAAACAGGATTCCTCCAGAGTTGAAGTAGAGCTTTGACTCTCCCCAAAACAAGATTGATTCCAATGAAAGAAACTAGGGTGAGCCCAGTCACAAAAGAAGATGAGAAAGAATAACAAGGCACTTGCCACTATCTAGTAATCTAGTTTCTGGTATTTTTTCCTCTAAGGTGTTTTTAAGTCTTCAGCACAGACACACACACACACACACACACACACACACACACACACACACACACACACTGGTGGGTGAGTGAATGTTCTGTTCTTTGTTGTTTTAAACCAGGCAGCATGGTTGAAGTATTTTTAAGAGATGAAATTATCTTGCCATTCTCGGCAGGATGGAAATAACAAAATTTAGAATAATACAGCTTCCCTCTAAATGGGTGTTTTACTCAGTGAACCTCAGAAATACTGAGATAGTAACAATATATAAAATTATTAAATTATTATAGAAGATAATATAATGTGATGGACTAGATATCCAACTCCAAAACTCAGACTTGATCTCACTTATAGTTTTTCTTTTTAATATTTGTTTTGGAAATTTATCTTTTACCTGCATTTAATTTGGTAACACATTTTACCATTCATAGCATCTTTGATTCAAGAAATTATTTTAGAGCCAAAAAAGTCTCTAAGGAGGTGCATTTTGCCTAAAAGGGCTCTAAACAACCACTGCCTAAACTCGTAAGGGTTTTTATGTCTAGCGTACACCATCCAGGACTAGGCTATCTATGTCATGTGTCCTGAATTGCTGACTTCTCTTCTGGAATTACATTCCTGTGAAGGACTCTGTCTCTTCATCTCCACCTGAAGGAACAATAGGACCCTTCTTCTCAAGGATCCACAATTTGCTGTTAATATTATGAAATTAATTGTATAGAAAGTCACATAATGATGGACAGAAATAAATAAGGTAAATTCCTAGAAAAGGTCTAATACTGTGATTTGTTTTTGTATTGGTTTCCAAAGTGTAAACTATCATGGCAGAGTCTGTCTTTTTTTCTAGGATATGTGTTAATGTGCCCAAAGGCTCATAAGCATTGAGTGCATTTAATATGCATGATATATAAAGGCATGAAGCTACCAATTTTGTTTTAAAAATAATTTTTTACTTTTCTAAATGTAAAAACTCTGTAGATGAAAATCGAAGAAACACATTATCATTCTGAAATTCATTAAAGTAGGAAATAATAGTAGAATAAATCTAATTCTGTAAAAAAAAGAATACGCAGTTGTTTATTGGATAGTTTGATGCCACTTTCCTACATACTATTATTGGCCCTCTTCAGGCCAGAAATCAGAGGAGGAGAAATTGAGAAGAGATTGACTTCTGGACAGTACAGAGCAGAGCCTGCTGAAGCTACTAAGCCTAAAGTCCACATGTTAAAGGAAATAAGTAAGGAAGAATGGTGGCATTTGACATTCTAAATTGTGTGTCCTGCAGCTTACTCTTTGTGAAATTAGGGCCTACTTCCTGTTCCAACTCATTCTGTTTCCTATGCTGAGTGGAACTGAGACAGAAATTGACCCAGAATTCCCCAGGCATGTTGGTCAACCATGCCTTTAACAAATGTAGCGTTTCTATCTAGTTCAATTTTAGCTCTAGAAGAGGGAGAATGTTGTCTTTGTCTTCATCATCTAGCATGCCCAAGTTTGAGTTTTATAAATTGGTAAATATATAATATTTATATATAAATATAAAATTTATACATATGCATTAAATCTATAATATATACATAGATATAAAAATTTATACATAAATATTGGTACATATTTAATATTTAACAGAAATATTAAATATATGTAAAATCAAATCAGCTGTATTGTTCAGCTTCTGAGTTATATTACCAAGTATTTATGCATCCTAGGTCACTGCATTATGGTATATGCCAAAAAACTGTCAAGAAAGCATTTTAGCTAAATATAGGGTCAGGAGGACAAATTGTTATTAAGATCAATGTTATTTCTTTGGAATTTGAGAGTACATTTCCTCCCTGACATCGATGGGTCTTTCTGCTGGTTTAGAAGCAAGGTGCTGGTGAAGCCATAACTGAGTTTAAGCTTTGGATTGATGATTCCATTTGGCAGAGAGGAAAACTCTTGTGCTTAATTCTGTCCTGTACCAAACGCAGAGGAGATTCGGAGCAAGCATGTGGTTGGAGCCCAGCAACTACCAGTGTTATCTAGTGTTATCTATAAAAAAAAATCCAAGTGCCTGTGTATACTAGTACACCTTTCAGCCATTTATTTTTTCATTCATTAATCCAATAAACTTTAACTGAATATCCACATTTTATAGACTATATTAACACGCGAGTGATCAAAAAAAAACAGCCATTCATGTTAGATTTTGTGGGGGAAGGGAAAGTTTCCCCTCTATGAATTAGGTTGACATGAGATAGATTAACAGAAGACAATCAAAGTTAATTACATGTATACATATAGGGATTCCATAAGAATATGGGGCCTGTGTCTTCATCGAACTCAATATGTCTGTGAGAATCCTAAATCTCTTCACAAAACAAATGCCATAGTTAATTATTTGTTTTAGCTTTGAAAATTTATTTTGTTCAATGTTATTGAGCCCTTTCTAATATTGTGCTGTTTAATGTATTTTGCATGAGGACTTCTGGTAAATTAGTACTTGAAAAAGTTAACACTTAGAGCTCATGCTCTCATGATATTATTTGTTTTGGGCCAAAGATGTGAGATTGTTTAAATAAAGCCAATACATATCCATTTATCAAATAGCAGTAAAATGTTTTACTTAGCACTATTTAATGAGAAGTCTATGCATTCGTAACAAAACTGAAAAATCTTCAGGTTTACATTCTGTAAATTTCAAAATAAAGTTATATTTTACAAATTCAGTTTCCAATAACACTATCTGCTCACTTTATTCCTTCAAAGGATTAATCTCTTATCCTGCTTGCCTAAAAGCCCAGTTTTGTTCTTAAGTGGGCAATAATAGTGTTTGCTTGCTACCTCAGAAGCTGAACACTACAGCTGATTTGATTTTATATATATATTTAATATTTCTGTTAAATATTGAATATGTACCAATATTTATGTATAAATTTTTGATATCTATGTATATATTATAGATTTAATGTAAATGTATAAATTTTACATATTTATATATAAATATTATATATTTACCAATTTATAAAACTCAAACTTGGCAGCAAGTTAGAAGCTTCATTGTCAAGGGTCAGGATACTCACTACTTTTCTAAGCATTTGTTTCCTTGTCTTTAAAGTGAAAACAATGTCATTCTTCTCTGTAAGGATTAAATGTGACAATACATATAAAATTATTCATAACTATAAAGCAGATAGAAAAATAAGTTATTAGTCTTATAGTAGCTATATTAGAGGTGGAGGGGCTTCCTCAAATTCCTTGTAAACTTCTAATGGGTTAAGACAAAATGTCTTCATTCAGTTACAAATATGTTTGGTGATGTTCAGAGATATTTATGTTTTATTCCTATATGTGGAATCCTGCTTAAACCCACAGATTATATTTTCACTTGTAATCCCCAAGTGTTTGATGATAGAAACCCCCCATCTGTCTTTAGCAGAAGGATAATTACTTGTGCTAGGGTGTCGAGTGCAATGTTTGAGTATCTTAAATGTTGTACTGTGTACTTGAATTCTAACAATGAAAACAGAAAAATAGTAGGGATTTCAAGATGGATTCTGAGGAGTGATCAGACAAGCATGCTTTTATGCTAGTTTCATCATTTTGAATTTTAAATCACCTTTTAAAGGACACTAACGCATTCTTGCAAATTAGTCTGCTCTCCAATTAATGTGCCCAACATGACAATAAGACCGGTTTCAGCTTGGCTAAGCAAACCAGTCAACCAGGAATGTGTGACTAGGACTTGGAAAGCTTATATGAATCCATGTTTCGTTCGCCCTCCCTCCGCTGGGGCCCTTTTAGCAGTTTAGATCTAATTAGACCAATTAATCTACCTAAAACCAGTAGATAGGAGATTTTTATCAAAACCCTCCCACTACTTCTAACAATATGAAATTACGTTCCAATATTGCCAAATCTAATTGCTACATAGAACAATAGCAGTGAATTTCTAAATCTAGATCAGTGCTTTCTAATATAAATATACTATGAGCCATATATGTAATTTAAGTTTCTAGTAGCCACATCATAAGCAAGTAAAGAAAAAAGGTGAAATCAACATTAACATCATACTTTATTTAACCCACTGTATGTATCCAAATTATCATCACTTCAACATGTTATCAATATAAAACTGTTAGTGTGGTATTTTACAAATTTTTGCACATCTTCAAACGCCAATGCTTATTTTATACGTATAGTACATCAGAATTTAGACATTTCAAGTGCTCAATAGCTACATGAGGCTAACGGCTAGAATATTTGACAGACTAGATCTAGATTGTGAGAATTTTTTCCCTAATAAGCCCATTTCAGGACATTTATGGATATATAAATGGTTTCTTCTTTGTTTCTTTATTTTCTAGGCCATGCACATATTTGACATGCATTAAATTTTATAAAAGTAGACTGCAAATGGTAGTGATGAGAAATGCCAGATTTTATTACAAGAAAGTGTTCATAAATAGAAATGACTTTGTGTGTTCAATCAAAAAGTAAATAATGCTTGCATGGAAATATGGGCATCAGATTTTCCAAAGGAAAATTGAAGAGTGGGGTGCCAGAAGAAACCAATTATGTACTTTATGAATGTAGAGATGTGCTATTTCCCACATTCCTATAGAGATGGTAATTCTCAAAGACAAGAATTGTTAAGTCACAGTACAAAACTGTTTTTTTATGATATTCTTGTCTGAAAGATATTTATTAAATACCTACCTGTGGGTGAGTTAGCATCAAACATTATGTCAATTAGGATTGGCCCTGCCCTATTGGGATTTCTAAATTATAATAGACCACAGGAATACAAATGTACAGAGATTTATGGGTTTTCTAAAATGCCAACCTCCCTTATCTCCCTCAAAATGTTCCCCCCCCCCTCAATTTTGCATGGTTTGGGGCAGCTTTTGTTTCACTTTACTTTTGTTTACTCATTTTGGCATAATCTTAAGGGAACAGGAAAATGAGTAGGGAAACAAGTTACCCAGAAAATCTTTAATATTCATGCAAGGGGAAATGTAGCCTTAATATTTCTTTAATATTAAGGCTTTTCATATTCTAATGTCTAACATATAGTATTAATGGATATGGCACATAAGCACAGACACAGAAATATTACAACAGAAAAAAATGTCCTCAGTACTACTGACATGTCTGGGCCAGGATGAGTCTTTGATCCAGGAATTCCCTGGTGGGTGGTCTCAGCATCACCAAGAGCATCTTTTTTGTCTCTAGCACAGTGTCTTTTGAAGATGTGTCTACCTATGGAAAGGGTTATATTGTGTTTCTGTATCTCAAGGCATTTGAAAAACCTATTAATACATCATTGTAATTGTTAGAATTAGTATTAAAGAAAATACATTTTATGCATAGATCTTAGGAGTAGTCAAATAAAAGTAAATATGGAAAATAATTCACCCTCATTTGAAAATTACAGTTTATTCATTCCTTAAAAACTATATCCAAATATTGATCTACTATCTTTTACTCAATTTAGTGTGTATAAATACCACCTGAAGTCTGTGATAACTATTGATTCCCAGAGATTTACTACCAGAGATTTGAATTTAATAGATGTGATGTGGGGACCCAGGAATATGAGAGCATTCAAGCTCTCTCAGGTGATTTTGAAGATTACACTTAGAGATATGTGTCACCATCTGGATGGATATCAATCAGAATCACCTATACAGGTGGGTTGCTGCCTTTACAGATGGATTAATTATGGCCAGCAATGCTGATAAACTTAAGGTCAAATCAATTGTTAGTTCCTTTGTGGGCAGGATTTGATTAACTGGTGCTTTTAATATTTTAAAAGTTCCATACTGCCTAACTCAGGCATTCAGCAACTTAAAAATCAATAAATAATTTGCATTTTAGAATGAACAATAAAAAATATTTAATATAAAAACATCACAATCATTGGTCAATAAAATTGCTTATTTTTTTTGAAGTGCTAACTATGGAAAGTAGATGTAAATATGGATACTTTTTCTAATTATAAATTACCCCTCTTGGAGGGAGCTTATTTTGTATTTACTAAGGTGTTTCTTATTTTATATTATTAAATAAATGCTTTTATTATTTGACATGAAAAATTATCCTTTGCCTACTAAAACTGGCAACATGCAGAAATATCCATATGATAGGCTTTATCAGCACAGCCCGTCTGTCAACAAGTAGCTTTAAGTATTTGCTTCTAGGCAGAGTCAGTGACAGACTCTGATAATTTGATCTTATCCCAATGAGCAGAAAGATCATGTCAAAACTGAGAAGCTATTAGTATATTTGAGAGCCTCATAGCTGAACCTGGCTGTTACCTTTATTTATTTCAAAAATCAAGTTTTGTTAGCCTCTTAGTCATCATGTTTGCTAAGAAATTATATCATATGTTTCATAGTGGACACAAGAACACAGTGATTAAATGTCGAAACCAAAAGGAGAATGTCTCCATTTCTATATTACAGAAAATTATAGTCTTTATTGTTCTCATAAAAGGGGATAGAAATTAAAATAATATCATTATATATGTATTTTATATATATTACATGTATTGTTTAATTTGTATTCAAAATATAATATTTACTAAATAAACCAACTATATACAAAATTAAATATTTATACTTAATATGAGTCATTAAGTGTATTTATTTTATACTATTAAAAGGTTAAATGGGACATTCTTCTCTGATTTCCCAGGAAAGTTATAATATAACATTCACAATTCTTAGTATCTGAACTTACTTCCTAGAATATATATAAGGTATAGCAGCAACATCTAGCCCTAGAATTATCATCAAATGTATTCATAAGAACTAAAATTATTTTTCATCATGAATAATAGGCTAATAAGAAAACAGAAATTACAACCAGGTTTATTAGGTTTCTCTAAAGTGACCAAAAATTGAAGATGTAGAAAAGTATGCCAAAAGGCTTAAAACTTTATTTTCTAAGAAAGAGTTGAATTATTTTTCTGATTATAAAAAATTACAAGCTTATTATAAAAAAAAACAAGGAAACCCCCCCAAAAAAAAGAAAAGAAAGAAAGAAAAAAATTAAATTAACCAGAAACCATAATCTACAATGCAGAAATAATTACTATTAAAATATTTCATTTCTGTATATATAAGAGGTATATATAAGTATTCTTACATAATTCAGATGTAAAATATTTTATGCTGCTTTAACACCCCTCAACTCTAAATCATAGACCGTTTTATATCATTCATTTGTTATATTTTTACTTGTAAGTGTTATGTAATGTCAATGAATTGTCATAATTGGTTTGAATACTATAATTTAGGACATGGAGGACCCCAAGACTTTATTGTTACAAAAAATTCTGTGATAAATACCTTTATATACATTCACCATTATCCATATTTCTATAGGATAAAATTATCATTCTTTCTCTGTCACTTAGTATGTATGTCATATATGTTATTATATAATAATATGTATTGTCTCACAATATGCAATATCTATTACTTTCCACAAAGGTTCTTGTCTCATCACACCTTGAGAGAACACTGAATTTCAATACATATTTTGTATGTGAGAGTGTTATTCCAGTGGTCTTTAAAAGCAACAATTAAATGAGGTCAAAAGGAAGAGTCTGACTTAATCCGTGAAAAATATGACTTTACTGTTAATTAACTGACCCCGAAGCTTAGTGATATTTTTCGTGATTAGCTCTTAGACCCTGAACTCTTTCTTGTGCTTATGCAAGTCAGGCTAATAGGGAACATGCAATGGCAATCATTAATTGCATCGAGTGTTTCAAATCAGTGGTATAGTCATTGCCCATTGTCCTTTTTGTTTTTTAAAACTTGCAGTGTTCTGTGGGATTGACTGTGCATGTTACTCTTTGCCCTTGTCATATTTTATAAGAAATACATATACACACAAGCATTTGCCAAAGATAGACTGGGACAAGGGCATCTTTTTTTGGATTGCCAGGATATGATATATGATATCCATTGTTTAACCAGGTGTTGTTATTTGTTGATAACCCTCTCTCTTGCTATTGTTTTCCTTAATATGTTGCCCCTGATAGGGATTACAAGGAGAAAAACTTTCAACTGAGTATTGCCCTAAATCATTCGCTATGTGATTCGGATCCTACCTTCTGGATCCAAAGTGAGGGGTTAAGCATGGGTAAATGAAACTCTTAGATATGCCTGATGAGCCTGCATTGTTATTAGCATCCCCCGTGTTGTGTTTTTGGTCTAGACACAGATTTATTGTTTACTCTTTTCTCTGCTCTTACATCCCCATAAAACTTGACCTGGTGTGTTTCGGAGAGTTACCTGAATAGGCTTTAAGTGAAGCTGAGGAAATAGCGTTAATAGATTTATCATGGTTCTGAAAGCTCTCAACAGTCACTGTGCAAAGTACTAAATTCCAGGCATGAATATCCAGCTGCCCACTTGACACCTCAACTTGAATATCTCATCTCAAACAGTGTGAACTCATTCCTAAACCTACTTCACCTGCCACTTTATCCATCACAGCCTTTGGCAACTATATCCTCTCAAATTCTAGTTCAATAATATCGTAGTCATCCTTGACTCCTTTCTTTCTCTCATAACTGACACCTAACGCATGAAAGAGTTCTGCTTTCAAATAATTTCAGAACTTCATTTCCCATCACTTCCACTCCTATCTGGATCCAAGGCACCATCATCCTGTAGCTGAATTATTTGTCAAGTGAGACAGACTATACCACTCACTCTCTTCTCTGAACTGCAATTCATGGCTTTGTGTTTGATTCAGAGTAAGGAAAATTCCCCTAAGGTGGTCTCTGCTTCCCCCTTTCCTTTTCTGTATTGATCCTCTTATTCACTTCACTCTGGAGTCATTTTTCCCTTCCTGCTGTGGTGGCTTCTGCCCGGAATGCTCTTTCTCCAGATCCCCACCTGGCTAAACTCTCTCTCACCTTCTCCTATTTTTTTACACAAAAGTCACTTTCTTAATGAGGCCTACCCTGACTGTCTTATTGAAATTGCAACTCCAGTGCTTGGGTCCCTGCTACTCTGCTCTACTTCTAATTGTTTTCCTAAAGCACCTATCATCTTCTAATCCACTACGTAATATATTTACTATTTCTATTGTTTATTGTTTGCCTACCCCACTAGAATTTAAGCTACAGGATGGTTATTTGCCTTGTTCGTTAATGAAAATTCCGAGGCTAGGACAGTGACTTGCACCTTACAAAAAAAGCTGAATATTTTATAAAGGCCCCCAAAACATAAACAAAAATAAGCTGAGAATCCTGATGCTAAGAATTAATCCTTAAAATGTTTATTAACTTTAATGGCGATGTATGGAGATGCAGTTGCATTAAAATGTGTCCCTATTTCCCTTCACCTACACAATTTATTTTTCTCTTACTAACTCCCCATGATCTTCTTAGGTTTTTATCCCAGTTCCTGCCTCCCAACCTGTCCATTGAAACCAATAATAATTTTCATCTTGAAAATTTTTCAAATTATTGAATTCTCAGAAGTATTGAAAATAGTCATCCAACTTCTTCTTCTTGAAACTCTATTGTCATGGATTCTGTATCATGGTATTCTCATGTTTCAACCCTATCTCAAGTCCCTAAATTGGTTCCTTCCTTTAAGCTTAGCCTCAAAATATTGAAAATGCCCAAGAATCTTTTCTTTTCTATTAATTTACCATTTCTGTACTTTTAGTTCCATTGATGCAGCCATTATTCCTAAAAGTGTACCTCCAGCATTGGCTTGAGTGCCACATTCATATACAGAATTATCCACTTGACATCAGCATTTAGATGCCTAATAGGCAACTGTAAGTTAACAGGGTTAAAACTAGACTCTTGATGCACTGCTTTATTCCTCTTCTTCTGTCTTTCATGAGCAAATGCCACCAACCACTACTCTGCTATTTAAGAAAAAAAAAAAAAAACTGCAAGTTATCTCGATGCCTTTGTCTTTCTGACCTCTCCCCCAGGCTGAACCATTAAGAGACATTTAATCTTTTCTTCCCAAATCCAAGTACTTGTTGCTAATGCCATTGTTGCCCTAGGCTGCTCACTTCAATGACTTCAGGAGCCTCCTGCCTGTTCTCTTTGCTTGCATTCTGAGTCTTTACAATTCATTGTCTAGATGGCAGACACCAAATCAGATCATGATACACCCCTGCTGAACTCTCTAAAAGTGTTCTGTTGTATTTAGAATAATTCTGAAGTGTTTACTAAGTTCTCTACTGTGCACATAATGCATTCCTGCCTACCTCTAAACCTCATCTCATACCACTCTCTTTCATATTCACTACACTTAGATATCCCTGATCTTTCTGTATTTTAACGGAATAAGTCCTTTCTCTTGCTAGGAGACACGTACTTGATGTCATCTGCCTGGATCACTCTTTGTTACTTCATCTGAGCCCAACACTACCCTCTCAGGGAGGAATCCCCTGAAGGCCTAATCCCCCTCTTCACATTGCCCTTTTAAATTTTTTCTGCCCCCAACCCGCAAGAAGAATGGAAGCTACACCAGAACACTTTGTCTTTCTCATTCACTGTTGTGTGTACAGTAGTACCTTGTGCAATTTCCAGCACTTAAATGGTGTGCAACGACAATTTTCAAATAGATAAGTGAGTAAATAAATAAAACAATAACTGAATAAATTAGCAACAGTTCAGTACTTTACTGGTTGAGTATTCATTTGTTTTAAAACCTTACTAAACAAGATAATTTCAGGCAGTTGTAAGGTCCTTTTAATAAACATATCTGAGACCTTGGCCAATTTATAGATTTCTAAGATAATTGAGTATTGCTGGGTTTCTTTTGTTTTTGTTTTTACAAACGGAGAAACTGAAATACAGATCGACTGTCCAACGTTTGCTGATATTCTCTATCTAGGACCATTAAGTCTCTATTCAGAATTGTTAATGAAACTCTTGGCTCACTTCCAACCACTGGAACACACTTCCTGAATAAAACTGATCTGCCTGTATAAGAGAACAAAATGTGCCCAAGACTCTCTTTTATTGCCTTTTTTTTTCTCAAGCTATATGGTCCTTTGCTATCTTAGTATCAGAGAACTATGGTACTGATATTAACTGAGTCCTTTGGGGACAACAGAATGAAAATTTTAGAAAGAGAACTGAGAAGCAGGTTGTCATTTAGATAGAACTTGACTATTCTGTCTTTGGACAGAAGTCTGGACAGATCACTGCCAATTACCATTATAAAATACTTCTTTTCTTTTTTTTTTTTTTTTCAGAAAAGTGAACCTAAATAATTACACTAAAGTTTAAATAACACCTTTAATTTAATGAACAGGAAGTCTTAAGATTATATTTACCCTTTTCATGATGAGCACCTTCCTAGTAGAGTGAACCCAACATGAGATATGATAATATCTTAACTTGAACTATTCATTAGCTGTCTGTAAAAGGAAAGAATAATTAAAATAATCAAAGGTTAACTTGCCAAAACCCTTCAAGGCTGATCAGACAGCCTATCTTTGTCAAATGAAAGAATAAGAATCTGGCTACTCAGAGGTTACTAATACCAGAGGCTGGGATGAAACCACATTTTGGTGAGACAGAAAATTTACCACAGAAATGACTGAATAGAAACATGAAAGAAAATACACTCAGTACCTAAGCCTAGACCTAATTGCAAAGAAGAACCACTCCATGAAATGCAATTGAACTTCTAGAGAGATCAAAGCATTCTTCCATAAGGGAGGTGTAAGGGCAAAGAAGCATTTCCCTTACAATTAAGAAGCATTGACAAAATTTAGAGAAAAATCCAGAATATCTCTCAAGATAAAAAAAAAAAAAAGGTAAAATGAACATATAGGATAGACTGTTATGATAGAACAAGCATAAAATATAAATAAATGCAGTAAACCAAGATACTACTCTAGCTGGTAAAATAAATTACCCTGAATTATAATTAAATGTCATCTAAAAGCATCTTTATAATAATAATTACTTCATTTTATAATATATTTGAAAATTAAATGTATAACACTGAGTAGAAATGATTCATAATTGGGCTCGAATACAGGCACATTATTCATAGACAGTTATGCATTTGTGATGCTAGTCTCTTGAACTGGCTTGAAGCACTTGAAATACAATGAACTTCATTACTTTATGAAAGGCAAAATGGAGAAATATGTTTTGTGCATCGAATATATACAGTGATGCCTTTCCCACTTAGGATTTTCCTTACCTAAAATCCCAGTTAAAGTTGATTTTTGTTTCCAGCTTTTTTCTAATAGGAAAGAAAGCAGACGGCAGATAGAAGCATGATTCATTGATGCTTGTGTTGTTGCTGTTATTCCGTTGCCAAACAACAACAACAGCTAAGAAAGCTCAAAGAGGCTAGGAGACTCAGAGTCTGATTCTGTTAGGAGAAGAGGTATAGGGCTGGGTGACAAGAGAAAGATGGTTAGTGCCTTAGCAATAAGATCCTATGGATTATGTAGAGAGGGGTTGAAAAATAATTATATTTCACAGGTTAAAATACAGTGAGTGTCTCAAGGCTCTCAACCAATTAAAGGATTTGTGTCTTTGAGCAGGTAATATCTTAAGGCAGAAGATAATAGTGTTATGTCATAAATTCAGAAAGGCACAGGGAACATTTTTGTCTCTGTACGTAACTTGGGTTTCTTGTAAGTAACATATACTTGGGTCTTGTTTTGTTATTCACTCTGACAATATTTGCCTAATAATTGGGTGTTTAAACAATTTACATTTAATGTAATTGATGATATGGTTAAGTTTAATTTTTTTATTTTGCTTTGTTTCTATTTGTTCTTTTTCCTCTTTTACTAAATTCTCCCTGATTAATTTTATTAGTCAATTTTGTCTCGTTTATTGGCTTATTAATTATAACTTATTTATTTTGGTATTTGTTTGACAGATAATAATATACATTTGTAACTTATTGCAATCTATCTTCAAGTGATATTATATCTCTCCACATATAGAATTAGAACTTTACAATAGTGTAAACACATTTTGCCCCTCCCAACCTTTGTTATTGTTTTCACATATAATACTCATTTACATGTTATAAACCTCAAAACACATTGTGTTTTTGGTTTATTTGTTTAAATGGTCAATTATCTTTTTAAAGATTTAAATAATATAAAAATATGATCTATCCTTGTAGTTAGTTTCTGATTTTTTTAATATTTCCACTTCATTTCACTTTTTTTATTTCTGAAGGATTTTATTTACAAGGTAGCACTTTTCTTCACCTTTTCATGTCTGAAAAAGTCTGTATTTTACCCTTGTTTTTGAAAAATATTATTGCTTGATGTAGAATTCTAGGCATTTTTTTTTTCTGACAAGAAACTGATGTTTTCCTTATCTTTGTTCCACTGTATGTATAGTGACATTTTTCCTTCTAGCTGCCTTTAAGATTTTATCACTGGTTTTGAATAGTTTGATTATTATGTGCCTTGGTGCAATTTTCTTCATGTTTCTTGTATTTGTGGTTCATTGAGCTTCTTGGATCTGTGGCTTTATAATTTTTTTAAGTATGGGAAGTTTTCATCCATTATTTCAATTTTCTTTTTGTTTTCTCCCCCTCCTACCCCCCCACCCCCCCACACACTTTTCCTTTGGGGACTTTAATTATACATATAGTAGGTTACTTTAAGCTGCTCCATAGCCCATTGATGTTAACCTTATTTTTATAATTCTCTCTTTGATTCATTGTGGATAGTTTCTACTGCTGTGTTTTCAAGTCCAATGATCTTTTTATCTGTAATATATATAATTTTCCTTTAATTATATCCAATGTATTTGGGTCTTTTATATCTTTCATGTTTCTTTTCTTTTTTTTTAAAGAAGCCTTCTTGAAGTATAATTTATGCACAATAAGGTTCACCTGTTTTAAGTGTACAATTAATCATTTTTAGTACTTTCTGTAAGCATATGCTTTTATTTCTCTTGGTTAGATTCCTAGGAGTGTAATTTCTGGATTATAAGGTAATTCTGTGCCTAACAATTTAAGAAACTATTAAATTATTTTTCAAAGAAGTTTCACCAGTCTACATTTCAACCAGCAATATAGGAGGCTTTTGATTTGTTGTTTGTCTTTTTATTATAGCCTTTCTTATGAATGTGAAATGATATCTCATGTGAACTGGTTTTAACTTGCTTTATCTAATGACTAATAATGCTGGAAATTTTTCATGTGCTTATTGGCCTTTTGCATATCCTTGACTATTCAAATTTTTGCTCATTTTTAATTATATTATTTGTCTTTCTATTATTTTGAGTTGTAAGAGTTTTTTATATATTTTGTACATGTCTCTTATTGGGTATATGAATTAAAATATTTTCTCCAAGTCTTTGGCTTGTTTTTTCACTTTTACGATGTGTCTTTTAAAATGTCAAAGCTTTAAATTTTGATGAAGACCAATTTTTCATTTTTTCCCTTTATTTCTTCTTCTTTTGGAATTGTATGTTAGAAATCTTTGCCTAAGATCATAACAATTTGCTCCTTGTTTTTTATAAGTTTTATAGTTTTAGCTCTTACATTTATGTCTATGATCTATTTTGAGGTAAGTTTGTTTGTTTTGTCTACTTCCTTTTTGGAACATCTGGAGTATAGTTATAACTATTTTGATATCCTTATCTGCAGGTTCCAACATCTGTATAAGTTCTAGGTCTATTTTGATTAGTTGACTTTCCTCCCACTATGAGTTTTGTTATGCTGATTTTCTGCGTACTTGACTGTCTTTGATTGGATGGCAGACATTGTGAATTTTATCTTGTTGCATGCTGTATACTATTATAGTCTTATAAATATTTGTGAGCTTCATTCTTACAATCAAAATTATTATAATCTGTGGCAACATTTTTGTTTTTTCTGTGTGCTACATAAAATAATTATGTAAGAAGCAATTGATTAATTTTAGATTTAATGAAACATAATAGGTACTTGTATATATTAAAGGGAATAGATAGATGATACAGATATAGATATGGATCGATATAGAGAGATATATACACATATACTTGAATCATACATTTCTGAATTATTAAATACTAGAATTAGGAAATGGAAAATCTTAAAGGACAGATGTTTCTCTAATGCCAGCGAATGGTATAATAGCAATGTGATATCTCACTGTCATCAGGGACCTCTAATATTCAATGCTAAATTATTACTCCAATATAAAAAATCCAAATTTTCACCAAAGTCTTTTTTAAACATAAATATCTTGAGTGGAAAATAAAGTGACCTTGACTTTTTGGAGAAAAGAGAAAAGAATGAACATGTGGGGGGTATAATGATGAAATCTAGAATTTAGCAGAAATAGGAACATATGACCTAAAATTGCCATGACAACTTCTGCAATATTGGGAAGATCATTGGAAATAACTAGAATAACTAGCCAATTTTACTGAATCTTAAGAGAACAAAATGATATCATCTGATTCCTATTTAATACATATATTTTTTGTGTACCTATTATAGGTAGGTTACTGTACAAGTTATTTTCAATGATGAAAAAAATCAAATGACATGGCACCAGATTGCAAATCAGTATATTTGTATGTGTATATATTGTATATACACACACACATACACATAAACAGGTACATTGAAAAATACAGATATTTAGAGTTATCACAAAAATATTATATAAAGAAATTATTAGAATTAAATAAGAACTTCAAATACAAAATAAGTAAAGATCATTAACATGTGATTCAAAGAGGGAACTCATTACTACTCATAGAATCTGGATAGCAGTGAAAATATGCAAATTAAAGCAATATGGTACCATTTTGTAAATCTCAATCTATTTGATTAAAAACACAATTTCTAAATATAGCAAGTCTATGGAAAAACTGGTATCCTCATACAATTGTATCTTTATACGATTGTATCTTTATACAATTTAGAATGGCTCTAGCCATTTATGTTTTGGGAAAGACAAATAAAATGACTATTCTTTATAAGTTTTTCTTTGTGCCAAGTTTTAACATATTATTCTTAATCTTTAGGAAAATACTACATAATAGGTGATATTATCCAATTAGACAATAAAAAACCAAGTCTAAAATAAAGTCATACCGCGTAAATGGGCAAATTAAAATTTGTATCCAAGTCAATGGCTCTAAAGCTTATATTCTTTACATTATTAATATTCACACCTTCTGAGAATTTGTCTTAAAATAATTTAAATTTTAAAAATCCATAATTATATAGATGTTTAAAGTGACATGGAATATAATGATACTATTTGTATACAATTTTCTGGTATAGTAAGTGTATAGTTAAATAAATCTTGATATACCTACTTAATGGTATATTTGCCAGAAGTCTTAATAGGCTATTGTGATGTGGAGAAGTATTTGCAACTTAATATTTAATAAAAGCTCATTGTAAAATCCTCTATAAATAATATTTTTGCAAAAATATAAGTTAATGAAAATTAGGAGAAAAAAATATGTAGTTATTGGGTTAAGGCACTGAATTATGATGTTTTTCTCGATTGTCCAAAGCTTTAATGTTATTTTATTACTTTATTACATTTGTAATTAATTTTTTAAGATAAGCAGAAGTACAGAGAAATTGATCAAAGTTCCCTAAGAGTACCATAAACAAATGTCATAGACTTTGAGACAAGGCAACAAATGATTATTGTGGGCACAGTCACAAGGGACAATTTCATAGAGGAGACTTGAGCATGGCCTTGAAAATGAACAGAATTTAGATACTGAAAATGCCTGTTTTACCAAATCAGGCCTATGAAGTGATATTAAACACCGAATGTCATTTTTTTTATAAAAAAGGAGCAGGTGTTTAAGTATCAAATAACTTACCTGGGACCTTGCCCTCTCATTGTGATGGAAATAAGGGTGGCCTGTGGGCTTTAGATGAGACAGTGGAGGAGAAATGATGTCTCAATTCCTCATTCTGAATGTTTTAAATTTATTTTGCATCTTTTCTGACTCTCTATATAGCCTCTCTTACCCTCTCCTCTGAGAGGTAAGAGCATGTTGTGTTAAGCGATTTTAAGGGGGTGCAGGAAGAGAGAAAATACTATCAGAACATGCTTCTTTCTGCTGCCTGATTCAAGTGATACTTTTGTTCTACTAATCTCTACAGGTCATTCTCAGAGGCATGTTTTTTTTTTTAATTCTGCTTTGTATCTCTGAGTTGAGCACAAGTTTGGAATGAAACGATTGGGGAGCTGCGTTTACTAAATACTGTTCCATTTCTCGGGGTAACTGGCCTTGCCTATTAGCAGTAGATCTTGAGATCACAGCCAAGAGTTAGATGGTATGTGGTTTCACTGAAGTATGCCCTTACAAATCTGTCTATTCATTTAACTACATCAAACAACTCATTTTTGTTCAAATACAACAAGATATGAAAACATTTATGTTTCTTGTGTTTGTAGGAAGTGGAATTGTCATGGGTGTTCCAATTCACATGTTGATTAAATCTGTAAATAGCATCATGATTTGTCTCAAATCCTCCCTTTCATTGAACAGTAATAGAGCAGTATACCAAGTAGGGTTGTTTGTTTTTAAAGCCACCTGAAGTCGCCTCTATTCATTACCAATGTAAGAACTGGAAAGACAATGAGGGACAATCTAACCACTGGCCTTAGGGTGTGTATAGCATTCCCTACTCTCCACCCACTGAATAAAATAACCATCACGGAATGACACATTTCTCTTGCTTAAATTTGGTTTTAAAGTGAAGTGTAACTTTCTGAATAATTATTTTGAGCTTGTAAATGGTGTCTCTCCATAACCAACCAAGCATATAACAAGAAGATGAAGATGAGACTTATTTTCACTTCATTTCACTTCTTTGTAATTGACAAGCTCTCGCTGGGTGTCAACTTTAAAAGATGACAAATCCTAAATCTTAGAGGACCCAATTCAATAGTTCAGCTTTCTAAATTGTTTGCAAATTAATCTACATTTTCAAATGAGTCAGGCATGAAATATAAGATGACATCTATATTACAAAAATATTAATTTCCTTGTCTTTCTCTTTTTCCCAATCAAAGACAAAAGGTACATTTAAAATGTTCATTTTGTTAAGAGATTGTGAAAATGAACATATAGGGTGCATTTTAGCAACTTGTCTTTTTCTATTTTTTTTACACTAATTTATTTCCATCTATTTAAGAGTGCAAGTTATTCAGTTTATAAATGTTCTGTGTGTTGATAAGGGAAAAATTAAATTTGTGAAGTATTTTCAATACATTAAATTTTTTAATGAAGGCTCATTTGGGTTCAACAATGAAATAATAATTGGAGCCCTGATGATTTAAAGGGTAGCATGAGATCTCTTCTCAAATTGCCCTTTCCTCAGTTTACTGATGTGTAAACAAGCACTGCTGCATTGTTTCCATGTAAGCTAATTTATAATTGTATAAGGCTCTGCACATTTTTAGTTCTTAACTGAACTTGCCAGAACACTGATGTCAGTGGTCTGATTTATTGAAGAGTGTGAAGTATAAGATAGACATTGTGGAGTTTTCTGTTCCTCTAAAATGAAAGTTCAGATAATTTTTTAACTGCATTGATTAAACACATTTTGTGCCTAACAGTTAACTCCAATATCACCACCAAAAGAACTTGATCTAAATTAATTAATGATCATTAGGGGACAGTCAAATCATATTTCTCTTAAAGATATCACATTTCAGATAACAGTATTTCCTTAGTACTTTAACACACTCCATTAAGGAGGCTAAGAAAATATCACCATTTCAGGAAATAGCTAGTAGAAGAATTTCCAAGTCATTTTAGATATTAGACTCTCCTTGACCAACTGTCACAGTTGTCACCATCAAATATCACTGGACATAAAATTAACATAAATGAAATGAATTAAAGAAAGCAAACTACCCATTTATATGAGCAGGGTCACTAGCCCTCTGGGATAGGAAACCATGACCGGTGAAGCAGTCAATTTGGTCACAGTTAAATTCAGCAGAGATTTGTTTGTTTAGGAACACTATGTAAAAGTATATATTTGTAGAGCTAAGAGAGACTTTGCAGCCACCTCATCCAGTTTAATTATTTTACTGAAAAACTCAGGCAAGATAATCAATATAAATCTAAAAGAGGAAAAAAGTAATGAAAATAGGTACTTTAAAATAGTCCTTTGTATATGTACAATTCCTATGTGTATTCATAAAGAATATAAAGGTAAATTTTTGCATAGTAGATTCATGTGTGAGAGCAAGACTCTAGACCTAACCACTGTGCCTCCATGGTTAAGCCTAGTATAGAGATGGCACATAAGCTTTTCTCCTTGAGTTTCTGATTCAGCTGCCACCATCAAAGGGGGAAAGAATTTTTATCTGATGTAAATTAATGAAGGGAATATAACTTAATGCAAAACTCTGGGATTGAAGAACAGAGGAAGAAACCAGAGACTCTAATTTTAGGTTCCAGAACAATTATGTGTGAGTCCTTCTTTGATTTCAATGGTTCTAATATTACCGTTTCACTAATTAAAGTTGAATCTCTTGACTGAACATTCTCCATTGAACTATG
Organism: Cynopterus sphinx; assembly: GCA_030015415.1. Taxonomy (NCBI): domain Eukaryota; kingdom Metazoa; phylum Chordata; class Mammalia; order Chiroptera; family Pteropodidae; genus Cynopterus; species Cynopterus sphinx. Next base: position 84,335,439 of record CM057384.1, on the reverse strand, counting down.
TTGAATGTATTTTTAAAATGCTCTGTCTCAACTGGCTACACTACACCAATAATTTCTATATCCTGCCATTTGGACATGGTGTCTTGAATGCAGATGGTGTTAGTTACACAAATGGGTTATGATGATTTGTTTCTTCTGTCTTCATGCTTGATCCATTCATAAATTCTGGCAGTAATAGAGATTATTATATTATGATGTAGTTATTTATTTGGTGTCTTCTTCCTTAGATTTTGTGATTCCTGAGGGCATGAATTTTTCTTTCTCTATAAAGTTAAATAAGCACCATAAACAGGGTAGGTGTCAGAAACAAAAATTTTTAATGAAAGAATAAGTAAACATAAATGCATTTCTAGGATTATCAGTTAGTGTTCCAATCTACCAACTTCTTATCTTTCAGTTCTGTCACAAAGTTAGGATTTGATGAAGAAAATATATAAATCTATCTAATATGTTTAGTCACTTTTTCTTACTCTCCCCTAAGACTGTCAGTGTTGGGCTAAACTTCTTTGAAATATTGGTATACAGACTCAGCAGCTATTTTGCAAAGTAGCTGTGCCTTACTCTTTCTTTGACCTGGAAGAATTTCTGGCCCGATAAGAAAGAAAAAATGTGAGGTTGTCTAAGGAAGCAAAGACTCATGTTGATTGACGAGGGGTTTTGATCCATGCTGTAGCTTTCCTCCACTGCTCTTATAAATACTTGGTTGCTCACATTATCCCCCCAAAATACCTGTACTTGGAAGCTCATTAAAATACCTTGTTAAGATAATTATTCATAGATTAATGCTTAGTAGAATGTTCTACACTTATGAGAAACCCAAAAAGATTTATTAAATATTTGATGTAGATGAAATGACTGCAGATTTGGTTTTTCTTCCCCAGTTCTGTATTTCCTCCTTTGCTCTGATGGTAATCCTAAATTACTGTTTATCGAAAGATATTGTAGATGATCATTCATTCACTTCAACATGGTTTATTTGTTCATCCGATGTTCAGATCTTTCTCATGGTCTCAAGATTCTTTCCTCAGTAATTTCATGGTACAGACAGTTTCTTTGGTTTAGAACAGGAGTTGGCAATCTCTTTTTGCAAAGGGATAGATAGAAAATATTTTCAGCTATGTGAGCCACATGGCCTCTGTTACAGCTACCTATCTCTGCCACTATAACATGAAAGTACTCATAAACAATACATAAAGGAATAGACGTAACTGTGTTCCAGTAACACTTTATGTACAAAAACATCTGGAGGGTTGAATTTTAGACCATAGGTCGCTAATCCTTGGGTCTTCTTTTCCAATGTCACTTCCATCCACATTATGGTACCCTTTCCAGTGTGGGATAAATACCCAGTTATATGATTCTACTCCCATGCACACAAAGTATTTTAATCATCTACTAAAATCGACATGAGTGCTTAGCCTTAGTTTTCTTATTTGTGAAGTAATATCATGCTCTTTCTACTTCTGTTTGATGGTAAAATTTCCATATGTGAAAATTTTTTATCAGTTGTGAAGTGCTATGTAAAGCTAATGTAGGGTTATTTTGGTGGTCATTAAATCTGTGAGATTCTTCAAAGTTTTTAAACTGTTGGTCTTGCAAATGGGAAGTTTAAACATAAAGAAAAACTCATGTCATTTCTGATAATATTTTTGAAATGTTATTATATCAAGGTGGACAAAATACATGCTCCACTTATATGAAATAGCTACCGAGGGCATTTTTGACTTGTTAGTTTACTAGTGCTATATTCATTTATTCTTAACTGGTGCCTTAATTCCTTATAGTGAACACAATTGCAAACAGAGTGTTATCACTTCTCACCTTATATCTAATTAGGATATAATTAAATGATTCAAAAATGTTAAGGAATTTGATCCAATGGTTATATCAGCATAAATAATTATACGATTCTAATTGTACCTTTCCAGTCTGCTTTAGTTTCTCAAAGTCATGAATTTATCTTTAATGTATAAAACCATTTTCTTAAAAATAAAATCTAGCAGCAGAAGCCATGAAAGCAAATGGAGTATACATTCACTGAGCTGTGAAATGTAAAGATCTATTCAACTCCATTAACTACAAAATATACATCAACCACTAACATACTGGACAATGAATGACTCTATATAGAGCACTACATGTCCAAATTGCTGCAAGATGAGTAGTTTGGTAAGGGTTAGATGCTACAGATATCAGTTTACATATTTTACCAGACAGGTAAGCATGATGAACTTACAGTCTTAATTCCCTCCAGTTCCAATTCTCTGACCAAATCATTCATAACCTTTATTTTCTGGGTAGAGAAAGATTAAATTATCTGCAGGATTTTTCATTTAAAAAAAAGTATAACCCATGTGGGTTTTAGAATGATTTTTATTTATTAAGCATCTATTAAATGCCTCATGTAAATTTTATGCAAATAAAGAGTAATCAGGAAAAAAAATAAGTAGGCTTCCCTATCTATGTAGCAAGAAGCTTAAGATAACATTTTGTCAACATGAATATTAGTAATTTTAAAAGGAAATAATTCATATTTATTTTTGTTTTAAAAATACTTTCCTAATTGTTATCATCTATCTATATTTAGGAAGCACTCATAAAGATTTAAAAAATTCATTTAAAAAATTTTTCTGGAGATGGAATTTATTTTGTATTTCTTATTCCAAATGGATATTTTCTGAGTTTCCATAGGGAAAAAATACTAGAATTGACTATACCATCATAATAATCAGCAAAAGTGTATATATACATAATAGGTGACAGTATTAAGGACACAAATAGATAAAATGAATAAATATTGAATATTTCTTCTCATGGAATTTATTTTATATACACACTCACAAACACAAATTTCTCTGGGAATATATATGATATTAAGCATTTTACAGAGAAAAATAAGTAATCCAAAGCAACATAGGCAAAGTGACAAACAAGTAGTAATTGAAATTACTGTCAGGAATTCAGAAAGACTAATGATATTTTCATCACTTATAACAATAGGCTAGCACTTACTGTGAGTTTACCATGTGCTCAGCACTGTTCTAAGTGCTTTTTATGTATCATGTATTCCTCACAACCCCATTTTAAATTCTGTTCTTACTTCCATTTTACAAATGAGGAAACAGAATTAGAGAAATTAAGCAATTGCCTTAGTTCACATAGCCATAATGTAGAACAATCAGCATCTAATTCCAAGCAGTTGAAATGCTAAGCCCATTTTCTGAGGTACTAAGGTATACCCCCCCTCCTTTCCAATAACATAAGGTCCTTGACTCATCTGACCAATTTTGAAGAACTCAGGATTTCATACCTTTCATATGGCATCTCTAAAGCACATACATAATTTATATTTTTGACAATTTAGTTCATAAGTGGATATTTTGAGTTATAGGGTGATGCCCTTATCAAATGATTTGTTGTCACTTTTGAGCAGCTGAATTTATGTAATTATTTGAATATTGTAATGAATTCTTTCATTCTTAATTGATAAATAATCATGAAAAAGCTGGTACTACATCCTAGTTATGAGAAAGACCTCATAAAATTAAAATTTATCAGCCAAAGTTTGAAGTTACTACTAGTAACTTAAAGTCTATGAGTCTTTAGCCTCATTCATATGTTCAATGAACTAGAGCCAATTGATTTCAAATGTTAAAGAAAAGATCACTATCTACGGTCATGTATGAAACCCTAAAATGTATCATCAAAGATTGTGCCTAGAAGGTAGTCATAATTTAGGGTTCTATAATGCTTCCTCTCTTGAAAACTTTCCCTCCCCATCAGTGCATAATACATAAGTTTATTGTTTACCTCACGTTTCATTTTCAGAACATATTATGAACTAAATTCATGAGCTTCCTGTACACTACTAATATGATATGTAATATATGTTCAAAGTCTATTTAAGCCTTAGAAATATTTTTATCATTCACCTCATGTGAAAAACAAAACCTTTCATTGCACTTTTTGATCTTCTGTGAGTTGTCTGGCATAGGAGAAGGATCTATAATATAAAGTATAGCCACATAGTCCTGGAATTTATTTGTAAAATTTATTTTATTTATTGCCAACTTTAAATTTTGGAAGAAATAAAGAATAATTGGTCAAAAAAAAGGTGCATGACATATACATTATTTATTTTGAAGGAAATTTCCAATTTCTATAATTATGGTCTAATATTCAAATACTAGGAACTCAAGTGTTTTTAAGTAGCAAAGACCAAGTCATTTCAAATGTTTTAGACAAAGCCTAATAAGAATACCTTTTAGACAGCAACGATAATAAAAATTATTTTTGTACAAAACAATAAGAAGATAATATAAAAATTTAAATAATGATTATTTATAGGTAGGGTTTTTTCTTCTTTCCCTCTCTTTCTAATTTTCAAATTGTCTTATGATAACCTGAGAGCAATTATGCTAAAATTTGGATTTGGTCATTTGGAAGAAATAACTGGATAGAATCTCCTCTTGTTTAACCTATAAATAGATCTTTGTTTCAGAAATCTTTATGTCTAGGTATTTCAGGTGGTAAAGATGCAACATTTGTGATATTCTGAATTTAAAGCTACTTACAGGCTATAATTTATTTGAAATAAATTTATTTAAATGGAAGTGGAAAACACATATTTTTTATATTTATTTTATTAATACTTTCTACAATATAGTTCAGGTTTGGAAATAATTCTATATGGAATGCAGTATAACATCTGAATAGAAAAATCATACAGTGTGAATTTGATGGCTTTCTCTTCACCGATTCTTTGAATTATAATTCATATGTATTGCAATCAATCTCCTTAATGGCAGCAATCATTTTTGTGGGGTCAGGATTTTGCCATAACATAGATTAGTAAGGTATAATAATTTTTCTTTGTTAGTGCAGCATAACTAATTAAGTGCTTCCTTTTAATGTTTGATTGAATTTGGTAAAAAGCATAGTTCAAACAAATGAAGGTGTATCACTGACCTCAAATGGGACCTGGGTTTAAGAAAATCATTAGGTGGAGCGACTGAATTAGTTCTTTTCCTCATTCTATTTCTACCATGATATGAAATATGTCAAGCTAGTTTTAAATAATGAAATTGCACTTGTAAGATGTTTATCAAATTGTGAACTTTCTATCTCTGATGCAGAATTTGAGGTCAAAACAGAATTTTCTCTGTATATATTATCTATATATGATTTATATAGAAATTTTACAGATTTTTCTTTCATAATGTTGTTAAATCAGGACAACTGCTAGTTATGTTTCCATTTATCATAGTGTCACTTTATTTCAGTGTTGTCATGTGAATAATAGGCAATCAGGATTGAAAGTTTTTCAAAATTGCAGTCCTCTAGATGTTACAATTAAATTAATTACAAATCCAGAATAAACAGTTCTTAATCACATAAAACAGTTCTGCCACATTATACACACTTTTGTTATGATGTAAATTGAAAGCCAATGGAATATTTTTTTTAAATAAATAAAGCCGCATGTTCACAAAGCCCCAGCTAACCCCTCATTAATAAACAGATGCACTGAAAAAGATGTGCCACAAACATCTGCTCTTGCTAAAAATGACATCTTATTTTTCAATTTTAATATTAATAATTTGACAATCTAAACAGTACTGATTTCACACTTTTATATGAACAATCAACAGCTAAACAATTCTTAAGTATTTTATTTATGGGCAAACCAGCTTGACAAAATGGGCTCTTTTCATGAGAAGATCAAAGAGATAAATAAAGGCAGTCAGGGTGTCTTAGTCTATTTGGGCTGCTGTGAGAGAGAAATCTATGTCTGAGAAGTTCAGTATCTGGTAGAGACTCCCTTCCTGGTTTACAGAGCTGGTTTTTGGCTGTGTTCTCACACAGTAGCTAGAAGGGGTGAGGGAGCTCTCCAGGCCTACTTTTATCAGGGCACTAATCCCATCATAAGGACTTTTCCCTCATGAACTAATCACCTCTCAAAGGCCCCATCTCCATTGGGGATTAGGTTTGAACACATGAATTTTGGGGAGACAAACACTTAGTCTATATAGCACAGGGAATGGTAGATCTTACCTAGTCAAGGAGAATCCAGGTACTACCATGCTGGAGTTAGGTATAGAAATGGACACAGTGGGTCATTATTTGGGGTTCCAAGTCCTGTGGTAGGAGGGAGATGATGAAAGTAGCAGGTCAGAGGAGAGAAGAGCATGAAATTAGGAATTGAGTCTTCTAGTAGTTGATGAGAGAGAGAGAGAGAGAGAGAGAGAGAGAATTCTTATGAATAGTAAACCTATCAATTATACCATTATTGCTAAGCAGAAAAATTGGGACGGCCTTTGCACATGCCCTATGTCTAATTAGGAGCTAAGAAGGGGTAAATTTTGAATTGAGTTTCAGTTCTTCTAAGACCATGGCTTGTGCCAAAAGCTACTACCTAAGGCAAAGACCTGAGATGTACCTCCATTAACCTCCTTTGATTCAGCCTAATTTTTATTCACTGGCCATAGAAAATTTCCTTTAAAACTAGTTTTACTTTCTAGCTGTTTTGTAAAAATATTTAGGTCTTCCCTTTGTTCTCTTTCATTCAAGTGTTCTAGTGTGACTAAGCTTTTCCTGGGGACATTCATGACTTCCTGGGAAGCTATAGTCTTCTTCCTGATTTTCTTACAGGCCCCCAAAAGTCAGATATTCTGCTAGATTGAAGCTATTATAACATGTAACAACCTGGACAATATTTACTCATGAACCCTAAGAAAAGAACATTCTGTAAATGATTCTACTTCTATGGATTTGAACCCTGTAAATATTAAAATCTGAGCTGGAATCATTATGGGAAAGGATATACTCAGTTCAGTTATCTTTCTATAAAAATATTTGGAGATGTTTCTAAACTCAGACTTTTAGGGAGATAACTAAAGGATTACTTGAGAATGGCAAAACCCATACTTTGGATTGCTAAATCTATTCTGTACAATATAAAATATTATTTAAACAGCTATACACATATAAACTACAAATAATATATAATCAACTCAAGCTATAAATCTTTACCTCACTACTGAAATGAACAAAATGATCAAATCTATGGTGGTCTAGTCTGAATTCTTCTTCTCCTAAGTATTACATTTATTCACTCTTTATTAATCAATTTATTTAAACGTATATTTATTGAGTAATCACGCAGGTACTGTCCTAGGAACTGAGGCTGCATGTGCCAATCCCTGCTGCTAAGAGTCTCACTCTCTATTAGATTCACTCTACTTGTGGATTTATGCCTTGTTAAATACAGGGTTCTTATGGAAATTCATATGAACTCAAGGGACCTCAAGCCACTTAAATGCCTTGGAGAATCAGGAAAGACTTTCTAGAAGTCTATAAGAAATGGAAACATGAAAGAACAAAAATTAGATGGGGAAAAGATGAAGTAGGAGCGCTCCCGGTAGAGGAAATAGTACCTGCAAACTCCCTATTTCCATAAATTCCAAACCTGTTATTTGGAATTTATGTCAAGTAAAAAATTAAGATAATTTTGAAAAAAAGGTTTTATTGATAAGTATGAAGAAAGCTTGGTTTCCTTCCATTAAACTATGCTATGTAGCATTGCCTTTTCCCGCCCCCCTTAGGGATAGCAGGTACTTACCTGTCCATCTCTAATTTTCCTTCCAAGCTCTTTTGTCTGAGTGCTTAGTGTTCTCTGGTGGGAGTATCTAGGAAGGAATGAAGAGTGAACAAAAGAATAATGACCATACTCTTTCTCTGGATCTTAATTAAGGCAGACAGATCTCAAGATCAAAAATATTTTGACATCTCTATCTCAGCAGCAATGTAAGTATTTTAAGGGACAAACAAATGATTTTTAAGAGTGAAAATCAAGATGAAACTGGCATTAATTTGCTAGTAACTTATGACTAAAGAAAAATTTGTTCAAAACCTTGAATAAACTTTAATACAATTTGTCCTTAACTGAGAATGTATAAGAATCTTGCAGGAAACATAATGATATTACACATGCCTCAGGGGCCACCCTATACCTAATCTTGAAACATTAAATGTGATGTGCAGTCTTTGTTAAGAGCCATTGGCTAGAAAGAGATGACTGACAGTTGTAGGTTTCAGTATCACCATTCAGACTAAGTTAAAAACAATAATATTTCTCTTTCAAAGCCCATACATTACTAAAAACAATTAGATTATCATAATTATTTATTTCACAATTCACATAGATTTCTTTGTGCTTTGTCTATTATTTCCTGAGAGTTGTTTATGGATTTTTTAATCCTCTGTTTTATAACGACTGCTTTGTATCAATTTATGCAAAAGGAAGTTTTACTTGTTTATTCACTTATTTATTCAAAAGCCTATTATTTGACTGTATTCTGCTAGGTGATGTCCTTCATACAATCTTTAAGAATTTTATATTTCTCTAGGAGAAATATTCAAGAGAGCCAATGATTATAGTATTATATTACCAAATATTGACAAAAGATACATACAAAAGATATTCGAGGGAAAAGCTATACCTGAGAATTAAATTCAGTAGGCAAGGAGGAGCATCTTGGAAAAAACTTTAAATGAATTAAATGAATTTTGAAGGATACAAAAAAGTCAGAAAGAGAAAGATAGTCTATACTAAGGAAACAGCATGCAGGATGATTCAGAGCAGTCAAAGAGCTTGAATAGAGCATTCGAGAAACTCAGAATAAGTTTTATATACCTGGGGTGTAGGGCGTGTACTGGAATGGTAGCTGGGGTTAGGGCCAGAGGAGTAAGAGGATTCACATGAAAAAAAAACTTGTGTTCATTGATATGAGTTAGAACTTTATCCATAAAGATATGAATAGCTATTGAAGAATTTCAAAGGGAGGAAATAACATTAAAGGATTTGTGTATCAGAACAGTAACTGAGACATTAAGCAATATGAAGAGTAGATTGGGGGTGGTGTCAGGGCACAGTAACAGTATTTCTGTTGAGCTTTGTTGCTGTCATAGGTGCTACAAGTTATACAGGGTTGAACAAGATCTAGTCAATGACTATAGATATATTAATTTGTTTACTAATTTACTTATTTATTTCTACCTTTTTCCCAAAATAGATTTAAGGCAAGACTGACCCCAAGTTGCTTGGTACCTCATCAGCGTCAGAGAGAAACAATAGGTAACATATGCATATAAGTACCTAGGTTATATAGAAACACATACCAAATGCAGATGATTTGTTTTAATTATTCTAAGAGAGTATAGGCAGGATCATTTAAAACTGAGATGTTTAGGAAGTGAATCAAGGGAGCCAAGTCAAGGAAGAGAGTTCTTTTTAGGCAAGAAACTTTATAGCCACTACTTTGAGGCTTTCCAAATATTCTTAAACTCATTCTAAATAAAAATTATTGAGTAACTGGAAAAAATTTTGAAATGGAATTTTTTGTCAATCAGAAAAAAAAGAAAAGGATTGTTTTATAATAAAATACAGAATTTATAGCTTGTCCAAAAGGACATTTTATTTTCCACATTATAAACTAAACATTCTCTATGTCCCCCACAGATCATTTCTCTCACTATTTTTTCCCAGTGCTTATTCATTTATTCTTGGTTATATTCCTTGCTTCTTTCTGAAGATTTGTTGTTCCAAATGTCATCTCAAAGATTTACTGCCAAATACCAAAAATTTTGCCATGAAATTCAAAGTGTTTCCATGTTTTATGAAGAAGGGAATCTCAGCTACTACATTCAAAGAGACTAGTAATATACAGAATAATAACAGACAGACTAAAAAACAGGAACTATAAACAAAGACAAACTCATCAGATTTTTTTCTTCTACTGACATTGCATTTTGACTAGTTCAGACTTCTTTAAAACGGGTATAGTTAATTACAAATTAAAGATTACTGTGTGATCTTCTAACAAAGTCTTTAAACTTTGCTTAGATGTGATTACCAAGGAAAAGAGCAGTCTTTGATTAAAAAATGCTTTTTTGTGAACCCTTTGAATAAAGTGGTAAATGCCACTAAGTAATGTATTTTGCCTAGAAACATCTGTATATTGAATGTGTTTCGATAGGCAGATTAACAGAAGGAAATGTAAACATTATTTCAACTACAAAGACCTCTTTGTTTTTCTAGAACCAGAAGTTTTCAGTAAACTTCTTAAAGTCAATATGTGTCTAGTCCATGGTCAGCAAGGAAAAATATCTACCAGCTAAAAACAATTCAAACTCTAAAGTGGGAATTGGAAGGAGAGCTATCCAAATCAAAAGTACATTCAAATAAGATTTTGAAATGACTATAGAAACGTTATACAAAGAAAAGCAATATTTATTCCCAACTACTCCTGAACTCACCATAAATCTTTTTTCTTCTTAGTGTCTCCTTAGGAGTACCCGCTGAATCCAAGTGATTACACTCAAGAATACTGTTAAGATTAATTTGGTATTACTAACCTCTCTTTATATCTGAGACACTGTCTGTAAGACACCAGAACTAGCCATAGCCCAATTAAAACTTAAAACCTAGATAAAGTGAATGCAAATCTTTATGTAAAGCAGTACCTGGAACCACATTAATACATCCAGAAATTTTTTTTCCCTTTATCTCACATAATTCTACACTAACAAAATTTTCCTTGCAGTTTTCTGTATATTCCTTTTCTGATTCCTATATTGATGTTTTTTCTCATCCTGGATACTAAATACCTTCCAAACTCCAGTGCCTGATTAATTTCTCATTTCTACACTCTTCTCATAACAATAAATTTTAAATTAGGAAAATAGGTATGTTCACAGCAAAATATGAATATTAAATATTGACCCAAGAAGAATAGAAATTTTAAACATATTAATAGTTATAGAGATGTTAAAGTTTTACCATTTAAAAAGGTAAAAGATCAGAAACAAATATAACTTTAAAATAGTCTACAATTCTTATACAGTCATACTATCTTTTATGCATAGTTTTTATTCAAAATCAAAAGTTTTTTCAAAAAATTCATTTAGTGGAAAAATCTGACCTCTTAAGTCTTATCCTGCTTAGTCTGAATATTCATTTTCTGCAGAAATATTAATGTGATTACAGAGTACTATGCCAGATCCAGCATCTAAAGCAAAATGTTTAAGTATTAGCAAAACAAATCCAGGAATGTCATTTTAAATAGTCATTTGTGCTAAGTGAATTTATTTTGGGAATGCAAGGTTGGTTTAATAATAGAAAGTTTATGAATGTAAGTCATTTAAAGGGGGAAAATATTATATTAATGGATGCTGACAACATGTTCAACAAAATTCAGTTTGCTATAACTTAATTTTTTTCTTTTTACAAAACCCTATAGTTAAGCAAGAATTTAAAGAAACATTTCTGTGTGAGTTAAATAGCATTTACCAAAGCCAGGAACAAGTATCAAATCAAATAAGGAAACATTAGTAGCTTTTATTTATCTTTAGTAATAAGTCAGGAATAATTATTATCACTACTAGTATTGTTTTTGAGGTTTATTCAAAAGCAATATGATATACATAATACAGAAGCACCATAAAAGCAGACATTACCACTAATTATAGATTATATAATTATATTTTTTGAAAATCTTAGAGAATTAACTCAAATACTTTGTAACAATAATAAAATTTAATTATCTGTCATTGAGTCATGTAAATTTATACTAGTTACCTAAACATTCTCTGCTTCAGTTTTTCATCAGAAAAAATAGAGAAGTAATAATATTTAATTAATTAGGTTGTCATGAGGATTAAATGAATCAATATATGTATATATGTATAGTTAAATATATAGATAGTTAAAATGCCTGGCTCTATGTTGTTGCTATTACTATTACTATGATATAATGATTATTACTGTGACCAGTGAGATGGGAGGAAAATTGGTTGGGAGGGAAATTATACACACACACACACACACACACACACACACAATCTCAAATCAAAATTTCCTTCAACTAGGCTACTAAAACAATACTTATTGAAGTACCCAGGAAACTATTCTACATATTTAATGTTCAATTTTCTATTCTCATCTTATTTGATTTTGTAGTAACATTAGACAGTTCTTTTCTCCCAGAAATACTTTCTTCTCTTGGCACTAGACATGATAATTTCCTTTCTATCTCACTGGTCACTATATATGTGTCCATTCTATGACCTATTCTTTATCCTGCCTCCCAGTGACAGCTTGCTTAAAGACTCAGAAATTGAGTTCTATTATATACCTGTATACTCTTTCCTAGGCTGTCTCATGAGGAAATTATTTTAAAATAAATTGTTGATATTGCACTTATAAGCATCTGATATGTGCATATACATTAGTTTTTCATCACTCGCCACTTGAATATAACCTGCACAAGAGCAAGAAACTTTTTTATCTTATCCACTGTTTTACTGCTAGTACCTAGAACTGTGCCTGATAAAAGTTATGGGTTCAGTAAATATTTGTTAAATAACTAATGAATGAATAAAAACACCAGCCATAACTAATTAGAAATAAAATATAAAGTATCTAGTTAATAAGAGCAACAAAAATATACAAAGTACCTAAGAATAAATTTAACGAAAAGAAAATTATTAAATTTAACTGAGAAACATAAAACTTAAACAAATGGAGAAACAGACTGTGCTCTTGAATGGAAAGACTTTTATGTTGTTAAAATATTGCTTTCTTGAATTAATATATGTGTGACATATTTTTTATGTATTACTATCAGAATCACAACAGGATTTGTCAGTTTGCTTTTTGAAACACAATTAAATTGTACAAAAGTTCAAATGGAAGAAAAATGTGTAAGATGTGCCAAGAAAATCTTGGAAAAAACCAGTAAGAGGTGGAGTTAATATTTGATTAAAACAGTATTCCAACCAGTGGTGAAAAAAAGAAATATATTATTCAATAAATGGGGTTGGAATACTTGACTCTCTATTTAAAAGAAATGAAGCTTTTACTCAGGTATTTACCTAAGAGAGTGAAAACACATATCCACACAAAGCTCTGTATGCAAATATTTGTTGCAATATGTTTATTTCATCATTGCCAACTGGAAACAACTCAGCGCCCTTCAACTGATGAATGGCAACAAATGGTGGTACACCTGTACAAGAAAATACTACTCAGAAATTTATTTTTTTACTTTTTTATTGATTATTATTATTATTTATGCCTATAGCACCTTGTCTTCCTAGGTGGTCTCCCATCCAGGTACTAACCAGGCTGGACCGTGCTTAGCTTTAGCTTTTGAGATCAGATATTGGGCTTGTTCAGAGTAACATGGCTGTAGACTTGGACATGAACCCAGGACCTTCTGCGAGTAAAGCAGATGTGCTAACTGCTACACTATGGAACCATGTCCACTACTAAGCAATTTAAAAGAACAAATTACCGAAATGTAGAAAACAATATGGAACAATTGGAAAAGAATTTATTGTAAGTGAAAGAAGCCAGACTCAAAATTAAGCATACTGTGTCATTTTATTTCTGTGACCTTCTGGAAAAGGCAAAATTCAGGGACAGGTATCAGATCATTTGTTGTCAAGGACTAGGAGTATAAGGGGGATTTAGCCATGAAGGATCATAAGGGAACTTTTTAGATGAGGGAAAGTGTCTATGTTTTTATTTTGGTGGTAGTTATGACTGTTTATGTCTGCCTAACTCATCACACTGTAAATTTTACTGTATGCAAATTATACCTAAAAAACTTAAGTTAAAAAAAAAAAGAAAATGAGGCTAGATCTCTACCTCAAGTCATGAACAGGATAATTTTTATATTATATTAAATATATAAACGTAGGCATGAAGCCACAAAGGGAAAGTTGACTCAAAAATAAGAACATGTGTTACCAGGCCTATCCTGCAAACCAAGGCTCAGGAAGGGATTAGCGTTCTTTTGCATCCTGTTCCAGTCTCACTTACCCAGGTAGAATAAAGAATGATGAACAATGTTTTCTGGGGCCTCTGTGTGTGTGTGTGTGTGTGTATGTGTGTGTATACATACATATACGTGTATATGTGTGTGTGTACACACACACACACACACACATATATATAATGCAGCTGCACTTTAAACAGAACAGACTACTCCACTCAGTGATGGACTATTCAGAGCCTTGCATTTTACTTTTTACTTTCTGGTTATGAAATATAATTAATAGATATCTATTTTAGAAAATTTAAAAAATATAGAAAAGCAAAATATAAAATATAAGAAGTACCCATAATTCTTTCTTTACTTTTTCCTCCCTTTTTTTTGAAATGTTTGAGAATAAAGATTGAAACTCTTTCTCTCCCTTTGGTCCAACACCATCCCCAAGAGGTAGCCACTGTCATCTGCAGTTTGGTGCACAGTCTGTTATGGACTTTTCTGCTTATACGTACAGAAGTAGGTTGAAGTTTTATCTAAGTCTATTTGGACTGCTATAATAAAAATACTATAGACTGAATGGCTTATAAACAACAGAAACTTAATTATCACAGTTCTGAAGCTGGGAAGTCCAAGATCAGGTGCTGGCAATTTCAGCATTTGGTGAAAGCCCACTTTCCGGTTCATAGTTGGTTATATTCTTACTGTGTCCTCACCTGGTGGTGGAAGGGGCAAGCGAGCTCTTAGGGGACCCTCTTATAAAGGCGCTAATCCCATTCATGAAGGCTCTGTCCTCATGACCTAAATAACTGAGAGAATATTTTGTGAAACATCATAAGGAATGATTCCTTTTGCATACAGTAAGGGAAATACACACCTTCTCAGACTTTCAGTTTGTGACCTTTTATTTTCTTTTACCTGCTTTTAAAAAGAAACTTTTTCAAAGTTTCTTTTAAACCACTCAAAAAAATAAATCAGACTTCCCAAATGGGCATATTCTGCACTTTTAATTTTATGCTGGCAGAGAATACAATCAATAAATTATTGCTCATTGTGAAACATTTACTTTTAACTCCTAGGGTTACCAGAATAGTTGTTATTTTTTTTCCACATTATGTGACAGCTGAAATTAAACAAATCCTATTCAACTACAAGGCTAATAGAGGGTTTACTACGTGTGTCATTAGCACCATCCATATAAGGTAACAGAAAAATATGAGGTGTGGATTTTTAAAATATGATAAAATGAGAATACTGTTAGATGCACAGGAAGGTGTGACTTCAGGCCTGGCATATTCTTATTAGAATGAAAGTGCCTGTTTTATTTTACTAAAATAATCAGCATTATGTGTTTTGAGTTGACATCTTTCAAATTATTTTATCAAGTTAAAAATATACACGTTAGTTGAAATATGTTTTAACTATCATGTCATTTTAATGTAATATATGGCATAAAAGATTGCTCTGTAATAGGCTGCTAAACATTCAAAAATATCATGGTTAGAATGAAGAAACATTATTTATTTAGTTATATTTTTTAGCCCTTAACTCTTTTGTAACATGTTTTTTATGCTTCAATAGAAGATTTTAGAAAAGTATAAAAACATTGCTCAAAATATTTAAAATTTACACATGAGAGTATATACATATGTGTGTGTGTGTATGAATTTTAATGAGCATGTTATTCATAATCACAAAACTTAGATTATGTATTATCACACTGGGACAGTTTGCAATCCTGAGATTACCTCTTTTTCCTAGTTTGCATTTATATGACTTCTTTCATTCACAGATTTTAAAAAAATACCACACAAAAAACAAGGGGGCTATACAGCCCACCTACAGCCAGCAAGAGAATGAAGAGTCTTCATTTCCTCTTTAAAACATACAAACTGATGTCCCCGGATGTCTTGAATGTCAGTTGAGTTGTATAATTCCTAAGGCATATTATTTTCATTTCTATTTCTGTTTATGCCAGTAGTGGTTACTGTAATTTCATAACTTAATTAAATAAATGAAATAAATAAAAGTATGCTTAAGAGAGTTGTTCTTAAGAAAATCAAAATGATGAATGTGTTAAACAGAATAATTACTGTGCATTTAGGTGGAGATGAGACAACTATAAAACATTAGAAACAAAATTCATCAGAATCTAGAATGAAATTTACTTATATTCCTTTACAAATGTATTTCTACCACTTAAAGCTACTTACACTCAAGGTTGTCAAAAATACAGTATAAATATGGTTTATGCAAAGAAAATTCTATGGAATTTCAGTTAGAAGATCCATGCTCAAAGAAAATGCTTTTACTCTACATCAAAATATAAAATAAATGGTGAATAACTCTATATTTATATATTTTAAATTAGAGAGTATTATGAATGTATATCTGTGATGTTTTTTATGATTCTTCTCCTAAAGTATTTTTTAAAATTTTACTTTATTATTAGTTTTAAGTGTACAGTACATTGGTTAGACATTTATATAGTTTATGAAATGATCCCCCTAATTGCTCTTTCTCTACTCTGGCTCTCCACCTTGTCATTACGCAATGCTAACTGCATTTGCTATGCTGTGTTCTCCATCCCCATGACCATCTCTCACCTACTAATTTGTACTTCTTTAATCCTTCACCCCATTCTCTCAGCCCCACATCATCCCTCCCCTCTGGCCATCACCAGATTGTCCTCTATATTTGCGAGTCTATTTTTGATTAGCTTGTTCTTTTTGTTTTTTAGATTCTGCATATCAGTGAAATCATATGGTATTTATCTTTCTCTGTCTTATTTCGCTCAGCATAATAACTTCTAGGTCCATCCATGTCATTGCAAATGGTAGGATTTCATTTTTTTTAATGGCTGAATAATATTCGATTGTATATATAAACCATAATTTCTTTATCCAGTCTCTGTTGATGGGCATTTAGGTTGCTTCCATACCTTGGCTATTGTAAATTGTGCTGCCATGAACATAGGAGTGCATAGATATTTATGAATTATTGCTTTGACTTTCTTTGGATAAATACCTAGAAGTGAAATTGCTGGGTCAAAAGGTATACCCATTTTTAATTTTTTGAGAAACCTCCATGCTATTTTCTATAGTGGCTGTACCAATTTGCAATTTCACCAACAGTATATGAGAGTTCCCTTTTTTCCACATACTCACCAACACTTTGGCGCTCTTTGATTTATTGACGATAGCCATTCTGACAGGTGTGAGGTGATATCTCATTGTTTTTTTTTTTTTAATTTATGTTTTTATTATGGTGACATTGGTTAATGAAATCACATACATTGAATTCAGGTGTATAATTCAACAGTAAGTCATATATATAGTGCATTGTGTGTTCAATTCTTTCTGTCACCACATATTTGATTCCTTTTGCCCAATCTCCCTCTCTCCTCCTACTCTTCCCCACCCTCTGGTAACTACGAGTCTATTGTTCATGTTCATAAGTCTCCGTTTGTTTGTCCTGTTCATTTGTTGCTTTTAGCTTTATATCCCACATGTAAGTGGTATGTGTTTTTCAACCTTTACTGTTTGGCTTGTTTCGTTTAGCACAATTATCTCAAGGTCCATCCACGTTGTCACAAATGGCAGTATTTCATCTCTTCTTATGACTGAGTAATATTCCATTGTATATATGTATCACAGCTTCTTTGACCAATTGTCTATTGAAGGACACTTCTGTTGCTCCCATTTCCTGGCCACCATAATAATGCTGCTATGAACATCAGTGTGCAAATATCTTTTCAGACATGAGCTTTCAAGTCTTAGGCGGTTCATACCCAGTAAAGGGATTGTTGGATCATATGGTAGATCAATTCTTAGTTTTTTGAGGAACCTCCATACCACTTTTCATAGTGGCTTTACCAATCTGCAGACCCACCAGCAGTGGATGAGCGTCCTTTTTTTCTGCATCCTCTCCAACACTTGTCATCACTTGTCCTGTTGATAACAGCTATTCTAACAAGTGTGAAATGGTATCTCATTGTGGTTTTGATTTCCATTTCCCTAATAGCTAATGATGTTGAGCATCTTTTCATATGTTTGTTGGCCATTTGCATGTCCTCTTAGGAGAAGTGTCTATTCAGGTCCTCTGTACATTTTTTAATGGGATCATTTGTTTTTTTGTTGTTGTTGTTATTGAGTTGTATAAGTTCTTTGCATATTTTGAATATTAGGTAGGCCCTTATTGGAGGTTTTGCTTGCAAATATATTTTTCTCATTGTGGTTTTAACTTGCATTTCTCTGATGATTACTGTCCTTGAACATCTTTTCATATGTCAATTGGCCATCTGTATTGCCTCTTTGAAGAAATATCTGCAAAGGTCTTCTGCCCATTTTTTAAATGGATGTTTGTTCTTTTGATATTGTGTTGCATAAGTTTTTAAATATATTTTGGACATTAACCTCTTATCAGATGTATTATAAGCTAATATCTTCTATTCAATCAGTTGTTTTTTTGTTTTGTTGAGTGTTTCCTTTGCTATACAGAAACTTTTTAGTTTGATGTAGTTCCATTTGTTTATTTTTTCTTTTGTTTCCCTTGCCTGAAGAGATATACCCAAAAAAGAAATTACTGTTAGCTATGTCAGAGAGTTTACTGCCTATGTTTTCTTCTGGAAGTTTTATAGTTTTAGGTCTTACTTTAAATCCTTTCTCCTAAAGTGTTTTAACAGCAATTTGTGGCCCCCATTGGGTTGCATCAGAAAGCTTCAGCTCTAGTAGTCAATGCTCAGGAGTTGGAATCAGACTGCCTGTGTCTAAATACAAGCTCCAACATTTAATATGTTTGGGACTCAACCAAGTTATTCAACCTCTCTTGAGTCTTAGTTTATTCATCTATTAAAGGAGTTGATTAGCCTTATAGACTTGGTTAGAATCAGTGGATCCTCACTAAGGAAACACTGAGCATTGTGTCAAGTGATCAGCAAAAATTCAATAGATGACAGCTGGTATAAAATAAGATATAGGTAAGACTGTGACTTTGCATTTGCTGTTTTCCAATAATTAGTATTTTTTTCCTTACAACTCCCAGATGTTAAAAAAAAATAAAGGGCTATATATAAAGCAAATTTAATATAATTTTAGTGTTATTAATAGTCAGACTATGTGATGTTGAAAGTTCATGCTTTTAAAATTGAGAGCAGAAAATATAAAAAATGCGATCTCTAAATAAAACATAATCAAAACAATATGCTACATTTATGTGCCAAAACTCATAATATGTTAAAAAAAATTCTAAGATATATATCAATGATAATATATGAACTGATGGCTTAATAAAACTGAAACTGGGATAAAAAAACAACAACTATAAAATCCACTTTTATTATGAGTATATCTGATGTAAACAAAATCTCAATGGTAACTGAAATCATAAAACTTGTCCTATATCTCATATCTTTTTTTTACTTAAATCAAGCATACTTTAACATATACATGACCCATTCTTCTTTCAGAAATAATGGGAGATGATAGACTCTTAAGTTATACTGTGTATGATTTATTGTGAAGAACAAGTTTCAAAAAGCATAGACTGTGATTTAGGCACCCAGTATGCCCATTTATAAAACTCTATCATTTATAAGATGTATGGTT
The DNA here is from genome assembly GCA_030015415.1 of Cynopterus sphinx. Classification (NCBI taxonomy): domain Eukaryota; kingdom Metazoa; phylum Chordata; class Mammalia; order Chiroptera; family Pteropodidae; genus Cynopterus; species Cynopterus sphinx. The sequence goes on along the minus strand of CM057384.1, from coordinate 84,316,001 downwards.
CATTATAACCACCCCCTTTTTTAAAAAGTGTGTATTTTCCAACTCAATTTCAAATGTCAGGGAAACATTGCCTTTTTCTAGGTTGACCAATAATGTTCTCATGATTCGAGTAACAACTCTTATGCTTCTAGCCTTGTATTTAGATATGACTGAGGAAGAATCAAGAGAAAAACTGGGTCCTAGAAATCAACAGAGAGTGTTTCTTGGATTTTCACCTTAGCATTTCTATTATATATTTTGAATAATTTTTAATGTTTTTTAGTAAAAAGAAGTCTGTAATTCCAAAACTGTTATTAAATTTGTGCAATTTGGGATCAACAAAATGAATGTCATCCTTCTTATGTTTGGTAATGTAATTTGTTCTTATTAGTCTTTACTCAGTTTAGACTAAGGTGATCATTCTTGTTGATATCATCCAGCTCTGTTTGATAGGAAAACAGTATATTCCTTATTTGAAATAAGATCATCCTAAACATAAGCCACTCCTGAATTCTTGGGAATAAAGTTTCTATAACCAGGTAGCCCATTATTTATTAAATTTTCTGATAGCACTGATACTAACAACTAGCTTAATACTAAAATGTCATAAAAATATGAATCTTTTATAATAGTTTTCTAGGAAGAAAAAAGCCAACTTTATGGTAACTTATTTGAATTTTTTAACATTGCATAATGTTGGTTAAATAATATAAACTTCAGTAAGTAATGTTTTTCATCTCTAGAGTTTCATCAAACAATTGCAAAAGTATGATATTTTTATCTTCCTGTTCTCTTTTCTCCAAGCACAATAGAGACATAGAAGAAAGATAGTTTGGTAATAAAAAATTATTTTCTCTAAGTAAACATTAAGCTTATTCAACTCAATAGACTCATTTTCTTGGCCAAAATTAATAACTATGATAATAACCTTGAAGAATAGCACACAACCTTTCTTCTCTATGAGCTCTATTAAACTAGGAAAATACAAAGGTATTTTCATCCATCATTTTTGATTACATGATTTGAAAGGCTGGTTTAGAGAAGGAAAAAATTGAGAAAGGAATTTTACTTATTACTGCTTTAGAAACAGTACAAATTAATCTTTAAAATAAAACTATCCTATCGGCTTTGAAACATAAAGTTATTTCAATTTTTTTAAAAAAATTTTAGTTAGAAAATTCTTTTCTAGAAATACCAATTTTATTTTAACACATGTTCTCCACTGCAAATGTGACAAGTTCTACCAACTGTATTTCCCTCCCATGATGTAGCAGAAAAGCTCACTGTACGTCATCAAGTTTGGTTTGGAAGCTAGGTTTAAGATACTAACAATCATTACCATTATCATATCATATAGTTGAACAATGCTTTCTAGTTTTAAAAGTTTGCCTAGAGGACATGTTTCTATCTGTCCAAGATAGCCCTGGATTATGCATGTTGTCCGGAATAATTATCGGTGCCTCTCTCCTCCAGTCTCAAAAGTGTCCTGGTTTACATGACAAAATTATACAGTGACACTAACTTTAACTAGCATATATGGCTATTCTATGAACTCCAAGAATCTGTCAGAAAATTAGCATGGTCCTTATATAACAAATGAAAAAACAGCTCTTAAAAAGTTACTCACTGTTCAGTGAATAACTGGACCTAAACTAGGTCTTTTGGCTTCTTTTTCAAGCCTTCTTCCTTATTATAAACTAAGTTCACAGAGCTGAACCCTGAGTGCTTCCAAATTGCCTAAACTCAGAGAGAAATGCTGCTGTTCCAGCATCTTTTATTCAAAATGCATTTATTCTTTATGTGGGGTATGGATTATATATTATCCCAGGATTCTATTTTTTTTTTCAATTCATTGATTTTGTGTGTGTTTATGTGGGGGGTGGGAGGAGAAGATTGATCACAATCTCTATCACATTCTCAAGGGTCAAAAAGAATTTGCTAACAGCCACACTGCCCAACCTTCTGATGGGGGCCACACTTAGACTCTACATGACCGCATTTCACAGTGTCAGGGTACAGACCCGGGAACTCCTGCATCCGTGGCAGCTGCTCTGACTACTGACCTCCTAGAAGCCTGGTTTCTGGATCTAACCAGTGGGAGCTGTTATCAAGCCTGTCTCTACTCCCATTTAATGACACGTATTGTCACAACAGAAAATTTCAAGTACAGACCCTGGTCTCAGAGTAGTTTCTCTGTGTGCACGATCTTATCTAGTGGAAGCTTTATAAGTAGAGAATCTTGCCCTTCCCCAAGTTTTATATTTTTCCCTTCTTTCTTAGAAATCTGAGTGTTTACTAACACAGTTTAAACAGTTGCAAGATAAAAACAAATGTTATGCAATAATTTCATTATTTTGAATTTGCCTAAGAGAAGATATTTTTAAAAATACACTGAATTTTCGAGTTGATGTTATTTCACAATTAAAAATAATTTCAAAAGTAATAGCACAGCTTAAAAGAGGAACGAGTACAAAAATAATTTATTATGAAACAAGTAGATGTATTTAAAAAGAAAAAAGCGTTTAATTACATCTTAGTATATTTGCAGTGATTCATGATGGCTATTTACATCAAATGATTTTTTAAATATTAAATATTAAATCCATTTAAATGCAATAAGTTGTATGGAGAATTTTCATCTTTATTTCAGAGTCATGCTACTTTAAAATTCGTCATTAGAGTTAATAAGAAATTATATTGGAACTACTCTGTACATTTAAATGAAGCATAAATCAATTATTGAAGCAAGGAATTTTTTCATCATTGTAATGATTATCGGAATAAATTTAGTTCTTCAACACTGCTTAATGATATCTTCAATAAAAAAAATTGCATAGGCTTAATTTTTACTAGGAACTCTTTAAATGTGCTTATAATGTCTTTTTTCAGTCAAAAATATTTTAGAGAATTCTCATGAAGTATTGGGATGCTCTAAATGCCAGATTCAGTTACCTTCAATATCCTGGAAACCAAAATTAGATTCAGAATCAATATACTGTACTACCATTTAACATCTAGTACACCAAACACTAACAACATTTATGAAGGAAGAACGGACTCAAAAATATTAAGTTAGTAAAACTAATCAATATAGCAAGTGATATTATAGAGGGAATTTTGTATGTCTGTGACTTCCTCAGGTGTGACCCACAGAAACTGGTTTAATTTTGGAAAAATATCCTTTGAAATTTTTTTTGGCATTTACATGACAGTCCCTTTAGTCAGGCATGAGGCATGGATGCCTGCTTGCACTTTGAACTTCTCACCTTTGTGGGAACAAATAGGGCAAAATCTCAGATTATTGTTTGGCTGCCTGCTGATTACATCTTCAAATGTGTTAATGGAATTGTGTAACAATCGTTATTATTGTTGTCATTATTAAGTGCATACTGTGTGCCAGGAATTTAGGAAGCACTTCATACACATCTCATTCAGTCCTCACTGCACCCTTCTTCATTTTCCTGACAAGGAAGTAAACACAGAAAGGAAGAGTGACCTGGCTAACGTTGCAGTACTGGGAGGTGTCCTTATTGGAACCCCTACTCAGTTTAACTTATGGCAAACATCATCTCACTAACCATACATAAGTGTTCCACAGTGTGGTCTACGGTGTTCCCAGGGTCTCAAGAGCCTTTGAATCAACAAAATAAAATGAAAGGGTGAGATTTGTCATTACCCTCCCCCAACACACACATGCAACTATTCAGATTAATTAACAGAAATGTGATTCTAAAAACTTCTTAACATTGATCTACACATAAAAATTTAAAAATACACACAGACCAAAATAATGACAGTTTGGCAAATGTTTTCATAAATTTTGTGATTTCTAGTCCAGGAAATATCAGATAATATAAGTGTTTCTGGGAGAGTTAGCAATCAGAAAGTGACATGCAACTAATCCACTGCACCTTATGCAGATCTGTATGTTGTTTTGATGCCTTGATATAGGCAATTATTTATGAAATAAGTTATTGACAGTAGCTAATATGCTAATGCTTGAAAACAAGTATAGATGATGATGATGATAATGATGATGATGGATAGTTAACAGAAAAAGGAAGGAAGGAAGGAAGGAAGGAAGGAAGGAGAAAGAAGAGACAGATTGAGAGAGAGAGAGAGAGAGAGAGAGAGAGAGAGAGAGAGAGAGAGAGAGAAAGAGAGAGAGAGAGAGAGAGAGAGAGAGAGAGAGAGAGAGAGAAAGAAAGAAAAGAAAGAAAGAAAGAAAGAAAGAAAGAAAGAAAGAAAGAAAGAAAGAAAGAAAGAAAGAAAGAAAGAAAGAAAGAAAAAGAAATAGAAAGAAAAGAAAAGAAAAAGAAAGCAGGGAGGGAGGGAGGAAGGGAGGAAAGGAGGGAGGGAGGAAGGGGGGGTGGAAGGGAGGAAAATAGATCTAGAGAGACAGTTTGATTAGTAAAAATACAACATTCTTGCAGATACGCTTTCTTAAGTGTGTGAAGAGTGGGTTTCGGCTGACCTTTGGGGAATTTGCTATAGGGAGTATGTTGCTGACATTAATGTCATCTTATGTGTGTTTTATCTGTCAGGAGAAAAGTTTACCCCAGCTGCTCAAGGAATATGGAACCAGAATAAGAAACTTTCCACTTGGACTTGGGGAACCAGCATACTCATTCAGGTATGATCAAGAACAAACCAGTTAAAACAGGGATGAAGGTAGGACATATTATATATATATATATTTAATCATTATATTGTCAAGAGATGTCATGGTTTAGATTTCAAATTATTTCTTTTTTGACTTCAAGCTGCAGAAACTAGGAAAACTTTTTTTTTTATTTTTTTTGGTAAATATGGAAAATTTTCCATCTGAGCTCACATGCTCCTCAGAAATCCAATTGACAAATACACAATAATCTATGTGAATATAACTTTATTAATTGGAATAAATGTAGATAACCTCAAAGAGAATTGTATATATAATGTAGAATTAAGTTAATCTTTTTTTCGTATTTTTCTAACAACAGCTAGGTTGATGATTACATTTTCACTTAACAAAATTCTATAGAAATGTGCTTAAATATAGAAGTACTTAATGACTATTTTTTAGATGTTTCACACTTCACTCAGCTGTCAATATATTGTAAGAATAAAAATAAATTTAAAAAAGAAGCTACTTGGATATAAAAATACCAGTGTACACATTTGTCACCTTACTCACTTTCTATTCAGAATCTGACAAAGTAAGCCAACCCCAGTACCCTCTGACATGAAAATGGAACAGGTATCAGAAGGTCTGAATCTGACCAAGCCCAGCTCAGCCACTTATTAGCTATGTGGCCTTTAGCAATTCTCTTGATTCTTCTGGTTCTCAGTTTTACCATCTGTGAAAAAAACAGCAGGGGCAGGGAGTAATAATATACTTACAGCTCTAAAATTATTGAGAAGGGCTTTGAATTTTAAATTGGATAATGCAAAATTATTCTAAAACATTTGAATGTGTTGTGTATAAAACTATATTTAGTAGGTTTTTTTCACTCATGATGAAATTCTTTTCTCTTGGTAAAGACTACAGAGAGTATTATATTGAATAATATGGGTGTGTTCATACAGCACAATAATTCTTCAAAGGAAGTCATCATCACCATGCCTGTTTCATAAAGAAAAGAACTGAGGCCTACCACTACTGACATTCCTAGAGTTAAGCAGTTTCGTAGAGGCAGTGTGGGGATTAAAACTTTAGTGCCTTCAAAGTTTTAGCATTATAGAAACACATTATTTTTCGATTGTTTATTCATATTGTCCTCACCCACTAGAACATGAACTCTGCAAGGCTCATATTTTATTCCCCCCAGTATTTATCTCATAGCTGAGGCAGCATAATTACTGTGAGAAAAGTGTGCTATGTAGACATTGTTTCTGGTGTAAGAGAAAGGCAGAAGTGGCCTGTGGTTTGCAAAGTCCTACCATCATAAGTGCAGTGTCGCTCAGCAGTTGCTTCACTTACAGACTTTGCGTAGAAAACAGGGTGCCTAGTAGAAACAATGGTGGGGAAGAAAGCTCAAAATTGGAAAGTGCTGTGGTTTAATAATCTCTCATGGTGATTAATCTCTTTCCCTAATTCACTCAGTTGTCAAGTGTTTTAGATGCCATTAAGCCAAACCATACCAATACAGGAATCCTTTCTATTGTTTTCTTGAGAGCCGATAGCTCAGTTCTTTTTTAGCAGAGAGAGCATCAACACATGGTTGAAGATTCTTGGGGTTTTTTTCCAAAGTTTCTCCTTACACTGAGCATACTCACTGTCCCAGTTCTGCTGTCTGCTCTTTGTTTTGTCTGTATGCCGCTGTGTGCATAAAGTGGATAATGAGCATAGACCTGACTCCTATCCTCGGCATTGAGAACTCTGCTAGTGGTGGGCGGGAAATAAGAATAATGGGAGATGGGGAACAGATTTAGAGAAATTTATAAACTTATATTCCCCCCAACATTAAAAAATAGATTTTTAAAAATTCACTATGATTGTGTATGTGTTAGCTGGAGAATTACTGTTTAAAACTTAATTACTTGCTAGAAATTACTGTTTGGCTATCGCCAAAGGAACATAGGCTACTAACTAAGGAAACAACATTCTAACAAGCGTTCTGCTCCTGTACCCCGGCTTGCACACCTGACCAGTGGGTTGACAGGTAGTGAATAGAAGAAAAATAGACCTTTGTGTTCAGACAGAATGAAGAATGGGATTTTGGGCTTAAAAACTCTGTACCTCTACATTTTGGGGCTGCTTAATTTGGGGTCTGCGTATCCCTGGCAGACCCAGCTGGCTGAATAAAGAGTGTGATTCCTATAACTCACTGAGAGTTCTGGTGGTCCGTGTGTCTTTCGGGGGCTGGCGGCCACAACATGTAGAATCAGTATGGATACTGGATTCACAGATGTTTCTGGATATGAATTGTCTTCTCCTCCCAAGTATAAGGAAAGTCAACTGGACTTAGATCAAGAATTATGATCCCATTGCTTACTGACTGGGTAGTTTGGCACGTAAACCCTCTCAGCTTACTGAGATAACATATATGAAAATGTATAGTGTAGTATCTGACACATGACGGATTTCCTTCTTTCCCATCATAGAGGTGTCACTTTACCATCATCCCCAAAACCTTTCCAAATTTATATTAGTTGTACACTATTAGAAAATTAAAATAAAGTAAAACTATATGAAACTCTAAGACTTTTATACTGATTTTCTAAGTGATGTCTGTTCCAATCAAGCACAGGTAGATGCAGAGTATTTAATTATCTACTGATTATATCATAAGAAAAATGTCAGTGTAAAAAATCTTTTCTGTGGGGTAGACAAAATGAGTAAAGGGGGTTTAAAGGTGCAAACTTCCAGTTATATAAAAAATAAGTAATGGGGTTGTAAGGTACAGCATGATGACTATAGTTAGTAACATTGTATTGTATATTTGAAAGTTTTGAGTATATTTTAAAAGTCTTCATCAAAAGAAAAAAAATGTTCTACCATACAGTAGTTGATATTAACTAGACATTGTGGCGATCATCTCTCAATATTTACAAATATAATTACATCATACTCTTAAAACTAATATAATGTTATATGTAAATTGTATGTCAGTAAAAAAAAATATTTTCTTGAATCAAGCTTTGTAATTAGCTTCTAACATTCTTGTAATTGTTCCCTTCTTTGACTATTAATCATTGTTCATCTAAACATTCTTTTTTAATTTTGTGTCTTTCCAGACTTTGATAACTGGTAGAAGCCACATTTACAAAGTTGGTCATACTTATATTTATTTGGTCTACAGTCTCTTAAATTAATCCTGTAAATCCTCAAATGCTTTCTTCAAATTCTATTATATTAATTTTTGTCTATACTATTGAAATTAGTCATATTTACAGATCATCTCTACGACTAACAGTAACCAGAAGATTAGCCTAAGATTAGTTCTGATAAAAATAATAATTTATAATAACATATTTGTTATAACGTACAAATGTGCTTTGAAAAAATTTAAAATTTGACAGACTATAAAGCTTTCATACTTGCAGTGTAATTACTTGGCATAGTAGAGATAGGACATCATGATATACTTAAAGTTTCAGTTATCTGAGAGTCAAGCAATTTATGTGGACGAATTACCTTAGAAAGGGACACTACCAGTGGGAATGAGATTTGTGTACCAGACAATTTCACTATAAACCATAGTATACTAGTTGACTTCTTAGTTATGGTAATTTAGAAAAATAATACTTTACCAACAGTGAAACCGAAAGTTCGACATCTTTGTATTTTGAAAGAGGTCTTATAAAAACATAAAGGGAGACATAGTCACAGAAAATGTGCAGCTTTCCTTACCTACTCATAGTTGTGATTGTAATTATTTTATTTATTATTTCACCTCACCTATACCTATAATCTCCATTTTCTTGCCTAGGAACCCATTCCACTTAGCAAATATACCCATGCCTTAAAACAAATGAGTCCAGTAAACAATATTGTGTGTTACTCATTCCCAGAGAGCATTTTTTCTTGGATATAAACAGAGAAAACCTCAAAACCCAAGTTGCTGAAAGATTGTCATAAGTGTGTAGTGAGAAAGAATAAGAATTCTCTTTTCTGATATCCAAAGACAAGTGGAGGGAATGTGAAAGACGCACATGAAAGAAATACATTGTACTTGAAGTGTGTGAATTTTTACAGATCTGCCATTCCTATTATCACCATCTATGATATTTTTATATTGCTACAAGTTTTTAAAAAGCATCCTTAGAGACATCCTTATGCGAAATATTTTTTTGTTTTTAATATTCAAATAGGAATTATTTTTTTCCTCCACAAAACTCAATCATTCATTATCTTTGCACTACCTACATATAAAACAGATTTCTTTATGCCCATTACACAGGTGGAGAAAGTAAAGCATTGAAAGACTATAGCTAGGTCAGGCTTAGGGATGACATTAGTTACTAAAATTCACTTTCAGCATTTTCTATTTTATGAAATAAGTCTTTGAGCCAAGACTTCTTTGATGTAGCATATATCATATCACAGTTTTGACAGGAAATGAAACATATCTAAATTAAATCATTGCCACAGTCAAACCTAGTAGAAATGCTTTGTCAGCAGTGACAAAGTTTTTATGTTTGAGTTAAGTTACAGAATCACAGAATTTTGAGCTGAAAGGGACAATAGAGATAATGTGATCTACTTCTTTTTCCAAATAAGGAAAGCAATTCCCAAAGAAGTAATGCAAATTACCCAATGTGACACAGTTAATCTATGTCAGGGGTGGGACAAAAGCCAGGTCCCCTTATTTCAAAGTCATTACTTGTCTGCCTACGTTTCTGTCCTATATGTTCCTAAGGACTTTTTAGAGTTAAAAGTAAATTTAAACCCTGAAAAATCTCAATAAATCTTTTTTTTCAGTAGCTCATCTACTTATTTCCTCAATGTAACACTCTCTTTCATACTTTATACTTGTATTTGCCTCTTCCTGGAAATCTCTACCCTTTCTTCTCCACTGGAAGGACCCCATGTCATTCTCATAAAACATCATCACAAATATTACTTTGGTTGTGAAGACTTCCCCAGCTCCACTGGGTGGGCGTTCCTTGTTCTATTGTCTAATAATATCTTACAGTTTGTTAAATGCCTGGTTTGTAAGCCTGTTTTTCTTCTTAGTCCATGGGCTTAAATATAAGGACCATGTCCTTATGTTTGGTTAAAACTTTCTAGGTTGTAAATAAAGGAAACTTATTTATACTAATATCGGCAAGGGGGATTTTATTTTGTTTTAAGAATCTGGGGATAACTCCCACAATATTGGCAGGGATGCAGCCCATTCCCAGGAATGGACTAAATACAGGACTGGAGCATACAAAGAACCAGGAAGACCTCTCTTTTTCTCTTGTTCTTGTTTCTTTCTGTGCATCTGCTTCATTCATTGCTGTTACCACAGATCAGCTATCTCTCTTTTCCAGTCCAGAGTTGGAAATGGATACTGCTAACAAATCTCTAATTGATAACTCCTTAATTCAAGAATAAACCAGATAGATTTGCAATCTTCTAGGCTCAAATACAATTCCCATGAAAGCCTGACTTCACCTGGACAAGTACACACTCCTCTACCAATTAACCGTGACTGGGAGACAGACACATCATATTAGCATGGCTGCTCTGACAGTTTCAATGGGGATGGCAGAGAAGGAAGTCTCCAGAAATGGGGCAGAGTGGGCAGAGCAGACTGAGCAGACAAAACGGGTAGTTAATACAAGGTCTTATTCACTGTTGTATTCCTGTCTCCCCTTTCCAAACATATACCTCACCAGCTCACTGGTGAAATTAAGGTCTTGTGACCATGATGGCCAAATGTTTTGAATGAATTAATTCAAAATATTTTGTACAAATCCACAATTCTATACATGAGTAAACTGAGGATGAGAGAGAATAAGTAAATTTTTCAATGACACTTGAATGGTTAATAATCAAAAGAGAGCCTAGAGTTTTGGAATATTAGTCTTAAGCTTTTATTTGAACAGTTTAGTATTTATTTTGTAACAGCTAATTTTCCAAGTGCTTTACCAACATTATCTCAGTTAATCCTCATAAAAACACACTATGGTGAGTACTACTGTTATGTGAGAATTCTGAGACTTAAAGAAATTTAATTGCTTCAGTGGATCACAGCCAGGACTCAAAGCCAAATCTGCTTTACTAGAAATCTCCAAACTGGCATTGCCCAATAAAATAAATTGTGAACACATATATGGTTTCAAATTTTCTAGTAACCACATTTTTAAAAGTGCAAAAAAGAAACAGATTAATTAACGTTAATGGTGCATTTTATTTAACTCAATATATTAAAAGTATTAATTCAACATGCATTCATTATTTTTAAAAAATTATATCACATTCTGTTTTTTGAACTAAGTCGTTGCTTATAGCACATCTCATTTTAAATTAGCCACATTTTAAGTGTTCAAAGCCACATTTTATTTACAAAGAAATTTTGAAAACATTTTTCCACAAAGATATTTATTTGTACCTCGATGTTCATAGCAGCATTGTTTACAGTGGCCAAGAAATGGAAACAACAAAAATGTTCTTTGAAAAATGATTGATTAAAAAAGATGTGGTACACATATACAATGGAATATTACTCAGCCATAGGAAAAGATGAAATACTGTCATTTGCAACAACATAGGTGGATCCTGAGATTATCATACTAAGTGAAATAAGTCAGACAGAAAAAGTTGAGAACTATATGATTTTACTCATATGTAGGATAGAATACTAAAAGTAACAAACAAGCAAGACAAACAAACAGATACTCATGGACATAGACAATGGATTAGTGGTTGCCAGAGGGAAGTGGGAAGTGGGGAAGAAGAGAGGGTAAATAGGGTTAAATATTTGCTGGCAGAAGGAAATTTAACTTTGGGTTATGAACATATAACTCAATATACATATGATGTATTATTGAACTGTACACTTGAAACCTATTTAATTTTATCAACCAATGTCACCCCAATAATTAGAAAAAAATTTTGTAATAAAAAAAAATCTAAAAAAATTAATAGCCACATTTTGCTAGTAGCTACCATATTGGACAGTGCAGTTCTACATGATTATGCTGAGCTTCCCATCAGAACTAGCTGAACCACATGGATTTTCATGTGACATAAGGACAAATTGTTAATCAAACTATGACATTTAGCCTTCCCCTGGTTATCATTTTCAATATTGCACTGCTTGATCCAATGCATATTGCACTAAATTGGAATCTCTAACTACCTCCAAGTGTTACCTGCAATGTTACTCTAGGCACAGTGGAAAGCCACCCAACAAAAGCTCTGACCTGACAATCAGACTGTTCCTGGGTATCACAGAAGAGGGACTCATCCCCCAAAAAGCTGCCTTAAACATATGGCTTCACCTTGTTTTATATACAAAGAAACTAGTTCAATCTTAGTTGCTCTAGAAATTCACAAATAAGTAATTTAACATGCCTTATTTTTGGTTGCATTCTCAAAGTGCCTCTTTTACTAGATAAGCAGTAGATGTGTTTTGTTTCAGATAGTTTTTCAGTTTCAAGTAGAGACTATCAATAAGAATGTTGTAGGCTGTTTAGATGAAGGGAGAAGGGGTCCAGCATTCAGCATACGTTGAGCATCCATTCCTCCTCATTTCTCAGGTTGTAGGCAGCTGACAGTGCTTATCCTCTTTTCAACATCATTTTCAGCAACACTGGGAAGGAGCTATACATAATGAGAAGAAACAGAAAAGTGTTGGGAAGCCTACTAATATACGAGAATATATAAAGTGAAAAGTGAGGAAAAATAATTATATGAGCCATATCTATAAGTGATAAAAAATAACCAGTTTATAAACTCCATGAGCTCACAGTTCTGCATTATCTTATAATTGCTAATTTCCAAAAATGTAGTTTATTTATGTGAATCTTGGGACTTTATTGATGAACCAATCTGAAGAGATTGGGAACTATTTTAGAATTTAAACATTGAAGAATTAAATACCATATCTGCTACTGATCTATCTTTTAAAATATTGTGTTTCTATAAAATTCTTTCTTCTACATATACCTATAATATTGAAGAATTTAGAACAACTACACTTACATATATTAATAAGAAATGGGTTGTATTAAAATGAATCATTTGTATTACACCTATTTCTAATATCCATAATCTATTTTCTTCTATGTAGAGTAGCACTCATTTGCAAATTCAACAGATTAATCATAAAGACATCTGCTTTTTCATTTTAAGTTTTGTCACATGCTTTTGTCACTGGCTATATTATAGAACAAATGAGAAGAATTTAAAACAATGGACATTGTTTCTGCCTTGGAGAAATATAAAATTTAAATTCTTTCTTGGAAAGATCAGACAAGATAAATTATTGCATGGCTTCAGTAATATCAGAGTAAGTAGAAGACAAACAAACAGAAAAGAACTGTATTAGTTGATAGAAGAAAAGGAAATAGTAAAACTGAGATGGCTACCAGGGAGAGTTCTAAGCCCCAGCAAAGTATGGCTCAATTTAAAAAAAGAAGTTTTTAATAAACTTGGGAGTGAAATTAAAGAAAAACCATTGGGTGATATGAAGAGAAGTTTAAATAGAATTTAAATAGGTTACAAAACAAGGAATCGAAGTTTAGGTGCTAAAACAGCGTAGGAAAGAGAAATTAGAACCTTGAAGAAAACTGCATGATACCTATACATAGTAAGCTTTCAGTAACTGTTAATCAGTATTAAAATGAATGTTAGAAATGTTAAAGATAATTTAAAAGAAGGCAATGAATAATATCAATATAATGGTTGGGATGATGGGATTTATTTTAGCCAATTTAGAGTGAAAATTGGCTAGAGTTGAGAAACCAGGAAAAATGGAAAAATAAAAGTAAAAGTTCCTAGATGAGGAAAGGCAAAAAAAATGTGCAAAAATAAAGCCACGTTTTGGAAAAATAATTGCCTAATTGAGAAAAGTTATTACAGAGTAGTGGTGATTTAATTACAAATTTAAAGTGATGATGTCACTAATTTCTCATCTTTGGGGGAATAAGTGCAGACTCGTCTCAGATTAGTCTATTCCTTGAATATAAACAATGAACATTTCCTGTGTTTAGCTTTTTGTTGAGAGAGGGAAGAAGGGACAGAGAAAAAGAGAAAGAAGGAGAGTGAGGTAGAGACAACTGTTCTGGCCCCATCTATAATTTTGCTGTACTAAAAAGCTTGTTTAATATCTTTGAGTTTTTAAAGAGACAGAATTATGTAATCCCAAAATGACAGCATTATTACTGTTGTATTTAATGAAAATCTCATGCCATATTATCAGTTTTTCCTCTTCTTCTGTCGTCACAGAATTCTCTCTCTCTCTGGAGTCCATGACCTAGTTCAGTACAGATTTCAAAGGAATGAGCAAGGATAAACTCTTTAACGAAACGGCTTACTTGATATTTTATACCAAATACACATTTTATAAATTCCATCTTTAAAGGGCAGGAACTAACTAAAAATTCCTTCTGTGTTTAATTATACAGATTTATAATACCAGAATATACATTTACCCTCTAAGCTGTTTGTATACTTGCACTACTTTTTAATGATTTTCTATTGTTTTTGATGTTATTTCTTGCTTTCTGTTCCAGTTGCAAACTACCCCAAAATATAATGGCTTAACATAGAAAACAATGATTTATTTAGCTCATACATCTGCAAGTTGGGCATTGTGCTATGAGAAGGCTTATATATCTCCACATAGATCGAGTGAGGTGCTTCAACCAAGGGTGGTTGGATCTGCTTCCAGGATGGCTTGCTCACTTGGCTGGCAAGTTGACACTGGAAGCTCAACCAGAGCTGAAGAAGTGGGGGTCTTAGCTCTTCTCTATGTGAATCTCCCCATGTGGGCTTCTCTAGAGTTGCTTGGACTTCCTCACAATATGGGAACTAGTTTCTATCCAAATTGCATTGCTCAGGAATCCATTATTTCTCTCTGGGGCTGTTTGTTCTTTAGAGTTAACCACAAGGAGAGGGTTTGAGAACAGAAAGCCACTCACTACCTCCTAGACCTGCTAGACAGATCACAGTTAGCTCTAGAACCTGAAGCTGCACACTTCTAAGAGGTCACTTGGTACATGTTACAAATCAAAGTCTTCCCACTGATGTGCTATTCATCATGATTTACCAAATCACAGTCCCCGTTGCCTCCCTTTACACAACTGAAGTAAATCTAGAGAAAAGAAAGGAACATGTGACTCAGGACATAAGATTAGATTAAAGTTAGACAGTGCACACTTTCGGAGAACAGACAGCAGTATGTTTTTGACTGAACATTGTTTGTACGTGTTGCCTTAAAGGATTGTGTATTCCAAAGGAAAGATTGAAGAAAATACTTGATCTAATAGACTCCTGGTTCAGATCTGAGGGTCCATGTGCAGAGTGGAAGAAACATGGGCTCCCAACAGATACATTTAGATTAAATTTAGCTCTCTACCATTTAACCATGTAATCTTGTGCAAATTACTTAATCCCTTTGAGCCTCAATTCCCTTGTCTGTTAAGCATGAACAATAACACGTATCTTACAGAGTTATAGTAGGAACTAAATAAGGTGATATAAGAAAGCTCTTATATCTAGCATATGGCAGGCCCTAAATAAATTAATTCTCTTTCTTCTTTCTCTGCTGCTGACTCACTATGCTTCAGAGCACCTAATTTTCTTGGATCTCAGTTATTCCTTTTATAGCAAAAAACTCAGATGAATTTGTCCTCCATACTTAAAAACAGCAAGTAGATGGCAATGCCAAGAACAAAGTATATATGTTAAAATCTGAAAGGTATTAAGTGCTCTTCAGATGCAAAGAATGCATAAGTACAGTGAAACCCCATCATCATGTTCTCAAAAAAAAAATTAATTTCCCCAATGTCAGGCAAATATTAAAAGAAAGATATTGCATATGTATAAATGAAGGTTCTCAAAAGAAAAAGGCCACGTAGAGAAAATACAGTTACATGTGGATTTTCACTATGTAAAATAATTTTTGTATGTATATGCTATATGTACAATTTAGTTTGAGAATTCTGGTGAATATGGCAATTTGGAGGAGATTTGAGAAAATGCTATGTTTGCCTAAAAGCCTAAGGAGAATCACCAAGAATATGGAAACACCAAGAAAATACCCATTAAGTGTTTCAAGTGTACCATTTTTGCTCTGGGGCTTAAATGACTGGCCTTTTTCTGATATGATTGCTCCAATCCCCATTTATGAGAAAGCCAGCAGATAGAGAAATGTTGGCCGTCTTTGCACACGTTTCATGCCCTGAGTGCAGTAAGAGTGGCAAGTCTGTAATGTTTGCCAAACAGCCTGAAGTCACTTGCTGAACTGAGTTTGAAACCCATACAAATAACAGAAGCTGATTTCAGCTTTCGATGATGACTCACTAAATCCACACTCGGACCTGAATGCCAATTCGGTCCCTGGACTTGAATGCTCTAGAGAAGAATCCCTCAGTATCACTTGAGTGCCTGCTTTAGACTATCTTTTATTTGATAAACATGATACCTTCTCAAATTCATCTCTACATAGGCCAGTGTTCTGTGGCTTTGAACACTACAGATTTGTGGTTTGGGGGTATTCTAGAATATTCCATTCTTATTTTAGTTGTTTTTTTTTTTTATTATTATTATTTGCGTCATTCTAAATTGGCAGCTGGCCCAAGGGGCCATTGACCTGCTTTATCAAAATCAGTTAGCATTCTGTTAGCAATAATTAACTCCAAGCAACAGAAAAGAGTAACTCCACTTGAAAAGGGACCCAGTTTCCTTATCTATAAAATATATTCCTATTTCACAAAACTGCTGTTATAATCAGAAGAGAAAATATTTCTCAAAGTGCTTTATAAACTCTACAAAGGCAAAATGATAGGAAGGAGATCAAATTCACTATATTGAGAAATCAGGATAGAGTCCCGGAAGAGGAATGCTAAAAGCAGGCCTTCACAGAAAGTTATTTGGTAAGGAGAGGTTAGCGTCAGGAACATAGGCTGGGGCCAGAAACTTAAGTCCCTGTCCTGGTTAAGTAAGGTCATCTCAGGTCTGGAACCCAAGGGATGGGGGCCACTGTGGAAGCACAAATGTCCAGGCACCAAAGCTGAAGCAGAGAGATATAACAGGTTAAGCTCATCATCCAGCACAGGCAATCTAGAGAACTGTTTTGCATTTTTTGCCACCTTTACATCTTTATGGTCTAGCCTCCCTATTTTCTTCAAGAAAAAAAAAAAAAAAAAAAGGCTTCACATTCAGTGTGAGGATGAAGTTTGCCAGGCAAAGTTATTCTTAAGAGAGCAGTATAATTTATTAACAAGTCTTTTAAACTGTTGTCCCCACAGATGTTCATCTCCACAGTTTTCAGCATCCTTTGGATGATCCAACTTCCGCATAGGCACTTAACAACCCATGCTCAGGTTTCTCTGGGAAGTAATGTTGCCCAAATTCTTGAACACCCACCTCAAGAGAATATTTTAATGTTTCTTGGCATTTTTAGTTCTTCAATCCAATGGAAATGTGCCTATACTATGTCTCCTTCCCTTGAACATCTGGCCTCTGACTGGCTGACCATTCTGTCTTAGGATGTGACAATAATGGCTAATAGTAGTTGACATGTCATTCCTTCTAAATAACAATTTTGTTGTAGGGAGTTTTTAATGTTATGAGCCAAAACATCAAAGACCTCGTGGTATTGCTAGTGGAAGTGGAACTCTGGCTGTTTCCCGAAATCCTTCAAATCACCCTACTAATGTGGGCACCACCAGTGCCTGCTCACAAAGAGACAAACAGGAGGATGCAAATAGGTGGGCCAGTTCCCACAGGGGGTGCTTTGTGGCAATGGTAATGAGAATGGGATAATAGTCATTCATCTGAAAACCAAGATGCATGCAAAACGCTTTGGGAGAAAGTGATATATAATTCATCAGTTTTTGTGATTTTCCTGAACAATGCAGTTAATGGTCTGAGATCATGCATACAATTACCATAATATTAAATTATTCAACAAATATTTATTGGGCATTTACCATATGCTGGGCACTGTGACAGGTCTGGAATATACAGGGAACAAGACGATACAAATACCCAAATAAATAGTTTGAAATTTTGATGGTTGTTCTGAAGGAAGATGCAGGGTAGTAGAAGAGAAAACTAACAGGGAATTGAGATTTGAACTAGGAGTTAGGAAGAGCCTCTCTGATAGAGTATCCTGAAGGATTATTAGGACTTAGGGGAAAAGGGAGCAGTAAGAACTTTCCAGGTGCTGAGATGTGAAGCTTGGTTACTTATCTGGAACTGACAAGAAGGGTAGTGTGGCTGTAACCCAGAAAGCCAAAGAAAAAGTAGAGTAAGAGGACCTGGGAGGGTAAGCAGCAGGCACAAGATGCAACTTTACGTACGTCTTGTAAAGAATTTTGGAGTCTGTTCAAAGTACTGTAGAAATGCATGAGCAGTGGGGGATGAGCAGGGGCCAGTTAATTATCAGAATGGCATATCATGTAAATTACAAGAAATTATTCTGGTTCTTGTAGAAAGGGGGATGTCAGATGGGCAGGCAAGAGAGGGAGCTTGGACTAGAATGCAGCTACATGTAAAGAAGAAAGGACAGACTCGAGATGTATTTTATAAGGAGATTCTGAAAGACTTAATGATTGACTGGGATGGGGGTTCTGTGGGACAGAAGAAGTGTCAGAAATTACTCTCACATTTTTGGCATAAGCACCTAGGTAAATGCAGGTGTCATTAATAGAGATGAGTAGACTCTCACAAATTGATGGGATTTCAACAAGCATAAAATGCAGACGGTGTGGATGTGGCTTTACCTTGTAATAGTCAACAAAAATGGCAATGCCAATCGTCGTCATCATTTGCATGTGTCTATGTTTCTGTGTGTGACAGTGACTGTGTTTGCGCTTTGTGATGAGGAGGACAGGGGTCTTAAAAAGGAAAATTGAAAACAAGTAGGTACCTAAAATAATGAAAAAATGATCATTGAGTAGTATAGATGCTGCTGGGGAGTCTTTCTGATGCAAATACATACCTAAGTTAGCTATGCTTTCACCCCAGGAACAAAAAAAAAAAAGAAGAAGAAGAAGAAGAAGCAAAGCAAAGTTTAGAAAAGAAACACTGCCACCACAGCTACAGGTTCCATTGTTTCTAGGGAAAAATTCATTTACATCAAATATCTGAAGCTGTCAGTGCACACAAAGACTTTGAAAGCATTTGTTTAGAGCTAATACTGTACTTTCTATTTATATTCTAATACCTCGTCCACCCCCTTATGATTCTTTGTGAACTTGCTCAAGTTTTGGCTCTACTATACTTTTATTTTTCTTCCCCTGAGACACACTTGTAATCTTTACAGACTTGTTCCAAGAGCAAAGAAACGGATCATTAAAGAAAGAATGAAATGTCATTTGATGGTGTGCCTGCTGCTTTCTTTGTGGAGAATCTGTTCCATAGCCATGTAAAACTGAAGAGGCTACATGCCAGGAAAGTGAAGGACCAGATTAGACCGGGTCAAGGACAGAAAACACATGTTCTACCCACTCTTTTCCAAGAAGGTGATTTCTGAAGCTGAATTAAGCCCGATATTTCTAATTGTTTTTATTGAGAACAATCTTTTTGTGACCTGTCTCAAGAGTAATAAAAAGCCTCTGAAAATGAAATCTAATGCAGACAATGGACACAGAGCTCTCATAAAATAAGTAATAATGATAACAAAACTTCAGTAAAGATAAGGCTAATAAAAATTAGATTTGAAATAGGCATTGTCTTATTTGGTCTTTGGCTACTTGAAGTTTTGATGATAATAATAGTCTGGAAAAATAGATGAAATCTTCAGGGAATTATCAAAGATAGATCAAGAGTATCAGGACTACTAAAAAAGAAGCAGATATAGGGAATTATACTGTTCATTGTTGGAAAAGAAATACAGGGAGAATGAACCAGAAGCTAAAGAAACTGGTTCTCCAGAAAGGGTGGGTGGAAAAGTAGCAGGGAAAAATGGGGAATAGGAATGGGTAGAGATGGGGAGGGAAGTGACACCTCCCTGCGTATACAATTTTGTATAGTTCTGACTTTTGGAAACATAATATTATTTTACATTCCAAAAAGATAATTAATTAAAATTTAATAGGATGTGAGGGAAATGGAATGGAATGTAAACTATAGCAAATAAACCTAACGGTATTTCAAGTGAATAATATAATCACACCAAAGGGATGGGGAATAAGAGAACAAACCTATGTAACTGAGGAAAACAGATTCTTGTCCAGATATTCCAAGGCTAAAGACCAAAAGAACTCTACACAAACACTGTGCTCAAGTTAATAAACGTGTTTCTTATAGATATATTGGTTAGCAATTCTAAAACTACTTTATGTGTATACTAGAAATAAATGAATAAATTAATTTTTTGCAGATAATTAGTTTGCTCAAAAGCAAGGAAAAAAGCTACAAAGAAGGAAAAGAAAACTAGAATGAACTCTGTGGTACTGGATTTAAATTAAAGAGAGTATACTCATGTTTTTACTATATGTACACAGAAAGATATAGAAATAAATATAGATGTGTACATATGCTTGGCGATGATATATATGTATGTATGTCTATGTACATGTGCATATACATACATATACATACATATGCATATACATATATACATATACTATACATATACATATACATATACATCTTCTAGCTCTTGAACTTGCAAACAAAGTTCTTGAAAAAAGAAGCAAGTTAGAATTTTTACCACATAGACAATTTATTTATTGGGATTTCAGAAGGCATGTTGGGTAGAGGATCAATCATTTATTTAATGAATAATATTCATTAGAGTTATGTTAGTTTTATATTCTTACAAGATGATTCCATCCAACTTTCAGTGAAAACAATGGTGCATCCAATGACCCTTTATTACTTAATATATGCTGGGAAAACCTCATAATAAAAGTAGTTTCTATACTTGGTATTTCACTTAGTCCCAAGACATTAAAGCAGGATATACATAGACTGGGAAAAGGGGGGAAAGAGAACACAATCCCATATATCTTTTCTTTGCTTTCTAAACCCAATATAAGAAATACAAAGTTACAGGAAGTAGGTTATAATATATAAAGTTTTCCCAGTAGGTAGAAGTGGATGAGAAACAAGTGAGATTGTGGTAGCCGCAGGGGCCTTATGTGATAACAAAATAAAGTATTTTCTTGAGTTTTCTAAGAGGTCTTCCTCTTTCTAAAATCTTCCTGCTGTGATCACTAGTAACTGAATGGCTTTACAAAATTCTCATTTCGTAGTTATCATGAAATCAGAAAGAGATACAATAATGTCTTTAGATCATACCAATGAATAGATCCTACTAGTAATAGATCCTACTTCCAAAACTGACAATGATAGGAAAGGCAGCCACAATGGAACAATGCATTATCTTTTACTTCAAATATTATTTTTCCTCCAAAAACTTGTCTGATTTTTTTTTTTTGTCTAATTAGGTAAGAGAAAATCAATGGGAAAAGTAATAATTCAAGTTTTATTGAGTTTTTAAGTCAATATTAGGCATTGTCCCTAGTGCTTTTAGGCATTAATTTTTTTAATGCCCCCTCAACTCAAGAAATAGGTATTTTTATTATCCTTCTGCATCTAAGTAAACTGAGGAAAGGGGAGCTAATAAAACTAAGACAGCAAGATATTTGCTGCCTTGAAGAAAGTAAAAATAATCCCTTTACTCTCAGGAATGAGACCATTGTTTGTGGGTAAGTGATGTCATTTTTATTATTTTGAAATAAAATATTTTCAAATACATGTGCTTGCTGTAGAGGTATGTTAAATTCTCTAGGATGCACAGGTAAATCAATAATTATTGAGAGACTCATGTCACTGGTACTAATCCTGATGTAATCCTTTCAATCATGGGCCTTACTTCCAAAATAACATAACAACTAGATATGGAAGGAAAGATTATTGGATAAAAGCACAAAAAGGTGCATAGAAGAATCAGAGCTATTTAGTATTGCAACCGCAGAACTTTCTGGGATCCATGCCTGTATATGCAATGAACTCTAATTTTTTGTACACTAATTTTTTTATAGGTACAATTTTTAAAAATTTCTGAGTGCATCATATTTATTTTCATGTAAAGAATAAAAGAAGGAAACCAAGTAAATGTAATAAATAAAAATGTTTAGATAAATTTTCTAATAACATAGAGAGAAACATTTGTTATGCGAACACTAGGTACACATAACGAATAGGAGCAAGAGTAACAAGCATTTCAGAATAGTACAAAAACTGGCACAAGGAATAGGAGAGCTAGGTGAAACTGAAAGGCTGTACAGGAGTTGAGTCCTAAAGAAAGAGTATTATCGTGTGTGTGTGTGTGTGTGTGTGTGTGTGTGTGTGTTGTGGACAAGAAGGAGCCATCAAAAGATTTTAAAGGAGGTACTGCCATATTTTTATCCTAGTAAGTTCACTCCAGCTTTGGTATGAAGAACATGCTAAAGAGGTTGAAGCATGAAGTTAGGTAAAGTGTTCACTCTAATAAGAAATTCTGAGATATTTTTCAGGGATTTGGGTGAGTAGGCAGCTATATAATCTATTGAACATTAGACACTCCAAGCTCTGGGAGAAGACTAATAATTATAGAGCGAGAGAAAAAGGAGCTTATGAAGGAGACTGAAGGGAGGGGGAAAGTTCAAAATAGTAGGAGGAACATATAAGAACCGTTGATGATGAGCTGGGCCCACATGACATAGCAAATTGGAGCTGAGATCCCTACAAGATGGGGGACTCTAGGAAAGCTACATCCTTAGTAAAAAGGTTAGATTAGGGAAAGGAAAAACATCTCTATTACTACTGCAGGGAAATGACAAAGTTACTAACATTTCTTAGCCTTGTCTCTGGTAAGAAAAAAAATCTCCTCTGAGAATCCTTGGACCTACCCCCATAAGGGTTTTTAGTTTGAATTAAACTATATATGTGATCTAAGAATTATCAAAATTAAAGTTAACACAAGAGTGATTTTCAGCCATTGGATAACCCTGATAATTGCCAGAAGCAAAAGGTATCTCAGAACCCTCAACCCTAGAAGCAAATAAAGAACACAGGACCACTCTGCTAAAGATGACCTGTAGTTTATAGTTCAAAATGGTGGGGGATGGGGGAGGGAGAAAGATGAGAGAGAGAGAGAGAGAGAGAGAGAGAGAGAGAGAGAGAAACAATATATCATGAGAAAGTAAGAGCAGACTGATTTTTCAGGATTATAAACTCCCAAATTTCATCATGATAGAACTATCAGAAACTTTAAAAAATGAACAGTGATGATAATAAACATGAAAGAGGAAACATGAGGAGAAAAAATACTGTTAATAAATGCCAGAAATTTTTGAAAAAATATTTCTAAAAATAAAAATAAAAGATAAGAAACAGTAATTGAACTGAAACAAAGCTTAAACATCAGACATAAAGGTAGACAAGAGAATCAAATAAGTTAAGAGAGGAATTGTGAACTAGAAGAAATTTCTCAGGAAATTACTTTGAATGAACATAGGATAGTAAATAGAAGGAAAATGTGAAAAGAAATTAGAAACATGGAAGCTAGAATGTGAGGGTCCAATATACATCTATAAAAAAATTTCTAAAAGGAAAATAGAAAGTGTGAGAATGAGTATTTGAAAAAATAATGGCTGAGAATTTTCCAAAATTGATAAAAGACATGAATCCTCAGACTCAGGAAGCGTAAGATCTAAGTGTAAATGAGAAAGGAGGAACCAGTCTTTTGAGAACTATGGCCAGAAAGAGCAAAAGCTCAATGAAAATATGCTACTATTGAAAATGTTCCTCAAAGATATGTGAGATGCATGTTTTATATTTCACACAAAAAGCCAGTTTGAGGGAGAGGATGAAGACAGAGGAGAGAGTGGCCTAATGGTCAAATGCATATGAGATGGTCAAAGCCCTCAAAAGACCATATTTTTAGCTGGTGGTGGTCAATTCAGAAATTATAATGGAATCTGGGTGTCTTTTCTCACTGATTACCATTAGTTGGCTATAGAATTCGAAGTCTGATAAACCCATACCTCATTCTTGACTCAGCTTCTTGTTAGCAATGTGGATTATGAAAGTGACTTAAACTTTCTAAAACTCAGTTTTTGTTTCTGAAAAATGAAATAAAGGCTATGTAAGAATTTGAGAAATCTGGGCCAAGTACAGAAAAAAATCTTTATATAATAGGTGCTCAATTGACAGGAAGGATTGTGTTCTTCTGTTAGTATCCAGTGCAAAGCTAAAATAAAATCTTTTATTATTCATTCTGAGTCTCCAATGAGTCTGTGTTTATACCGGATTACAAAGTGGAGCCACAAAGGATTACAACACATTCTGCTCCTCTTAACTCCCTAGGCCTCCAGGAGTTATCTAAAGCTCTCAAGCTTCTGAGATACTCTATAATACTTTTTCCTACAGTCATTGTCTCTGTTTCTAAACCATTAGGTTAAGTAGATATATATATATATATATATATATATATATATATATATATATATATATAATATATATAACTGGAGATATCTATATTAGATAGCTGGATGGATAGTATTCATAAGTATTCATAGCTAATATTTTAACTTAAAATACTGAAGCAAATTCATTTGTAAAAAAACTTAACAGATGAAATCCTATAAAGAAGAATGTCTCTTATTTTGGGTATGTGGTGTGATAGGTTATGATAATAGTTTTGACAGTTAATTGTTCATACATACTATAAACATTTAGTTAATTCTAAAAAAGACAAATTTAGAACTAGAAAAGTGCATGTACAAGCACAATCAACACCTTCCTTATATAGATAAGTAAACTCAAGAAAAGCTAAGTAACCTATTAAAGGCACAGCCTTGGACTCAGTCCAGCCTCTAGAATGTGAATGACAGCAACCACATTTGTATCCTCCTGTTTTATGTAGCGTGAACCTCGAACAACGCTCAATCGGGTGGTAAACCCAAATTCACAAAGTAAGAGTGTGACAGGGCTGCAATTAGAAAGTGCTCTTTCCATACCCTATTTGTTAATAATACCTTTGTATAGGTATCCCAGCTTTATAGGAAAGAGGGGAAATCCTTTTTACCCTCAGTGGCTAGCATAATAATAGAAACAGTAATAATTGTGAGCTGAATCTAAGTTTAAACAGTGTGTTCTGGACACATTACAAAGGTCCCAGACTAAGCAAGAATCAGAAACCAAGGATTCGTGAACTTCATGCCATGAAGACAACTCATCTGAATAATTAAAACAATAAACCAGTTATTCAGGGAAGAGGAGCAAGTCTAATTCTGTAAATCAATTGCTTATATGGATCTAATATCTCAGTTGCTCATCCCAACTTTTTGCCAGCCTTTGGCTAAACTTGCTTGCAAACTATATTCTGAAGTTCATAGCATCACTACTTGAGACTTTCTTCAAAGCAAGAATAAAAGTTGAATGCTCACTAGATGTACTGCACGGTCTTATAACTTTTATAACTTGTCATTGCTTATGTTTCTTTAACAACCTTTTGACTTGCCTCTACATTTTACCATCTTCTCTTGATAGTAACAGAGTCTTACATAAAATTCCTTTGTTCCATTGTTTGCTGTTTCAAGTTCCATTGTTTTGCTATTATCCTAAAAGAGGTACATGATCTCTAAAGACTTGCAATGATAATGTTTTGACATTGTAATTTAACATGGCAATGTGGTCTCGATTCTCTTTCAGTGACATTGTTTTACCATTGTCTTGACATTATAAAATGGTCTCTCTAGACTTACATTTGCCATCGTCTTGACGTTGTAATATAGTCTCTATAGATTTGCATTAAAATTTGTTTTGTCATTGTCTTGATATCATAATGTCCTCTCCATGGACTTCTCTTCACGTGTATCATCCTCTCCAAAGGCTTGCATAGCAGCCCCATTACAAAAGCAATGTGCACTTTTAACTTCCCATTCAGGGTGAACTGGGAATGATCTTTCATGGTTTCTACTTAACAGTAATATTACAACTCATCAATAACTGTTTTCAAACTCTTTTATCTCAACTCTTCCGAAATCTCATTCCTGATGCAGAGTTTTTACCAAGAAGCAAAGTGGACAAATTCCCATTAGGTAAAAATCTGCCTGCACATTTTTCATTTTTAATATTAAACTCACTCGCTTTAAAAGCATTAAAGTGGAGCAGAACATGAGGGAGTTTGCAGCTCTCTAACCCATAATAGGGAACTATTTCATAGAGTAGATGCAACCTATACAAGAACACAGTAGAATACATTAAAAAGAAAATTCTGATACCTTCTCTACTCAAATAATACCTGTTCCCCTTTTTAACTGATCACCTTTAATGCTGACTTCTTTAGACAGTAACACTACATATATTATCTTTTCCTATTGTAGTGTACCCTAAAAACATTAAGGATGTTTAATATTCACATTTTCATTCCCACCTACAAGCATGCCTCTTTTTTTCTTAGTCATAAAATACAAGCTTCTGCTCTGGTTTTTTTTTTTTTTTTCAGTTCATATAAATCTTTCACCTTTTACTAAAATACAAGCTTAAACAAAAGCAAGCCCTTTTTATAAGATCACAAATTTCCTCCAGAAAGATGGAATTCTCTTATTTGAGCCTTTTGGAGAAAAGTAAGGAATTGAATTGGTCTCTGATACTCTTGCCTAGAATCCAGCCCCTGCTAGCTAAATGGCCACCACCACCCACCTCACCCCCAGTATCTGGAACACTAGGAGGAAGTTTATAACACTTAGTGAGTTCCTGCATTGTGCCAAGCACTGTGCAAATACTTTGTGTCTATAATCTCACTACAAACCCATGAACTCCATAAATTACCATTATTATTCTCACCCTTTGGGGGCTTACAGTCACTTACTAAGGTAACACGGCTGTTAATTGCTAGCAGCTAGTGGGATTTAAACCCAGTTCATTTGGACACCTGAGCAGAGGTTCTTATTTCAAAGAGCATTTAAAGGGAAAAATTGTATCCAAATTTCACTAACTTCTAACTGAAATGTATTGTTCTTTCAATTATGAGTGCAAGTAATAAAGCACAGTGGTATTATCAGTACTTGTGACTTTGGCACCCAAAAAAAAGCACAGAAATTTTCCTGTCACATGACAGTTACTACAGATCTCTCAAAATAGCATTTATTCTCGTCACTGCTGAAAAAATTGCAATCGTTATTAGACCTGCCATTAGAACTAGTTATTTAATGTCTTAAAGAAGCACATATATTACTAGATCATTATTTGGTTTCTACTGTTTCGATAACCGCCTGTGATTTCTTTCTGTGACTTTTTTTTTCCATGCCCACATATCCAGCTGTATTTTTATTTACATGTTTTCTTTAAATGACCAATAAATGTTTTTT
Organism: Cynopterus sphinx; assembly: GCA_030015415.1. NCBI lineage: Eukaryota > Metazoa > Chordata > Mammalia > Chiroptera > Pteropodidae > Cynopterus > Cynopterus sphinx. Next base: position 84,289,067 of record CM057384.1, on the reverse strand, counting down.
TGGTTATTTTAAAGGATTTCTTAATGAATTTTTAATAAAAATTTCTTTCTCCTGTTATATTTTTGAAAACATTAAAGCAAATATGCAACTATTAGAATTTTAATAAGAGGAATCTGTAGCTACAGTCCACATTTTGAGAAACTCCAAGGCATGAAAAGCCAGGTCTAGTACTATTTTAGCAAAGGCAGTCTGCTTTGCAAAAGATCTCTGAGCAATCAGGAGGTTTCTATGAGGGCCATTCTGAAATGCAAATCTGCTTCACCCAGAGCTCATGCAGCTCTCTCAGTACGGAAGGGCTGCGTGAAGCAGTTTTCCTATGAGGTGGAAAGGACCTGGCTTTTGAGTCATATTATGATATGGGTTCTTTTCAGCCACCTACTAGCTGTGCAGTCTTGGCTACCTAACCCAACCCTCACTGATTTACTGGAACTACAATGTTCCCATAAAGAGTAAATTCTCGAAGACTCCACCAAAAAACTGTTAGAACTCATAAAGAAATTCAGAAAAGTTGCAGGATACAAAAATCAACATACAAAACACAATTGTGTTTCTATACACTAACAACTAAGTATCTGAAAAAGAAATTTTTAAAATCCCATTTACAATTGCATCAAAACAATAAAATTTAAGAATAAATTTAACCAAGGAGATGAAAGATTTGTACACTGAACATTATAAGACATTGATGAAAGAAATTGAAGAAAGCATAAATAAATGGAAATGTATCTCATTTTCATGGATTGGAAGAATTAGTATTATTAAAATGTTTATACTGCCCTAGCTAAGATTCAATGCAATATCTATCAAAATTCCAATGGCATTTGTCATAGAAATTTAAAAAATCCTAAAGTTTGTATGGAACTACAGAAGACCCAGAATTAACAAAGAACTCCTGAAAACAAAAGTCTTCTGCACAGCAGAGGAAACAATCAACAAAATGAAAAGACAACCTATGGGATGAGATAAAGTATTTGCAAACCATGTATCTGGAGTCATCACACTTCCTGATTTCAAATTATACTACAAAGTTACAGTAATCAATACAGTATGGTACTGGCATAAAAATGGACACAGACCAAAGGAACAATATCGAGAGCCCAGAAATAAACCTACACATATATAGTTAATCAATATTTGAAAAGAAAGTCAATAATTCATAAGGAGGAAAGGATAGTCTCTTCAATAAAGGGTGCTGGGAAAACTGGATATCCACATGTAAAAGAATAAAATCATTCCCCTATCTTATACCATACACAAGAATTAACTCAAAAAGATTAAAGACTTACACATAAGATCTGAGACCATAAAACTTCAGGAAAATCTTGGCAATGATATTGATCTTGGCAATGATTTTTTGGCTATGACACCAAAAACACAAGCAACAAAAGCAAAAGTAAACAATTAGGACTAGAGCAAACAAAAAAGTTCTGCACAGCAGAGGAAACCATCAACAAAATAAAAAAGGAAACATATAGAATGGGATAAAGTATTTGCAAACCGCATATCATCATGGGTTAATATCCAGAATATTTGAAGAATTCATACAACATACAACTCAGTATCAAAACACACACACACACACACACACACACACACACACATAAATAAGCTCATTTAAAAATGGGCAAAGGACCTGAGTAGACATTTTTCCAAAGATGACATACACATGGCCAAATGGTATTCAAAAAGGTGCTCAGCATCACAGTTACATGAATTAAAACCACAAGGTGATATCACCTTACACCTGTTAGAATGTCTATTATAAAAAACTCAAGAGATGACAACTGTTGGCGAGAATGTGGATAAAAGAGAACATTTGTGCACTGCTGGTGGGATTGTAAATTGATATAGCCACTATAGAAAATAGTATGGAGCTGGAGTTCCCTCAAAAAATTAAAAATAGAACTACTGCATAATTTGGAAATTCCACTTCTGTGTATATGTGCAAAAGAATTGAGTTCAGGATCTCAAAGAGATCTGCACCTCATGTTCATTGCAAATTATTCACAATAGCAAAGACATGGAAACAACCTGAATGTTTAACAATGGATGAGTGAATAAAGAAACTCTCTCTCTCTCTCTCTCTCTCTCTCTCTCTCTCTCTCTCTCACACACACACACACACACACACACACACACACTCACTCACAGAGGAATATTAGTTAGCCATAAAAAATAAGAAAATCCTACTATTTGCGACAACATGATTAAACTTGAAAAATTTTATGCAAAATGAAATAAGCCAGAAGACAGAGAAAGATAAATAATTTACAGAATCACTTGTATGTGGAATCTGAAAAAGTCAAACTCATAGAAACAGAGAATAACATGGTGGTTGCTAATGGCTGGGGGTGGTAAGGGAAATAGGAAGATGTTGGTCAAAGGGTATAAAATTTCAGTAGTACTAGTAATAGGGGGAGGAGAAAGAGGAAGAAAAGTGTTCATACTTTCAATGCCCACAGTAATCTGACTCTCCCTGCAGGGTTAGTTTAATTTAACGTAGGACCATCACCTTCATAATAACTTCAAACCCCAAAGATCCTATTCTGGCCTTAAGCCCATGGACAACTGTACAAATAGAACTCTCTGCTGACATAATACTGTAGGATATTTCAGACCAACAAATGTCAATTGTCTCTTCCTGAAGGATGGGAGTCTGAATTCCAAACCTTCTGTGAGAAGTGATTCAGCTGCAAACCTCTGGGCTTGGCATCTTCATCTGCAAAATAGCTGATGGAAAAAACAAAAAGAGTCCTCTTCGACTTTCTTGTTTTCTTGGTGGTTTGCCCTTCTTTCATCTTTGCCTACATACCTCCTGGGCTCATGTCATATTTGTAATATCACCCTCTCAATACTCTTTCTACTATAGAAGTTTATTCAGTACTTACTTTATGAATGTCATTTGTCAACGTGCATTTGGTGGTAAATGGAATCTAGTTTTTCTTGAGAATAATGACATTATTAATCCAATGATTTAAAAAAAAAATTAGAGAACTGGGCTAATATTCTTCACCTAACATACTATGTTTGTATCTTGCAATGTTATTAATTAGATCTAGATTTCACAGTTTACGATTTTATTAATATGTATTAAGACCAGAAATATTGACAAGATTGCACACACCTTCTTTCATAGCAAAAATATATTTAATTCAAACTTGTGTAGGAAAAAAATTCATTTGGCCTCATCCATTTTGTGAAGTTGAAAGAGCTTGGCTTTGCAGTCTGACAAATCTAAAAGTCTGAGTCACAATGTACTCCCAATGTAAAATGAAAAATGAACTACTTCACATGGTTATTGAAATAATGAGAGTGAATCTCTGCTCAGTGCCAGCATAAAGTAGATGCTCAGTAAATGTTTGTCGTTCTATATTCCCTCTGCCCTGCTTTTACTCACATTTGAAACCTATACTCAAAGTTTTAGAATTCAGTATATAAAGCTTAATAGGCTGTGTCAGCTAGAAGCTTTGATTGAGCATTTTGTAGGTAACTATAATAAACAATAACTTAAGTGTTCAAATTCAACTGATTTTTTTTTTGTAAAAAAAAAAAAAAAAAGGCAAGAAAAGCTTATCCAGTTTGCAAAAGCCTGTTCCCAGACACTTCACTCTCCTAGGACATGAGGAGCAAAATTATTTCTCCTAATATTTATTATGACTTTCACAACATAAATCACTCACAGACTTTTGCAAGGCTATTAGTTGTAATGACACCAGTTTTGTGCAAAGACCATATTCCAGATTTTTATTAGCACTTACATAATTCTTATTTTTCAGATTAGACTCCAATGCCAGGCTTGTCATTAGTTTGTAAATTTTTGATAGAAATAGGCAACATTTGAAAAAAAAAAAAACTAAAACCAATTGTCCATTCAATATATAACATTAATCAATTAAGAATGACCCAGAAGTACATCCACATAAGCAATAATTGTTCATGTAGTCCATGCAAAAATGAAAAGGCGTTGAGTGATGGGACTCGCTTCCGAAAGCAATTGTGCAATAGAAAAAGGAGCTCCTTGTGTTAGAGCTGAAGTTTAACATTTGGTTTTCATTCTGCGCTATTCAGTTTTACATGCATGGAATTCCCAGTACTATCAATGTAGGGGAGCAGAGTATCAGTCAGAATCCACCAGACAGATGTGAAAATTGAATTTTTCCACTAAGTTATAATGTAAAAGGAAATACTGGTACATTGCAGGGTTAGCTAGTGGAGGAGGAACATTGCATGAAAATGAGAGCTGCAACTATAGCAACGTGGGAAATTGTGATTATAAAAATCAGAGGAAGAACTTTACTGATAAGGATGAGTAAGGGCAAAGGAATTTCCCCTTAAAAAGTCAGATGTTTGAGACTAAAATATAAGTAAGAGATAAGCTGGTCTTTCACCCACACTATCACGTAGGCAATGATGCCCACAGAGAATGCATGCTGCGATTATGGAACACAGCCCTGCGCAAGCACAGACTGCTGTCCCACCAAACACAAGCATTGTTGCTTTGATAAGAAATACACCGATCTCATGAGCTTCACTGATTTATTCTGTGGGAGGATGAAGGTGGTTAAAACCTCTGCTTACCCTCAATTTTTTTACAGTGTCATGTATTTTATAAGTGCACATAAATAATTCTATTTAGGATAGAGAATGGTCATGGTAACTTAAGAAACAAATAATGATAACTAATATCTGTATAAGCATAGAATATTATACTCTTCACATTGCTTTTATATATATTATCTCATTGAACCATCTCACAACTCCATGATGTAGAGAATTTTTAATGCTACTCTAGTTCTATAAATATTCTCATTATAGTTAAATATGGGGACATATCCGTAACCAGAGTGGGTATATGGCCTTCTGGGGACTTAAACACTGCATGCAGTTATTGTTTTTACTTCTCATTCTGCTTTGAAAACACCACACTGTTTATTAAGCATATTAACATATGCTTGCAGAGTTTATAAAAACATTTTTTCATAGTTTCTCTCATTTAAATCATGCAGCTACCCTGTGAAGTGGGTATTACTACTTATATTTTACCTACTTTATTGATGAGAAAAGTAGGGCTTAGAAAAGTTAGCGTTTTGCTAAAATCTCATAACTGGCAATAGCAGAATGAGGGCTCTGGACAAGGACTTTAGATCTCACCATGGCTGTTTAAGAACTCAGAAGCTGAAGATATTATTTCTAACTATAGTAAGTGGCATTTTGCTGGGTCTCGAAAACTAAATATAGAGATGCTGGCAGAGAGCAGAATAACCCAAGCAGAGGGACCATATCATACAAACAATGTAGTGGGCCACACAGCCCAAGAAATATGTGTTTGAGACATATCAGACTATAAAATAAGATCAGGTTGGATTCAGTTGGTGCAGTCTTAACTGACTTTTCAAGAAGTTTGGACTTCATTCTCTGGGAAATGTATGATAATGTATTCTTTATTATTCTCTGTTGTGTTTTGTTTTTAATCCAGTAATAGCACAGCAACGTGCTTTAAGAAGGAGAGATTAAAGTCAGGGAAGCAAGTCTGCAGAATATTACAGTAGTATAGACAAGCCATACTAAAATTATGAGTTAGGTATTGACACTAGGAATGAAAACCAAAATAATCATCCCTATTTTACAGAGAAAACTTGAGGCATTGAAAAGGTAAGTTTTAGATATATTTAGTATTTCTCCTGGGTTATTATGAGAAATGAGAGAGAGTGAATACAATGCTAAACTAACACCCCGAAGCATGGGATTCAGAGTCTTCACAGCTTGGACATTCCTACCAGCCTATTTACCATGCCCTACGCCCTTAACCCCTAAAACCCCAAACTACGTCTTATACCCCAGTGCACTCTGTTCTCTGTCATTCCACAATTGAGCCCTCGATCACGGAATCCTTTTCTCCTAGAGAGAACACTGGCTCTATCCTCAATAATTCAGTTCACTTCTGAAGAGCCTTCTCCAGCAACCTATCCCATCTATTATTGTGTACACATCTACTATAGCACTAATCACATGGTACTAGAATTTATATATTTGTCTATCTCACCTAGGAGACAAAAGCTAAATTGTAATTACCTTCATGTCCCTAGAACTTTACATATTTTAAGGACCCCATATAGTTTACTGGATGAGTATTTTGAGCATCTTCATTAGTAATTACAGATTATTTGATTCTACGATACAGGGACAGCGTAGTAAGTAAAGAAGATATCTCACCCACAGATTTCTCAATCTCTAAATTGACATGGCAAGAATAGATTTTGAGCCAAAATATCTTTCTGAATTAAAATTTTGAACCTAGAAAGACATCTAGCTGTATGTAGAGAGAGAGAGAGAAGACTTGTGTTCTTATGTTCAACTATTCAAATGTTTTTCATTTCTAGGACTCTGTTTCTCCCCCAGAACTCCAACTTTGTTGCCTCTTTTATTCAACTCTCCCTGCCCTCCTTGTCCGCTGCTCCAGACTTATTACCAGATCTCGACTTCACCTGACACCTTATTTCTTCCTTGCCTTGACTGTCCCATGACCTAATTAGGCAGCTGAGCACACAGCACTGCCGCTGCCTCTGCCTCACAGCAGGAGTCTCTAGAAATACTTAGTTCCCTCCCCTGGAAGGAGACCGCAAGCAGTCTTGAACGGAAAGGCATTTTATTGCTAACATGATTAATAGTATGTCAAGGGTGGGGAGTGGAGGACAAGGAAGTGCTTTTTCCAAAAGTTTTTCCCTCTTCATTGCTTATACCACATCTACTTTATCAGATAAATAAGGATATGCAAAAATGAGATGTGAAATGATTTGGACATTTTTGACAAAGCACCATGCAGAACAGACAAAAGAATATGTTTAAAGGGGAACATACTCATTTCAAACCAAGTTGTATGTGTTCTTTACAGATTTCCCATTGTCCATTCAGAGGACAAGTATGCATCATGCAGGGCAAACAGCAAAGTGCTTTGGTTTCCCATTGTCAAAAAATATAGGGAATCCATGATTGGGCTTTTTAGAGAGAGCTCTAGTTATACATTCATGATTTTTAAGATAGGAAGTCGAGGCTGAGTATAAATTTTACTTGATGTTTATACCAAGGTCTTCACTTTGCAAATGAACAATACTGGGTCACAATACAAAATATGAACAAACTTTTAGAAGTAAACCAAGAATTTGGATGTTAATTTTAAATTTCATACTCTTTGAAATAAAGAAGTTTTATAAATAATGTGAGCAAGTTCATCTTCCAGAATATCTAAGCAGCTATTATCTTTCTGGGTTAGAAAAACCTTTGTCTCTGAAGTGAGGCCTAATAAGTTAAAATCCCTGATATTGCATTTGCTAGCTTTTCGAATTTGGGGAAATTCTTTCACCTGTATGAGTTTCTTTCATGGGAACAACACAAGTACCTACCTTATAGACTTGTGGAAAGGATTAAATGAGATTGAGTATAATGAAGTTGAAGTGTTCAGTGGCTACATAGTAATACATATAGATGGGAACTAAGTAAATATTAGCTATTCATCAGTGGCTTTTAATTCTTCTAGGAATTACCATCATAGGAAAGCAGCTATTATTTCTTTTGAATAGTCCTTGATATTAATTATGTGTTGACTGACTTTTGCATCTACTATAAAAGTCTGATTATTTAAAACTAAAGGGTCAAAAGAAACCCCATGTTCAAAACTAAATTTTATCATGTAGAAAGTTCTACTATTTGGTGATCATGGTAGTCTGCAAATATTTTTATTGCATTAAAAAGTAGAGTCTAATTTCTCTCCCTTTGAATGGAGGTTGGCCCTAGTGACCCACGTCTAACAATAACATGAAAATGACATCTGAGACTTGGTATGAAAAAGTGATATAGCTACCCTGGCTCTCTCAGAACACACACATACCTTGAGACCTAGGAAAAACCCCATGAAGTTAGAAGACTATGTGGAAAGATCATGTAGGGATAGAAGAAGATGCCCAAGGAGCCTCTCAACTGTTTAAGGCCCTGCATCAACAACCAGACTGAATGCATGAGCCTAGGTGATTCCAGCCTCCAGCCTCCAGCCCATAGCTGATAACAAAGAAACAGAGACAAAATGTTGCCACCATCCTTGCCCAAATTTCAGATTGTAATCCAAATAAATATTATTTTAATCCACTAAATTTTGGAGTCGTTGGTTGTGCAGGAATAGCATTGGGGAAAAAATGACCAATTTGTTTGCATCTATAGGTATAAAATGTTTTGCTTATTAGGAAAGTTCATTAATTATATAGGTACCAAACTATATAATTAATAGTTAATGGCCAAAGGGCATTGTTAAATAGCACACAATATCATTTTTCTACAAATACATACTTAATGAACCTTAGATATAAGGTAGACTTACCTTCTCTCACTTTTTTTTTTTTTGATGAAAAACAAGACTCAAAGAGAACATATAATCTCCATATTTTAGAGCAAGATGGTACCTATCATCAGTTCACCTAGCCATTTGCATCTCAGATGCTTCACGGAGTACTCACTCAAGAGCACTCCCTTGGTATCTTGTAGGGATTATTGCCCCTATCCTATTTTATTTAGTTTATTTAGTTTAATTACTTCTCCATCCTCCATCACAATTAGATTATTCTCTTCTTAACAGGAGGTACTTTTTTGTTATTCATTTTTGTGCACATAGAAATTGGAATGTCCTCAGTTAGTTAAATGTATATTGATAAAAGATTTTTTGGCAGAGTATATGATTTGGATTTTTTTTTCTGATGGATATAGGTTAGTAGTCCTCAAACCAAAAATGCTGATGTAAGAGCCATAGTTCCTGAGTTCAGCTGAATTGACCTAGAGTAAAACCTAGATATTTGTGAATTTTAAGCTTGGAGCTAAGTCCTTCAAACAGCTCTGCTATCATTCGTAACTATCAACAGTCTTTCCTTGGGCAAGTCATGTTCCCAATACTGTATCTACACAGAAGCATTAACCTAAAAAAGGGTCTCTTGGAGGACAAATTTGATTCATGTTTTATCTCCATTCATAACTCATTGATTAATAGTTGTATCACTGGATATTTGAGGATGCGACAGGGGAATTGGCAAAGGTAGTACTCAAAATGAAGTAAACCTTCCCACCACTACACATCAGGTTGGTTGGTTCATTTTAAACTCCTAATCATTTGGCTACCTGGGAATTCGAACTCAAATGTGATGCCCAAGGGGACAACCTGGTTCCTGAAATAGTATTTTATCTATGAAGGTTTACCCTGGGCCTTTGTCTACCTTTGCACTGGGTGAATAAAAGAGGAAAATGGTTAAATAGTGTTAGCTGTTTTAACTTGACCCTAAAAAAACAGCAGAGCGAAGTCTGCCGAAGGATGCTCTTTGAACATCTAAAGATTCATGCACTTCACTAGTTTCTTTATTTAAGCATCCAAACTGATTTTATACGCCCATGTTCTTTAATTTATCTATTTGTTCATTTTTCCTTTGGCAGAATAGGGGATCAAACCTCTCTCAAGTTAAGCCCTAGCAATAAATAAAATAAATACATGGCATATTTTAAAAATAAGAGTATAATAGCTACGAAAACAATAAAATGTAGCTGAAGGCACCCAGGCATCACACAGATCTCTTACTACTGTAGAGCTGTGGTTAATTTACTCCCACTTTATGTTCAATCAGTTTCCTCATTTGTAAAATATCAACCCAATAGGACTGTAATTAAAATCAATGCTGCACTCTAGTGTAATCAGTAGAAAAACATCAGAAAATTTTCAATAGAGGGGCATTCTACAAAATATCTGACTTGTATATTCCTCAAACTGTCAAGGTCATTCAAGAACAAGGAAAGACTGAGAAACTGTCATAGCCAAGAGAAGCCTAAGGAAAAATGACAAGTAGATGCAATGTGGTATCCCGGATGAGGTCCTGGGGTGAAAAACTGGGCATTGGATGAAAATTAAGGAAATCTTAATAACACTGTATCAACATTGATCCAATAATTGTGACAAATGTACCATACTAATGTAGGTGTAAATAATTGGAGAAACTGGGTTCAAGGTATATGGGAATTCTCTGAACTATTTCTTAATTTTTCTGTGAATCTAAAGCTATTCTAAAATATAAATATAAATTTTTAAAAATCAAGAGAGAAAACACACATAAAGCACATAGTTGGTGCTCCATAAATGTTACATCTTCTCTTCCGGTCAGTGTGTACGCATGGACAAATTGTCACCCATGTCCTCCTCTATCTTTTCTCCCTTTCTAATCCACCATAGGATTCTGGGGGAAATGTGAGCCATATTCTCATTTGTAGGTTTCCAAGAATGAGAATGGTTATTCTTAGTTTAAGGTTATTTTAACTATGTCTATAAGGTAGTCTCTGCTATATGTAGAATGATTCTTATTAGACTCTATTGGGGTTCTTCTGGTTCAGATCTCCCCAAAATAACTTTACAAACCTTTAAACCAATTCAGTGTATCAGTGACTACTCATATAAATTCATTTTGGCTCCTTGCAAGAAACTTTGGTACATTAAGAATATTTTAAAATTAGGAACAAGATCTATATAAAAATGTTCCTAAGAAATATTTTTTCCACAAATACAATGTACAAGCTATCCATATGGCCTCAAAGTCTGTAATAGAAAGAATCTCTTTTTTTTCCCCTGGTTTGGTTCTTTAGAAAACTATTTCTTCTTACTTTACAGCCTTTCATTGTATCAATAGCTCACAACCCAAAGATGAAATAATTAAAGGCTCGACTTTCATATAAAACAAGTCAGGGGATGTGGTGTACGGCATAGGGAATATAGTCAATAATATTGTGATAGTGTTGTACCGTGTCTCATGGTTGCTGGACTTATCCTGGTATTCACTTCTTTAGGAATTTAAATGTTAAATAATAATGGTGTACACCCGAAACTAATACAGTATTGTATGTTAGTTATATTTCCGTAAAAATCTTTTTTAAAGACAACTTTTTTGACTATAGGTGAAGGTATGAAACATTAAAATGTTGCTTTTCCAAGTTATATGATGGATTTTAGAGTATAAATCATATAAACATTAAAATAAAATTTTACTTTGGCAAGTAAGTACTCCAGCCAAAATTCACTATATGACTCGGCCACTGTTTTAAATATCTCTCAAATGATGTGGAGTAGTATTTTTATCTGCATATTCTATGTTAAGTTATTATAATAGTAAGGCATACAATGTATCTTCCTAAACCAGGAAAAGCATTCCTAAGTTTCTCCACATTTTCCTCCACAAAGAAGTTGCACCTAAAATTTAAACTATCTCATCTTGAATTTTGATATAGGAAAATGCAGGAAGAGTGCTCATCTGAGGCTTGACTAAATCCCCAGAGTGTGCCAGGATTCGAATTCTTACTGCTGAGGTCTTTGTCGGGCAGTGTGCCCAGTGAGTCTCAGCCCAGGATTTAAGATTTCTTAGCTGTGTTAACACATTTGAAAACATTATTCTGATCAGTAGTCTCTAAGTGCCTTCATTTTCTCAAGTACAAAATGGACGTAATTGAATATTTACTACAACTTAGGGAAGTGTGCAGCTTTCAGAATACTGAAACAT